>OZ024815.1:42933418-44183418 GCA_964017055.1 Chloromyia formosa
CTGTGGGAATATTTCTCAGATCCAAAAATTTACAGTTGTCTGTACTAAATTTACCGGAGGGGAAAGCACATAGAGGAGAAAACAGGAAAGTCAGATCCATATCAGAAGGCTTCCAGGACCGCGCCCAATTGAACATGTTCCAAGTAACGTCATTTTCCGGAACATAATTTTTTTTATAGTCCATTACCGGTCCATTTTACCCAAACTTCTGACAGCTCACAGCTGATACATGTGGACGTGTTTTTTCAATTGTTGCGGAGTTTTTTAGTGATGCGGTCGCTAGTTTTCTGTTTTATGTCGTCTGTAAATGAAAGTCGATGAAAGACAAAAACGAAATGAATAAGCAAGCAGTCGTAATTCAATTCGAATGCCGTCAGCTGTTTAGTTTGGCAGAAACATAAAAACTGACAGCTGATGGATCATAGCACTAGAGCACTAAAAAGGAAGGTACACTCGACGCCATTTTGTTGCCAACCAATGAACAGTGGCATGCATGCACTCATGACAGCTCCCACCTGTTGTTGTTGTTGTAGTAGCGACGGACTGACATCCGATGAATGTGCTGTCTCTCTCTCTCATATGTTCATTCGATGGGCTCAAATCTCAACAACAACAATATGGCTGCCGAGCGTACTCTCGTTTTTAGAGCCTTAGAGCGCGTTGACATGATCAAACTACGATTTGACAAACTAGCATTTGATGAAAAGTTGAGCACCGTCCAACTACGGTTTGACAGAAGCACAAGACATCAAACCAGTTTGACAAGGGGTTGACACGTTCAAGTAGGTGGTTTGTCAAACCGTAGTTTGATCGTGTCAACGCGCTCTAAATAGCACATAGCCGTTTCTGAGACAACTATGATCCAAGAACCCGGGGTTGGATTGGATCTGAACCACATTCCTGATTTGGGTGTTTTGGGACCGCGACCAATGTCACCAGCTGTCAGTTGTTCAATTCGTCAAAAGATGACAACTGGGAATCACGCCGTCGAGCAGGCATACCACGCTGGATGATCCGTTAGCCAGCGTCCAGGGAGGACGTATCGAAGAGTGGCTGTTATTAATTTGCTGCACAATAGCCTACACACCTATTTGTGCAAACTAGCTAACAATTCCCCGAGAAATTTGTTAGTGAATTGCCTTATAGTGGCGTGGTTGTGCTGCGAATCAGCGCACATTAACGACGTCTTCAACTGGATGTTGTGGTGGATGGCTTAAGTGATTCAGAATCGTCTAGAAGGGCAGCAGTAGGCGATCAAAATTTTGTTCAAAAAACGATTTATAAACCCTGGCAATACAATCTCTTTTGTGGATCAGCCAATCGACTGTGTTTGGAGCCTCACTCGTGGACTTCTGATTTCATCAGTGGTGACATCGAGAACAAAGCCCACGCTGGATATACTCAACTCAATTGCCCTAACTCCTTGTGGGGCATAGCGCGTCAACTGTTCCATGTGGCCCAGTTGACGTTTCGTTGGCATAAATTGGTTTCAGAGAATGCAGTTGCCAGCATACACCTCCTGCATATCCATGGCCACGAACGTTGTCGTGGACGAGATTCGAGCCCGAAACGCCGGCAGTCAACACGAGACCGATGCCTCAACACAATGCGCTACCGGTCGCCCCCACGCTGGATATGAACCAATTGGGAACAGTTTTAATTTTCTGAATACGATTAATTGATATTTGTATGTACATCCATGGCTAACTGCTGCGGCTTGTTGTATTGTGAAAAACGGTCGCATTTAGTCATCTATCAGTTATCAAATTTCACAGCGCAATACTGACTTATCTTCAGTGGTTTCAAGAGTCATGAAAAAAAGCGGAAATCATAGTGATACCGAAACCTGGTAAGGATCACACTTTTCCACAAAATTGGAGACCTATTAGTCTTCTCACAGTGGTCAGTAAATTAACAGAACGAATCCTGCTTTCTCGGCTGTTCGACCATGTAATGGAAAATAAGTTATTACCAAATGAGCAGGTTTCCCACCATTCCACTCTTGGGAACTCCAGCTGGCAAGAGTGGTTCAACACATCAGAACAGGGCTAAATCAACAGGCCTTGTTATGTTAGACGTACAATAGACTTCCGGGTCGCAGTGCTTGTTGGCCCTCTGGGCCAACTGCCCTCCATCTAATCTATGTTAGACGTAGCAAAGGCCTTTGATAAAGTCTGGCGTTCCTGCGGCAGCCGGTTCTTCGTACCGGAACGACCCGTTTTTCTACGGCCAAGAGCTGCCAAACCCCCTCAATGCAAGAAGAACTGCAGTATTTGAAGCATCGCTACCACAACAACAACATAAAGTCTGGCATGCAGGACTTATTTACAAATTGCATGATATTGAGGCTGGAATCCCTCAAGGTTCACCATTTTCCCCGTTATTGTACACTTTGTATACCGCAGCGCAGATATTCCCCAACTGCCAAATAATGTCAAAATATCCCTGTTCACTGATGATACTTGCATTTTCTACACAGCAAGAATTGAGCTCAGAATAACACAAATTCTCCGGGAAACCATTGACATACTCATGGAATACTACCGAAAATGGAAAATTAAAATCAACGCGGAGAAGACTCAGGCGCTTTTCGTCACGAGACGACCACGACAAGACCCGGACTTACTAACAGTAGACGGACAAGAGATTCCCTGGCTGGAAGCTGCCAGGTTTCTCGAAATTACTATGGGACAGAAAACTGACGTGGAAACTACACATACAACAGAAAAGAATCGCCTGCAATGGAGTTCTCCAATCCATTTACCCTATCCTCAACTCAAAAAAATGAGCACCAAAAACAACCTTCTACTGTACAAACAGACGATAATTCCAACAATACTTCACGGCATGCAAGACGCAAATAAAACAACTTCAGACATGTCAAAATTTGGCCCTTAGAAGAATATTCAAAATTCCTTGGTATGTATATACGCAACGTGGACATCCACAGAGACTTTAGACTTGACACTATTGACAAAATATTACGTGACAGAGCACTTAAACTTTTCGACAAAATAGACGAACATGATAACACAACCTTGGAACCTTTGAAATTGAGTGCATTCACGACACTCGTTTGATCGCGCTCGAGATTGCAATCGCTCCTTTCATCCGCTCCGGAGCGGATACTTCCCCTTCGTAGCAGAATTTTTTTACGGTCTCTAGGGCATGGATCCGCTACATTTGACAATTCACAGCTGGTATGTGAGTTGTGACATTTTTCGGGTGATTGCGGCTCGTTTGCATCGACTAGCTTATATTCCATCTTAAATGATACAACTTTTCCTTTATGTCGATGATAGTTTTTTATTTATCCATATACGTATTTCGGCAGCTACTTGCTGCCTTCTTCAGTGGAATTCCACTGAAGAAGGCAGCAAGTAGCTGCCGAAATACGTATATGGATAAATAAAAAACTATCATCGACATAAAGGAAAAGTTGTATCATTTAAGATGGAATATTGTGACATTTGTTTGTGTACAAAAAGAGTAGAATCCGCGTCTAGATTCGTGTCGTGCAAAAGGTAATTAAATCCCTTCGTGCAAATTTGTTAGTGAATTGTCTCGAATCAGCGCACACGTCTGTAACTGGGTTCAATTCCGAAAGAAATCTTGTGACAGGTAGCGTCTCCTCAAATGTGTAGTGGAGGGGATGTAGCGTTTCGTAGCGGAAAATTTTACCCGGAATGCAGCCATTAACGCTGGCTAACGGATGACTGTGGCTGCATTCTCAGGGAAAAATTTTCCGCTACGAAACGCTACATCCCCTCCACTACACATTTGAGGAGACGCTACCTGTCACAAGATTTCTTTCGGGATTGAACCGCTACATATCAAATATCTGAGTGAGGCCCTAACCAGATTGAACGCAGAATGCAGCAGCAGCGGCAGAAGCAACAACAACAGGTAGATCTGTCATCGCCGCTGTGTCACCGCGACAGATCTACCTGTTGTTGTTGTTGCTTCTGCCGCTGCATTCTGCGTTCAATCTGGTTAGGGCCTAAGACTCCAAACACAGTCGGTTCTGAACCACTTGAGCCATTCACCAAAAAACATCCAGTTACAGACGTGTGCGCTGATTCGCAGCATAATCACTCAACTATGAAACAATTCACTAACAAATTTGCACGAAGGGATTTAATTACCTTTTGCACGACACGAATCTAGCCGCGGATTCTACTCTTTTTGTACACAAACAAATGTCACTAATGTCACAACTCACATACCAGCTGTGAATTGTCAAATGCAGCGGATTCATGCCCCAGAGAGCGTAAAAAATTTCTGCTACGAAGGGGAAGTATCCGCTCCGGAGCGGATGAAAGGAGCGATTGCAACCACAAGCGGGAGGGGTAGTAGCGCTACGGAGCGGTACGTAGCGCTCCGGATTAAAGGAGTGTCGTGAATGCACTCTGTGACAAAAAATCGTATGGATGGATATCACCATTGCCAGCGCGGGTGTCACTTCTTAACTGCCAGCATATGCTGGTACCAGTTAGCGGATAAATTTTCGTGATGGACGAAATGGCATATGGTACAGCAAGTTGCGTCCATCAGAAACTCAGTGGAGAGAATTCATAAAACATATTCGCAACAGTAGACCAACCGCTGTGTGTCATGAACTTAGCCAATGACGGGCCGTCAGTCACTACGTTTAGACCGCGGGACTATCTTCGAGATCTAACGAAATCGATCTAACTCTCGACGATATAAACGTATCGATTTAGTTAGTTGTGGACTTGGCTTATCTCTACTTGCGATGCGGAACTGGACTAAAAAAATTGGGACTATGTCGCTGTCATCGCTAATGTTGACTCGGTGGTTGACGTTTCCTGTTTTTTTTTTTTTTGTTCGGCGTTTGCTTTGTTTGCAATTTCAGGAAAGCAGTGCGTGATCACGGGCAGAAAAAAGTCTTTTTCTGTCGTAAAATTTATATCTGTAAAATTTATGTGCTGTCAACGGAGAAAGAAGAAGAAGTACCTCTCCGTATGGTCGGTATAAACACTCCACCAACAAGTACTAACACTAAAATGATTTAGTTAAATCGCCTTTTAGTTCCACGGTCTAAACGTGGCCAGTGTACTTTCTAATTAATCCCGGTACTGATTAATGGCTGAATTATAGTATGCGCGAACAACGCGGCTTCTGCTGTCAAATAAAGTTGAACCAATGTATTTCAGATGGCGATAAGTATACTGTGCGCGAACAACACGTCGCTCACGTCGCAAAAGTTGAAACGAGTTCAACTTTGTCGCAATCAACGAGCCGCGAAATATCAATTCACAATAGGCATGTGGTTTAAAACTGTGGGTGGCCATTTGTTTTGTTGTAAGTTACTGTTATGCGCTTGGAAGTGTATATTTCTATTCTTAATTCAAAAAAGTGTTTCAAGTTTGTTAGGAAGCCAAGTTTTTCACAGCTCGAATGTGTCAAAAGAACGCGAACAAGAGATTTGACTATAACTGGCTGAACAGCTGATTTTCGTTGACTGCGTCTTGGGGACGTAATTCGCGCACAGTATAATTCCGAGGTTATGGCTAAGTTCATATCACACAACAGTTGGCATACTGTTGCCAATTTATTTTATGAACTCTCTCCACTGAGTTTTTGATGGACGCAACATGCTGTGAAAAATGTCATTTTCTCCATCACAAAAATTTCTCCGCTGGCTAGGACCAGCATATGATGACAATCCTGAAGTGACACTCGCACTGTCATATTCACACGATTTTTCGACAGTAGTCAGTTTTGAACTGGAAATTTGACAATTGATGGATGACTAGATGCGAGTGCAGTTCAGAACACAACAACGTGTTGCAATGCTGCTTCGATACTGTTGCCACAGCATGTTGCGGTTCCGCTGTGTGTTAAGAACTTAGCCATTGATAGAAATATTGACAATAAAATTGATGGACTAGGGACCTATTAAGTATTAGTTTTCACACAAAACTACACAGCGACTAAGTACGGCAGTACTAAAATCGATTAAATTTCTACTTTAAATAAGCAGAGCACGATTAGAAAGTGGTGCATCGTTGATTGCAACGGTTTTCGCTGAAGTCATATACTCCGGAATATCCAGAAATCCTTAAATTAACGCCCTACACAGATTCACTGACAATAGGCACACATCCTTACAACATTTTCACTGAATCGTTTCGCTTTTCCGGCGAGCATACCTGCACGGCTTCGTCGTCAAAATTGAAGATACCCATCCCTCTGACTATGACAGAGCAATTTCCTCTGTGATCCAAACTAGTTCAAAACAAAACTCCACTATAACTAGGGTATAAAAATAACAAGGAATAATTCGAAATCTTCCCGAACACTCTTCACAAAGATCAAAGCTCGTATACCCAACACAATTGATCTGCTGCGTCCACGTCGATTGCAAGTTGGAATTATTTTCACAAAAGACTTTCTCTTCTTTCCGATTCGCCGAAAAATCTGGGCCAACGATCTCTTGAGACAGATTTCCCGAGATCCGTCGTCAAATGGAAAGATTTAAAATCAACCGTGCAAGCAGCCGTACCAACAGACAGACCGCTGACTTTGAGACGAGCACAAGTGACTTATCTCGTGCAGCTCTGGCATACTCCCCCGGGGCCAAGGTCTCCACTTCCATGCGATTTCTCTAAAAGGAAGTTGCGGCGACGTTATGGTGGTTTGTTTACGTTTCTTGCACGGCCGCCGATTGATTCCCCATTTGTGATTTGTAAACACACGCACAGGTCCCGGGAAGGCACCCACCTTCGTCACACTGAGCGCCGTCGTGAAATGTGAAAGGTGGGTGCATTGTGGAAAACGAAGAAAGAAACGCAGCGCACGGCTGACACACGACAACTACACACTTTGCCCTAATTGATCTCGCATCTGCGGTTGAACGAGTGGAAAATTTTCTATACCCTACGTAAATTGACCGATGATGACAATGCACCCGACGTCGGACATTAATCAAGCTATCCACTCATTCCACTGGAAATTCCGATTCTTTTTACATAACTCGTCACGGTGCGATTTAGCCAATTTGCATACCTTTGCGTCGTCGAAACTCTCATTTTGCTGCGAACTTTCCAATGTTGTCGGCTTATCGGCAATAGCTGCTGCTGGCGCTGGCATATTCGCGACCTCAGCCATTTGAGCGAATTTTTATGCGGAAAACGCCTTTGCGGCACCTTGCACTGACAAATTCACGGCGTAATGTTCTATTCGTACGATAAACTTAACGACTCCCGACACTTTTTCGATGACAGTCGCGATAAATTAAAAAGGCACTCGTAGCAATTGGCTTATTTTCGATGCACCATATAAACGCACGATTCTCGACAGGATCGGTGGAATTGGTCTTGTGTAGTGAGCGCTTGACGTGACTTTGATGGCGTTTTGTTGGCTGTGGTGTTTAGAAATGTCAAAAGGGCCTCAGTTGCAGTGCAGTGGATTTGGCGTTGCCTGATGCGACGGTCGAATGCGGAATTTGAATTTTAACTGTTGCATGCGAGTTATTTGATCTTTTAGGATTCCTTTTTGGGTGGGAAGAATTAATTAGAATTCAGTCAAATTTTGACATTATCATTTTGAATAATTTAGGGCAAAAATAACAAAGTTACGCACTGGCCACGTTTATGCCGTGGAGCTTAAAGGTGGTTTAACTAAATCGTTTTAGCGCTAGTACTTGTTCGTAGTGTGTTTATACCGACTGTTAGGAAATTGGCCAAGCCTACAATAAAGTAAAAAGAAAACGCATCGATCAAAATAAAATTATGAATTATGTACTTAACTTATATTACGTTTACACTATCCGCAGATTACTTCATCTGCGCCAGCTGAGATAATCTGCGACTGTCAAATACATACAATTTTGAACTCACCACACCCAGATTATATTACGTTTACACTATCCCCAGATTACTCCATCTGCAGCGTAATCTGGGTGTGGTGAGTTCAAAATTGTATGTATTTGACAGTCGCAGATTATCTCAGCTGGCGCAGATGAAGTAATCTGGGGATAGTGTAAACGTAATATAAAACTACGGTTTGACAAACCACCTATTTGAACGTGTGAACTCGTTGTCAAACTGGTTTGAAGTCTTGTGCTCCTGTCAAACCGTAGTTGGACGGTGCTCAACTTTTCATCAAATGCTAGTTTGTCAAATCGTAGTTTGATCATGTCAACGCGCTCTAAATGTCACTTTTGTTGATTTTGTAAGTAATTGTAACTATTAGGCTGCGCGCAAGTTGGCTCACGTTCGCGTGTCGCGTTCACGTGTTTTATGTCAAACGGTGTGAGTCTATGGTTTTCAACCAAAGACACGAATCTGTCAATTTGGCAAATGCTCGGCTGTTGTCGTATCACCAAATTGGATTCATTATTGTGCGTTAACGCCAATAATTTAGTATGAAATATGCGCTTATGCACATCCTACTACTCTCCAGTCGTTTGTTTCGCCACTCAATTCTTGCCTAATTATCCGTTTTAAAGCACAATAATGAACTCAGTTTGGTGATACGACAACAGCCGAGCAATTGTCAATTTGACAAGTTCGCATCTTTGGTTGCAAACCATAGACCCAAACCGTTTGACAGCAAACACGTGAACGCGACACGCGAACGTGAGCCAACATGCGCGCAGCCTTATATTACGTTTACACTATCCGCAGATTACTTCATCTACGCCAGCTGAGATAATCTGCGACTGTCAAATACATACAATTTTGAACTCACCACACCCAGATTACGCTGCAGATGAAGTCATCTGGGGATAGTGTAAACGTAATATTACTATTCCAGTACATTTTAACAAATATATATTTAGTACATGAGTTGTTACGACGTTGTATAATAGATGTTACTATTCGTATTAATGAGCTTTTTTGAAACGAGTTAGTACAAAATCCTCCTAACCTCCTAACGATTTTGGCACGTACCAAAACCCTCTACATTCATTCATGTATGTAGATGGTTTTGCACGTACTCGAAGTTAAGTCGTGAGCTCTAAAACTTGGAAATTTGAATTTGAAATTGGGAAATTTAAGTAGAAAAGATAATAAAGATTGGAGAAAGTGTATATTGATCATTTTTTAATACTCGTACATTTATAATAAATTAAAACTTTAACAATTCTTCACTTGTCTAATTTGAGGATAATTTGAAACATCGTTGGCTTATCGTTCGAACATTGGTTCCTCGGAAATTTATCACATTATTGGTCCGTCGAGGATTTGTCTCATTTTTGGTTCGTCGAGGAATTATTCTACAACACCGACCATATGGAGAAGTACTAAATATGAAAGATGTCAGCTGTTGGTTTGTGACTTTGGTTTGGGTAAAACGTGCCATACACACACCGATCGATCGGCCGATCCGTCGTCCGAAATCGATATCGGCCGATGGATCGGCCTGTGTATGTGGAAATCGCAACGATCGGCCGATCAATTTTGATCTGCCGATATTTTTGTGCGATTTTCGTGCGATCGATCGGTGACGATCGATTGGATAGTGTATGTGATTATCGCAAGTGAATGTCAAATTACCAAATTATTAAATTATGAAATTTCAAGGATTCTTATGATTTAAATGGCACTGCAATTGAAATATCAAATATGTGGTATACGAAAATACCACACACATCCAAATAGTTAACAAAAATTAATCTAGGTTGGATTGGGAGTGAATCATAACCTTATTTTTTGAATGGTCATTCGTTATCGCATCGCACGAAAATCCTACAGTGTGTGTGCAGTGGAGATCGGTAGATATTTTGTGGCGATCCATCGGCCGATCGATCGGACGACGGATCGGAAAATGTATGGCGGCTATAACGTCAAGAGGCAGTAGCCTCCCAATAAAAACGCGTTTATACCGTTACAATCAAAGGATGAAACTAATACAGAGTTTCAGGAAAAGATGAGGTATTTATTTAAAATATAAAATTCAATTTTCGCCAAAAACGCCATTAGCGAAGACCGCAACATCATCTATTGTAGTTCAAATTTTTTAGTCCAGCTCTGCATGGCAAGTGGTGCTAATATTACGTTTACACTACCCGCAGATTACTTCATCTGCGCCGGCTGATTTAATCTGGAACTGTCAAATACATACAATTTTAAACTCACCACACCCAGATTAAGTAGCAGATGAAGTAATCTGGGGATAGTGTAAACGTAATTTAAAATTAGTACCAAAACTAACGAATGCGACATGTTTATATCGTCGTGAGTTAACATGAATTAATATAGTTAATACTCGAATATAGTTCGGCGGCATAAACGAGCCCATTTCCAATTGCGGGACGTGTAGTGATTCCAATTTTTATCCGAAATCAAAAAGGTTTTAATTTTACATTATTAATTTTTTTTTAAGAATATGAACTTCAATGCAAGTGAAAATAATGGAAATTAAAATATTTTCACCTGCATTGAGGTTCATATTCTTAGAAAATAAATTAATAATTTTGCAGGTGTTGGAAAAATTATTTCAATCTTCACCATTTTTGTTCACTAATTATGCAGAAAAAAAAACACTCTTGAAAATATGATATCATCCCAAAAGTTGGTTCACTAGACAAGTGGTGAAAATTACAAATTCGGATGGAAATATCAGTTTGATTTGTAGGATCGTTTATTTATTGCGACGGCGGACGTTTATAAATTCGATTGATTGATTGATTTTATTCTGTATTGTCCCGCGATGCTTGGGTCACCTTAAAGATGCGCAAACTTTCGTCGAGACGGTTGGCAAGGCAGAGCCTATAACACCAGCGATAATCGATAAATTCTAAATTCAGTAACGTAATACAGCCTTGTGTGTTAAAAATAAATAAATAACTGGCGCAACAGTCCAATTTGAACCACGGCCTCGAGATGAGTTAGCATCATCTCATTTTCTAGATCGTGACGGTTTTTGTGCAGAGGTATGTGATCAGCAATACGCTCAACCGAGTTATTTACCCCATAATGGGTACTCATTTAACAGCTGAGTGGGCTCATAGTCCGACACGTAAATCCCCGGAATCGAACCGGGGCCCAGTGCGTTGAAGGCGAACGTGCTAACCGTTGCGCCATCCGGACTACCTTGTGTGTTAGTATATGAAAATTTTATATAGTAGTACATATTTTTTTTCTTTTTTTTTTCCTTTTCCATCTTATTATCTATGAATTTAGTACAATCCAAATTTGTAGACTTAACTAATTTAAAGCTATTAATACAAAATTTCCTTCTGATTTGCATACAAAAATTTCTTTGGATGAATTTGCCAGTATTTTTACAAAGAGGACAAAGAGTAAGCAAGTTAAACCTAAAGACACTCGAGGTTTCTACAGGTGCGACTCTGCCACAAACTCCCAGAGGAGGAGCCAAAACAAACCACAGAAGGACCCCCATGCCTGTCATCGGTTTACATAAGTAAAGGATAGAAAGCCTAACAAACTAAGGGAGATGAACTTACGACTAAAACTAAAAGCTAAAGTTTGAAGCGGTCACGTCAAACATCGAAAGAACCTTTAACAGCTATTCATAAAATAGCTACCAAGTACTTAAATACTAATAACTAACAAAACCTACGAAGTTATCATATCCTAGTACATAAGGTATACACATGATTATACCTTGCAGGATATTTTCTTTACAGTAGAGATACAAAGGAAAAAACTACACCTAATACCGATGAGAGGGATGCAGGGACATTCAAGGGATAGTGGGCTCCCCCACCTATCATCTATACAAAGGGGAAAGGGAAGAAAAAGGCCGGGTTTGACTTCCTACAGGGTGTGTGGTGTTAACAGTCGGACGAAGGGAGGAGGGCGAGGAGCAGTGGGTAGTGCATGGTAGCCAGTTTTTGTTATTCATTGGTTTACTTTGACTCTAAAAATGCCAACTATGTATTCATAACTAGCAAGGAGATTTATCACGGTGAGAAGAGAAACCAGGAAGAAAAAGAAAGCCAAGAGCCGTCCCAGCTCACCCAAAAGGTGAAGCTTGGAGGGGAGCCTGGTCAAATCCTTTGCTTTTCCTCATATATGAAAATTCGCTTCACTAAGGAAGGATGCCAAGTTTTCAATGTTGTCTTTGCGGAACCCTCTAAGCAGTTCTTTGATATTTAGAAAGTTATGTAGGAAAGGAAAATTTTGTCTGATCGAGCCCCATCTGACACATTCAAAGATAATATGATTGTTATTTTCCTCCACTAGACAGACACTGCATTCGTTGGAGTCGTATGCTCCAATTTTGGCCAGAAAGGATCGATTATATGCGTGATCGCTGAGGATCCTGTTTAGCTGTTTAATGATTTTGGAATCGTAATTGACTGAATTAAACGAGACTTTTTCGGGCAGATTTGGGAAGATCTCATAAAAGAAGAGATCCCTTTCCTAGTGGACATACGTTTGTGTTCTTCATTCCAGTCATTCTTAATCCGCGAGAGGATCCGATTGATGCCGTCACCGCTGGACAGCGGAGCCCTTAGGAAGGTGCCCGCTTCCCAGGCCAATTTGGCAGCTTCATCCGCTAAATCTTGGAGTTCGAAACCACAGTGAGCAGGGACCCAAATGACTTGTACTTCCTCGAGGAGAACGCATAACGGGTGTATCTCCTTGATTAAGTAGTGGAGCTTTCCTTCTTTAATCATCTTGCACGCAAGCAGGGAGTCGGAATAGATGGCTAGTCTAGGAAAGTTTCTTTGCGTGGCTTCAGCACTGCATTCTTTAATAGCGGTTAGTTCCGCTGTGATAACCGTAGTGTAGTTTGATAATTTGAAAATGTACGTTTCTTCAACTCTCCTGAGGACAAAGGCACAGCCCACATCAGCTCCAACTGAGGAAGCATCAGAGGCTGCCACAGTAAAACGATTTCGTCTCAGTTCAGTCTCAATGCTGTCAAGAGCAAGGACCCTCCCAAATGGGTACTGAAGTTCAAGCCTCACTCTGAGGTTTATGGCTCGATCAAAGGAGTGACACGTTTGTATGGAGGTGAAAATATCGCGATAAGCTCTGTAACAACGAGTGTAGCTGTTGTTTAAGTCAGCATTTTCTGTTATGGCTTTGAAAAGCGCCGTATTTGTATTTTCAGTAATTCCTTGGCAGTCAGAAAGGCACTCCTATAAAGGAAAGGCAATTCGCCTGCTAGAGCATATATTATCTGCATCGGAGTGGTTTTGGTGAGCCCAAGGCATCTTCTGAGGTTCTCATTTAGTAAGGTGGAAATTTTGTTACTGACATACTTAGGTCTGTTATGTGTAGCAGTTATCGCGTACTCAATTTTGGATCTGATTAACCTCCTGTAAAGGGAGACTCCTTGCAGGAGTTAGACCATCCTTGAACCTGGTCACCATTTTCAAAGCATTGGTGCTGGTTTTCAATTTGCTGATGACTTCCTCAAGTGCTGGGTGAAGGCCAGAGAAGCTGAGATGGTTAGCCCAAGATAGTTTATGCTCATACACGAGCAGATGTTTTGGTTGTTAATCAGCAGGTTGAGTTCCGAAGTTGGTCTATTTGTGAAATGAATAGATTGACCCTTGCTAAGGTTTATTGGCAAACCCAAAACATCACAGCTTTGTACGAACAGGTCACTTTTTGTCTGTAGATTTTCAATAGAGCCCTGTAGATTATTTCCTGAGGACGCTATGATGAAGTCATCAGCAAATTGAAAGACATGGGTATTATTGTCTGCTATTTGATGTAGATTGGCAGTATACAAATTGAAAAGGGTGGGACTGAGACAGCTCCCTTGAGGTAACCCACTGTTGATTTCAATGGACTCTTCACCAATGGTAAGGACCCTGTTTCTCAGAAAATTTAAGCACCATGCTGAGATATCCGATGGAACCTGGTGGTTGTCAAAGAGCTGTTTAAGTTTGAATAGATTGACCCTTTCATAGGCATTGCTGATATCTATCGTGACAGCAGTCACCTTTTTATTATTTTTCTTACAGAGCTGGATTTGTAAGATTAATTCATTAATGCAAGTACTAGAGGATTTCCCTTTTCTGTAGGCGTAACTGCGTTCAGGAATGATTTTATATTTGTTTTCAAGAAGGTGTTGAGCCGTTCTTTGACAAAGCCATTTAGTTTTTTTGCAAATACATTGATTAGGGAGATTGGTCTATAATTACTTAGGTCTTCCAGATCTCTGCCCTTTTTACGGATAGGCACAACCCTGATCCTTTTCCAATCTTCTGGAGCAGTTCCACTTTCCCAGATTTCATTTAGGGCCTCTAAGACCAGAGCAGTGCAATTTAATTTTTTGAGATGGTCATAGGATATACCATCGGTTCCTGCCGCTGAGGAGCTGGAGTGTTTGTTCAGGAAGGTATTTAGTTCAGTGATCGAGAAGGGAGACCAGTTGGCGTGACTGAAAGGAACCACAGGAAGCGTGTCATGCCTCGCATAGTGCGAGCTCAAAAGCCTGAGATAGTCTTTGTTTTTTTCCGTGTTCCAAGGTGAGTGGCAACCACTGTTCTGGTTGGCGAACTTTACTCTGTTTATGAAGGTCCAAAACTCCTTTGTATTCCTTACATTGGAAACTTCATCAATTTTTTCCTTGCAGTTTTTTCTTTGCCTCTTTGATCTTCTTTGCAAAAATTTCTTCCATGACTTTGAAATTTTCAAAGTTTTCGGAGCTGGGTGCATCTAAAAACCGCCTGAAAGCTTGTCTTTTGTTTTCATAGTCTATGTTTAATTCGATAAATGTTTATAAATTCGACTTGCCGCTCCAATTTAACAAACATCATTCAAAACAAGTTCTTTCTCAGTGACAGTGGCAAGGGTAGCTCCAGATTATTATCCAAATGGGTCGCGGGTTCGATCAACATCATAATTCTAGTATTTTTTCCTTTTTATACCCTAGACTTATAGTATAGGGTATATTGTTTTTGTCACGACGAAAATATGTAACACCTAAAGGAGGCTCCGGAGGTATAGCAATGTATATAAAATATGTATATATAAATGATCAGGGTTACCTCCTGATTCGATTTAGCCATGTCTGTCTGTCTGTCCGTTCCGTTCCGTTGAAATTTTGGTAAAATGTTGGCAGTATGATCTAGTTGGTATTGAAAATGAACATGATCAGGCCAAGAGAACGCCTACGTCCCCTACATATGTAAAATACTTGAATGTATCTCTAACTCCCGATTAAATAAATATGAAAAGCTCTAGCTTTGGTAGATTACTCGTGAGGGTAATATTATACTCTCCTGGAAAATAAAATCGATCAGTTGAAAACTAACGGTAATTTTCTTACAAAGAGCCCCGTACTACCCTACTTTTCAGGTTTTTTGTCTGTAACTCTTGAACCAATTGACGTAGTCACCTGATTTTTGGCATATAATCCTGACGTGACCAGCTACTTGAGTTTTAGTAAGTTGGGCATAATCAGATCAAAGGAACGCCTACCTTCCCTACAAATTTCAAAAAATTAAATATTCCTTTAATTACGATTACTTTCGATAGAATGACACTAGCGAGTTGAAAATTTGGCCGAATGATTATAGTAAGATCTACTTGGTTGGTATTGAAAATGGGCAAGATCCGACCCAAGGGATACCTACCTCCCCTACAAATGAAACTTCAAATAAGCGATAACTTTTGATAGAATGAAGCCAGCAACTTGAAATTTTGGTCAAATGTTCGTACTGGGATCTACATAGTTGGTTGTTATTAAAAATGAGCAAGATTTGACAGAAGAAACCTCTACCTCCCCTACAAGTGAGACTTCACATAAGCAGTAACTTTCGATAGAATGAAGCTAGCAACTTGAAAAGTTTGACAAATACTTGTAGTATGGGTTAGTTAATTGGATTTGAGAATAGTCAAGATCCTCCTGAATGAGTGCCAACCTCCCCTATAAATTGGCCATATAGGAAACTCACTATTAATGCATATGGTCGTTGCCAATTGGTACTTTTAGTATCATCACTAGGTTTGTACAAGTCTAGGGTATATACGCTCCGGAGTCCAGGCCGACGGGAAGCTTCGGTTTTCTATTGAGTTTGACGTCGTTCGATGCATGATCGCGACTAAAATGATTATCGTGTGTGGCGACCTTAACAAGTTTCTTTCCAACAATAACGTTTAACTATCACGTTAAAAAAACGATTATCGACATGCACAACACAACCGATGTTAGAATCGAAGTTTGATAATGGTCGCAAATGTGAAATATTGCACTGAGCCAGAAAAGCGAAAAAATTGTATGCTGACTAAAAGTGCAAGCGCTTTGCTCAGCGGAAGCGTTTCTACGACAAATCACCATGCAGCACTAATCGCTTTCAGTGCTGAGTCGGCAATGGCGTTTTATGAACGCAGCCATTATCACGCATAACGCTTTTCCTACAAGTTATTTAAAATAAAATTAAGTGTATCACTATCAAATCAATACAACGAGATTGAGTTGGCAATGCACCTCACGAAAAAATTATCAGCATAAAGGCTGTCACACTTCAGCCGGCTGGTGGCGTCATGCTCATCAGTAGCTACCTTTGATCTACCGAGGGGCTAGCTCGACCAGCTCAACATTTGCGCTGTATTCCGACTTTTGTCGGTGGACGAAAGCAGTCGGCTAAAGTTTGATAGGCTTTATGCTGATCATTTTTTTGGTGAGGTGCATTGCTGCCAACTCAAGCTCGTTGCATTGATTTGATAGTGATACACTTCATTTTATTCGAAAAATAATATAAGACCGTGTCCAGCGAAACCAGGGCACTCTATGTATGTTGTTGTTGTAGCAACGCCTGCTGGTGTCGAAGGGGTTTGGCAGCCCTTGGCCGTTGCTGATAGACGTGTCGCTCCGGCCCGTAGAACCGGCTGCCGTGGGAGCGGGGCACTTATTCACCATTTCCAAAATATTCGTGAGCAATGGCTGATACAGCTACGAAACCAAGCACATCTACCGCACCAACCGCCAAGTCGGCCCAACTCAGTCGCAAACATGGTCGTTTGTTCGCCAAAGCTATCTTCTCTGGCTACAAACGAGGCCTGAGGAATCAACAAGAGAACCAGGTAATCTTGAAGATCAATGGTGCTCGCAAAAAAATATCATGGAAGCTTCTATGTCGGCAAACGTTGCGTCTACGTTTACAAGATAGTAAAGATTGTCCGGAGTTTAAAATAGCAGTAAATATATCAGCTAGCAAGATCAATTATTTCTCATCTAATTCTCAATGAATCAACATACCTTAAAAATTTTCTATGCAAATGCTAGAAGCATTAGGAATAAATTACCAGAGATCGAAATCATGGCAGTTGAGGTAGGAGAAGCTGACATAATAATAATTAACGAAACATGGATATATGCTAACGAAGTCGAGTTTTTTAACCTAATGGGGTACAATGCCACTTTCAATTGTCGAAATACAACTGGAGGCGGTACAGCAATTTATGTCAAAAATAATATCCAGTTTAAAGTTATTCTAAACTCGCCCCAATATAACTCACTCATACTGGAACTCGCAACAACAAGTGTTCCCATTAGAATAGGTACATATTATAGGGCCCCTACTGACGACACCCAAGATTTCATTGAACATTTAGATGAGTTGTACCACCAATACAGTAATCTAACTTTTCTGGCTGACTCAAATTTAGATATCTTGGACAAAAACAATACTGTCTGCAAAGAATATATGGACATGTTATCCATGAATCATATTAAGATCGTAAATGACTGTGAACCAACTAGAGTCACATCCACTTCAGCCACACTTATCGATCACATTGCAACCTCACTAAACACTTCAACTCACGATTTCATTTTTGAGCTACAAGATCAAGACGGCCTTGATCATAAAGTAACCCTATTGCAAATTAGAGAACTTAGAGTGGTAAAAAAGCGAATGGAAGCCATTTATATAAAAGTGCTTGATAAAGTTTCTTTCACAGAAAGACTGAGAGATAGACTAAACAATCTAAATGAAGATTTAGTTGACTTTCCTCAACTGATTGATATTGTCAAGTTTACAAAAATCGAATCAACGACTTTAAAAAAAGTTCGCACAAGACATCAATCATGGATAACTTTCGAGATAATAGAAACAATTAAAAAGAAAAACATTGCTTACAAGAAACTTAAACAAGACCCAACCAATGATAGTAAACAAGCTGCTTATAAATTTCTTAAAAATAAAGCTTCCAAACTCGTAAATCAAGCTAAGACCAACTCTCTAACCCAGCAATATGAGGATGCCACTGGAAATAGTAGAAAATTATGGCAAATTATTAACAACGAATTGTCTGCAAATGCTAATCGCAGAAAAGAACCTAAAAGTGAAGCCACAGCTAGTGGCATGAACGCGTTCTTTACATCAGTTGGAAATCAAAATCAAAATAATGACTTATCTGAGAATATTAGAAGATTTCCCAACATTTTTAATGAACATACCATATTCTTGGAACCAACCAGTGTAGAGGAACTGACGGGAATTATAAAAACCCTTCGCAATGTATCTGCTGGCATTGATGGCATCAAAGCCACTGACCTTCAATTAGTGTGTGATACTATTTCGCCACTTCTGTGTAAAATTATCGACAATCACCTCTGCGAAGGTACATTCCCGGATGTGTTGAAAATCACTAAAATTAAGCCGGTATTCAAAAATGGCAGTCCTGACGATCCATCAAACTATAGGCCTATAGCTCTTACTAGCGTTTTTAGTAAAATATTTGAAAAGGTGGTTAATTCCAGAATTGTTAGATTCATTAATGAAACAGTTGGTTTCGATAAACATCAATACGGATTCATAGCTGAAAGCAACACAACATCGGCACTTACTGATGCACTTCACTTCATCAACACTGAGCTCGATAAATCAAAATATGTCTCGGCAATTTTCATAGACTTGAGCAAAGCTTTTGATACGGTTAACCATTCAGTCATGTCAGAAGTGTTATATGAACTTGGCATCAGAGGAGTTGCTGGTAATTTTATTAAAAACTATTTGAAAGACAGACCAGTTATCACTGAATTTCAAAATGAGACAAGTGAGGAAATGTTGCTGAATTCGGGGGTTCCACAGGGTTCTATCTTAGGCCCTACATTGTATCTCCTATACGTTAATAATCTTAGCAATTGTGGTCTCACCGGCAAATATGTCACCTATGCAGATGATACACTTCTACTTTATTCTCACTTTGGGCAAAGAGATGCGGAACAAATGATTAATAACGATATGATTATCTATCAGCAGTGGCTTCAAAGTAATAAACTAAACATAAATATTAGTAAGACCCGATTCATGCTTTTTAAACAAAAAAATAAAGCCGACATTGAATTAAATATAAAGTTTGATAACCAGTCCATTGAAAGAGTGAATAAGATGAAATATCTAGGTCTTACTATAGATGAGAAGCTTACATGGAATGATCATATCGATCAAATCAAATCAAAGTTATGCCCATTAATTGCCTTGCTTAGACGAAGAAAGTACCTTAATACTCAGCTTAAAAATATGATTTTTTATGCACACATTATGTCCATTGTGAATTATGGAATATTTAGCTGGAGTCAGACTTCGGCTAGAAATATTTCAACTATCAGTAGAATGATCAACAAAGCTGTTAAAGCGATTCACAATTTACATCCAAGGACGCCTACTATAGAAATTTATGAGCTATCCGGCAAACTTCCGTTAGAAAAAATTATAGTTCTAGAAAAAATGAAAACAATCTGGAAGATTGTGAATAACAGAACTAAAACATCCATTTCACTAACGTTGAACAGAGAGGTTCATAGCTATAGCACTCGAAACGCTGCAAACTTCCGAACACCCTCAGCTAATACCAACAGAATTCTAACCGACCCAATTAGATCATCGATAGTATGTTTCAACTCATTACCCACGGAGATTCGTACACTAACATCATACGAGATGTTTAAAAGAAAATTAAAGCGGCACTTACAGTTTAACCAGTTTTAGCTGTAATTATAATTAATCAACATTGCAACTTGCCTTCATCAACTATGGTTTAGTTAGCGTTAACCGCGTTAATTAAAATAACTTATTTTACTTTGAAAAATTACTTTTTTCGCATTCCCTCTATACCAGTGTTACTACACTGTCTGGGAGGCGAAACAAGTATTAAAATCAACTTCAATGTTTTAATGTTTTTATTTTGTCTGTGTCTGTGGCGCCTACTAATTTCATTCCCAATTAATATATGTTTGGGGTTGAGGTATCTGTTAACCAAAATCCATTCTTAGTTCCATTTGTAGTATCTGCTGACATCTATTTTCTTTTTGTTCTGTTTCGTATGTTTAATGTTTTACCTCCCCCATTTCCCTTTTCCCTCCCAGGGAAATGATGAAAACAGCTTTTGAATTCACTGAAATGATAAAGAAAGCGCCATAGCACACTGATCCCTTCATCCCTGTAAAAAAAAAAAAAAAAAAAGAGCACGTTGTGTATCACGATGGTTGCTTGACTTCAATAAAACATAACAAACTTCTACAATAAAAACACGATATTCTTATATTTCCTTTGATTCAATATAACATACTACACTGATTCACTGTTCATTATTTACAATTTTATGCCTAAACATATAAAACATATACAATAAACAACCTATATTGATTATATCTTTTACCAGCGTGTATTCAAAGATACATTACGAATAAATTTAAACAGAAAATAGGCTTTTAAAACCAGCTAATCAATAATAGAGGTCACAAACTTAACAACAAACACCCCTTCTTCTTTGCAAAACGGAAAATATTGGAATTGTAATAAAAAAGTGTAAATGCAAACAAGAGAATGTTCAGTAAAAAAATTAAAAAACTATAAATTACTTACACATTCCGATAAAGTGCAGATGGCATCCTTAAAGAGTATTGCGTACATAAAATTCAAAAAGAAAATAATAAATACAATGCAACAGACAAAAGGGGAAGCACTAACCATTTTTAACTATTTTCAAATATTTTATAGTATCGTTTTTTTTTTGTGTGAACTGTCACTGCAATAATATCAATAAGCTCGACTATGTCCGAATTGGTTATTTTCATAAAAACACTTTATACGACATTTTATTTTTACGTAGCATGTTTTTGTATAAAATTTGATTTGAATTTCATAATTTTCTGTTTTAATCTCATCGAACACGTTCACAATTAAAAGTAATAATACTCATTTATTCATAATTTAACTTATATGTTCACTTTGTATCAATTCACTTAGATTCTGATAGTTCGGATCATTTAGAAAGTATTCGGTCAGATAGCGGAAAGTTGGCCGATCGCGTGGATTATAGTTCCAGCAATTTTCCATCACCTTATAAATATCATCGGGGCACTCGTCGGGCTTGAAAAGTCGTCCGCCACTCTCTATGAACTGAATCGTATTCTTGCCGTCCATTTCACCGTATGGCGCCAGACCATAGGTGAACATTTCCCACAATGTCACTCCGTACGACCAAACGTCACTGGCATGGGAGAACAGACCGTGATTGTAACTTTCCGGAGCGTACCATTTAATTGGCCATCGACCACCTTCTTTCGCCTCGTAGCAATTGTCGTTGCCCAATGCACGTGATAGTCCAAAATCGCTGATTTTCGCTTGATTTCGTGACGATAGGAGAATGTTTCTAGCTGCCAGGTCACGATGTACGAAATGCTGTGATTCCAGATAGTTCATTCCTGTTGACGAGACATTTTAGAAATTAATTTCAATATTCTAGATTTAATGACTTTAATATTGGATCAGAGCATGAACATATTATTACAGTGAAACGAGAGGGGATGTAGCAAAACACATTTTCCATTGTCCTCCTCGTGGACGCCCCCTGGTAACGGCAGTGTGTCAAACCGCTGACGGCCAATTCTTAGCGATAAGACAGTTTGGAAAAAGGCTGATAGCTGCCTGAATGGCTGACCAACACCTAAGCGTCGACATTCTAAAGCTGAAAACACACAGTGTCCGCTTAAAGCTTCAGACTGGGAAGTTAAGTACATACACGGATACAAACAATACGACGATCGTGTATCGGGGACAATTTAATTTCCCTACTGTGTCTCTGTACAATTTCCTGCGAAGCTTCATTGACGAAATTTCAGCACATGTACATTCATTTTCATAATTATTTAGACACACAAAATCACACAAAACCAGTGGGGAAATTAAATTTTCCCCGATAAACGATCGTCGTATCGTTTGTTATCCGTGTACTGAGCTTTCCCGTGTGAAGCTTTAAGCGTACGCTTGTGTTTTCAGCTTTAGAATGTCGACCGCTGTAAACCTGAGACGCTTAGGTGTTGGTCAGCCATTCAGGCAGCTATCAACTTTAGAATGTCGGCCGATATTCCGACAAAATATCGGCAAGTGAGAAAACGCTGTTAGTAGGATGGAATGATTTGTGTAGTTGGGCCTGCACAACATAGTTGTGTGAACTCCAGCACGTTTATTAAACCATCTGAAGCAGCTGTATCCGAGGCCATCCCCTGAATGGGGTTAAGCGATGTGCTGACAACTCGTCCTTGTAAAAAACCACTCCACGTCAAGAAAACTGGAACAAAAGCCTGGGATTGGACGGACCAACAACGACGACCCTGGGGGCCGAGAAGGCCCTCCTTCAACAGGTCGAAAAGTACAAACTGAGCATTACTGCAGTCCAGGAAACAAATTGGCTTGGCAGCGAGATCAATGACACGAAATCGCACACAATTTTAAAAGTGGCAAACCATCGGGCCACAAGGAGTTTGAAGTAGCATTTATAGTGAACAATCAATTCAAACCCATAAATGAACGGCTGTGTGCGATTCGCATTAAGACTCGATTCTTCAATCTCAGGCTCATCAATGTGCACGCCCCCACTGAAGTTGAAGAAGACGCAATAAAAGACGAGTTCTACGCCCGCCTTGAGACTCTCTTCGACTCACTTCCAACAAACGACGTCAAACTGTTGTTGTTGGAACGCGAAATGAAAGTTGACATCGGAGACCACACAGTCTCCATGAAAAATTCATTCACAAGCAGACCTGGAAATCTCCAGACGCACATACCGTCAACCAAATTGATTAAGTCCTTATTTGCAAGAGATGGGCGTTTAGTGTAATAGATGTCCGCTCCTATCGTGGAGCAAACTGCGACTCAGATCATCACTTGGTGAAGACGACCTACAGATGTAGAATTTCCTCAGTGCACCAATTGAGAATGAGCCCTCCCAAAATGTGTTGCGGTTGATAAACTTCTGAGCGATGCGTAAACTGCCGCCCTTGAGGAAAGATTATCATCTATGCTACACAACATTAGCAATACAGGCGTCGATGAGTTCTGGGAAGAACTCAAGGGTACCAACAAAAAGGTCGCTGAGAAGGTCGTGGGATAGAAGTGAGCGCGAAATGACTGGTTCGACGAAGAATGCAAAAATTCACTTGACGCGAAAAATGATGCCTATAGACAACGTTCAACGAGGAATCAGAGCCAAAAGAGAAAAATATGACGAGCTACGGAGAATATCGAATAATTAGACGTAAGAAACGTAAATATTGTACTTTGACGAGCAATTGCTGAATATTAACGAAAACTTAGCTAATAGGAACACCAGACAAGCGTACAAACTAGTAAATACAGTTAAGAACGGCTATTAACCCAGGACTAGCCTCTGTAAGGACAAGGGTGGAAACATCATCAGCGACACGGATAGCATTAACAAACGTTGAGCCTCTTATTTTGAAGAGCTTCTGAACCTATCATCTTACATCCAAACACAAAAAGCTCTCGACGGTATTGTTGATCTAGGCCCACCCATACACCCCGACATTAGAGCAAGTTGATCTCGCGTTGCAGTCACTAAAACGAAATAAAGCGCCAGGCGCTGACGAGATTCCAGCTGAACTGCTAAAATTCGATGAAACGAGTCTAGTTAATGCCATACATCAATTACTCCTACGAGTATGGGAGGACGAGGTGATCCCAGACGATTGGCGCAGAAGCATCATCTGTCCAATTCACAAAAAGAAGGGATAAACTGCGGTGTGAGAATTACAGGGGCATATCACTAGTCTGTACGTCCTATAAAATATTGACGAAAACTCTGGAAAATAGAATAAAACCTTACGCGGAACAAATCATTGGCGAATATCAAGGCGGTTTCAGACTTGGTCGCTTCACAACCGATCAGCTCTTTGTCGACTTCAAGCAGGCGTACAACAGTAAGTATCGATCGTGGTGTACTGTACAACATCATGCTCCAATTTGGTACATAGGCAAAATTAGTGCGACTGACAAAGATGACGATGACCAACTCCGTCTCACAGGTCAGGATCCATAATAGACTTACTGATCTATCTGAAACACGCACTGGTCTGAAACAGGGCGATGAACTGGCACCGACGCTCTTCAACCTAGCATTGGAATACGCTATTCGGGCTATGAATATGGACAACAACAAGACGCTAATCATCAAGTCGACACAATTAGCAGCGTACGACGACATCAACATCATGTCCCGAAGATTGGCCGACGCAGAAGAACTTCTACGGTTCTACGAATTAACGAGGGTAAAACTAAAATAATGATGCAAACGACGACAAGGACACCTGCACAATCGAGCATCAATGTGGGGGACCTCAACATCGAGTTCGTGAACAACTTCATCTACCTGGGTTGCAACTTGCAAGAGACGTCAACGAAACTGACGAAATCAAGCGACGGATACAGGTAGCTAATAAGACTTTTTTCTCGGTTATCCCCATAATGAAATCAAAGCATGTGCACAAAAACACGAAGCTCCGCGTGCACAAAACCATTATACGACCAGTGCTATGCTATGGCTGCGAAGCATGGACCCTAACTCAAGCCTCCGGAAACATGCTAGACATATTTGAACGTAAGGTTCTGCGACGAATTTTCGGGGCTGTTTGCGATCGAGATGGATGGAGCATCCGGTACAACCATGAGTTGTATGAACTGTACGATGAGCTGGAAGTTTCGAGAGTCGTCAAACTACAACGACTTCAATGGGCAGCGCATGTACAACGAATGGACGATGATCGCATGCCAAAGAGAGTAATGAACACAGAACGAGTCGACGGAGCGAGATTGCGAAGACTACCGAGAGCTCGTTGGGAGAGCTTAGTATATGCGGACGCCGAGCAGCTACTGGGCTTCCAAAATTGGAGGACGCGGTCACGTGACCGAGACAATTGGAGGACAACGATCCAGCTGTCCAGTTGTCTCGTCATGATGATGATAGTGAAACCCGGATATAACGAACTTCCAAGGGACTCGAGGAAACATTAAAGCCGTGGAATTTGTACGTCATAGGCGAGTGTTCGTTATAGCCGGAATTTAATATTTTAGGATTTGGAACGGGACTTATGAATTCGTTCGTTATAACCGAGTGTTCACTATAGCTGAGTTTCACTGTATTTATAAAATTCTCTGGGTTTGATGAGCTTGATCCTAGAGTAGATGTCCTTTGAGTCCTTTGTGTCGTTAATGTTCGTTACGTTATTAATGTTCGTCATGTCCTTTATGCCTGTTAAATCCTTTATGTCTCTTATGTCCTTAATATTCTTTGTGTCCTGGATATCCGTTATGTCCTATACGCCTTTTATCTATTTTATGCCAGTTCCGTCTTTTGTCCTTTGTCCACCATTCCTTAATCCTTGTTCACTCCAGTCGAGTATTCTCTTTAGTTTTATTTTCTACTCTCTCCTCGCTTCTCCTTCCTTCCTTCCCCTCGCGGCCCTCCAATACCTCACCCCCTCAAGATAAACTTTTCATCATAGCGTTACACAAAACGTTACAACCAAACATTACGCAATTTATTTATTATTTACATGTTAACAACTTACCGCAAGCGATTTGTGAGGCCCACATCTTCAACTCACGATTTGGTTCGATTTTCATTCGATTGTCCGTAATGTAATTGAGCATCGAGCCCAACGCGACAAGTTCTTGCGCCATCATCAACGTCGGACCATTAGAAATACCAATCAATTTAACAATGCAATGATGTTGCAAACGTATCATTACGCTGGCTTCTCGCAAAAATTCTTGCTTATTGCTACGACAATGCTCGTCCTTGAGCGTTTTGATTGCCACTCCGTATCTCGTTTCGCGGCCTGATTCGGCAGATGGCTGAATCAGCGTGCCCTTATAGACCGATGCAAACTCGCCGGATCCAATCAATTCGCCCAGCTGCAAACAAGTGTACGGTATAAAATAGTGGTGTCTCATTTTCGATGAACTATCCTCCGACGAGGACGAGGTGTACATTTGTCGGCCAAATATGTCCATGAATTCCGACGAGAGGCTCATTCGTGACATCATCGAATCGAGACGTTCGGGCTGTTGGGATAGTTCGCGCAACAGTGTTGAGGATTCTTCACGCTCCGAATCCTTGGACGGATTTTTTTCGATAAATTCTCGCACATCGATGCATGGAATGTAGGCGAAATCGAGTGGTGTCGTACCATTGGCGGATGGAGATTCGGTTGTTGTAAATGTTCGCAGGGCCGCTGGCGGATCAAGGAAAACTGATTTTTCGGTAGCCTCTCGTTCGATTGTGATATCCCTATCACTTTTGGTGTAATATTCGCTCTCCTTCTCGTCGCCGATCACCTCTATACATAAATTACTACTAAAGCTAGTTTCTATGGGGTTGTGTTCAGACTTTTGATTATGCGCCAATTCGGGCTGTGCAGCTTGTCGAATTTTCGAATGCTCGCCCTCGCCAATATCAATATCCACAACGGCACAATTGTTTGTCGGCGTATTGTACATACCATCCAGCGATAGATTAGCAAAATCCGTCGAAAATGAGAGACTCTTGATCAAAGTTTCGGTCACTTTAAAATCACTCTCGGGCCTAGGAGTTTCGGGCGATGTTGTAGCACTCAAACTGCCGTTCTTGTCCTTACGACCGGATTTCGATGAGCTCTTATTTTTCGACCTGCGAAGACTGCGCATACCATCAATTATGATGTTTCTCTTGGGCGATGGCAACTTTAAGCTTCGGAAAATTTTCTTCTTCTCTTCATCCTCATTTGTCTCGAATATACCGATACGATTCATGGCATCGTCTCCCGGAAGCGACAGATTTCGCTGAGGGACCTTTGCAACCGGTATTGGAGATTCAGTCGGATGTGAGGATCGTGTGACTGATCCGTTTTGATGATGACGATCTTTCGATTTGGATTTTGGCAAAGTGGAGAGAGTGGGTGGTTTTGGTTTGGGCTTGGGTGGTACCGGATAGCGCAGATTAACTGGAAGACCATCTTTCGAGCGCATGTAATGTTGAACTAGGTGCTCGAGGGATGGATGATAGGGTCCCTCGTCAATGTACAGATAGCCTTCGTTACGCTATGGAAAAAAATCACAATAAGTTCGGCTGCAACGATCTTCAGTTGTTCCGCTTACTTACCGACTCGCGAATAATAAAATTCCTCGGAGCATCATCGTACAGTAAGGTGAGAACATAACCTTTTCCATCAGAGTAGCGGATGAGAAAAGCGCCTGATACATCCGATCCCACATTTTGGTTTTCGTCTGGCTGCTGGTCCGAGTCGTCAGGGTCTGTTTCATTTGGAGGCGGAATAAACGATTCGGCGAATCTTCTTAAAGCCACCTGTGCCTCATCCCGACTTAGAGTACCGTGATACCACAACTGTTTCGTGGTTTTCGCCGGTTTCGGAGTGAAATTCAGTAAGAACTCTTTTACCTTGGGATAGTTCCGAGCCAGATCCAACGGAAGCTCGTCCGCCTTAGTTCGTGGCATATGCGGGGCACCGTGTTCCAATAGAACCTTTATAGCCTCCAAATTTCCGAATTCGGCTGCTTCATGTAATGGCACGCGTCCTGTTTGCATGTTACGCAATTGTGTGTCGGCTTTTGCATCGATGAGGACTTTGATGAAACTGCCTGGCTGCTTTCGGCATGCATACTATGAAAGAAGCAAATTTTGGTACCCAATTTTATTTTAAATATAATAAATGCCCCTCTATGGATACCTACATGCAAAGGCGTATTCCCTGTCTTATCGTATGTGTTAACATTAACCTTGACGGTCAGCAATAGTTTCAACATTTTCTCGTCGCTATTCAAACACGCCAAATGAATGGCGGTTTGTCCATCCTGATTTTTGGCATCAAAACTTCTGTAGCCACACTTGAGCAGTTCGGCTACTATGGCATGATTACTACTCTGCGTCGAACGATGCAACAGATTCGTTCGACCGTGTCGTCGTGAATCATTGGGCGGCGGATCACGTTTCACTATGGCCGACAATTGGATTTCCAGACCGTCGGAAGTTTCCTGATAGTACTCAATCAATGAGTCCAGGCCATGAAATGTTCGATTGTCGTCAATTGAGAAAAATGCATCTTCGCCGTGACGGCGTATCTGATAGTGATTGACTTTCCCCTATGACAAAAGGTTAGTGAGGCTCTAGTCGATTTTACAGTTTGCGTGAATCAACTCACCTTGTGCAGCACCGATAAAACAAAGTCACCACTGGAACTGTTACTTTCCCTGACTAGAAAGACACCATCTCCTCTTCCGGCTTTTGCTTCTACAAGTAGCAAGGAGTGATATGAGCGCATGGGAGGTTAAAATGTAAAATTATACTTAGAAAAGGACTTACCTTCTAGTAGAATTTCGTCGGCCCTCTCACGTGAAACTTTACCATGAAACCAGCATATATTGTCTTCACGACTCATTCTTATGATATAAGAGTTCGTCTGAAAAGAAAAGATTTTTTTTATGGAATGAATTGAGAAAGTTGATAAAGTTGATAAAAGGAACCCCTGCTATATGGGAATTTAGAGGAGCAAGAGATTGACCAGTATCCTCGATACGAGGTGCCTTTAACAACGTCAAACCAGCGGCTATTTCCAATGCTCTGTCTAGTGTGGGTGTAGATGGCCCACTCTGTCAGCTTATTAGTCAGATGCTTACATCTAGATTTACTTGCACCAGTTTGGGATCATCACAAGTACGCAGACAGGTGTGTAGGGGAACCCCTCAAGGGGGTGTCCTATCCCCACTTCTTTGGAACTTGGTGATTAACAGGTTGCTCCTGGACTTGGACGAGCTGGGCTGCAAGGTCGTTGCTTATGCGGACGATATCGCCATTGCTATCTCGGGAAAGTTTCCCGGGGTTCTTAGTGATATTATGCAGAATGCCCTAAATATTCTATCTCAGTGGGTTAGGCAAGTTGGTGTTGGAGTCAATCCGGTTAAAACAGAACTTGTACTCTTCACTAGGAGGAACACTCCACCTTCGCTGTTACCACCATTTCTGGAGGGGACGAGATTGGTTCTTAGCGAAAAAGCCAAATTTTTGGGACTTATATTCGATAAGAAGCTATCCTGGAAGGCAAATATTCAGGAGCGCGTCACTAAGGCAACAGTTGCTCTGTACTCTTGTAGGCAGGCTATTGGCCTGAAATGGGGCATGCGATCGAAGGTGGTCTTCTGGTTGTACGTATCAGTCATACGCCCCATATTAATGTATGGGGTAGTTGTATGGTGGACGGCGCTCAATACAGGAATCTGTTGGATAAAGTTCAGAGATTGTCTTGTATTGCTATTACTGGTGCTCTGAAGACCACACCGACCACTGCTCTTGGTGTACTGCTGAATTTGCTCCCCTTGGACATCCTGGCTGAGCAGGTAGCTGCGATTACGGCCATCCGTCTTAGGGAAATAGGGCAGTGGAAAGAGTCTACTAATGGCCACTCGGTGATACTGGACAATCTGGATATTCCAGAAGACACGGACTATACCTCTCCGGTATGCTCTTTCGACAAAGGGTACACAAGTCTAATACCTTTGTGGCAGGAGTGGGATACAGATAGTACCCCTGAGTTGGAAGCCATAAGCTTCTTTACTGACGGCTCGAAAACGGAAGCGGGTGTGGGGATAGGCGTCTTCTCAGAGAAACTGGACATTCGCTTGTCACTTCGCCTTCCAGCCTTCTGTAGCGTTCTGCAGGCGGAAATCACTGCGATTGCCGAAGTTCTGACTTGGCTGGGTCGTTATATCATATCTGCAAGGAATATTACTATTTACACAGATAGTCAGGTGGCGATTAAGTCCTTGGACGCAAACCTTACTACTTCGGAAACCGTGGTGGTATGTCGCACCGCTCTTAAGGAGCTCGGCAACTTTTTCAACATCACTTTGTGCTGGATTCCCGCTCACAGTGGTTTCAGCGGAAACTGCGAGGCAGACGAGCTGGCTCGGGCAGGTACGACCATTATGGACGTGGGATGTTTCCGCAATGTCAAAATGCCTATAGCAGCATGCAAGAAGCTAATTGGGGCAAACGCAATAAGCCGTGCTAATATCGGTTGGCTAAATGGTAATACCTGCAACGTTACGAGGCAGATTTGGCCGCACTTCAATCCTCGCCGCTCCTCAGGGCTGATGATGCTGGAGAGAAGGCATCTCAGAAAGGTTGTGGGGATCATCACGGGGCATTGCCTGATAGGTGAGCATGCTAGGCGTCTCCGGCTTCCATACAATGATTTTTGCAGCAGCTGTAGGGACGAAGAAGAGGAGGAGACAGTACATCACTTCCTGTGCACCTGCCCTGCTCTGGCCGATAGAAGAGAGGATATTTTAGGATCCCTCTACTTTATTGACCTCGATGACCTGAAGGACGTAGATGCTGGTAATCTGCATCGTTTCATTGATAGATCCGGGTGGTTTGACGACTAGGCTCACATGGCGTCTCTGCGCCTATGAGGTATCACAAACGGACCCAGTGGTGGTCTATGTGTGCTGTGTTTGTGCGCAGCTGCCTCTTTAACCTAACCTAACCTATCCTCGATACGATATCGTTTTCCAGTAGAAAAAGAAACAGGAAACATTTTTCATGTGTGTATTAATGATCACGTTTATATCGTGGAACTAAAAAGCGTTTGAACCAAATTGCTCTAGTGTTAGTACTTGTTCGTGGAGTGTTTATACCGACCCAGGTCCTGCGTATCCAACAGGCAAATTCACTGCATTCCATCTCTGTGAAATGCAACTGTTGCGATGAATGGTGTCATTTGAAAAACTGTTCTGATCTGTCTCACCATAAATTAAGGAGCCCTTCCTTCACTGCGAACTGTGCACAAAAAAAAAGGACGGCGCTGCCTATTACCACAGCGGGCTCGCAGATATCACCAGTGACACCTTAACAACACCAATCATCAAAGACCATCATAGCAATTCAACTTAACTCCAGTTCCGGCGGTTGCAAAAATCAATATAGTTTCGTTGGTGCAGCTTAATTGTAACGGGCTTCAAAACAAGATAGCAGTACTAACTGCATTTATGGACAGACCATATCCTAATAGAAGTCATTCAGGAAACAGAACTGAGTGCCAATCACCCTCAACTCACACGGTGGCTACAACATCTTAAGGAAGGACAGATTAATGAATGCAGGTGGAGGACTTGCGCTTATTATCCATAATGGACAAAATTCACTATACTGAAATAGTAAAGGAAACAACTGACACAGGATGGTTCCAGTTGCTAAACAAGAACCCGTTGCCTTCAATGATACTTAAAGCTAACAATGCTTTACAGGAAATTGACAAAGTATGTGACTTAAAGACCAAATAGAGTTTGCTAGTATCGAATCCAGCTGTACTAAAAATTATATTGCTTGCCTAAAACACACAAAGACACAACCCATCTTAAAATGAGACCGATTGTATCGAGTTGTAACGCCCCAACGGAAAAAGTCGCTAAATGGTTGGTAAAAATATTTAAAGAGTACCCAAAACCGGAGGGACTTTACATCAATAACTGCTTCGAATTGTATGACAAGTTGGAAAATCTGAATGTCGATGATAGCGAAATTTTAGTATCTTTTGATGTGGAATCCTTATTTCCGAGCATCCCGATACCGGAAACCCTTCACATATTGGAAGATTGGCTGTTGTTGCATAAGCCACAGGAAAAGAAGAGGCAATTATATTTAAAATTAACGGAGTTATGTATGGATCAGAACATCTGTCAATTCGACGCTAACTTTTATCGAATAACGAAAGGCACATGCATGGGGAACGCGTTATCTCCGTTTCTAGCGAACATTTTTATGAGTAATTTGGAAATGAAATTGAAGCAAAATGGATCGATCCTTCGTATTTGGTTTAGATATGTGGATGACATTTTAGCAGCTATAGAAAGAGCTAAAGCAGATGACATTCGTACATACTTGAACGCACAATATCCAGCAATAAATTTCACCATGGAAATCGAGCAAAACTCATCGTTACCATTTTTGGATGTCCGTTTAAATCAGAAAAGAAACAAAAACATCGATTGTTCAGTGTATAGAAAGCCTTCGAACACACCAGGTTATATCCCGAGCGATTCGGGCAGCTAGGGATGGGCCGTACTGATATTTTTGAGTAGCAGTTCCAACTGTGACTGTGACTGGCGAGTAACAGTTCCTGCTTACCGGTCCAGTTCCTGTTCCTGATAACCAAAAAAAAAATCATAAATTGTCGCGTTAATGCACGTATTACATACAAAATATGATACGCGTGGCGAAATCTCATGAATCTACGCTACTCATACTTGTGATATTGCTCCAAAATCAACTCTATGCATTTATTGTACATTCAATCCTCATACCAGAATCGTACATTCAAAAATCTTCGAAATCATACAAATATGATTTCTTTCAAGTGCCACTCTATCAGCCTGTTGCAATGCAACCATAAAAAATCATAATACGATAACGATACGTATGAGATGAAGATGACCATATACATCTGCGACTGTGACCAGTAGTCACTGTGACTAGAAGTGACTGCGACTAGAAGTGACTGTGAGTGAACAGAAGTCACTGTGACTAGAAATGACTGTGAGTGACCAGAAGTCACTGTGACCAGAAGTCACTGTGTAGAAGTGACTGTGACTAGAAATGACTGTGAGTGACCAGAAATCACTGCGACCAGAAGTCACTGTGACTAGAAGTGACTGCGACTAGAAGTGACTGTGAGTGACCAGAAGTCACTGTGAGTGACCAGAAGTCACTGTGAGTGACCAGAAGTCACTGTGAGTGACCAGAAGTCACTGTGAGTGACCAGAAGTCACTGTGACTAGAAGTGACTGTGACTAGCAGTGACTGTGACTAGCAGTGACTGTGACTAGCAGTAACTGTGACTAGCAGTGACTGTGACTAGCAGTGACTGTGACTAGCAGTGACTGTGACTAGCAGTGACTGTGACTAGCAGTGACTGTGACTAGCAGTGACTGTGACTAGCAGTGACTGTGACTAGCAGTGACTGTGACTAGCAGTGACTGTGACTTTGGGGCGACCGGTAGCGCAGTGTGTTGAGGCATCAGTCTCATGTTTGACTACCGGCGTTTCGGGTTCGAATCCCGTCCACGACAACGTTCGTGGCCATGGATGTGCAGGAGGTGCATGCTGGCAACTGCATTCTCTGAAACCAATTTATGCCAACGAAACGTCAACTGGGCCAGATGGAACAGTTGACGCGCTATGCCCCACAAGGGGTTAGGGCAATTGAGTAGAGTAGTGACTGTGACTAGCAGTGACTGTGACTAGCAGTGACTGTGACTAGCAGTGACTGTGACCAGCAGTGACTGTGACCAACAGTGACTGATCAATTCAGTTGCCGACTGTGACTATTGGGAACTAGTATTTTTGTTTTCCGGGAACAGGTAGTCACAGTGACAGGCGAATACTCGGTTCCTAGTCACTGCTACCGGAATGCAGCCCAATGTCCCACAAGAAAGCCACGTTCCATAGTATGGTCTTTATAGACTCTGTAGATTGCCGCTGAACATTGAACATTTTATGGAAGAGCTACAATACACAAAATATGCAGCAGTGATCAACGGACTGAAAAAATGATAGAAAACCTAGTCTCGTTGCACTCGATGAAGATTTCCAAATTAAAAAAAAAAAACCTTGATGATGTAAACTAAAACTAAAAATTCGCAACGACTATGGTCCGAAAATTTTAGCTTGATTATCTAGAAGTTGTAGACCTCTTTATTCCAAATAGCGCAAGGAGAGGGTTCACTGTACTAATTAAAAAAAATCTATTGTAGTCGTATCTTAAGTTGAAAGATTAAATAAATTTACTACCTACTCCCAGAGTTCAGATGTAGAAGTGACTACGTTTATATCGCGGGACTATGTTCCAGTATTAACTAATTCCAGCTAATTTACCACGATGAAAACGTATAGGATAGATTGGGACTCACTTTTAGCTCCACTTGAGATGCGATACTGGACTGAAAATTGAGACTAGATGGATGTTGATGCTTCCGTTGTTAACGTTTGATTTATTAGTCGGCAATATAAAAGCGCTTTTATCAAGGAGCTACTGGCACTTGATATTTAAATGGAACCGGAATATGGAGGGCTACGCCCGCAATTCGAGGGTTTTGTAGCAAGCGCTTATTTTGGTATGTAGATATTGGCTCCTTACTCTTCTTGGTACCACTCAGATGGATAAAAAAAAACATAATTAAAATGTCTTGCCCATGATATAGTATCTTACATGCCAATTCATAAAAAAGACTCCATCTGTCACCTCTCAAAGTAATAGTTTTAATATGAGAAGCTGTACTGTAGATAGATATGTATGAACACCAGATATACTGTCCTTCTCTTCGAGATGGTTAACCATTCATGTTAAGACGACATCGCAAATTGCAAACTTGCATAAAAAAACGTAATAGGGTCACCGATCAGCCTAAGATTCCCCCTATTTTGAGAAGATTTACAAAACCTATTATTTTCCATTTTCTATGCTGTTTGAACACCAGATATACTGTCCTTCCCTTCGAGTTGCTTAACCATTCATGTTAAGACGACATCGCAAATTGTAAGTTTTCATATTTCTAAATGTAACGACTGCGATATGCAAGGGGACAAATTACTATCTAATATTTTCTCCTCCCCCACTGTTCCCCTTTCTAAAAATTTCAAGAAAATGCCAAAAATGGCATGTACTCAACATTACCTTTCTGACGACACCCCACTTGCCTATACCAGTGGATAAAAAAAATGTGTCCTTAATTTCGCCTCTTGGTGGACCCCCCCCCCCCCCCCCCCTTAAAGTTGGTAAATTACAACACATCGCTTTCTCCAGCGAATTATAGCATTTCTACACATTCTCACCGAATTTGCTGTGCGTAGCTTCAGCCGTTCTTGAGATATTCTATGGGCAGACGGACAGACAGACATTTGACCAATTTTGTAAGATTTAAGACACAAAACCCTAAAAAAAGAAACTATATTAATAATTATTGTTAGAAACACCGCCCCAACCAATCTTTACCCTTCCCAAATTGGTTCATTAAGTAACTGTAATTCGCACTACGAAAAACAACATGCAAGTATTGTATTGTAGTACTCGCACCTATGCATGAGGCCGGGGGTGGGCTTGCAAGAAGTCTCTTTGGACGGACATGGGGGCTCACCCCAAAGATAATTGAGTGGTTATACCTATACATCATGCTGGTGCGGCCCATGGTGACCTACGCAGCGCTTGTGTGGTGGCCGAAAACAGCAAACAGTAATCTTCTGTCTTACTGAAGTGCAATAAGCTCCAACGCCTTGCCTGCCTTGGCATCACTGGAGCTATGCGCACTTGTCCTACGCCAGCCCTGGAGGCGATTATTGGACTTACTCCGCTGCATATACCTAGTCTAGCCATAAATACTGTTACAAACTTTTTGAAGCACTGTTCAATAAAAGAGGTGTTATATGTTAAGAAATCATTGTTTATTTATTAAATGCATTGTCAACAACGGAAATTGCAACAAGTTATTCGAAGTGATTGCCTTTTGCCTTTACACAAGCCTTTAATCGAGCTGGCCACTTATCTATGGAAGCACGCACGACTTCAATCGGAAAGTTGGCGACTGCATGTGTAAGAGACTTCTTTAAGGATTCGATATTAGAATGTCTTTTAGAGCACGTCATTTGCTCTAAGACAGACCATAATTCGTAATCCAGCGGATTCAGGTCTGGGCTAGAGGAAGGTCAATCTTCAGCTTTAATAAAATCTGGAACATTTTCTTCAAGCCATTTTTGGGTTGACTTCGCCTTATGACCTGATGCAGAATCTTGCTGGAAACTCCAAGGCTGATTTTTGAATAATGACGTGTTGAGAGGTTTCACTACACTTTCAAGGACACTTTCTTGATAAATTTTGGCAGACGTTTTGACGCCCTTCTCACAAAAATGCAACTTTGTCACCCCGTTGTAGCTAACACCCCACCAAACCATTACTGAGGCTGGATGATGACCTCTTTGAACCTTTTGGGCAACTTGAGAAGCTTCTCTGGCACTGCGAGCATAAACCCTATCGTTTTGTTTATTAAATGTTTCTTCGACAGTAAAAATTTTTTCGTCCGTAAACAAAATTTTACGGTGTTCTTGGTTTGCGTACCGGCAAAGTAATCGTTTTGATTTTTCCACTCTATTTTTTTTTAACGAATCTGTTAGTAAATGTCCGGTAGATCTACGATAAGCACCCAACCCCAAGTCACTTTTGATGATACGTGAAATTGTTCTTTGGGGTATTTTCATCTCACGCGATAAAATTTTTTGTTTCCGAAGAGGATTACGGCGAATTCTCTCGCGCACGGCTTTAACCGCTTGAGGTTTTCGAGTAGTTCGCGGACGGCCACTTCTTTCACGGTCACTTACTCCAGACGTATCATTAAATCTTTCAATAGCCCGATATACAAACATTCGGCTTATACCAAGGGTATACAGACTCTTAAAAATATCACTTGGTTGCACTCCTACTTTATGAAGTGCAATCACAGCAATTCTATTTTCTTTGTCACCCCAATCCATGTTCACTAGACTAAAAATCAAACTCAAATGATGACAAATGCATCAAGCACAAGCGTACTATAGCGATTAGCTCAATTTTTAAGAAATGCAATATAACGGTTCCTTTCTGCAGGGTTGCCAAACCTTGTAACAATATTTATGGCTAGACTAGGTATTCATTCAAGAAACGAGGCTGCGAATGAACTTGCTAGACAAGGATCATCCAGTCATTTTCATGGACCTGAGCCTTACTGTGGTGAAAAGGGACCCAAACGTTAGTGGTCTGCTTCGGCTATCCCCCAGACTATATAATACTGTGGCTTTGGACTGGCCTCGGCCAAACGGCGGATCACAGATTGGTCTGCTCTATTGCGTCAACAGTACTGGAATAACCTTCCAGGGCTTCGTCAATCAAAGGAGCTGATAATGCCCTTCAGTCACATGGGTACTACTCAAATGAGTAGAACCCACCTAAGACTCCTAGTGGGGTACTTATCTGGCCATCACCTGGTCAGATATCACCTGAACAAGATGGGTCTGTCAAGCGAGACTTAATGCCGTTTGTCTGGAGGACGTGGAAACGACCAAGCACATCTTGTGCGAATGTCCCGCCATCGCGCGTTTTAGGATGTTACTCCTCGGGCAGGCTACTATCAGCACTGCAGAATTCAGGTTAATTCCTGCTAAAGACTTACTGCCCTTTATTGGAAGGGTGGACGGTCTTCTGGATTAATGAGTTACGGCACAATAGATTTTTTATGGTCGCAGTGCCTTCCTGCTGGGACAGTAGCTCGACTATTTTTTTTATCTTTTATGAGTCCGGTAGGTGTGTTTTTTGTATGGATAGTGTCAAAATGCCTAACTTATGAATGTAAAATACTATTATTAAATATTATGTGATTGTAATGAAACTTAGAGATATTGTTGCCTATGATGTTGGTTATCATTGGGCATCAATACTTTTGCCTCGGGTCTGCTTGAGGGGTGCAGGGGTGTGCTAACTGCAACTATAGAAATGTACTATGATTAACCTTTTTTGATGAGATTTCACAATTCTATTATTTTTAGTTTTCTATGCTAGTGAAATGTCACTTTCCTGTAAATTTTCATATTTCTAGGTATAACGATTGCGAAATGCAAGGGGGGGGGGGGGCGGACAAACTCGGATCACATATTTTCCCCTCTCCCTCTTTTCTCCGTTCTTCAAATTTGAAGAAAATTCCAAAAATGGAATATACTCGACGGTACCTTTCTTTATGATACCCCACTTGCCTACACGAAAAAAAAAATTTGGACCTTCATTTCCCCCTCTATATGGACCTCCTCTTAAAGTTGACCTATGACAACGCATCGCTTTCTCCAGAGAATTATGGTATCTGTACATATTTCCACCAAATTTCATGCATGTAGCTTCGCCGGTTCGTGAGATATTCCATGGACAGACGGACAGACAGACGGACGCATGACCGATCTCATAAGGGTTTTGTTTTTATTACAAAACCCTAAAAATACTCCTCAAACCGAAGTGTCAAACTAACATCTGAACATTTCGGACCATAATCTGACCGCTCTCACGGTAGCCGGTTCTACGCACCGGAGCGACCTGTTCATTAGTTGCCAAATCCCTTCAACGCAAGCAGGCGTTGCTACAACAACTAACATTTGCCAGCGGAAGTGACAAACTAACATCTGACATTTGCCATATTTAGTACGGTCGGTATAAACACACCACGAATTAGTACTAACCCCATGACGAGGATGAGGAGGAAAGTACTTCTCACCTCCTTTGTACCTGCCCTGCCTTGGCGATAAGGAGGAAAAGGATTCTTGGGTCTTTCTTCTTTGAAGATTTGGATGACTTGAAGGATATGGATGTCAGTAGGATTTTTCGCTTCATTATCAGTTCCGGCTGGTTTAATGATTAATTTTCCAGGTTGTTAAATACCGCGGGTATCACAACGGACCCATCTGTGGTCTAAGTGAGCTGTGACACTTCATGGCAGCCCCTCTAACCTAACCTAGTACTAACCCCAATACGACCTAGTAAACACTCCTAGTTCCACGGTATAAACGTGGCCAGTGTTAAGTTGTTTTTCTAATAGTATATATAATATTTGTGTATATGTACACAACATATTTGCTGAAGAAAATCCCCCTTGATTAACTATTATGGCCATAATAATTATCGACATTTCATTTTTCTCCCAAAGCACATTTAACAAAGTCTCGCACAAGTCGTCTCAACACCGACTTCTAAACGACAATAAACCGTCATTTTTATTGTTGTTGACCACTGTTCAATTTTTCTCCGTATATAGGTAATTGTCCTCCTCTCAGAACGTACGATTATGTACACGAAGTACGTGGCCTTTATTCTGATCTGGCCACTATTCGGTTCGGTTGCAATATTTTATGTACGCGGCGGTCAACTTGTTGAACAACAAAAGTTCAAGTGCTCATGCCTTATTTTTGCCATATACCAGTGTGTATGTATGAGTTTTGTAATTACAAAAGAATGAAAAGAAAGTCATACTAGGGATTCGCGGTCCAAAGGCAGCCTTCACTCGGCACAATGGCAATCTTAATTAGAGGATGTAAAAGCGGTTGTTGACAACCATCATAAATGAACATTTTCATACTTATGAACACATCTGAACTTTTCTGACTTTTCTGTTCATTCGAGAATCAGTCAGTCAGAAGCAGATTTATTAGGTGCGTTCGATTCACTCCGATTTGGGAATGCATAGCTGAAGCATTTCAAGTGGCGGAGATGAAGTGCGTCACAGTCACAGAGAAATCGTTTCCGCTTCAGGGAATGCATCGCCGAAGCATTCCAAGCGACGGAGATGAAGTGCGTCACAGCCACAGAGAATGTGCTGGGAAGTCTAATCTTCGCTCTCACAGAAGCGACAGATTGGGTCAGAGACAAATCCCATTCTATATATGTAGATGACCCCTCAAGGTAGAGTGACCCGTGAGGAGCCCGCAAATAATTTTCACCCGGTTTCTGCGTAGTCTTAGCAGCTCAAGGGTACGATTGCGTGGGGGCCAGCTATAAACAGCTTAGCCTGTCTATAGGTTAGGTTAGGTACAGGGGCGGCCGTGATGTGTCACAGCACACTTAGACCAACATTGGGTCCATTGTGGTACCACCACCGCAATCACCTTCACTACACACCTACGCATCGATGTATCGATTGAGCCATGTGGCGGTCATATCCTTAAGGTCATCCATATCCTAGAAGATCCATGAGCCCAGAAACATTCTTCTCCTACCAGCTAAGGCCGGGCAATGACAGAGAAGATGTAGAACGCTCTCCTCCTCCTCCACATCGCAACAACTTCTACAGAAGTCGTGGTGAGGAAGATAGCCTGTCCAAGACGAGGGGTATTGTCCCAGTGTGCGATGGTTACTGAGTGCCCCCAGATTCCAATCCTCTCTACTCCAACTTTCGGTTGAGAATGGAAGTTTGAAGCAATGCTCCCTAGCTAAATGGTCTGATGGCATACTAGATATGTGGTCCTCATTTACACAGTTTGTTTGCTCTGGGTTTAGTTTAAGGAAATTCTGGCAAGCTTTTAGTCTTGCTACTGCTATTTTTGCCCCCGCCTTTATGTGAATGTGGAGCGGAGGGAGGTCGAGTAGCGCTTCAAGAGCTGCAGTCGGGCAGCTGCGGATAGCCCCCGTTGCTGTGAAACATGCTAGTCTCTGAATCTTACCAAGTTTGATTTTGCCATCATTGGTGGTTGATTTTTCCCACCAAACAACAGCTCCATATTCAATAATTGGTCTGACAATCGCCTTATATATCCAAAGGATTATGTGAGGACTAGTTCCCCAAGTCTTATCCACAAACTGCCTGCAAACCCAAAGGGCCAAATGGCTTTGTCCGATATTGTCTGTAGGTGATCCGACCAGAGTAATTTCCTGTCTAGAGTAACACCGATGTATTTGGTGGAATCCACCTGTAGCACTGGAGAGTTGTACATACATTGTAGGACATCTCATTTGTCTGGGACTTCTTTTCCTCGAAAAGGGAACAACAACCGCCTTAGCCAGATTGACTCGGAAGCCGTTGTCATTGTATCCATTTTTGTACTGTGTTTAATGCCGATTGAACAATTTCCGTTAGGACTTCTTTAAATTTTCCTTAAACAGTTATAACCAGGTCATCAGCATATCCCTGAGTTGAATATCCCATCTTGGTAAGCTTTATTAGTTCACCAATAAACTTGGCTAATTGGCAAAAACATAAGCGTGCCAACATCAACATAATAGATTCTACACGACACTAACGCCATCTACCATATGTGTCATGCATGTGAAAGCTATTGAGGGGTTATTGAGTGTAGGGTAGCCACTCTACTAAGCTATCCAGGTTAATGTTGTTGGTGTAACGCGTCTGTTATTTTACTATACACCCGATAAATTCCTAAAAAAAACGGGCCTATAGTAAAGAAATGAAACCGGAATATAGAGGGCTACGCCCGCAATCCGAGGGTTTTGTAGCAAGCGCTTATTTTGGTATATAAATATCGGCTCGTTGCTCTTCTTGATACCACTCAGATGGACAAAAAAAAAACATAATTAAAATGTCTTACCCACTTACATTTTACATGCCAATTCATATTACGTGATTGTAACGAAACTTAGAACATATTATTGCCTAAGGTGTTGGTTATCGTTGGCCATCAGTACTTTTGACCTCGAACGTGTTTAAGGCATGCAGAGGTGTGCTAACTGTAAATACAGAAATAAACTATTACTTACCTATTCTGAGAAGATATACAGATTCCATTATTTTCCATTTTATATGCTATTCGGAACCCACCTTCCTGTAAGTTTTCATAATTCTAACAGTCTCGAGATGCCAGGGGGGGGGGGGGGGGGGGTAATTACGAACTAATTTTTTTCCTCCCCCACTATTCCCCTTTCTACAAATTTCAAGAAAATGCGAAAAAATGGAATATACTCAACATTACCTTTCTCACGACACCTCACTTGCCTATACCAGTCGATAAAAAAAAATTTGAGCTTAATTTCGCCTCTATGTGGACCCCTCCCCCCTTCCACTCGGTAAAGTTTGCCAATTACGACGCAGCGCCCCCAACTAATCTTTACCCTTTCAAAAATGATTAATTAAATAACTGCAATTCGCACTACGAAAAACAACATGAAAGTAGTACTCACACCTACATATGAGACCGGTAGGTGTAATTTTTGTGTGGATAGTGTCAAAATGCCTAACTTTAAATGAATGTACTATTATTAAATATTATGTGATTGTAATGAAACTTCGAGACATTATTGCCTATGATGTTGGTTATCATTAGCCATCAATATTTTTGACCTCGGCTGTGCTTAAGGCGTGCAGGGGTATGCTAACTGCAACTATAGAAATGTACTATTATTAACCTTTTTTGTTGAGATATCAAAATTCTACGATTTTCGGTTTTCTACACTAGTAAAATGCCGCCTTTCTGCAAATTTTCATATTTCTAAGTATAACGGTATCGAAATGCAAGGGGGGAGGGGGGACAAACTCGGATCACATATTTTCCCCTCTATCTCTTTTCCCCTTTATTCAAATTTGATGAAAATACCGGAAATGAAATGTACTCGGTGTTACCTTTCTCATGATACCCCACTTGCCTATACCAGATGAAAAAAAAATTTTGACCTTCATTTCCCCTCTATGGGGACATCCCCTTAAAGTCAGCCTATTACAACGAATCGCTTTCTCCGGCGAATTATAATAATTCTACATACTCCCACAAAATTTCATGTATGTAGCTTAAGCCGTTCGTGAGATATTTCATGGACAGACGGACAGACGGACAGACATTTGACCGATTTCATAAGGGTTTTGTTTTTAATACAAAACCCTAATAATTGTTCTTGTATACGGGCGTTCATGTTTGACGCAGTTTTTGTTTTCGCGAGTCTAATGTATACCGAAAATTCTCATAAACATGTTTACGTATGCTGGAGCTGCAAGATTAATCCAGCAAGCTTGTCACGCATGCTTGGACGTCTGCAGCGACCTTATGTTTTTAATTGAAATGTTTCATGTTTCTCGTTTCAAATCAAAGGCGTTCCGACTCACTCATGATCCAAATCCCAATGAATCAAACACACCTATTGTTATTGCTACGAAACTGATGACGACATGAATATTACTTACACTATGCACAAGCGAGTGTAATTTCAAGCCAGAACTTTCCGCGAGACGGGTTGTTCGTAGAAAGACGGCGACTGTGCGGCTGACCCAAAGAATGAATTCAACTTAACGACCTTTGAGACAATTTTCTTATTTGACTTGACTCTATCTAATCCGCATGGATTGCTGCTCAATTGATTACCACGCTGCGATGCGATGGGAAATATGTGTTAATGTAAACTAAACAAGGCGAGAGCTTATCAAAACAGTTAAATAATTATTCAGTCACTGAAATTTCGTGAATTGATAATGACTTTAATTTGCGTTGTAATTAGGGAGATAACGCAGCAACACAAAAATTCAACGAATGTTTTGAAGATAAAGTTTCATTTGGAGGTACTAGTCACATTAATATAAATAATGATTGTTCTCCGATACCTTATTTTTATTACAGCAGAACTCGATTTGAACGTCCTTGAAAATTCGGATACATACACATCGGCGCAGCTTATAAATTAATCGCAATTTTATGTACATACATATACATATCTTTTATGGCTGTACCACATTTGACTCGCCGAATCCCGAGCGTAGCACCTTGCTCATACCCAAGAACCTTGCGTCACTTCCGTCCAGCGATTCATCGAGTGGACAAATTGCTCGGTGTTTGGCGATTGTTCGTAATGTCTGCAGCGTATAGATGCCACGAGTATTTTTCGGCCTTCGTTGCACTGGATGAAAATTTGTCCACTCGCTGAATCGCTGGACGACTCACGAGAGAGACGCACGCATGCTGCCATTGCCATCTTAATAGACAGGCCTCCGCTCAGCTGATCGAGGAAGTGGCAAGGCATGAATGACGTCAAATTGACGTCAAAATAGAATTTTTGATCAGCTGAGCGGAGGCCTGTGTAATTCAGATGGCAATGATGCTGCTTGGGGGAGGCAAAAGACCTTTTCCATGGTCCTCCACGTGAGCGCCTCCTGGTAACGAAAGTGCGTCAAATCGCTGACGGCCAAGTATTAACGATAAGACAGTTTGGAGAAAGGCAGATAGCTGTAGCCTGAATGGCTGACCAACACCTAAGCGTCTCAGGTTTAGTAGGATGGAATGATTTGTGTAGTTGGACCTGCAACATATGTAGTTGTGTGAACTCCAGCACGTTTATTAAACCATCTGAAGCAGCTGTCTTTCGAGGCCATCCCTTGAATGGGGTTAAGCGATGTGCTGACAACTCGTCCTTATAAAAACCACTCCACGTCAAGAAACCTGAAACAAAAGCCTCGGATTGGACGATCAACAATGACGATCACGCAAACGACTAAAGGATTATTCTTTCGGATCCTGGAATGTACGCTCCCTGAACAAACCGGGGGCCTAGAAGGCCCTCCTTCAACAGGTTGAAAAGTACAAACTGAGCATTACTGCAGTCCAGGAAACAAATTGGCTTGGCAGTGAAATTAATGACAAAAAATTGCACAACATTTTTACAAGTGGTAAACCATCGGGCCGCAAGGGGTTTGGAATATTTGGCAAGCCGTCAGTGATGGCGGTCCGATGATTTCATTGAGGTAAATCTCCCCCCTGTGGTGTGGGGCGGAAAATAATACCACGGCCTTTCCCTTGACGGCCTGTCATTAAAACCAACAAACAAAGGACAGGATGTGTATGCCAGCAACTGGCACTGTCCGAAATCTTCTATATGCTAACGAAACGTCAACTATGCCTCGGATAAGGACTGACTCAACGGTTACGACTTTTGGCTATCGTACAATGACAAAGATTGGATGCACTCTCCTGGACAATGGATCAGAAGGTCCCCAGAACGCATGATTTCTTCAATTAGAGAGTGAATTTCTGAGGTATAAATTATATATAAAGCCAACGAAGACTCCAGTTGGCTCGAGAATCTGCCGCCAGTGCTCGTGCTTGTCATCGATGGTTCGAGACTATGATAGAGCTTAGTACAGTCTGTGTCATAAGAGAGACGTACTCCGTACATAAACACCAATCTCAGCTGCGTTTGAATATGATAAAATATTCGTATAAATAAAAGTATTAATATCGAAATTTTGTGATATTTTTACAAAGTTTACCAAAATCTCGGTTCATCCTTAGACCTGCCATATACTGTGCGATCCGTTGGCAGATTGATCTGACGATGGATCGCCACAAAATATCTGACGATCGAAATTATATGGAACTGTCAAAAAAATCGTCAACGATAGTCACATACACTGTGCGATCGATCTGACGACGGATTGCATCGAATACGGGGGCTATTACAAGCATAATTTCATCAACAGTTTTTTTTTCTGCCTAGGCTTAATCTTTTATCGTTAACAATCAACTTTACGCTGCTAAATAATTTCTCTACAGAGACTTGAGTAACCGGGTGACTCAATACCGCTTGAGCGACTTCATTTAAATACCGCGAAAAAAATGCCACCATTGAAAAACTTCCGTATTTCGCTACTCGATCGGAAGACCGTGGACAAATTTTCTCTTACAGTTTTAGCTAGTGATAGTGATGGGCACTATCGATAGTTATTCGGTAGTTTGAAAAATTATCGAATAACTATGGATAGTTTTTAGTTATTCGATAGTTTGAAGAACTAGTAACTAAATAAAAACTATCAATAGTTTTGAAAACTAGTAGAAACTATCGAAAGTTTAAAAAACTAGTAACTAGTAAAAAACATTGATAGCTTTAAAAATTAGTAACTAGTAGAAAACTATCGAATAACTATCGGACGAAAATTCCGATAGTCCCGATAAGTTCGATAGGCCGATAGTTTCGATAGCCCGATAGTTTGCTATCGAATAACTTTTTCGAATGAATTCAAGAAAAATTCGGCTAACGATGGATACATTTCCTGCATGAATGAATGAATATGATTGCATATGCATTGCGCAGGTAGATGCGATAATAAGAAAAAGGGGCACTATTGGCGATGAAGTGAGGGCAGATGGGTGTCATAAGGACTGATAGGAGTAGTGAGGCGTATGTACTGGACTACTGTTGATGGCATTGTGAGCCCGACCCAATCAACCCAGTTTTTTCCAGCAAGATTGGCCGTGATTTTGAGGAAAACGGGTTGCCGCTCAGAAACACCTCCACTTTTTAAATTTTTGGAATTCTGACTTCAGATTTGCAATAAGCGACCCAATCAACCCCCTACAAGTTTTTTTCCAGCAAGATTGGCGGTGTTAATAAAAAAAGTGTTGCCATTCTAAATCTCTCGTTTGGTTTTTTGCCATTTGGAGTTCAGATTCGCAATCAGCGACCCAAAAACCCCTCTACCCGCTTTTTCCAGCAAAATCGGACCCGTTTTTGAGAAAAAAAGGGTTGCCGCTCAGAAACTCTTTTATTTTTTGATTACATATTTGCAATTCTGACTTCAGATTCGAAATCAGCGACCCAATCGACCCCTAACAGATTTTTCCAGCAAAATTGGAGGTGTTTATAAAAAAAGTGTTACCATTCTGGATCTCCCATTTGGTTTTTTGCCATTTGGACTGCAGATTCGCAATTACCGACCCAAAAAACCCCAAGTTTGTAACCAATCATGCACATAATCTGCATTGACTTATACATAAATCTAAAATCACATGCATATGATATTGAGCCAGCCAACATGCCAAAGTACATAGTCATTCATTCATTCGACTAAACTTTTCCTACATAGCAAACTATCTGGCTGTCGAATAAACTTTTCATTCAAAGCACTATCGGGCTATCGAAACTACCGATAGTCATTCGAATAGCTATCGACCGATAGTCCCGATAGTTTCGATAGGCCGATAGTTATTCGAATAACTATCGAACGATAGTTTCGATGGTTATTCGAACGTTCTTGCGGCAGCCGGTTCTTCCTACCGGAACGCCCCGTCTTTCGACGGCCAAGAGCTGCCAAACCCCCTCGATGCAAGAAGAACTGCAGTATTCGAAGCATTGCTACTACAACAACAACAACATACATAGTTATTCGAATAACTATCGACTGATAGTTTCGATAGTTATTCGAATAAATATCGACCGATAGTCCCGAATAGTTTTTCGAATAACTATCGATAGTAAAAACTATCGAATGACTATCAGGACTATCGGCCGATAGTTTTTACTATCGATAGTAAAACTATCGAATAACTTTCCAAAAGTTATTCGATAGTGCCCATCACTAAAGCACAGCGTCAATGTATCTGGTACATTTAAAATTGTCAGCTTAGGACTGTCCGTTCGTTACTGATATCTAAGTCGCCTTTATTGTTTAAATCTTTGGCAATTTTGGAAAATACACCACTCCCGGATGCTCGATGGGAAAGTCCATTTTAGTATAGTAGCTTTTTGTTTTATTAATTCATTCACAACACAGCGTAGTTTAGCTTCAAAATGCATTTTCGTCTTGATTTCGGTTGAATGAACTTAGATGTTTTGTCAATTTATGCGAAAAATATTTAAATATTTAAAATTCGAAACTTTGTTCGAATAAGATACACATTAGAGATACTGTGTGAAAAAATAATACGAATACGATATAAATACTGATCCCTTGTCCATGTAGTGATATATCGAATAGTTTGAAAAAATAAAATAATGATATCACAGCTCTGCTTGAAACTAAGTTTCGTGAAACCATTTGATATAAAACGCCGCTTAACCTTCACCTGATTTGACCCCACTCCAGTACAAAAGAACGCGCCTAATGTCTAGGGTCATTTTCTATTAAATGAACAGGGCGCTATAATAGTTAACGCCGGCACTGTCTACTCGTACACTGTGCAAGAAGGGAAGAATCTCTCGGCAGTTTCTCTATCGGTGACAGAATACCGATTGACGTCCAATTCTGGGGAAAAGTATGATCGTTTCCAGGTTTAGGAGTCGGATTCGTCATCTTCCAGTCGACCCGAGCGGGTGTCTGTCCAAAACCTGTGAAGTGAAATTCGGAAAAAAACCAAGCGATTCGTAAAAATATATTCTGGTGTTTGAGAAAGTACTCAAGTGTGGTGTGCATTCTGGGTTAGGACGTGGTAGCACAGAATCGTACACAGTGATTGTGAAATTCAAGTGTGTGAGATTAATGCAATAATCAAGCGGCGTGGGTCGCCATTTTGAACCTGTAAATTAAACAGTTAAAAGCACAGTAAGTCATTCCTTTTGGTTAAAACTGGTCTATTGAGTGAGGAGGGGTTAACAAGCGAGAACATGTCGGACCGGGGGGACGAGCCCCCGGACAGGGGGAGGAAAAAATCTGTATCGGGGAAGAAGTCCAGGGAGGTGACCCCGGTTAAAAAATTAACAAATAATGATAGTCCCATAGAACAATTTAAAGTGCCTTCCAACGAAAAAAATAACGGTATGGAAACAAATGAGAACGGTAATGCTATACACGAGGGTATCCCAAATAAAGTACAAACTGAATTTAAAAATTACTGGTACAGCGAAACGAGCTGTGAACAACAATTTGTGGTTTTGATGCAAATATCGGGTGAAACCAGAATAAACGAAATTGAGGTTAATGACTTATTATCAAGCTGCCGCATTAACGGTATTACTAGCATTAAGAGTGCTAATTTCCGCACGGTTAAAGTAATGTTTAACAATTATAAGGATGCTAATGAATTCATCTCAAACCAGACAATCAAATCAAATGGATACAGGGCATACATCCCCCAGAACTGTGTGACAACGTATGGAATCATAAGAGACGTCCCTACCAGGGTGACTGATGAGGAATTATTGTCAAAGTTGAGTGCCCCTGTAAAAATCACAAGTACATATAGGTTTAAAATAAAAAATAAGGAGGGTAACTTAGTCCCGACAAAAACTGTCAAGGTCGAGTTTGAAGGAAAAAGATTGCCAAAAATGATACATTATGAATACGTAGAGATGGAGGTAAAATACTGTATCCCCAAAGTCAAACTATACTTTAATTGCGGGCGAATAGGGCATGTATCCAAATGGTGTAAGACCAAAACAAGAAGGTGATTTAAATGTGGTATAGAATATGATGAATGTAAGGAAACTTGTACGGAACTAATTTGTATACTATGCAGCCAAAAAACCCATAATTTCTTTTACAAGAATTGCCCAAAAAAAATGAAGAACATGAGATCCTGGAAAAAATGACGGTCTCAAACCTAACAAGAAAAGAAGTTACTATGGGAAAAACCAATAATTATTACAGTATTTTAGATTCCATCGAGTACAATGAAGATTTCCCTGAATATAGTGAACACCCAAGTAAAATAAAAAGAAATTCTAGTTCCCAAAAATCCGTCCACCCCAATATGAGGAACAGGACTGAAGACTTCAACAAAATGCTAATCAGGAAAAGAACTTTTGCAGACAGTGTGAAGACAGACGAAGCGAGAAAAATACATAACGATATAATCAAACCGCATAAGTTGGAACAAGAGAAATTAGCATTCATGTACCCCAATGGTAATCCAAATAGGGTTCACATAGACTGCTGCAATAAAACAACACAACATGGCAATGCCAATGTCGGAAAACATAATCACACTCAGAACGAAGACCACTACTTTAACAATAATCATAAAACAGTGATAGATAAATATGAGGGACTCTGTGACACATTCATGGAGTTCATTAAAAGAAATTGTAACACTAATGAACCAAAAATTAATGAATTTATAGCTGAGTATACAAAAGAACTTAATTCAAACCGGATTAAATCAGACTTGATTTTTATAGAAAATGTAAAGAAAAAATCTAACAGTAACCAAAACAATGAAATATGAAATGTCTGCAAATTAATATAGAAAGAATAGGAGGAAAAAACAAAGATATTCTAGAAACTTTATGTAATCAACAACAAATTGATATAGCTATATTACAGGAAACCAAACTAAAACCAAACAAAAGTCCATATTTTAGGAACTACTTTACCTTTTACAACAATAGAATTGATGGCCATGGAGGGGTTGCAACCATGGTCAACAAAAAAATAAGATGTAAACCTTTAATGATCAATAACCCAATAAACAACGTTATTGTGGAAACGACCAATCTCCCTGAGAATTTTATCATTATAAACATATATATTCCACCTATGAGGAATTCCTCAGAGGAGCAAGACGTTAAAACCAACCTGAGCAATTTATTTGAGCAGGTCCGGGATCTTACAAATAAGAACATAATATGTGCTGGGGACTTCAACGCGCATAGAGTTGAATGGGGAAGTCGATGTGATAACAGCAGGGGAATATTACTGGATCGTCTTACAAATGACTGTTGTCTATCAATCAGTAATAATGGTGAATCTACGTTTAACACGGTGAGTGCTTGTGCGTCGGTTCTTGACCTTACATTCTCAAACAGACCTGATATTGTCCAAGGGTGGCACCTATATGACATAAAAATATTTGGTTCACGTCATATTCCTATAATATTTTTCATTAAATCGCCGGTCAATAATAATAATGCGCGGATCATCAACACATCTATACTCAAAAATAACATCAAAGCACTATCCTTTGACAACAATGTTGATAATTTCAACAAGTCAATAAAAAAATCCATTAAGGATGCCACCTTCTACAAAAGGAAAAACTCATACACCCCAAAAATGTGGTGGGACAATAACCTGAAAAACCTTTTTAATTCATTTAAACAAGCCTCTGCAAAATTTAGATTAAATAGTAACTCAGAAAACCTGTTTGCCCTAGAGGATGCTATAATGATGTGGAAAAATGCTGTGAAGAAAGCCAAAAAAGGAACATGGAACCAAACCATATCCAGAATTAACAACAGCAAGGATCCAAAAGAAATTCACCAACTTTTTAAAAATGTGCAAAAAACGTTGCTTAAGTCTGAAGACTATGGCTCGTGGGACTATGAGAAAAAAAAGGCGTTTCTTGAAAATTGTAAACCGACGATTGATCCTCAGGTTAACGCACCTAACCACAGTCAGGATACCCTGGTTATGAGTAATATCCTTAACACAAGTGATATGGAAGACACACCTAACCACAGTCGGGATACCCCATTTGTGAGTAATATCTTTAACATCAATGATCTTGAAGAGGCGCTCAAGAATAGAAGTAACACATCAGCCCCTGGTGTGGATGGTGTCGCATACAAACATATTAAATGGCTGGAAGATGATATGAAAAGGGTGTTGCTGGACATCATGAACAAATGCTGGATGAATGGGCAAATTCCGAACATATGGAGAGACATCAAAATTATCCCCATCCCCAAACCAAATAAAGATCACAACATGGTTACTAATTTCAGACCTATATCACTACTCAATGTCCCCCTAAAAATTATAAACAAGATGGTTCTCAATAAACTCAAGGAATACCTGCATGACCACAAAATTCTAAGTGACAAATCATATGCATTCAGGAACAATAAATCTACTACTCACTGTATTAACGACCTAATCAATATAGTGCAGATCAACAAGGCTGAGGGATTTGTATCCGTCTGTGCAACTTTTGATATAAAAGCTGCATATGACAATGTTGACCGAAAAACTCTCATTGCCACCATGAATAAGGTATCAATACCACCAGACATAATTCGATGGATTGATGAGTTCCTGAAACAGCGTAAACTGTGGTTATCCGATGTGGTGATTGATGTAGACAACGGCCTACCCCAAGGCAGCTGCCTGAGCCCGACCCTATTTAACATTCTCACAAACAATCTACATGAATTATCGGACATAAATAACACGATATTACAATTTGCTGACGACTTCCTGATTATATCGAAAGGTAAAACCCTTCAAGAGGCAAAAAACAATCTTGAAATGTTGAGTACGAAATTCATCCAACAAATAGAAAATCTGAGTATGTCATTAAATTTGGAGAAAACCCAGTTCTTTATCTTCTCCAGGGCTAATTGCAAAGATCACAACATCTACATAGGAGTCTCATCAATCACAAATGTCAATAAGCTAAAGTATTTAGGTTTCTATCTTACTTGGAACCTATCGGTTAACCCTCACTATGTGGAAGTGTTTAGAAATAATAACTTTAATAAAATCACATTTAACATGATTAATACACAAATGGAGGGTCTACATCCATCCAAAGCATTAATGCTTTTCAGAACCCATATAAGACCAAAAATTGAGTATGCGCGTACAACAACTGCTAACATGAGAACCACCACCATTGACAAAATATCAACCTATTGCAACCCATTCCTCAGACGATGCTTGGGAAATTCACCGTCAACCCCTGTTCACACCCTATATGTCCTGGCAAATGAATTCCCTCCTGATATGAGAAGCTTGTGGCTTACTGCTAAAGAGATGGCAAAGAGAATTACAACTGATATCAATTTTGCCAATGCTTGGATCAATAATGATCCACAGTTATCAATTGACTCTAGCTATGCAACATGCTGGAAGACCTTTGGCCACATACTCAAGCTCCTCCCGACCATTGAATATGATTCATTCACACATAAACTTTTCATATTTGAAAAAAAAGTTAACACACAGATAACGAGGGACACCGAGTTATCTCATGGGAACCTCAGTGAAATTACCAACCTTGAGGTCGATAGCGACAACATAAATATTTTCACTGATGCATCTAGGGATAAGGAAGGTGTGGGTGCTGCGTTTATTTCCAGTATGGATGAATCTTTTAGGAAGGTTAAACTACCAAATGACACGTCCATTGTAACAGCGGAACTCTTCGCTATATATATGGCTGTCAAATATGCACATAACAATGGATTCATCAACATAACTATACTTACTGATAGTAATGTTGCATGTGAGATCCTGAAAGACAACAAGAGCACATCAAACCTGGCTATGTTGATAAAAGGGATGATTAAGGACTCAAGCCTAAAGAGAGTTATTATAATATGGATTCCAGCCCATACAGGTATATTTTATAATGAAAAAGCGGACAGCCTTGCCAAAGAAGCTAGAGTCGACGGGGAAGTGCAGAACCCACGTATGTCTCTGGAGTACGCTCTTAGAAGCATCAAAGATGCAATATTTGACATGTGGCAAGTTAAATACGATAACATCTCAAGGGAGAAAGGATCCTTTTTTTTATGAAATTATAAATAGCGTCAATGAAAAAAGCTGGTTCAAAAACAAAAAATACAAAAGGGTCAAGCCAAAAATAATTAAAATTGTAAACCGCATTTTGACGAATCACAGCTATAATAAGGAATACCTCGCAAAAATCAACAAGGTTCCTTCTCCATTATGTGTTCACTGTAATGAAATTCAGAACAATCAACATATAATAAAAGATTGTCACAGATACCACAGCCTAAAAGCATTAGTTCCATCCATTATTAGGTACAGAGACCGAACATTATTAGATTTCCTCAGGGACTCTAACCCTGACATCTGGGTCATGGTTGCAACTGCAATTGATGACCTAAAAATTCGTCTGTAAGCATACACACTTATATACAATACCACTCACTCGCTCAATCCATAGACCAGTTTTATAAAAAAAAAAAGTATATTTAAAAAAAAAAGTACATTTAAAAAAAAAAAAAAAGAAAACTGACATGTTAAAAGGAATGATCTGATAAGTATAAAATAAATAAGTTGACAACCCCATCACGCCGATTGATTGGTGCAAGAATCTAAACACAAAATTGTTGAATCGCGTATAAAGTGAAGAACCCCAGAATATATGACCAATTAGCAAATAGTAAATACCCACGATCCTGGTCTGGAATCACCCCTGGTGCCCGGTTGTTCAACGCTAACTGATTGAATTAATATATATAATGAAATTGAACTAAGACGCGAATATAAGACAAATATAATACAAATCAATATAATCGGGATAATCGACACTAATAGATGACAAAGTACGATGGCAGTACATTCCTAATGTGGAATTAGCCAACCGACCACGTATCCTGCCTCACCTGTGCGGCTCTGCGAATGCAGAGGTTACATCAGGAACAAAGCAGCGCGTGGATCACAGGAGAAGAACAAAAAAAAGGTTTAGGAGTCATCATTTTGACGTTTTTGTCAATACATACTTCTGTATAGCATCGAAAATGAAGAATCGCAATTATCTATTGTCGGGAGAAAACTCTCACCAATACGACCTTTACAAATTCTGTCAACTTTTCACCACCACACACTGTAGCACATACAACTTCGGTTCTGATCAGAACAACAAAAGATTCGTGTGGAGAAACCAACGATCTATATGGATGAGATCTAACGCACATATACACTATGTGTGTGGGGAACCAAACTTTAACAGCTGTTTTGGTTGTTTAGACTGGATGACAATTGTTTGGTTGACAGTTCCTAGTTTTAAAGAAGTGAATTGGCGCAGTGGAATTTTCAAGTGCGGTTTAATAAGAGAAAGTTAAGTTTGTTTGGTGAAATTTTTTTGTAATCTTGCGAGATTCGAATCTTAAATTCTATTTGTGGGCTTGTAAATGTAAAATATAGTGCGAAACACCCAAATTTTACAAAAATAGCGCGCGTCGTAAAAGTCCCCCGAAACAAGTGGAATTTCCGGAAAATAAGAATCTCATTACACACGTAAAAGTGTTGAACGCGTCCTTTAAGATGTGCGGAACCGTGATGTGGCGTTGGAATAAATAAAATACAATTGTGTTCTTAATAAAACAATTGTTTTCTTCCGCGGGCCATTTCTCGCCAGTCGCAAGGTAAACAGATGTCCGTCTGTCATTTTCACCATTGGGCTCATTCATATTGCTGAGCTGCTACTTCACCTCCGTAGCGAAAAGTGCGAGAGTCCCGGAAATAAAAAGATTTCGTACTAGTTTCGTGGTTTTCGAGTTGTATTTCAGGATAAATTTCACAAAATCGTAGAGATAGAAATATTTGTCTTGATAAGACCTTCTGTATGTTCGGATCATGTGCCATGTGGATTCCGATAGCACACACAATAACAAAGCGAGGTAGTCATTCCAGAACGAATGCTCCGGAGCGGCAGTAGTTGCCGCGTTGTTGCTCATGTTTGGTGAATGAGCCCATTGAAAATGAGATAGTGTTGGTGCGCACAACCACATGAAGAAAATGGTTCCCAAAATTCTCGCTTATATTACATCCTGTATTCTTTCATCGTAGGGAGAAACTTCTCCGGATCGCAACAACAACTCTACAGTCCAATTGGACGATCCGTGGCAGACACCAGCCAGCCACATAACGCAATCAGTTCGGGGTTTCACATGTAATCAATAGATCAATCGTCGAAATATCAACAAGAATTCGAGAAAGTTTTGTAAACAGAAAAGGTGAAGGCTGCGCGCACTTTCCTCTCTCCTCGATCGAATCGCTGATATCACTATCATCGACACGGATTTATCGCCGTTTTCCAAGAATTGCATAGTCTGGCACGACCCTCCTCGCGTCGATTAGAGGCGAATCCGATAAAAAAAACAGCAATTGCCACAGTTTGCACAACAAATCGCAGTTTTACTATCAAAATTTGATACTTACGAAGGCGTTCACACAGGTGCGTACTCGTATCGATCACAAGTCGACAATTTATTGGATTCGGGCACTTGTTACACTCGCGGACGATGCACTTACATTGCACTGGGAAGAACCGGACAATGGGAATGTTATAAACGAACGGAGAACGAGAATGGAAAACACCACGCAGGGACGAAACAACAAAAAACTGCACTCACTTGCTGGACTACGTTTCTTTTGTGCACTCGCGACGACACATTGGATTCAACTCGGAACCTGTTGACAATTAACGCTGTCAGAGTGACAATGCTATAGGATCGGGTGCGGGCGTGCGGTGCCATACGAACATGTCCGTCGCTCGCAGCGAACGTACATGGCGATCGGAAACGTACTAGATGAAGAGTGATCGAGAAAAGTGCGCGGTATTTCACTTTTGAAAAATGGCTTCGCGGACTAGTAATTGGGGAATAACCGTAGATGTTGTACAGTTCTACTGATATGAGGTAAAACCCCATTTTCCAAGCTGCGGAGTTTCGCTCCATTTTGCGGAACAGACTGAGTTCCGCAGCTTGGAAAACGAGGTTTTACATCGCGTCGCGACGCTCAGATAGAAGCAAATGGCAAAGAAGCTGGCAGCGATGGTATAAATGTCGAGCTATTGAAGTATGGAGATAGGAAAACGTGGAAAACGCTAGCCTTTATCGTCGGGTTACTGCAAAAACGCGAGCTAACTACGTTTTTGTAATTTTAGAGTTAAGTGAAGTTTCGTGCTTAAGAAGTGCTCTACGTATATTGTTAAAGCCAGGAAAAGGCCTAATGCCTGTAAGAGGGAGATCCGTTCATAACGGAGCACTATTCGTGCGTATTTTAAAGTTTAGGGGATCGCCGAATGCAGGCTGTAGTTGTACGATTGTACTTCCACATAAAATACGCACGAATAGTGTTTTGTTGTTGTTTTGTTATGATAGTTTTTTTTTCACAGTTGCAAACGCAAGTCGCTCAGGCGCGGCCTTGGCTTGGAACTTACACCTTTATACTTGTATGTGATATTCTTGTACACCTCATAAATATCTATATATTGTATCTGCAAAAACAAGCTATTTGTCACTCATCTTAATACACTGTAGAAACTTAAGGTCACCACACAACCACGATCGAACTTCCAACGAACCATCAAATATCACACACACACGGCAAGCATTTTGGTCGCGAGCACCCATCGAACCATGTCAAACCAATAGAACGTGCGGAAATAAAATTCTCCTCATTTCCACCGTTCTATGAAATTTGATGGTTCGGTGGAAGTTTGGTCGTGGTTCTGCGCGATCATGTGAGGCGACCTATAATTGAACGGTGGAAACGAGAAGATTTTTTATACTATTTTATATAGACTTATAGTATAGGGTATATTGTTTTTGTCACGACGAAAATATGTAACACCTTAAAGGAGGCTCCGGAGGTATAGCAATGTATATATATAAATGATCAGGGTCACCCCCTGATTCGATTTAGCCATATGTCTGTCTGTCCGTCTGTCTGTCCGTTCGCACGATAACTTTCGATAGAATGAAGCTAGAGACTTGACATTTTGGTAAAATGGTTATAGTAGGATCTAGTTGGTTGGTATTGAAAATGGGCAAGATCCGACCCAAGGAACCCCTACCTCCCATACAAATGAAACTTCAAATAAACGATAAGTTTTGATAGAATGAATCCAGCAACTTGAAATTTTGGCCAAATGTTCGAAGTAGGATTAAATTAGTTGTTATTAAAGATGGGCCACATCCGACCCAAGGAACCCCTACCTCCCCTACAAATAAGACTTAAAATAAGCAATAACTTACGATAAAATAAAGCTTACGACTTGAAATTTTGGTCGAATGTTTGTAATGTAATGTCGAATGAAAACACGTAAAATGCGACCAACGAAACACCTACTTCCCCTACAAATTAAACTTCAAATAGGGGATAAATTTCGATAAAATGACGCTGGTGACTCAAAATTTTGGTCAAATGTTTGTGCTGGGATCTAGTTGGTTGTTATTAAAAATGCGCAAGATTCGACAAAAGAAACCTGTTTGTGCTGGGATCTAGTTGGTTGTTATTAAAAATGCGCAAGATTCGACAAAAGAAACCTCTACCTCCCCTACAAGTGAGGCTTCAAATAAGAAATAACTTTCGATAGAATGAAGATAGCGACTTGGAAAATGCGACAAATATTTGTAGAATGGGTTAGTTAATTGATTTTCAGAATGGTCAGGATCCTCCTGAATGGGGGCGACCGGTAGCGCAGTGTGTTGAGGCATCAGTCTCATGTTTGTCTACCGGCGTTTCGGGTTCGAATCCCGTCCACGACGGCGTTCGTGGCCATGGATGTGCAGGAGGTGCATGCTGGCAACTGCATTCCCTGAAACCAATTTATGCCAACGAACGTCAACTGGGCCACATGGGACAGTTGACGCGCTATGCCCCACAAGGGGTTAGGGCAATTGAGTATATACGCTTCGGACTCTAGGCCTATTGAGTTTGACGTGGTTTGATGCATGCTCGCGACCATACGCGTGTATGGCGACCTTATGGCAGTTCCAGGGAGTTATATTGGTTGCGTTCACGTCCTGCAACGTTGTAATTGCGTTTGCAAACAGTTCGACTGATTTTGCTCGCAGACGCTCCGTTTCGGTTTACATTTGATCAACCAGACATCTGAGGGAATAAACCAGCCATTTATCCTGGTTGGTTTCCCCTGTCAACTGTCGGCTATCTATCCCGGACTAGCCTCTGTAAGGACAAGGATGGAAACCTCATCACATTTGAACTTAAGGTTCTGCGGCGAATTTTCCATTTGTTCCGGAAATTTATTTATTTGTCTCGGAATTTTGGCCTGGAAATGCTATATATGCTATACAACTCCTTAGGCAGATGGAGTTGTAGTTTTTGATGAGTCCTTACACAAGACAAAATTGCGTCTTGCTTTTTTTGTGGGGGGGGGGGGGGGGGGGGTGTCTCGTTTTAGGTTATGCGTACAAAATGGCGAAAAATCGTACTATACTAGACGGAAAATACTTGTTCCATAATTGCAGAATATTTTCGGTGTACTGAGATGTGTACTTAGATGGATATAATAGCAGGATTATGCTTCCATTCATACAGCACGACTGATAAAAATATGAAACCAAGTTCGAAATATGAATTTTTTGACACAACTCCCGTGTCCCCTACACCTAAATATTATGAAAAATGTTTGAGGATGATCTACTCAAAAAAAAGGACGAAGGAAGCATACAGTCCGTGGACAAAAAACAGCTAATTGAGGCCATCCATGTCGCTTTGGGTAACCTTTCACTAAATTACACTATATCCTTAGACGTATCTAAGTCGATTAAATTTGTTGACGCTGTTTTCAATACAGGAGAATAAGTACTCATTATTAAGAAAAAAAATCCGTACTATAGGTGTCCTTTTTCCGGTGTAAAAGCAAATTTTGTTAGTGTTTCTATTTAAGTGGCCCAAATTTGAAAGTAAGATTTATTAGTGCATCAAAACAATGTTAACAAAATATAACTGCTATTAATTAAAGCTCCCAAGCCTTTCATAAGGGATACTAAGTTTTGCTCTCTGACCGTAGGCACTGCAGATTTCAAATAAACCAATTCTTAAAGCGGCTGTCCCTATTCAAGTGCCCGGGAGTGTACATCTCCCTCGTAAATTTTAAAAATGAATGAAATCATAAATGAGGATGACTAATTAATAGTAAAGAACAGCAGGTATGATGCAACTGGCTTGTGGCTTGAACGTAGGTGATTTTTAATTTGGCATTATATTATCATTGCAAACATGTTTTGCATTCGACCGGAAAACGTGGGTATGTTGAGAAATCGTAAATATTTTTTGGATATTTCTAAGAAAAGAGTTAATCTAGTTGAATTGATAAAATGATAAAATTGTGAGTATTGTGGGCTTGCGCCCACAAGAGTTTTATAGTGGACGCTTTGCTTGGTGTTACTACTTTACCTTAATCCCTAGTGGGGCATAGTGCGTCAACCACTCCTGCGCGCAATCGTTCTCTGTTCTGGGCAATGGGGCGCAACTGCATTAATGACTTACCCAGCGCCTCACACTCTTTTGCCACAGATCGACGACATGTGATTTTAGGACCCCCTCTTGGTCGACCTTGGTTGGAAATTGGGTTCCATTTCATGGCATGTAAAGCAATGCAGTTATTGTTCTTTCGCAATGTGTGACCTATTCACTACCATTTTCGCCTGCGTATCAATTCGTCGATTAGCATCGGACCTGTACGCTCTTAATTTGATATTGTTTCGGGTAAAAAAATTCTTAGAATTTGACGAAAACTTGAGTTGACGAAAACTTGCAGCTTTCTGGTAACTCTTACGGAAACTTTCCATGTACTGCTCCTACACAAAAGCACAGACAGAACCAGGGAGCGAAACAGGCCCAGCTTGGTCTTGATGCTGAGATAACTGCTCTGCCAGATTTTGGACAGCATGCCGTATGCACATTTAGCCTGGTTGATACGAGCGATGTGCTGCTTCGTACCACCATTTTCGGCAACAATGTTACCCAGGTAGACGAAGTTGTCCACCTTTTCTCCACAGGCTGCCAATTAATATTGATGGTAATAGGTGTAGGATTTATTTTTCGCAATGGCGGGCTAAGAACCTTGGTTTTGTTTTATTTATTTTAATCTTTAGCCCAACCTTGCTTGCCTCCCTCTCAAGATCGAACGCCATTGCAGACAGATCCATGATTTTGTGGGAGAGTAGGCATATGTCGTCAGCGTAGTTAAGATGTTAACGTCCATTGAATTCCTCTGTCTAGCCCGGGTGGGGCTGCATGCACCACATTGCCGTTCACTATGAGAAGTAGGATCGGTGAGAGGATGCGCCCTGCCAAATTCCACTGCGAATCTCAAAGTCCCCCGACACCTTACTTTTATGCAGAACGCGACATTTCGGACCGTCATAGCTTAATAATAGCCACCAGATTCTCAGGGACGCCTCTCCTGCGCAAGGCCGCCCATATAGAATCCCGGCTCACACTATAGAAAGCCTTCTCGAAATTGATGAAAAGTCAGTGAAGCGGAGAATCGTGCTCAGCACATTGCTCGATGATTATTCGTAAGGTGTTAATGTGATCGACACAGAAGAATCTGGATCGAAAGCCAGGCTGCTCTTCATCAATTGTGCTTTCTAAGTGGGCCTTTATTCTATGCAGGACAATTTTAGCTATTATCTTGACAACGGCAGGAACCACACAAATGCCTCTCCAATTATTATAGTCTGCGAGGGTACCCTTCTTTGGAAATTTGATGATCAAACCTTCCTTCCACTCAGCGGGAAAGGTCTCTGTATTCCACGCTTTATCAGTGGGTGCAGCAAATCGTCAGTTACGCTTGCCGCTGCGTGATAAAGTTCGGCAGGGATACCGTCGAGTCCGGCGGCCTTTCCTCGTTTTTGTGCAATAATTTCCTCTTTTGTCGGGGCAGTGTATACGCACATTTTGATGGTTAGCTAAATTATCTATATGAGGGGGAACTTCACCAGAGGATACGCCAGCCCCCACTCCATCGTCAGTTTTAGAGCCATCAGTAAAAATGCTATTAGCATCTGATTCCTGAATAGCGTTTACTGACCAATCACTCCTAGAGGGTATCAGCCTTGTAAAGCTCCTTTCGAATAAGTATTTCGGGGAGGTATAGTCCGTCACTTCAAGAATATCAAAGTTCATCAATACATCCGAGTGACCTATGATTGACGCGGCTCAATGCCCGGTTTCACGAAGGCGAACAGCCGGAAGTGCAATCATCGGCTCTGCAAAAATGTCCAAGGGAAGCAGATCCAACAATACGTCCAAGCCAGCGGTCGGTGTAGTCCTTACAGCCCCCGTGATGGCAATACATGCCAATCTTTGGACCTTCTCCAGCAGAGTTCTGTAAGCTAAAATTCTAAGTGCCGTCCACCAGACGACCACCCCATGCAACAGAACGGAACAGAACGCAAAACCGATAAATAGAGCCAGTACGCAACCTTCCGTTGTAAGCTCCACTTCTTGTCCATAGCCTCCTTGCACGAGTATAGTGCAACAGTTGCCTTTTTAACGTGTTCCTGAATGTTCAGCTTCCAGCAAAGTTTCTTATCCAGGATGAGACCAATGAATTTGGCTTTATCAATGAGCACAAGCCTTCTTAACTTGTTAATTGCCTTGACCCCTCCAGGCTTTGTTGACGTTTCGATAGCATATCTACTTTTTCAGAAGTGCAGTTGCTAGCATGCACCTCCTATCCGCGCCGTTTTTATACTGACAAGCTCGGAGCACTGTGAGAGTTCTATATTAGTACTCACAGGCAGTTTTTGATCGCGCCGAGATTTTAACTCCGAGCCCTAGATTAGTATCGTAGAGCGGTGACCGAATGACCACGGCCACCGAGCGTGATAAAGCCTCATGCCCTCCATCAATGGTGGCTCGAATGAAGGTAGGCTGTGTCTCCTAGTAAAGAGGACGGATTCACTTTGACACCAATCTTGCTAGTCCAGTTCGTCAGAATGGAGAGAGCGTTCTGCATTATACCACTTAGGACACAGGGAACTTACCCGAGATGGCAATACCAATGTCGTCCGCATAAGCAATGAGTTTGCATCCCAGCCCTTCCAGTTCCAAAAGTAGTCTGTTGACCGCCAAATTTCCAAGAAAGGGACAGAGAACACCACCTCGAGGAGTACCCCTGTTCACGTGTCGGTGTACTCAATACTACTACTACATCATGTGCCGGAAGCCATTACGGTTGCCCTCTCAAGCCTTCGAGGGGATAACTCACTCTGCAGGCTTGAGAGGGCATCTGTAATGGATCCAGGTTTCACATTGTTAAAGGCACCCTCAATGTCCAGGGAGGCTACCAGCGTACTCCTTGCAGGCAAGCGACTTTTCGATGAGACGCACCATAGAGTGCAGGGCAGTATCCACAGTCTACCATTCTAGTAAGCGTGCCGGGGAGCAGATAGAAGATCCGCTGGAATAGTGCACCGCAAGGTGTATGTCGATCAAATGTTCCAATACCTTCAGCAAAGTCAATGATAGGCTGATGGGTCTAAGGTCTTTTTAACTCGCGTGAGAGCTTTTACCCACTTTCGGGATGACGACTACTTTAACCTCCTTCCATATTCGAGGAATGAAAAACTAATTCAAGACAGGCTTTGAAAATCGAGTCAATTCAGGGGTTTGCTACATCGAGTACGTGCTGTAGGTTCGCCGGAATTATACGATCATGACCAGCAGACTTGAAGGAATCATAGCTGGTTATGGCCCATTCGATATTGTCTTTCGAAAACAGTGGCGCGGAGTCGCATGGCGCCGCATTGATTGTAGAAGTAGTTTCCAGCAAGATAACAGAAGAGCTACCCGGAAAATGTAAAATGTATTTAAAAAATGTAAAATGTATTTAAAAGGACCTCGATCGTCTCTTGACTTGAGGATGTCCACGTACCGTAATCTTTTAACAGATAACGTGCTGTAGTTTGTGTAGGGTTTGTGGACAGGAGTTTCCGAAGTTTATAGGCATCACTGAAACTATCGATGCTTTCGCAGAATGATCTCCACGAACTTACGCTTGGCACTTCTCAGTTCCTTTTTATAATGGCTGAGTTTATAGCTTACCCAGTCTGAGTTTTGTTTTGAAAATTTAGCCCTATTAAAGCACCTTCGACATACGGCGCTAAGCTCACGAAGCTGAGCACTGCACCACACCGGCTTCGTCCTGTCTCTTTTAATCCAGTCATTAGGAGCTCAGAAGGACTTCGGGGAATTGTGGGGGAGAATTTTTTTCTTTCATTTTTTTTATGTCTTTTGGGATGCTGAACGCGAATCTGGAGTTTCCCACCAAAATTTATTTGCGGAATATGTTCAAAACCTCAAAAACCCTCGAAATTTCGATATTTTTTTCAGTTTTTTTGATTATAATTTGAAAACCGTGCATCTCAGCGCAAATATTATTACGGATAAATTGAAGAGCATAAAATTCGTCGAATGAGCTACCTAATTATCAAATTCGGTACAGTAGTTTAGCCGCAATCGACAATCGAAAAACGTCGATTTTTCCCAAGTTTGCGAAAAAAACCCTGTTATGGTCACATTTGAACGTCTGTAACTTGAAAACGGCTACTAATACGTACAAATGCAACAAGTAAAAGTTGAAGAGCATGAAATTTTGTTCAGGAAAAACCTAATCTTTATAATTTGGTAAAAAAAATTCAGAAACTCGAAATAGCTTAAATCACTTTTTAAGCGAATGTCCCAATAAAGCACATTTTCGGACTTTTTTTTATTAAGTCACCGTTCTAACCGCTAGAAACATGGCGTTACCAGTTACCGCAGTCACAGTTCCAATCAGAAGTTACCGGGAACGTTTCCGGTAACAGTTCCACGAATAACAACTCGGAAAAGTTTTGTAAGCGCGATTTGTGACCAGGTAGAGCTTCTAATCTTTTCCCAGATTTCCACCCATTTATTGGTTTGCTCGGGTCCCCGCCTTGCATTTCCATCCTTCCAACACAGAACCCAGCCATCTACTCCCTACCTGCTGAGGGTCAGATCACCGACAGTTCGGTTCTAAATTCTAGCGTGTGGACAAGTTTTATTTCTGAGTGTATTCACTTCTACTATCGTGTTTATTTTAATACCTGACAAGTTGCTGACACCAGTACGAAACACATGAAACATCTGAGAAGATCAACTAAGAAACAATCTGTAGAAGTAACCTTCACTGAACTGATTGTGCCCACGGTTGCCCAACACCCTTTCCAGACCAACTCTTCTAACAAAAGGCGGTTGATATCAATGCTCATGGTGAAATTCACAGAGCTCCAGATGGAGTGCGAGCAAGCCAGGGAAAACGCAGATACCCTCATAATCACGACCGCTCTCTCTTTGGCCCCATCAAATGAGTCCGTCACAGCGGCGTGGGAAGATATCGATCTTTTGGTCATTCTAATTGGTCTTTATGCGCAAGCGTACAAAACGTTTTATTCCTCAAACCAGCAAAAGGGAATATGCCGCAAACCCTGTACGCTCATCTCACATTTGAGAAAATAATATCTCAAAACATACTACCATATTTTTACATGCAGTGAGTGGGTGCGACTCCACCAATGCGCTGTTCAACCGGATGAAGATCAAATTTCTCAACGTCTTCGGGAGAAATTCACATTTGGCAACTGTCATAAAAGCTTTTTAAGATCTCTACGCATCTCGTTCAAGTATATCATCGGCAGGAAAAGCCTTGTTGCAGGCGCTGTACGGGCAAAAAGACGCCACCTCATTGAATCTGCTGAGATACGAAAGCTACGTGACGTCCTCCTTCAAGGCGCGATTCAACATCGCCTCACTTCCATCAACTGAGGACGTAGATCAGCAACATTCAATGAGGGTATACCGCCAAGTCCAGAAGTGGCTTGGCTTTGACAAAAGGCCCGAAGAATGGGTGTGGAAAATCATCAAAAGTGGACTCCTGCCTGTAACAACCACGAGCATTGCCAGATGCTCTACTGTGCATCATTTCTTGTAAATGCCTTCTTGCATGTATGGGACACTGTCGCTGCAAAAACGCAGGTCTATATTGCTCCCCGCTTTGTGCCAACTGTTAGGGCAAGTGTGAGAATGTGAACTTCTAAGTGTTGGAAGAGTCAGTCGACGAATCACCGGAGCCCAGATCACCGTTCCACAACCCGGACCCCTTCCAAAAAACTAAGGCTGTAAACCTGTAGTGTACTTTTCATTCAACTTCTTGTAATATATACGTGTAAATACAAACTTTAGTATTACAATTGTTGAAGAAGCACCTACTCAAAAAAAGTACGAAAATGTGTTATAAGGGAACACTCGTTCAAAAACGTGATTTCAGTTATTTCGAATTTCTGAATTTTCTTTTGGCCGAATTAAAAAGATAAGGTGTACTTTCTGCATGTAGTGCTCTAAAACTTTTTCATGTTGAATTTTTACGTATTACGGTTTCAAGTTACATATGTTCCAACGTGACCATAACAGTGTTTTTCGCAAAGTCGTGAAAAAATCGACGTTTTTCGACTGTCGATTGCAGCTACACTACTGGACCAAATTTGAAGTTTAGGTTACTCTTTCGACGCAGAATTTGATGGTCTTCAATTTATCCGTAAGATTTTGTTTCGCTAGGATGCACGGTTTTCAAGTTATTAAAAAAAAATAAAACCGAAGCGTATATACCCTAGACTTGTACAGACCTAGTGGTGATACCAAAAGTACCAATTGGCAACGACCATATGCATTAAAAGTGATTTTCCTATATGGCCAGTTTATAGGGGAGGTTGGCACACATTCATGAGGATGTTGGCCATTCTAAAAATCAATTAACTAACCCATTCTACAAATACTATCGAATTTTTCAAGTCGCTAGCTTGATTCTATCGAAAGTTATTGCTTATTTGAAGTCTCACTTGTAGGGGTGGTAGAAGTTCCTTGGATCGGATCTTGCCTATCATAGCCACCAACCAATTAGATCACCCTACAAACATTAAAAAAAAGATGTCAGGTGTCTAGCTTCACTCTATCGAAAGTTATCGCTTATTTGAAGTTTCATTTGAAGGGGAAGCAGCCCCGCATTGATCGGATTTTACGTATTTTCAATATTAGCCAACTGGATCCTACTACAAATACGGATATTTGACCAAAATTTCAAGTCGCTAGCTTTATTTTGTCGTAAGTTCTCGATTATTTAAAATTTAATTTCTAGGGGAGGTAGGGGCCCCTTAGGTCGGATCTAATGCATCTTTAATGCCAACTAACTCAATCTCACTTCAAACATTCGACCAAAATTTCAAGTCGCTGGCTTCATTCTATCAAAAGTTATCGCTTATTTGAAGTTTCATTTGTAGGGGAAGTACGGGTTCCTTAGGTCGGATCTTGCCCATTTTAACTTAACTTTTGCTAACAGGATGTTACTACCAACGTTCTGCCAAATTTTCAACTCGCTAATGTTATTCTATCGAAAGTTATCGTAATTAAAGTAATATTTAATTTTTTAAATTTTGTAGGGGAGGTAGGCGTTCCTTTGATCTGATTATGCCCAAGTTACTAAAACCCAACCAGCTTCTCACTTCAGGGTTACATACCAAAAATCAGATGTCTACGTCAATTTGTTCAAGAGTTATGGACAAAAAACCTGAAAAGTAGGGTAGTACGGGGCTCTTTGTAAGAAAATTGCCGTTAGTTTTCAACTGATCGATTTTTTTTTCCAACAGAGTATAAGATCACCCTCACGAGCAATCTACCAAAGCTAGAGCTTTTCATGTTTATTTAATCGGGAGTTATGGATACATTTAAGTATTTTACATATGTAGGGGAGGTAGGCGTTCTCTTGGCCTGATCATGGCCATTTTCAATACCAACCAACTAGATCATACTTCCAACATCTGACCAAAATTTCAAGGCTCTAGCTTCATTCTATCGAAAGTTATCGTGCGAACGGACAGACAGACATGGCTAAATCGAATCAGGAGGTGACCCTGATCATTTATATATATACATTGCTATACCCCCGGAGCCTCCTTTAAGGTGTTACATATTTCCGTCGTGACAAAAACAATATACCCTATACTAAAAGTCTAGGGTATAAAAAGTGCCGAAATTTTGAGGTTTTTTAGATTTTGACCATGTTCCGCAAAGAAATTTTGGTGGGAAACTCCGGATTCGTGTTCAGCACCCCAAAAAATATAAAAATGAAAGAAAAAAGTTCTCCACCACAATTTGTTTCCCCTAATCACGCAATGACTGAACTATTGTATTTGTCTATTAGCAGGACATGAACTATCAGCAGATTTCATGAAAGCCCCCGTCAGAGTCTTCATCGATGCATCCAACTTCTGCGTGTTATCCCCCTGTAAATATGCCACTGACCCCACACACTAATGATTTTGGATTGGACGCGGGACAGTTTAGATTTTGGACGGAAGTGTATGTTCACCTTTACATATCCACAAATAGCACCGTTTTTTTTTTTCAAAAAGTCCAGATCAGAGCAGAACAACAATTGCATCGTTACACTAAGAAAATTATTCTTGATGCTGTTTGTTAGTTAATGCGTGCGATTCTTATTCTGCACTTGATCTGGACCGTAAAAAAACAGCTAGTATCTTCAATTTGCCGTCGTTTCATAATGCGATTGAATATTTTTACACATAGACCTCGAGTTCAGAAAGGTCGGTCTCAATTTTTTTTAATCACGTTACGTTACAGATATTTCATACAATAAAAACAAATCAATCAAAATACCCTGATTTACCAAAACCTGATTCAAATTTTCAACCAGGGATTTCTGGATTTCTCTAGATGCATTTACATATGTACACATTCCCGAATTAGTACAAATCCTGGAAATCCCATAAAATCTGGCAAATATCCACACAGTTTCTCATCTTTGCATTAATTTCTTTCAATCTTCTACCTCGAAATAGCACATTTTGAGTCATTTTCGTGACGGTAATACACGAGACTCATCAATTTCCGCTGGCATTGGGCCAATTTTTCGCAACAGTTTTGGAGCAATGCCCGCATTTAGTCGTCACGCCAACCAATTTCTTAAGACGCAATTGTTTCCAATGTTGGCCGTTCCCTACCTGCCTTGAGTAGCTTTTGCTACTCACTCCCTTATCAGTTTTTATCATTAAAAACAGTCTCCACGCCATTAATCATCATCGTGTGCTACCCAACGTTGCACGGCCTCTCACAAGCAAAGTTCTTGGACTGATTGCGTTCGAAATGCTGTTTCCCTATATAGGTACATTACTCGCATGAAGCCGTACACAAGCCACGCACAGGGAAAATGATGAATAGCGAGCGCGATTTGAATTGTTTGCAGCTAAATACTCGTACAATAAATGGGTGATAGTAATTTGCCGTGCCCCGGAACATGACGCAACGCCATAAAAACAAAACAATCAACAACAACAAATCCCACAATGAAGCGGGCGCTATTTTGCACGAAAAATCGGGGAGACCACCCCCGGCAGTTGTGACTCACCAGACCGGGCTCGCATGCTGAAAAAACGTAAACAATTGTCTATCTCACTCTTACCTTCAGAAGCACGTACTGTGACGTCATGATGGAATCGTTGGGAGTTTCCTTATCGGGTATGCGTGTGCAACTTGCAGGAGCTCACTGATAGCCACGTAGGGGAAAATGGGGTGTGTGTGCTGCTACAGATCTATCTTCTTCCTTCATTGTGAGAAATTGGCAGCTGAAGACACGTTTGAAATTTTCACGAAACAGAAGACGCACTTTGGATTGGGATCACCATGGGATTCAACGGCGCAATCACACAGACGAATTGATAACACCGGTCGCGATGAGTCACACCTCGAAGCAGCCGTCTTGGAGCCTTCCGCCTGAATTGTTTTCGTTTCGTATTGTAAGGAGTTTCCTTGGACCTTTCTCTAGTTTCCGTTCTCTTTACCGGATTTTCACGGATTCGCGTTCACCGCCACGGTAAATTGAATGCAATCGAAAAAATCTGCACGCATGGTGCTAGATGCCAACACACGGCGAATTTTTCAAGAAGAAATGTGAGCCGCGAACACGTTGCTAGCGGCTGGCGATGCCACAGAAAAGCAACACAAAAAAAAACACCAGCAACTTGAGCACACGGCACGAAGCTGCTGTGTGATGTGAACTGAAATCAAAAGACGGAATCACCCGTCAAGACTGGAGCAACGCGGGCGGTGGGTGGCGGGTTACTTGTGGCGGGCATGCCGGTGAGCAATTCTGCAAGCGATGAGTCATCGTCTTTGCTCGAGACAAACTCGGCGCGAGCTCTGCTGGGGACTCCGTTCGTGTTGGCTGGTGGTGGTCGGTGTGTGTTGCTGAACATGCTAAGGGCTGCCGTTCATGATATGCATTTTGTTATTTGTATTTATTTCTTAATGGAGCTTTTCCATGCATAAGTCCCCCTTTTATTGTATTTTATCGTTGTATAAATTAATATTGGAAAATATTCATGTATGTATGTCAGTGGCGCCAAAACGTAGTTTTTATGTGTGTGGGGGGTGGCGTGGGCAAAATTGTTTTAGTACAATTGAATTTTTAATGTACAACATTTTTACTCTACAGGTACTCTAAAACATGTATAGGTATAATGTAAATTTTTTCCGAAGGTTGTTTTTCGGTTACCACTGGAAACGAACTCTTTCATTATCTTTAGCAAATCCAGATTACTAGTCCGATCTCTATGCACATGGACGATTAAGTGTGTCAACCATTTTTGGGTTACAGTTGAACACAGTCGAGTTTTTAAACGTCGCAAAGCACTGAAGGACCTTTCGGAAGTTGCTGCTGACGCTGGAACCGTTAGTAGGCCTGTTCCTTAAACAGGTCTACCCGTTTAAAACCGGTTCTCTGTTAGTACCAGTCCCGAGATTCCCAAGTACCGGTTTCGAAAAAACCGAGTCATTAAAAAAAACCGACCGGCTCCGACGAGTTAAAAACCGACTCATTAAAAGACCGATTCACCAAAAACTGACTTATTAAAAACCGACCGCCTCCGACGAGCTAAAAACCTGCTTTTTGGTGAATCGGTCTTTTAATGAGTCGGTTTTAACCCGGTTTTTTTTAACCATGAGCCGGTCGGTTTTTAACAAGTCGGTTTTCGAGTACTCGAGTAGTCGGTCGGTTTTTTGGTGAATCGGTTTTTTAATGAGTCGGTTTTTAACTCGTCGGAGCCGGTCGGTTTTTAACAAGGCGGTTTTTGAGTACTCGAGTACTCGGTCTGTTTTTTTAGTAAATAAAAAAAAATAAATAACTGGCGCAACAGTCCAATTTGAACCACGGCCTCGAGATGAGTTAGCATCATCTCATTTTCTAGATCGTGACGGTTTTTTGTGCAGAGGTATGTGATCAGCAACACGCTCAACCGAGTTATTTACCCCATAATGGGTACTCATTTAACAGCTGAGTGGGCTCATAGTCCGACACGTAAATCCCCGGAATCGAACCGGGGCCCAGTGCGTTGAAGGCGAACGTGCTAACCGTTGCGCCATCCGGACTAGTGCATCGGTTTTTAATGAGTCGGTTTTTAACCCGGTTTTTTTAATGATCCGGTTGACTGCTAGGAAAACCGGTTTTCATAAAAACCTAAAATTGGTCTTGAAATTATAGGACCGAACAGGTCTACCGTTAGTAGTAATGTTATTAATCGTACTACCTCGTTCGAAAGATTTTTCATTGTATGTTTTTACTACCTACTCTTACTCAATGTTTTGAATGGAAATTTAGAGCCCGAGATAAGAAAAGCTAAAGACTCTATGAATCTTTTTTTTTTAATTTTTCATTAGCTTATTTATTTATGTACATCTAATATAGAAACTCTGTCAAACTCTGATCACATGCATATCAGATTTGACATTCCTGGAAGCTCTGAACTCCGGTCTGCGTCCTTTTGTCCTAAGAGGACGAATTGGAATTTTTTTCACGAATTAGTGTGTTCCAAAACTGACCAACTGCTAAGTTCCATTAGCACGACTGGTGAGTTGGAATTAGCCGCGGAACAGCTAAACGACGTGTTAATCACCTCCTACGACACGTAGGGTTCCCTGGTGGAACGAGGAACTGGCGCGCAAGAGAGCCCAGGTTAGGAGAAAGTTCAACAAAGCGAAGCGAAATGATGAATGGGGTGCATACAGAAGTGCGCTCACGGAATATAATCTCCTTATAAGACGCTCCAAGCGGGAGACCTGGAGGAAACATTGTGCCAAAATTAACTCACTCCCTGAAGCGGCTCGCATCCACAAAGCTTTATCAAAGGATCATTCCAATGGTATTGGTCAGCTTAAGAAACCTGACGGATCCTTCACTGTGGATCCAGTGGAAACATTTCTGCTGCTCTTGCACACCCACTTTCCGGGTTCAGTACAAGCTGGACCCCGCGTGTCTGCTCCACCAGCTGACCATCGGGTCCCGGTCAGCCTGTTAAGAAGCCTCTCTGGGGTCATTTTCGACAAAGAAAAGGTCAAATGAGCCGTGGAGTCCTTTGAACCCTATAAAGCACCTGGCGCCGATGGCATATTTCCTGCTCTTCTGCAACGCAGCATTAGTTTCATTATCAATCCATTGATTGCCCTGTTCAGAGCTAGCTACACCTTCAGCTACATACCGCGTTTATGGAGAGCGATCAACGTGGTGTCCATTCCAAAAAAAACGGAAACAAGCCGGAAGAGCTACCTAAATCTTACAGACCGATAAGCCTTTCATCGTTTCTTTTAAAAACTATGGAGAGGTTATTGGATCTGCATATTCGACAGAAAATGGAATGCACGTCACCCCTGCATCGTACCCAGTTCGCCTACGTAAAAGGTAAGTCGACAGTGGTTGCCTTACACAATCTCGTAGGAACGATTGAAAAAACCCTCATTGACATCGAGGGAGCTTTCGACAATACTGGCTACAGCTGCATATCTAGAGCACTTGAGCTCAGAGATATACCCACAGCCACTATTATGTGGATCGATGCCATGCTTCGCGGGCGCGAGATCTACTCAACGTTGAGTGGCGCCTTCTCCTGTGTTAATGCTGTTAAAGGTTGTCCTCAGGGAGGAGTTCTTTCCCCACTTCTCTGGTCACTAGTCGTAGACGAGTTACTAGCTAGGCTATGTGATTATGGTTATCATGCTATTGGATATGCCGATGATATAACTATTATAATCAGAGGAAAGTTTGAAACGACCGTCACTGAGGTGATGGGTGCTGCACTTGACTTAGTCCTTCGTTGGTGCACTGAAGTTGGCCTGAGTGTTAACCCTCAAAAGACCGTCTTGGTCCCATTCACACGGAGGAAAATTCTTAACTTAAGCTCGGTCAGTCTAGGCAGGACGGTACTTCAGTTCTCCACTGAAGTCAAGTGTCTGGGCATTACGTTGGACTGGAGGCTTAACTGGAGCAATCACGTCGAGACTGTCATTAATAAGGCCACTCGAATCATGTGGGCTTGCAGATCGCTCTTTGGTAAAACCTGGGGCCTCACCCCTAAAATGACTAAGTGGCTATATTTGATGCTGGTACGACCAGTCGTGACATATGCTGCGCTAGTATGGTGGCCCAAAACGCAGCAGCGTTGCACCATACAGTTGTGTACCAAACTACAACGTCTTGCATGCCTTGGTATGGCAGGATCCATCCGTACATGTCCGACATCGGCCATTGAGGCGATTGTTGGTCTTACTCCGCTGCATATTTTTATACAGGAATCTGCGGCTCTTAGCGCTCTTCGAGTGCGTTTAACTTATGATGCTCATGTGTACAATCAGGGCCACATGAGCATCCTGGAGCGGATTCCGGGTTTGCAGATCTGTTCGAGATCAGATTACATGACTACGGAATTTTGCTTCGATAGAAAATTCTCGGTCTCAATTCCATGCCGCTCGGAATGGGATAGTGCCAACCTCTGTCCTGACCCTAGCTGTACCATGTGGTTTACGGATGGGTCAAAGACTGATCAGGGAGTTGGTGCTGGGGTTTTTGGACCGAGCACCAGGATTTCAATCGCCATGGGCGTCTGGCCCAGCATATTTCAAGCAGAGATCCATGCCATTGAGACCTGCGCCAGAGAAATTCTGCACAAGAAACTTAATGGCGCAAACATTGCTATCTGCACGGACAGCCAGGCAGCTATTAAGGCTCTTTCTTCATACAAATTTTCTTCAAAATTAGTGAAAGAGTGTTTTGATACCCTTCAGTGTCTCACAAACACCAATCGGGTAACTCTATGTTGGGTACCAGGCCATCAGGGCATTCAAGGTAACGAAGCTGCGGATGAACTTGCTAGGCAGAGCTCATCTGTGAAATTTATCGGGCCTGATCCGTACTGTGGTCTGAGCTGGGCTACAACCAGACAGCTGGTTAAGCAATGGTCCGCAAATGAAAGGTTGCGTCACTGGAATGATCTCGCTGGTCTTCGTCAGTCGAAAGATCTTATAAACCCATACGGTATCAAAGAAACTAGCCGCCTGGGCAGAGCGGACCTGAGGTTAATCGTTGGTTACCTCACGGGACACCACTGGGTAAGATATCACCTCAACAAAATGGGTCTGGCTACTGAAACGGAATGCAGACTTTGCCTGGAGGACACTGAGTCAACCAAACACCTTCTCTGCGAATGCCCGGCGGTTGCTCGTTCGAGGTTCTTGTTTCTTGGAGATTCCATCGTGAGCTCCGCGGTCGTTAAGAGCGCTTCTACAAAGGACCTACTGGCCTTCATCAGGCTGATTGAGAGTCTTTTGGATTAGTTTAAGGCTATAAGGCACAATAGATCTCATGGTCGCAGTGCCCACCTTTGGGTACCTTAGCCTGTCCTGATTTATTATTATTATTAATATAGAAAAGTGAAGATTATTTTTGTATGTTTGTCGTGCAAAAACTTTAAACCACTGTAACGGACGGTCTGGTGGGCATCCGGAGATGCCCGTGGGGACGAAGCCTAAGGTAGCATGTTGACCGTGTAGGTCGGGCCTTGTCATCTGACGAAGAAATAGGCCCCTCAACGAGCTAAGCAGTGGCCTATACTTGCTGTGGCTCAGTTCGGGAGATGTGGGCGGGCTTTTCGCCGCTCGTTGCCCCCAGTCCTTTACGTATTAACAAAAATTCATAGGTCTGGGGAAGACAACACAAAAAGGGGAGGTAAAAATGGGGAATAAAAAAAAATAGTCGATAAGGATGGAATGGTTGGCGGACGGATCAGACGCCCACGCGGTCGCACCTGGGTCCGGGTGTAATGGGACCCTAGGCCTCTGGTTTCGTACCACCAACAGATCACTACTCATCAGGTGCTGCTTCGATCTGCCGGTGGGAGCAGCACTACCTGATCATATGGTTCATTGCAGGTGGTTCATTACACTTCCGGGACGATTTTCGCCAAATTTTGCAGGAGTATATTTGGCGAGCTGGAATAGATAGCTAGGTGGTTCGCGACCCCACACAGTAAAACCTCGTTTAACGAAACCCAAGGGTGCGGCGTCATTTTGCAAAACGTAGTACTTTCGGGAGGCCAGAGAGGATAATAAGGTGGTTCGCGGCTCTAAAATGATACCACATACAGTAAAACCCCGATTAACCAAACGAACGAGGATGACGACATCCCAGAAAACGAAATTTTTCACAAATACTTTCGAGAGACCGGGTGGTTCGGTTCGGGAATGCAAAATATTGCAACATACAGTAAAACCCCGATTAACCGAATCAAGAGGGCGGCACGGCGTCATTTCGGATAACAGAGTTTGATACGAGTATATTTGGAAAGGCGAGCATGAAAGTAAGATGGTTAGCGACTGCATAATGTTTTAATATGCAGTAAAATTCCCGAGCCCGAACTCGAACACGAACATGGTACAAGTAGGCAAGTTTCTTCAGATTTGTTTGAATTGTGTATGTATTGAGTCATTCAGAGGACACTTATACTATGTTCGAGTTCGTGTGCGACAGTGTGTGGCCGGGCTAAGCATACTAAAGAGGTCGGTGTTATCTCGGCTTACGAAATGTACAGTCAATCCGTGGAAAGTACCTATTATCTTTACCTGACCATGATTAGTATCAAAACCATTAGTTTTTGGGGTTGCTAAGATGGATGATAGCATTTCCAAAGCCCCTCCTCCACTCCTACTCCCTCCTTTCCCCGGGAATGAGTCAGAGGAAATGAAATGTCCAAATGACATAAATTAGTGTCGATTTAATAGTTTCGAGATCGCTAAGATGTGACACTCCTAAAAATACACAAAATTTAAAAATGATAGTACGATCACAGGGACGAAGTGGTGCCGGTGCGAGAAGTATGAGGGCAGCCAGATGGGCAAAATCAGCATGAACTGTGAATGATCTCCAAAGACATTTACAAGCGGAATATGTATTGGTACGTCTATTCCTATTTCCGAATCGCTTTGGATCGAGTGGGAACGGAGAACATGTAAATTCGCATAAGGCCGTATATGATACGAAATAAACCCGGAGGTGAATGAGACTGTAAAAATGGAATGAATGGTGGTGCTCCCAAAGTCCCCTCCCCCAGGATGAATGACCGTGAAAGAATGTCCAAAGTGAAATTAGTGTCAATGTTGTGAGCGAAGCTAGTATTATATAAAACAATATATACTCGTATTATACATTAACGTTTTTAGTTTTTGCTTCTCTTTTTCGATTTTTCTTCATTCCGAACCACTTAGTTTTTTTTCGACCGTCACTCATTTTTATGCCCAAAAATCTATCGGCTTAACTATGTTTTTATATAAAGACAGGTCGGAGGTTACGGAATGAACATTGAATATAGGATGAGATCCATAGAACATCCGTTCTCGTATATGCTGTGTTCATAGGGGGATTGGCCCGGTGCGTGATAGCGATTCGAAGTCGGGTAATATGAGTAACTGGATTTTGAAATCAAGTGATATGGGTTAATCAAAGCAAGAAACTAGATAAAGTTTTCTCGGTACTCGCTGGTTTCTTGCGTTACCAACCTGTTACATTTTTTGCGTGCGCAATTCTACAAATGCAGCATTAAATAAGAAAAATGTTCCACTAGAAATCTGCCGTCCTTAGAAATTTGCAGCCCCTAGAAATGCGACCCCCTAGGCAGCTGTTTTTGTTGATGGTGTATTTAATAAAGCTAATTGGTGTTTATTATATCCTTCACAGATGTGATACGGTATATTAACTTTGTCATGAAGTTTGCAACGCACAAAAGGAAGCATCTCCGACCATATAAACTCTATATATTCTTAGTCAGTATGATGAGACGAGTCGATTAAGCTTTGTCCGTCTGTCCGTCGGGTTCTATGCAAACTAGTCTCTCATTTTGAAACTATCGAGCTGAAACTTTGCGCAAAGCCTTCTTTCTATTGCACGCTGTAAATATGTCGGAACCAATGGAATCGGAACACTACGTCATATAGCTGTCATAGGAACAACTGGCCCAAAAGTCCATCTTTGTGCGAAAAACTTTTTTATTTCTAAAGACATCTTTCTCAAATTTTGCACAAAGCCTTCTTTTTATACCACATTTTTATATATGTTGGAACAAACGGAATCGGGCCACTACGTCATATAGCTGCCATAGGAACGATCGGTTCAAAAATTCGTCTTTGTGAGAAAAACATTTTTATTTCTAAAGATATCTTTTTAAAATTTCACACCAATCAATAGTATCTTTAGTCAAATCATATTCCCGAGTTTGGTTGAAATTAGACTACTCTATCATATAGCTGTCATAGGAACGACCGTTCCAAAAGCAAGTGTTTGTTAGAAAATCTTCTTTATTTCTGAAATTATCTTTACTAAATTCCATATTATTCCATCATATTGACTGCGAAACCAAGTTTCTAAATTTGGTTGAAATCGGCCCACTATTTCATATACCTCTCGTAGGAACAGTGAAATCGGAACTAGTTTTACTACTAATTCCAAAGTGGCAAATGCACTGTAAGTCAAAACGAAGGGTATCATACCTTCGGCAAGTTAGCCGAAGGCTAGTTTGTTTTTTTAAATTATATTCTAAAAAATTACAAAAAAATTGTGTTTTTTTTTTAAATTTGCCAGATCGTCATTGAACCAATAAGTACAATATGTATGCAATGCATATATCGTGTGTATCTATTCCAATTTGCGAAGACCGAGGAGCCTGCCTGTTAAGCAGGCAGGGAATATATATGTAGAATAGAATTGTGAATAAAAAGATAATAAAAATATTTGATAATGAGTTTTGTGATTTTTTGCAAAATGCACTATTAGCTTGCCAACCAAAATATTGGGCATGCTGCCTCCCCCTGTTCTGGCGTCATTGAGTAAGTTTACGAGTATGTAGTGTCCATTTTTCGAGCCGCTTGTAATGTAATCGAAAGGTGTGATCATAAAATATTCTTAAATAAACTTCCTGTATTTATGTATGTCCGTATTTCGAGATACGATACACAGTCGCGATAGCCGATAATATCAACTATTAAAAATCAAGCCAGTTGAAACTTTGGCGACTGTTGAAGTTACCGGATCGAGTAAAAAAATGTAAATAAATAAGTATACCACATATATAGTGTGTACATATAAATATAAGTAAATTGATAATGAAACTCATTTCTTTGAAAGTTAGTAGTCAAAAAGGGAAATAACCTAAAACTGCAGATTGAAAAATCACAAATCGTTGATATGACGTGATAACGCTTTTGGAGACTATACTCCAAAAGTCGGGGATGGAAATAAAAAGTCAACCAAGTTTTTGGCGACCGGCATCCAAGTGGCATGTAGTGATGGGCACTATCGAATCGAATAACTATCGGAAAGTTATTCGATAGATTTTACTATCGATAGTTATTCGATAGATTTTAGTATCGATAGTTATTCGAAAAACTATCGGTCGATAATCCCTTTTTGTGTAACGGACGGTTTGATGGTCATCAGAAGATGCCCGTGGGGAGGGAGCCTAAGGTTGCCAGAATGACCGTGAAGGCCGGGCCAAATAGTATAGACTGCACAAGAGTAATCACTCCATAGAACTTTCGCCTCCGCCAGTAGATTAGAGAGAGATACACAAGAGAATCAATACATACAAATCTACCGGCGGATGCTAAAGTTGTATGAAGTGAGCTTTCTTGTGTAGTCTAAACTATTTGTCAAAGATTCAACTGACGCGAAAAACGAGACCCAAAAACAATGGATTCAACGAGGAACCAGAGCCAAAAGAGAAAAATATGACGAGCTACGGCGAATATCCAGTAGAATAATTAGACGTAAGAAACATAAATATTTTGACGAGCAGTTGCCGAATATGAACGAAAACTTAGCTAATAGGAACACCAGACAAGCGTACAAACTAGTAAATACAATTAAGAATGGCCATCAACCCAGGACTAGCCTCTGTAAGGACAAGGACGGAAACATCATCAGTGACACCGATGGTATTAACAAATGATGGGCCTCTTATTTTAAAGAGCTTCTGAACCTAGCATCTAACATCCCCACACAAGAAGCTATCGACGATATTGTTGATTTAGGCCCACCCATACAACCCCCGACAGTAGACAGTAGAAGCTGACCTCGCGTTGCGATCACTCAAACGAAATAAAGCGCCGGGCGCTGACGAGATTTCAGCTGAACTGGTAAAATTCGGTGGAACGGGTCTATTTAATGCCATACACCAATTGCTCCCACGAGTATATGAAGACGAGATGATCCCAGACGATTGGCGCAGAAGCATCATCTGTCCAATTCACAAAAAGGGAGACCAACTGCGGTGTGAGAATTACAGGGGCATATCGCTAGTTTGTACGTCCTATAAAATTTCGACGAAAATTCTGGAAAATATTGTAGAATAAAACCGTACGCAGAACGAATCATTGGCGAATATCAAGGCGGTTTCAGACCTGGTCGCTCCACAACCGACCAGCTCTTTACGATCAAACTAATACTCCAAAGGTGCTGGGAATACAACGTAGACGTATACCAAATCTAGTCCAAAAATTGGAAGCAGACCTACGGATGACCCTAAGTTCTATCCGCCAATCAATGAATGCTAAAACCCATGAAAAAAGATGTTTGCGAGTAATCCACTCCACCGTAGACAATTTGTCTATCAAGTCGGCACATTTACGGAATACGCACTAGACGAAGCGGCTTTCGACAACGCCTCTTTTGATTCATCAGCACTCCCCATTGCAAAAGGTTTCGATACTCCCATCGCAGTGTGAGCCAAACGAATGCTTTCTTCGAGAAGGGTCATCAATCACTGAAATTGAAGATACCAATCTCACAGAAAACATTACTCGAAGTTGCCTCCACGGCGTTGTACTATCCCTTGCTTTGGTGCATCGTTGTAGACACTCTCATGTGGAGATTATCCTCGTTAGGATTTTCAATATCAGGATACGCGGACGACCTCATTATCGTCAGGGGTAAATTTGAAGAAGTTCTACCCATCACGTAGAGTGTTACGCATGGTATGACATTAGTGGACTTCGGGTCAGCCCGGCGATGGGCGTTATTGTCCCATTTATGAAAAAAGGAAACTCAAGGCGGTGAAATGCTCTACACTGTGCAACTCAACAGTGGAAGTGACAGACAACGTCAAGTTGGGAGTTACACTTGGCAGCAAGGTACTCTGGCGGGATCATCTTAGGGTAACATCCGAAAAGTCTACAGAGCCTTTGTGGATTTGTAGGTAGTGTGCAGGCATAACTTGGAGAACCAAGCCCGCAATGTCCCTTCGACCAGCAAAGCGATTGTTCGGCTAATTATTGAATACGGAGCAGATGTTTAGTGGAAAAGAGCGATGCTGTTGTTGTTGTTGTAGCGATGCTTCGAATACTGCAGTGCTTGCATCGAGGAGGTTTGGCAGCTCTTGGCCGTTGAAAAACGGGTCGCTCCGGTACGAAGAACCGGCTGCCGCAGGAACGGGAAAAGAGCGATCAGCCCCTTCGCTTATAGGGACACTCTCACTAAAATACAAAGGCTTGCATGCCACGCTATAACGGGGTCCATGCGCTCCTCTCTTACTGCGGTCATGGAGACTTTGCTTGATCTACCACAATTGCATATTCATATCGAAACAGAGGCTAATTGTAGTAAGACTTAGAGCCTGTAATACACAAGTTAAACCTAATTCATAAGAAAACATCTGGCTGCTAAGTTGCAGTACTCTTAGTATGCCATCTGAACAGGGAGCTACGCTTTAAGCACTCCTTCCTATCAGCTGTGTGATATAGAGAACTAGTGAAACAAGTCCTACAACTCCCTCCATTCCAACACAATAAAAGAAATGGTTGCTCAGGAGAGTATACCGGGCTACAGGCACGACTACACCGCACTACAGACTACAGGGTACAACAACAGAAACATTAAAATCTTCACTGATAGTCAAGCGACTATCATGGTGGTGACTAGCAAGTCGATCAAGGCTAGTGAAGTCCTATCAATATCAGTATCGATGGAGCCTCGAATAGCCTTATAATCTACTTTTGTTCCTAAATGGTCTGACATTGTAGGCAATGAACAAAACGAATTGACAAGACGGGATCTACTGTCTCCTACGCTGACCTAATTTCCTTTTGTCTAACAATATGAATTGTCAAGAAGCAGATCAGGGGGTGGGAACGGGAGAAACCTTCATGGTCTTAGGCAATCCAAATTGTTTATCGAGGTATAATTCCGTTGCCGTACTATTGATTTGCCTAACTTAACCGGAAACGGGGTCAGTATTATTTGGGGACTTCTCACGGCTCAATTCCGTCTTCGAGGTCCCACCAAAACTATGCGTATCGTTCCAGACGGAAGCTGCCGTTTTTGTGAGGCCAACGAAAAATATCCAATATACATCATCCGTGAATTTGAAGATCTTTTTTGCCATCGATCAACAGATTTAGTCCTGATCTCTAGGACCAGGGCGTAGTACACAGTTAAAAATCCTGGTCTATTATCAATGCTGATTCGGGTTACATATATGACGACACCAAAATTGTATTAGATTTTAATAAAATGAAAGTATTACAATTGCTTCCGTAAACTTCACTGGTTTAAATATTAAACTTTTCTGGCATTATTTTTTTAATCAAATTGTTGGTTTAAAATTTAATCAACAGATATTATAATCTATGAAAAAATATTAATTTTACTGCTTTTTTTTAACTCCTCTTAAGTTTTTTCTCCATTATTTTTTTTTTCAATTTTCTAAACTTCCAAATCCTTTATTAAGCCCATCGCAGGTTAGCCAGCTAATCTTTAACTTTTTTCGCCATGGCGCAGCATCGAACCTGTGAACTCCTTGTTGTAGAGTTGCGACCTAGACCAGTCGGCCACGCAGCATAATATTTTGAGCTGACTACGAGTAGTTATAGTGAGACTTGAGACTCAAAAAATATACTTTGTGGGGTTTACCTTTTAATTAAACTTAGATTAGAAACTAATGCGAGAACAAAAATAACACAAAAAGGTTTGAATTGTATTAGAATTTATTACAAATTGGTTTAAAATAGAAGTAAACTTTGAATTGTATTAGAATTTATTACAAATTTGGTTTAAAATAGAAGTAAACTTTGAAAGGGTTTAGATTATAGAATTAAAATTATTAAAAATGGTGGTAGTCCAAGACCAGGTTTAAAAAAAATACCGAGATTTTTAACTGTGTAGAGTGAATGGACTGAATGTCGCGGTGCTTGTGGTTCTTTTGCGGACCACGGTTCATTTGCTATCTACCTATTTAAAATAATTTGCTTTTTTACTTCATAGTCGTATAAGCTAAACATATCTAATTTCGCGTTCCATCCACAAAAAATCGTATTTTTGTTTCTGCGAAACAAGGTAAGTAGTTAGAATATTTTCCCTGAATTTTGGCATTTACGTAAATGCGGATTTACGTAAGTCGGCCATACGTATGTCGGGGAGTGACTGTACTCGAAATATAAAATTTGGCTTTTTCCGTCCTTTTCGCTCCCTTCCGATCAATATTTTATGTTGCGAACTAAGTTTTGGCCTCGTCAACCGCTACCACTGAAGATAGAATAAGAAGGAAACGAAAAAGAGCGAGAGAAATGAAGTAATTCGGCATAATTGAGGAAGTAGGACATCTCATTTGCTCCTGTATGAACCGGGCGGGTGTTCTGCGGCAGAGAGACAGAATGGAATGTTATTGTTCACAAAGGAGAAGTAGGAGAGGGGATAACATCTCATGTGCCTCCTGTCCTTTTATATTTCCCCGCAGGGGACACCCACTGGGTCGAAAGACTTATGGTGTTTTGGGTTTAGCGAACCCACGGACCTGAGCTATGTACGCAAGGAATTGGTGTATAGGGTAAAGGGGCCTTGGCGCTGATCCCTATGCATGCCTTTGGGGACTGACGACCCCACGTACCTTAGTTATGAAGTTAAGGTGGCTGATTGACGGTCTCGCTAGTGGTGTCCGTCGTTGTGATGGCACCGGTGTTGTGTGATGGTCTCTTTGATTCCGTCGTTATACGACACCTGGGGAGTGGTGCCCCCGCATAACGAACTACGAAAAGGGGCTTTATAGGTTGAAAGGTATCTTGAATGATTCCTATTGGAGCAATCCTATAGGTGCCATGAAGCGGAAAGGTTGCTGGGGTTTGCCAGTATTCCGATTCCTAAACTTGATGACGACACGGCTTTGGGGTCTTCCCAAGCTCTGATTCTAACATAGGTGTGGATTGGTGGAAAGTGAGAGATACTGATTCCTATACTGCTTTGGGGCTAGACAATCCCACGTACCCAGTCAATTGGCTTCCTATGGCGCCGGCCTGTGATGCGAAAGGAAGCACTGTCCCCGATTGAGGAGAATGCTTACTGGTACGCGAGGAACGGAAGCACTTTCAACTCTTTTGGGGATAGTGGGTTTAGCTGAGCCCGGAATGCACTCCTTAATCAGCAAGATGTTCCGTAAGGATATTGAACGGTGAGATCATTCCGGCTTTTGAGAAGTCAGTAGCAAATAATGAACCACGGGGATGGGTGTGCCCACAGTACCAAGGTACTGGCCCATCAAGGTGTTGGACTCGTGGTGGCTGTGAGTTATTGTTAAGTCGGCTAAGCTAGGTCGCAGCCTATAACGGTAAGGTTCTGAGGAAAGTGCATGTTCCAAAGTAGTCATCCTTCTGACTTCGGTCAGAGAAAATGCCATCGCGTAAGGGGAGAGGTAGAGCTCCGTGCTAGGTACTCCTTAAGGCACCGAATGTAGACGATTCCGGGAATTCCTGTCCTTTTATGTAGACTGCGCGGGTGTTGCGCAGTGGAGGGCGTGTGTCTCTCGGTTTACTTTTTACTAATTCGTATGTGGTGGAATTACGTCCAGAATTTTGTGTATAGTAAATGGTGGTTTCATCTCCTATATATCTCTGTGCCTGCTACAGATTACAAAAAAAAAGGCAATATGTAAATTTTTTCTAGCTCATGCGTTTTATTGAATATTTTTATCATGGTAGTAGTAGATTTGCTTCTCATGCTCTCAAGTAATATTTTACATATAGAAACAAAATAGCAAATATATCCCCATCCTCACCCTAATCCGTATCCTCATATTTTCATTATGTAATATCCCCCTCCTCAATCGCATCCTCGAACCCAAACTTTTTTTATCGACATCCGCTAAACAATATCCCTTACATTCCTACTCAAAACTATTAAATAAAGAAGTAATATTTATTTTATTAAAAACGTAAATTTATTTATATATTATAATAAAAGCATAGAATATATATACAAAAAAAGATACAATATACATACAAGTAGAGTTTGTCGTTTTGTATGAATTCACAGAAGTAGTCATTATCAAGTTTCTTCTTCTAATTTGATACATATGACTAACCAAATACGATTTTGTGATATGAAGTGCAATAATGCTCAATATTTACAATGCAATATTTAAATACTAATGATTTACAACTATAAAAATACATATTTAAAAATAGTACTAATTTCGAATTTTTGACAAATTTTTGACAATCAACACCAGTAAATTTGAAAGTGTGATTAAAGATTGAAACTGAAAATTGATCGTGATATAAAGTTAACATCCAAAAATATGATTTAATGAGAAAATTTAAATAAAATATTAACAAATGAAAGACATAAAATAAATTTTCAAAATGCGAGATTCGCTATCTAAAATAATACTATTGGTGGCAATGTATGGTTGTTGCATTTTAAGGAGCTGTTGACGACGATTCCTTATAGACACACATTGCCTCATCAGCACCATCGGGACAATCGATATTCTGTAAAGACGAAATAAAGTTAAGTAACAATATTTTAATGATATTAATAATATTCGAAAATACTTTATCGCAAATTTGCTCGACGGTTATACATTTTCCGCTTACACATCGCAATTCGCCATCTAGACATTGACTGGGTCCGGGAGTGAGCTCAAAAGTTCGTACTGTTGTCGATTGCAACATCTGATTAATTTTCGAATATTTGAAATCATTTTCCGAATCACTGGTCATCATGATTTCTTTACTATCTTGAAAATTAGCTGGAAATTAAGTAGCAGTATTATAAAATAGAAAACTCTGTGACAAGAGACATCCTGCCGCATAGCTATCTCTTGTCCACCTACTTACCAATATTTTTGGGAACTATGCCAACTACAACCCTTCCACTAGCCTCACCCTTTTGAATTTCACCACTTTCATCCTCGCTGGAATCATCATTACTGGGTGCCGTCGGAAGGTATCGATCGTCATAGTTCCCGCCTTCATCAGTATCCAAATCTCCGTCATCGGCCGATATGGTTAAGTATGGTTTATTTTTTGGACTGTTAGGCTCCTGAACACTGGCGAATGCAAACTGACGACGGTCGCTTTGCAGGCCGGCAGCTTCATCCTCATAGTCATAGCAATCAACTTCATCGGAACCATCCGGACAATCATTGTATTGATCGCATCGCCACTTATCCGGAATGCATTTGTCATTAGTTTGACAGCGGAATTCTTCGTGTTCGCAAAACAGGCAACTTTCTTCGTCCTCTCCCAACGAGCAGTCCTTGATATTGTCACATTTCCATTGAAGTGGAATGCATGATGAGTCGAGACATTGGAATTCATTGTCGTGACAACGGCCTCGTCTTGTAGGATCTTCACAAACGTTTCGATCACTTGAATCCGGATAGCTGTCGCAATCGAATGTAGTCGTAAGGATTTCTGAACTGGCAATAATGCTGGCACATGGCTCCAAGATGGCTGAAAAAATTTATTTAGTAAATTCAACCATAAGAACGTTAGGTTAGGTGGTAGAATAACTGATACGTTTTACCATAGCTCATGACAAGGTCCGTTGTATAATGACTGGGGAGTTATCACCAGCCCAAGCTAACCATTAAACCAACTGGACCTTGCAGGGATGATGGAGCTTTCATGTTGCATTGGGTTGGTACGAGTAGTACACTTCACTTCATTCATTCTTAACAACCTGTAATGTAGTGTCTGGTTGGTATAAATGGTAGCTGAAGCACAACTTGTCAGAGCCCAATTAGCGCGAATGCGCCGTTTTGTAACCATGAACCTCGTGAAAATTGTAATGGACCATATTCTGGTCTGGTTGTGCTGCTTCCATCGGCAGATTCTCTTCGCCAGATTGCACGGTTCGACCTTCCCGGTCATTATGTTACCTTAGGCATGGACCCCATGGGCATCTTCGGATGCCCACTAAACCGTCCGTTACAAAATCGGCTGTAGGAAGATGGTTGGATTAATAGGGGATGCAGAGATGCCTCGATCCAACCGGAGGAGTTCAGGAAGTATAGCAGCTCCCCGATCTTCACCCCCGCCACATCCCCCAGGTTAACAACAACGGCCTTGTGCATTGCTCGATGTCTGGCCTTGACAAGGGCCGGACATTCGCAAAGGAAGTGGATGAGGGTTTCTTGCTCATCCTCATTCCCGCTGCTACGGCAATGCGGATTATAAAGGAGACCAAGCTTTGTTGTATGTTTCTCGATAGGCTTATTGTTCAGTAATGACTGCCGTGAGCGGTCTTAGACGAAGTTGCACCCATCCCTTGACTGGGATTTGGCTGCCTTAGACGACACGTCACAACCATCTCTTGGGTATGACTCTTCCGACTCCGACAAGGAGAGGGAGGCGGACGCTACGTTGGTGGAGAGGGTGTGTAATGCTTAAAGATTAAACCTTCACCTTTCAAAGGCAGCCTCTGCTACTATTTTTCTTCTTCTCGCACGCAGTGAGGAAGACATTTTACTGGTACAGGACTCCAGGATCTCTCATGATATCGTAAGAGGCCTGGGATCTCCTGATTATACTGTTTTTTAAGTCAACCGCCAGGGGAGTTCCCGGTTATGCATTCTTGTTAGGAATACCGTCAAGGACTTCCTATTGTCAAATTACAGTGACAAGGACACCGTATTAATTTGCCTTGAGGTCAAGGGTAAGGTATAGTAGATCGTATCGGCATACATGCCGCACGACAATGAAAATACTTTCCCCTGCATCTATCTGAGGGTGGCCATTGCAGCGGCAAAGGGGGAAGCTCGGACACAAATGTCCGAGGCGAATCGCTTCTCGAATACATTATGGGCAATAATCTGCTACTATGTAATGGGGGCCGCGAGCCTACTTTCATAACAAAAGACAGGCAGGAGGTTTTGGATCGTCGGAGGATATCATACACCTGATCAAAGACTGAAGAGTGTCATCAGAACACTCATTCTCTGATCGCCGATATTTTCAATTTAGCCTTCCTGGATGCCCTGAACGACGGTGTCAGCATCATGTCCTAATAGCCCGCACCAAGGCAAGAAAGACCAGCCTAGTGGGGCATTAGAATCTTTGAGCACAGAGCTGCTTCAATAAAGCTAAGGCTTCTCCATTGGAGTCTGATTGGCACTTCTATAAGGAGCATCTGAAATGTTTCAAGAAGCTAAACGCAACTCATGGAGATGCTTTTGTGAGCGGATTGAAGGGTCCTGTGAGACCTCTCGATTTTGTGAAATCGTGGCGGCAAATCCATCTGCGCCAAGCTTCTTCAAAAGCGGGACGGATCCTGGACATCTTCGAGCAAAGAAACTATCTGCTGGAAACGCACTTTCCCGGGAGCTCGATTACCGCCTCATTTGAGTAGCCCTACATCTGCTGCTTAACACCCTGTGACAGTGAATCTATATTTTCTCGAGAGAAGATTATGTGGGCGATATCTAGATTCGAACCTTTTAAATCTGCTAGACCCGACGGTATTATCCCGGCGGGCTTGCAGCAATGTTCAGATATTCTTTATCCTTGCACTCTTTGGTTGATTTTATAGAGAAATATCCTGAGCGAAAGGATTACATGGTGGTTGTCTTCCTTGATATCGAGGGCGCTTTCAATAACATTAAACTTAGTGCAATTATCGTAGCACTCTTGAGCCTAGAGGTTGATGAGTCGCTTTGCACACTCACAAACATCATCTGTGCGCAGACATGTTTGCAGGGGAAACTCCCAGGGAGACATACTGTCTCCCCTTCTCTGGAATTTGGCGGTCGACAGACTGTTTTTAGATCTTGACAAGATTGAGAGTAAAATCATTGCTTACGCAGACGATATCGCCATCGCAGTCACGGGTAGGTTTCCTTATACCCTAAGCGGTGTGCTGCAGAATGCCCAATCCCTTCTAATGGAGCGGGCAAACCGGTGCGGCCTTAATGCTTACCCAAATAAGATGGACCTTGCACTTTTCTCTAAAAAACACACGATCCATCCACAGAAGGGCACTAAATTTGTTTTGACTGATAAAGCTAAATTGCTCTGTTTTATCTTCGATAGGAAGCCAAGGTGGAAGCTTATTTGAAGAACGGGTAAGAAAGATTAATGTTGTACTTTACTCTGCGGGAGGGTTATTGGTAAAAACAAAGGTTGCAGCCGAAAGCGGTATATTGGATATACACAGCTGTTGAACGTTCAATATTATTGTACGACATCAGTGTGTGGTGGACAGTACTCAGAGTAGCAGCCTACTGTGGTCTGCTGGGCACGGTACAAAGGCTAGCTGCGTTGGCCGTAACGAGGGCTTTTAAAATGACTCCGTCACCCAGTCTAGATGTGATGCTCGGCTTGCTCCCGTTGGATATCTTGGGCGAACAGCTCGCGGCGAATACGGCTTTGTTTCTGCGCGAGACGGGACAGTGGCGTGCGCTGAGTGCGGGACACTTCTATACTAAACAACCTGGATTTTTGGAAATATTTCACTGATTCTGATTCTGTCGATTAGTCTCTGGACGGGGGAAATGCACTTACACACCGAATCCATTGTCATCTATACATATAGCTCTTGGACCGGGGAACGAGGATTGACATTCACTCGGAGCTTCTATGGATTGATCTTTCATTCCGTCTTGCCGACTATTGCAGTGTCCTGCAGGCGGAGGTTTCGGCGATGTCTGTCTGTGGTACGGGGCGTAATAATAAGCCATCACATCTCCCGACTTGTCGCAGATAAGCGGCTAAATGGAAGCAGGATATACATGCTGTCAATGTGCTTCGTCCGAAACAGGTTTATACCAACGAAACGTCAGCTAAGCCACATGGAATAGTTGCCGCGCTATGCCCCAAAAAAAAAGAAAAAGAGTATGTGCAAAGTGGCAGACTGCTGCTGTGAACAGGGCTAATATAAGAACACATGCCAACTAACGAGGATGATTTGATTTACCACATTTTTGTTGCTAAAGAGAAAGCACATCGGCAGAGTAATAGTGGTTACCATGGAGTATAGCATAATTAGGGAGCACGCCTGGAGGCTCTGTATTCCTCATCACGACTTCTGGAGGAGCTGTAGAGATGTGGGTGGGGAGGAGAGTGTTCTTCAGCTTCTCTGCCATTCTCCGGCCTTGGCTAGCAGGAGAAAGAAATTTCTGAGCTTTCTGGTCTTCTATGCTCTGGATGACCTCAGGAATATGACCGCCATTAGGCTGAATCGTTACATCGGCAGTACAGACTGGTTTGCTACGTAGGTTTGAATCGAGGTAACTTTTTTTGGTAGTATTACAACGGACCCTGCGGTGGTCTAAGTGTGCCACGATACATCATGACAGCCCCTACACTTAACCTAACCTAACCAAACGTTGGGCGATATACAGATGGTTGCAGCCCCGTCAGCCACGGATCTGACGTTGCGAGCGGAGCCCAAGCAAGGGAAGTGTAAAATCATCTCAATTTAAAGCCCCCTATTGGTCAAAGACGCGAACCATTATGCATCGCCCGGTGAAATAGGAATCTTCTCAAAATTTTGCCTTGATTATCTAGAAGGCTTGCCAATATTTACCCTGGCCTATTAAGAAGGGGGGTTAGTATAGTTTTAAATTGGGCGAGCTGTTTTTACTACTGAATCGAAGTTTTATGAGAAATCCGCATGTCAAAAATCAGCTTTTTGCGTCAATTTGTTTAAGAGTCATATACACAATTACCAAAGTAGGGTAATACGGAACCATTTGTAAGGAAAGCACTCTTGGTTTCCAAATGATCGAGCTTATTTTAACAAGATAATTTAATAAGATCCTTTACAGTCATGTACAAAAGTTAGAGCTTTTCACGTTTATTGGATGGGGAGTTATAGATACGAAAACATTTTTTTTTGTTGATACCAAAGCTCAGGGGAAACCCCTTGGATGCGAGAGCACAGCGTTGGCGCTAAGGGATTAAGGTAGTGGGGAGATGTTGTGAGTTTGAATAAGGTGACGGTGTACATTCCGTTCAAATTTTTGCGGTTCATAGTTGCAGGGGAAAACAAAAGATTGTGGATTGTTCCACATTCGTGTTGTCCTGGAAACAAACGAGTCATAGAATTTGGCGGTGCGACTGCTGCTGAGTTCTAGAAGATGAGGATGGGCACAACTGGCTATTTGGGTGTTACGTAAAGAAAAGGTACGCTCAGGAATGACGTTGGATGTTTCATTCGAGCAACGGCGGTTGTAGTAGCGATAGAAGAGTGGGTGACAGCCGACACTTCGCCGGTGTTCAAGCGGTTCGATTTGAGATGTTCTGGATTCATCGCCAATAAGCTTGAAGGCTTTCCGTTGGACTTTGTCTAACGTGGATAATGCGGCTCCACCTGCGCCTGCCCATATGTGGGAATTACATTTAATTATTTTACATTGTGTATGGGAGGTAGGTGTCAGACTATGCCCATTTTCAATATTTTCCGAAAAGAGTATACTGCAAACATTTGACCAAAATATCAAGCCGCCAGCTTAATTTTATCGAAAACTATTTTCGAGCCGACATACAGACAGAGATGCTTAACCATTAGAGTCCTATCGAAGAAATAAGTTAGCAAATGGAAGCACTTCGTGAAAATGTATGTACCACTCCTAACCTGCATTAACGTATAACTTACATTTGCAGATCCTTTTACAGGGTCTTAAAACTCCCATTTCAGATGAACGGCACTCCGGCTCCAACGCTGAACACACGAATTCAGCCGACCGCGATGAGCATTTTGAGTCGAAAAGATACTTAAAATGTTCCAATTCCACGGTGGTCAGTGGCTTCCTGGTCTTGTTGATAGTTAAATCATATTGCAAAATACCACGGCAAATGGAAAGCGAAGTAGATTGACAGTTTCCAACATCTGTAAAATTATTCGTGATCGTGGAGTAGTGCTCAGTCGTAGAATAACCGCCACGATGCAAAACTGGAAGAGTTGGAGAAACACGCGGATGATTCATACTGGCATCCGTGGTCGATTTGCGAATTTGAGTTGTCTAAAATTTGAAATTAAATTGAGTCGTACTCAGAGCGTTTTGGACTTAACACAAAAAATTCCCACCTCTTCCTGTTCCTGCCTCATGAGCTCCTCATTCAGCAACTTGAGGATTCGTTCATCTTCCTCCTTGGGTATTCCGAAATTATTTTGATGACCAGATGTGAATCCAATAGTGCCGAAGCTATCTTTAGTCGGTTCTACATTATTTCCGCTCTTTTCGTTGATCATTTCGGTGGTCGATATAATGTCATCCTCGAAATTCATTCCGGAGTGAGTATGAATCTGCAAAATTTGGGTATTTCTTGACGGACTGGTGGTCGTCATGGTCGGATGGGTTGAAGGACGATGTTGATGCTGTTCTTTGGTTCGAAAATGTGATGATGGATTAGTCGACCTTTCCTGTTCGGATCCATTCGTAATTGAATTCGAACTGGAACTCCCGACGGACGTCGTACTTGTGGTCTTATCCAAATGAGATTCTTCCGTGTCTAATTTGGATTTGCTGCGATGCGTAATTTCTTCTTCCTCTTCGAATTCTTCTATCGATGCCACATCCTCCTGAACGACGTGCGCGTCAATTGAATTATTATCTATTGGGTACAAGCTGGCTATGAAATTTGACTGTATTGGATTATTTTTTGCCGACGTTTTTGAGTCTGTAGCTAGAAAGTAAATGGATGTGCCCAGCAGTAAAGCGCAAAGAGTGATTAAAAGTGGCCATTTGGCATATTTCCAAATATCTTTCAGATATTCGCAGATGATTTCGTGAGGACGTCTAAAGTTCGAACTGGACGCCGTCATTGGCGATTCAGAGCCAGCTTTCCAAAAATTGAGACTGGTGTTTGTGCTATTGATGGAGGATGCACCGCTAGATGGTAGCGGAGTTCGCGGCGGAACGCAATACATGTTGTCTGGTTGGTGTTTGCCCTGAAAGTTTAAATATAAATATGTTAGAAAGATAAAATAAAATTCGGAGTCTATAAATTAAAATCAAATTAAGACAAAATATAATGAACATCCTCATCATCCCGTTCTGAAATAACCATTCTAGAGAATATATACCTATAATGTTACCATTGCATGTGCGTATTCCGATGTAGGTCGGGATACCAACCTGGTCGAGATTAAAGCAAGCAGTAAAATAGATGTAGTTATTTATTCTCAAAAAAAAGAATACCATTTCATTCGCAACGACATCCTGTGTAAACATTAATCAGTATAATCGTTACTCCACCTTTACACTTAACGGGTATCATTGCCATAAATTCCTTCGTCGGAAATTCCAACAAATTTCCACTTCAAAACTACTATATTTATTAAAATACCATGGCGACTAGATGTCCACATTAACGTTCATTATTTAAAATTAATGATGCGCCAAATAGTTCCACCTAATCTCATTAAACTGCACGCCGTGAGTCAAACATTTCCACTAAAATAAATTATTGACCATCATAAAAGTGTGTATGCATTCACACAGTCAACCGTAAAATTGCATTACATAGTCATGTTTCAAGTACGGCCGTTTCGTAATGAGCAGCTCAATTTCAATTCCGCTACGCTAATTAGATCAAAGCTGCGGAAATCTGTTTCGAGCTGTTACAGATGCTCTTTTACATCTGATAGGCGTACGTACAAAACGATTTTCCTAATTATGAACATCCATTATGGAGTCGTTGGACACGACATCTTGATATTCATAATTCATTGCGGTTAATGTTCCAGGAAATTAGCGTAAATTAATTGAAATTATTCGAATCTAATTCAAACATGCTACGGTGTGATACTAAGTAAGATGTTGATGCTTATATGAAAGTAAGTACAAGCGGAAATTTTAGCAGGTTTTTCGAGGAAATTGGCATGCAAAATTTGTTGAGTTAGGTTAGCTCGGTAATAATGTCGACTCTGTATGGTTTGGCGCTAGAGGTAGTATACAGTAGCTCTAAGAATAGTATAGTTGACCTTAATTATGAAATATTTATTTATGCATCTAGATTTAAAAAGAGTACAAGTTTTAACTAATTTTAGGGAGCGTCATGAACCATTTCAGAATTAAGGACTAGAACTGACTCCTGGCAGAAAACTCTCTTCGAAGCTTCAGATTTTGTTAGCGGGACTAACATTCCAACTACAAAACAAATATATTGTAATATTTCGACCGAAGCCGGGTTCGTTAGATATTCTTAAGCTGAATAATGAAAACACTTCGATTAAAAATTATTTAATAAATGAACTATATACACGCGTAATCAACAACCAAAGACTAACTAGCTCTAACTAATCGTTTCCGGCGGATCTTGGTAACAACACTTACACTGCTTCCCGTTTCCGAGCGGATAACGACTCTATAACGATTGACTTCCAACTGACTTTCAGTTTCCGCTTCCGTACGGATACTGAACTTCCTGCCATCGATGACATCTGGCCTTCTATAGCCGCTCGCCGACTCTAGAACCATCCAGATGGCTTTGCCTTTGTCCGAAAGCGTTTCCGATAAGATTCGTGTATCAACTAGTCTCTTGTGACTTGTTAACGAAAGTCCCAGATGGTTCGAGACTCCAACAGTGCTCGTTCTATTGGTTCGAGACTCTAATAAAGTTTAGTACAGTCTGTGCCACAAGTGCGACGTACTCCATGCAAATAACAGTATTAAGAATAGGCTGAGCAGTAGTTTGTTAGTTCAGAAGTTCAGAAAATACATACCTCAATAATTATACTACTTTGCCTTAGCCCCTAATGAGGCATAGCGCATCAACTACTCTAATCATTATCCGTGGCATAGTTGATGTTTCGTTGGCATATAAGAGATTTCGAATGATGCAAGTTGCTGGTATACACATAATGTCCTTTTCAGCCGCTTTCTACAACATGTCGGGAAAGGCCGTGGCAAGATTCTTACGCCCACACCACAAGGGGAGCACACCACAAGGGGGCGCATGTTGATCCAATGTAATGAGCATTATTATAAAAACATTTTTTTCCTTTTGTTCCTTAGGTCGACATGCGGTGGTCAGGTCTGTGGGGAAACTCATGGGCAAGTCTACATAGCACCTCCGCGTGGTGGCCGCTGGTAACTTCGCGAATAGCGAAGGCTGAGCTATGGGGCCGGTTGCGTGTACTATCACATTACGCGAGTACCGCCGTTTTGCGATATGTAAGCAATCGACACACTCCCTACTTGGCCAACTCTTGTGTTCTATAGTTTTGGCGAAGGTAGCCCATACGGAGTGTCAAATGTCCTAAATCCCCGGGGTGTTATGCGACCGTGCCCATCGGGGGAAGGTGACCAGGGACGCAAATGGTCATCACAAACGGAGCAAGTTACTGCCACACATCTGTACAATAGCCAGTTGTATGGGTAGTGTAAACTGTCTCCCCGACCGTACGTTGGCAGAGGGGCGCCTATGAAACTTTCTGCATAGGTGACACGGCGACCAGGTGTGAGGTTGGAGCTGGTGACTGAGGTGAAAGTTCACCTGCGGGGTTCCGGATCCAACACTTCACTTTGCTCCTTTCTTGCACCTGTTGAACCGCGGTCTACAGAGTAGCGATCTGTTAGACTAGGAGAGAAACCTTGATTTGCTTCAAGGGTAGCAGGTGCAGAGTGGCATGAACGCCTACGGAACTCTCGGGAGGTCGCGAGGGAGTCTGCTTCGCGGCACAAAGAGAGGAAAGAACGGCCGGATCGTCATAATGTTCCTATAGGGGCGGGGAGTAGCGGGAAGCAATATGCTGGCAGTTGCCTCGGCTGTGATCCGAGAACGGGAAACCCAAACCTGAATCAATAAATAAAAACAAGAATATGAAAATACATCAAGACATTCTTGGAGAAAATGGCTGGAGGAATTCCAATGAGACGGACAGCGACGACTCGCAAGGGTTGAAGAGGTTAGTCTCTGAAGAAGACGCTCCAGGGGAGAAGGGAGGCGTTGTTGGAGCGGACAATGACGCGCCAGAAGGCGCGGAGAGGTTAGTTCAGACAACGTGCACTCTGATCAACGTTCAATCTGCTGACTATCAGGGATGGTGGCGGGCCCGAACAAAGAAACACTAACTGTGTGCCAGCTGAATATTCATCATAGTAAAGCGGCATCAGCGATGATGACGAGATGCTTTGATGAAGAGAAACTGGACATAGCTTTAATACAGGAACCCTGGATTTTACAAAACAAAATTAGGGGTTTGTCACAACAAACCGCAAATCTGTACCATGCACAGGTGGACGGTAAAATAAGGACATGCATCCTGGTGCGTCATGGAATACGTGCAGTACAAATGATGCATCTCTGCTAGCCTGATCTTACGGTAGTAATGATCGGCAGTGGGGCAGGATCATTCCTAATTGCATCAGCATATCTCCCTTATGATGCACCAGAACCACCTCCATCAGAGGAAGTAGAAAATCTGGTAAGATATTGTAAAGGAAGAGATATGGCCCTGATCATAGGCTGTGATGCCAATGCGCACAACACTGTGTGGGGCAGCACAGATGACAATCCCAGAGGACAGCAGCTGCTAGAATTTGTGGAAAAGTACAATCTGCTGGTAGCAAACAAGGGGGTCGCTCCCACCTTCGTGGATGCACGAAGGGCTGAGGTGATCGACATTACCCTAAGCTCTGTTAATATGCTTGACAGAGTTCAGAATTGGAGAGTGGTGGACAGGCTAACCATGTCTGATCACAGGGCTATCCAGTTTGAAATTCTGTATGGCAGAAAACGGAGTAGCGAACGCAAACGTATCTGAGTAGGTGCCAACATGCTTATAGAGCAGGCAGATCTACGGAAACCGCTCTACATGAACTTGTTAGAGTTGCAGAGAGAGAGATTAACAATGGCGAGATCGCTATGTCTACTTTTATGGATATAGAGGGTGCTTTTGATAAAATCTCCTTTACCAAACTAAGGAACGCCCTGATTGAGCGGGGGGTTGATTACATTATAATTAAGTGGATCGACTCTATGCTTAAGCAGAGGGCGGTAAATCTTAGCAGTGGATGTGACAGAATACGGGGTAAGGTAGTCCGAGGATGCCCACAAGGAGGTGTTCTTTCGCCTCTACTGTGGAACATCACCGTGGACAGTCTTCTCTGGAAGCTGGACTCGATGGGCGTACACACTGTAGGATACGCCGATGACTTGGCACTCACGGTCAGTGGAAAGTTCATGGACACAATTCTAGGTTGCATGGGACAAGCTCTCAAAGTAACCGAAGAATGGTGTAATGAGCAAGAGCTAACCATAAACGCTAGTAAATCAAACACTATGATTTTTACTCGTAAGAGGAAAGACATAGAGATAACTCCCTTACGGCTTTTTGGTTCGGAAATCAAGGTGTCCAAGGAAGTGAAGCATCTAGGAGTTACCTTAGATGCGAAACTAACTTGGAATGTTCACGTTGATGAAAAGATCCAAAAAGCGAAAAGGATTTTGCATCAATGTAAGAGAGTGTGTGCTCGTAGGTGGGGAATTTCACCTAAAGCGACACACTGGATTTACACAATGATGGTAAGACCTATTCTAGCCTACGCATCAGTGGTATGGTGGCCAAAAGCCATGCAGAATACCACAAAGCGGAAGCTAGATGGGGTACAAAGGATAGCTTGCGTAAGCATATGTGGTGCAATGCGCACCACACCAACGCGAGCAATGGAGGCATTGCTGGGACTGCCGCCGTTGGACTTATTTATAAAGAAAACGGCGGCGCTTTCGGCAATACGCATGGAAAGGGATGCCATGTGGCATCTCTTTGGAACTAGCAGCGGTCATAAGAGCATCCTAGACATTATTCATGATGAGGTCAGGGAGACTCTAATGCCGGTAGAAGGCATGAGTAGACGGAGGGTAGTTGAAAGACTACACAAGACTCACATTGCAGATGGAAACATACATAATGAGTGTATGTACAATGACATCAGCATTTTTACTGATGGCTCTTTAATGGACGGTAAAGCGGGGGCTTACTCTGAAGAGCTAAACCTAGCATGTGCGCTTAGTCTAGGAGAGTATGTGTCCGTATACCAGGCAGAGATGCTTGGCTTGTTGCATGCGTTGGACCACTTGCTTGAAGGTCAGGTGCGGGGGAAGAAAATCCTTATTGCACTGGACAACCAATCGGTGATCAGACGCATGCAGCAGACGAACATAAACTCTAAACTGGTACTAGAGTGTGTCCGGAAGCTCAACACGTGTGCCTCAGAAAATGAGGTTACGCTGATGTGGGTAAAAGGACACATAGGTACAACAGGAAATGAGGCGGCGGATGCCCTAGCAAAACAGGGATCTGCGGCAACTTTCATTGGCCCAGAACCCAGAGTTGCTCTGGGGAACGGCATGATTGGAGCGAAGGTTGGGAAGTGGATGGACTCCATGCATCAACAAAGATGGCAGGAGCTAGTCACTTGCAAACAAGCTCGGAATGCAATGACCAGCCCTTTAGGCAGGGAAGCGAGAAAGGTACTTAGTTATAAACGGAGTATCCTAAGCTGGATAACTGCCTTGGTCACAGGGCATGGTAATTTTAAGGCTCATCTGGCCAAGATGAAAATCGGGGAAGATGACGTTTGCAGGCTATGCCTGGAGGAGGCCGAGACGGCAGCACACATTGTGTGCGAATGTCCAGCACTGGCTAGCACGAGGTTGAGGATCACAGGCAGGCACACGATAAGTGTAGAAGCCATGAGTGAACTCAGCTTCAAACAAATGCTAGCAATAACACGGGACTCAGTGATGAAGAAAGAGGTCGACAATTATCAGTCGACATCTGGAAGTCACTGATGACCGGGAGGGGGCGAAAAGGGACCCAAACGTTAGTGGTCTGCTTCGGCTATCCCCCAGAGTATATAATAATAATAATAGGTCGACATGAAGTTCGCTACCGCATTGAACGCTATTTTCAAAAATTTTGAACAATGATGATGAGATGCCAGCGGTACAATTCAACCGATCATAAGGAAAGCCAATCATTACAACACAGGCTCATTTGCAAGGTCTTATAGACTATGTGACTGTATATGTTGCAGGGATTTAGTGCGCAACGTCAAATAACGATATTGCCCGACAAACAATGAACTATTTTTTTGCATCGTTCACCGACATATAGGTAGTTTCACAACATCCCCGAAAATTTTCAATAAAATGCTTAAACCCGCTACTACACCAAACGACTAATTCAAGCACATTCCTCACACTTGTAGAACTACAAAAATGCCGTGTGTGGGCTCTTAGTTCTTACCACCTAAAGCGGAAATGGACTCTAAAGCCGGACGTAAGGAAACATTCATGGAATTTCTGTTTTAGGGACTGAAAATCCACCGTCTGAAGGTTCAAGGTGCTAGCCACTTAAAGCGGAAACGGACACTGAACCCGTAAAGTGGAAGCATGTGTAAAACAGATTTCATACTGAATTCTATTGAGTGGAACAGAGGCCACTATTTGGGCAAATAATACTATTTTAGTATTAAGCCCAGTAGGGTGATTATTTTCAATGCGAGATTTCATACTGGTTCTTTTTCCTACAAAAATTTATGAGTTTTGAACTTATTTATTTCGAATTAGTGAATTTTGAGCTTGATTTTGTAATAAACACTTTTTTCAATTTTTTTAGCACAATAACGGATCACTGCTATGCACTTCGGTTCGGAGTGCATAAAAAAGGTAGAGCTCTAGCAGCTTTTACATCTCCATGTATAGGGTAAGGTGGTGCAAGATTGCGCAGTCTTGCGTTGTACAACTTATGAGGATAACACGAAATGTAAAAAAAAAACCTTTTCTTCCATTTTCACCTTTTGATGTTTATCCTTAAATATAGAAAGTATTATTTTCCTATTAATTATACTTGCGAAGCTATAGCTATTGAAGTGGTTGACTTAAAATGAGCACTGCTGTACATCCTGTATGATGGCAAGAGTGCGCTGCAAAGTGTACAAGAGTGCGAAATTTCAATTGTGTAGCATTCTGCCGTTGGATTTGTCTTATCCAGTTAGATTTCTTAGTTACTTACTATGACAACGATTTGTGCTGTTTAAAAGCTAAACGCAGTAGTAGATTTATGTATGTTAGTTATTTTGTTAACCCAAGCGTGCCACTGAAAACTATCGATCACTTGGAAAGTAAAATTTAAAACACGCCTGAGAGACTAACAAATCTTTTCCTTATTATTCAAAAAATAATATAATCAAAAACAAAATATTTCAAATCTAATACAAAACATAAATCAAATATGAATTCACTTAATAAATGAAATAATTGAAAATATTATTCCACTTTATTACTAAAAATAATAAACAAAAATCCGGAATTTTACTACATTTACGTACACTGTTCACATACATATATATTATGTCCAATACACATATATGTATGTAGTACATCTCTCGTGCCACCAATCAATGCAGGAACAACATTGTATCCAATCCCCACAAATAGGCTCTTTATATATCTCGGAGCAAGCTGGACATTTCCATATTTTTATTGAAGTCCCTTTGGAATTCTTCGATGTTGTTGTTTTCAACTTAAGTTTTGGTGAGAGCTTCGGTTTCGATGGTTGCTTGTCAAATTTATCTTCCAGACTTAGTTTGTAAGATGAACTACTCAAAACTTCTTACTTCGTTTGCGGGGTATTCTTGATACTGATGATTTCGGGTATGAACATATTTCAGACACTTTCACATAAAGATTTGATGTCGCCAGAAAATTTGAGTCATTCTTCCATTGCTCTGCCGCATCTGTCATAAGAATACTTCCGTCAGATATTGGCTTTGCTAGCTCTATTAGCTCTTCGTCTTTTCTGAGGAGCTGTGCATCAGTAATATTTCCAGTATTTCTCACGAAAGTTTCCATTTTTACAGAATCATTGCCTTGTGCCTTTGATGCTTCAGGAATATTTACAAGTCTTTCAGTAGCACTGCTTGCTAAAAAATCAGCGTCATTAAATGCATTATCTTTAAAAGGTCATATTCCTGTTACCTTAAAGCCCTCAATGGCATTGGCAACAACTGTGGCTCTGGAAAAACTGAAGAAAATATCGATGCAACTTGGAAGGTTCAAAGTTCATCCATTCATGATTTTTAGCCAGTTTTTGCATTCAGCCGAATAAAACTTTTTAAGCGGACTAAAAAACATCTGTCTAAAGGCTGTATTTTACGACTACTTTGCGGGGGTAATGAAAGCAATTTTATATGATTTTTTCGATCATTCGATTATTCAGGATCAAAAGTACTGGCTGGCTGAGGAACCGTATCCTTCTTCAACCTCTTCCTAAGACTTGACTCAGGCATACAAAGAATTTCTGCGACACGCCGCTGACTTGTGCCCTGTGACAAATGCTTTCTGGCTTCTTCCATCACTCTTGGATCCACATTTTTTTCAATTTTTCTTTCCCTTCTTGACATTCTAAAAAAAAGAAATGTACCTGTCAATTTCAGCACAATGTGAGTAAAGTAGTTAACTGGTAGAAACAGCCAAATGAAAGATGCTAATCAAGAGTGCGCAATGAAGTCGGATAAGAGTGCGCGCGCACTCTTGTATCTACGAACACTGCGCACTGTTGCACAACACTGCTGACACGTTTTCAAACGTTAAAATACTAATTAGACCAAAAGATTGCGAAATTCACGGAAACCGTCACATCTCTGGCTATATTCTTAATCGAAATACACATAAAAACTAAGATTATCACTGAAAATTTACTTACGTCACTATTTCCCAAAACCTTAGAAATTGTAGTGAAAGTATCGAAATCTTTAATTTTGTTGCATATACGACATAAATTACGTTCTCGCGGAACCTTGCGGAGTATCCATTATGGCATTCGTTCACTTCTGACAAATGAATTTCACCAGAACATGTAAGCCACTTTTGCACCACTCTACCCTAAGTCGTAGAGCAGATGTAGAGACGAAAAACTTATCTACGAACGGTGTTGACACGGTGGTGAAAACTCTGCAAAACATATTCTCTTGGAGATAGCGTAGGGCTCTACGCGATGCTTGCACGTTTCTAAATGTCTCTACCGAGAGTTTTCTCTACATTCTATCCTTTTTTATCTTTCGTGGTAACGTAGGTTTAAAATCTCACATCAGATCACAATTAATTAATTATTTACGAAAAATGGAATGCGGCATGCAAATAAAAAAAATATGTACGTTTGTAAATAAATAAAAAAAAAAATCGAAAAGACATCAACTTAATCGAGTAAAGTCAAGCGTAGATAAGGAATAATGAAGAAGTCAAAAAAATATTTATTAATGTTTTATTATTATTTATTTATTAAAATTTCCCAAAATACATATTGTTAAGGAAAGAAAAGATCACAAGCTCAGTGTTGGATAACAAGGCGACAAAAATTTTGTTTGTTTATTGCAGTCTGTTAAAATAATTGGTTGTTGGTTCATGCGAGTATACCAAACTCGCATGAACGACTGACGTGAGCTTACATGATTTCCGCTGATGTGAATTGCATAATTTTCCTCTTATTTTTATATTTAATATTTTAATATTTTTGTAAAATTTATTTGTCCGAATAATGCATAAAAGAGATAATACCAATTTTAAGTTTTTCAGTTGCGAAGATAACACGATTTTTTTGGCCGGAATCAAAATAAAGTGCCAATTTCTAGCAACAAATGATAGTTGAGTATGTATAGGTATACTACAAGCGAATTATTAGAAAATACAACAAATACACCTTGCGCCTTCTCTTTTTTGATGAAATTTAAGAATCCTAAATATTTATATTAGATTTACGTAATATGGGAATTTTTAAACAAACCACAAACGATGCCTATTTTGTGAGTTATATTTTCATTTCCTGGATTGTTTTTGACCAGTCGGATTCAAAATACATATATCACAAATAAAACGGAACTTTTTAAATTTCCATTACAAAGAAAAAAATTCCAATCTCTTACAAATCACTTTAGAGGATTAGTGTCTTTCAATTTCTCTGCCTTTGTCGGTACACGCGAAAGATCTTCGGAGAAGTAAGAAATTAAATTGGTTGAAAAAAGCGTTTAACACAATCCAAATTAAAATGTATAATAGGATTGTTGGACTACTGTTTGACACAGTGCCACAAAACTTATTCAAATGGACATGTGAATATTTTAGATGTGTTTGCAGGTATGGGTTGTTCTTCACTTGTTCGGATTTTTTCTTGTAATTTGGGAACATTCCTCTTTAACCAGATAACATTTCTTTCGAGCTAAGTTTTGTCAAATTCTAGTTCGATTGAGAAAATTGCACCAAATTCATCCGAAAAACTATCCAGAGATAGGACAAATGCATTCCTCCAGATGGATCATCACCAATATTGAAGGCGTCACTCTCCTTGCTAAAGTCACCCGTGGCTGCCTACAGGGAGGAATCTTTCCTCCTCTCCTATGGTGCATAGTGATTGGTGGCCTGCTGGGGAAACTCACAACGCAGGGCTACTCACTCCAGGGCTACGCCGATGACTTGGTTATTGACTAAAGGAAAGTTCGAAGAGATTCTACCAGACATCCTTATATTGTGCAAGAATGGTATAATGACAACGGACTTTGATTCAACCCAACCAAGGCAGTTGCCATTCTCTAGAAGAAGAAATCCCAGGCACGTTAGACGCCCCCAAATGTACAACTCTCCCCTACCCATGGGAAATTACACCAAATAACTGGGCGTCACCCTGGACAGTAAACTTCTCCGGCAGGAACACGTCAGGGTGGTGGCGGACATGACCACTAAGGCCTTGTGGATATGTAGGCAATATGTAGGCAAAACGTGGGGAATCAAGCCTCTTTAGCCCTCTGGATCTACAAGGCTATTTTCACACTAACATTAGAGTACGGTGCAGTAGTCTGGTGAAAAAGAGCATTTACTGCTATTGGAAAGACCATTTTAGGCAAAGTCCAGAGACTTGCATGCCTAATGGTGAAAGGGGCTATTCGCTCTTGTCCATCTAGCGCTCTTGATGTACTGCTCGACCTACGGCCGATACACATTCGTATAAAGGCAGAAGCTAAAATTGCAATCGCAAGACTAGTTGCATACCATGGTAATGTAGAGCTAAATCCAGTACAACTCAGTTGGCTTAATGACAATATAGTCACAAGAATGCCATCAAACCATCTTGAGAAAAAAATATAATGCAACCAAGGGTTCACGGCCGTAAGATGGAACAAAAAACATTGGCAGGAAAAATTTGCCAACTTTCCCCCTCACACCATCAAGTAGTTCACGGAGGGCTCGAAAATTAATGGAGGAACCGGGACAGGCATTGTGTTTTCCAGTCATTAGGTTTTCATACCCATGGGCAAGTTTGTCATTGTCTTTCAGGCGGCAGTGCATGCTTTTGTTGTGGTAGCCGGTCTTCAGGCATACCTCAGCACATGTCTCGTGCTGAGGTATGCCTGAAGACCGGCTACCACATCAAAAGTTTGGCAATATTCACGGATAGCCAGGCGGCCATCAGAGCTCTATTAAAAAGGACGACATCATCTAAGATCGTACGTACTAGCCAAAAGGCACTGCATAGATTAGGCTCTTTTAATTGACTAACACTACTCTGGGCCTCTGGCCATGCAGGCATCAATGGCAACGAACAGGCGGACGAACTGGATAAAACAGCTTCAGCTACCCCGTTTTTCCGGACCAGAGCCATTTTTGGTTTTTGCGGTGAGGACGACGAGACATCGACCCACATCTTATAAGATTGCGACGCCTTGGCTCGGCGTCGCGGAGACTCCTTTGGAGCCGCCTACCCGGAGGCTGATGATATCGCTTCAGTGTCGCCGCACCTCCTAAGCAAATTTATTAGCTCGATTGAGCTCGATCCACAGGTTAAGGACTGATAACAGAATCTGGGCTATAGCACAATAGGGCATCCGGCCTCAGTGCTCTGTACTCTGCGTGGTTCAAAGCCCATTTTACAATCTAATCTAATCCAGAGCTTAAGAAATACGAAATAAGTTCTCCATTACTCAATTTAATTTAACTTGGCTAAAAAGTAAGTTTAAAGTATCGTCAATTTTTGATCAATTTGATATTTAAAAATGGTTAAGCTCATAACTCGCAGCAGTTGGCCTACCGGTTGCCAATTTGTTTTATGAATTCTCCCACTGAGTTTCTGATGGACACAACATGCTGTGCCAAATGTCGTTTTCTCCATCACAAAAATGTCTCCGCTTGCTGAGACCAGCATATGCTGACAGTTTAGAAATTACACTCGCGCTGTCGTACTCATACGATTTTTCGACGGTAGTGAATTTTGAGCTATGGAATTGGACAATTGATGGATGAGTACTCAATTGCCCTAACCCCTTGTGGGGCATAGCGCATCAACTGTTCTATGTAGCCCAGTTGACGTTTCGTTGGCATATACTAGTTTCGGAGAATGCAGTTGCCAGCATGCATACCTTGCTCCCTCAGTTAGCCGCCTACCTGCGACAAGTCGGGAGATGTTGTGGCTTATTATTACGCCCCCCTCCACAGGAGGAAGACAACACAAACATCGCCACGAGCGTTGTTGTGGGCGAAATTCGAACCCAAAACGCCGGTAGTCAGACAGGACAGGGTGCGCAACAAGTGGAAGCGTATGATTCCTTGAAAAGAAGTTCCGTTTTGCTGGGATTTACCCGAACTCTACAGTGCGTAGCCCAGTCCACTAATAGGGAGAGGGCATTCTGCAGTACTTCACTTAGAGTCGTAGGAGACTTACTCGAGATAGCGATTGCAACGTCAACCGCATAAGTTATCACTTTGCTACCAAATGCCTTCAATTTGAGTAGAAGGCCCTTGATAGTGGTGTTCCAAACAGGGGGGAAAGGACCGTACCTTACGGACACCCCTGCTTACAAACCTACGTTCGGCTGAAGCGCCTAGTTAATCTGGTTCAAATAACCCTGGGTGTTAGCACCAGGTTTATTAGTTTACAGAGCGAATAGTTAACATCCAGATCCTATAGCGCATCGGCAATCGCCTCAGGTCTAACGTTATTAAAGGTGCCTTCTAATTTCAGAGAAGCCAACCTTAAAACCACCTAAGAAAAACTTTTACAAGGAGATCAGGATTTTTCGTAATATCCTTCAGAAAGCATTTTTCTTCTGAATCGCACCTACATACAAGAATCTGAAGCTTTATTCTTTCCAAAAAGGAGATAACCAAACTGTCATGCCATAGCATAAGTCTGTATCAATAATGTCAGTACGAGCCAGCGAGTCTATCACCGAAAAAAACAGTCAAGTATCTCTGCCAAATCTGCTCTTGTAATAAAAATGAAAATTTGAAGCTATTATGTCAAGAATCATGGCCAGTAAACATGTCAGCTTACATTGATCGATGTCATATCACACTCTTCGTATAATCCGCGGTCATTTTAAATAAACGTTCGAAAACTTTCCAGCCAGAATTAAAATAACAGATAACGATAAAGAGGCTTTTTCGATAGACAGGTGAAAAAAAAATCTTTTCTTTCCGATGAATTCGAAATTATTTTTTGATCTTTTCCGACTGAGATCGGAGAAGATTTAATGATGCGGAAAAAGATGGCTAATATCTGAAAATATTTAAAATTTCCTTTTGTTTATCATCTATCAGGTCATTGACAATATTGGCGTCATCTATTAGAAAAAAGTCTTCACAAATCAATTCAAATTTGCTGCAATTTGTTACTGCTGTCAAATATACGAATGCATATTCATTGTCTTAATGGATTCTCACAGCCTCGACATTGAGTGGGTAGATAGGAAGTGAATGAGATTTTTTTTTTGTAGTATTAAAACAAATGCATGTTATTAATAGCTTTTCATATTATTAATTGAGTAAAGATAAACATAAATATATTGTTATTTAAGTCCAGTCCAACTGATGCAATTGGATATCTAAGGCCATTGCGGACAGATCCTCTAACTGATCCTATTCCTCATAGTGATCGGTCATGTGTTGCATGCAGCCCTATCCGGACTAGATAGAGTAATTCAATGGACTTTGACATCTTATCTATAGGGTGACCAGAAACTAATCATATAGTGTGCTGTGTGTAGCACAGCAGCCCCTTAACCTAACCTAACATATGTTTCAGCAGCTGTCAAAGTTACCAATGATATTCAGCTGTCAAAATATTCAGTAAGGTTTGCCATTTCGTCATGCATCATTTCACGCTTCTGGAACGTTTGGAAATGATTAAAAAATATTATCGAAGTGAAGAAAACATAGCCGCCGTAGCGGCCAGTGTCGATGAAGACCCAGAAATTTCGATTCGGCGCCGATCAGCTGAATTGGGCGTCGCCAGAGAATCAACCCGGCTTTTTTACGGTTGGGTTTGGACCCACATCCGTATACGATCGCATGAATTGAAGCCGGACGACTATAGACAACGCCGTGAGCTCGATAATTGGGTGCTGCAAATGTTGGCCGAAGATCCGGTTTTTGGCCAAAAAAAAAAACAACTTCTCGGACGAAGCCCATTTTTGGCTCAGCGGCTATGTCAACAAGCAAAATTGCCGTTATTGGAGCGACCACAATCCACAAGTGTGCCACGAAGCATCATTGCATTCACAAAGATTAACTGTTTGGTGCGGTTGATGACACGGCGGCATCATCGAACCTTATTTCTTTCGAAATGAGGAAGGAGACTCCGTTACCGTCAATGGTCCTCGGTATAGAACGATGTTAATCGACTTTCTGTGGCCAGAGCTCGACAACATCGATATATCCGACTGTGGTTCCAACAAGATGGCGCTATATGCAATATAAGCGACGTAACGCTCGAAGTTGTGAAGGAGAAATTTGGCGACTGGGTCATCTCACGGCGAGCGTTCATCGATTGGCTGCCGCGATCATGCGACTTGACACCCCTCGATTATTTTCTCTAGGGCTACGTCAAGTTCTTAGTCTACGCTAACAAGCCAACCACTTTGGACGAGCTCGAGGCCTACATTCGAGACGCTATTGCCGAACGAGTCATAAAAAAATAGACCGACCACTTAAAGCACTGTCAGCAAAGCCGAGGCGGCCATCTGAATGACGTGCTATTCCATACGTAATGGCATGAATGTAGCTTCAAAATAAAGCCAGAATCGATTTGATATCTCACACCGTTGTTGTTTTATTCAAATAGTAAAATCATAAACAGTACTCTAGTGCATTCGCACCACGACCCGCAGTCGTATGATACCCATCCTGCCTAGATATCGCTTCCTTGCAAAGAATATAATTTTTCCTATGCAAAGTAATGAAAATACCTAGTGCATTCGCCTCATCTTTCCCAGACATACATATGATACCTATAATCCCTTGATATCACTTCTTTTCCAAGAATGTCCTTTTTCCGCACGAAAAGAAGCAAAATACCATCAGTCTTGACCGAAGGACTCAAAATGTCTTTAGCAGAACTCCAGTGCATTGGTCTCATTACCACGATTCAAAATACCGGCATACCTACCAGCTTTGGTTTTTGTTTCATTTCATGATTAGGAGAGTCGTTTTGTAATGACGCACATCTCCAGCAGCACTAAAATATAACCGTGTGGGACTTATAATAACCAGAGGAAGCTATGTACCACATTTAGTTGAACCACGGACCACGGGTAATTCCTGGATGATTTTTTTTTTTTTGAAATCATTGAAAAAACTTAAGCGAGAAACTCTATGAAACTCACATTTTTGGATGTGTCTTTTTATCTGCTGCACAGATTAGAGCAAATTATAGTCTATGCACACCCTTGGAACACACTCAATCTGTCAGAAAAGAAAGCCTACGAGGCTGTAGCCCTGTCAAAGGACAGTAACGAGAGCAAGAAAAACTTGAAAAAGAAGCGATTATAAACTGATATATCTTAGGTGTTTTTCATCGTATCGACTTCAAATTAGATAATCTTCCTAAGACGGCTTGCGACAACGACCCTACTCCCTCTACCACCAGGATACCGACCTACAGAGGTCCGAAAACCCGTACTTGTTGTGGCGCGTAAACATAGTCTTGGTCACTTTTCGATTTCGTTATACTCTTCACGGATGTGATAGGGTGTATTAACTTTGTCATGATTTTTTCAACGCACAGAAGGAAGCATCTCCAACCATATAAATAATATTTTTGGTCAGTATGATGAGACGAGTCGATTAAACTTTGTCCGATTGTCTGTTTCTATGCAAACTAGTCCCTCAGTTTTAAAGCTATCAAGCTGAAATTTTGTACATAGCCTTATTTATATTGCACGCTGTAAATATGTCGGAACCAACGGAATCGGCCCACTACGTCATATAGCTGCCATAGGAACGACCTGCTCAAAAATTCGTTTTTGTGAGAAAACTTTTTATTTCTAAAGATATCTTTTTTAAATTCTACACTAATCAATAGTATATTTAGTCAAATCACATTGTTGAATTTGGTTGAAATTGCACTACTCTATCGTATAGGTGTCATAGGAACGAATGTTCCAAAAGCTAATTTTTGTTAGAAAAACTTTTTTATTTCTGAATATATCTTTACCAGATTTCACATTTTCAATCATATTGACCAGGTTCCTAAATTTGGTTGAAATCTGCCTACTATTTCATATACCTCTCATAGGAACAGTGAAATCGGAACAGTGAAATCGGAACAGTGAAATCGGAACAAGTTTTACTACTAATTTCAAAGTGGCAAATGCACCATAAGTCACAACGAAGGTATGATACCGTTCACACGAAGCGTGGAGGGTATTATACCTTCGGCAAGCTTGTTTTTATTTCGATTTTTTCAGTTTTCTTTGGCGGGCGGGACGCTCCAGCGTCCCTAGATATTTCAGAAATGAATTTACAAATCAAAGGAAATGCTATGGAACAATCTGCACGTTTATAATCTGAAATCGTCTTCCAAAATTTTTCTATTTCTATATCCTTGATCTCCCGAACAGTTTTTTTTATATCCAAATGTATAATTTCCCGCAATCCTAAATATCCTGGCATTCAACGACTCAAACTAAATTTGGGAACAAACGACAATGTCGTTTTCTGAACAAAGCAGTCGTAATGGAAGACATTCAAGACTGTGTAGCCATCATACGGGTAGAATTGCAACCATTTGAAAGTAGATTCACAATGATAGTCTAAAGCCCAACATACACCATCCGGAATTCCTGTCCGGAAAAACTGATGAGGCCCGGCCTTCCGGTTTGCCTGAATATAGAATGCACCATACACCATCCGGAATTCCTTCCGGAAAAACTGATCAGGCCCGGCCTTGAGGAATTCCGGATCGTGTGTGGCTGCTTCAGGCCACCTTGAGGCGGCCGGACAGGCCGTCGTCCAGCCGCGTGAGTAGAATGAATTTTCACTGCAGTTTATTTCAATAGACGAATGTATCTGAAGCGCGGCTATGGAAAGTGAAATGCCGTAGAATTCAATGCAATATATATGTAGATACTTTCATTCTATGGCGATAAGATCGATTCCCAATTATCCATCCGGCGTCCTCAAGGCGGCCTGTCCGCCCGCCTCAAGGCGAACTCTCCGGCCACGTGTTTCAGATATTAGGTGTACAGCTTTGCTTCCGCCGTTTGCTGACAGGCCGCTGTGCCGGAAAACGGCGGAAGCAAAGTTGTATACATTTGTCTATTGAAAAAAAAACTCCAGTGAAAATTCATTCTAGTCACGCGGCCTGAGAGTTCGCCTTGAGGCCGCCGGATGGAATTACTTGAGGAATTCCGGACAGGCCGCCTTGAGGCCACCGGATGGATAATTGGGAAGCGATCTTATAGCCATAGAATGAAAGTATCTATCTATAGCAAATGTATATAGGTTTTTTTTAATTGAACTAAAAAATCGTCAAAATTGTATTCTCGATTTTTCAAAATCATAAGATTTCTTCTAGGCCTGGAAAAAAAATCGTAGAATCGTATTTAAAGTTGAGAATCGTAAAAAGTACGATATATTGCAGCATTTGGCATCGCTGATTGCATTACATATAAGCCGCTTTCGATTCAACCGAATCTCAGATCATTTTCATACAAAACGACAGACCGGTTTTAATCCAGGTCTCACATGGAATCTCATCGGAGCAAAGTTGAAAGCAAATTGGTGGAACATCAACTTCTTTCGCCTCCGTCTAAATGTATACTGAGTCCGCACTTCGCCACCACGACGGCGAAGTATCTGTATGGTGGCTGTTTAAGTTTGCTCGTCGCAGAGCCGTGGCGTTCTTTTCGGTCTGTGAAGTCGGGCTAATGGGTTGAAAGCGTCTAATATTACAATGAAAGGATAAAGATAGTAGAATTAACATTAGCTCCATTCGAGACAAACGGACAGAGTTTATCTCTAAAAATAACAGTCTGGATCAAGTGACGGGCGAATTCAAACAGCCGCCATACAGATGATTCGCCGCGTACAAATGTACAGAGCGAATTGTTGAGAAGAAATTGGACGTTCAACCAATTCACTTTCAACTGTGATCCCGATGTGATCTATTTTAATACGGGATCTGGATCATCCACGGTAAGTAGTTTTGCATGGAAATGAGCCTTTTATTCAGCGTAAAGAACGCCGCGATTATCTCCGTCTCGATGCAGCGTATCAAACATTTTAAACTTCTTCGTCCTCTTTAAATGTTCACCATCTTTTCAGACTGTAGCTGTATAAGTTAGCTGAAAAGCAGGTGAGCGCATTATGATAATAAAATAGGCACGACATCACTTTCTCTCCTTATATCACAGTGACATAAAGGATAGAAGTTTGACCAATTCCAGCATTACATATTCGATCTTTTTATTGAACACAAATAAATAGTAACATAGGATTCATTAATATTTATTTTGACTCTGATTATCAGAGAAAAGATCTTATGCAGTAAAACTTTCACTCTGAAATGTTGCGTTTCCTTTTTGATAACATCAAATAACATCCGATAACATGTCTGTCACATTATCGAAAAATGTCTCTTGCCTTCATCGACCATTTCAACAAGATTTCATTAAAACGTAACTTTCGAACTATGTTCGAAATAAATAAAAATCGTCGAAATTCAGAAAATTGATGAGAGCCTAGAATGGTTGCTTGTTAATGGAAAAAAAACATCCAAAACGTAAGCGAAAGGTAATATATTGTACAAAGATGTGAACCAAAACGAATCTTATTCATGGGTGTTAAATTTGGTGCGATTATAAAATATTTTAGCACCACTGTGTTCCAATAAGTCACAAGTTCAAGTTGATTGATGTATTGTTGGAATAAATATGTCATGGTCTTGACATGATCCTCTATCATGAATAATGTTCAGTATTTGTATGAGTATGTAAGGTCGACATTTTTTTGATATTTATTACGCTATTGCTGATCTGTATCCAGCATCATGCATTTCACATTTAATTTGTTGAGTTAGTGGCTTGTTAAAATGCAACTGAATAATAGTAGTTTTGTTATATTGTTAACATGTGCTGTTTATTTGTTATACTGTTACTACAGTGTTGGAATGTTGTTTTATAAAAAAAAAGAGATTTGTTTTTATTTTGTAACGAATTGTAAAAGACGTCTACATTAGCTACCGATAAATTTATCTTATTATGGTAAATAGCAAAAACAAAAACACATTTTTTTCCGAAAGTCATAAAAAATCAACCACAAAGAAATTTACATGAAATAATTATAAAAAAACAGAAACGCGATATACTTAATATGCCAGTCATACTATTGTATATTTGGTTTGTGGATAGGTTCTGATACACGGAACGCGTATACGAGTATCGAAGCGTAAATTACTGACGCAGAAATAATGCACACGTCGTTGTGTTTACAAGAGACGCGTTTACGAGTCGACAGTGTATGTGCGAGTACTGAAATCATTTACTAATGCGAATGAAAAATTGGCACAAAAGAAGGTTATGCAGGGTGCGGCAACCTAACTTCCTTTTTTCAAAACGCAATAAAGTCCATTTTATGAATCAGAATTTTTTTTATTTTTATTTTTATTTTTTATATGTACCTGACATATCTAAAATTTTGTTTTACTCAGTTTTCAAAATCATATCAGGTTGGTGACGCCCCTTATTGTCCATACACTGAATAAACCGATTTCTGGCATTTGTCATGACTCTTAGCAGCATAGCAGCGGGTATGTTGTTTCTGCCCGGAAGCTGGCCTGAAGGTCTTGTAGGGTCCTTGGACGGTGACATAAATGCGGGATTTCTAAAAAAACCCGCAAAAAAATCGTAGAGGACCAAATCGGTGGAGCGGGCTGGCCACTCCCAATCTCCCTTTATTGAGATGAGGCGTAGGGGGGGCGGGCAAAAGTAGTTTTCCATAGTCCTCCACGTGGGCGCCCCCTGCTAACTGCAGTGTTTCAAATTGCTGACGGCCAAGTCTTAGCGACAAGACTGTTTGGAAAAAGGCATCCGATTCGCATTAAGACTCAATTCTTCAATCTCTGGCTCATCAATGTGCATGGCCCCACTGAAGTTAAAGAAGACGCAGTAAAAGACGAGTTCTACGCCCACCTTGAGACTCTCTTCGACTCACTTCCAACAAACGATGTCAAATTGCTGCTGGGTGACTTTAACGTGAAAGTCGGAAATGAAAGTTGGCACCGGGGACCACTGGAGGCCACAGTCTCCATAAAAAATATAACGACAACAGCCAGCGACTTATCGGCTTCGCCTGCAGCAGGAATCTAATCGTAAGCTCTCCACTCCTATCGAGGAGCAAACTACGACTCAGATCATCACTTGGTGAAGACGACCTACAGATGTAGAATTTCCTCAGTGCACCCATCGAGAATCAGCCCTCTCAAAATGTTTGCGGTTGATAAGCTTCTGAGCGATGCTTCGACGGTGGCGTATACTACCGCCCTTGAGGAAAGACTATCGCCTATGCTACACAACATCAGCAACACAAGCGTCCATGGGTTCTGGGAAGAACTCAAGGGTACCATGAAATAGGTTGCAGAGAAGGTCGTGGGATATAAAGCCCGGCGAGCGCGAAATGAGAATGCAAAAATTCACTTAACGCGAAAAACGAGGCCTACAGACAATGGATTTAATGAGGAACCAGAGCTAGAAGAGAAAAATATGACGAGCTACGGCGAATATCGAATAGAATAATTAGACGTAAGAAACGTGAATACTTTGACGAGCAGTTGCTGAATATTAACGAAAACTTAGCTCATAGGAACACCAGACAGAACGGCTACTCACCCAGGACTGGCCTTTGTAAGGACAAGGATGGAAACATCATCAGCGACACCGAAGGCATTAACAAACGATGGGCCTCGTACTTTGAAGAGCTTCTGAACCTACCATCTAACATCCTCACACAAGAAGCTCTCGACGATGTTGTTGATCTAGGCCCACCCATACAACCCCTGACAGTAGAGGAAGTTGATCTTGCGTTGCGGTCAGTAAAACGAAATAAAGCGCCGGGCGTTGACGAGATTCCAGCTGAACTGCTAAAATTCGGTGGAACGGGTCTTGCTACTGCCATACATCAATTACTGCTGCTAGTAGGAGCATGGACCCTAACTCAAGCCTCCGCAAACATGCTAGACACATTTGAACGTAAGGTTCTACGGCGAATTTTCGGGGCCGTTTGCGATCAACATGGATGGCGCATCCGGTAGAACCGTAAGTTGTATGAACTGTACGATGAACTGGAAGTTTCGAAAATCGTCAGACTACAACGACATCAATGGGCAGGGCATGTCCAACTAATGGACGATGATCGCATGCCAAAGAGAGTGATGAATGCAAAACGAGTTGACGGAGCGAGACTGCCTAGACGACCGAGATCTCGTTGGGAAGGCTCAGTATATGTAGGCGCCGAGCAAGTTACTGGGCCTCGAAGATTGGAGGACGCGGTCAAGTGACCGAGATCTAGGCGGCCAAGGCCCGACGTCGGGCTGTTGCGCCACGATGATGATGGCTACTATAAGTTTTTTACCCTACATCAGTGAAAATGTACAGTAGAAATGTCAACTGTAGGCGTTTATCAATGAAAACGAAATGCGTAATTGACTGGGCGGGGCGCACAGTACCCTTAGCCGCAAAACGTAAAACCGATATATTTTCAGACTTCATCATAAGCTACCTTAAGGTTACCTAAAGGCTTTTAGTCGGTCAGTGATAACTTACGGTAAAAAATTAAAATAGCCAACAAGCCTGAACATATTTGGCGGCGTCGGTGGAATGTTATTTACTCACTGGAGCGGACATGGCCAATCGAATAGGCGCGTGGTATTGTTAGTCAGACCTGACCTTAAGGCTAAGGATTACATCCTGTTTTTTTAATCTTACTTCAGTGAAAATTTAGAGTAGAAAATGAAAATACAATAATAAAAAATGGTCAAAAAAGCCCGAAAATTTTCAGCGCCCAATATCAGTTGGTGTGATTTTATCTAGTCAATGACCTAGGTAAGGTCAGAGCAATCCCGCGTTGGGTGCCGGGTATTTTCATGATTTTTCGACAATTTTTATTTTCTACTGCAAATTTGCACTAACGGTACCATTAGTCAAGAAACTTAAAGAAAAGCTTGCCGAAGGTATGATACCTTCGTTGTGACCTATTGTGCATTTGCCACTTTGAAATTAGTAGTAAAACTTTTGACATGGATATGTCTTATAGCTGGGAGTCATCCTAAAAATCAGTCCGTCACACGAAATGTCTGTTTTTCTACTCGGGGGTCAGAAGAGGAAACAAGCCCATCGAACATTTTTCTTTTCTGGTTGTGCATGTCGTTTGAGTGAAGTGGTCATTGTGCATGGCTGTTGCTTGTAGATCCGCGCGGGCGGTGCACTTGCGGGGATCCTGTGTGTACATGTTGGGATGTTGATTTGATAGCGATAAAGGTTGACGTTGTGGACGGCAAGAAATAACATAGTGTACGAGTGAACGGGCGGACTTTCAATGACCTTCAATTTCCGCCAATTCCCATTCATCATTTAATAAAATAGCCCGTGTTGTACTATCTAAATCACTAGGGTCCCAGAAAAGGTAGCAAGTAAGTAGTCAGTTCGACTAACATTTGGACATGCGCAGACGCAATTTGAGAGAGTGTACATAGTTCCCGCTCCCCGAAGATGAGCGGATGAAGTTCATTCGAGCCAAATCGGGTGATCCAGCGACTGTGTTTGTGCATTTGCAATGGCGGCGATTTGAGGTCTGACTGGTCCACAATGTGGGCCCCCACCCCACGTGCAATAAATATATAGAACAAAATGGCGGATTTATACTAGGCGAGTTAGAATCTCTCAAGTCCCGAAATAAAGAAATATTCGTCGCAGGATGTTATATGTTATGATGTACATTCAGAGGTCTGCAGAAGATCAAATGCCCCCCTTCCGCAAAAATTCCAAACTGTTCAAAATGGCTGGAATCCAAACAAATAAAATAGCGCACGTTGTACTACATATCTGAATCAATAGGGTCCCAGAAAAGGTAGCAAGTAGTCAGTTCGACTAACATTTGGACATGCGCAGACGCAATTTGAGAGTGTGTACATTACATAGCTCCCGCCCCCCGAAGATAGAGATAGAGCGAGAGCCATCGCGGATGAAGTTCATTCTATCCAAATGGTTGTGCATTTGCAATGGCGGCGATTTGAGGTCTGACTGGCCCACAATGTGGCCTCCACCACACATGCAATAAACGTATCATAAAACAAAATGGCGGATTCGTACTGCGCGAGTTAAAATCTCCCAAGCCACGAAATAGAGAAATATTCGTCGCAGGATGTTATAGTTCCAAGCAGCTCATCGTGACATGATGTACATTCAGAGGTCTGCAGAAGATCAAATGCCCCCCCCCCCCCCTTCTGCAAAAATTCCAAAATTTTTCTTGTGCATTCTCTTTGTGCGTGTTTGGAATGTTTTGTTTACTTTTGTTAGTTTCCCTTTCTGTTTGCTGGACACAATCGCATAGAGTGGCACGCGTTACTTGAGAAACGGATTGTGTGTGCCGGACCCGGACTGTTGATTAAAGGGGCGGGATGAGACGGATAGTGTGGGAGCGATTTTGCAATAGATACACAAACACAATACACGTCCGATTGGGAAAAGATGGTGGGAAGCGTGATTGCGATTAGCAGAAACGTACTCAGCGAAATGTTGATAGGCTGCAGTCTGCAAACTGTACTGAACGGGTAGATGGAACAGGGTGCACGAGAGGAGGTGAATATTGCACACACGCGATGCAAACGAAAACGAAACGATCCCGCGAGAGAAAGGAGCCCAAGCGGACAGGACAAAGCAAAGCAGAATTTATGACGAGTATCTACACTGCCACTAGATACATGGGTACATGGATATGTCTTATGCCTACCGAAAGCGTGGGACGTGTTTTCTCGAATGATTTCATCCAGTATAACTATACTGGGATCTTTACAAAACTTACGTCGATATCTTCAACACAACAGGTTCCACGCAGTCGGTAGTCATAGACATATCCATGTTCCGATGTATCTGCATGCAGTGTAGATACTTTGTATCTTTTTCCGATTTCACTGTTCGTATGAGAGGTATCTGAAATAGTGAGCCGATTTCAACCAAATTTTAAAATGTGGTTTGGCAGTCTGTATGATTGAATAATATGAAATTTCGTAAAGATGTTTTCAGAAATAACAAAAGTTTTCTATCGAAAAGTTGCTTTTGGAACGGTTGTTCCTATGACAGCTATATGAGTAGTCCCATTTCAACCAAATTCGGAAAAGTGATTTAGCTAAAGATAGCATTGATTAGTGTCAAATTTGGAAAACGATATCTTTAGAAATAAAAAAGATTTGCTCACAAAGACGAATTTTTGGACCGGTCGTTCCTATGGCAGCTATATGACGTAGTGGTCTGATTCAATTGGCTCCGACATATTTACAGCATGCAGTTGAAAGGAGGCTTTCCACAAAATTTCAGATTGATAGCTTCAAAGCTGAGGGACTAGTTCGCGTAGAACCAGATGCACAGACGGACAAAGCTTAATCGACTCGTCTCATCATGCCGACCAAGAATATATATAGTTTATATGGTCGGAGATGTTTCCTTCTGTGCGTTACAAACTTCATGACAAAGTTAATATACCCAATCATATTCGTGAAGGGTATAACAACAAACACACCTTTTTAGACCTTGTCTTATGGTTACTTACCATATATGTATGAGTATAGTTTTAAAAATGCAGCGCCCCTAGATAATGACACCCTCTTCAACTGCACGTTTATTTTTTAAGTTTCGGCCATCAAGAATATCATCACAAACTTCCTGACGATTTTGCTGATGGCATTCATTGAGGATTTCATCAGCTACTTGTTTTCGATAAGTGCTTCGCAGACATATTGAAAAGTTACATGAGGACAGTTGTGGTTGTGGTATGTGAAAGAGGGTTAATTTTCACTAAAAGGACTCAAATTCAGTCCCGAGCAGCAATTGAAAAATTGTAGTGCGGATAGCTTATATATGTATATTATATCATAAATCCCGCGATTCCTTACTAGTGGAAAAAATTTAGGATCCAAAAGGCTGACTTAAAACCACTGGCGCATACCGAATGCGGCAACCTTGCCGACAGATAGGCTACTTGGCTGAATTTCCTCATTTCTTATTCGTTCTTCTCTCTTACTGTGAGGCATGTGATTTGATAATGACAGGATAAGATTCGCTTAGAAGATATATAGATAATAAATGGACCGTGGTCCACAAAGAAAGAAGGTGCACGCTTGTACATATTGTACATAACCTCTAAAATGCAATCCTTATAAATATTATATAACGAATCACGAACCTTTGTATAGTGAATACCATCTTTTTTGAATCAATACTCGTAATTTATAATGCAGTTGTCTTAAATGTCTAGGCAGTAAGTAAGTTGATCAGAAATCAAGTCGACAGCGATAAAAGGTGAAAAACGTTTTGACCCACGCCTGCGGCACATTGCGAAGCTGTAAAGCTCTTAATTATTCGTTTGAGATGGATGCTCAGTTTTATCCGCTTGACCGGTTCTGTGTGAATTGCAGAAAGTATAGTACAAGCATTTATTACGAATTATGCAAGGTGTCTTCGTGGCCATCTTCAGCTTGTATTGCTTATGCTATTTTACAATTTCATGAAGATACAGTGGACATAGCAACTGTGTTAGTAGTATAATGTAGATGGTTTCGCATTCACTTCCTTATTGTGTGAAGAATGCTGGAGGAATCTTGTAAGGGAATTCGATTATCTTCCATTAGTTTCTCGGGGCGAATTAAGCAAACTGCAACAAGTTGTTAATTATCATCTATTATTGAATGTAGCCATGGTGTGAGAAAAACTGCATTAATAAATAATATACATAATTCTCGATTTTACTTTAAATTTGTGAAAATTTGAATTTTTTGAGACACTTGGTTTCATTCTGCACACCAACTTAGTACGGATGTGCGTCTGCAGCTTAGCTAAGTAAGGCACCGGGCATTTTTTGCTACTCGAAACACGGTCGTCCGCGGTTCAAGCCCCGCAACGGGACCAAATACTGTTTATTCTCAAATTCCCTTTGTTTTTCAATATTTGATCCCGTTGCGGGGCTTGAACCACAGCCGACCGGGTTTTGAGTAGAAAAAAATGCACGGTGCGCTACCGAGCTAAGCTACAGACGCATACTAAGTTGGTGTGCAGAATGCAACCAAGTGTCACAAAAAATTCCAATTTTCACTGAAATAATTCGCACTTGCACATTGCAAGAACACTGAATACGTAATTAAAATTTGTGTTGATAGTAAAAAAATAAATAAATTGGTGTTGATTGTATTGTATCGTATTTGTGGAGTTGCGCGGTGCTTAGCGCTAGCGTTAATGATATTTTATTATTGTGTTTGGCAAAGCGGCTAAATATAGATAATAAAATTATAAAGCCGTCAGTCTGAGAGGTAATGAAGCTATAAAGTAAATTCGCAGAGAAAACATCAATAGCGCGTTTTAGCAAGCACTGACTCTGATCTAGTAAATGACAGTGAGTGAAGGGTTGTGTAAGCCGGGCCATATACTCTCTCTCTCTCTCTGGTTACTGTTAACCCCTTGTGGGGCATAGGGCATTAACCACGCCTAATTTCCACCTCGTCCTGTTCATTGCCATTGCTTTCAGCTCACTCTACGATTTTCCTATTGAGGCACCCTCTCTCTTAACCGATCTTCTCTAGGTTTTACTAGGTCATCCAACACGGCGACTTGCGTTGGATCCCTGCGAGTTCCAATCGAAAGCCTGTTGAGCCCTTTTCGGAGAGTGTGGCCTATCCATCGCCTTTTTATGGTGGTGTCTATCCTGTTCTGACCAGTAATAGTAAGGAGGTCGTCGTTAGAAATGACCTCCGGCTACCGTATGCGCAGGATGCGCCGTAGACACTGGTTCACAAAAGTTTGCAATCTAGTTGTTATCTCATTGGTCACCTTCCAAGTTTAACAGCCATATAAAATCACTGATTTTACGTTGGTTTCGAAGATTCGGACTTTGGTGTGTCTGGAAATGTTATTGTTTTACCAGAAAACAGTCAAACTGAAAAAAGCTGCTCGAGCCTTGTTTTGGTGCGACCGGTAGCTCAGTGCGTAGAGGCATCAGTCTCATGTCTGACTACCATCGTTTCGATTTCGTATCCCGTCCACGACGACGTTCGGGGCCATGGATGTTTGTGTTGTCGTCCTCCTGTGGTGCGGAGCGTAATAATATGTCACAGCATCTCCCGACTTATCGCAGGTAGGCGGCTAAATGGGGGAGCAGGAGGTGTATGCTGGCAACTGCATTCTCCGAAACTATTTCATGCCAACGAAACGTCAACTGGGCCACACGGAACAGTTGACGCACTATGCCCCACAAGGGGTTAGGGCAATTGAATAGTAGTAGCCTTGTTTATGCGAGACTGTACATCAGCATCCGCTCCACCATCTGCTGTAACTACGCTTCCGAGACAGCTGAAATTGTCACGTCTGACGTCTGTCTGGCGTTGTAATTGGTGTTTTTTTGATGTTTATATAGGCTATCGAAACGTCAACAAGGCATAGAAATGTTAGAGATGTTGACGCACCCATGCCCCTGGAGGGGTCGAGGTAGTTAACATATAGGCGGACCTGCACTACATGGGTACAAACCACTTCTTCTTTTCACACTTCTATGGAGATTAACGATTTGATTGTGATCTTGGCTAGTCACCACACTAATAGGCCCCTAAAACTAGCAAAAATTTGCAAATTTTTGTAGCGAAATTACTGAGGCTTAGAGCTTTGCCTGTGGTTTGAAAATTTGCCTGACCGTGAACCCCTCAAAACTGCGTACAGACAGAATAGATGCGTGCAATTGCCCTCATACGGAATTTCATTCATAAAATAGTCGGCAAAAATTCCAAGCAATAGCACTCATCTATTTTGTCTGTGCGCAGTTTTTAGGGGTTCACGGTCAGGCAAATTTCCAAACAACTGGCAAAGTTCTAAACCACAGTGATTTTTGTACTAAAATTTGTGCAAAATATTTGCTTGTCTTAAGGGCCTATAAAACCTATTTCACATTAGCAAATTTTTATACAAAATTTTAAACAAAAACTTAAAGCTCTGGTGTTTTTGCGAAAACATTGGATCCGAATAGAGGAGTCTGCGGTTAAAATTTTCACGCAAACACCAGAGCTTTAAGTTTTTGTTGAGAAATTTGTACAAAAATTTGCTAATGTGAGGTAAGTGTAACAAGCCGTACACATTGCCAGCAGAAGCATAAAGTACAGCAGTAGCATTGTCTGTGTCTTGGGTAATGGGCTTTCCTACACCTACCCCACAAAAGCAAAGGTTTTTTTTTTCCAAATTTATGTATATATATTTATGCTGATGAACGGTAGTTGGAAGTAACCACATTACCCAAGACACTGCTATGCTTCTGTCGGCAATGAAATTCCCGCATAGCGCGAGGCACGATTAGCAGGCGTCTCATGAGGCATGCCTCAAGGTGTTTGAAGCGGTTCTTAAAACGAAACTTTTATGCAACCGCTGGATGAGTGAAAGGACAATTCCACAACAAAGTTCTACGAACTGGTCAACGTTGACCAATAAATTACATTTTTTTACCCTTCGCGAATGTGACAGGGTATATTTACTTTGTCATGAAATTTGGAACGCAAGGAAGGAAGCATCTCCGACAATATAAATAATATATATTCTTGGTCAGTACGATGAGATGAATTGATTCAGCTTTGTCCGTCCGCCTGTCTGTCTATCTGTGCGTGCGTCTGTTTCTATGCAAACTATTCTCTCAATTGTGAAGCTATCGGGCTGAAATTTTGCACGAAGCCTATCCTATGTATTTCCAAACCATATTCCTGAATCTCGTTGAATAGGGTTACTCTATCTTATGGCTGTCATAGGAATGACCGGCCCAAAATTAAGTTTTTGTTAGAAAAACTTTTTTATTTCAAAAGATATTTTTTACAAAATTTCATATTAAATAAAATAAATAACTGGCGCAACAGTCCAATTTGAACCATGGCCTCGAGATGAGTTAGCATCATCTCATTTTCTAGATCGTGACGGTTTTTGTGCAGAGGTATGTGATCAGCAACACGCTCAACCGAGTTATTTACCCCATAATGGGTACTCATTTAACAGCTGAGTGAGCTCATAGTCCGACACGTAAATCCCCGGAATCGAACCGGGGCCCAGTGCGTTGAAGGCGAACGTGCTAACCGTTGCGCTATCCGGACTACCAAAATTTCATATTAGCCAATCATATTTACCTGCAAATCGCATTCCTAAATTTAGTTGAAATTGGCCGACTATTTCAAATACGTCTCCTAGGAACAGTGGAATCGGGACAAGATTTACTGCTACTTTCAAAGTGGCAATGCAGATTGGTTCAAAATTACCGCAATACAATCTATTGAAGGTATGATACCCTTAATGCCGAGCGTATTAACTTTGTCAGGAGGTTTGCAACGCATAGTAGGAAGCATTTCCGACCATATAAACTATATATGTATATTCTTGGTCAGTATGATGAGACGAGTCGATTAAGCTTTGTTCGTTTGCCCGTCTGTTTCTATACAAACTTGTCCCTCAGCTTTAAAGCTATCGAGTTATACAAAGCCTTCTTTCTATTGCACGCTGTAAATATGTCGGAATCAACGGAATCGGACCACTACGTCATATATCTGCCATAGGAACGACCGGTCCAAAAATTCGTCTTTGTGAGAAAATTTTTTTTTTTCTCAAGATATCTTATTCAAATTTCACATTAATCAAAAGTATCTTAAGGTAAATCACATTTCCGAATTTGGTTGAAATTGGACTACTATATCATATAGCTGTCGTGGGAACTTGCAAATCATGTTTCTAAATTTGGTTGAAATTGGCCCACTATTTAATATACCTCTCATAGGAACAAGTTTTACTACTAATTTCAAAGTGGCACCATAAATAACAACGAAGGTACATACCATAGAGGAAAAATATAACAGAGTTGGAACTCAGTATAAATTAAGCAAAGGTTGCCCATAGTATTTCACTTGCGTATGTGTTGTGTTCACTAATCGGTACACAATGGATGTGCAAAAAGTGAAAACTAAAGCCCCCCATCTACCTTGCGATCAGTCGACGCCTATCTGGCGATATTGTGATCGTCAGTTCGATCGCAGAGTGTATGCGCCTATCGTTGTCGTTTTGTTTCTACAGTTCCATATAATTTTAGCCGCGAAATATTTTGTGGCGATCCATCGTTAGATTAATCCGACGATGAATACCGTTGTCGTCTTACGATGAATTGCATTGTCTATGGGGGTCTTATATCCGCGTTCATTGTGCCTGGCGGGGCCTCTAAAATCGGAGTGAACTTCGCATGGCAACGGATAGCAAACCCATTTCGTATTGGATGCATTATCAATGAGATCGCATGCTGTTTGATCCTCTCTGGCAAATGTACATGAACGCTGATAAACTGTGAAAAGATGGCGACCGTGCGCTCGTCAGGTAAGGGGAACCATGCGAAATTGTGGGATGGTCACCAAGAATCTTTGTGGGTGTGGGTGGGTGAATCTTTGTGGGTGTGGCTTGTAGCAAGTGAATGAATAAAAAGTGTGTGATGAAAAATCGGAAACTGAATCTTTATGGTCGCATTTTAGGATGTCCGGAAAGAAAAAACATGCTATGTGGTCTATGATTAAGTATTATATATGATTTATGGCATATGAATTATGATGTAAAATGATTTTTTCTAAAGTGGTGGAGGTGCTATTAGGGTGTTTTTAAAATTTGTAAAATAAAATTTTTCAAATAAATCGTTTTTTCATCACAGACGTTTCATCATGCACTTGACACAAGCCACGCCCCCAAAGATGGAAATGCACGAATGCAATGGCCGAAAATGGTAACTCACACATATGAAATTGAGGAGCCATGTCACGCATACAATAGCAACTGAGGAAGCTTGGGCGTTTTAATCAACAGACACAGTTGATATGATGTGTTGCTCTCCTTATCACTCTAAAGGTAGGTTTACTTTAAATTGTAGCCGTTGCTTCTAGAGTGGTGAGGCTTATTTGTGTGCGTGGGATTATTTGCATCCTGCTTTAAAAATAAATCTGTTCTGAGTTCCTGCTCTTAGTATACCTGCTCTGTGTACATACCTTCGGCAAGCCAGCCGAAGGCTAGCTTGTTTTAATTGACTTAGTCATCTCAATACTGTTACTGAGCTAAATTCTTAAATTTAAATTTTTATTTTTCAAAAGGTGTCTGTCTTTATCCGGTTATTTGATTTATAAAAAAAAAGTTTGCAGCAAACTCGCCTCCGAAACTCATACATAGGTCAGAGGAGAAAAGGCTATGATACCACCTCATGCTGCTGCAAAAAAAAAATACAAGAATAGAGCACTGATCACCTTTGGAGTTGCCTTTGAGACCATTATGTCTTTTCGGCCTTTATATCCGTTAAGTCCTTCATATTCTCTATGTTCCATACGTCCAGAAGGTTGGTATCGTCACCCCCATCCAAAATAAATAAGCATTTTAATCCATAATTTCAATTCATGTACAAGAAGGTGCTATTTCCTGACGAAAGGACTCATAATCCCTTCCAAAATTCCTCATCAACCCGATTCAAAAGATGCCCGTATTGCATCGATTTCATTTCTTGCCTGAGAAGCTCCTTTCGTTCTGTCTAAAGGACTCAAAACGCCTTCAACAGTACTCAAGGCCATTGCTTCCATCACGCCCAGTCAGAAAATATCTATATTGGCCACATTCCACTTCATGTTGAAAATGTCCTTTTGTCCTAATCAAAGGTCTCAAAATGTTTTCAGCGGTCCTCAAGTGAATTGGTCTTATCGCTCTGATTCAGGAGATACCCGTATCTGTCAGGGTTGGTTTCTGTATCATTTCATGTTTAAGTACTTTCGTCCTGATGCACACCTGCAGTGGGATCGGACTACGGGAAATGATTAACTGTGGTTTGAGCAGAATATACCGTTAGTCCAGTCTAACCTACATTGCTGCCGGACGGTGCTTAGGGTCACCCAATAATACTACTTACCAAATTCGGTTAAGATTGGAGCAAGGGAAGTGCCCGGACAAACAAACAAACGAACAGCATTCATAGCAGTTTATGTCTGTCCATTGTATTAATGTTAATGGAACGGGCCAAAAAACGCATAATGGCAGGACAGGCATTTTTAATTGCAGACTATTCATATAATCTATCCCAGAATTTACTTGGGCACAAACAAGGTTAGCTAATCAGTGAACTCTTTACGTGACACTTGTGTCATTTCTGCGAGGATGTTGAGGAGACATCTAAACATACTCTTGTCAAGTGAAATATTGCATATAGCTTTCGTGCTATACTTTACTAATATATGTATGTATCCATGAATGCTAAGAAAACAGAAATTCTCACGGTGAAAAAAATGTCAATCGATGAATACACTTGCAGAGCCTTACATGGCATAGAATGCTAATAATTTAAAATAAAGTAAGGTAACATCCAGTACCCGCAGTACTTCGCAATTTTCCAATCAAATGACGATGACATGGCACTCAAAGTTGGATTTCTTTTCAAATTGCGACTACTTCAATTTGTTACCTTGAGTATGTGGAACAGATGCAATATGCATACTAGACGCTACCACCGTAAGCTGCGAAAGTCTTTAAGTTCAGTTCCTGCCAGGGTCTGCATAAAAGTGCAATCATGAACTATATAATGCTAGGCATCGAATATCTGTACATACGTATTGTCTAATTGGGCGATGAATTTCAATTAGTGTCGATCGACTGAACACGGAAAATGCCATTAGATCTTTACGAGCCTTTGCTTATAAATGTTCATGCATTTTAGCATGGTCCGTCAGCTTCAGCGAATATCACGAAGGATAGCACCGTAAATGGAGCAAAGAATCTGCCGATATTTTATAGCTTATGCTTAGTTTTTCAGACGGGACGCTATAAATTTAGTGAATGGCATTGGTGCGATAATTTCAATCTAGAACTGCCGTCAGTATTTGTATGCATTGTTTCATCAAATTTAGCATGTTGGATTGCTTAACCTGCGCTTCCAATCAACTGGAATAATGGATCGGACTTAAAAATTGACTCGGTAAACAGCAAGGTACCTTTTTTTTAGATAGTCATTATAGCCAGAGGCAATTTATAAAATTTTATTTTGTACGCTTATGTCACGCTTTTCATTGCAGAACAAAATTTAAAATCACTGAAAAATATTATACAAATCCAAAAGAACCTTGGTCAAACCAGAGTGCCGGCAGTCACAAAGCTAGTTTCAAATTATGTTTCATTTAGTTGAAAAACATATTAATCAAATAATAAAAAAGTTAAATTAAATCAATTGGTACAAAAATTTAGTTACAACTACGGCAATTAAAAATGTTTACTGCAGGACTTCGCTAGGCAACCCAGTTTTACTTCATTACATTCTTAATTATCTTTCATTCAAGATACATCGCTATTGACCACAAGGCTTGGTGCCTTGTGGCAGATTGGCAGATCATTTTTTTTAAAGACATCAGTCGACGGATGAGAAACTGGAAGAGGTCCTTCTTCTCCAAAGAATCCAAATTAACAATAATTCCTACATTAGTTCGAAAAGCTGTAAATTTATCTTTCTTGATCTCTTCAGTAGAGAGAATAGTGGGCGCATCACCATTTTTGTGGAGCAGTGTATAAACACCTCTCGGCAACGGGCAATTTAGTTGGTACCATGACTGTCGGTTTTCCAGGCGGCCAAGGCCCGACGTCGGGCTGTCGCGCCACGATGATGACTGTCGGTTGTAGAGAGGTTGGACGGTATATAAAATAACAATCGATCATTTATAATTTCTCAGTAAATAAGGGAGATAAGGCTGGGTTCTGCCCTTGACGTATCTTACGCGGTGCTTGGGGATATTTAGAGGAGTTCATACAATTATTGTATAAGATTAGCAAACGACAAATGGAGCGTGCTGACGATGTGTGCAACATCTAGGAACATATGGCCATTTTACAAAACACATCTGTACAGGTATGGACAGAGTTATCGCGATAGTGACGGGACACTGGCCAGAATAAACCCAGAATTCACGAAATGAACTGTGAAACTCATAGACTAGTAGCCAAAAAACAGGAGGTTAAAATGGTGCACCCATCTGAATAACTGCAACCTAACCCCGGGTGCGAGCAAATTATGGTCGACAGTCCGTGCCCTCTCTAATCCACCAAAACAGAAAGGGAAGGTCGCCATCTAGTTCGGAGACAATTCAATTAGCGAACCTATCCACTGCGCAAGTCGTTTCAATAAACAATTTATTGAACATCTTCCACCAGACAGACTTAAGCGCGTAATCCGCAGGAAGATCCATAGCCGAACCGGAGGCAACATACCTGTCTTCACCATGGACGAAGTGGTAGCAGCTATAGGAGTAAGGAAGGCGAATAACTCGAAAGCCTTGCGACCTGATGGAATCTCAATAGCAATGCTAAAACTCCTCGACTAACCAGCTATCGTATATCTCACGGCTACATTTAACCTATCCACCACATCACTGATCATTCCGGAACTCTTGAGGAAAGGGAGAGTGATCCTTATCCTTAAACGTGGGAAATAAACGACACTCGGCGAGTGTCAAAACGCTTGAAGAACCAATCCACCCTGTTCTTGCAGCCCACGTCCAGCTTGCGAACCACCAGCATGGCTTCCGAAGGATGCACAGTACGACGACGGCCGTGGATGCCACTACAACTCGCATCCACAATGGCCTCAATCAACCTCGTCCATGTTACAGAACAATTCTGGTGGCACTTGACCTGTCGAAAGCAATCGACACAGTCAGCCACTCAGCACTTTTGTCTGACTTAAATTGTGTATCACTTCCAATGTAAATAACCACATGAATTGAAAATTATCTTGCGGGCAGGCAGTCCTGCACTGAATTTAGGAGTAAAAAGCCGAGTGTCACAAGAAAAAGTTCTATTTGACTCCTTGTTCAATCTTTATTTATCTGAACTCTCGACACCACCTGAGGGAATCGAAATTTTTGTCCTATGCCGATGACTGCTTCATTCTGGCAACAGGGAACAACATCACGGAAATGTGCGAACGTATAAACGGTTAGCTGGGAGAACTTAATGCATTCTTCACAGGCATGAATCTAACCGGTACAGCGCCTAAATTCTCGGCCATCTTATTTACCATCTGTACGAAGGAAGTCAAGATGCAACTTAGGATCTCAACTAGCAGTCTATCTATTCCTACCGTGAATCATCCTAAAATCCTTGGAGCAGATTAGATTGTAGGGTGGGCGTTTATCCCCTAATGGTTCAGAGCACAGAGGCCGAGTGGCCCATTGTGCTAAAGCCCTGGGTCTGGTAACAGGCCTGGACCAGTCGATGAAGTTTGATCGAGCTAATAAATTTGCTCAGGAGGAATTATGAAGCCGAGGCGATATCATCAGCTTCCGTGTAGGCTGCTTCGAAGCAGTCTCTGCGTCGCCCGGCTAAGGCGTCGTAATCGCATAAAATATGGGTCGAAGTCTGGTCTTCTTCACCGCAAAAGCGACAATTCCCATAGTTCTCAAGTGGTCTCTCAGACATGAGTGCCAATTCTACCACTGTCCTCTGGTTTCGTCCAGTGGATTTTACTCATTAGATGCTACCTTAATCCATCGGGGAGGAAGACCAGAGGACAGTGGTTGAATTGGGCTAGTGCTGAACAATTTTTGGTGGCAGTGGACAGCTAGCTAAGTTATCATGGCTTAGCTTGACAATAACAAACTCCGCTCTATTTATATTTCTAAAATCAACCAACTGACCCTCACTACAATTACTCGACCAAAATTTCAAGTCATATTTTTCAAGGTCAAATCGCTTAGTGTCCCAACTATGTATAGTAAATTCGAGCGATGATTTCAATCCCGATCGACAGAAAAATTAAATTAACCCTCTGTGTACCAGGTGGGGTATGCAAGGCAGACCTCAGCAAGAGACTATATACTAATACTATGTACATGCAATATGTATGACACAGCCAATATAAATTGAACGAAAAAATTTGATTTTTCATGATGTATTTTAACTCTTTGTTAATAAAAAAGGAATGATAGTTCCATTCCACCCCACCTGGTATACAGAGAGCTAATTTTAATTTTTCTGTCGGTCGGAACTGAAATCATCTCTCAAATTTACTAGTGAAAACGTAAAACTGGCGCGAAAAACCATTTGTGCTTGTTGTTTGACTTATCGACTTACTGGGATTTATGGCAAAATGATAACAATAATGACAACGATGCCGTTGCGATAAAATGATGTATAAGTCGTTGGGTGTGAATCGCGTTTTAGGCTACGAAGCTCCCCGTTCAATCAGGGTTCAATATGCATACCCTAGAGCGAGGCGCGAAGCTACGAGTACTTTGGCGGTATTGTGTTCATATCAATCCTTTTTACGGCTGAGGAGTTTTTCTTGGCGGTGAATTTTCTACAACAGGGTTGTTTTTGGAAGATGGATATTACGACTTCGAAGGATTTATTTTGTTGCACAGCCCTTTATGCTACAAGTTCAACGTGGAATGACGAAAAAAAGCGCTCCCAGAGTATGTACTTTAAAATCAATTATAAAATGTTCAATGGCTGCTTACAATCAACTCAAGTTAGATATAATATCCTTGTGTAGATTAACTGAAAGGTATAACCTGCTTAGTTTTTGTTTGGTAGACGAATTTCGTTTTTTTTCTTGTATTTTTTTTTTTTTTGCATTTTAATTATTAAGAAATTGGGATAAAATTTAATTAACATGATTTCGGAGAGTTTGTTTTCAAAAGAAAATATATAATTTGAATACCTGCAACGTTTAGGATCCAGAACGTAGTCATTGGTAATCTTATTTATCTCAGAATATGAGTGATTAATGATTAAGCCAGGCTGTGAGTACTATTGATGTTTACAATACTCTCTAATTCTCGTACTTCGTGCATGAATGCGGAAATCGTATGGATTTTATAATGTGGTCTGACTTCTATCTTAATATAAAATAAGTTACTGGTACTCGTATGTTTCAATCAGAACGTATGCGAATTACATTAATGTGTCTTAAGATGAGGTCATTAGAAGGCGAAGTCAATGTGGCTTATGCGGAAATTGAAGAAAATATTTTAATTGTATGTCGTGCTTATACAGAGTTGCTCTGTTGGACTTGTGAAATGTGTTTATGGACAAACATTTACGAGTATGGTCTGGAAATATGACACTTGATTGAATAAGATAAAAAGTGTTGGTATTAAAAAAAAATATTATGATTTTAGATACTATACTAAGCGAAGAATGAAATGACAAGAAATTGTTTCTAACCAGTTGAAATAAGTAGTATTGTTAACCTGAACCGGATAATGCTTTTCGCATGATTATCAGATAACAATTGCACCGATAAAATGGCAAATTTAAGTAGGCATTGAGGAATTTAATTTGCACAAGTAAATTTGACAAATACAGTAGACTCGCGAAAACTTGAACATCTTCAATTATCCAGTAACTTGAATGCCTGATTTTTTCACATTACTGACTCTAAAACTTGAACAGTTTTTGCAGTATGTTCAAGTTTTAGAGTCATTCATATAACTTGCCTCTAAAACTTGAATATTTTTACAGTGTGTTCAAATTTTAGAGTGAGTGCATATCGTGCATTCATGCGCTCCTGAATACGTACGAGGGCGGTCCGATAAGTACTTAGCCTACAGAAGAAAAACGAAAATTTTGGTAAAGTGGCGATTTATTTCTCAACATAGTCTCCTTTTAGCTCGATACACTTGACCGATGCGATGCTCCAACTTCTTTAGCTGGTCTGAAAAATACGTTTTCTCGAGGTCTGCAAAGTAGGCCTCCGTGGCGGCGATGACCTCCTCATTCGACTCAAATTTCCGCCCGGCGAGTGATTTTTTCAAGTTTGGAAACAAAAAGATGTCACACGGGGCCAAATCTGGAGAATACGGTGGATAAGGCAGCAGTTCATAGCCCAATTCGACCAATTTGGCCATGGTGATGGCGAAGGTGTGAGCCGGTGCGTTGTCATGGTGGAGGAGCACTTTTTTCTCCGCCAAATGGGGCCGTTTTTTCTGCGTCGAATCGGCCCAATAATTCGGCATAGTAGAGCCCTGTGACCGTTTTGCCCTTCTCCAGGTGGTCGACGTAGGTCACACCTTGTGAATCCCAGAAAACGGTGGCCATCACCTTCTGGGCCGATAGGACAGTCTTCGCTTTCTTCGGGCACGTTCGCTGGGTGAAGTCCACTGTTTCGACTATTCCTTGGTCTCTGGTGTGTACCAGTGGTACCATATTTCGTCGACGGTCACGAAACGATGCAGAAATTTCTTCGGATTTCGCTTAAACAGCGTCAAACACTGCTCTCAAGTTGTCTCACGGTTGCGCTTGTTGTCCGGAGTGAGAAAACGCGGCACCCATCGCGCCGATAGCTTTCTCATGCCCAAAATTTCATGCAGGATATGACCCATGCGGTTTTTTAAGATGCCTACTGTCTCAGCTATCTCGCGCATCTTCTATCGGCGGTCTGCCAATACGAAATCGTGGATTTCTGTCATGTTATCCTCCGTAGTAGCCGTTTTCGGAGCACCTGGGCGTGACTCATCAAAAACCGAAGTGCGATCACGTTGACACTCGTTAAACCAATTTTTGACGGTGATTTCGCTGCGCGATTTCCCTTCCAAAAACAAAAATCGAATCATTGCAAATATTGCTCTTTTTCCATTTTTCTAAAATCCGCGGACATGTCCGCTTCTACACGTGGTCAAAACAAAACTACGAGTCCGATTTGGCTGAAATTTTGACAGTAGCCGTCTACGAGAATGTGCTACACGAATTCCACGTTCGATGTTGACTTGCAGCTCTTATAACGTTGCTGGCTTATTGGCATAGACCAGATTTAATGTAACCCCAAAGAAAAAAGTCCAAAGGGGTTAAATCACACGAACCAGGCGGGCATTCGCGAGGACCGTTGCCTGAGATAACTCGGTCGCCGAACTTGGTCTTCAATAATTCGATTGTGTCGTACGTTGTATGGCACGTTACGCCGGCCTGTTGGAACCACATATCGTCCAAGTCCATAGCGTCGACCTGGTCCCGATCGCGATCGCCGCTGACGGTTGTTGGCGCGCCGTTTTCATCAAAAAAGGAAAATGGGCCGATGACGCCGCCGGCATGAAAACCGCACCAAACAGATACATTTTTCGGATAAAGTTATGTCTCGTGCATCACTTGAGGCTGCTCACTCTACCAAATGCGGCAATTTTACTTGTTGACAAAACCATCGAGCCAGAAGTGAGTTTCATCCGAAAAGATGATTTCCTTGTGAAAGTCGTCGTCAGATTGCATCTGGTCCAGAGCCCAATTAGCGGATGTGCGACACTTATTTAAAATGGTCGGTTGGCTTGAGTTCTGGAGTCAGCGCAATTTTATACGGACGGAGAGCCAAATCCTTTCGCAAAATTCGCCACAAACTCGTCACACGCCTGCAATCGGCGTGGAATCGACATCCTTGACAGCTCATGCACACTCTCTCGAACGGCCACGATATTTTCTTCACTTGGAGCATTACGTTGTCGCACAGGCATTGGGACATTAAACAATGCATAAGTTGTTTCGAATTTTTGCACCAAACGTTCAATAGTCCGTCTTGTTGGACGGCTTCGTCGGCCGAAAATTGGCGTAAGCGCGCGCAACGTAGTCGCGATAGAACGTGAACTTTGATAAAAAAGTTGAATAATTTGCAAACAAAATGCGTCGTCCCTACTGAAAAACCCTATACTTTGTGATTGAAGCACGTGTAATAGACACTGTATGCTTTCTGTTTTTTGTTGAACGGATGACTAAATGGATGAAGAGGATGCTGACGTCCATTCCGTCTCAGATATCTTTATTCAGAAAACGGTAAACCCCCAAATTACCGACTCAGAGGCTATATAATCGGTGTTATCGATTTTTGCACTGGGCTGTTAAGCCTCCCCTACTGGATGGCATGATACTAGTCTTTGCTGACCGAACAGAGTTTCTCGGACTCTTTTTCTGCAGTAACCTGAAGTGGAAGCTTAATTCGAGAACGTGCGAATGAGGCTACTATTGCACCTACTGGTATAGGAAGGTCATAGGCATGAACAGGAGCCTTCAGCCGAAACTAGTGTACTTGTTTTATATAGCGGTTGTGCGTTATATTCAGTTGTAGCGGATATGCGTATGGTAGACGACACAGAGTGGCGTCCTACTGCAACCTGGAGCTGGAGAAAGTGCAAAGAGTTGCTACGATTGCCGTAACAGGGGCTTTGAGGGCTACTCCATCGGCTGGATTGTACACTCTGCTTAACTTCCAGTGGGTATTTTTGGCGAACAACTAGCGGTGAACACGGCACTTAACCTTCCCGAAACTGGACAGTGGCGCGCGATGAGTTGTGCTCACTCCCCTAACCTGGGCCACAGTTGTTTTACGGGTAACAGCATGGCTTATGAGCCTGCTCGCCAGGGGGCAATCGGTGCACTGGTACGAATCTTAACTACATAAAGCCGCTTATGGCAGTTTGTAAAATGACAATCAAGTCCGCTGCAGTCAACAGGGCCAATGCAGAATGGCTAAGCCGTAGCACTTGCCAAAAAACGAGGATGATTTGGCCTACACTAGACCCTAATCGTTTTGCCACATTGATCTCATTAAATAGGAATCATATTAGCAGGATGTAGTCCGGATGACGCAACGGTTAGCATGTTCGCCTTCTACGCATTGGGCCCCGGTTCGATTCCTACTGAATGCGGTAGTTCTCGATAAAAAAAAAGGGATTTACGTGTCGGACTATGAGCCCACTCAGCTATTAAATGAGTGCCCATTTATGGGGTAAAAAACTCGGTAGAGCGTGTTGCTGATCACACACCTCTGCACAAGACATACCGTCACGATCTAGAAAATGAGAAGCTGCTCGAGGTCATGGTTCAAATTGGACTGTTGCGCTAGTTATTAATTTATTTATATTAGCAAGATAGTGGGGCATTACAGGACACTGTTCTATCGACGAGCTAGCGAGGAAGCCTCGTCTTCTTTATCACGTTTACCATAGAAGTTGTTAGGATGTGGATGAGGGAGAGAGTGTTCTTTGCCTTTTCTACCCCTGTCCAGCTTTTTTCAAATAGATGTAAAAAAGTTCTACGACTCTCTGTTGTCCACGAAAGGAGGAGCACTAGATGGTCTTGAGGATGTAAGTGTGAATCAGCTGAATCGCTTTGTGGCCAGTTCCAGCGGGTTCGGTACCACGGATATAGGGAAACGTCTATTGCATTTGAAATGGTAACATACCGGACCCAGAAGTGGTCCATGTGTACAGTGGTTAATCATAGCAGCGCCAGTACCTACCAATCGGCAGTGGTCTGAAAAAGGAGATCAATACTGTGACATTTGGACGCTACGAAAACTAAAGCAAATATTAGTTTATCAATCACGACACGGAGTAAACCGACAAAATCGACGCAATTTATCCAACCTCAAACTGATTTTGATTAATAACTTTACTTCTTACGTCATCATCATCGTGCCGCGCAAGTCCAACGTCGGGCCTTGGACGCCTGTGTCGTTGTCCTCCAATTATCTCGGTCAAGTGATAACGTCCTCCAATCTTGGAAGCCCAGTAGTTGCTCGGCGTCCGCATATATTAACCTCTCCCAACGAGCTCTCGTCATCCTCGCAGTCTCGCTCCGTCAACTCGTTTTGCGTTCATTACTCTCTTTGACATGCGATCATCGTCCATTCGTTGTACATGCCCTGCCCATTGAAGTCGTTGTAGTTTGACGATTTTCGAAACTTCCAGCTCATCGTACAGTTCATACAACTCATGGTTGTATCGGATGCGCCATCCATCTCGATCGCAAACGGCCCTGAAAATTCACCGTAGAACCTTACGTTCAAATGTGTCTAGCATGTTCCCGGAGGCTTGAGTTAGGGTCCTTATTTCGCAACCATATCATAGCACTGGTCGTATGATGGATTTGTACACGCGGAGCTTCGTTTTTCTGTGCACATGCTTCGATTTTATTTTGGGGAGAACCGCGAAAGAAATCTTATTAGCTAGTTGTATCCGTCGATTGATTTCGTCAGTTTCATTGGCGTTCTTTGACAAGTTGCAACTCACGAACTCGATGTTGAGGCCCCCCACATTGATGCTCGATAGTGCTGGCGTCTTTTTTCTCGTTTGTATCATTATTTTAGTTTTACCCTGGTTGATGCGTAGTCCAGCTTCTTTTGCAGCGGTGTTGAGTGTATGCAGAAGTTCTTCTACGTCGGTCAATCTTCGTAACATGATGTTGATGTCGTTGGCAGACGCTGCTAATTGTGTCGACTTGATGAGTTGAGTCTTGCTGATGTTTATATTCATTGCCCGAATAGAGTATTCCAGTGCTAGGTTGAAGAGAGGATATGCTCGACCCTGGTGTATCTGTTACAAGACTTAAGGTCCATGTTCCTCGGGGCGATCCATGCAACGACAGCGCAGCTATCCCAGCTCAGCGATCAGCACTTAGTATTATTTGGGTGTATTGACTATGGAGTTGCGTTCCTCCAAACGACTGCGATTACGCTCGCCAACGAGCATCGAATGGCTTGGTCAGTCGCATCGCAGGAGGTAGGATATCGTCGCCATCGTATTTGGGTGTCGTAGTCGCTGTTGTGCAAGTCTACTGACTGAGGTGGATAGTGTGCATGTCAACAAAAATGTGTGGTTTGCCGATTGCTTGTCCATGCGCGAGGTTGGCTTCTTGAGGGGTCCTTGCCTTGTACATGGCGACAAAGCCACTATCGTATATGCCGTGGACCGTGGTGATATTATTGCTTGTCCATTGGAAGGGTCGGGGGTGCTTGAGTTGTACATGGCAGGAAAGTCGCGTTAGCTGTTTTGTATGTCGGTTGACTGAGGTGGACCTTGTGCATGGCAAGAAAATCGTATGGTTTGCCGATTGCCATTGCATGCGCGGGGTTGGCTTCTTGGGGGTACTAGCGTTGTACATGGGAAACAAGTCGCTATCGTATATTCCGTCCATGTGATTATTTTATTATTGCTTGCGCTTGATCGTCGCTTCGAGGAACACACCACGTGCACGATCGTTGGTAAACTTTTGTCGGTGAGCTACCATCACGTTGGTCGCTCCGAGGAACACAGACCTTAAGTGAATGCAATGACGGAACGAGGAAATGGGGTCGATGAGGGTTACGAAGTCAATTGATGAGAGAACCCTCCTACAACTAATTATTCTCTACCGCTATCTGGCATAGAAAGAACTGGATTAATATTCTACTCTTCCCCAGAACATCATCAAGTGATTCAAGGATAGAATCAAGACAGACAAGGCGCTAGAGGGGCTGCTATAGTGGCGCCTGGCTACAGTAAGCTGCAGTACCTGAACAAAAACATACAGACAGCCAGGCGCACATTCCACCAAGTATCTTAAAAAACGCGCGACTGAGAAAAAATGAAAACAGGATAGACACATATACCAATAAGGATTCGTTAGCAAAGCTGACACCCGATTTTATCAGCCTAATTTATTCATTTTGATATGTGAAGATGCCCTGTTCATATATCAACACGATAGCCGCACAAGAGTGGATCTCTTGTGCAATGTTGGGCACAACTTCCCGAAAAGGTAAAAGAAAAAAAAGTCATATATGAACCAGCAAATCAGCTGTAGGATAGATTTACTAATAACATATGCTAGCATGCCAAATTTATAATAAACACAAGAACAAGAATAAAATACGCACTGATGACTTCCGTCATTCAACTTATTGCCGATTTGTTTTCAATAGACCAATCAATATATGAACTTTGTCGTCACTATAAAGATAGCAAATGACATGCAATCAACTACATTCAAACCTCTATTCAAGGCATACTCGTACAATATAAAGATTTCCCATCTCTTGCGAAAATTGCGGAAAACTTATACACTTGTACCCAAACTAACAAAACATTATAAAACACAACCAACCTTTCGTACTGTGTGTCTACCACATCATGACCCATAAATTCATGCACACATAACAGATGGAATAGGCCTTGATTTATTGCTGATATTCATGATATGGGCGAATAAAATAAATTAAATTTGTGATTCACTCATGGTGATAAGCTGTATCGGCGCAGGAGAATTTTGCGCATAAATCAAAGAAGGAAAGTGGAAATATGTATGTATATTAGGGAGGAAGGTGGTTGACATTGATATTTCTTTTTTAGTGAAAGAATACGTTAGTCTAAAAAAAAAATTATGCTAAGAAAAATTTTATCAAGTAGAAAGGAAATCATTCATATTATGCTTCGTTTAGACGTGAACGCTGAGCCAAGCACCGAATATTGAAAATTGCATTGAAAAGCACCAACAACAAGAAGATACTTTTCTGCACTGTTCCTGTGAAAGGTATATGAAATAGTGGGCCCATTTCACCCAAATGGGATATAACGGAATCGGACCACCACGGCATATAAACGATTGGTCCAGGAGTCTGTGTTGGTGAGAAAAACTTCTTTGTTTCTAAAGATTTCTCAACCAAATTTAGATATTTATAAATGTTATCTATTGCCAAACTACATTCTTGAGATTAGTTGAAATTGTACTACTATATCATATAGCTGTCATAGGAACGACCAATTTTTTGTTAAAAAAAACCCTTTTTAGGGTTTTGTAGTAAAAACAAAACCCTTATGAAATCGGTCAAATGTCTGTCTGTCCGTCTGTCCATGGAATACCTCACGAACGGCTAAAGCATAAAATTTTGAAGGAATGTGTAGAATTACTATAATTCGCCGGAGAAAGCGAATCGTTGTAATAAGTCGACTTTAAGGGGAGGTTCCCATAGAGGGGAAATGAAGGCCGAAATGTTTTTTTCGTTTGGTACAGGCAAGTGGGGTATCGTAAGAAATGTACAGCCGAATACATTCCATTTTTAGAATTTTTTCCAAATTTGAAGAAACGAGAAAAGAGGGAGAGGGGAAAATATGTCATCCGAGTTTGTCTCCCCCCCCTTGCATTTCGAGACCGTTATACTTAGAAATATGAAAATTTACAGAAAAGCGCCATTTTACTAGCGTAAAAAACCTAGATTAATAGAATTTTGAAATTTCATCAGAAAAGGTTAATAATAGCACATTTCTATAGTTGCAGTTAGCACACCCCTGCACTCCTTAAGCGCACCCGAGGTCAAAAATATTGATGGCCAATGATAACCAACATCATTGGCAATAATATCTCTAAGTTTCATTACAATCACATAATATTTAATAATAGTACATTCATTTAAATTTTGACATTTTGATACCATCCATAAAAAAAATACACATACACATACTAGTACTATTGTACATACTTGAGTATTGTTTTTCGTAAAGTGAATTGGAGTTAACGATTTCTGAAAGGGTGGAGATTGGTGGTATAGGAGTAGTAGGGGAGAGAAGTTTAAGGGGGGAGGTAGGTGGGTTGCTGCTTTAAGGGGAGGTCCCCATAGAGGGGAAATTAAGGTCATCATCTTTTTTTCATATGCTATGGGCAAGTGGGGTGTCATGAGAAAGGTACTACCGAGTACATTTCATTTTTGGCGTCTTCATCAAATTTGAAGAAAGGGGAAAAGAGGCAGAGGGGGAAAATATGAGATCATAATTTGTCCCACCCCCTTACCATTTCGAGACCGTTACACTTAGAAATATGAAAACATACAGGAAGATGGCTTTCAACTAGCACAGAAAACAAAAAAATTATGGAATTTTGATATCTTCTCAAAATAGCTTAATAATAGTATATTTCGAATCCCGTCCACGACGACGTTCGTGGCCATGGATTTGCAGGAGGTGTATGCTGGCAACTGCATTCTCCGAAACCAGATTATGCCAACGAAACGTCAACTGGGCCACATGGAACAGTTGACGCGCTATGCCCCACAAGGGGTTAGTGCAATTGAGTAGTATTTCTCAAACTCATTCGAGGTTGGAAATACTGATGGCCGACGATAATCAACACCATGTGCAATAATATCTCCAAATTTCGTAATAATCACGTAATATTTAATAGTAGTATATTCATTTAGATTTGGCCATTTTGATATCATCCATACAAAAGGGTCTCTTGTACTACAATACATACTAGAACTACGAGTACAACATACTTGCATAGTGTTTTCCGTAGAGCGAATTGGAGTTAACCATTTTCAAAAGGGTAATGATTGGTAGGAGAGGAGGGAGGAGGGGAAGGGGGGGGGGAGGGGGAGGTATGCTTGTCGCTGACTCTACTTTCTATAGTTATTCAAACAATTTATTTATTTATTTTCAATATTTTTTATGCAAAACTTGCAATTTGCAATATCGTCTTAACATGAATGGTTAAGCATCTCCAAGAGTAGGACAGCTCTTCTCCTATTGGTATGGGACACTACAAAACCCTCGGATTGCGGGCGTAACCCTCTATTTTCCGGTTTCATTTATTTCTAAAGATGTTTTTACAAAATTTCACTTTAATCGCGATATTTACCACCAAAACGGTCTTATTCCAATTTGTTGTAGGACCAATACTTTCAGCTGATTCTACGCATCGGAGCGACCCGTTCACCAGCAACGACCAAATGCTACCAATCCCCTTCCAAGCCAGAAGGCGTTACTACTACAACAAGAACTAAGATCTAAATAATTTTAGACTAAGTTGAGCTTTTTCTGAGAACTGACGACCGATTTGCAAGTTTTCCATCAAATAAGTCAGTCGGCCTTTGCTTTTCTCAATTCTCGCACCTTTATTCTTTCCAACTGAAGGCATTTGCCTACATCCCACAAAAAAGAATTCAAAGAGAAACAGAGGTTTGCGATTTCCGCACACTCCATTTTATCCGCCTCCTTGTCGAATAACGTTAATTAATCCCGTAATTTAAAACATATTTTCAAATTGGTCTGACTTTGGATCAGTTATATTATTGTATTGTATATAGGTACATACTCGTATAATATACAATACAATTCATTTTATGGGAAATTTTATTATCTACAATTTTTTCCTTGGCAAGTTTTTGTGCAATGAATGGCAAAAAAGATAAAAAGGAAAAACTTGGAAAAACGTGAGGCATAATGTTTTTTTTTTGGAAAACGTCCGAAATTGATAAGCATCTATCTCTTAAAATATAAAATAAAAGATACGAAAAAATAATGTGAGATATTATTTTAGAGAATTTAGTAGTAGTCAACTAACCCCTTGTGGGGCATAGCGCGTCAACTGTTCCATGTGGCTCAGTTGACGTTTCGTTGGCATAAATTGTTTTCAGAGAATGCAGTTGCCAGCATGCACCTCCTGCACATCCATGGCCACGAACGTCTTAGTGGACGGGATTCGAATCGGAAACGCCGGTAGTCAAACATAGGACTGATGCCTCAACACACTGCGCTACCGGTCGCCCAAGCGGGTAGTGGTCCTTAATGTTGTCATTGAAACTTTTTTTTTGCTACGGTGAATGATTTTTGAGATATATGCGAAAAACCGAAAAATTTAACTTTCGTCGCCCCTCCCCAATTTTTCACACCGCGCAGGATCGGGTACTTGTAGTATGTTTACCTCTTAACTAGTCCAAACAAAACCCCATAGTTAATTTTTGTGGTACCGATATTTCCGTCTAGACCTCCCTAATGAGCATCCTAGACTGGTGTCAAATGAGTACACCTATCTTTCCATTTTATATTTGAATTTATTCATGCATGCATAATATGTCTGTGTGGGTGCATACAGAAATATCCTAGATAAAAACACTAAAAGTACACAGTGTACAGATTCTTCATCGTATACTGGTGCATACATAACACCAGCTGAAAAGAACACAAATTCCATAAATCTTTATAAATTGCCTTCACTGATTGACAAATCCCCAGTAAGATTTGCATTAGTAGGTGATAATATTCAATGAAGCCAATAACTGATTCACTGCCTTTGGTTCTGAAAACAAAATATCTTACTCCCACGATTGGGGTGTGAAATGCTCTGCGAACTATTCATATCGAGCATTATGCGGCAAATACTCATATACTCGAATGGACACACGTTTGTGATTATTTTAAGTCAAATGTGTAAATTGGCTTAAATTTATTAAGTAGGAGCGAAGAAGATGTGGGAATTTGTTGAGAGTTGTTAAGAACTATGTATTATGGAAATTTTTGTAATAAAAAAATATTGAGTATCTATTGGATTAAGTGAAAACTTCTTCAGGAACTTTGCACATGTTTGTTATTCGATTTTTATCTTGATAGATGTGCAATTTTATATCCCAGGTTACGAGTTAAAAATCGAGTGAAAGAATTTAAGGAGTTTCAAAACTTGTCGCGATTCGTTGGCTTGTACCAAAGGTATTTTATACTATAAGTCCGCGCTTGTGGGGTGTGTGTTCGCGCGAGAGAAGGGAGTTAAAAGGATTTTTTTATTGGTAATTTGCTTTTATCTCCGTAACTATCAATCCTAGAAAAAAATTTCTGGGACGAAGCTAACGAGCACAAGAAAAATACATAAAAAAAAGTTCAAACCACTTTTTCATAACTTTAATAGTTTTCGAGATAATCTCACTTGAATATCATTGAAAAACACTCTTTGTTAAGTGCCAATTGAATGGCCCAAAGTGGAAAAATCATCGTTTTCGTGATGTATTTCTTCAAATCTTGGGTAAAATACTAGTCCCACTAGGAAAATGATAAGGGTCGATTTTTGGTATAACTAAATAAGCCCTAATTTCGGTTAATTCATCTGCCCGAAGATATGAAAGTCACTTGGAAAAAGCCAAAACCGCATTTCTCACAAAAATTATGAGTTTCCCCCTTTCCTAGGTAGTATTCTAATCCACGGGCATCTGACCTATCTCAAATTAAAGCTTATTTAGTTATACAAAAAATCGATCCGTATCATATTCCCCGTGGGACTGGTATTTTACCCGGTATTTGATGAGATACATCGCAAAACGATGATTTTCTCACTTCGTGCGAAAAACTGATCAAGTGTATTTTTCGAGTGAGATTATCTCGAAAACTGACTGATGATTTTTCATGTATTTTTTGTGTTCTCTGTCTTTGTCTTAGAATTTTATTTTCTAAAATTAATACTTAGGGAGATAAAAGCAAGATACCAAGAAAACTTCCCATTAACCCCCTCCCGCCGCGCGAGTTCACACCTCACAGACGGGGACTTTTAGTATAAATTTAGTAATAATACCAAAAAAAATTCTTCCTCTATAATCCTCCGCGTGGGCGCTCCCTGGAACGGCGGTGTCAATGTCAAGCCGCTAGTGATAGTGGTGCAATGATTTGTTTGAGGTGAAACTTCCCCCTGTGGTGTGGGGTGTAAAAATAATACCACGGTCTTTCCCTTTGAGGGCCTGTCGTTAAAACTGACAAACTAAGGACAGGATGTGTATGCCAGCAACTTGCTATCTTTATATGGTAACGAAACGTCAACTATGCCTCGGAAAAGGACTGACTCAACGGTTACGACTTTATTTTATTTTACTAATCAACTGTCGGAATCAAAGGAACTAATATCAAATCACCATATAAAAATGACAACCGAGTCCCGTTCCGCCTTCAAGATTTTGCTAAAATCGGAGAAACAAATGGCCGCTATAAGCCAAGACATCAAATTCCTGAAACTATGCATAAAACATAACGTGGTCCCCAAGTCCCATAGAGTGAAAGTGAAAACAAGGCTACCAAAAGCATAAAAACATCGCCAATAAATGAAGAGGGACCTACAAAAAGCAAGCATCAAGGATTTGTACACTAAACTAAATCAAATTACCACAAAAGCTTACCATAACCACCTAAAACTGGCAGCATATGTGCATACGAGTGCGAGCATTATCAAAAAAAGAAGACTCTATCCAGAAATCTTCTAGGCCTCCGACGAAAGGTCTAGGTCTCCGACGAAAGAAAAGTTCCGCAACAAGTGCAAATCCTATCAAATTTCGTTGGTAACAGCTCACCTCACAAATTCACAGCCAACGAAATCAACCTGCTGAATAAAGGACTCAACTATGCAGTCACAAGGAAAACACAATAAGAAGATATCATCATTGACACAGAAGGAGCTATCTAAACCCTAGGCAAAGAAGAAAAAGAATATGCAAGACGCTGCGTTAAAGACTTACTCGAACAACAAAGTAAGGTGACAATAAAGAAACCCAACCAAAACGAACATCTGACCATCCAAGAACTGAGATCAAAACCAATGTTTATCTGAAAGCCGATAAAGGAAACCAGATAGTGATCATCGAAAAAACAAAGTATGATGACCTGGCAATGAAAAAACTAGAGAGTGAAAATTTTTACAAACTGAGGACGGACCCCCTCGCTGCATTAATTAAAAAAGTGGATAAAACCCTAAACGAGTGCACGGAAGTAGTGAAAAATGTAAGCGCTCTGAGAACGCCGAATCCATCGTCACCAAGGCTAAGAGTGCAACATAAAGTACATAAAGAAGGAAATGAATTACGGGAAATAGTCGCCGATACAAATTCCCCAACATACAACCTTGCAAAGTGGCTAGTCAAGGAACTCACGGACATAGGGACATACCATAGCCCATACGCAATAAAAAATAGCATCAAGTTAACCGAGAAACTACAAGAAGTGAAGATCGAACAAGAGGAGATGCTAATGTCCTTCGACGTAAAAGCGCTTTTCCCGAACATTCCGATCAAGCAAGCCCTATACAGCCAAGCGGTATGGTTGAACAGACTCAAACCAGAGCCAGCCGACAGGAAGAAGAATCGTCAATATGTGAAGCGGGCAGCCCTGTGCATGGAAGAGTCCTTCTGTACATTTATGAATCGATTCTACAAAATAACAACAGGGACGGCAATGGGCAACCCCCTCTCACCACTGATCAGCGAAGTTTTCATGGCCAGCCTAGAAGAAATAATGACGGAACGGGGAATAACGCCGCCTGTGTAGATAAGATACGTAAACGACGTATTGGCGATTGTTAAAAGAGAAGATCTACGACATACGCTAGATAACAACAACAAATTGCATAAAAATATCCAATTTACGATAGAAACTGAAGTAAATAACATGATGCCATTCTTGGATGTGCAAACTATTAGAAACGGCAGCAATATTGAGTTCAATATCTACAGGAAGAAAACAACAACCCAGAGAACCATTCCTAGTTGCTCCAACCACTCATACCAATACAAGATAGCCACTTATCACAGTATGGTGCACAGAATGCTGAGTATACCCCTAAATTAAAAAAGATTTCCAAAAGAACTGACATACATTAAAGACACAGCGAGAAAGAATGGCTACAAAGACCAAATAATTGCCGCTATCGTCAAGAAAAAGACTGTAACAAACGAACGTAACAAAATGTCCACGATGTTCCATACAAAGGATAAAGAAACACTCAGATCCAGTATAGTCTACAACAACAAATGTAAAAGCATCAGGAAGGAATGAGGCCCTTCAGCGTGGAAGTAGTCCTTACCAGCAGGGCAATGCAACTAAAAATATTACTCGCAAGCGAAAAGGACTCACTTACAAAAAAATGAAAAAAGCGGAATTTATGAGATCAAGTGCCCCGACTGCAACAAACACATCATGCATCGGTCAGACAAAAAGGCTTGTAAAAGTGAGATTCGAAGAGCATAAGAAACAAGTAGAGCTAACGCGAAAAAACCTGATTAAACACATAAAATCATCGGTGGCGAAACATATCCTTGAGAGCGGACACAATATCGAATGGGACAATGTCGAAATACTGAGAACAGTAAGACAAAAATATAAACTCGACGCCGCAGAGATTCTGGAAATTTCGAAACGCCACAAACAGATGATGCTCAATACCGACGACGGTAATTGCTCTTCACTCCTTTTCAGGCTAATTAGTCAACAAGCCTGTAAAACAAAAAATAAACAAAAAAAATATATCCAACACGCCATACAACAATGTCAACATAAGCAGTCAGGAACAAAGAAAAGAAATACTGCAACAATAATAAAGAATAAGGCTAGTTGTATAAAACCTCACATGTACACATACCTATAGAACGAAATTCATGTATAAATATTAGAAACTAGCCATGTAGGTTAGGTTAGGTAAAGGGGCTGCCATGCTAACGCACAGCACACATAGACCGCCACTCGGTCCGTTGTGATACCACTGTGCCTGTGTCTGTGCTGGCAATGTAACGATTGAGCTGTATTGCACTCGTTTCCTTAAGGTCCTCCAGTTCCCAAAAAAAGCGGGAGCCCAGGAACCTCCTCCGCCTCTCAGCCAGGGCCGAACAGTGACAGAGGAGATGGAGAACGTTCTCCTCCTCATCCACATCATCACAGCTCCTGCAGTAGTCATTGTGAGGAATGCGAAGCCTCCAGGCAAGCTCTCCTATAGGACAGTGCCCCGTAATAACCCCCACAACTCTTCCAATGTGACTTCTGCTCAGTGAAAGCAGTGTGGCGGAGCGGCTAGAGTCAAGTTTCGGCCAAATCGACTTCGTTGTTTGGCAAGTAACGCCGTTTAATCATCTCATGTTCGCCCTGTCAACCGCAGTGACTTTGATAGCAAGTTTGCACGATGAGGCTGGCATTTTGAGGTTAGCGCAGTCCCCGTCAATAGCTCCGGTTGTCCCCACCCGAGCCAGCTCATCCGCCACACGTTACCTGCGAGGCCACAATGGCTCGGTATCCAACAGAGCGTAATGTTGAAATAACCACCCATCACTCTGAGGGTTAAACGACAGTTCGCGATGGTTTTCGATGTAGTCAGGACGGATTCAAGTGATCGAATTGCAGCCTGACTATCCGTGTAAATAGTGACGTCCCTCGTGGTCACAACATGATTTCCCAGCCAGTTCAGAGCTTCCAGGATTGCAGAAACCTCCGCCTGTAGGACGCTGCAGAAGTCGGGAGGACGGAATGACAAGTTAATTCCCAATCCTTCCGAATAGATGCCAGCACCGACTCCGCCGTCGGTCCTAGAGCCATCCGTGTAGATGACAATGGAGTCGGTGGTCTTAAGCATGTTAACACACCATAAATCCCTTGACGGAATCAAGCTGGTGTGGTTCCAACCGAAAATGTATTTCGCACAAGTATAGTCAGTCTCCACAGGGAGATCCAAGTTACCCAGTATAGTCGAGTGTCCGCCGCTCAACGTGCGCCACTGGCCAGTTTCGCGAAGGCGTAAAGCCGTGTTAGCCGCCAGCTGTTCGCCGTAAATGTCCAGGGGGAGCATGCCGAGGACCATGTCTAGTCCGGCTGACGGAGTTGTTCTGAAAGCCCCCGTTATGGCCACTTTACTTTGTAGGTTGCAATAGGCCGCTACTCGGAGTGCCGTCCACCATACACTTATTCCGTACAGTAGTATAGGACGTACTACAGCTGGGTATATCCAATATACAGCTTTAGGCTGCAGGCCCCAGTTCTTACCTATGGCCTTCCTGCACGAGTAGAGGGCAACAGTAGCTTTCTTGACCCCTTCTTCAATGTTGGGTTTCCACATTAGTTTCCTGTCAAAGATGAGACCGAGGAACTTAGCTTTGTCGGTGAAAACCAGTTGAATGCCCTCCAGTGAGGGAGGTTCGATAGGGGGAATCACGCGTCTTCTGGTAAAGAGCACAAGCTCCGTTTTAAGCGGGTTAATTCCGACGCCGTAGAGGTTTGCCCACTCTGTTAGAAAAGAAAGGGCATTTTGCAATAGCCCACAGAGGGCATCAGGAAATTTACCTGTGACTGCGATGGCAACGTTATCTGCATACGCAATAACTTTGCACCCGACCTCTTCCAGTTTTAGAAGCAGTCTGTTGATCGCTATTGAAAGCACCTTCGATGTCCAGGAATACAACCATCGTGTATTCCTTTTGATCAAGGGATTTCTCAATCTGACTGACCAAAGAGTGCAGAGCCGTATCCACCGACTTACTCTTCCAATAGGCATGTTGCGACGTGGATAAAAGCAGTGGCGGGATAGTATCCCGCAAATGGATGTCAACCAGTCTCTCTAATAGTTTCAGCAAAGTTGAAGAGAGACTTATTGGTCGGAGATCGTTTGGGCGCGCATGCGAACTTCTACCCGTTTTCGGGATAAAAATCACCCGCACTTCCCTCCAACTGCGAGGAACGTACACCAGCTCCAGGCAGGCCATTAGGATACACTCTATCCAAGGATATATAATATCTACACAATGCTGCAAGTCCGCAGGAATGATGCCATCGGGTCCAGCCGACTTGTAAGTCTCAAAGCTGGAGCTGACGCTGAACTACCAGGGAAGTGTGTGTCAAGTAGACACATATAAACTAGCCATGTAAGAACACATTGTAAAACGAGCACTGAAGAAGGGTGCATGTTGCATCCGAAACACGTGTTTGCAATCGTGAAAAAACAAAACATCGACAGTATAACGGAAACAAAGAATTTTATTTTATTTTATTAATCAACTGTCAGAATCAAGGGAACTAATATCAAATCACAACTTTGTGTAGTTATAAAGGGATGGTACTTATAATGTAGTAAGCAAATTATGCTGAATTATTCATTATTCGATGGAGCTGATCGGACGAATTTCTTTTTTTTTTTTTTAGTTGAAGACCATAGAGGTAGTTCAGTTTTCTAGGGATACTTAGGCTTAGCGCAATCTGAAAGCAATCTACGGCGTTTGGCTGGTAAATTACCTAATTTGAAGAAAATAAACGCGAATCTCGATCGATATTTTTTATTTCTTTTTCAATTGTACTGGAAAATAGGTGGACCTGTACTTTACAAGAATAGTAATTAAAAGATTAGGCTAATTATACTTCTCTATATACCAAACATCTAAATATTGATTACCCGTTATTTTGTTAACTAACTCAACCAGTAGATAATTTCCTTTTCAACTAATATCTTGCAATTTCTTCGCCTAATCAATACGTGTTCAAGCACACTTGCTCATTTATCAATATCAATATCATCACGACATGATATCAGAAACCTACCAATTAATGGATAATTAGAAGGTAGCCGACCTACACGTACAACATTTTTACCACTTTATATGTTACGTAAAGCAAACAGTAACAACAATTCAAATTAAATTATGGCAAGCGTCGTCTTCATCGCTAAACGAGTATACAAGATGCAAACGATCTCAGTTGAAAACCTTTAATTATCGCAGAGCAAATCTTTCGCAGCATCATCTGCAGTGCCACAGCATTACCACCAGTACCATCTTTCCGACAAGGCAATAAATTAAGTCTCGCAAATTCGCGATTTTCAAATTGTAGGCTTTCGTCGTTCCCTTGTAATTATGTCTGATGTCATATGTGATTAATTTCGTGTTACCAATTCGATGGGAACGCACCTAGAGTTGGAATGCACTTGGGTTTGCAATGAAGTCATGAAAATGAAATTAATTGGGTGGAATGAGTTGTTGGTTTAATGTATTTATGATTTTGATACGAAGCCTTTTCGAAGCTCATTTCTAATGAAAAAAAAAGAGGATACATATTTACTAATTATAGGATCCAATCTGAAATTTATAGGGCGAGATACTACTTTTTTTTTTTTTTAAATTTGTATTAATTGTCAACAATGAGGTGATATTATTGGAGCGCACCGATTTTGACCATCTGGCGAAAGATCGCTATGCCCTACCTTTCCAATTAAACGACTCTTTCAGTATCACCGTATCAGTTTACCTATTGAGACTCGATTCAATGGATGGAGATAACCGACTCAGGATTAAGATGTCAACTCAAATTTAATTGCAATCAAAATAATTTTAGCATGTCGAACTGAAATTACAATAAAACGTGCCACCAAATCCCATATAATGCTGGTTACATGCTTCAATAGACCCGCAGATTCGATAAACTGATCTGATTTGAAAATAACACGCGATTGACATTGAGACGTAACAGCATTCAATTGGAATTTCATTCCTTCTGGCACACATGCCAGAAATGGACGTTTAATCTTTGGAATGTTTTAGATACATACTTCATTGCACGTATGAAGTTTCGGATTACCCGTGCCAATTCTGTCAATTCACTCGTCACCTCGAGCCGAGATGGTCATATCGTAGCAGTTCTTATTGTATGTAGATTGGAGAACACTCCCTTGCAGCATAGCAATGAAAGACAGAAAGACATCGCAAACGATGTCGATAGATTGTAACCGATAGATAAATCAAAATCGTCCCGATACTTAGAAGCTTAGTATATGAGTACACAATCATAAATCATACTTAGCCGTGAACTGTACAGACAGGGCAGCAAAAGTGCTGCATATTTGTAGATTTTTCGGTGGAAAAAGATTGGTCGTGTGTGTGGTATTATTGCAACGGTGTGGAGTGACTGATGACAAGTAATTGACAACAACAACACACGTCATTCGATTGTTGATATATGTACTATAATAGAAATTGCCGTGGCGTACTTGTCAATTTGATTGAGAATTTCTCGGGTTTTCGAAATTGGATTTAAAGGTACTGGTAAATTTGTAGAGAGTCCACATATCAAGCGATAGGTTGGCAGTTTGAGTCAGGTTCCAGGTATGTTTGAATTAAATATCAGTGAAAATTGGGATTTTCTTTTGAACTGTTTGCATTCCAAAAATAATTTGACAATCTGTTATAATTTTTTTGCTATTCGAAAGCAGGTCGATTGAGGCTCGCCCCCTCCCCACAGAGCACTGTTCTTCTGCTGTTTTTTTAATAAGTTTACACTCCAGCTTTCCTCTAGTTTTCAGTCGACTCAGTTGCAAATGTGTACGATTATTCGATAAAAATAGAACGAAGTAATAAATAAAAATGGGTTGGATTAGATCATTGCTAGCCCAAGTCAGTGACTTAGCTTGGCTCTCCAACCCCACCAAAAATTTAATCGGCTTATAGTCAATTCATAGCTCTGTCACCTGGTTTCGTTCACACGATGGATTCTACTCCCAGGAGCTGCCTTAATCCATAGAACTACTTCCCCGATGGATTAAGGCAGCTCCTGGGGAGTAGAACTCTGGCAATACCATCCTTAGGGGGCGACCGGTAGCGCAGTGTGTTGAGGCATCAGTCTCATGTGTGACTACCGGCGTTTCGGGTTCGAGTCCCGTCCCCGACGACGTTCGTGGCCATGGATGTGCAGGAGGTGCATGCTGGCAACTGCATTCTCCGAAACCAATTTATGCCATCGAAACGTCAACTGGGCCACATGGAACAGTTGACGCGCTATGCCCCACAAGGGGTTAGGGCAATTGAGAGAGAGAGAGATGAGACCCACCAGGGGACTTCTGTAATACCGCGGTGACATCAGGAAACAAGCCTTATCTGGATCACAGGAGGAGGAAAAAGAAGAGTAGAATCGATCGTGGCTATGAGCTAATTAATTTTCCGGTGGTAGTGGAGAGCGAAACTAAGTCATTGGTTGTATTCCTGAAACAACAGTGCTGAGAAGCGTTTAGTGTGGCGTGGTAATTTGTCCTAGGAATCATTGTGGTGGTACTTTCACTTTTGAATCAGCATAAAATTTTCTTGCTTACCGACTGAGCGCACTATTTGAAATTTGCGGCAATTGTCAAACTGAACCTGGCCAAATGAGACAAATGAGACAGACAGCATGGCGTTTTTAAAACATGAAAAGAGAGAGTCCGAAAGTGTAGGAGAGTCGGGTCCTTCCTTTCAGTTTTCCATGATTATTTTGAAAGCTACGGATTTTACAAAAAAAAGTCCAAAAGCCGAATCAAAGTAAATAAAATTTCGTACAAAATTATATATATAATACCCTGGCCAACAAAGTGGTATATTATACTCTAGATCTCTTGACGATATTGTTGATCTGAGCCCACCCATACAATCCCCGACTGTACCCCGACTGTAGAGGAAATTGATCTCGCGCTGTGGTCTTTAAAACGAAATAAATTGCTGGGCGCTGACGAGATACCAGCTGAACTGCTAAAATTCGGTGGAACGAGTCTAGTTAATGCAATACATCAATTACTTCTGCGAGTATGGAGAGACGAGGTGATCCCAGACGATTGGCGCAGAAGCATTATCTGTTAAATTCACAAAAAGGGATATCAACTGCGGTGTGCGAATTACAAGAGCATATCACTAGTCTGTACGTCCTATAAAATATTGATGACAATTCTGGGAAATAGAATAAAACCGTACACAGAACGAATCATTGGCGAATATTAAGGCGGTTTCAGGCCTGGTCGCTCCACAAGCGATCAGCTCTTTACGGTAAAACTGATACTCCAGAAGTGCTGGAAATACAATGGAGACGTATACCAAATCTATGTCGACTTCAAGCAGAATCCATGTTAGACTTACTGATCTAATTGAAACACGCACTAGTCTGAAGCAGGGCGATGGACTGGCGCCGACGCACTTGAACTTAGCGCTGGAATAAGCTATCCGGGCTCTGAATATGGACAGCAGCGAGACGCTACTTAGCAAGTTGACACAATCAGCATCATACGCCGACGACATCAACATCATGTACCGAAGTTCGGCCGACGCCGAAGAACTTCTGAATACACTCGACACAGCTGCGAAAGAAGTTGGTCAATGTTTCAGCTAGGGTGAAACTAAAATAATGATTCCATTGAGAACAACTACGCCTGCATAACTGAACATCAATGTGGGGGACCTCAACATTGAGTTTGTGAACGACTTGGTATACCTGGCTTGCAACTTATCAAAGGATACCAGCGAAACTGACGAAATCAACCAACGGATACAGCTAGCTAATACGACTTTTTTCTTATGCATCCGAGTTCGGACAGCATAGCGCATTAAAATGGATCGATAAGACATGCTTATTGCATCCGAGGTCGGACGGAATAACGTGTTAAAATGGATCGGTGTGTTACATGTTTATTCATGAATTAGATAATATATATTATACGAGTATATGTCGCGCTCGGTGGCCGTGATCGTTCGATCACCGCTCTACGATACTAATCTAGAGCTCGGAGATCAAATCTCGGCGCGATCAAAAACTGCCTGTGAGTACTAATAGAAGCACTGTGAGAGTGCTCCGGACTTGTCAGTATAAAGACGGCGCGGATAGGAGGTGCATGCTAGCAACTGCACTTCCGAAAAGTAGATATGCTATTGAAACGTCAACAAGGCATTGAAATGCTAGAGATGTTGACGCACCCATGCCCCTGGAGGGGTCAAGGCAATTAGAGAGAGATATTCGAATACGTCTGATTAACCGGACAACACGGATATCGGACTGATGACGTGCGGTCCCAAGGAGCTCGGTTAAGAGGGAGTGTACTGTAATATGTACATCATATTATTTTTATCACCTCGTAGCCAGTAGTAGATTCAGAGGCGGGAGGCATCTAAATGAAATTTTGCTGAGGCCTCCAAAACCTTCTGCACGGCCCTGGTTCAGACTTTGGTATCAAAAGTTATGTGTTCTACAATACATCCTACTGCATATTTCGATATAGGTGGCAGGACAGTGTTTAACTTCACTCTGTTCTTCATTAGATAAAACTCCTTTGAAAAATATTTCAATTGTATCTTGAATGTGGTAATTGTTTAAAATAATTTTATTCGTCATTATAAAACGAAAGACTTGGATGCACTACTCTGGCGAGTAACTTTAAATTTATTTGCAAATTCGCTGATATAAAGCCTTTTACGGTGAATTAACTATTGAATTTTCGATTAATATAACTTCGAAATTTCAATCAAATGCCATAACCACAAACAGTGCGGTATGTTGTGCAACAGTATTAAATTTCATTCCAACCACGAACTCCAATTACAACTTTTATAAAATGCCACCAGAAAAAAATCTACACATTAAGCCAAATTATTTTGTTTTCAATTCCATCAACTCTCAACTCTTTTCAATTGTAATTCATCTAACGGCCATTAAAAATGCGCCACGACGAATTTGTGCACGAAAGTTGAGCACAGTTGATGATGATTTTTGATGTTGAGGTTAGCATGATTAGAATCGGTTGGGTCAGCCGTCGGCGGTAATGTGCAAGTTGACAAGACAATTTTCCCATTAAATTTCAAAGCTTCCGAAGATATGTAGCTGGTGACTAGTTGTATGTTGTTACCAGAAAGCCGTTGTTATGGGGCCAAGAGGACAGTTCAATGGGGTTAAGGTAGCGCATAAATTATAAAACACAAGAATTTGCATCGTTAACAAGTGAAGGGCGCAGATTAGTGAGTGCAATAAATCAAAGAAGTAATTTGGCAAAAAAAAAAGATGTCATAAAATTACATTTCCAGAAAATTGTTAGCTGGTGTGATGACTAATTGGATGCAGGAACCAGTCTTCAGAATAATTCAAGAAATGAGCTCGTATAGGTAAATAGCTTTTACTCGTATATTCAATATTGGAATTACTAGTACAGATATATACATATATGTGATTAGCGCTTTTATCAAAGTGGTCGCTTCACACAATCACAATGGAACGTTTAGTTCCATTGTAAATTGTGAAGTTACTTCAAACATGAATTATCAAAAAGGCAATCCCCCTTGCCTTTTTGATAATTCATGTTTGAAGTTTCTAATTTGTTAATTTTTGTTAATTAATAGTAAAATGAAACCGGAATATAGAGGGCTACGCCCGCAATCCAAGGGTTTTGTAGCAAGAGCTTATTTTGGTATATAAATATCGGATCCTTGCTCTTCTTGATACCACTCAGATGGATAAGAAAAACATAATTAAAATGTCTTACTCGCTTACATTTTACATGTCAATTCATATTACGTGATTTTAATGAAACATAGAACATATTATTGCCTAAGGTGTTGGTTATCGTTGGCCATCAGTACTTTTGACCTCGAACGTGTTTAAGGCATGCAGTGGTGTGCTAACTGTAGCTATGGAAATAAACTATCATTTACCTATTCTGAGAAGATATACAGATTCCATTATTTTCCATTTTTTTCGGAACCCACCTTCCTGTAAGTTTTCATAATTCTAAGTATAACGGTCTCGAACTGCAAGGGGAAGGAGACAAATTACGAACTAATATTTTCTCCTCCCACAATGTTCCCCTTTCTACAAATTTCAAGAAAATGCGAAAAAATGGAATGTACTCAACATTACCTTTCCCACGACACCCCATTTGCCTATACCATTCGATAAAAAAAATTGACCTTAATTTCGCCTCTATGTGGACACAAATGGAATGTGCTCGACGGTACCTTTCTTACTTGCCTATAGCAGATGAAAAAAAATTTTGACATTCATTTCCCCTCTATGGGGACCTCCCCTTAAAGTCAGCCTATTACAACGAATCGCTTTCTCCGGCGAATTACAATAATTCTATATATTTCCACAAAATTTAATATATGTAGCTACAGCGGTTCATGAGATATTTCATGGACAGACAGACGGACAGACGGACGCATGACCGATTTCATAAGGGTTTTGTTTTTACTACAAAACCCTAAAAAAAGGGATCTGGAATTTGTGACTTCATTAAAGTCTATTTATACCATCATCCTATGCGGATGATGTAGCCATCGCTATCTCCGGGAAGTTTCCGAACTCACTTAGCAAAGTCCTACAAAACGCACTCTCTAAACATCTCAACTGAACTGGACTAGAAGCTGTGAAGTCAAGGTGAATCCCAGTATCCCAGAATCCCCTTTCCATAATAAAAAATAATATAATACCGATGGTGATTCTTCTATTGGAGGGAACGAAGCTGATTTTGATACTTGGGGTTAGTCCTGGACATGAAACTGAACTGGAAATAAGTATATTAGGTGTACAACTTTGCCTCCGCCGTTTTCCGACAGACGGCTGCAACGGTGAGGGCATAATTCAAAAGTGTCGCAAAGTGAGTTTGGACGTTTGTGAACGTATCGACATCCCCGCATTAGTAAAAGATATTCGCATTTTTAATAAGATTCGCGATTCAAAATGTCTGTTTTCGAGCCATGTTCTCGTCATTTGCGGCAAGTTTTGGTCTTCTGCTTCCATTTGAAAAAAAAAAAAAAACTGCGGCTGATGCTCATCGAATGCCCACAGATACTTACGGTGAGGTTGCTCTAAAGGACAGAAAATATCGTGAGTGATTTCAACGTTTTAAAAGTGGCGATTTCAATGTCGAGGACAAGCATGGTGGTGGGAGAGAAAAATTATTCAAAGACGACGAATTGCTCGATGGAGAATTCGCGCCAAACGCAAGAAGAATTAGCTGAATCACTGGGACTGACTCAGCAAGCCATTTTGAAACGCCTCAGGGCCTTGGGCATGGTTCAGAAACAAAGAAATTGGGTTCCGTACGAGTTAAAACCGAGAGATATTGAACGGCGATTATTTGCATGCGAACAACTGCTTCAAAGGCAGACTCGGAAGGGATTTCTACATCGCATCGTAACCGGCGACGAAAAATGGGTCCGTTTCGATAATTCCAAGCGCAGAAAGTTATGGGGAATGCCCGGACATGCTTCAACCAACGTCAACGGCAAAACCGAATATCCACGGCTGCAAGGCTATGCATTTGGTGGGACTAGCTCCATGAGATATACTACGAGGTACTGAAACCGAATTTAAGTGTCACAAGAGATCGGTACCGAATGCAATTGATGCGTTTAATTCGAGCATTAAAGGAAAAACGACCACAGTACCAGGAGAGACACAACAAACTCATCCTCCTGCATGACAATGCTCGGCCACACGTCGCAAATGTGGTCAACACATACTTGGAAATCCTGAAATGGGAAATCTTGCCCCACCCGCCGTACTCCCCAGACATCGCTCCTTCCGGCTACCATCAGAATTTTCGCTCGTACGAGGAAGTCGACAAATGGATCCAATCATGGATCGCGTCGAAAGACGCCTCCTTTTTCCAAGATGAAATCCGAAAATTGCCGGAGAGATGGGCGAAAGTTGTCGCTAGCGATGGACAGTACTTTGAATAATACATCTGTAAGTACTTTTTGACAATTAAGCTTTTAATTCACGAATCCGGTGAAGTTAGTTATTCCAAAATGAATTTACCAATCAAAGGAAATGCTATGGAACCATCTGCACGTTTATAATGTGAAATCGTATTCCAAAATTGTTCTATTTTTATATCCTTTAACTCCCCAAAAATTTTTTTGAAATCGAAATTTATAATTTCCCGAAATCCTAAATATCCTAGTACTCAATTGCCTTAACCCCTTGTGGGGCATAGCGATTCAACTGTTTCATGTGGCGCAGTTAACGTTTAGTTGGCATAATACTCCAGTCTCTATGTACATTCAAATAAGGAAGTGAACCACCAAATGAAATTCCTTTTGTAAAGTGTAGGGAGTTCTAGAAAAGCTTAATTTCAAGTTTTCGACCTCTGTTTCAAATGTGGCTTTTTTGCTAAAATAAAATGACGGTGAAATATTTTAGTTTTGCTACAAGGTCGACTGACAGCTCACTTCAAAGTTTTTCTGCGCTCTACAAGCTACTACGTGATCTTAAACTTATAAATACAGCAGTTGAAAAATTAAACATTTATGATTCTGCAGAAATAGTTGGTGAAGACATTGATCTCCTTGTGCGACTTATTTCACTCACCCCAAATATGTCCAACATTCCGGAAGGATTTCTGGAAGTCTGCATAAAGTAAAATGCATTCTCTACGATGTTTCAATTATGAAATATGAAAAATGTATAAGTGACAACATACTCTTTCTGCACGCATTCAGCGGGTGCGACACGACTTCCTATCTTTTCATTGTGGGAAAATCGAAATTCGTAACCGTTCTGAAAAATCATCGGGAATTACAGTCGACAGTGAAGGTTTTAAAGTAAATAATATTGATCCTAGTAGTAGTCCGGATGGCGCAACGATTAGCACGTTCGCCTTCTATGCACTGGGCCCTGGTTCGATTCCTACTGAATGCGGTAATTTTCGATAAAAAAAAGGGGATTTACGTGTCGGACTATGAGCCCACTCAGCTGTTAAATGAGTACCCATTTATGGGGTAAATAACTCGGTTGAGCGTGTCTGATCACACAACTCTGCACAAGACCGTCACGATCTAGAAAATGAGATGTTGCTAACTCATCTCGAGGCCATGGTTCAAATTGGACTGTTGCGCCAGTTATTTATTTATTTTAATATTGATCCTGAAATACTTGTCTCAGCAGGAGAACAAATTCTCGTCGCTTTGCACGCCGGTGGTAAGCAGGATAAGCGTTTAAATATACTAAGATATAAACATTTCGTTTCGGCCTCGAAGACGAAATTGAATTTGTCCGTGCTGCCCCATATTTTCCACACATATCACTAGGTGCAAATTTGGTTGGGCTACTACAAAGATCTTGAACATTGACGATGGCAAAAATCAGATGCAGGTTTGAAGCCACTACGAAATAAAGCCCCAACTGCGCCCGCCGAACTATTAAAGTTGATTTTTTGCAAATGCAAAGGAAGCAGTACTGGATCATGTGGCTGTCCGCTATTTGTTATCACTGCTTTGGTCAAACATGCCGAAATTTTCGAAAATTAATTGTTGCAAGAGAACATTGACGAACATGAAAGCGGCGAGCAATACCCAAACGAAGAAGAAGAGAATGATGATCATCAGCTTCTATCAACGAAGCGTGGGAGGTTCGAGTTATTTATAATGAAAAATATTGCTTATAAATAAGCACATGTCTCGACTGCAAGGTTAAGTCTAATTTTCGTAACAAAATAACTATCTGTAAAAGCAAAAACGCATCTGGTTCCCCTAGGGAAAGTTGATAATTTAAAAATAACGAAAATTAAACCACAGTACCAAGTAAATATCCATTACACGATGAAAGCTCATAGAATGTAACTTGTATAGCATAAAAAAACTACCAAAATGAAAATATTATGTTTCGTTTCTAAATTAATGCAATCGGAATCTTAGTGAAACCGATACGGCGCCGCATATCGACGCAACAACCAACGCGGAGATAACGCGATAGCGCCGACTTCAAACTTTGAGGCGCTCCACATGGCGAAATTTTTAGCGAAATAAAACGAAAAAAGAAGCAATATGCTCTATGAATTTGACTTGGGGTATTTTGGCACTTTGGTTTGACAATAATTAAAAAAAAAATACTGCTTCTTTATTTTGTTTTATCGTTCGTTATCTCAAAAGCAATAGATCATATGCAAAAAAGTAACTTGTAGAGTGTAGAAAAACCTTTAAAATGAACCCCGCGTCGACCATGTATGATCAATATACAATAGTAACCGAGTTATAGCAAAACCCTTTTTTACCGTTTTTTTATTCTAGCAAAAAACGCACTTATGCAGAGATCGAAAACTTGAGGTTAAGCTTTTCTAAACCCTGCCTACATACTAAAAAGGAATTTCGTTTGGTGGCTCATTTTCTTTTATAATAGTTTTCACGCACATAGGGACGGGAGTTTAAACTAATTTCAAAGAATGCTGTTGCCGGCACGAACCTTTGAAATTTGGGAAGAAACTACATCAAAATTTGATTTAAACCATAAGTTCAATGAACCGGATTAAAAAAGAAAAGAGACAATTTAACTTTCGCTACGGATCCTTCCAATAAATATGTCGTATATTTAATTTTCACTAGCTATTTAATTAATGCATACTTATAGTACATAATTCTTTGAATATCTCAATTGTGTAAACATATTAAAAATATGTGAAAACAAGCTTATTAAATATTCAAAAGGAAAATTCCTAAATATTCCCAAAATAGAGTTAAAAACAAATAAGTTGTTTTTTGTGTCGATCAAGCGATAGATTCGCCTTTATAATTCCAATTTTCCACCAGCATAAAATTATCGTAATTAATCAACATAAAAAAAAAATACGCGTAATGGTGATATATCTGAAAAAGATGGAATGTTAAAATAAGCCGCCGACACCGCTATATACAATTTCAAATGCACAGCTTGAAATCACTCGCCAACTAACTCGCTTGGCTACCTGATTTGTTATTCAAAATACTGAGACAACAAAAAGCAACACAAGAGTTAATAAATTCTCAAATTTTCTAATCAGATATTAAGTGATTTCCCGCCGAGCATATATTCATATATGTACAACATTTAAGATTCATTCACGACATGTACAGATCTTATCAGGAAATTGCTTTCTCGTAAAATCTAACACTCCTGTTAGCTGCCGAATGATTATTATTATTTGATAATGACTATTAATGGACTCTTCATTTAATTGGTATTCGACGAATTAATGTTAATTGGCTGTGGTAAAGATTTAATTTGAAGGTAAAATTTTGAAGTTAACACTCAGTTGAATGTTTGAAATAGATTTAACAAGGTGTTTAAAGGGTAGAGGTTTTTAAAAGTTAGTCATGGTCAATTTATTATTAGGTTGTTGCGGATGTTTCACTTCGTTTAAGTTCCTATTTTAACAAAAACTTAATTAGATTGGTCTGATTTTATTAAGAAGAAAAAAAATTTGTTCTTTATTTTATTTTTATAAGTGACCACCATCCAAACCCCATAGGGATATAAAAATTAATCGATTGTCAATTATTGCACTGTTAGCCCTAATCCCTAGTAGATGTATAGCATATCAACTACTTCTAAGAGACTTAGTTGATGTTTGTTTCGTTGCATTTTACTATTTTGATTATTAGACCCCTTGTTAATTGCCTTGACCCTCCCAAGGGCATGCCCGCGTGGACGTTTCGATAGAATATCTACTTTTTTTTGGAAGTGCAGTTGCTAGCATGCACCTCCTATCCGCGCTGTCTTTAACTGACAAGCTCGGAGTACTGTGAGTACTCACAGGCATTTTTTTTATCGCACCGAGATGTGAACGACCATTGCCACTGAGCGCGACACCTAAATCTCTACCATATTTTTGAAGTAGTAAAATTCCCTTATAAACACACTCCATTGACAACCTCTTGGAAGGCATAGTGCGTCAGTTATTCCATTGGGCTCAATTCTGGCGCGTTGAAAGAGAAATGAGAGTAGTTGCGCCGCCATGTGTAGCTCCTAATTCCCAGGAAAAACGAAGGGTATTCAGAGTGTGTGACACACATACATATCTTCATTCTTGCGTTGAAGTGAGTTACGACAGCTCTTGGCCGTTCTAAAACGGGTCACCCCGGTGTTTAGAAACGGCTGCCGCATTCGTTGGGATGTACAGTGAGAATCAGTCCTGACGCTGTCCTCGGATCATCTGCCAATCCTCATAAAGGTGAATAAACCATCCAACTTTCAATATGCTGATCACCGAACGTTGATTAATCACAACAAAGCTGACTGCGATGGCTTTAAAACCTTTAACAATGCGGCTTACCAACTCCTGCTGACGTGCGCGTGGCCGAAGGGAATGTAAGACGTCTACTCCAGGAAGCGGCTACAATGTTTATTCCAGGTGGTCGCATATCCAAGGTTCGGCCAAATTTTCCTACTTTAGCATCCAGATTGGCAGACGAACGGGACCGAATACGCATCACAAACCCGGATGATCCTCGCATCAAGGAATTAAACCTTGATATTTATAACCATGTAGCAATTCACAGGAGAAGGAAATGGAACTATCACCTTGAAAACTACAATCTAACAACTGGCGTTAATAAGCTCTGTTCGACGGTTAGAGCCCTCACAAACCCAACTAAGCATAAAGGGCATGTTGCAGTCCAGTTCAGCAACACCAGTTGTCCAAGCCCTTCAATTTTCATGCCAAGAAGTTGCCACAGCTATTAAAAGGGCAAAAAGTTCCAAAGCCCTTGGATCAGATGGTATCTCGATGGTCATGTTTAAACACCTTGACACGCCAGCAACTGACTATTTAACGACAGCGATTAACCTCTCCATCTCATCGTCTATCATCCCTGAGTTTTGAAAGAAGGGAAGGGTGACCCTCTATTCTAAAACCAGAGCAGAAACCAACGCAAGACGAATCATACCGGGCGACCGGTAGCGCAGTGTGCTGAGGCATCAGTCTCATATTTGACTACCGGCGTTTCGGGTTCGAATCCCGTCCACGACGACGTTCGTGGCTATGGATATGCAGGAGGTGCATGCTGGGAACTGCATTCTCCGAAACCAGTTTATGCCGTCGAAACGTCAACTGGGTCACATGGAACAGTTGACGCGCTATGCCCCACAAGGGGGTTAGGGCAATTGAGAAAATTACACTATTGTCTCCTGTGGCCAAGACTCTTGAAGCGCTACTCCACCTTATAATTGCGACCCACATACAATTAGCCGATCATCAACAGGGCCTTAGAAAAATGCACAGCACAACTACGGCTTTGGATACCATCACATCAAGAATACACAATGGCCTCAACCAATCACGTTCATGTCAACGAACCATTCTAGTGGCTTTAGACCTGTCAAAGACATTCGACACTGTCAGCCACTCGTTTCTCCTGTCTGATATCTGAAATGGGAAATCTAATCTATGTAAAATTAAACAGAGTGTCCCCCAAGAAGGAGTCTTATCTCTCACCCTGTTTAATCTATATATGTCACGACTTCCGACGCCACCTGACGGACTTGAAATCGTCAGTTACGCTCATGACTGTTTGATTTTGGCAACCGGCAATGACATTACCTAAATGTGCGAGCAGATAAATGTATATCTTGTAGAGCTCAACAGCTTCTTCATCAGCAAGAGTCTTACTCTGTCAGCGCCGAAGTCTTCTTCTGCTCGTTTTACCACCTGGACCAAGGAAGTAAAGCTACAACTGGAGATTGCGGTAGATTGTCAAACTATTCCCACAATTAACCACCCAAAAATTCTCGGTGTCACTCTTAACAACCATTTGTGACTGGACGAGAAACAGGAAAAAATTCCTCAAAACTTTAGCAGGCAGTTCCTGGGGGAAAGATAAGGAGACCCTACTCGCGACATACAAATCCATCCGGAGAACTCTGGCCAATTATGTGGCTCCCATATGGTCAGACAATTTATGCGACACTCAATGGAAAAACATACAGACCTGTCAGAACAATGCTCTTAGAACTTTCACAGGACCATCTGCATCAAGAAACCAAAATAAAAAAAATTAAAAAAAAAAGCCACAACACTCTTTTAAGAAAGCAGTGTAGATACTGCTTTCTTGGCTGTTTTCGGAATGACCATCCTAACTCAAGCCGGATGGACAAAGACCCAACTGCCGCGTCCCGTTAGACGCAACATGAGGGACCGCGAAAGAGATGTCCAAAGGTTTAAAAGAGTTCGCTTCGATAACACCAGCTATAAGTCGGCCGTCACAACGCTGCACAGTGAAGAAGTGCTTTCTTCGATCGCGGAGTTAAAACCGAACAAGGTATTGAATACGCAAACACCTATCATACCTCCAGACAAAGCCCGACTCTCAAGAGTATCCAGACCACGTTAGCTCAACTCCGTTGTGGTTGGTGCTCGCGTCTGAATGCATACCTATTCCACATCGACTGTGAAGTCCACTACTCCTGCCCAGCATGTGACCTCGCTCCACACGACGTTGAGCACATAATTAATTGTCCAGCAGCCCCCATACGCTTAACTCCTATTGCGTTATGGGAGAACCCCATGGAGGCAGCTGGTTTTCTCCACCTGGACGCAGAGGATACTTACATGGATAGTCAGAATTTTTGACACACATTTTTATCTGAGCTCGAAGCGCTGCGACAACAAACAACGTTTTTTTTGGTATAAACTAGTTTCGGAGAATGCAGTTCCCAGCATGCACCTCCTTCTCTCCCATTTAGCAGCCTACCTGCGACAAGCCGGGAGATGCTGTAGCTTATTATTACGCTCCGCAGGGGAAAGACAACTGAAACATCCAAGGCCACGAACTTCCTCGGCGACGGGATTCGAACTCGAAACGCTGGTAGTCAGACATGAGACTAATGCCTCTACGCACTGAGCTACCGGTCGACCATAAACATACACTAGAAACTCTATTAACCGAAACCCTTTTAACGGAAATTTCATTTAATCGGAAGGACCAGTAACAGTACTCAGTAACAAGCACACTAAAATATGAGTAAATGCAAAGTGAAAGTATGTTATTGAAGCTGGAAGCGTAATTAGTTCATCATACATTTTCTATAACTTTAGAAAATGGTACATTTAACTGTAGTTTTGGTTATCCGAAACCACCCTGCTCTCTTTATTTCGGTTAACACAATTTCTTCCGTAATTATTTCTTTTGGGAATGATTCTTTTCCACTCTTTGTTCAGAGTAATACAAGTGCAAAATACTTGCTTAAGAAGAAACTAAAAACTAAAATTGACTTCAATTTAAAACAAGAAAATACCCAATCGTTGATTCGCCTATGTACGTAATTAATGACTGTAGCAATCAACTTACCTGGAAAGAAATAGAAAAGAAAAATGTTAAATTTTATATAGACTTATAGTGTGTCCTAATGAATTCAAATAAATTTGCTATAATTAATTATCACGCACTCATAAGGTGCGAAAGCGTGTTAAATACAGGTGTATAAATATTATTGAATTAATTGACCACTATTAATACGCTAAACGACCTTCACTAATTTTGTTATCACAGACATAAAGTGCAGCAAATAATGGATATTCAATTAGTGAAAATATGTGAAGGACAGAGTTATTTAGGTTTGTAGTACTTTATGTTTGAATTCAAGCTTCCACCTGTTTGCAAATACATAAGTCTTTTTGGCACTTTGAATATTGAATTCGAGCGATAAAAATTATGTTTTTTGTTTGATTGATCTGTATTATAATTAACTGGATTATTATAGTCTATACTAATTTGCCTTAACACCAAGTGGGGCATAGCACATCAGCTACTCCTGCGCGTCATCGTACTCGGTTCTAGGCATTGGGGTGCATCTGTCCACTCCCCTTGTTCGGTTTTCATTCAGAATCGGGTCCCAATTCATGCCATGTCCAGCAACACAGTTATCACCCTTCCGCAATAGGTCACACATTGCCAATACCATTTTCTGCTTATCATTACATGTACTATACTATTGTATAAATAGTGTGGCGCATCATTTAGTGGTACTTTCGACACACACAGTCGAATTTGCAAAAATATAGATTTTTTGATATTTTCATTTTTTTACCCCGATCCCAAGTTTTCTTCGATTTTTTTAGGCACATTTTATGTCGGTATTTTTCTGAATCGACTGCAACTCTTTTTACCATGGTGCAATCTAGCCGACCTTCCGCTCTAGATTGATTACACTATTAATGCAGAAATCGCTAAATAGGCGTTTTTGCATTGCTCAGAACCACACTAAAATTATGCCGAATTGAAAAATATTGGCCATATTAGACTTGAAATCAAATTACGAGTATCTTAAATTTTTTTATGAGTTACGCCAACCATGTACTATATACGTATATTCAATAATAAAATAATATTAAAAAACAACTCACTATACAGGGTGTTACTAGTACTGAGGTTCAAACGTAAATGGGAGATAGAGGAACTCGTCTTGAGTGGAAAATCGTTCCACACATACTTCCGTTTTTGCACCGTTAAGGAGATAGCGCGATTTTAAGGACGAAGGATTTTCATCGTACCTGTGATCACTATTTGATCTCTAACTTCTGCTGTACTTAGCGTAACGTAATAATTCTGGGCTCGTTGGAAAGGACACAAATTGTTCTTTCTAGTTGCTATCAACTGTGTATAACACTGATTGTTATACTTTTTGAGAAAAATTAATTTAAATGACACAAAAATATTAAAAAAATAGAAAAAAAAATACAAAAAAGTCCTGTTTTCTCCAAAAAGGACCTGATTAACCACCAAATTTTATTACATTTTTGGAAAGCCCATAAAATTTCACTATAAGTTTGTGAACAGAATTTCTTCATAGGTTGAATTGTAAAGGAGCGGGGCTAACAGTTATCAAGCACGTTTCCTTCAAGTAAATCTGGTTTGACACCCGTCATTCGCCGAAAGAGTATGATTAATAATAGTGAGGACGAAATAAAAGAGTTGAAGTATGTTTATTACGTTTATTTAGCTTATTACGTTTACAAATAATTTTAATCGGTCCGGTATTTCTTTCCCCATTTCTCAATTCCACCAATTATGCCGAATTTTTGGAGAAAACTTTTTCCAGATCTCATAGAGGATATACCACTCTGTGTACTGGTCAGATTTTGGTACCAGCACGATGGAGCGCCAGCGCATTATGCTGCTAATGTCCGTCGGTGGCTCGACGCGAATTTTCGGGATCGATGGATTGGTCGTGGCGGTCCCATTGCATGGTCTCCACGATCTCCCGACTTAACTTCCATGGACTTTTATGTCTGGGGGTATTTGAAAAGCATCGTCTACGCAGAGGAAATTCATACACGAGAACAGCTCATTTCCCGTATCACCGAAGCATGCGATCAGTTACGAGCCCAACTACTGCGTGTGAACCCCACCAATGCCATTCATCGGCGATACCACTTGTGCTTGCTCCACAACGGCGGACATGTTGAGATTATTTGTAAACGTAATAAACTAAATAAACGTAATAAACATACTTCAACTCTTTTATTTCGTCCTCACTATTATTAATCATACTCTTTCGGCGAATGACGGGTGTCAAACCAGATTTGCTTGAAGGGAACGTGCTTGATAACTGTTAGCCCCGCTCCTTTACAATTCAACCTATGAAGAAATTCTGTTCACAAACTTATAGTGAAATTTTATGGGCTTTCCGAAAATGTAATAAAATTTGGTGGTTAATCAGGTCCTTTTTGGAGAAAACAGGACTTTTTTGTATTTTTTTTCTATTTTTTTATTATTTTTGTGTCATTTAAATTAATTTTTCTCAAAAAGTATAACACTGATTGGCACAGTTCATAGCAATTAGAAAGAACAATTTGTGTCCTTTCCAACGAGCCCAGAATTATTACGTTACGCTACATACAGCAGAAGTTAGAGATCAAACAGTAATCACAGGTACGATGAAAATCCTTCGTCCTTAAAATCGCGCTATCTCCTTAACGATGCAAAAACGGAAGTATGTGTGGAACGATTTTCCACTCAAGACAAGTTCCTCTATCTCCCATTTTCGTTTGAGCCTCAGTACTAGTAACACCCTGTATACATATATGTATTTTGACTATTTGCATTCACTTTGCCACCCTTTTTATACCCTTTACGGATGTGATAGGGTATATTAACTTTGTCATGAAGTTTTTAGCGCACAGAAGGAATCATCTTCGACCATATAAACTATATATACTCTTGGTCAGTATGATGAGACGGGTCGATTAAGCTTTTTCCGTCTGTCCGTCTGGTTCTATGCAAACTAGTACCTCAGTTTTAAAGCTATTGAGCTGCAATTTTGAACGAAGCCTCCCTTCTATTGCACGCTGTAAATATGTCGGAACCAAAGGAATCGGGCTACTACATCATGTAGCTGCCATGGGAACGACCGGTCCAAAAATTGGTCTTAGTGAGAAAAACTTTTTTAAATTTCGAAAGCTATCTTTCTCGAATTTCGCACAAAGCCTTCTTTCTATTGGACGCTATAAATCTGTCGGCATCAACAGAATCGAACTACTAGGTCATATAGCTTTTTATTTCTGAAGATATCTTTACAGAAGGCTAGCTTGTTGAAATTAAATATGTGTAGCTTATACAACTGTAAAGTAAAAAGCAAATTTAGTTAGGTAGATAGCAAATGGACCCTGGTCCACAAAAGAATCACAAGCTCTGCGACATTCAGCTCCAAATTCACAGAGAATATATTCTGGAGATTCGTCGTCGGTCTCATAAACTCGGCAGTTTGAGTCTGTACCGATGAGCGTAGTTTTGGTGGGATCTCGAAGAAGGGGTGAGTAGTCCGCAGATAATTTTGACCTCAAGTTGACCAAAACAACAACAACTACGGGCTTATACCACGATAAACAATTTAGATTGTCTCAAACCAGGAAGAGTTTCTTCCGCTCCAACTCCCTGGTCTCAGACCATAAAAAGATTTGGGCCAAGGGAGGGGGCAGTAAGTGCCCGTCTAGTAAGTTCGTCTTGTTCGTTGTCTACAATGTTAGAGTGCTCAGTCAATTGTGAGCGCATTTGAGGCTTCAAAAGTACTAAGGATATATTGTATTAACAGGATTTCAGTAGCATCGAGCAGACCGACGTTCTAGTCATCGCCATGATAACCGCTTGACTATCAGTGAAGATACTTATGTTTCTGTTGCGCAAACTTCAACTGATTTAACCTCCACTTCGAAGAGGGCTGGACAATTTTTCATACTTAGGATAACTCTTTGACCTGGGGCAAAAATGCCCGCACCCGAGCCCACATCCGTTTTGGAGTCATCCGTGAACTATTTTAGAGAGTTTTAGGACTTCGTTCACTCGTTTTCTATTCCACAAAGTGTACCTGAAGGAGTGCTTGAAGCGTAGCTTCAAGCAAGTTGGTGAGATGGTAACGGAGCGTACTGTAACTTAGCAGCCTCAAGGGCCGCAGTCGGAAAGGAAAGCAAGGTTCTCGTTATAGTGTGGCAGTGGCATGCAAGCCTTTGTATAATAGTGAGAGTGTTTCTACCAGCGGAGGGGTTGGTTGCTGTTTTCCAACAAATAAAAGTAGCAATCACTTTGCAGATCCAAAAGACAATGCGGGGCTTTGTGCGCAAGTTATACCTGCATACTGCCTACAAATCCACAAAGCCTTTGTAGCCATTTCGGATGTTACTTTAAGATGTGTGCCCAGAGTACCTTACTATCAAGTGTAACTCACAGGTGCTTTACCTTGTCTGCCATTTTCACAGTGAAGTTGCACAGAGTGGGGCATTTCATCGTCTTGAGTTTCCACTTTTTTTCGTAAATTTGAGAATAACGTTCTTCGCTGGGCTGACCCGCAGTACACTTATGTCACATTCACATCATTCTTGAACTACGCACAACGCTCTCCGTGATGGGTACAGCTTCTACAAATTTACTCCTGACGACAATAATCAGGTTACCAGCGTATTCTTATCTTGGAAACCCCAAACCAAGATAATTTCCACATGAGAGTGTCTAAAGCGATGCACTAGAGCAAGGGGATTGCACATTTACCTGAGTGCAGCCTAGAGTGACGTTTGTTTTGAGAGTGGTATCTACAACTTCTGTGATTGATGACCCTCCTGGAAGTGCGTTTCGCTCAGACTGCCGCGGGGGTGTCGAAACCTTTTTATTTTGAGGACCGTTGATGGAATCAACAAGTAGGTTGTGTAGAGCATATTCAGTAAATTTTCCGGATTGATAGCAAATTGTCTACTGTGAAGCGGATTACTCACAAGCATCTCTTCATTGCTTTAGCATAACAAATTTTAGCCTGATCGGCGGATAGAAGCTAGCGTCATCCATAGGCTTGCTACCAATTTTTGGAAAAAGACCACTTTTTCTGACCTCCAAGACCTGAGAATGTAGCACAAAAAAAGCTGCTACTGAAGTGGCTTAAGAGGTATAGGCCCAGTAAATGTTGCCCTTTTGAAGAAGAACCGCAAAAGTTGCGTCAATGCTTGTCGATTTGTAGGGCTACATTTGACCGATTTCAAAAGGGTTTTGTTTTTACTACGAAACCCTAAAAGGGCTAAAATTTCAGGGTTTTTCGCCTGTACAGCCGCTCTGACCCCCTCATAATACGGGACACACCAACATTCGTACCAAACGGCATTTCTCTATCATATTTGCATGATGTTGGGCTTTCGTTTTGTATAAACGTTCGACCGGCCACATGGTGTTTTTTAGGGTTTTGTAGTAAAACAAAACCCTTATGAAATCGGTCATGCGTCCGTCTGTCTGTCTGTCTGTCTGTCTGTCCATGAAATATCTCACGAACCGCTGAAGCTACATGCATGAAATTTCGTGAAAATATGTGGAAGTACTATAATTCTCTGGAGAAGGTGATGCGTCGTAATAGGTCAACTTTAAGGGGGGGTCCCCATAGAGGGGAAATGAAGGTCGAAATTTTTTTTTCGTCTGGTATAGGCAAGTGGGGTATCGTAAGAAAGGTACCGTCGAGTAAATTCCATTTCTGGAATTTTTTTCAAATTTGAAGAAACGGGAAAAGAGGGAGAGGGGAAAATATGTGGTCCGAGTTTGCCCCCCCCCCCCTTGCATTTCGAGACCGTTACACTTAGAAATATGAAAATTTACAGAAAAGCGGCATTTCACTAACATAGAAAACTCAAAGTAATAGAATTTCAAAATCTCATCAAAAAAGGTTAATAATAGTACATTTCTATTGTTGCAGTTAGCACGACCCTGCACCCTTTAGGCACACCCGAGACCAAAAATATTGATGGCCAATGATAACCAACACCATAGGCAATAACGTCTCTAAGTTTCATTACAATCGTGTATTACTTATTTTAATAATAGTACATTCACTTAAAATTAGGCATTTTTACACTATTCATACAAAAATACGCCTACCGGCTTGAAGGTGCGAGTACTACTTGCATGTTGTTTTTCGTAGTGCGAATTGCAGTTATTGTTACATATTATGGTTAATTACATTTATGAAAGGGTAAAGATTGGTAGCGGGCGATGTGTTGTAATTGGCCAACTATAACGAGCGGGGGAGGGGTGGGGCGAAATTAAGGTCAAATTTTGTTTATCGACTGGTATAGGCAAGTCGGGTGTTGTGAGAAAGGTAATGTTGAGTACATTTTATTTTTTGGCATTTACTTTAAATTTGAAGAAAGGGGAACAGTGAGGGAGGAGAAAATATTAGATCGTAATTTGTCCCCCCTTGCATTTCGAGACCGTTACACTTAGAAAAATGAAAACTTTCAGGAAGGTGGGTTCCGAATAGCATATAAAACGGGAAATAATGGAATTTGTATATCTCGTCAAAATAGGTTAATAATAGTTTATTTCCATAGTTACTGTTAGCGCACCCTTGCATCCCTTAAACACGTCCGAGATAAAAAGTAGAGATGGCCAAGGATAACCAACATCAATATGTTCTAAGTTTCATTACAATCGCCTAATATACTCAACTGCCCTAACCCCTTGTGGGGCATAGCGCGTCAACTGTTCCATGTGGCCCAGTCGACGTTTCGTTGGCATAAATTGGTTTCAGAGAATGCAGTCGCCAGCATGCACCTCCTGCACATCCATGGCCACGAACGGCGTCGTGGACGGGATTCGAGCCCGAAACGCCGGTAGTCAAACATGAGACTGATGCCTCAACACACTGCGCTACCGGGCGAATCGCCTAATATGAATGGGCATGTAAGATACTATATGATGGGTCAGACATTTTTATTATGTTTTTTTTTATCCATCTAAGTGGTACCAAGAAAAGCAAGGAGCCGATACTTGCATACAAATGTAAGTGCTTGCTACAAAACCCTCGGATTGCGGGCGTAGCCCTCTATATTCCGGTTTCATTTTTTGTTTTTTGTTGTTTTTTTTGTATAAAGACGATATTGAGAAAATGGGCCACTCAATATCGGGATAAACTGCTAGTTAGCTATCCGGGACAATAAATTTCATCTTAGCGTATGCAACGCTCAAAATGGTCGTGGTCCCAAAACACCAAAATCAGGAACGTGGTCCAGTTCCAATCCAGGCCCGGGTCCGTGGATCATAAGTTGTCTGAGAAAGGGCTATGGGCTATGATGCATCAGCTGTCGGTTTTTCTGCCAAACTGAACAACTGACGGCATTCGAATTGAATTACGACTGTGTGCTTATTCATTTGTTTTGTGTCTTTCATCGACAACGGCCAAGAGCTTATTTACAGATGACATAAAACAGAAAACTAGCGACCGCATCACTAAAGAACACCGCAACAATTGAAAAAACACGTCCGCATATGTGAGCTGTCAGAAGTTTGACTAAACTGGACCGGTAATGGACCGGAAAAAAATTACGATCCGAAAAATGACATTACCTGGAACATGTTCCATTGTACCGGACAGGGTTTTTCTCAGAAAATCAGATAAAAGATCCAAAAATCAGAAAACTAATTCATTTAGAAACTCGCCCAATAACGCAGCCGAAAGCTCAGCTAATGCAGTAGAAAATCAGCTGATTTTATTTGGCGATATTTTGTCGTCTGTTCTTTTCTAGGTCTGTGATATCCCTCAGAATTATTTTCCAGCTGAGTTGGTTTCAAACCCTTTTCCTTCGGATGACGGACGCCGCGCAACAACTGGGCTTTCAAGATTGGATGATGCGGTCGCGTGACCGAGATACATAATTGGAGGACAACGATCCAGGCGGCCAAGGCCCGACGTCGGGCTGTCGTGCGACAATGATGATGATGATGTCATTGTGCCCTCGGGATTTATATGTATAGGTAGATGCCTCGGCATGAGTTGTGTGCGTCGAATGTGTGAATGTATGAGTCGAATGCGTCTCTATGCGTTTTTCTACAAATTTGTATGAAATCCAATACTGAATTAATGGTCCCGGACCCGGGTCCTCAGATATGCAACGACATTGTGTTGCAGTGGAATAATGCGAGTGTTAAAATATTTTTATTGAGATATCGAACCTCTGATAACAATTTTACATAATTCACATTACTTTCATGTCACATTCTGATTTTATCTTTAAAAAACTTCACATACGAGTACATCACATTTCACTTCAAATTAATTCCTCATCATCATAAAGTGCAAAATTCATCGTCTGATATTCGAATGATAATAAGATTAAAAAAAAAGTTTTAATGTATCATCTGAATAGGAAACTGATACTTTCATATGTTTGTGTATTATCTTAGTACGAGTATAATACGAGTACTATGCAATCATTTTGTAACTTTCGTTTCATTCGACTGATTGAAAGCACATCAGCCAAATGGACAGAAGCCGATTGTTCGATTAGCAATTTTTGTCACGTTTTGACTGATACTAGCACATTTATCATTTTGAAAGTACCTCATTCACTGCATCATCGATGTATAAAGTATAGATACGAGTTACAGCATGACTCAAAATCTACACACTATAGACGTACTTTGAACGGCTTTGAGTTTATCAAAGTAAATTTGATTCTTTAGACACTCGATATTATCATACTTATGATAAATCGTTAATAAAATATTATCATAAACATACAACCGGGACTGAAGAAAGTCACGATGAAAGCGTTTGTCATCGGAACATGAATATCGCATTTTTCCCATTCCGTATCTGCAATGTATAATGATTTAGGTTCATATGGGATAGATAAGATAGTTGTTATTCCACTTAATTGGTAATCAAAAGAAAGGGAAGAAGATTTACTGTGATAAGTACAGAAAAAGCGCGTCGCATAATATTATACAAGATTTGAAAAATTCGTGATGTTTTTTTGATTTCAGTTGAAGTTGTAAGTTGTTTTGATTTTTCACAATTGTAAGAGCACAACCAGAAAAAGGTAACATGTAGTGAATTATGTATACGAGTATTGATACTTAGTAGTAGTATTTATTGAATGGGCAGCAAGCACTAGTGCTGAGAGTCTGGTTCGTGATATTGGAATCGTGATGTTGATTTAAAGTAAGTCATGTCGAGGTAGGTTAGCAGCTTGCGATCGATGATAGACTAACTACCTGTCCGCCAAGAGCTTACAGTAACCCAGAGAGCCGGCTCTAATTAGTAGTGACTCTTGACTCTTTTTACTGAGCCAGCACATACGCTCTTACTCTTTCCACTGAGCCGTTCAAAATGAACAACTCGAAAGACTCGGGGCACATATTCAATAAAAGTTGTAGTTAAGTGAAATGTAATGTACATACTACAATATTATTAACTAGCCTGCTTGTTTGCATACTCATATAATAAACGATATTGTTGACAATAGTCATACCAAGTTTTATGACAATCGTTTAATATCTAACGATATAAAATGCATTGTAGTGAAATTGCAATGTGAAATTTCTAACACTTTTAGCCTATTTCACCCCTCGCTCCGTCCTAGTTACAGCAAATTGAAAAAAAAACGCCAGAAATGGAAAGGAAAGTATTCGTTTTCCTCTTTGATATGACTTCCTAGAAGACTATAATCGAAAAAACAAAATCTCCCCCCCGCCCCCTTTTCATCCTTTTCGGACCTTTCCGACCCATCGATATTTTTTTTGTAGCAAAATCAGCTTTTGACGAAAGTATGACCTTAGCGTGCGTTTACACGTGAACATCTCGCCGAATTTGAACATTACCGCGGTAATGTTCTTGAACATTAGGACTAATATACCAACAACTACCACGTAAATTTCGTTGCCGACACACACGGAAGGCATGAAGAATGATGGGTTGCTAGAAAGATACATATTTGCCCATGGACCCGTAAACAGAAAATTATCCTTCGTCTGTTTGTTGTCATTTGGTAATAATATGCGTATTGTTGATTCGTAGTGTTGTTGTTTTAGTTATGAGACCTTTTTTTGAAAGCATTGTCTTTATTGAAGAGATCAATAGATATCGGGTATGCATTTTTCTACCGCAAGTATATATTACTGGGTTATGGTTTTTGACTTGTTATTGTTTTGCATTGGGAAATCAATTTGATGATGAAATTTATGGATGAAAGCAATGATCACACGAAAGCGAAGTTTAATTTAGATTGTTTGGAGCTCTATCTAAATGCTGTAAATCAATTAATTTGTACGTGACATACGTACATTGTATGGATTTTTTTTTTATTTTAGTTTAAGTGAATAAAGTACAAGTAATATGCAAATATGTACCAACATGGAATTGTGGTTTTGTGAAGGAATACATTCTATGCAGCCTAAAATTATAGGTACGTACATACATCCACATTTTTGTGTAGTGGGGAAAATTTCTTGTTTATGGTCCGTCGCATATAAAATTAGATTAGACGGGAATAAAGTGCGATGCATGTTGTTTGTTCAGTGTAGAGACAAATGAAATATACTACTTCGGAAGGCTTTTTGAGTCTCTGTATCTACCTGTTTCTCAGTAGATACTTTATCTGTTGCTCAATAGGGGCTGTATCTTTTGGTCAATAGATAATGAGTCTGTTGGTCAGCATATACTGTGTCTGTTAGCCAACATATATTGCATCTGTCGCTCAGTAGATACTGTATCTGTTGGTACTGTATCTGTTCTTTGTAGATACTGTATCTGTTAATCAGTAGATAGAAAATGAGAGACCAGTTTTCATCCAGGTCTTGTATGGGATCACATCTGGATCAGAGTTGAAAATGAATTAGCTGAAATAAACTTCTTTCTCCGCCATCCGCCTCTAAACCTTTCTATACTGAGCCCGTAATTTGGCCCCATGCGGCGAAGTGTCTGTATGATGGCTGTTTAAGTTCGCTCGTCGCAGATCCGTGTCGTTTTTTTTTTCATCTGATCTGACACCGAAATCAAAATGACTCCAAAATGAATAATTACACCAATTGTACGTTTCGGGTACATGCTATACATTGCCTAGGTTCAGGATTCTCAACGTTGCAATTACGTTTCAAGTATTTAGCAAATGCATGTCAAACGATAAAAAGGGAAATCAACCGAAACAATTTTCTGATTCATTTCACTAGTTTGTATTTTACATGCCATCTCCACCTAAAATTGAACAGAGTACAAAGCAACTTGGAACGTTTAGGGTTTTCACGGAACGTACCCATTGAAAATATTGAGCATACGGCAGAGATTAATAAGATCTTTTTTGTAGTAAAATTTTACGTTTTAGAATCAATTGCCTACCTTTATGTATACATCGATAAGCAAATTATACGAAAATATGGGTTAAATAATATACCTACATGTTTATACTAATATATCTATCTAATATACCTACATAGCTCAAACAGTTACATTTTAATCAATCAGACTTACATCTGATCGCATTTCGATCTAACACCCCACAAAAAAATATCCATTTGTCCTTATTTCATTATTTTCTGACCTGGTGTCATAAAATCGAAAACAAACCAAAAAAACTCAAACAAACAACAACTCAACTCAAATTACCCATCGTCTACCTGCTGGCAATTTGTGTGAAACGCAAGACGATTGAAATAGATTCGTAATATATGTATACATTTTCTGTCAATGGTTGACCCTCGTTTGAAAACATACCTTCATATGAAAAGGTACATTTCCATTAAATTCGGCGAACATTTTCGCCCGTTCCCATTCCTCATGGGAACAGCTCTGAACATATTCGCCGAATGCACCTTTTGTCGTCTTAATGCTTTTTCCATAAGACGCGCATTAATATTCGGCGAAAAAGTTCTCGGGAAATGGATAGATGGGAACATTGCCTGTTCCGTTCGGCGAATATAATGCTATTGTTATTGTATTCACATTCGAATTCGGCGAGATGTTCACGTGTAAATGCAGCATTAGAATATTTTTTCCATACACGATCTTCTTATTGGATATTTTTATCGTACTGTTTATCTTCTTAACTAGTCCTTAAAGCTACTTACTTTTCATTTTACTCCAATCACTTAACTGAAGTTGATTTCACCGGATTGGTTCTTCATTTCAAAGCTCTCACAGCTTAAGCACGAAACTACCGAATGTTTCAAATCTAATTTTAACCCGTTATATCTCATATATTTCAATGCGCAAAAAGTACGCGCTTGTGCAAATGCAGCCACTAACATTTACTTCCTCAATCATCAACAACATTAACATCTCCAGCTGCTGGTGTTGCATTTCTAGACTAGACTGTTACTTTGTCAGAATTTTTCATATGGTCTGCATTTTCATATACCCTGCAAGATACGAAGCAAAGCACTGAAAAAGACTCAAATTATTCCGCTCTGTTCTAAAAGCTTCATGCCATAAATTCCTCATTTGGCAGAGAATTTGAGTAATTGGAGTATGTGTTGTGAGTGAAACATCTGAATTTGAGTCTACACTGAATTACATAAATAATCAATGCTTGTGTTATCACCACAGCCCAGTATGCCTCACAGCACACAGTGTGCTGTTTGTGTTAAAAACTCAAAACTCATATTGCGAATAACTCATTTCGTGCCACAGCATACAGAGGAAATTGTTTGGTTGTTGGTTTGGTATCGTTTTCATCTAAGGTTGAACTTGAGATGATGATAGAAGACGATTACTTTTGTTTTAGAATGTTGGGCTTGTTTTATGTATTTGGGGCCCAACATTCTAAAACAAAAGAAATCGTCTTCTATCATCATCTCAAGTTCAACCTTAGATGAAAACGATACCAAACCAACAACCAGACAATTTCCTCTGTATGCTGTGGCACGAAATGAGTTATTCTTGTTTTATGTATTTTGGGTCTAAGCTGGGATAACTGCCTTGGTCACAGGGCATGGTAATTTTAAGGCTCATCTGGTCAAGATGACAATCGGGGAAGATAACGTTTGCAGGCTATGCCTGGAAGAGGCCGAGACGGCAGCACACATTGTGTGCGAATGTCCAGCACTGGCTAGAACGAGGTTGAAGATCACAGGCAAGCACACGATAAGTGTGGAAGCCATGAGTGAACTCAGCCTTAAACAAATGCTAGCAATAACACGGGACTCAGTGATGAAGAAAGAGGTCGACAACTATCAGTCGACATCTGGAAGCCACTGATGACCGGGAGGGGGCGAAAAAGGACCCAAACGTTAGTGGTCTGCTTCGGCTATCCCGCAGAATATATGTAATAATAATAATGTATTTGGGGAAACTTGGAGGTGCGGTGCGACGAAAGCAAATGATTTTTGATTTGCTTGCAGTCGGCATATGCATGGACTGTTGTGTGCATATTTAAGTATACACAATGCGTGCATTGTATACTGCATAGAGATTATGAATGGATTTAGATGGTTTGGCAGATAGATAATGGTGGTTTTAGTTTCAGATAAGGTATAAGGATGGGATGTGAATTTATATGAATGTAACACATATATGTGTGTATGTAATCAGAAATTTTGAATGAGTGTGAATTTTCTATGCGTTGCGTAGTATTTATGCGGGGTCTAGTTTGTGTATTCATTTGACAGTGTGTCATTCCTAAATTGAACGACTCGGAGGCTATGTCGTTGTGCCGAATCTTTCGCTCATTCTGTCGAGTCGTTCAAAAAAAACGACTCGTTACTGTGTTGCAAATCACTACTAATTAGCTTCGAATACCATACTGTTGTCACCACTCCACTCGCTGAATATGGGATGTGATACTAAAACGATCAGGCTCGTCTTAAAAATCAGATTCGCACCTTTATAGTATGAATATGCACACTAGAGACATAAATCTAGATAGATTTGAAAATCCCAAAACACATGGACACCATCCGTTTTTTCATCTCACTAAATTTCACCTCATTTCGTCTGCTGAAAAGTAAACAGAGAGACACGCGAGTCCCGAACAAACCTATCAAACTCAACTCACATTCCCCAATTCTATCTCATTTCCCCGGAACACCCGCCCGGTCTGTGTAGTACAAGAACCAGGTCAAAACCATGATACAAGGAAGACGGCGGAAGTCGGCTCTCTAAGTACCTACGTCACACGCCCATACTATTGTGTGAAGACTTCGTTTTTGGCCTTTATCTCTGTAACAATTAGTCCTAGCGAAAGACTTTCTGCGGCGAAATTGAGGATCACGAAAATATACATAAAAAATTTGCTTTTTTTCTATCTTAAATAGTTTTCGATATAATCTCATTCAATGGCTCCCTGTACGCACGAAGTTGAAAAAAAAAACATATCAAGCAGAGCCCACACATACAGAGAGACCACTGCACCGTGTGCTGCACTCTCAACAAGCGAAGCGATACTGCCGTGAGGGCAGAGATGGGCATTTACTACATTCTACTTAGATTTGCTACCATTTCTTTTTTATTTTGCTACTCTACTACGTATTAACTTACTCTTACTAACAAGTTTTTTGTTGCCAGGCGCCGACCATCGATACCATACAACTTATATGATGCTTGTCAAGTCATTGCCCTTATCAGTCCTAGCGGGACTACACAATTCTACAAGTGCGAAGTATATTCAGAATAATATCAAAAAAATTGTGCTCACCGGTTTCGACCGCTAGTGTGACGCGTATCTGATCAGACGCCTCCGCTTCGCGCATCACACCAATGGGGAAGGCGTGACTGAACACAAGCCAAGTCGGATTGTGTTTTGCCTTATATTGGGTGGCAAACACAACAAGGGTGCAACGAAAAACTTGTTTGTTTTAGCTACTGGCGTAGAACACAGAGGATTTCATATTGGAGAATCGTAAGTTGCGATTTCCATTGGATATGAATTTGCACCCTTGTTGTGTTTGCCACTCAAATTTGTACCCGAAGTTTATGCAATTTACAGGCACCAAATAATTACGGAATTGAAACGAACATAAATTATTTTTGTCAGCTTCCAATTGCTGCAGAACTACAATATTTTGAAGAACAGAATATAAAGTATCATTCAGATCTTTCAAAAGTTTCAAAGGCTCTGCTGAATTAGATTGTTTTTGTTTGACATCTTTCAATGGAAAGCGCAGGAAATACAAATGCATTTTGCTACCAACGTCTCGATACATCTGATACAGCGTGTCAGCCTTAAAACCTGGATCTCTGTATTCAGACATCCTAGCCTCGTTGAAATGTACCTTGAGAGTTTCCCATTGCCTAAAAATTGTATCAATTTACAGTGAAAAAAAAAAATAATAATAAAAATTTAGCTAAAGTATCGCAAACTGAAGTGCAAAAAATACGAAAATGTTTTGAATGTAGTTGCTAACTTATTTTCTCATTTAATTTATTACTTTATTATCCATGGATTATCTACATATTAAATATCAATCGAAAAATAGATTATCCAAAAACATGAATAAAGCGAAAAGATCCATGAACCAGTTTATCGTTAATATTTTTTATTCATTTTTTCCAGTATGAAAATACTCATTGAATCATTTGAAGTTTTTGCATATTTCAATTTATTGTAAAATTTAAATCTGATTTATTCAATTATGAAAAGTATAAATGAGTCTAAGTCCAATTCAGTGTTTAATTTTGCCGAATAGTCTAACGTTTTTGTGGATAACAACTCGTTTCGGTGAAATATTCGTACACGTATTTTACAATGCTTGCAACTGAAGCAAATGGAAAGTACTCGGATAAATACGAGTATATTACATAATTAATGAAACTATAATTTGGATTTTAATGCAAAGCCAACTCATATGAACTTATATTAAACTGCTTTTCTGAGAGAAGAGGGATATGAAACTGGCATTTTTAATATTTTATATAGAAGGATGATTTCTCTGTCTGCATTGAAAATAATATTTTTCGAGTTACTTGTCTAAGCCTTTCAATTGCAATATAGGGCAAAAGACTGAGAGTGTAAACAGTTCACGATGACAAAACCAAGAATAATAATAATAATAATAATCACAAGGACAGGCTAAGATACCCAAGGGTAGGCACTGCAACCTTGAGATCTAATGTGCCAGTCCTAATGTCCTAATAGATCCTTTGTAGGAGTGCTCCTTACGACCGCTCAGCTTACGATGGAGTCTCCAAGAAACAAGAACCTGAAACGGGGTACAACCGGACATTCGCAGAGAAGATGCTACTGGACTCTGTGTTCTCCAGGCAAAGTCGACACTCCGTATCAGTGGATAGACCCATTTTGTTGAGATGATATCTCACCCAGTGGTGAACCGTGAGGGAACCCACGGTTAATCTCAGGTCCGCTCTGCCCAGCAGCTGGTTTCTTTAAGACCGTAGGGTTTTATAAGATGTTCGGACTGCCACATTTTTGGAAGACAATCAAAGTGAGTCATTGGCAGACCACTCCCTCACTATTGAAATTTTTTTCCCCAACTCAGACCACAGTAAAGATCATGCCCAAAAAATATATCCGAAGAGCCCTGTCTAGCAAGTTCATCGGCAGCTTCGTTACCAGGAATGCCCTGATTGCCTGGTACCCAACATTAAGTAACCCGATTGGTGTTAGTGAGACACTGAAGGGTTTAAAAACACTCTTTTACTAATTTCGATGAGAATCTGTATGAAGAAAGAGGCTGAAAATGGCTGTCTGACTAACAATGCAAAAAGCGATGTTAGCACCCTTCAGTTTCTTGTCCAGAATGCCTCAATGGCATGGACTTCAGTTTGAAAAACGTTAGGCCAGACGCTTATAGCAATGGATATCCTGGTTTCCGGCCTATAGACTCTAGCATCAACTCCCTGCTCCGTCTTTGATCCGTCGGTAAATTGCATAGTATACCGGGAGATATAGCCAGGGATGTCTTTGTCCCTTTCCATGCGAGTGGGGATGGAGACAGAGAATTTTTTTACCAAAACATTTTTCCCTAGCCATATAATCAAATCTCGAGCAGATCTGCATGTCAGGGATCCCCTCCAGAATGCACATTTTAAGCTTCATCAACTAAATGCCTCTCGTGTAGGTAAATTTTTGTTTGTCACTTTTTGTTGCTATATTACAGTAACCTTTCGACTGTACCGTGGATTTTCTTGAACCTCCACCGGAAGCTACTCCCCACTAACTTTAACCAATTGGACAAGTTTCGCTCAACTAGTTTCTTCCGTTATAAATTAATTGTGTTCTCAAAATTTTGCTGTTATATAGCTGTAACTCTGGAACTGACTCATTGATGTTGCTGAAATTAAAAAGGAACTCAGTCCTGATGATCACCCACCAATTAAAAAAGCTTCACTTAGCTAGCTTCTTGCCATATAGAGTTATTTTGCTTAGAAAATTTAGCCGTTATATAGCTGTAACTTTTTAACCGTTCGATGCGATTTTCTGTAATTATTTAGGAGCCCAGTCCTCATTAACACCAACTAGATAGGTTTAGGTTAGCTTCTTTCGTTAAGTAGTTATTATGCTAATAAGATTATGCTGTTATATAGCTGTAACTTTTTAACCGCTTGATAGATGTTTGCTAAAATTCAATAATAGGCTAGCCCTTATTAACGTCTACCTACTGGACAAGTTTGGTCTAGCTAGGTTTTTCTGTTATGGAGTTACTAGGCTTAGATTCTTTTGCCGCTATATAGCTGAAACTTTTTAACCGCTTTATCGATTCTGCTGGATTTCAATAGCAGCCGGCTCTCTACTGACATCTATCAACTGGAAAAGTTTCACTTCGCTTACGACTTCCGTTCGACTGTTATCGTGTCCACGTCATTTTGCGGATATATGTATATACGACCGGTAGCGCAGTGTGTTCAGGCATCAGTCTCATGTTTGACTACCGGCGTTTCGGGTTCGAATCCCGTCCACGACGACGTTCGTGGCCATGGATGTGTAGGAGGTGTATGCTGGCGACTGCCTTCTCCGAAACCAGATTATGCCAACGAAACGTCAACTGCGCCACATGGAACAGTTGACGCGCTATGCCCTACAAGGGGTTAGGGCAATTGAGTGGTAGTAGTATATATTTTCCTTTTTTCAATTTCCAAGCGTCGTCCAAGGTAATCAAATACATATTTAAAACGTCTCCATAGTAATAGATAAATCAATGGGCAATGACTTCCTTATTTCTGGTAAGACAACAGCAACCATGAAAATCAACTATATACACACATTATGGCTCTTAACGTGCCATCATGCTAATAACTATTCAAATCACTTTAGTAGATGAAAGCGTTTAACCGTTTAAGTATTTACACTACAGGCTTTATTACCACGAATCTTTTTGTCATCAAACAACAAAGAAGCAATTAAAGCGTAACCCATAAAGACTAACCCATTTGACCTCATGCATAGCATCAAACGACCACCGGATCAAAAGTTAAATTGAAGTCATCATCAACCTCTAGGCAAAGATCACAGAATGCATTGAACCTCAGCCACATATCTAATTCATCGGTTGCATCATACCCATAAAATCAGTTCTTTCTCGAGAAGATAAAAAAAGATAGACGTGGATGAGTTGGTGGCTTTTTGATCCAAACGAAGGAGTGTATGCTTGAGTACATTTACTTGTCGTTGCCGCAAAAATAGCTTCTTCTAATAAATTGCTCGCGTCTTTTGTGCATAATTGTTAGCAAACAAGTTATGCACATTTGCCAACAACACACAAAAAAAAAAGAACGAAAGCATAACAAACAATGGCACAAGTGCCTCGTCGGTATTCAAAATGAGCAGCAGAATCGAGCGAGAAAAAAAGGAAGACATTTTGCCATCTTCAATGATGTCTTTACCGCAAAATTGTCGTTGTCATCGCCAATTGGAAAACATATAATGGTCTCATTCGAATAAATTGCAATCGGTAGATAATTTGCATCTTGCAATTGTGTGACTTGAAAGTTTATAAATTCGCAACTTGTGCACTCTTCCCACGAATGGGCCGTGCATACGTACGAGTACTACATGTGACTTTTGGGAAAAAAAGTCAGGAGTAGCAACGGTATGATATAATCAGATATAGTTGAATTCCAAATGCGCCTCCATTGACTTCTTGAATTGGCTTCTCCATTAGCGAATTCTGTGCTGCTGAACTTTAAATATCAGGTCGAACTTTGAGTGGTCGTTTGCGCATAAAAAGTATTTTACGTGAAAGGTTTCAGCTCAAATTGTAAATATGTGAAACTGTGAAAGCATTTTAATATAAACAATTGAGGATTGGTTAATCCAACGTTTCAATCAACTGGTGTGCTTAATGAACACACTATTGGAATTGAATAGATAATGTTTAAGAGTTATTTGGAGTTACTTGGAGGGATATTTTGCAATATAATGTATTATAAAAATATTTTTTTGTATTGTGTCAAATTAAAACTGAAATTAAATTCAATTTGCAATTAGCAGACAATGTGGTTGAAGGGTTTTCAGCTGGTATTCAGTGAACGATGTTGAGAGTGATGGATTCAAAAGTACTCAATTCAAATCGCTATTTCTCAACCTAAACAACTGTTACCTTAATAGTCCCACGACTGTACAATTAACTACCTAGTACATATCACCCTGAATTCTCAATCGATCTGTCATCTGCGTTCAATCTGAATGTGTTTAACATTTTCCTACAGGTAGTGTCGTTCGAGAAACCTTAAATTTAAATCATTAAATGGTTTAGCATAAAAATGTGACTTGATATAAGGTGTGGCGAGACAAGGAATGCAATGCCGAACTATTGCTCACTCAAACTTGCTTCACTATTCACAAGAATTCGATATTGCATCTTATTATAAAATGCTGTGTTTAAAATAGTATTTGTAGAGGCAGCGAATAATTAGAAATAAACGATGCAAAGGGAAAAATATCGATAATAGAATGTTAGCAATGAAATTCCTTTAATAATTTCAAGAAAAAAAATCCTTAATCGACGACCAATCTCCTCCCATTTATTAAGTTCCCATACCTTACCATTTCACTATCATCCCAAAAAGCATAAATTACCATCATTGGTGCATCGGTTCAACTAACCTTGACACCAAGAATTCTTCGAATTACAAAAAGCTCTTTATGACATCTTGTCGTGCCAATAAAGTGGCAATGATGATCCCAACTATGTATGCACTGCAATGTAAAGCGCAATGTAAAATTTCGGGTTACTCGCTTGAGTCTTTCGTTTTGATCTTGACATTAAATTTCCAAAGTTTCACGATTTCGGCGCGTTCATCGTTGCGAGAGTGTTGTTTGAGAAAAAAACAGGTGAATTTCAGAATAGTAGCCTTGCCTGCCGGCAATGGACCATAAAGAAGATCTTAACCGTAAAGACGATATAATAAAATTCTTAAAATTGCTTTTCGATTGACAAGAATGCCAATAATGAGATATATTTATGGTTTTCGGTATTTTTAGAAAACTTTTGTCGGCGCATTTTTTTATTAATTGAATTTTCTTTTATGTCCGATAGTATGCTGAAATGACGACCATTTATTGTGACGGTTATGAATTTTGGATTAAAATATGGTAAATAAGTTGTAATAAATTACATTGTCGAAAATGTTGTTATTAGCTTTTGGGAATCTTGTTGTCGATGTCCTTCTAAGCGATAAATCCATATTGTCACGCCTTTGGACCTTGCTTGCTTTACTCTCCGTAGTTTTAGTATAATATTTTTTAATGTCGTATGACAATGAGCATAACTTACAATTCTATTGAAGTCAGTTCAATCCTTAAGAAAATGCGGGGAAATGAAGACGAGATGGAGTATGTGTAATATTTGCTTCTTGTGGTGAACGCTGACCAATTACCAAATAACAGAAATTTTAGGTTTTTTAAATTTGGAATTTCGAAATACAATATTATTTGAAAATTAAGGATTTTTTGCCTTGGGCCTAATCTTCAAATTTATCTATTCATGTAAGCTTGTATTTAACGGACCACCCCCCCCCCCCTCCCCCCCTTCCCCCCCCCCCCCCCCCGACACCCAACGTGAAGTTTTCAGGTTCTTGTACAGAATTTAACGCTGAAAGAATTGAGTTTAGACTAGAAAAAGATATGGGGAAAGACGATTGCATATGCGGACGTTCCAACGCGACATTACTATCTCGGGTATAAATTTATTTTAGGCGTGTTTTTTTTCTGTACTGTGGTGCAGGTTAATTGGGGGTTATCCGGGTTAACTTACACACATTACACAAACAACAAGGGCATGTTTTTTGTTTAATGTGTGTAAGTTAACCCGGATAAACCCCAATTAACCTGCACGGCAGTACAAAAAAGCACGCCTTTTATTGCTCAACCTAGACGTTTTCAAACGTACATATTTCACCTTTTCCGGCTAACTTTTAGTCGTGATCCGCTGGCTTATGGCTTCGGCTAAATTTACACGCTTATTGTGCCCATATTCCCGATCGACCTCAAAGTCAGAGTCACTGCTGAAATCATTTCAGTGTCAGTAGGTAGGTAGGTAGGTAGTAGGTAAAACAGGCTGCCATGACAATTCACAGCACATTTAGACCATTGAACTGGGCCATTATAATACCTCGGGGATCCAACAACCATAACCACACTAGTTCTTAAACCAGCCTGAGCTAGTAATAAAGCGAAGTACCAGTACTGGTAGCCCTCAATTCCTCAAATTCCTGGAAAAAAATAGGAGCCAAAAATAAATCTCATCTATTCTTCAAGGCGGGACAAGAACAGAGAATGTGGTAGCAACTTTCCTCCTCGTCAATATGCAGAAGTTATTGAAAGGAAGACGAAGTCTTCTGGCGTGCTCGCCAATAGTGACAAGTGATCACGCCCACGACAGAACTGATGTTCTGTCTTTTTAGAGAAAATAGATGGAAAGAGCGGATAGGGTCCATTACATGTCACATGGACCTGGTCGCAAGACACGTACTACTGTTTAACCACCTATCATTCGCCCTACTAATAGCCTCAGATTTGGACTTGCATTTCCTGATGTGCATAAAAATGCGATTATGCAGTTTCAGAGACTCGCTCAAAATCCCCTGTCTAGCAAGTTCATCAGCGTGGCAGTTACCACCAAAGCCAATATGGCCTGGAATCCAGCATAGGACAATATTTAAAAACTCCTCCAACGTGATGAAGGCCGAACGATAATCTACTATAATCTTGAATGTAGGCAGGACGGATTCCAGGGATCTAATCTCTGCTTGACTATCCGTGTAGATTGCAATGTTCCTAAACCCTATGGTGTGCCGTCCCAGCCAAATAAGAGCCTGCAGAATTGCAGCAACTTCCGCCTAGAAAATACTGTAGTGATCCGGGAGACGGGAGGCCAGGCTTAAATTTAGTGTGTTACAGTAAATGCCTACTCCCACCCCATCCTCACTCTTAGTGCCATACACTGTCGATCTTGAACTCGAACTCGAGCACGAACCTGGTACAAATGTCCTCTGACACACACATACACTTCAAATAGGTGTGACGAAAACCGGTCCACTTGTACTAGGTTCGTGCTCGAGTTCGAGTTCGACAGTGTATGGTGACATTTAAAGGCATCCTATAGAGTCAGATAATGGGTACCCCCTCCCCTCACTCCACCGATCCCGAGAGGGATAAAACTCACAAAGTTCTTTGCGAACTCAATTTTAGGGGATGAGTAATCTGTGCAAGCCGGTATATTCCGGCAATTTTCAAAGAGTGGCCAGTGTTTGTCGAGGAGCACTGACTCGGTTCACGAAGGCGGATGGCAGTACTGGCAGCAAGTTGTTAATCAAAAACGTCCAGAGGAAGCAAGTAAAGTAAAATGTTCAATGCAGTAGTTCTTATTAGCCACTTATTAGCAAGCTGGTTCATCTTTGAACCTTGCTCAACAAGCTACAGAGAGTCAGCGTCTCCACGAAACAATGATACAATGCATAAATATTGGCTGTACAATAGACACATAGATCCAGTCCACAACCATAGGTTGCAAACCCCAGATTTTACCAATCGCTGCTTTCATGTGTAAAGAGCCATAGTAGCTTTCAACACGCGCTTCTGAATGTTAGTCTTCCAACTTAACTTTTTGTCACAAAATACTCCAAGGAATCTGGCTTTATTTGCAAAAACAAATCTGGTATCTCCCAGCCCTGGGGATACGATATAATCTTATACTTCCTAGTAAACAAAACGAGTTCGGTGGGCATTCTGTCGAACTTCGCTGAGAACTTTGGGGAACTTGCCCGTTATGGCAATAACGACATCATCATAAGTAGTAACACTACACCCCAGTCCTTCCAGGTCTAGAAGCAGTCGATTGAAAAGAAGGATCCGAAGAAGGGGAACACTGCCCTGCGGAGTGCCCCTCATGACACATCTGCTCTCCGAACCCTGGGAGGTGCGAATCACCCGCGATGTAAGCAGCATATTTATTAGGTTGTCAAGTGTCAGTAAACTGAATAAATAAATAAGTGGCGCAACAGTCCAATTTGAACCATGGCCTCGAGATGAGTTAGCATCATCTCATTTTCTAGATCGTGACGATATGTCTTGTGCTTAGGTGTGTGATCAGCAACACGCTCAACCGAGTTATTTACCCCATAAATGGGTACTTTTTTAACAGCTGAGTGGGCTCATAGTCCGTCACGTAAATCCCCTTTTTTTATCGAAAACTACCGCATTCAGTAGGAATCGAACCGGGGTTCAGTGCGTAGAAGACGGACGTGTTAACCGTTGCGCCATCCGGAATAATTGAAAAACGGCATTCAGTAAACTGAATGCTGTTTTTCAATTTTGGCTATTTGGCCGTTTTTTATGTAAGAGCCTATGTAAAGCTCTAGGCGGTTTGACTTTAATGATATTGCAATAGGGCAGTTTGGCAATGGGGAGACACCGATGGAGCGCTAGTTATATACCTAGTCACCGGCTCAAACTAGACAAGACTATACACCGAAACCGCTGAACCGGTAGAAACAGACATCTGACTGACACCTCCCTCAACGCACGAAGCTAAAGTGGCGTTGGTGCAAGTCGAATTTTTTCCCAGTGTTTATTTCTCCGTAATTAGCACGAGGTTTCCTTTAGATAAATTTTCAAGTATAAGCCAGACTCATTTTCGTTCCACGACTTCTCCTCGCAAAGGCCCAATTCTTCGGCTCTGCGAACTATTCCCTCAATGAATTTGTCAGACTACCTGATTTCTGGGATAATTTTTCATTATGACTTATCTCCAAAAAAATTACAAATCACTGAAAAAAATATAAATTTTCCTACCAGTGTGAAACATATCAGAACACTACTGGGTGAGATACAGATGGGCCTGCCCAGCGAAACGGAATATTGTCTTTACAAGGAAGACGTCGCTCCCATTAAACGCCTTCTGCGCGGATGCCCCACAGTTGGTTTGGAAAGTAAACAGGAAGGGTATTGCGACGGTCTTACAATTGTAGCTATTTCGTTGACTCTTGATGCGTCAGTCAGACATGAGTGATGCTGAACAATTTCTGCTGTTTCTTCGAATGGTCAACGCCGAGTTTGATGTGAGTGAGAAATTAGCCTTAGTCTGAATTGAATAACTGTAGGCGAAGATAGTCGAAAAACGCAAATGCAATACAAGTTGAAATTAAAACATTTTAAAACTTCTCATAACCGATGATGGTTAATCATAGACAAGTTGGACAAATTTTTCATACTTGATGCTAAATTCACTCTCTGATAAACACCTCGATTTGTAATATGTTATCGTATCGCTTATGTCAACCGTCAACTTTTTCCCTTGTGGTAACCGAAATCTTACAGACCGATAAGACTTTCATCGTTTCTTTTGGAAACTATGGAGAGCTTACTGGATCTGCACATCAGACAGCTAATGGATTGCACTCTCTTTTGCATCGAACTCAATTCACCTACGTCAAAGGCAAATCGACCGTGGTTGCCTTACACAATCTCGTAGGAACGGTTGAAAAACCCTTATGGAGAAGGAAATTGCTATCTGCGCGTTTACTGACATCGAGAGAGTTTTTGACAATACTGGCTACAGCTGTGGATCACTTGAGCTCAGAGATATACATACCTACAGCCACAATCATGTGAACCGACGCAATGCTTCGAGGGCGAGAAATTCACTCAACGTCGGGCGGTACCCAAACCAGTGTTTATGCTGTCAAGGGTTGCGTTCCTGTCCCCACTTCTTTGGACACGTGTCATAGACAAGTTACTAGCTAAGTTGAGTGATTATGGTTATGATACAATCGGTTATGCCGATGGTAAAACTATCCGTATCATATTCAGAGGAAAGTTTGAATCGACCGTCACTAAGGTGATGAGTGTGGCACTCGATCTAGTACTTCGCTGGTGCACTGAAGTTGGCCGAACGTCAACCCTCAAAAAACTGTCTTAGTTGCCTTCACTCGAAGAAAGAATCTAAGCTTTAGCTCTGTCAGCCTTGGCGGTAGGGTACTTCAGTTCTCCATCCCCACTCGTGCGGGCTGAGACAGTGGCATTCTTGACGCTGGTGTACCATGTGGTTTACCGACGTTTACCGTTTGGTTTACCGGAAACGGAGCAGGGAGTTGGTGTTGGAGTCTATGGACCGAACACTAGGTTCTCCATTGCAATGGGCATCTGGCCTAGTATTTCTCAAGCTGAAATCCATGCACATTTAGTCCTGCGCCAATGAAATTTTGGACATGAAACTCAAGAGCGCTAACATCGCTGTCTGAACTGATAGACGCGCAGTCATTAAGGCCTTTTCTCCACATAGTTTGGGTAATCTATAAGGGTCAACTCGGCCTTTATAAAAATTAACTGAGAAGGGCCAAGCGTAGTTCGTGGAGATTATTTTGCAAAAGCATCTATATCCAACTATGCCAAGTTATTTGGTAAAGGATAACGGTACGTGGATAACCTAGAGTCAAGAGACTATCGAAGTCCTTCTGGACACACATTTTCCGGATAGCTTTTCTATTATCTCACTGGAAACTACTTTTACAATCAATATAGTGCCATGCGTCTTTGCGTCACTTCTTTCGAAAGAAAAATCGAAGGGGACTTAATTAGCTTTAATTCCTTCAAGTCTTCTGGCTTGGATGGTATAATTCCAGCGGATGTACAACATATGATAGACGTGGTATACCCCTGGGTTGAACTGATTTTCAAAGCCTGCCTTGAATTAATTTACATTCCTCGATTATCGAGGGAGGCTAAAGTGATCTTCGTACCGAAAGCGGGTAAAAGCTCTCTCATGAGTCCGAAAGACCTTAGACCCATCAGCTTATCGTCGACTCTGCTGAAGATTTTAGAACGTTTGATCGACATACACTTGCGGAGCATTATCCCAGCGGATCTCCTATCTGCCTTCAAGCACGCCTACTGGAATGATAGATCTGTGGATACAGCCTTGCAGTCTCTGGTGGGTCTAATCGGAAAGTCTCTTGCCTGCAAGGAGTACACAATGATGGCCTTCCTTGATTTTGAGGGTACCTTCAGCAATGTGAAATCTGTAGCTATCATGGATGCCCTCTCAAGTCTTCGTGGAGATGACTCGCGCTGCAGACTAATACACATGATGCTTACATCTCGCGTTATCTCCACTAGTCACGGTATATCATCTGTACACAGACATGTGAACAGGGGTACTCCTCAAGGTGATGTTCTCTTTCCACTTCTTTAGAATTTGGCGGTCAATGGACTGCTTTTAGATCTGGAAGGGCTGAGATGCAAGGTCACTGCGTATGCGGACGACATTGCTATTGCCATCTCGGGAAAATTTCCCTGTGTCTTAATTTGTTTTATGCAGAACGCCCTGTCTATCCTGACGAACTGGGTTAATAAGGTTGGGGTTAAAGTAAATCCGCTTAAAACGGAATTTGTTCTCTTTACTAGGAGATACAGATACAGCCTACCTTCATTGGAACCACCATTGATGGAGGGAACAAGGCTCACTGACAAAGCCAAGTCCTTGGTCTCTTACTGGATGGGAAGCTTTTTTGGAAGTTGAACCTGCAGGAACGTGTTAAAAAGGCTACTGTTGCACTATACTTGTCCAAGAAGGCTATAGGTGAGAAATGGGGCTTACAACCGATGGTAGTATACTGGCGCTATTTATCGTTTTGTGCCCCATTCTATTACATGGGGTTGTCGTCTGATAGACGGCACTTAGGATTGTATACTACAGAGCCCTGCTGGAGAAGGTTCAAAGATTGGCATGCAATACCGTCACGGAGGCTCTAAGGACTACACCGATCACTGTCTTGTGCGCTCTCTTCAATCTGCTTCGCTTGGACATTTTCGCAGAGCAGATAGCGGTGATTACGGCTGTTCGCCTCCATGAAACCGGTAATTGCGCGGCGTCAACCACAGGTCACTCGGCTATATTGACAACCCTGATATTCCCGTAGAGACGGACTATACCTCTCCGAAATATTTGTTCGAAATTAACTTTACAGACCAGATTCCCTCTAGGAATCGCTTTTCAGGAATCAGATGCTTTTACCATTTTTACTGATGGTTCTAAGACTGACGAAGGAGTGAAGGCTGGCGAACACTCGGAAGAGTTGGATATTAGCTTGTCGTTCCGTCTCCCCAACTTCAGTTGTGTTTTTCAGGCAGAAGTTACATCGATATCTGAAGCTTTAGCCTGGTTGTCGCAAAATGTTATATCTGGAAGGGATATTATAATCTACACGCATAGCCAACCGGCGATTAAATCGCTTAGCTCTGTCTTGGTAAATTCGAAGACAGTACTGGATTGTCGCAACTCAATAGCAACTCATAGAGATGGGAAGGCTCTTCAACATTTTCCTGTGCTGGGTGCCATGGCATATTGGCTATGTTGGTAACTTCAAGGCCAATGAACTGGCTCGAGCAGGTACGATCAATGAGATTAGCGGGCCATTACGTAGCACCAGGATGCCGTTACCTGCTTGTTAATTAACTATCATAGATGCGGCGTATGATAGGGCCTGCATCAGATAGGGCAATGGCAATACATGTCATGTGGCTTGACAGATGTTACCCAAACTGGATCCCAAACGTTCTTCTGGGTTGCTAATGCTAAACAAAAATAATCTAAGAACTGTCGTTGGAGTGTTAAATAGACATTGCCTGGGTAGCATGCCAGTAGACTTGGTCTTCCACATAATGATTTTTGCAGGAGCTGTGGGGACGAGGAAGAGGAGGAAGGTACGTCTCATCTTCTGTGTATCTGTCCGGCCCTGGCGAGTTTTAGGAAAAACATTCTCGGTTCCTACTTCTTCACCGATCTGAATGATCTGGGAAAGGAAAATGTTGGTCAGCTACATCGCTTCATTGTGAGGTCTGGCTGGTTTAACAATTGATTTGGTCTCAGTTGCTGAGTCCAGCGGTATCACAACGGACCCAGTGGTGGTCTAAGTGTGCTTAAGTAACCCTTTTAACCTAACCTAACCTATGCTAACGTTTCCGTTGTTGACGTTTGTTTTGTTAGGAGTCGGCGGTATAAAAGCGCTTTTATCATGAAGCTATTGGCTCTTGATATTTCTAGAATACTCTTCAAAACCGAATCGACAAATTAACATCTGATATTTGCTATATTTAATACCGGTTCGTATAAACACACCACGAATTAGTGCTAATTAAAGTACTATCTTGTTAATACTTATTTTAGTTCCACGGTATAAACGTCGCCATATTTAATAATTTTTCGGAGCTTGATAAAACTAAACTAAACCATTTTCATATTTCAAAGTCCATTTGACTGCATTGAGAGAGAGAGATTCCATTGAAATTTTAATTAGTAATGGCTTGGCCGCATTGGTAAGCATTTACACTTCGAGTCTCTTGAGCCCAAAATTCCAACAATTTGGCCATTTCATGAAAAAATTTGCCGACTTGAATTTGAAATCAGTGAGCAAACTAGATGGCTTCGATCTACTATTACTCGTAAAACTTAGAAGCTATGGAGATGACGAGGATTAAAGTTATTATCTCAGCAGCAGGAGATCAATTGTACCTAATTTTTAGGGTTTTGTAGTAAATACAAAACCCTTATGAAATCGGTCAAATGTCTGTCTGTCCATCTGTCCGTCTGTCCATGGAATATCTCACGAACGGCTGAAGCTACATACATGAAATTTTGTAGGAATGTGTAGAATTACTATAATTCGCCGGAGAAAGCGAATCGTCGTAATAGGTCAACTTTAAGGGGAGGTCCCCATAGAGGGGAAATGAAGGTCGAAATTTTTTTTTCGTTTGGTACAGGCAAGTGGGGTATCATAAAAAAGGTATCGTCGAGTACATTCCATTTTTGGATCTTTTTCAAATTTGAAGAAACGGCAGAAGAGGGAGAGGGGAAAATATGTCATCCGAGTTTGTCCCCCCCCCCTTGCATTTCGAGACCGTTATACTTAGAAATATGAAAATTTGCAGAAAAGAGCCATTTTACTAGCGTAGAAAACCTAGATTTCTAGAATTTTGAAATTTTATCAGAAAAGGTTAATAATAGTACATTTCTATAGTTGCAGTTAGTACACCCCTGCACTCCTTACGCGCACCCGAGGTCAAAAGTATTGATGGCCGATGATAACCAACATCATAGGCAATAATACCTCCAAGTTTCATAATAAGCACATAATATTTAATAATAGTACATTCATTTAAATTTTGAGTTTTTGATGCCATTCATACAAAAAATGCATATAACCGGTTACATACTAGTACTGCATACTTGAATATTGTTTTTCGTAAAGTGAATTGGAGTTAACCATTTCTGAAAGGGTGGATATTGGTGGTATAGGAGTGGTACGGGAGAGAAGTTTAAGGGGGGAGGTAGGTGGGTTGCTGCTTTAAGGGAGGTTCCCATAGAGGGGAATACATGAGCTTAAATGAATTACATCGAAATAGATTTTTTTTTAGGTTCCAAGTGAATCTTTTTTTTATATATATATTTGTAAATGCTCATAGAGTTTTGATTGAAAATGTTCATAAGAGTAGTGCGACGTACATAAGTGGAAAGGAGATGTGAGGAGGAGAGGAGGATAAAAAAAAAATTTTTTTCATCTGATATAGGCAAGTGGGGTATCATGAGAAAGGTAACACCGAGTACATTCCATTTCTGGCGACTTCATCAAATTCGAAGAAAGTGGAAAAGAGGCAGAGGGGAAAATATGAGATCATATTGTAATTTGTCCCACCCCCTCACCATTTCGAGACCGTTACACTTAGAAATATGAAAACATACAGGAAGATGGCTTTCAACTAGCACAGAAAAAAAAAAATGGAATTTTGATATCTTCTCAAAATAGGTTAGTAATAGTATATTTCTATAGTTACAGTTGGCACACCCCTGCATTTCTCAAACTCATCCGAGGTCGAAAATATTGATGGCCGACGATAATCAACACCATGTGCAATAATATCTCCAAATTTCGTAATAATCACGTAATATTTAATAGTAGTACATTCATTTAGATTTGGTCATTTTGATATCATCTATTCAAAAAATGCACACAACAGGTCTCTTGTGCTACATACTAGTACTACGAGTACAACATACTTGCATATTGTTTTCCGTAGAGCGAATGGGAGTTAACCATTTTCAAAAGGTAATGATTGGTAGGAGAGGTGGGAGGAGGGGAAGGGGGGAAGGAGGGAGGGGAGGTATGCTCGTCACTGACTCTATTCTCTATAATTATTCAAACAATTTATTTTCAATATTTTTTATGCAAACTTACAATTTGCAATACTCGTATTGTCTTAACATGAATGGTCAAGCATCTCCAAAAGTAGAACAGTTCATCTCCTATTGGCATGGGACACTACAAAACCCTCGGATTGCGGGCGTAGCCCTCTATTTTCCGGTTTCATTTAAAGACTGTTTTCAATAATTTATTTTTTTTTTATTTCGTTGGGTACGATGCATACAACGGTTAAGATAGCAGATTCCCAGTGAGGGACAACGATGGTTATATTATTAAACATAATAACTTTTATATAACGATGAACAAGTAAGGGAAATTAATTGAAATGTATTTCGGTTCAGGGTCGATACTTTCTGTCTGCTACAAAATGGTAAAAGAAATCGAAACCATTTGACACAATGACCAATTTATCAATTATTTCATAAAATCCCAATTTTGTTTTCTCATCAATTACACAATAAGTTTCTTTTCACCACTGGCTAGTGACAATATTTTCCCAAGAAGTCGAAGTGTGCCAACCATTAAACCTGACAATCACAAGGAAAAATGCGAAGAAAAGGAAACGTCCACTTCTTGCCGGTGATGTCCAATTCGCAACAACGATGCATGCCATAATTTGACCATCTTTCATTTACAGACGAAATGTGCAATGCGGATAAAAAATGTGGCTGTCATGCGGTGACAGATTTCAACACGATGAATAATAACACAATTCAACTTCAATCATTCCGCAGAACAAATCGGAAATCAAGCTGGAGAAAATTATATCTACACTTGTACTGTACTGTCACTACAATAATACCCATAATTTTACCATCACCTGAGTAAATTATCTGAATCCGTATTTGTAAAGTAAAATTCTTCCAATAGCCTTCCCTTCCAGACTTACTACACTGCATGAAGATAAAGAAAAGTGTGCTGCTGCTCATGATTAAACTGTTAACGAATGAGCATTCTTTTCATGTCAGTTATTGTTAATGGGCAAACATTCAGTCTCTCCGTGATATTTTTTATCGATTCCTAAAAGATAGAGACGACATAAACGGTAAGAGCAAATCTTATTTTGAAATGGCCATTTAATTGGTATGTGAAATCGTGCAAAATGTCGAACAATATTATTAAATAATGGAATAACGACAAGTTGAGCATACTCGTATACCGCATCCTTCAAAAGATTCTTTTCGAAATTTGTCTTCAAACACAATACGAGTATACACAGCTTTAGGCTATCACTTGATAATAGAGGGCCGATAAGTTGAGTAATCTTCAAGTTCCGCATTCAGACAGTGGCCAAAGCTGATTGTGGTAGACTCGTTTTCTTTTCATTATGAATGAACTTGAACTTTGAAAGAAGCTATCAGCAGCATTATGAGAATCTCATTATGAAAAAAACTTTTTTTTTGGTAGCACGTTTCAGGCGATATCGATATTTGATTTATATTAATTTGAAATAAAAGGAGATGGTTGTCAGCTGCAGTTCACGAAGGCTTTGAAATTCGCGGTTATTGTCTAAAAAAATATGTTGCGAGTGTAAAATAAATGAAGAATATATTCATAATATGTTATGCAGACATTGACGAGATAATTGTTTGTCTATAAATTGAGAATATATTTTCCATTGCTACTGATAAAAATCTAACAGCATCAATAGTAAACTGAAATTATTTCCGCTTTGCATGTTTAGATTAGTTTGGGACATGGGAAATTTTCTGCAAATCCCATCCCGGGGCCCGCACTTTTAGTTTTATTTGGTGGATCTGAGCTACTCATGCTATTCAGACAATATCATAATTGCCTCCCCTGTGTAATCTTCTATTAATACCTCCGCAGAATCAACAAGCACTGCGACCCGAAGCTCGAAATTGCTAAAGTCAAATTCAATTGGAATTGATTCTCCGAGCAAGGGCTAGGCCCGGCGACAGTCATGCATGGTTGCTGAAAACCGGACCTACTCTTTCGATCTAGTCCAACATCCAAACCTTTTGGGGAGTTGCGCCCCATTGCCCAGAACAGAGTACGATGGCGCGCAGGAATAGTTGACGCGCTATGCCCCGCTAGGGGTTAAGGCGAAGTAGTATCAACATCCAAACCTAGGTCTGGTAGATACGATTTAAAACATACCTAGGCGATCGGTAACGCAGTGTGTTGAAGCATCAATCTCATGTTTGACTACCGGCGTTTAGGGTTCAAATCCCGTCCACGACGACGGTCGTGGCCATGGATGTTCAGGAGGTGCATGCTGGCAGCTGCATTCTCCGAAACCAATTTATGCCGACGAAGCGTCAACTGAGCCACATGGACTAGTAGACGCGCTATGCCCCACAAGGAGTTAGGGCAATTGATAGAGAGAGAGAGAGGTCTAGGTAGGGCAAAAGTCTGGGTTGATCCGCAGGTTTTGGATGAACAGAAGATCAGTGCCGGGTATATACGCACACCTACTTCTGCTTATCAACGGAGTAGGTCTGGTTAGATACACAGGTTTTGAAAGAACAGAACATCAGGAGTAGGTCTGGGTAGGGTAGATTAGATGTGTCTTTTTTTGACTTAATGGGTCAAGAAATGATTGGTCGATTTTTTTTTCTTAGAAAATGTACGTTCAATTTTACTGACAAAATCCGGTTTGGGCCTCTGATTGCAAAACTGCAGTTAAAATGGCAAAAAATAAAATGGGGGAGCCAGAATGGCAACACTTTTTAGCAAACATGGTTAGTTTTTCCGGAGAAAACTGATAGGCGGTCGCTTATTCCGCTGATTGCGAATCTGAAGTCAAAATTGGCAAAAACCTAAAGCAGCGGATAGTGCAACGGTTGGCAAGTTCGCCTTCTATGCACTGGGCCCCGGTTCGATTTCTACTGAAAGCAGTCGCCTTCGATAAAAAAAAGGCTATTTACGTGTCGGACTATGAGCCCACTCAGCTGTTAAATGAGTACCCATTTTGGGCTAAATAGCTCGGTTGAACGTGTTGCTGATCATACACCACTGCACAAAAGACACCGTCACGATTTTGTAAATGAGATGCTACTGACTCGTATCGAGGCCTTGGACTGTTGCGCCAGTTATTTTAAGAACAAAATTAGATTCTGAACGGTAACCCCTTCATTTTCAATATCAACCAACTAGATCATACTACGAACATTTGACGAGAATTTCAAGCCTCAATCTTTATTCTATCGAAAGCTATCGTGCGAACGGACAGACAGACCGGCAGGCATGGCTAAATCGAATTAGGAGGGGGAAATTATGGAAAATAGAATAAAACCGTACGCAGAACGAATCATTGGCGAATATAAAAGCGGCTTCAGACTTGGTCGCTCCACAACCGATCAGCTCTTTACGGTCAAACTGATACCCCAGAAGTGCTGGGAATACAATGTAAACGTATACCAAATGTTTGTCGACTACAAGCAGGCATACGATAGTATCGATCATGGAGTACTGTACAACATCATGCTGCAATTTGGTATACCGCCCAGTTTAGTGCGACTGACAAAGATGACTATGGCCAACTCCGTGGTACAAGTCAGGATCCACAATAGACTTACTGATCTATTTGAAACACGCACTGGTCTGAAACAGGGCGGACAACAGCAAGACGCTACTCATCAAGTCGACACAATTAGCAGCGTACGCCGACGACATCAACATCATGTCCCGAAGATTGACTGACGCAGAAGAACTTCTGCAGACGCTCGATACCGCTGCAAAAGAAGTTGGACTACGTATCAGCGAGGGTAAAACTATAATAATGATGCAATCGACGACAAGGACACCTGCACAACCGAGCATCAATGTGGAGGACCTCAACATCGAGTTCATGAACGACTTCATATACCTGGGTTGCAACTTATTAAGGGACGCCAACGAATCTGACGAAATCAAGCGACGGATGCAATTAGCTAAGACTTTTTTCTCGGTTTTCCCCATAATGAAATCGAAGCTTGTGCACAAAAACACGAAGCTCCGCGTGCACAAAACCATTATATGACCAGTGTTATGCTATGAAGCACGGACCCTAACTAAAGCCTCCGGAAACATGCTAGACACATTTGAACGTAAGGTTCTACGGCGAATTTTCGGGGCCTTTTGCGATTGAGATGGATGGCGCATCCGGTACAATCATGAGTTGTATGAACTGTACGATGAGCTGGAAGTTTCAAAAATCGTCAAACTACAACGACTTCAATGGGCAGGGCATGTACAACGGACGGACGATGATCGCATTCCAAAGACAGTAATGAACGCACAACGAGTCGACGGAGCGAGACTGCGATTACGACCGAGATCTCGTCGGGAGAGCTTAGTATATTTGGACGCCGCGCAACTACTGATTGGAGGACGTGCTCACGTGACGGAGACAATTGGAGGACAACGACCCAGGCGGCCAAGGCCCGACGTTGGGCTGTCGCGCCACGATGATGATGATGATGTTAAGTTGCCAAAAAAAAACACCTTTAAGTATCTTGTTTCATAATGACTCAAAACAATCAATGAGAATAGACGCTAATTATCTTTAAAAAATATAATTATTTAATTCCCCGAAGTAATTGGGTATATTTTTCAACCATTCCATAGATAGCTCTTACAGGTAACGATACGATAATAACTGCGTTTTACTTGACTTTAGCGCTGAAAATCACTTGTTTTAAACATTATTTACGGCCGTTAAGGGTTGAACTGGGATATGTTTTTTACGTAGTTTAAAAAATAAAACAGGTTGTACATTGTGAAATCCGCCTTTCGGCAGAACTCGGCACCTTTAAGTAACTAGTCAAAATGCATGTATACAGAAAATAGATCAAAAACCCTGTTTTAGAACTAAAAAAAAAATTTTTTTTTAGTCTGACTACACCTTAAGGGCGTTGTACACTTCATCGTGAACGTGAAAATGGAAAAATCTTTTCTTGGAAAATATCAGTGAAAATAACTTTTTACGTCCGGGGATTATGTTGGAATAAATGGAAAACTCGATAAACTATATTTTGAATACATTTCCACAATTTAATATTGATATTTCATTTACTTTTTTTAAATTCCCCGTATATTTCATCGTGAAAAGAAAAATTCATCGTGGAATCAATTTCACCACGTTTCACAGAGAAGTGTAGACGCGTGAACGTGAAAGTGAACGACCTAGACGTGAAATTCACCACGATATTTTTCCACGATGCTGTTCACGTTCGAATTGCATTTGCATTCTGAAAAGTGGTTCATCGCGAAAAAAAAATACTTTTTTGTTTGATTATGAAATAATAAAATCATATAAATCGTTTAATATGAATGTGATCATGTTTTAATTATGAATATATGAATTATAAATTATAAATTTGAACGGTGTGGGGAGTAAAAATGTAGGAGGAACGCGTTAAAGGGAGATTCGAACCGGAAGAATGGAAAGGAGACCGGAAGTTGATATTTACAGAAGAGAAACGAGAAGTGAAAATCAGAAAACCGTAAGAACACGTTCACTAATTTCAAACATGCAACGTAATGATACTAAAATCGAATACGGAAAAGAGCTTTGAGGTCAAGGAAAATAAGAAAACAAGAAGCAGTCGTTATAGCTGCCGAACTTACAAAATGGGATAGAATGATAAAAGTTATTTTATCGTATCCAGATTAGACTAAAGTGACCCACTCACTTGAGTGATTATCTTAAGACATAGTCACGTATGAAAATCTCAATTGGCCACACACTTAGGCCGGCCGCATCTCGGACGTAGGCACGGCAGCGCAGCACAGCGCGCACATGGCATTGTTGTTGTAACAATTGTCAAAATCTGATTTTACAGCAACAATGCCATGTGCGCGCTGCGCTGCGCTGCCCTGCTTACGTCCCAAATGCGGCCGGCCTAACAGCCTGATCTTATGATGGACTGAAGACCGTCATTTGAAAGCTCTAGTGTGTAGCCAAATTGAGATTTTCGTGATACGTGGCCGTCGTGAGTCAGGCCATGAGATCTGCTATCAGTCCGCTTATGGTTACGTCGGGGTACCGAAATAGCGACTAGAAAAACAATGAAGAGACGAAGAAGTGAAATAGAGCATACGCTAATTTTCGGTGGGAAATCGAAATAGTGCATTAAGAGGAAACTAATGCGGGAATTTCATTGCTGACAGCAGCAGCGGCATTGCCTGTGTCTTGGCTAATTAGACCGCACGCATTCGCCTTGAGCGAATTATATTGGGGCAGCGGCAGCAGCATCGGCAGCATTACTTTTTTAGCCAGATTTCAAATGCTGCTTTAGTGGCGGGATCTACATATCTGCTGGGGAAACTTTTGAAATTTCAGAAAGAAAAAACGAAATATTATGCATTAAGGTGTCGAACGAAAGCTTTATTTTGACATTAAAAGTTATAAAACACTTTCGACATTCCCAAAAACTATTTTTTTTTGCGAAACAATGAAACTCGTAATCTTGCTGCCATAGTTGCTGTCTTCAATGAGGCTTGGAAAGCAGAATAGCCAAGACACAGCCGATGCCGCTGCCGCTGCTGGCAATGAAATCGCAAATGTCTAGCTTTATCCTGAAACTTTCATGCACTATTTTGCTCCACATCGTCTTCCATTGTCTCATCCATTATGTACTTCCTTCCTGTAACCAACATTTTTATTAGTTTTTTTTTAAGACGTTTTACATATTCCGTTGTTCCCGGGGAACTGTAAATACGACTGTGAACAGGAAAAATAATTCTCACCATGCGATAATTGTCAAATCTTTTCACGGCGCTGTTGATCGGGGAAAATTTATATTTTCATGTTCACGTTCACGGTGAAATGTAAAGAGCGCTTTATTAGAAACAAAAATTAAGTAACAAATTATCAGGAACAAACAGTTTTTTACAGACAATTAAAAACACTGCGTTTTTCTAGGAATCGACCCTGCAACTGACTTCTTTAAACATAACGAGCAAAGCGGGATGAGATCTTCCGTAGTTTTAGTAAATAAATGAGGTTAGAATATGTGAAGTCCGTTTTCCGGAGCAACTCGGAACATTTTTGTGGCACTCTAAAATGTGTGCAAAATACCCTAATTTTACCAAAAATCATGTCTAAATATAAAAAAAAAATTTATTTTTTTTTTCCTGAAAATTTTTTTGATTGTTTAATATACTCGTACCCTATTAGTGCCAGACAATAAAAAAAAAATATATCACCATCAGATAAATTTTCTCAAGAAAAATTAATAAAGCAATATATGATTTTATGCAAATTCATTCCTCAAGCCCTTGACTTTATGAACATTTGCCGCAAAAAAACAACGTGATTTCCACATGTGTTTCGAGTTTCTTAACATTTTCTTATCCCTAAGGGTCTAGAAAACGATAATCAAAACAACAAATTAAAAAAAAAACATTTTTTTTGTCCATGTCCAAGAATTTGTTCGAGTCGTCCCACTGTGCGCCGGGGAGCGTTCTATAATATTGTTCGAATCAACGTTGTACAAATGACTTGACTATGGTTTTCGCGGTCTTAAAGACGTTGGCCGGCGCTTACCGTATTTCCAATTTTTAACATTTTGTGAGGGTAAGCAACGGAATTCCATTTTGCCACGGAATTTAGCGTTGCTGTTTTGCACAGTGCCACTTGGTATCCTGAATAAAATTCCATTCAAATCTAGAATTAGAAAAGGTTTTGACTTCGGCCGTTTTTGACGCTGTTCATGATGTCTGCAGGCAGTTTAGTAATTAAGACAATATAGTATTTCCAATTTTCAAAAGTGCTTGTGGTGTTAGCTATTGAATTTAGGTCTGCTTTTCTGCACTGATACTTCATACTTTTTTACACTGTGCGGCCCTCCTAAAGACCCTTCTTTTGAAAGTGGCCCACTCCCCTAAAATGTTTGCCTACCCCTGATTTATACAAAACAAAATCCCAATACCGTTCAATCGGTTAAAACTTTATATAAACATAGGTGAGACTGCGAGGTGGAATTTCGATTTGGATAAACTTTTAAATAATTGCAATGGATTTTGTTTTAGATAAACGATTAAGCGGAGGCTTGGTGGCGGACTTTTGAAGTTTATCTTTCTGATAAACTTAATTAATTATTAATTAATTAATTGCAGATAAGGTTCCCTTTAGCGTTTTCAATCGGATAAACTCTAAACAAACATTGAGAAAATGAAATTACGTTAACAGGCACTTTCTTCCTACGATAAACTTTAACAGGATATTAAGAAAACGGGCCTATATAGGGCAATAGATTTAGAGAATATGACATCAACAAAATATTTAGCTTTAACGATTGGCAGCCAGTTAAGATGGAAACAACATATAGCGAAATTACATAGCAATTTAAAAAGTTTTAAACCCATTTTCTACAATCTAAGTAGTATATTCAAGGGAGTTATTAGGAATCTATGACTCGCTATTTGAAATAATATTACAATAGCAAATGGCATAATTGCTTGGGGAACACTTTCAATTCACATTCAGAAAGCATAAGGAAAACTCGAAAAACAGTCCTCAAGATATTTGCAGATGTTTCTTTAATATATCCAATGAGCTGCCAAGATACCTTAAGAATATGGTCGAAAGTGAAAGATACTTAAAAAGAATTTGAAATAATTTCTTCGTAGATAACAAATCACAAATTGTTTGAACATACAACCATCCTTAATCCAAGTATCCTAAGAAATAATGCAATGTAACGTAATGATTAACCATTGATTAATATTGTTGTTGGAAGTTTTTTACTTATTATTTTTAAAGTGTTATCTTCATCTTCTTCCTTGCCATTTCATACCACTCTGCGGCTTCGCGTTGCTCTGCCCGTGGTGTTGGCACTTCGCCCGTTCTGGCGGTATAATATCAGCTTCCTTCCGAAGGCAGCTCGGTCTTGGATCGTTTCATCGCCGAGATTTATGCGTTGTTGTTGCTTCTTCATTTGATCGATCCACGTGTGTTTCCGTCTGCCTCGGGGTTTGGGTCCAGCAAATGGAACGTTCATTGATATTGCCTTCATAACTGGGTTCTCAGGTGGACGCCTTAGAACATGGCAATACCAATCCATACGACGATCTTCGAGCTTTTCGGTGATCGGTTGCTCGACAAAGAAGCTGCCTCGGATGTAGGTACTTTTGATGCGATCCTTTTTGGTCACACAGGCTGACTTTCGTAGCATTTTCACTTCGGTCGCAATCATTTTACTCTCGTATGTCTTATACATAGTCCAGCATTCAGACCCATACATGAGTGCGGGACGTACGACCGCTTTGTACAACTTGCCTTTAAGCTTTCGTGGCATCTTCTTGTCGCAGAAGACTCCAGAGTTTTCTTGCCACTTCATCCAACCGACACTGGTGCGATGTTTGATGTCGTCATCGCAGTTAGCTTCCTTGTTGATCATCGAATTCAGGTATTTGAACCTTGTACAGGACTTCAGCTGCTCTCCTTTAATGTAGATATCTGGTATCGGTCTCTCTGGATCTGAGAAAGGACAGCAAAGGTACTCAGTCTTTGCTATGCTGATCCTCAGTCCATGATCCTCCAGTATCTTACACCACTTGGTCAGTGCAGCCTGCAAAGCAACGATGTCTTTGCTACCCAGAACAACGTCATCGGCGAAAAGAAGGGATATTTCCAGGCCATCAGAGATGAGTGTTAATAAATAGAACATGATGATGTTGAAGAGCAAGGGACTCAATACACTGCCTTGGTGAACTCCGACTTTAACCAGAAATTCTTCAGACTCTCCAGCTGTGCATCTAACTTTAGTAGTTGCCCCATCATACATGTTTTGTATCATCTTTACATATGCCTCAGGGACCTTAAGTGCTCTTAGGGCCACCCATATCAGATCACGAGGAACTCTGTCGAAGGCTTTTTCCAAATCGATGAACACAAAGTGCAAGTCCGTCCGTGCATCACGGTGCTTTTCCATCCTAACACGCATGCACTGGATAGCATCGACTGTGAACCGACCCTCCACAAAGCCGCATTGATTGTCATCCAACCGTACAATCTCTTTCAGTCGATTGCAGACAACTCGCTCGTAAGTCTTCAATGTGTGAGATGTTAACTTGATTGCCCTATAGTTGTTGAGCTTGCGTGAGTCACCCTTGTTCTTATAAAACGGGAGAAGAAAGCTCTTTATGAAAGCGTCTGGCATCGGTTGCCCCCTTTTAATTTTGTTGAAAAGAATAGTGAGCCATCTAAGCCCGACATGATTCATCTTCAACCAAAATTCCAAGGGTATTTTGTGCGGTCCGGCTGCCTTTCCACGTTTCATCTGCATCATTGCCTTCATCACCTCCTCCACTGAAAAATCAGCGATATTAGTGGTGTTTGGCTCCGCAGTTTGAAAAGCTTCTCGCGGAAATTCTTCGTTCAAAAGTTCTTCGAAGTACTCACGCATTCTGCTACAGATTGCTGAGTCTTCAACCAGTAGCACTCCTTGTGAGTCTTCAACGTACTTTGGCGCCTGAATCTCTCGAACGTTTCTTCTCCTTTGGGCTGCGACCTTATATATCCTGGCATTGTCTTTAGGTTTCTCTTGCAATGACGGTCTCTTATCCGCAGCCTGATCTTCTAGTTCTTGGTAGAAATTCTCTGCTGCAATCGCCTTTGCTTGAGCCACCTTTCGCTTTACTTCCTTTCTGCATCTATCGTATTTCTCCCGAAGTTGAACCTTCTCGGCTTCACTGCTTGTCCTGCATGTTGTCCAAGCCTTGAATGCGTTCGATTTGGCCAGCACTGCTTCTTTTGTTTCGATATTCCACCACCATGTCACCTTGTTCGTGTGGAGTGGGCCTTTCGAAACTCCCAGTGTCTTTTCAGCCTCACCTACAAACATCTCCTCCAAAGCATTCCACATTTGTGTTGGACTTTGCTCGTCGCAGTTGGTGTTGTGTTGAAGCCAATCCCCCATTTTAGCAATGAATGGAGTTACAACAGATTCAAAGCTTTCGTTGTTGAGATTATGCTACTTGATTTTCTCGACTGGCTTGGGGATTACTTGCGGTCTTGTTCCTCCTTTCAAAATAAATTCTGTCAGGAGCAACCGGTGCTGGGTGACCGCAGATTCACCCAAGATCACTTTGCAGTCTTTCACCCAACTTCTCATATATATATATTTATTTTTAAAGTGTTATAATTTATTTATTAAAATATATATATTATGTGTACTATTTATTATTTATTTTATTATTTATTTTAATTAGTAAAATATTTTTATTTCTTATAGTTTACTCACTCTGAATCCAATCAATCAATATATGAACCAACTTACCTAAAAAAAAATAAAGTAGAATAAATCAATATTTAAATAAATATAAAAGCCAAAGGTGGTGAATAATTTCATATTATTTTAGCGATCAGAAAATATACACCCTAAATGATTTATTTTATCAATTCATCATTAATACCACGAGTGGCTTACCGCTTATCCAATGTGAATATTAAATTCGATTATTTACTTTTTAAATTATTCCTCCTACGGTTTTCTATCCAACAACACCTGTGCATGTACATGCAGATTAGCAACTAAATCCAATCGATCACAATAAGCTTTCATTGAATTAAAAAAAAATACGGATTAACATATTATCAAATAATTGACACCAGTTCCATGGTGTGCAATGAACAAGGCGTACACAGAAGCAGATAGAAAAATAAAGAGAGGTCATCAAGATTATTTTTTAAGCAATTTGGTTATGATACTCATGTCAAGGTTAAATTTTTTTTTAATATATTGTACACTAAAATTAAAAGATACGAATGCTGTGCTCTTTGCACACTCGAATGTAACAGTTTTAAATAAATGATATTCTTAACACTCCATATACAAGGTGGGGTCTGTTAGATCCCAGCCTTCGAAAATATGCTAATATTATCAAATTATATACGCCCGGTAGCTTCTTATTCAGTAGCTGGAAATGCAACGTTTCCCTACCAAACGATACTGTTAGATCGGTTTGATACCGGACACTAGGTTGATTACACGCCTTTAAGTCGCAATAGGTATGACAATCTCTGTCAGACCCCACCTTGGACGGGGTGAGACTTTTAGTCAACTTGTATACGGAGGGTTAAGAACAAACAACTTTGTGTACAACTTTGCTTCCGCCGTTTTTTCCTGGAATTAAAAGCTTAATTGTCAAAAACTACTTACAGATGTATTATTCAAAATACTGTCCATCGCTAGCGACAACTTTCGCCCATCTCTCCGGCTCCATCTCGGAAAAATGAGGCATCTTTTGACGTGATCCATGATTGGATACATTTTTCGACTTCCTCGTACGAACGAAAATTCTGATCAGCCAGGCCGTGCGTCATGGAATGGAACAGATGGTAGTCGGAAGGAGCGATGTCTGGGGAGTACGGCGGGTGGGGCAAAATTTCCCATTTCAGGGTTTCCAAGTATGTCTTGAACACTTTTGCGACGTGTGGCCGAGCATTTTCATGCTGGAGGATGACTTTGTTGTGTCTCTCTTGGTACTGTGGTCGTTTTTCCTTTAATGCTCGACTTGAACGCATCAATTGCGTTCAATACCGATCTCCTGTGATAGTTTCATTCGGTTTCAGTAGCTCGTAGTATATCATACCGAGCTGGTACCACAAAATGCAAAGCAAAACCTTGGCGCCGTGAATATTCGGTTTTGCCGTCGACGTTGAGGCATGTCCGGGCATTCCCCATGACTTTCTGCGCTTGGGATTATCGTAATGGACCCATTTTTCGTCGCCGGTTACGATGCGATGTAGAAATCCCTTCCGATTCTGCCTTTAAAGCAGTTGTTCACATGCAAATAATCGCCGTTCAATATCTCTCGGTTTTAACTCGTACCGAACCCAATTTCCTTATTTCTGAATCATGCTCATGGCCTAGAGGCGTTTCGAGATGGCTTGCCGAGTCACTGCCAATGACTCAGCTAATTCTTCTTGCGTTTGGCACGAATCTTCATCGAGCAGTGCTTCCAGTTCGTCGTCTTTGAAATTTTTTTCTCTCCACCATGCTTGTCCTCGACATTGAAATCACCACTTTTAAAGCATTGAAACCACTCACGACATGTTCTGTCACTCAGAGCAACCTCATCGTACTCGTAAGCATGATTCAAGAATAGAAGGTTACGCAACGCGCAGGTCCGTTATTCAGACACCGAATGAGAGAAAAAGCTCATGACGTCACAGTTTCAATTTTTCATATGCGCGCTTGCATTTTGTACGAGATTTCATGGTTTTTGAAAGAAAAATTGCTTTCAAATCGACAGTTTTATATCGATTTTGATGAAATTTTTAATTTTGGACCTCCAAAACAAGGGGAAGGTTACTGTTTGTAGGGCATTTTGAAAATCCACCTCCATCCCCCTTACCAGCCCACCTTAAAATAAACTTACATTCTTAAATACTGTTTTATTCTTATCATGACGAAATTTTGTATATTGGACCCATAAGATTAGGGAAAGGGTTATGTTCGCCTAAGATTTAAAAAAAAACACCCTCATCCCCCGTTCCCACCCTTAAAATCTGTGAATTTTTCTATAGTTTTATTCCGATCTTGAAGAAATTTTGTATATTAGACCTAGAGGAACGTTATAGTCTACATAGGATTTCGGAACTCCACCCTCATCTCACTTCTCACCCTTAAAAGAAAATTTGTAAATTTATGAACAATTTTATTTAGATTTTGATGAAACATTGTATATTGGAACTCCAAGACTACGGGATATATCCGTACAAATGATTTCAGAAAACCACCCCCATTCCCTTTCCACTAACAAGAAATTAGCAAATATATGTATGTACAGTTTTATTCCGATTGAAATTTTGTAAATTAGACCTTCAAGGCAAAGGGAAGCTGACAGTCCACATCAGATTTCGGAACTTCGCCAATCGCCTTCTCATCCCATAAAGGAAATCTGCAAATTCATCTGCAGTTTTATTTCGATATTGATGAAAGTTTGTATATTAGACCAAGGCTAGGGGAAGGTTAATGTTTACAAATGATTTACACATTCAATCACTCCTATCCCCCTTTTCACCCGAAAAAGAAATTGCAAATTTTCTTTTAAGGGTGAGAAGGGGGATTGGGGCGATTTTGCGAAATCCTATGTAGACTAGCCACCTTTTTCTCTAGCTTTGAAGGTCTAATATAAAAAGTTTTATCAAGATCTGAATTAAACTGTAAATACACTTGCAGATTTACTTTTAAGGGTGAGAAGGGGGTTGGAGGTGGTTTCCCAAAATCGGATGTATACAAATACATACACCCTACCCTTGCCTTAAAGGTCTCGTATACAAAATTTCATCAAGATCGGAATAAAACTGTAGATAAATTCGCAGATTTTCTTTTAAGGGTGGGAAGGGGGATGAGGGTGGTTTTTTGAAATCTTGTGTAAACATTAACCTTCCCCTAGTCCTGGAGGTTCAATTTTAAAAATTTCATGAAAATCGGATTAAAGCTGTAGATTTGTAAGCGAATTCTCTTTCAAAAAGTATGCGATTTCAAATCAAATTCACTGAAAGCTTTCAAAAAGTGAAACTGGGACGTCATGCGCAGAGAGAGCGAAAAAGTTGCACACTTCTTTGCGTAACCTTCTATTGTTGAATCATGCTCGTAAGTATCTGCGAGCATTCGATGAGCCTCAGCTGCAGTTTTTTTCAAATGGAAGCAGAAGATAAAACCTTCCCGCAAATGACGAGAACTTCGCTCGAAAACAGACATTTTGAATCGCGAATCTTATTAAAAATGCGAACAACTTTTACTAATGCGGGGATGTCGATACGTTCACAGACGTCCAAGCTCACTTTGTGACACTTTTGAACTACGTATTTTAACCAGCCCTCACCGATGCAGCCATCTGTCGGAAAACGGCGGAAGTAAAGTTGTACACCATATAACATAATATGTAGCTTCTTACCCGTATAACGAAGCCGAGAGTGACATAGTCTTATTCATTATCTTTACTAGATTCGAGTTTATATCATGGGAAACAACACGATTCAAAACGCGTGAAATTCTTTAAATTTGTTATCAAAGTTCCGGAAACGTTTCGGACGTTGAGTGCATTCTATTGTCTCTACATCATTACAGCATCTCAGGTTTAATTATGTAGGATTCGAATTACCCGGTAGAGTAAGGTGGGCATTTTGGCTTTTGCTCCTTCTTGGGAAAAAAATAATAAGATTATCGCATAGTGCCATTTCTCAGGTAGTAAACGAAATACAGACTAATGACATTCGGCGAAATACAGACTAATGACATTTTCAGCACCGACTCCGACACGTAAGATAGCCAAGCATATTTATACACACTTGGCCATACCGCTGTCGCGACGACTCAATATCTGTAGGCCTAACTGGAATGGTCATATGATTCTTTAAAAATAGGTTTTTTTGATACTATAATATGCAGTAATAATTAAAATCTGGTTTATCTTCAAATCCGAATATTTTAACCCCGCCAATCTTATAATTATATATTTGGCACAGATCCATAATTCACAGTATAATTAGCAATTATAGTCAAATTGAATGAGAAATCTTAACCTGTGACTTGACTATTGAAGCCTATGCTCACAGAACGAAAACGAATCTCAAAAAAATGTATAGTATGACTGCCTATGCCGGGGACTTGGTTTGTAGGGGATATGGAATTTAGGTTTTGGACAATATTTTCTTTTTGGCTGAGTTCATAAGCTTGAATTGGTTTCATTATTATGATTACAAACATATGTATGTCTATTTGAAGATTGATATCTAATCTAACTCTGCACATAATCGCAATTTGCTTACTGTGAAACATGAGCTTATTAATGGAAAATTCTCCTTTTGGCAATCTCAATTCAATATAGGGGTGCACCTAATACCGTCTCTTCAGGGCCGGACAACAACTTAAGGAACAGGCAGAGCGAACGGAATAACATCTCTTCATTTCCACAAACTCACTCAAATCCTTCAAAAAACAGCTGAGAATGGCGAAATGGAAGAGCTGGCGAGACTTCTGCAGTCAGATTGAATGTACATCAGAGGCATCGCGGCTAAGGAAAGTAATCTCCAAAAATCCAACGCCGCCCTCTACACTCAACAATGGAAATGGTTAAACAGAAGGAAGTGCGGAAACACTGGAATTACTCCTTGCAACGCACTTCCCGGACTGTGGAAAGCCACCTACCCTACAGCAGACAACAGCGGTGATGACTAACTCACGCCGCTGCAATATTCTAGGGCTCTTCACGGTCAGGAAGGTAAAATGGGCCATTAATTCATTCGACCCATACAAATCAGCCGGACCCGATGAGATCATACCTGCAATGCTGCAAAGAGCTATCGACTCTATAGCAGTCTAGATTGTAGCCATCTTCAAAAGCTGCATCAGAATGGGCTATGTACCACACGCCTGGCGTGAGGCGAGTGTTGTGTTCATACCCAAAGCTGGCAAAAGCAGTCATGATAACGCAAAATACTACAGACCTATCAGTCTCACATCTTTCATGCTGAAAATCATGGAGAAAATACTTGATAGGCATATTAGAGAGTCGCTCGAGCCTGGCTTCCTCTCTAACGCGCAGCACGCGTACTTGGAAACAGTTCTGCACGAAGTGCTTTTCACCATAGAGAATTCTCTTCAATACAAGGAAAACACGCTCGTCACGTTCTTGGACATAGTCGGGGTCTTCAACAATGTCACAACCCAAGCGATCTTGGACTCTCTCCATAAGGCAGGAGTCAACGAATCCAAAAGGATCTGGATCAAATCACTGCTTTCCAACATACTTATATCGTCTGCATGGGGCAACTCGAGAGCTACTAAAACAGCCAGAAGGGGTACGCCACAAGGAGGTGTGCTATCATCACTTCTATGGATACTAGTAGTTAACACTTGATTAAAAAGTTTTGAAGCGGTAGGCATACGTGTGGTGGCCTACGCAGATGATGTAGTAATTCTTGTATCCGGAAAGGACACTGGTGTTCTATCAGACCTCACAACAATGGCTCTAAGTAAGCTGCTAAAATGGGCAGGCAAGTTGGGTCTAAATGTGAACCCGCAAAAGACTGAAACGGTTCTATTCACACAGAGAACCAAAATTCAGGGCTTCAACCTCCCAAGGATGGGTGTCACCGAGTTAACTTTGACAACTCATGCAAAGTACTTAGGGTTGATTATAGACAGCAAGCTTACTTGGAAGCTCAACATCGAAGAACGCACCAAGAAAGCAACTATCGCTCTATACACGTGCAAAAGCTTGCTTGGTAAGGCATTGGAGCTGAAACCTCGCATTATGCACTGGATGTACTCGGCCGTTGTCAGGCCAATTTTACTATACGGAATTGTGGTCTGGTGGACTGCACTTAAAATTAAAGCCCATAAACGGAAAGTGGAAAGGATCCAAAGACTGGGTTGCCTGGGAATCACTGGCGCAATGAGAACCACGTCAACGAATTCCTTAAACACTCTCCTGAACCTCCCCCCAATCGATATGTTCCTAATGAACACAGCGTCTAAATGTGCCGTAAGACTCAGGGAAACAGGGCAATTCAGAATAAAGCCGTATGGTTATCAAAACATCAAACTGCCAGTCGGAACCACCGACTTCACTAAAGCAGTGATGGACTACAACAAAAACTTCTCAGTATTTATACCAGATAAATTTTATTATACTACTGGCGGGAATGTGCCAAAGAAATGAATAAATCTCTACACTGACGGCTCAAAAATGGAAGGGGGGGGGGGGGGGGGGTTGGAGTTACAGTTCGCTCACCAGAACTCCTGTACAATCTATCAATGCTAGCGATTCAAAAGGCAGCAGAGCTAGCCTCAACAACTCGCAGGAAGGGAAAACATTTTATTCACTCGGACAGTCAAGCTGCTTTAAAAGCGCTACAATCCGACACCATAAGATCAAAGGCAGTGCTAATGTCTTTCGGCTCTACAGATGCTAGGTACTTCAAGGAGAGTAGAGCTCCAATGGGTACCAGGCCACAGCGGCGTACTTGGCAACGACATCCTGGACGGGCTTGCAAAACAGGGTGCTGCTCTTGATAGCGCAATGACAATAGCAATTCCAATACAAATGCAGGCTATAAGATCGAAATGGACTGTTAGATGATGCAACTGGCCAATCATCATTGGAACAAAGCCATCAATTCCAGAATAACGAGGGAAGTCTGGAATTCTTACAATCCAAGGAAAACTAACATACTCCTAGGACTATCCAGAGGTTAGTCTGCGATGCTAGTCGGATTAGTTACTGGCCATTGCCTGATAGGGGAGCATGCCTATAGGCGAGGATTGATCACTTCCAATGGCTGCAAAAACTGTCATCTGCCTAACATTAAAGAAACTCTGGAACACCTCTTGTGTGAATGCCCAGCACTCGCAAGAACAAGACAAAAATGTTTTGATGCCTACTTCTTTCGCAACTTGAAGGCGGTCGCGGACCACAGTATAAAGAGTCTTCTGGAATTCGCGAACGCGACGAAAACCTTCGAACTTAACAATGACCCAACGATATTAACTAATCCCAATACGCATTTCTTTTGCCCCATTGTCAATTCGTGGCATCGCTATGGACCCTAACGGTCTATGCGGGACTGTAAGGCCGCCACCTAACCTAACCTAACCTCCATCTCCACCGAGTTTTGCGAACCATTTAGTTCGACGTGTGTGTCGACAAAAAATTGATAGCAAACTATCTGGCTGGTCGACAATCATATACGGAGTTCGGATCCAAACTACAGAGAATTGAACAGGGTGTCCCGTAAGGAGGAGTCCTATCAGTTACCCTGTTAAACATCTATATATCGGGACTCCCAGAAGGACTCCAACTCATCACCTACGCCGATGATTATTCGATTCTAACTACCGACAATGACATTCCATCTGGGTGTTCGTTGATCATCAGGTATCTTTACGAGCTGAACACCTTCTTCGTCAACAAAACTTTGTTGATCTCAGTATTAAAATCGTCTGCGACTTTCTTCACCTCTTGGACCATGGAGATGAAACTACAGCTGGATATATCACCAACTCCCACCATAAACCACCCAAAAATCCTTGGTGTCAACAACATCATCAACATCATGATCACCCATGCTTCTACGATCTGCAATAAAATCAGAGCTGCATTACGCACAGTCACAGGCTGTCACTTGATGTCATCTCAGTATTTGGATGCCACAACACCTTCCTCTCGAAGCAGTACTCAGTGGGTTGCTACCGTAATGACCACCCGAATCATCTCATGGACAAAACACCGCCCCACGAAACATTAAGCATAGCCTGAAGTACTTTGAGAAATAAGTCCAAAGATATGGAACATTTTGACGAATCCACATACAGAGCTGCAATTGCAACTGTACATAGAAAGGAAGTTCAAAAGTCGATTGTAGGACTCAATTCCAGTGTTGTACTACAAGACCGGCCACCGGCCATTTCTTCCGCCGAGAATAGTCTACGTAGATCGACCAGAACTACACTTGCACAGCTTCGATCTGGCTGATGCTCCCGTCTTAATTCGTATAGTTCCGCATCGATCACGATGTTCTGAATATATGCCCAGTTTGTAACGATACACCTCATAACGTTGATCACATCTTCAATTGCTCAGAAGCTTCCATTGCATTAACAACGAGAGCTCTGTGGGAGGCTCTGATGGAAGCGACCACTTCCCTTGGCATCGACACTGTAGGAGAGGAAGCCACTGCCAAGATATGACGACGTGGCTACTACAACAAAAACAACGTGTGTGTTGAACTTTAAGACGCTCTCAGTGGAGAATGAAACCCAGGCAGGATTCGAAATTGGATTGTTCACACGCGTAAATTTGAACCGTGAGAATCACTTTCGATCGAATAAATTGCGAAATATTTATAGCAAATGAAATTACGAGTATGTTACATTAAGCTTTAAATTGACAAAATGCACTCTCAGACTTGGCTTTCCTTTTTCGCGCGCTATTCAGCGTCCTTTCAGAATCGGCGCCCAGGCGACCGCGTGTTTCGCCTTAGCTTTTGACCGGCCCTGCGTCTCTTTTGCTTTTTATGACACCTTTTGAATACAGTATATGCAAAAAATGCATGTGCGTCTTGAAAGCCCCGTTCACACTGCACTCCGCTATCGATAAAGAGAAAATGTATTTAAATGATGGTGTCCATCGATCGATGCGACATTTTCAACATTTACTGGCAAAATTCAACCTGCGGACCGAGTCGATCGTATCAAAATCGGAGCGACTGAATGGAAATCCGCCCATTTAGGCGAAATTCACACACACGACACCGCGCTGCACGACTGCTTAAAATTTCAGTCAAGATACACAGCATCAAATGGGCGGATTCACACTATGCTTGGCTATTGTGCGTGGCTGCGTCGTGCAGCGCGGTGTCGTGTGTGTGAATTTCGCCTTAATGCTGTTTATCTCGACTTATATTTGAGCAGTCATTGTGATTGCTTGTCGTGAATGTGAATTTCGCCTTTACGTATGAAACCTGCAACTTCATGATTGCATACCAAATTGTAGCAGCTCGACGATAATTAGAAATATAGGTCACCAAGCTTTGATGAATTGAAAGGGAGTATATGATTTCCATCTATGTGTATTAATTAGCATTAAGGTCAATACTACACAAAAAATTCATAGTTGTGCACTATTAATAAATAAACTTCTATAGGACCTTTTTTTTAGTTTCGCCTAAATTCAAATGTCATTTCAATTCAACAATCAGACCACCGAATCTACTGAATCATTCGTTAATAAACACATATTGCCCACAACCTTGCTTGTCTTGTCTCCACTTGAAAACAATTGAGCCTACATACTTTACTACACTACAACAACCATTTTCATTGAACCGCGTTATTTTTAAAATGGTACAGCACGTACCATTTGCAGTAACGAGTACACAAAATGTCTTTTATTGATGGCATCTAATTGATTTTGTGCCCTCTACCTTGACCGAATGATTTTGACTGTTCGATGTTCGACAACACATTGTTATCGTACAAGATAAAAGAAAGCTGAAATTGAAATTTAAAAGTATCATTTCTTTGGCACTTCAGATACTGCCATGTATCCATGCATGTCGGCCTAGACCTAGACCCTCCTAGACCTTTGTTATTAATGATAAGTTGTGTATACAATCAAGTTTCTAGTAGTCTTTGATTTTACGTGTAATTTATTAATTGCTGCATATAGAAGGAATCATTACCCTTACGTTCTACTGATTAAACTGAAGCGCGGAGTGAAATTATTTAAACTTATAACGGCTCCAACCTAATTAAGGTTTTTTTTCCTAACTAAAGAATTCTAACACCATCAACAGTACTCTACTGCATTCGCCTCATCACCCCCAATTATGTGATACCCATCTTGCCTTGATATCGCTTCTTTGTCAAGAATATCATTTTTCCTATCCAAAGGACTCAAAATTACTTCGACATTAGTCTACTGTATTCGCCTCATCACCACCAGTCATGTGCTACAACTCATGCCTTGATGTCACTTCTTTTCCAAGAATGCCCCTTTTCCTCTCTAAAGAACGCAAAATGCCATCAGTCCTGACCAAATGACACAAAATGCCTTGAACAGAACTCCAGTGGGTTGGCCTCATTGACGGTTTTCCAAACTTCCAGCTCATCGTACAGTTCATACAGCTCATGGTTGTACCGGATGTGCGATCCATCTCGATCGCCAACAGGCTTGAAAATTCGCCGCAGAACCTTATGTTCAAATATGTGTCTAGCTTGTTTCCGGAGGCTTGAGTTAGGATCCATGCTTCGCAATGAAGGCATAGCACTGGTCTTATAATGGTTTTAAAGACGCTGCGTTTTTATTCATATAAAGCAGAGTAGAGCAGGCTAAGTGGCAAAAAAAAAACAATCGAGAGCGAATTGGGCTAGCGAACACGAAAACGGGCATGTCTTCGCTGGGAGTGTGTCTTGGTTTAGTTCGAATTCAAATGTCAACTCAAATTTTAAGAGAAAACCTAAATTCTTAGTACTTATACAATCGGACAAATTTCCTTTAAGCAGCAAAATTATTTTGAATCTTTACTATTTCATATAATTACACAAACCGAACATTTTATTGACAGGAAATGAACTTTACATGCTTCCCAAACTAAAACTTCGACGCTTGCACCGCCTGCATTTCAAAACGCTGACTACTTAACCGAGCAGCATTCTTACACCGACATTTGATCCAGAGGAGCTCAGATCAAATAGTTAGTGTAATTGTGTGGTCTTAACCTGTTCTGCTCTATATGGATTTTGAAAAAACACGCCTATTGTCAGAGTATTCAATTGCTACCTGAACCGGCACGTATCCACAAAGCCCTGTCTAAAAATCACACTAATGGAGTCGGATTGTTTAAAAAACGGGACGAATCCTTCACAGAGGGCCCAGAGGAAGCTCTCGAGCTCATCCTAAGCACTCTTTTTCTGGGTTCTGTCCAAGCTGAACCCTATTTATTTATTGCATCGGCTGACCATCGTGCACTTTTAGCCGGTTAAACAGCTTCTCCAATGACATTTTCGATAAAGAGAAAGTCAAATGGGCCATGGAGTCCTTTGTACCCTTTAATACACCTGGTACCGATGGTATTTTTCCTGCTCCCTTACAATACAGCCTTGATTTTATTTATAACGCCCTTAACCGTTCTCTTTAGAGGCAGTTACTCCCTATATTCCACGTTTATGTTTCGGTGTTTCGGAATGAGTACCACGTTCACTCATTCTGAAAAACCGAAACCACTCGGTGGAGCTAACGAATTCTTACAAACCGATAAGCATTTCATCGTTTCTTTTAAAAACTGTGTAGAAGTGACTGGATCTACACATCAGACAGCTAATAGAATGCAAGTCATCCTTACATCGTGCTTAGTTCAGCTACGTCAAGGGTAAGTCGACCGTGGCTGCATTACACTCGTAGGAACGATTGCTCTCTGCGTCTTTATGGACATGGAGGGTGCTTTTGACCATACTAGCTATTAGAGCACTTGAGCTCAGAGATATACGTACAGCCACAACCATGCAATGCTTCGCGGGCGAGAAATTCACTCAACGTTGAGCGGCATCGTAACTAGTGTTTATGCTGTTAAGGGTTGCCCTCAGGGTGCCCTCACTTTTCTGGTCACTTGTCATAGACGAGTTACTAGCTAGATTGATTGATTATGGTTATAATGCAATCAGATATGCCCATGATAAAATTATCATAATCGGAGGGAAGTTTGAAGCAATCGTCACCTAGATGATCAGCGTAGCTTTCGACCTAGTATAGTACTTTGCTGGTGCACTGAAGTTGCTGTGGCATTTGCAAAGACGACTGCTCAAGTTAACTGGCTTTTATTAACTGGTTTCGCTTATTGTAAAATACAGGTTTCTTGTTACATTTAATGTGCTCTTTCATTGGCAGTGTATGAGTATTAAGTACTTTAGAGAATATTAGAGAGATGCATGCATTTCGATACTAAAAATATATTAATACATATATATTACATCTCCCTTTCTTTAAAATATAGATAGATGTACTTATTGGAAAAATAGAATTTATTAAACGTGTATGTGTAAACTTAATTAATTTTATGGTTGCATTTTATTAAATAGTTATCCGTTAAAATACTCAGGTTTTTTAATGTGTCTTCCATATCTAGTTGTATAATAGTGATTTGTTAGCGATTGCGATTGCGAACAAATGTTGTTATTATTATTTAATTCATTATTATGATGCCGAGATCTATTTTCAGTATGTTGGTCACTTTTACTTTTACCTGTTTGACATGAATCTTCATTATTTACTAAACTATTTTGTTGTTGCCTTATATTAGGAGCATTAAACGATCTTCGCAAATGTTGCGTATTTCTACGTAAAAGATTATTCTGCTCATTTCGAATAATGTAAGAACGAGGTTCTGAACATTTACTTTCGACTCTTGCTGGTTCCCAACTTTTCCCCTTTCTATATAAGACGAGATTCCCTGGTTCGAAGCTCTTTTCCTTTAAATTAGCAATTTTATCATAGTAAAACTTTTGTTTCATTTTTATTATGTTCATTTTGTTCATAGTTTCTCTTGATACTAGTTTAGGAGATAGGTGCATATCAGATATTGGGTGTTTCGTTCTAAGGAGCCTACTCATCAGAAGCTCGGAGGGTGTGTATCCTAAACTTGGAATGACGGTTGAACGATATTCTAATAGTATTAGTTGCAGATCAGATTCACTCATATGAGATTTCTTAAGTATGCCTTTAGCTATTCCTACTGCTTTTTCTGCTAGACCATTTGATCGAGGATAGTGGGGACTTGAGAATGTAAATTTGAAATTCCATTCATTTGCAAATTGTTTGCATTTGTATGAATTGAATGGCTGATTGTCACAAACAATTTCTTCTGGAATTCCATGAAAGGAGAAAATATCCTTTAATGTTTCTATTACTGTTTCTGCCGATTTACTTCTAATTTGCTTAATATCAAACCATTTTGAAAAATAATCAACAGCAATTAGATAATTCTTACCTTTAAAATCAAACAAATCACAACCAATTTTTTGGTATGGCCGTTCAGGCACTTCATGAGGGAGTAATTTATGCTTAGCATTTTCGGGTTGCAATTTCTCACAGATTGCACATCTGCTGATTATATTTTGTATATCTCTATTCATGAAAGGCCAATAAAATAGTGTTTTCGCTCTTTTAATGGTTTTCGTAATGCCAAAATGACTTTCATGAAGTTTTTCTAGGGCGCTAGGTATTAAAAGCTTGGGGACGTGGATTCTACCTTCAAAAAGTACCAAGTCGTCCTCAACATATAATTTTTCTTTGATACTCCAGTAAAATTTCAATTCATCCGGGACCTTGTCTTTCGATAGTGGCCAACCGTTCTTATAATAGTACTTAATTTTTTTCAAAATTTGATCTTTTTCTGTTTCTTTTTGATACTCTAACTTGGCATTATCACTCATATTGATACTATGCACAACTTCATTTAATAAATTTCCGAAACATATTTGATCATCTTTTCCTGGGTTACGTGAGAGTAGATCTGCAATATGCAAATCCTTTCCGGGGATATATTTAACTTTAAAGTCGTATCTACACAATTTTAGTACCATCCTTTGAATTCGAACTGAATTAGCGGATGTAATTGGCCATGTGGCATTTGCAAAATCGATACTAATGGCTTATGATCAGTATGTATAAGAAACGTTTTACCGTAAATATAATCATTAAATTTTTGACAAGCGTAGACTATGGCCAAAAGCTCTTTCTCAATTTGTGCATAATTCATTTCAGTTGTAGTTAGACTCTTTGACGCATAAGCTATTGGCTTACCATTTTGCATCAAGCAACATCCTAATCCATGTTTCGATGCGTCGGTTTGAATGGTTATAGGAGCTTTAGAATCAAAAGCATATAGTATGGATGAGTTGCGTATTGCTTCTTTAATTTTATCCAAACATATAGAATGAGCTTTTGTCCAGCAATATCCAACGTTTTTCTTTAATAACTCACGTAAGGGATAATTCAATTCTGCCAGGTGGGGTATAAATGCCCGCAGATAATTAATAGTACCCAAAATTTTCTGCAACTCATTTCTATTTTGTGGCTCCTTAATATTATTGATTGCTTGGACCCTATTTGGGTCAGGCTTCATTCCCTCGACTGAAAATATGTGCCCTAAATATTGCACTTGTTTCTGCTTGTATTGTACTTTATTTGGGTTGAATTTAACATTCAATTTCCTTGCTCTCTCTAAAACCCCTTTTAAATTTGCATCGTGCTCTTGTTCTGTCCTCCCGGCGATGATTATATCATCAATATACACAAATACCCCGGGTAACTCTCCAAAATATTTGTAATTAAGTTTTTGAAACTTCTCTGGGGCAAATTTAATTCCAAATGGCAACACATTGAATTGGTATGACCCGAAAGGAGTACTAAATATTGTTAATTTTTTGGAGCAATCATCTAATCCGAGCTGCCAAAAGCCCTCCTTTAGATCCAAGACCGTGAAATATTCCATGCCATCCATTTTATGACGAAAATCGTCTAAAGTAGGAATTGCAAAATGTTCTTCTAATAGACCTAAATTTAATTCATGGGGATCTAAGCAAATTCTTAACGATTTATCTTTCTTTTCAATTATTACAATGGGATGGGACCATTCGGATGGCCCATTTACCTGTGTGATTATTCCACGTTTTTCCATTGCTGTTAAAGTGTCCTTTAATTTTTGTTTAACTGCTAACGGAATCCTGCGCGAAGCTTTGTTGACTGGAGATGCAGTTTCTTTTAAAGCCAAGGTACATGTGTCGGGAAAACGCCCTATCCCTGAGAAGATGTCTGAGTTCTTTTCAACGAATTCCTCTTTTTGCTTTAATTCTGATATAGAATTAACTCTTTTGACTAACCCCAGCTTAGCACAAGTATCTAAACTTAATAATGGTTGAGTTTTCCTATCAACTATTATGAAACTGAGTTTATGCTGCATTTCCTGGAGACAAATTATGCATTCAATAGATCCCAAAATTGGTATCTGAAAACCCCTATATGCTTCTAATTTAATGTCTTTTGCTTCAAGGCGCGGTTTGGGTTCCAGTTGCTCATAAATAAATTTCGGCAAAATATTAACCTGCGCTCCGGTATCTAACTTGAATTCTATCACTTTGTTATTTACTTTTATGTTCTGTGTCCAACATTCTGAATTATTATAATCAATATTAGAAATAGAATTGGCACCACTAACTGAATCTATATAAAATTGACTACAAGCTTTAAAACCAGTTTGTTCGCAATTCCGGTAACTAATATCACTTACATTTTTTCTTGCTGATTGACATGCAGCCATAAAATGGTTCAGCTTTCCACACGCGTTGCATTTCTTCCCGTAGGCTGGACACTTTCCTTTCTCATGAGACGAATTACAATACGTACATCTGTCTTTCTTTCCAATGTGTGCATCTCTCTTTACATTGCTAGAACGATTTTTATTTTGTTTTTTATCAGATTTTTTGTTATTAAATTTTGAATTATTCAAACTATGGTTACTTCCTTTATATTTGTTGACAGCAGCTATCGTAGAAAATTTTCCTTCTCCCTTGTGATCTCCTTGCATGACTTTTGCTTGCTCCTCCGTTATTTCGGCAATCCGACAGATTTCGATAGCTTTCTCCAATGTTAGTTTTTCTATCTGTAGTAATTGACTTTGCGTATTGCTGTTCGATGTACCGATAACTATACGGTCTCTTATCATATGCTCTTTTTGTGCACCAAAATCGCAATTATCCACCAGCGTTGAAATATCTTTCAAAAAATGATCGAATGGTTCTCCTTCTTTTTGGTTGCGCATGTAGAATTTGTAGCGTTCGTAAACTACATTCGTTCTTGGGTTGAAATATTCTTCGAATTTTTTAAGAACCTTCTCCAGGTTTTTTTTATCGTCATCCGCCAAATCAAATGTCTGGAAAAGTTCTATGGCCTCCACTCCCGCACAACTTAAAAGCCTTGCCACTTGAATATTTTGGTCTTCTTTGTTAGTTTTTGTGGCAGTTGAATATATCTCGAAATGGATCCTGAACTTTTTCCAATTTTCCCGCAAGTTTCCATCAAAATTTAACTTTTCAGGCTTATAAACTCCATTTTGTTCGAAAGCCGTTTCTTTTCAAATTTTATCAATTTTATCAAATCACTTTTTCCAGAATTTTTTACTCCAGTTTTTAATTTCCAAAAAAAAAACTAGTTTCCACAATTATTATTTTACTTTAAATTGTTCTTTTCAAAAATAACTAGTTTTCACAATTCCAATTGGTTCTTAATGTCGGCTGCGCCATGTGGCATTTGCAAAGACGACTGCTCAAGTTAACTGGCTTTTATTAACTGGTTTCGCTTATTGTAAAATACAGGTTTCTTGTTACATTTAATGTGCTCTTTCATTGGCAGTGTATGTGTATTAAGTACTTTAGAGAATATTAGAGAGATGCATGCATTTCGATACTAAAAATATATTAATACATATATATTACAGTTGGCATGAGCATCAACCCTCAAAAAACCGTCTTAGTTCCTTTCACTCGAGGAAATATTCTAAACCAAAGCTCTGTCAGCCTTGGCTGTACGGTACTTCAGTTATTCACTTAAGTCAAATGCTTTGGTGTTTTGTTGGACTGGCGGCTTAATTTGAGCAATCAAGTAAGGTCAATCGGATCATGTGGGTTTGCAGGTTTCTGTTTGGCAAAACTTGGGGACTCACCCCAACAATTGGATTGTTGAAAGAAAGGATTTGAAAGTTCGTTTGGCGGCAGCATCAGACGACAATCGAAGCAGCATCGAACTCCTTTACCGTCAGAAAGCTCGACAAGTTCAGCGCAGTGTGCGACGCGATAAAAGAGTTTATGCCAATTCTCTTTTAGCCTCAGCAGACGAAGCCGCAAGAAGTAACAACTTAAACACCGTATACGGTGTCATCAAGGAGTTTACAGGTGGTCGTAACTCCTGCCAACATCCGGTGAAAGATAGTGATGGGAAGCTACTTATCTTGGAGGAAGATCAAATGAGGCGGTGGAAAGAACACTTCGCCGCGGTCTTGAACCGTGTAACCTCTGGTGAAGTTCCCCCTCATATAGATAATTTAGCTAACCATCAAAATGTGCGTATACGGTCACTGCAATTATTGCACTAAAACGAGGAAAGGCCGCCGGATTTGACGGTATCCCTGCCGAACTTTATCAAGCAGCGCCAAGCGTAACTGCCGATTTGCTGCACCCACTTGTTGATAAAGCGTGGAATACGGAGACCTTTCCCACTGAGTGGAAGGAAGGTTTGATCATCAAACTTCCAAAGAAGGGTAGCCTCACAGACTGTAATAATTGGAGAGGTATTTGTGTGCTTCCTGCCGTTGCCAAGATAATAGCTAAAATCGTCCTGGAAAGACTAAAGGCCCATTTAGAAAGCAAAATTGATGAAGAGCAGGCTGGTTTTCGATCCGGATTCTCCTGTGTCGATCACATTAACACCTTCCGAATCATCATCGAGCATTGCGCTGAATACGATTCTCCGCTTCACTTGCTTTTCATCGATTTCGAAAAGGCTTTCGATAGTGTGAACCGGGATTCTATATGGGCGACCTTGCGCAGGAGAGGCATCCCTGAGAAGCTTGTGGCTATTATTAAGGCAACCTATGACGGCGCGAAATGTCGAGTTTTGCATAATGGTAAGGTGTCGGGGCACTTTGAGATTCGCAGTGGAGTTCGGCAGGGGTGCATCCTTTCACCGATCCTATTCCTCATAGTGATCGGCGACGTGTTGCATGCAGCCCTTTCCGGACTCGACAGAGGAATTCAATGGACTTTGACATCTTATCTACAACATCTTGACTACGCTGGCGACATATGCCTACTCTTCCACAAAATCATGGATCTGTCCGCAATGGCGTTAGATCTCGAGAGGCAGGCAAGCAAGGTTGGGCTAAAGATTAATACCAACAAGACCAAGGTTCTTAGCCCGCCGTTGCGAAAAAGAAATCCGACTCCTATTGCCATCAATATTAATGGGCAGCCTGTGGAGAAGGTGGGCAACTTCGTCTACCTAGGTAGCATTGTTGCCGAAAATGGTGGTACGGAGCAGGACATCGCTCGTCGTATTAACCAGGCTAAACGCGCATACGGTATGCTGTCCAAAATCTGGCAGAGCAGTTATCTCAGCATTAAGACCAAGCTGGGCCTGTTTCGCACCCTGGTACTGTCACTGCTTTTGTATGGGAGCAGTACATGGAAAGTTTCCGTAGGTGTTACCAAAAAACTGCAAGTTTTCGTCAACTCATGTCTTTGTCGAATTTTAAGAATTTTCTGGCCCGAAACAATATCAAATGAAGAGCTAAGTCGGCGTACGGGTCAGATGCCAATCGACGAATTGATACGCAGGCGAAAATGGCAGTGGATAGGTCACACATTGCGGAAGAGTGACAACTGAATTGCTTTGCATGCCATGAAGTGGAACCCCATTTCCAACCAAGGCCGACCAAGATGGGGTCCTCGAATCACATGGCGTCGATCTGTGGCAAAGGAGTGTCAGGCACTGGGTAAGTCTTTTGGGGAGTTGCGTCCCATTGCCCAGAACAGAGTACGATGGCGCGCAGGAGTAGTTGACGCGCTATGCCCCGCAAGGGGTTAAGGCAAAGTAGTATGTACATAGTATATAGTTATGTAATAAGTTTCAGCGGCTTGCATACTTAGGTATGGCAGGATCCAACCGTACTTGTCCGACATAGGCTATTGAGGCGATTGTCAGACTTAATCCGCTGCATATTTTCATACAAGAGTCTGCGGCTCTGAGCGCTCTGGAGCGGATACCTGACATGCAGATCTGCTCGAGAGCCGATTATATGACTACGGAAAAATGTTTTGGTAGGAAATTCTCGGTCACCATCCCCATTCGCGCGGAATGGGATAGTGGCACTCTTGGCTATAGCCCCCGGTATACTATGTGCTTTACCGACGGATCAAAAAAAGGGGTAGGGAGTTTGTGCTGGAGACTTTGAACCGAACACGGGGTTTTTCAAGCTGAAATCCATGCTATAAAGGCCTGCGCCAGAGTAATGCTGGACAAGAAACTCACTCAACATCGCTATCTGCACTGATGGTCAGGTATCCATTAAAACCCGTGACAGACGATGGTCGTTAAACATGTTTGCGTCAATGATCATTAAGGCCAAACGTGTTTATCGTTGACTAGTGACACACTTGAAAAACATAATTACGTTCGAACTGTCAAAGTATCGAATGTGAGAAAAGAGAATTTGCAGAACAAAAACCCACAAAAACACCTTCTAACACACTCCAGACGGTCGACACCAATAATGGGACTAGCACTAGCGGGAACCAGAACAAGATTTGTGCGGTTTTGGACGTGAACGGATGACATTGCCGTCCAAATTTCAACTGGAAACCAGCTGTTCTTTCCATTTTTTCAAAGAATGGCGCAGCGAGCGGTTCAAAGTGGACGTAATTAGGTCGTAATGACGTTATGTTAATGACGATCGAAATGATGTCTTTCTTTTATCATCAAGTGAAACAGCACATAACAGACGTGCTTCGCAAACATAATTATCTGATAATGATAATTATCGCGTATCGTCTGTCTAGGGTTTAAGGCTCTTTCTTCACATGGATTCTCATCGAAACAAGTGAAAGTGTGTTTTGATACCCTTTAGTGTCTCACTAATAACAATCGGATTACTTTATGTTGGGTACCAGGCCACCAGGACATTCTTGGTAACGAACCTGCCGATGAACTTGCTAGACAAGGCTCTTCGGATAAATTTTTCGGGCCTGATTCTTACTGTGGTCTGAGTTGGGCTACCAGATCACTAGTGAGAGAGTGGTGGCCAATGAAAGACAGCGTCACTGGGTTTGTCTTCCAAGACTGCGGCAGTCAAAATATTTTATAAAACCCTACGGTCTTAAAGAAGCCAGCCGCCTGGACAGAGCGGACCTGAGATTAATCGTGGGTTACCTCACGGGGTATCACTGGGTGAGATACCACCTAACAAAATGGGAGTATCCACTGATACGGAGTGCCGGCTTTGCCTGGAGGACACAGAGCTCACTAAACATCTTCTCTGCGAATGTCTGGTGCTAGCCCGTTCCAGGTTCTTGTTTCTTAGAGACTTCATCGTAAGCTCAGCGGGTGTAACGAGCACTCTACAGAGGACCTACTTGACCTCATTAGGCTGTTTGATGGTCTTTTGGATTAGTTAAGGCTATGGCACAATGGATCTCATGGTCGCAGTGCTCACTCTTTGGTATCTAAGCCTGCCGTTGTTATTATTATTATTATGACTCGAATGAGTGCCATTACGCATTTTAAAGTTTTAATTTGTTCAAAATCGTCATTGCAGCCACAAATTAAAGCGATTTTCCTAATCCTGGACTTTTTTTTAAACAGAAAATATTTTTTTTTTTAGGCGGATGGTGAAGTCTGTATCGTTTAAATTTGAAACTGCCTGCAAAAATCTGTAATTTTGCTCATTGAAATTATTTACAATAATTAAGTAAATAAAATACCATATCGTACCATCCCAGCAAATTAAATGATTCGTACATGATTCGTAATCGAATCATCTTTCACGAACTTCGATTCATTTCTGGATTCAGGAATAACTCGCTTCTAATTCAATAAGCGGAGTGAAACGGTCCTCGCAAATGAATCATATTTCTGAACAGTATGATTCGTATTACTGAGCTGTATTTATGAGTCCATTACGGTCCGTTTTTTTAGATTCGGAAACGATTCGTAATTATGAGCCTCCCGCGAATCGGTTTTATGAGCCGTTTGTGATGGTCGATACGAGTCAGAGCCTGTTGCAATGGCATAGTTGCGTTGTGAAATAACTAAGTGGCGACTGATCACGTCACTTCACCTATCCGCCACGCGCGCCGCCTAGTGCACTTTCTTGCTTTTTTGGTTTCAGCGCTAGATAAACAGAAATGTAGGATTTCCTGAGGTTGTACGGAAGGAAACTATTAAATTAAAACAAGCAACACAACTTTATTGGACGCGTCCGATCGTCATGGCGTCACAAACTCCAATGACAATTTCACAATCGAAAGGTATGTTTACAGGCAAAATTATATACACCCAGTGGCGGATTTACAAATTTGTCGCTTCTAGGCATTTGCAAAATTGGCGCCCTCATTTACAGTACAGTTTATATTTTTTTTATAATATTTTGATATGTCCTCTTTAAATCTCTCTTTCTCATTTGCCGTAACCCCTTGTGAGGCATAGCGTGTCAACTGTTCCATGTGGCCCAGTTGACGTTTCGTCGGCATAAACTGGTTTTGGAGAATGTAGTTGCCAGCATGCACGTCCTGCACATCCATGGCCACGAACCTCGTCGTGGACGGGATTCGAACCCGAAACGCCGGTAGTCAAAAATGAGACTGATGCCTCAACACACTGTGCTACCGGTCGTCCACTTTAAATAACATTCACAAAATTATAATATTGGATTAAAAATCATATAATAATATTGTTTCGGATGTTTTATCGTCGACATTTGCGATGAACCCAAGCTACCGTTCATCGCAAATGTTTGCGTCCCGATTTCTAGAGAATAGCGATTGTTGTTGATTATATCATTACAATCCAATGGCATGAGCAGATCTGATTCTATCGTCATTAATGCGTTCAGTCTGTCCTCCGTGAGTGTAGATCTGAGGTAATTTTTCACACGTTTCAGAACAGAAAATGATCGTTCAGCACTACAATTTGATACAGGCATGCAAACAAGCATTCCGCAAGCTATACGGATATCAACATTGGGGTATACTGTGGGAAGCTCATTAGTTCTTAACAATTTCAATAAGTCCATCGGAGAATGATTTACAATGTTTTTCTGGACGCAATAATTTCTAAATAGGATCATTTCGTTCACAAACACATACTTCGAAATCTTGGTCAACAAGTTTTTCAAACCAACAGATTTTTCCCGAAGCTCCGTCAATAAACGAAGAGGAAATGCCGAATAAAGCATGTTACTCATACAATAAAACGCGATAGGCAGTTGTCATTTGAAGAGCTTTTGAAAGTGTTGTTGTCCCTATTCCTCTAAAGGCGACTTTCATTAGAATTATTTGCGTCTCAATTGACAATCGCATGAAGTTCCATCACTAGTAGTAGTTACTTTATGACAGAGCTTTGAAATATCCGCCTCGTGAGGAAATACCAATCCTTCGCAACGTCTCGCATCTATAAATATTTTGAGCTTTGTGCTTACATTTACTACCCATTATGAGAAACTCACTGTTGCTCGTGGGGAAAAAGAACTTCGGAGATTATCGTCGGAGTTCGCATAATTTGAGAAAAAGTTGATGCGTTGTCTGTGCAAAATTTACTGCGAACGAAAATAATTCATCAAAAAGATTAACAATCGAAAATTGCCGTCCGTCCGTATGGGCGTCTATTTTTTGGATATTATCACGGAGTCAGGGGCAGGCGTGCATGATTTCAATTGATCTCATTTGTTTTCAATTTCAATCAATTGTTTCCCCTTGCATCGCTCACGAAACAAATTTTTCGAATGTATGATTATAGATGCGGGATGTCGCCAAGTATGCTACTTCCCCATCAGGCGAACATTTCATAGCTTTGTGCTTGCATTTACCACCCAATGATGAAAAACTCACTGTTGCTCCTGGGGAAATATATCTTCGGAGTTCATCGTTGTACATATCCAGTATAAGTTATGCATACATCGTGTTCGTCGACTTTTCGCGGAGAGTAATGAAATTTGTAAGCTTTTGATTGCAAGCACAAGACAGCTCCTTTCTACAGATGGTTGCAACGGAGATGGTATCGAATTTGGATAATATGAGGAAAAGTGCATACAGTGCGAATGAGAATAATTTATCCTCAAAAGGGAAAGATCAAATGAAATGAAATTGTCCGCATGTCGTGTCATTCGATTAAGCAAGGTTAGCTGCTCTGAAGGTTAGGTTTGTTGTCCAGTATTTGTTTGCTAGTCATAAAATTGTGTAAATCAATTTGCACAAATTTTTTTTTTTTAAACCGAAGGATTGCTTTCTGCTTCTTAAATTTTTTTTTCTGAAATTTTGCCGCCCTAGGCAGCTGCCTAGGTTGCCTATATGGTAAGTCCGCCACTGATACGTCGCTCGCAACTCCTTTGGTGGTGAAATTCATACTTATATGAAATAGCTGGGTCGAAATTTTACACAGAAATTTTATGTGTATGATGTGGCCGACATTCGTGAAACATTCATTTTGGGCTAACATTCAATTTTTGGTTTGGTGAGATACCATCGCTTCGTTGCTGCTATTCTATTCTGGTTGCAAAGAAACGCGGGAATTGTACGTTATCACTAACTTTCATAATGTATTCATCTACCTAGCGAACATAATATTGTCCTCATACTCATAAAATTGTTTTCTTTTGTGTGAACATGATTGCCCACATCTTTAATGAATAATATGTATGCTAATCATCTAATCATTCTTTACAACACAGATGCTACTCTTCAATTAGATTTCATAAGAGATATTCCTGGAATGCTTGCTTTGCATCTATCTTTGGTACGTGGTTGGGTTAACCAATGCGAGGTATTGTCGGTATTGTCTCTAATGATACGCAACTCTTATTAAATATGTGTGTCTGTACAAGAAATCTTTGCATTGGAATTTATTCGGCCTGCTACTATTGCTATCACCTGAAGCGGTCTATTGAAAACGTATGGTTTTTATTAAAAATATTAGGCATTTCATTTACTTCATTATTTATTAAATCGACTTAGACAAAGAAAGGTGCCTGCAAAGATATTTTCACAATTTGCTTTTGAAATAAAGTGGTTGTGAATCTCAGTTAAATTTTTCTCTCGACTACATGGCGTGCCTCTACTGGAAATTGTTGCCCAGATTCCAATTAAAATGAATATTTTGATGGGTCGTATTACAGTCTCGGGTAACCCGCCAGCCAGCGATTTATTTACGCCACGAAGTTTGTCCAAAATCCATCAATTTACCGACTTACAGCACCTGCCTCTTTAGGCTCTATTGATGTTATATATTTTACATAATATTATATGTACACATATTAATAATTTCAACTGTATTGCCGTAAATACTATCTACAACTGAGTATGTATCGACGAATTTTGTAACTAACCTATAATGGTCAGGAGATAGCGTTGACCACAGCCTAAATTTTATTTTAATTTCAAATTATTGTTGTAAAGAATCTGCAGTGAAGCTAGCTCTGTTTGAAATTATGAAAAAAAAATTGCAATCAAATAGCCGTTCCGCAACAAAACGCATTTAGGGCCGGGTGTACAATTCAATATTTAAACAGAAAATTAGCTAAACATGGGACCAATGTCTGATTAAAATTTGTCTTCACAATAAACTACCATTTAGCCCCAACCTGATTTTCTCAATGCCTGGTTAGCGTTATTAATCAAATAAAACCTCAACGATTAATCCGATTAATCTTTTATCCAAAACAAAATACAACCCCTGGTTTCCGGTTGAAAAGTTATCCCAAAAAAAACCCAACACCTGATACCGGATGCTGACATTTTGACAACTAGAACTGTTCACTTTTGCAAATTCAAATGAAAACAATGAAACTGGCCATAAAGAACAGAGTTCCCGGAAATTCATTCGATAGAAAAGAGTTTGCAACCAACTCAGCCGCAAATGAATATGCTGAGAAACCGCACTGATACAAAATAAATTTGTGGACGGTAGTATTCCGCCGAGAAAATCAGCTGATTTTGCCATAACTTGTTGTCTGAGATGCGTTCCACACTTTATGGTTTAGTACTTAATTTAACCCGCGTATAAGGAAATGAAAATATTTAACTGGCATTTTATAGCTTGGATCAGCTCATATCCCTGTTAGTTAACGAGCAGTTTAACCGGGCACTGAGAAAACGATCCTTAAACTTGCAGCATCCTTTAGCAAACGGATGGTGCTTTTTTCCTATTGCTCAATACACTTTAACATAGCATGGAACAACTTATTTTCGAAAGTACACAATATTAATTATTTTTTAAGAAATTATACTTAAATGCCTTTTTGGATCTCTCTCTCTCTCAATTGCCCTAACCCCTTGTGGGGCATAGCGCGTCAACTATTCCATGTGGCCCAGTTGACGTGTTGACGGCATAAACTGATTTCGGAGAATGCAGTTGCCAGCATGCGCCTCCTCAACATCCATGGCCACGAACGTCGTCGTGGACGGGATTCGAACCCGAAACGCCGGTAGTCAAACATGAGACTGATGCCTCAACACATTGCGCTACTGGTCGTTTGTTCGTTTGTCCGGACATTTCTCGTATTCTGATCTTAGCCAAATTTGGTACGTAGGCTCCTTTTGTCACCCAGAGTACAAATCGGGGCCACAATTTTGATCATCGACTATGATCATGGACTAACGGTAGATTTTATTTGCTAAAATGGAATTACTCGCCTAAGGCCCGTTTCCTCAATGTCTGTTTGACGCTAACCGGGAGTTTAATTTATCGAATCGATAAACTAAAACGGCTAATACGAATTAGTCAGCTAGAGTTTCTTACGTTTATCAATTCAAATGAGTTAATCAATTATTAACTCGTTTCAATGTACAAACGGTAAAAACTCTACCTAACGAATTCGTATTAGCCGTTTTAATTTATCGATTCGATAAATTAAACTCCCGGTTAGCGTTAACCAGACATTGAGAAAACGTTTTCTCAATGCCTGATTAAAGTCTTTGTTAACTAACAGAGACACGAAATAAACGAAATTATAAACAGCCCGATAAGCATTTTCGTTTTCTCATACGTCTCATACAAATTACCACGCCATAAAGTGTGGAACTTATCTCAGACCACAATTATGGCAAAATCAGCTGATTTTCTTGGCGGAATTCTACTGTCGACGAATCTATTTTGTATTAGTACGATCTCTCAGCATATTAATTTGCAGCTTAGTTTGTTGCAAATTCTCTTCTATCGAATGAATTTCCAGGAACTCTGTCCTTTATGGCCACTTTCATTGGTTTCATTTGAATTTGCAAAAGTGAACAGTTCTAGCTGTCAAAATCTCAACACCCGATATCAGGGTTGTTGGGTTTTTGTTTAGGATAAATTTTCAACCGGAAACCAGGAGCTGGGCTTTGTTTTGGATAAGAGATTAATCAAAGGCAAGGGGACGGTTAGCGTTTATCCAATTAATAGTGCTAAACAGATATTGAGAAAATCAAATTGTGCTAAATGGCAGTTTATTCTTAAGAAAAATTTTAATCGAACATTGAGCAACCGGCTCTAAAGTTTTTCAAAGCAAATCAGATAACTTGAAATAGTCCAGACTACAAGCAAAAAATTGGAAAAAAATGGTGCTGTTTTGAAATTTGGTGCAATTGTTGTGGAGAGTCCCCTGAATAGGAGGTCTGGAAGTGTAGGGCAGAGGGTGTCAAAGGTTCATTCTTTGAGTTTTCCTTGATTATTTTGGAAACAATCGAATCTACAATCCAAAAAATGTCTCAGGGCGAAATCAAAGCACATCAAATTCCCTATAAAATGATATATTATACCCTAGACCATAAAATGGTTTATTGTACTCTAGGCCATGAAACAGTGTATGATATACTGATTTATTCACAAGGGAAAACCGCTCGACACTATCGTAGAATACAGTTACTGACATTAAAATTTGGTTAAATATTCCTACTAATAGCTAGTTAGCTTGCTCCGGAAATGGTGATGATCCGATCAATGGTACTCCTACCCCCCTACAAGTAATATTATTTTAAAATACTACTTTTGCAAACATGCCAATAACTCAGCACCGAATAAAAGCGGACAGGTCAAATTCGGGTGCTTTAGTATCTTCCAGACAACAAGTACTTGGTACGTATAAGGGATGATACAGCTTCTAAGTCCTTTTTCGTTTTTACACTTCCATTAGCGTTGATCAGTTGGACGTATCAATTTAAGGATTTAAATGTTAAGATGTTAATGATGCTTGAATGAGTTTCCAGCATTGATTTAAAAGATAATAAGTTTGCCGCTGTTTTGATGTTTTGGCCAGGACTTTAAATAATTTGATAAACTGTGTTATAGGATCCGTTCTAAGGCACTCCGTTCTTGGAATTGGAAGGGAGTAGTTTTCTGCATTAAGTACAGAATAGGAAAGAATTTCATTTACCCCGCGCAGTGTGACGTTGGTTTTTATCTGGTTCATCCTTATCTTATATATGAATTTTCCCCTTTCCATTTGAACTGGCTGATAAATAGGTATAGCGTTAGTTGTCATCTATACAGTAGGGTAGGTGTTCTTGTGGGAATATGATGAATATTTTGATTGCTTTCGTCATAATGCAACCAATTCTGTCTATATTACGCTGAGACGTTTGACTCCAGATACGCAATCCATAAGTAATTCTTGAAACCAAGAACGCACTAAATAGGAGTTTCTTGGTTTTTGGTGTCAAGAAGTAGTTGCGGTTACATGGGTGCATGGCTGCATATGACCTTAGTACACTCCTTTGTAAAAATTAGTTCAAATGGATTCAAATGGATGGATTCAAATTTTCATGAACCAGTATCTACGGCGCATCCTACACATACAATGGCCAGAGGTCATTTCTAACGAAGAACTCCTGTTCATTACTGACCAGGACAGAATAGACACCTCCATAAAAAGGCGAAGGTGGAAATGGATTGGTCACACACTCCGAGCAGAGCCGGAAAACATTGCTATACTGGCCCCCGACTGGAATCCACAGGGAACGGCTGCAAGTCGCCGCATTGGACGACCTAGAAACACCTGGAGAAGATCAGTTCAGTCTGAAGCATGTGCTCCTGGAACATAAAGAGCGAAAAAGTGTCCAGCCAGGTGCAGTATGAAATTATATTGACGAGCCAAGAGACTTCAAATCTGCCAATGTATGAAGGATAGCCACCGAACATGTAAAACGGTTTCTCGGAGACGAGAAAATGTATAAGAAATCCTGAAGGTTCGGAATATCGCTTAAAATGAAAATCATTTGCCTAAGAAAATAGCTGATCGGAGTCCAAAACCGCCTGAAAATTTTTCGTGGGGTACCTACAGTTAGCGATATGCTATAATTGCAGTAGGACATAAGCAACCTTCAATTATTCGGAAGCCCAAACGTATAGCCTACCGTAGTAGATGCGGTGCAAGGTCTTCATTCAAGCGCTTCAATAGGTGGGATGAGTACAGAACTGCTCTCACCGAGTACAACAAACTCATTAGGCATTCCAAACGAGAATGCTGGAAAAGACATTGTGAAAGCATTCAGTCGCTACCGGAAGCGGCGCGCCTTCACAAAGCCCTTTCCAAAGACTCAGCTAACGGCGTCGGCCTTCTATTGAGACCAGACGGTTCGTATACTGAAGGTCCTGAAGAAACATTAAAGTTGCTTCTTCAGACCCATTTCCCTGGGTCCATACTGTCTGATGGTGACCCCTGCCCAACTGCGAGGCCCCAACGGGTTCCCGTAAGCCGGGCTCGCAGTTTATCGGGGGTCATCTTTGACATGGACAATGTAAAATGGGCGATAGAATCCTTTGAGCCATTTAAAGCTCCCGGTGTAGACGGCATCTTCCCCGCTCTGTTACAAAACAGCTTGGAGATCATAATAACTCCGCTAATCGAACTTTTTAGGGCAAGTTACACTCTAGGGTACATACCACAACCTTGGAGGAAAGTTAATGTGGTATTCATACCCAAAGTGGGCAATAAGCCGGAACATATGCCCAAATCCTATAGACCGATTAGCCTTACTTCCTTCTTCCTTAAAACCATGGAAAAGTTGCTTGATTTGCATATCAGGCTCAAGATGGAACTGTCAATCCCCCTACATCGTATGCAATTCGCGTATACGAAGGGTAAGTCAACAGTAACCGCCTTGCATAGCATTGTCAGTACAATCGAAAAGTCCCTCAGTGAAAAGGAAATTGCGTTGTGCGCGTTTCTTGACATTGAGGTGGCTTTCGATAATACTGGCTACGAGTGCATTTCCAGAGCACTGGAACTCAGGGACATCCCGCCCGCTACCATTGCATGGATAGACGCCATGCTCCGTGGACGGGATATTTACTCAACTCTAGGCAGTACATCCATTTGCGTGAATGCCGTAAAGGGTTGTCCACAAGGTGGCGTTCTGTCACCCCTTTTGTGGTCCCTTGTCGTAGACGAACTGATTTCCATGCTTAATGAGCGCGGTTATCTCACTATCGGATACGCGGATGATTTAACTATCATAGTCAGGGGCAAATTCGAATCTACCATCACTGAGGTGATGAGGTCGGCCCTTGACATAGTTCTACGCTGGTGTGTGGCTGTGGGCTTACATGTAAACCCACAGAAAACTGTCGTTGCGCCGTTCACACGAAAACGAAATATAACTTTGGATCCAATTTCGTTAGGCGGCACGACCTTAGATTATTCCACTGAAGTTAAATGTCTCGGGGTAACTCTAGACTCGAAACTCACCTGGAATACCCACATAGATAATGTACTTGGCAAAGCCACACGCACAATGTGGGCTTGCAGAAGTTTCTTTGGACGGACATGGGGGCTCACCCCAAAGATAATTGAGTGGTTATACACCATGCTGGTGTGGCCTATGGTGACCTACGCAGCGCTTGTGTGGTGGCCGAAAACTCAGCAATCTTCTGTCTTACTGAAGTGCAGTAAGCTTCAACGCCTTGCCTGCCTTGGCATCACTGGAGCTATGCGCACTTGTCCTACGCCAGCCCTGGAGGCGATTATTGGACTTACTCCGTTGCATATATTCATTCAAGAATCAGCAGCTCTAAATGCTCTTAGACTTCGTCTAACTTCCGACGTGCGTAGTGAAGAAAGCGGTCACATGCGCATTCTGAATCAAATTTCTGACATGCAGATCTGCTTAAGATCAGATTACATGATCACGGAGGTTTGCTTCGGCAGAAAATATTCAGCCCTCATCCCTAACCGCTCTGAATGGGTAAATGGCACACCCTGTCCAGACCCTAGATGTATCAAGTGGTTCACCGATGGGTCTAAAACAGAACAGGGTGTTGGTGCAGGTGTCTTTGGACCCAACACCAGGATTTCGATCGCAATGGGAATCTCGCCCAGCGTTTTTCAAGCTGAGATCCACGCCATTGAGGTCTGCGCCAGGGTAATCTTGGAAACTGGACTTCGCGGCGCTCACATTGCTATCTACTCAGACAGCCAAGCAGCTATAAAAGCGCTCTCCTCATATAAGGTCTCTTCAAAACTGGTGAAGGAGTGTTACAATCTCCTTCAACTGTTGGCAACCAATAACCGAGTCTTCTTGTGTTGGGTGCCTGGCCACCAGGGCATTGAGGGGAACGAGGCTGCGGATGAACTTGCTAGACAAGGATCATCCAGTCGTTTTCATGGACCTGAGCCTTACTGTGGCTTTGGACTGGCCTCGGCCAAACTGCGGATCACAGATTGGTTTGCACGATTGCGTCAACAGTACTGGAATAACCTTCCAGGGCTTCGTCAATCAAAGGAGCTGATAATGCCCTTCAGTCACAAGGGTACTACTCAAATGAGTAGAACCCACCTAAGACTCCTAGTGGGGTACTTATCTGGCCATCACTTGGTCAGATATCACCTGAACAAGATGGGTCTGTCAAGCGAGACTGAATGCCGTCTTTGTCTGGAGGACGTGGAAACGACCAAGCACATTTTGTGCGAATGTCCCGCCATCGCGCGTTTTAGGATGTCACTCCTCGGGCAAGCTACTATCAGCACTGCAGAATTCAGGTTGATTCCTGCTAAAGACTTACTGCCCTTTATTAGAAGGGTGGACGGTCTTTTGGATTATTGAGCTACGGCACAATAGATCTTTATGGTCGCAGTGCCTTCCTGCTGGGAAAGTAGCTCGAATCTTTATATCTATCTATCTATCTAAGGTCTTCAAATGGAAGAGAGACTACGGGTCTGGCTAAGAAGAATGAAAAGTCGACCATAGTTGAAACCACATTGGTGTTTCAACGCCTCTAAAGCTAATTTGTTTAACAGTTTCTACTTTTTGGGTCTCACTCCGAACTCAACCATATGGCTCTGTTTCTTAGCTAAGCTAGTTCAGATCAGCCCTTATCATAATGGGTAGTCTATTCTTCCCCAAATTTCCATTCACTAATCGGACAAAGGAAATATATAATAGTTTCAATAATATAAATCAAAATACAATTACATATGTATTTCCTACAGTCAAATATAAATTTTATTCGGAAATTGAGTAAATGACGGCCACTCAAACATTTACATCCTCACAGACACTCTATTTTCGTCTATTTTTGAGCTGCATTTTCGAATATCATCTAAGTCAAGTTTCCGCATTTAAACTTACTTGCACCGGACTGCTTTATCCTTGGCCTTATGTCCAAGTCCGGGCCCCCTACGCATTGACCATAGCTGCGGTCAAGTTTACAATATTTTATCTCGCCGTTTGATTGATTACCATCAATCGTCTATGAATACTGATTTGAGTTAATTCATGAAAAAAAAAATCATCTTTATTTTCTATATAGGTAGATATTCGACTCATGTGACTGCAATTCGTTGGACATTTCTAATGATTTGATCTTGTTATTATTTTATTAGTATGGTAATCTTTCTCAGAAATCTGAATACAATCACGAAAAAAAAACTATTGATTAATATAATTTATTCTAGAATTTAAAAAATGTGACGATGGATAAGTTTCCTGGTATGTGGGTTGATCGACATATTTATGTTCATCTTAATTGGATTTCGCAAACTTAATGGATTTCTTAATGAATAGCTAACACAGTGGTTCGCTGTTACACTTTTTGTAAATTAGGACTGGAATCGTTTGTATTTCCCATATAAGAGGCCTGATTTTAGCATTTCTGAAATTTTAAATGTGTTTAATTAAATCATTGACATTTCGGTTTCTCTACTTATTATAAAAAACGTACTCGCAGAGTATATTTTCATCATCCGAAAACTGTTATATGCCAACGAAACGTCAACAATGCCTCTTAAGAGTTTTTTTGGCGCAATGTGCCCCACAAGTAGTTAAGGCAAGTAGTATACAGGGTGTCCAGAGATTGCCGGATAACATTTTTTATTAGAAGTACCGATGTTAGGGTCTGTCAGACTAACAGGCTGTTCAAAATTAATTTTTTCCATGTTAGCGTTATCGTGCTTTTCTCTACCACTCCAACATTTGGGAATTTATCACCAATTATTGAGGGAACTAGAAGCAGAGGATTCAGCAGATTTTCAGAGCTTTTGGCGTACGTCGCACTCGGGTTTTTACTTATTACACACTTGAAAAAGTGAATTAAGTTAATTAAGAATTAAGAATAGCCACGAAAAATTCAGTTCACAATTTGAACAATTTACTTACCGATTCCTGTACAGTTGACTTGATACGTCCCAAAAATCCGTTTGCGCTTCAACTGACAATATTAATTTCAATGTTTGGTCCTTTGACCAGACATATCGGCTGCTTCCCATTCGATGCATTTTTAACCCCCAATAAAGCACAATGACAATTGAGACGAATAAAGATTTTTATTTAATTATGTATAATTTGTAGAGCAACTGTAGAAACGAAAAAAATCTCTATGAAAGGTAGTTCCACGGTAGAGAAATGTCTACAAAACTGTCTCTACGGAATATAGCGTAGAGCTCTACATTTCAGCTCTACGTGGTGTTTACACGTCTCTATCGAGAGTTTTCTCTATACTCTACCTCTTTTTCTATCGTCTGAACGGATCTTTACAGTTAAAAAAAAGCACTGATAATTTATATTTTAATATCTCTTAAATGTAAAAATAAGTCGTCTATGTGTACAGGCATAACTCAGTAACCCTTTCTCCGATTTGGCTCAAATTTTTTTTGTTGTGCTCCTTTACACCCAACTTAGATACTAACGGAGCCCAAAATTGGAAATTTCCCCGGAAAAATGAGAAAATTAGAAAACTCCATTTCCCATACATTTTGTATGGAGAAATTTTTTCATCTCCGATTTGGCTCAAATTTGTTTTGTTTGTGTTTGCAATGCTCCCTCCTATTTGTATATAAAATACAAAAAAACAATCAAGGACGACCTATTGTCGCACAAACACCGATTCGTCTGATTTGTCTCAAATTTTGTTTGGTCTGGTCCTTTAAGCCCAACTTAGAACCCAACGGACAATAAACAAAAAAAAAGGACGACCTGTTGTCTCACATGAAAACGCGCATTTGTCCAATTTTCCTGAAATTTTGTTTTGTTCTGTTCGTTGGTGACGTGTGTGGAACGTGATTACGATCGAGATGCATTGAGTCAAGCAGTGCAAAGAAATGCTCCACTGTTGAATCCACAGTAGAAAAGTGCATACGATAAATTGATGAAAGCGATCGATGATGGATAAGGTGCCAATTTCTTTCTTGATGCGACTGGGGGAACTTGCAAAACGTTCCTCGTTTCCTTAATATTGGCAAAGATTCATTCACGAAGTGACATAGTGTTGGCAGTTACATTATCTGGCATTGCGGCGACGTTGCTTGAAGGAGGAGGGATGGCTCATTCTGCCTTTAAATTGCCATTTAACTTTCAAGCGACGGACGAACCAACTTGCAACATTTCGATAAATTCTGCCATGGCTAAAGTCTTGCAAACCTGTAAAATAATTATTCGGGATGAATGCACTATGGCACATAAACGTGCATTCTAGGCTCTCGATCGCACTCTGAAAAACTTGCGCAATAATCACAATCGTTTTGGAGGCGCAATGATTCTGCTTTCCGGCAATTTCCGTCAAACACTGCCGAGATCAACATCTGCGGATTAACTCAACGCGTCCCTAAAATTATCTCATTTATGGACCTACGTGCAGACATTACAACTGAAAACAAACATGTGTGCTGCATTGCAAAATGATAAATCTGCTGATGTGTTCTCGAAGCAATTGTTGAACATCGGCAATGGAAATATTCCAGTTGATGCGACAAGGGGTTTCAATGAATTTCCCGTTCACTTTTGTCAATTCACCAAGTCCAAGGAGCACCTCATCGAAAAAGTTTTCCCGAACATGGTACGCAATTACACCAATCATGAATGGTTGGCTGAACGAGCTATTTTAGCAGCAAAGAACGTTGATGTCCACCAGTTGAATTTCGATGTTCAAATGAAAATCCCTGGCGAAGTGATGACATACAAATCTATGGACACCATCACCAACGAAGAAGATGTCGTCAACTACCTGACAGAATTTTTGAATTCATAGGATGTGCCAGGATTCCCGCCACATCAACTGCAACTGAAAATAGACTCAGTCATCATAATGCTTCGAAATCTGAACCAGCCGAAGCTATGCAATGGAACCAGACTTGCTGTCAAACGGTTGTTACCCAACGTCACAGAAGCTACAATTCTCAAAGGAAAATTCAAAGGCGAACACGTTTCGATTCCACCAATTCAAATGATTACCATTGATCTGCCATTCGATTGCAATTCCCTGTGCGTCTTGCGTTTGCGATGACAGTCAACAAAGCACAAGGACAGTCGATGAATGTGTGTGGCATTAATTTAAAAAATCCGTGTTTCTCGAACGGCCTGTTCGCGAGTAGGAAAACCAGATTTTCTATTTGTTTACGCACCGCAAAACAAAACTAAAAATGTTGTAAAATAGGTATATCACAAAGCCTTGAATTAAATAAACGATTCAAATCGAAACAAATTGACTTTTATTCATTCACAACAAACGTGGCTCAGAGTGTAATCCATTTCTAGAACCAAACACCTCGCCACCTGTTGACTAACAGAAAGATTGGGCGCGGGATGCAGTTCGCGGGGTCAGCTTCATGTATAAAAAAAATAAGACAGGCTAGGTGAAAGCTGCGAGTGCAGCGAGCACTAGATGTGAGTTGTTGTTAGTTGGTGTTGTATTGAACAATATTCAGAAGCGTGTAACAAGGCTATGGTTGCACTTTATTCTTGCAGGAAAGTCATCGGAAGAACCCGGGGCTGCAACTGAAGATATTACACTGGCGCTATGTGGCGGTTATTCTCCCTATACTCTTACACGGCGTGGTCGTTTGGTGGAATGCACTTAACACCGAAACTAATCGCAATTTGGTGGGGAAAGTGCAAAGATCCGCTAGACTGGCAATCAGCGTAGCCCTCAGACCGACCTCGTCCGATGCCTTAGATATTATGCTCCACCTTCTTCGCTTAGACGCTAAACAGATGGCAACATGTACGGCTGTCAGTCTTAGCGAGACAGGTTAGTGAAAGACATTTAACACTAGGCACTCGACGGTTCCAAACAGTCGAGATATCCCTGCAACGCCTAAATATTTGTTTGGTACGAGCTTCACAAGCTTAGTACTACCACGAGCTGATGATGATTTTCCTTCAACCCCTGACTCGATGGTTTTCTACACGGATGGTTCTGGCTTAGAAGCTGGCTTTAAAGTCAACGGATCTATTTTAAACTTATCGTTACGACTTCCTTCCCATTGTAGTGTTCTCCAGGCGGAACCCGTAGCGATTCAGGAAGTTTTGATCTGGTTGGGACGCCATGTCATAACCACAGGAAACATTTTAATTTTTACGGATAGCAAGCCGCGGTTAGATACTTTGAATCCGTACTTACCACTTCAACAGCGATGACAGATTGTCATGCCTCTCTTTTGGAAATGGGCAAATTCTTCAACATTACCCTGGGTTGAATTCCGGGCCATAGTGGCATTATTGGAAATTGTAGAGCTGATGAGTTAACTTGACGGGGAATAATGGAAAACTTACCAGAGAATCAATTCGATATTGACATGCTTATGAACTCATGCAAGCATGCCATTAGGCTGGCTGTGGTCAACAGGGCCAACTTAAAATAACTAAATGCAAGTACGTGTTACGGAGCAAAGATGATGTGGCCAGGGCTGGATCTCCACCGCACAACTAGGTTTCTAACGCTGAAATGGAAAATTGTTGGTGCTACCGTGAGCGTTGTCACGGGACATTTTCTAATCGGGAAGCACGCCAGAAGGATTCGGCTTTCGAATAATAATTTCTGCAGAAGCTGCGGTAGCAAGGAGGAGGAGGAGAGTATATTCCATCTTCTCTGTGGATGTCCGTGCTTGGCGGCTATGTGGAGGTCAATTCTTGGAGCCTACTTCTGCCGAGCTAGGAGAGTTGGAAAACGTCGAGGTTGGCCAGCTTCAACGTTTTATCGTTTGCTCATGCATAGATGGCCGGGATAATTTATCCCGTGTGATATCACAAAGGACCTAAACGTGATCTCTGTGTGTCCTGGTTATCATGGCAACTGTCTAACCTAACCTAACTTTCATATTTAGTTATATAGCCAAGTCTACCGTTATGCTAGAAACTAACATTCTGAAATAGATGTTACATTTCGCTCTTTCTGCACTAATACCAACAACTACAGTCTCGGCTTGCTTATTCATATTAACCGAAAAAATTCGCAATTTTTTAAAGATGCCCTTTAATTATTGTTGTGCTGTATGTATTATTTTCAAATGATTTTATGGGGGCGGAAGACATCTTCCAGAATCCTTCTAGTGGGCGCCTCCAGGAACACTGACGGTAAAATATTGCTAATCTACTCTTGCTGTACTACGTACCCTGGAAAACAATTGTCCAGAAAACTGAAGTTAAGCTTCGGATACACTCGGATTTACGGAAACGATTACGCAAACGAAACAAGGAATACTCTCCAGGAACTTGGAATATTCGAACCATGAATAAGACTGGTGCAGTCAAAAATCTGTTACGACAGGCCAGGAACCTACAACCTCAACGTTTCGGCAATCCAGGAAACGAAATGGGTCGGAGTGGATCGTTAATAACATGAAATTGCACATAATCCGCAAAAGAGGAAAATCACCAGGCAAACCAAAAAGTAGCTTTCGTGGCGGATACAGTTTTAAAATCCTTCGTAATTTATTGGAAACCCATCGACGATTTATGTTAGCACACAATCCGCATAAAGCAAAATTCTTGAAAATATGGCTGATCAACGTCCATGGACCGACTAAAGACAAAGAAGACTTCTACAACTCACTAGAAAGACTCATTGATGCCCGTAAAAAATTATAATGGGAGACTTCAATGCTAGTGTTTCAATGCTTGGAGCTTACAAGTTGTTCAAAAGATCAGATTATTGCATTTTGTGCTAATGATGTCACCGAGTCGCTCCATGCTTTGGCATAGGTTCAAGCACAGTATTACCACCTAGTACCTTACATACACGGACCGATCCGTCGCCCGATCGATCGGCCGATGGATCACCACAAAATATAAGCTGATCGAAATTATGCGGAACTGTTTAAAAAATCGTCAACGATAAGCGCATACTCAGGGCGATTCATCGGCCGATATCGATATCGGGCGACGGATTGGCCGATCGATCACTGCGTGTTTGGCACCTTTAACTCAAAGGGGACATCGAAGCCAGCATCCTTTCATACTAATTGGTAGAAGAACAATTCTCTAATCATTGACCGAGGGCAATAGCCTGGAGCTGGGAGAGCTGAGAGATGAAACATCTCACCACCAAGTGGTTCAGGGATGGTTTAAAGGCATATGATATAAGCAGTGCAGGCATTTTTGGTCGAGCGGAGCTTTACCTGGAAGACCGTTACCATAATAAAAATATAGCGATCTGCACAGGTTGTAAGGTGGTTATTACGGCCCTAGTAAAGTCATCTGTCACATCAAATCAAGTGCGCGGATGCTAACGTGTGCTTCAAAGAATGGGTTTTCTAAACACAATTTCCATAAACTGTCCTGGACACATTGACATTGCCTGATTCCCTGAAATGAAACGCTGTCGAATCAGCCCGAAGGACCTCGGCGGTTCTCTTCTATGGTCCAGGGGATTCCAATGTGTGTAGGGGACTCCAATATGTGTCACTAGAAAGCTTGTCACGGGATTGGCAGCAATGCGAATTCACCTAAAGCTAAAGTACAGTGCTAGTAGACTTTAATCACTCAGGGTTCTCATCTCCTAACATCAATCCAGTTAGCGCTTCCAGATAATAATCTTTGGTTTTACACTACATTTTCGTCATTGCGTGCCCCTTTTTTATGAGGCGTGTGTCTACCGTTTGAACAGACGCATGTCTCTGGCCGTGTGCTCTTTAACAAACAAATTCTGGATTTCTAGATTCGCAACTGGCATTAGATGCTCTAAGCGCTCTTTATCCATGGTAGAAAGAAGTCGATTATTAATTAATTTCAACGTGGAAAAGGCCCATGGCCCGTTTTGCAGATGCAGAAGACACAGGAAGAGTACCTACCACTTTGTAGATTATGCAAACATTGCGAAAAATTGTTTTTCCTGAAGTTTTTCAGGCTTTCGCCCTTTAATTACGCTGCGTACAAGATCCCAATTTTCAGCGGCCAAAGTAGGAAATTCAAATTTTCGAAGAAAAAAATCCCCAAAGTTGGAAGCTCCTTGAAAGTTGAGGCCTTCGCATTTCGCGGACCTGAGTATATGGGTAGCACGCCCCTCAATCGAACTAGGGGCCCAGTCAACAGAAGATGAAGTTGATAACCGTTGCGCAATCTGGCCTACAATAATTCAATCACAAGGATTTCTTCGGATAATTCCAGCTAACTCAAATCCCAAATATGTAAAGTGTTTACGTCGATTTTTAATAAACTTCTATTGTAGCTTGTTTAAGGCTACTGCACCAATTCAATACCAATCACTTATTTTAATCAACCATTATATTGGTATCAAGTCGCTACTTATGTTAGCATTATTTAACAGACAACATAAGCCGCTGCAATCTAAGTCAGCTAAACTGGCGGTCTTATTGGATGATGATGGTTGAGCTATTGTTTACCCACATAGGCCTGACATGCATACCAGAGAGGTGGCGTGCAAGAAACAGTGTTCGCCTTTTTTGTCGTGCTTCGTGTTTTACGCTTCAAAGAAAAGTAGATGGAAGCATGCCAAGATACTGCTTGACTGGCATGACTGTTGACTGACAAACAACAATGACATGCATCAAACCTGCCTTTCTGTATTCATTGCATGCAAAAATCATGCTAATGTGTCTCGCAAGATACACCATACGAGTAAAGATTTTCTGGTAAAGTCGCAAAAATGAAATTTTCTCTTTGCTTTAAGTTCTTTTTGAGAAAATTTAAATTCACGGTGCAGAGTGCGGACATAATAAAAATGGCGATTGAAACAATTGACCAAATCCTCGGTGGCTCATAATGGTAAATAGTATACTAAGTAGTTGATAGTTGAAGGTTTTTTGCTTTTTGTTGACAATGTGTATTGTTGTCAGTTATTTGCATGAAAACCAAAACGGGAGACAGAAATGTTTGTTACGTTGCCGAGGGATTGGGTCATTAAGTACAGCCTTGGAATCAACAATTTGTTGGGGAAGGTATAAGTTCACCTTTAGTGGGGGCTGCATGCTGACAACACGTATCGCCCGAAACCAGTTTATGCAAATAAAACGTCGACGAAACTACTTGGGAATAGTTATGCCCTGCAAGGGGCTAGTGAAAACTACATATTTTGCATTGTGCATCAATTGAACTCCGCCGAAGCATGTCACACATCATGGTTGTGGAAGAAGGAGCAAAGGATCGCAGTAGCTGAGTTATATCTAAGCGTTTCCGGTCATTAGGGTGAATCACGCAATCAGAACTGCAACATAGTTTTGTGAACTCTGGTACGTTATGAATCACCTGAAGCCGCGCTATCCCCGAGGACACCCCTGGGTTTTTGTGTGGACCGACAACCCATCCTTAGAAAAACTACTCCATATCAAGAAACCTGGAACTTTTAACTAAATATGTATTCTTCCGAACACTTAAAAAAAAAGAAGAAATAGAAACTTCGGTAATTGGTTCGAGTAAAAATGCCTACAGCCCAATCAAAATAGTCTTATTTTACCCCTAAACATTTTAATACGGTTTAATTGGTATAGCTTTGTAAAATCACAATTTGTATTTGGTTAAAAAAAAGTATTTTTTTTGCACAACCTTTTACTCGAATTTTGGCATTCATAAGTTACATGTTTCAAAAATTCATCATAATCATCATCGTGGCGCTACAGCCCGACGTCGGGCCTTGGCCGCCTGGATCATTGTCCTCCAATTATCTCGGTCACGTGACCGCGTCCTCCAATTTTGGAAGCCCAGTAGCTGCGCGGCGTCCACACCTACTGAGCTCTCCCAACGAGATCTCGGTCGTCCTCGCAGTCTTGCTCCGTCGACTCGTTCTGCATTCATTACTCTCTGAGGCATGCGATCATCGTCCATTCGTTGTACATGCCCTGACCATTGAAGTCGTTGTAGTTTGACGATTTTCGAGACTTGCAGCTCATCGTACAGTTCAGTTCAAAAATTAATTCCCTATTTTATTGGGATAAAATAGTTTTGAACATCATTTTCTCATAATTTCTTAATTTCTAGCAGTTACAGCCATTTAAATATAGGAAAATAGGATTTTTGTGCGTTTTAACGTCGATTACTACGCTAATGTTACATTACTCAAAACGTAATAACCGCAAAATTACGCAAGCTAAAATTTTCAAATAAACATTAGATTTAAGCTAATATTGTGCCTTTGTAATTAAAATATAACTCATGAATATAAAAAAAAGGTTTGTTGGTTGTACCGTTATAAAATGCAAATATATTTTTATTTTTTTCTTATTTTTTAAATCTTGCATTTTCACACCTTTTTCTCGAATTCCTGTATGCAAAACGTACAAGTTTTGCTCTAAAAATTAAATTTTTATTTTCTTATGGTTAAATCGCAATAAAATCATTCCACGCTAATTTTTTTTTTATGTTAACACCAAAGCTTAGGGAATACCCTTTAATGCAATAGCATAGCTTTAGTAGGTGAGAAAATTAAAGGTAAGAGGAGAGCGACGGGTTGAGCTGGATTAGATGAAATTAAATGACGGTTTATATTTTGATTAAATTTCTGCAGGTCGTAACTGCAGGGGAAAACAGATTTCGAAGATTACAGCTGCCATCATGTACCTTCTTTAAGGCGTTACATATTTTTGTCGTGATAAAAACAATAGGTGCCGTCTTTTGCTTTTCTTAACCTGTATAGGTTAGTGAAATTACACACAATACAAAAACAATGCTACCCTATATGGGTTAGCGCATAACCGTTAACTTTGAAATTAGTAGTAAAACTTGTTCCGATTTCACTGTTCTTATGAGAGGTATATGAAATAGTGGACCGATTTCAATCAAATTTGGAAACGTAATTTCGTAATCATTATGATTGAATAATATCGTAAAGATATCTTCAGAAATATCATAAAAAAGTTTTTCTAACAAAAACTTGCTTTTGGAACGGTCGTTCCTATGGCAGCTATATGATAGAGTATTCCGATTTCAACCAACTCCGGGAATATAATTTAGCTAAAAATTTGAAAAAGATATCTTCAGAAATAAAAAAATTTTTCTCACAAAGACGAATTTTTGGACCAGTCGTTCCTATGGCAGCTAAATGACGTAGTGGTCCGATTCCGTTGGTTCCGACATATTTATAGAGTGCAATAAAAAGAAGGCTATGTACAAAATTTCAGCTCGATAGCTTTAAAACTGAGGGACTAGTATGCATAGAACCAGACGGACAGACGGACAAAGCTTAAGCGACTCGTCTCATCATACTCACTAAGAATATAATATAGTTTATATTATCTAAAAAATGCATAGTTTTCCTGACACATATTTTCAATGCGTGTATGAGCCTATCGTACTTCCCAGATTCATGGAAAGTCGCCAAGGTTATTCCCATACTTAAACCAAATAAGAACCCTGAACTGACGAAAAATGATAGACCCATAAGCCTACTAAACGGATTATCAAAGATTTTCGAGAAGCTTATCAAGGGTTTATTGATTAAATTTACCGACGACAATAATATAATCCCTAACTACCAATGTGGCTTTCGCTCTGGACACAGCACAGTACATCAACTGAAAAGAATTACCAAAGATGTTAAACAAGGCTTTACAAATGGGTTATCAACTGGCGCTATCTTTCTAGACATAGAAAAAGCATTCGACAGAGTTTGGCACGACGGCTTAGTACACAAACTATTTTCTCTAAATTATCCAATCGAAATTACCAAAATAATTCAAAGTTTCTTGTCAAACCGACAATTTTTCGTCTTCATTAGCTCGGAAGTGTCAAACCTACACCCTGCACCGGCCGGAGTACCGCAAGGTTCCGTATTGAGTCCGATTCTCTACAATATTTACACCAGCGACATCCCAAGAATACCAAGGTGTAACATTGCGCAGTTTGCAGATGACACCGCAATTTATACATCCCACCCCAACCCACAACCTATCATAGAGCAACTAGAGCAGGGCTTTAACATCTTAGAAATGTACTATTCCCAATGGAGAATCAATTTCAACATCAGTAAAACACAGGCCTTATTTTTTACCAGACGTCGAGCTACGAAATACTTACCACAAAGACAAATAAATTTAAAAAATGAAAACATTGAATGGAGTACCACTGCCAAATATCTAGGGTTTACTCTAGACACAAAGCTTACTTTGAAGCCACATATACAGGAGCGTCAAAAAAAGAATGCCATGTTAATTAAAGCACTATACCCTTTAATAAACCGAAACTCATTACTAAACTTAGAAAACAAATTACTTATATATAAGACAATATTTCAACCAATGCTACTATATGCCCCTCCAATATTAATTACCACCGCCAAGACTAACCTGCATAAAATTCAAACGGCACAAAATAAAGTCCTGAAACTTATATTCAACCTTCCACCTTGGCATTCAACGGCTCATCTTCATAAAATTTCCAATATGGATTACGTCTATGACATGTGTCTCAAACACCAAGAAAAATTTGCAAATTCATGCTCAATGTTAAGCAACCCACTTTTCAATACACTATACAATTAGCAAATGCATTAAAAACAAAAAAAGATTAATAATATAAGCTTTAGTTAGGTAGATCTAAGTTCAACTAGTAGAGTAAGTTTTTATTAATAATATCAACGAGGTTTTCGAATTTTTCCTCTACAACCATTCAACATCAATACACAAATTTTAAAAACTTAAGTAATACATGTCACGAGTTGCATAGGTTAATTTTAAGAAGCCTGAACTCTCAAACAGCCATTATGTATCTCAACGAACTTTATAATTACTGATAATGAGAAAATAAATTGAATTGAATTGAAATAGTTTATATGGTCGGAGATGCTTCCTTCTGTGCGTTGCAAACTTTATGACAAAGTTAATATACCCTATCACATCCGTGAAGGGTATAAAAGAATACCTTTATTACGAAAGAAACTAGTTAGGTGAAGCTTGTCTAATTGGCCGTTAGTGGCGACTAGGTTCCTCGTATTTAATTAAAATTCCTTAACCCATTTAAAAGTTACGGCTAAATTTTGTAAGGTAAATACCTATATAGCGGAAGAAGCTAGCTGATCGAAACTTGTCTAATTGGTGGACATTAGTAAGGACTAAATTCTTATCTAACTTCGGGAAAATCCATTAAACGGTTTAAAAGTTACTTGAGTTTAATCTATTTAATTTCGGTGCCTTACTATTGACTGCACGAATTACCATTAATAAATTGAACGTTACTTATTTGACGGTTACTTTTTCGTGTCAAAATAAAAGATAATTTAAGCTTATTTTTAGGATTGGTATGATCGATAGTGAACCCAGAGTGGGCATAAGCTTTAAGCAACGCGTCCCGTTTACGGGGACATGTTCTGTTTTTATGAAAAATACCCAAAATTTCCTGTGTTTTTTACTAAAAACTAAATTCACTTTTTTCATGTTTTTAGTACAAATTTTCACACTTTTCGCACTCGGAGCAATCTCAGATAATTTCAGCTTCATTCTTAAGGCGATAAATAGAAAAACCGAACAAATATCTAAAGTAAGAACATGATACGAATGGCGCTGATAACGAATCCGAACAAATCTTAACGAACGAGTTGTTGCAGTCAATCTGGTAGAATCTGTAATGAACCACCTGTAATGAACCATATTGTGGTCTGGTAGTGTTGCTTCCACCGGCAGATCGAAGCAGCACCTGATGAGTAGTGATCTGTTGGTGGTACGAAACCAGAGGCCGAGGGTCCTATTATACCCGGACCCAGATTCGACCGGGTGGGCATCTGATCCCTCCGCCAACCATTCCATCCTTATCGACTATTTTTCTCCTTTCCCCATTTTTACCTCCCCTGTTTATGTTGTCTTCCCCAGGCCTATGAATTTTTGTTAATACGAGAAGGACAGGGGCAACGAGCGGCGAAAACCACGCCCACGTCTCCCGAACTGAGCTACACCAAGCATAGGCCGCTGCTTAGCTCGTTGAGGAGCCTTTTCCTTCGCCAGATGGCACAGCCCGACCTTCACGGTCAATTAAGTTACCTTAGGCTCCGTCCCCACGGGCATCTCCGGATGCCCACCAAACCGTCCGTTACAAATCGCTCGCTTTGCATTGTCCTGCCACTGATTTTGTTGTATCCTCGAAAAGTGACAATGAGGATGTATTTTGATTAATGATTTGTTGCACTGGCGAAGCACCTTATACTACAATTTGGATGTTAAATTAAGGAGCTAAGCTCTGCAGTTTAAAGCTGACCAAAATCAGCTTGATGACTTGGCAGATATTGAAGGACATTTTTCATTAGCTTCGATAAGAGCTTATAAGACGCATGTCTCCCTAGATAGAAATGCTAGTGCAATGAAGCTTCTGAATTCGAGTCTCTCTGGCGCAGGACATGCCATTGAATCCTAGGATCTAGACTTAAAATACGCAAGACCGGGGGACCATAGCAATTTAGATCAGTCCAATGGTCCCATCAGTAGTAGTGCGGATGTCGCAACAGTTCGCCTTCTGATCACAGAGTAACTGGTTCAAATACCATTAAAGGCAGTAGTAGTTATTAAAACAAATTACGTTTTGTTGAAAAAATCGCTTTTAACTAAACGAAATCATATTTATATAAATTTGATTTCATTTGCATGTCAAAAACAATATTAATTCGCGGGCCGGATAAAAACTGTTGGCAGGTGTAGACGAACAATTTAATTGCTAATTAATAAATAGAAGATTAGACGTCTAGACTTACCATTTCTTTATCCATTTGCAAAATATACTGGAATCGTCCGATGTCGTTGATATCCAAATGTTCCTTCACCATAAATCGCGGCTTTCCGTCCGGGTCCTCACTTCCCGTCTTCGCACTATCTTGATTGGCACTTTGATTACCGAAAATCTTATTGCCGATAGTAAGATTTCGACTGTAAGTAGAATTTCCCGATTTTGCCGATTTGCGATCTTCGCGACCCGTGTCAACTCTTCTCCGTTCGTTAAAATCGAAATTCTCGTTTGAATGATGAGCACCAATGGGATTGGGAGAGTTCGAAATTAACGATGGATTTCGAACAGGAGGTGGTGTAAAGTGTTTTGCATTAGCAGCGTGCTGTTGTTGTTTCTGCACCGTGTAGTGCTTGTTCACCATGATAGATGTATTTTGGAAAGGAAGTCTGAATCAACACACGTCCGGTGATGCAGTATGAAAGGTATGTTGTCCGGCGCTAATTATCACACTTTTTTTTATTATTTATTTCTGTTACCAATAGTTACTATTTGTTTAGGGATCCCCGATATCAAATTGATCTTTTATTTAATCTAACATATTTTTGCTCTTAGATAATCGAAGAGTTTACACACTATATTTGTTCCACCAATTAATTAAATCAAAACATATCAGGTTTTACAATTATCGTCGATTTTCCAGTCAGTTCACACACTTTTTATTTGCTGCTTCACAATCTGCAGACGCAATGTTGTCCGACTCGCTGAATCAATTCTATAGCATGTAACAAAACAAAAACATTAGCAAACATTAATCGATCTTTTTCCTAAACTCATCAATTTTTCACTTGGTTATAGCACTTTCGCGCATTTTTTTTTTGCATATTTCAACAAGCAAATCGTGATGATCACACATGCTTAATAAATCACCCGATAATCAATTCAACAATTTGATTAATTGTTTCTCTATGGTCAAGAGCATGGGTTTTGGTAATGCGATGATCGTGGAGTTGTGGTCGGGAATGATCACTGGTTTTTGTAACTAACTACATTTTTTTCTTTCGCTTCTTTGGAATCTTCAGATTTATTTATTGTGGTTCTGCTAAACCTGCAGGTTAATCGGCTTTTGGTGTGCTGATGTGTAGTATTATTTGAAGTTATTCAAATTATAAAATTATGTAGCGATAAAGATTGATTTGGTTGGAATTAGGGAAACGTATTATGATGATCGTGTGGCGCGATCGCGCATGAATGATATGTGAGGCGGAAGTTTTTCTTTGTCTCACGAAATCGAAAGCACCGAGCCATAAATCCTCATATGAGCGTTCAATTTATTGTTAATTTCTTTACCAGCCTATATGTGTATGTATACATATTACTTAAGCCAATTATATGAAATGAAAAGACAGCATAGTCTTCGTCACTTTCTCCGTCAAAAAGAATCATTGTCACGAACAAGAAATGTATCTTTATTGCCTGTTAAATCCAATTCATTTCTCAAAAGGAAAATATGATTAGTTGCTACCGATCATGACCTTCTGATAGTCGAGCCGAAAAAATATTGATGATGAGTTGGAAGATTTTCGAAGTTTTTGTTTTTTTGCGAAATATCACTTTGAAGATATTTGTTCGGAAGAAATTCATACTATATAGTACATATATGCAATCGTCACATCCGTGGAAGTCTTCATTCACACGATTTTTATTTTATATGTACATATTCTGGTTATGTAAGTGTATTGATAGATTAAATTGAAAAAAAAGAGAAGAAAAAGACAACGTACAATCAGATTGCGAGGGACATGTCGATTGAGGTCATGGTGAATCCACTAACAAAATATAATTACTGCAGTCGTAGCTTATCAGTTGTTAATTAGTATGATGAACATTTAAGTATTATGCTTTTATGACCACACAAGTTGCCAATGTTTAACTGCGAATATTTTATTGGCAATGCAATAAAATTTCAAAAAACCATAAAGTCTGCCTATGCTTATAGAAGTGTAAGAAAATTACAACAAATAAAAGAGGATTATAAAAAATAAACCGTTTGTTTTGCTTTGGCCTGATTTCTGAACAAGATAAATTTTCAAATTTATTTTTAACTGATTTTTGAAGAAAAAATCAGTTATTCGACCCTCCTTCGATAATGAGTTTCGACCCCCGAAGTTGGTTTTCTTTACGTTTTATGACTCCAGGAATCGATTGGCATCATTAGATTGTGTGTCATTTATATATGTAAGTATATATATCCGTCAAATGTTGTGGATACTATAACTATCAAACGGAAGTTGTTAGCAGAATGAAACTTTTCCAGTTGATAGATGTCAGTGGGGAGCCGGCTGCTATTGAAATTCAGCAGTATCGATAGAGCGGTTAAAAAGTTACAGCTATGTAACGGAAAAAGTATCTAATCCTAACAATTCCATAACGGAAAAAGCTAGATAAACCAAACTTACCCAGTAGGTAGGAGTCAATAAGGACTAGCCTATTATTAAACTTCAGCAAACATCCGTCAAGCGGTTAAAAAGTTGCAGCTATTTAACTGCATAATTTTATAAACAAAATAACTACATAATGCTGCGTCACAACATGCGTATTGGAAGGGTAGATCGGTAGATACGGCTCTGCACTCTCTGGTTGGTTTTATTGAGAAATCCCTTGATCAAAAGAATTACGCCATGGTTGTTTTCTTGAATATCGAGGGCGCTTTCAATAACATTAAACCTAGCGAGATCATTGGAGCACTCCTGAGCCTGCGGGTTGATGAGTCGCTCTGTATGCTCATTAACACACTGCTAAGATCAAGGTTGATTCATACTACCCTAGGCACATCTTCTATGTGCAGACGTGTCTGCAGGGGAGCCCCCCAAGGGGGCGTACTGTCTCCCCTTCTCTGGAATGTAGCGGTCAATGGACTGCTGTTGAATCTGGAGAAGATTGGGTGTAAAGTCATTGCGTATGCAGATGATATCGCGATTACAGTCACGGGTAAGTTTCCTGATACCCTCAGCGGTGTGCTGCAAAATGCCCTATCCATTCTAACCGAGTGGGCTAATCGGTGCGATGTTAGAGCTAACCCGGACAAAACGGAACTTGTGCTCTTCACTAGAAGGCACACAATCCCTCCAATCGAACCCCCCACCCTGGAGGGCACAAGACTCACCTTCACAGATAAAGCAAAATTTCTAGGTCTCATCTTTGACGTGAAATTAAAGTGGAAGCTTAATGTTGAAGAACGGGTGAAAAAGGCTACTACTGCACTCTACTCATGCAGGAAGGCCATAGGCAAGAACTGCGACCTGCAGCCGAAAGCTGTATATTGGTTATATACAGCTGTGGTACGCCCTGTGTTATTGTATGGTATTAGTGTGTGGTGGACTACACTCAGAGTAGCGGCCTACTGTAATACCCTAGGAAAGGTACAAAGGCTGGCTGCGCTGGCCACGACGGGGGCTTTTAGAACCACTCCATCAGCCGGATTAGATATGATACTCGGCTTACTCCCGTTGGATATAATTGGCGAACAACTGGCGGCAAACACAGCTCTACGCCTTCGTGAGACGGGTCAGTGGCGTGTGGGACACTCCACTGTACTTGACAATTTGAATCTCCCAAGGGAGACGGACTACGTTTCTCCCAAATACCAATTTGGCAAGAGCTACACTAGTCTCATTCTGTCGAGGAGTCAATGGGTAGGAGACGCGGCCTCCACCACCGAACCCATGGCCAGCTATACAGATGCGTCTAAGACCGACGACGGGGTCGGGATAGGCATATACTCGGAGGGACTGGGGATTAACCTATCTCCCGGAATTTTGCAGTATCCTACAAGCGGAGGTTTCGGCTATCTCGGAAGCTCTGTCCTGGCTAGGCAGTAACGTCATTACTGTGAAGGACATTACTATTTATACGAATAGTCGGGCGGCGATTCGCTCACTCGAATCCGTTTTGACGACATCCAAAACTATCGAGAACTGTCGCCTAGCACTCGCAGAGATGGCTGGCTTCTTCAATATTACCCTCTGTTGGATTCCGAGCCACAGTGGTTTTGCGGGTAACTGCAAGGCAGATGAGTTGGCCCGAGAGGGGACAATTAGAGCGGTTGAAGAAAGCCGCAGAGACATAAGGGTGCCATTTACCCTGTGCAAATTGGTTATTAAGACCACTGCCGTAGATAGGGCTAATGTTAGATGACTCTGCGGCAATACGTGCCAAACGACAAGGATGATTTGGCCGAAAATTGATCCCCACCGCTCTGTCACACTGCTGTCGTTGAACAGGAAGCACATTGCCAGGGTAGTAGGAGTTATCACAGGGCACTGCCCAATAGGGGAGCATGCCAGGAGACTACATCTTCCTCATCACGACTTCTGTAGGAGTTGTGGCGATGTGGAAGAGGAGGAGACCGTCCTACATCTTCTCTGTCATTGCCCGGCCTTGGCTGGTAGGAGAAGGATATTTCTGGGCTCATGGGTTTTCTACGATCTGGATGACCTTAAAGATATGACCGCCACACGGCTCAATCGTTACATCGTTAAACCAGCCTGTGCTGGTGGTTTGATATGTAGGTTCGAGTGAAGGTGATAGCGGTGGTACCACAATGGGCCCAATGTTGGTCTAAGTGTGCTGTGACACATCATGGCAGCCCCTGTACCTAACCTAACCTAACTATACTACTCAAAACAAAATAAGGGCCACCCGAATATTTTTGCTTCGATAACTAATTTTTATGAATGCCGTTATGTTTTCAAGTGTTTTGTTAACGATAAAGTGAATGGGGCATGGAGGAATGGCGTGAGGTGCTTTTCACGGATGAGTGTAAAGTGAAGTTTTTTTTAATGACAATCGACGTATGAGAGTATGGAGAACCACAAAAAACAATCGGAAAATTATTAGTGGCCCTTATTTTGTTTTGAGGAGTATAAAATACATAATGGAAGAAACTAGCTCGGCAAAATATATCCAGTTGGTGGATGTTAAGGAGGACTGGCTTCCTATTAAATTTCAGAAAAACGCATCAAACAGTTCTATTGCGGCAAATTATCTAAGCAAAATAACTCTAGAATGCGAAACGCTGAGTGAAACTTTTCTAATTGGTGGGCGATCGTTAGGATTGGGCTCCTCTTTAATTTCAGTAACATCAATGAGTCAGTTCCAGAGTTACAGCTATATAACAGCAAAATTTCTAAAACACAATTAATTTATAAGGGAAAAATCTACTTGAACGAAACTTGTCCAATTGGTGAAAGATAGTGAGGAATATCTTCCGGTGGAGTTTCAGGAAAAGCCACGGTACATTCGAAAGGTTACACTAATGCAAAAAGTAATAAGCAAAAATTTACTTAAACGAAAGGCATTAAGTTGATGACGCTTAAAATGAAACCGAAGATAAATTCTTATAGTAAAATTAATCGAACAGTTAAAAAGTTTCATCATGTGAAAATGTCGCGCGCATATCGAAATACAGAATTCTGCAGCTGTACTTGGTACTAACAACTGCAGTTACGTATTCCACCCATATCTTAATTTTACATAAACTCATAAATGATCCCGAATTAGCCCATATCAAAAATCAGTTCCTCTGACTTCACTGCGCCAGGTGTGTGTGATTCACTGATATATTCAGCAAATGCAAAAGAAAACATAAATGGCAATTGATTAGAAGAAGATACGGATTCAGTTCCTACTAGTAATACAGTAGGCATTATTATTATTGAATAAAATTATTCCTCCATCGGTACTCCCCCCCTCCCATTACACCCTTGGTTCAACACTCTTTACTTCTCAGAGACTTTTATTCCTAAGGATATATGTAGATGCTTCCACCGTTACATTTTAATAAATATACGAGTACTATACAACCAAATCCACCTTTCGCTGAGACGTTTGTGTGTAATTTATTAGCTTGAATATGAAAACAGTTTTATCTACTAAATGCAGTACTAAACGACGTCAGGCGGATACTAATTTGTAGCATTTTACACCAACGCATCGGAAACATGTTGGAATGTAGTGTAACATGTTTTATTCTTACATCGAATGGATAATGTAGACATTTCCCATATACCAAAAATGGAAATTATGCAAATTCTAGTATTAATGTAAGTTAAAAGAGCGTATAACTTTTTTTGAAGTGAAGTGACTAATTAAGTTGGATGCTTAATTCGAATTGGAAGACGAGGGGAAAGTGGCCGGAAAGGTCGGACGATGAAGTCCCTTTCCAATAAATCGTTATGGAAGTTTCTATATAAAGACTATATGGAGTCTCCAATCTATTCATTAAACCAGTCAGAGCTGGTGATAAGACGGTCCAGCTGGCCGATGCTAACATTCTTAACGTCATCCAGATAGTTAAAGTGGAAGAACCCCTGGGTATTCCTTCTTCCTACAGTCAGGGAATTACATTTACGTAGTAGATGAGAGGTGTACTTCTCCTCATGCTCATCCACAGCTCCTACAGAAGTCATTGTATGGAAGCCAAGACCCCAAAATGGCGATGAATTAAGCTGGGCCCCACCAGTCGTGCCCGCTCTCGAGCTAATTCATCTGCTTTAAGGTTCTAATACGCGTAAACCCGTTGGGCGCATCAAATCTACGATACCCGTCCCGTGTAAACAGCAAACGGGTTTATGACAACGCGAAACTTGTCAGCTGACGACGGGTCTCGACGGGTATTCATCCGCTGTTGATGAGCCGATGAATTCAACAACAAAGACATGAAAAAATATGATTTCAATACTCGCACAAATGCTGTCGAATCGCAAACGCACCTTGTGTAAACACAACGATGTGTGCACTATTTCCGCGTCAGTAATCCTTTTCCACACCCGTTTCTGGCGTTTCGACAGCGTAAACCAGACTTACGTGTAAACACTAGTCGCGATTGCGGGACTCGTGTAAAAATAACGTGGTGGTGTATACGCGTCCCGTGTATTAGAACCTTTACAGTTACCATCAAAGCCACTAGGGGCTGCGATCAATCGAGTCCTGAAAATTTTTTCGGATCGTACGTTATTTTTGCTCGAGATTTTTTTACACTATACAATAATTGAACTGCGCAGTTTTTCAGAAGGAAGGCCAGGACTCTATAAGGAGGAGAGGATTACCGAAACTTCAACCATTTAATTAATAAGTGTTCAAAGTGCATTCGATATGTAATGCCGGCACAACATTATTCGCTACTCGCGGCTTACGGGCCAAGTGGTTAGCATCTTGTCCACACCCAAGCACCTTGCGCATCTGCCGTCCAGCGATTCATTGAGTGAACAAATTTCTCGGTGTTTGGCGAATGTTCACAATATCCGCAGCTTAATGCCTTAAAAGATGAGAGTACTACTCACATGAGTAGAACTCATCTAAGACTGCGGTACACCGGCCATCACCTCCTAAGATATTACCAAGAGGGGTTCGTCCTGCGAGACTGAATGTTGCCTCTGTCTGTAGGACGTGGAAACGGCCAAACACATCTTCTACGAATGTACCGCCATCACACGTTATAAAGTAGGATGTCGCTTCTCGGGCAGGCTACCATCAGCGCTGCAGACTCCAGCATTATCAGCTCATTCGATTGACGCAGCCCTGGAAACCGACTCCAGTACTCTTGCCGTAATAATGCAGACCAGTCTCTGGTTTGTAATTTGGCCATGGCCAGTCCCAAGCCACAGTAAGGAGTAAGTCGATTGGATGATCCTGTCTGAGTAGTCAGCCATGTGAGCGCCCTGAAGTTCTGAAGTTTTCCAAAATACCCTGGCGCATAGATCTCAGCTTGAAAAACGCTGGGCGAGATTCCCATTCCGATCGAAATCCTGGTATTCGGTCAAAGACATCTGCTCCAAAGCTCTCTTTTGTTGTTGACCCATCGATGAGCCACTTACAGTCGGTGAGTGCCATTTTCCATTATGCATTCAGTGCAGTTACAGATGAGGGCTGAAAATTTTGTGCTGAAGCAAACCTCCGTGATAATTTAATCTGATCTCAAGCAAATCCACATGTCGGGAATTTGATTCAGAATGAATTATAGCATTAGCTAGCTCTCCCCTACATGTCTGAGAAGTTAAACAAATTCTGAGGGCATTTAGAGCTGTTGATTCTCAAATGAATAGATGCAGCGGAGCAAATCCAATGATCGCTGCAAAAGATTAGCACATCCATCTCATTAAAACTGATTTTCTTTCGTGTTTTTTTGTAAATGTACCTGAAGGAATTCGTAAAACTTTTCTTTTCCATATGTATCCATGCCTATTGTTATTAGAAGGAACTAATCAAAAAATTAAATTTTTGTGAGAAATACATATAACCAATTTTTATTTTATATATTTAATATCTGGGGTCGCGAAAATATCTCTACGATAAAAAGGGGTTATGCATGAAAAAAGTTTAGGTAGCCCTGGTCTAGAGTATGTATCAAAAATCTCAAAATTGGGAGTTTGATTCTCAATCTCATCTTCATCGTGCGCAACAGCCCCACGTCGGGTCCTGGCCGCCTTGTCCTCCAATTATCTCAGTCAAGTTACCGCATCCACCAATTTCGGACGCCCAGCAGTTGTTCGGCGTCCTCAACTATCGAGTTTTTCCAACAAACTCTCGGTGTTATTCGCAGTCTTACTCCGTCGATGCGTCGTCCATTGAATATTTTCTTAGGCTTGCGTTTATCGTCCATTCGTTGTACATGTCCTGCCCATTGTAGACGTTGCAGTTTGACGATTCTCGAAACTTCCAGTTCATCGTACAGCTCATTGTTGTACAGTATGCACCATCCATTTCGGTCGCAAACTGCTCCGAAAATTCAACGAAGGACCGTACGTCCAAATGTGTTTATCATGTTTTCGGAGGCTTGAGTAAGGGTACAGGTTTTGCAGCCATAGCATAGCACAAGTCGTATGATGGTTTTGTATATGCGGAGCTTAATATATCTGTGCATAGATACCCAAGTCATCACGTGCTTATAGGAACTGACCTAAAGCAAATTGTAGTGTAGTTTTGATTTTTTCCTTTTATTTATTTTGTCGTGCTGATTACGAATATGAGGTTTGCTACCAAATTTTTTTTGTGGAATAATATAAATATAAAAAATAACTTTTTTTTTGTGTTTAAAATATTTTGAAAACGATTGACTCTAGCGAAAAGCTTTCTGAGATAAAATCAAAAAAATGAACAGCTCAACAAAAAAGATTAGCACTACTTTTTCTGTATCTTTAAAGGTTTTCGAGATATTTTCACTTGAAAAATACATCAGATAACGAACAGTTTCTCTTTTTCAAGTGCGAATATCTCGAGGACTATTGAAGATACGGGAAAAGTTCGATATCCTTTTTATTTATCTGTTCAAGACCTTTTATGTTATCTCCGAAAGATTTTTCCGTTTAAGTTAAAGTTTAAAAATATTTTCAAAAACAAAAAAGTGTCTTATTTTTTTTTTTTGTTATTTTGACTATAATTTCAATTCCGCAAAAAAAAATCTGGTAGCAAACCTCAGATTCGTAATTAGCACCCCAAAAAACCTAAAACAACGAAAGAAAAAAAAATAAAACTACACCACAATGTGGTTTAGTCAAACTGGGCACTAAAATGAAAATTTTTAATTTTTTGGGAAGACCTAGACGTGCGAAGTTGACTTTTACATTATATTTTAGGTAACTTATTGTTCTTTCAGAAAAATTTAAGTCATTTGCCTGCGGAACACAAACTTTATGATTTATTAAATGATGTATTTGTGTTTGGGGCGACCGGTAGCGCAGTGTGTTGAGGCATCAGTCTCATGTTTGACTACCGGCGTTTCGGGTTCGAATCCCGTCCACGACGACGTTCCTAGCCATGGATGTGCAGGAGATGGCAACTGCATTCTCCAAAGCCAATTTATGCCGTCGAAACGTCAACTGGGACACACATGGAACAGTTGACGCGCTATGCCCTACAAGGAGTTAGGGCAATTGAAAGAGAAATGATGTATAGATTTTTTCTCAGCAGCCTTATTTTTCATAAAATTTGTTTTTGCCAATATCTAGGTAACAATTTCTCCCATGCGCATCTCATTTACTTCAAACGAAAGGTGATTAAGCTATCAATAAATCCACTCCAATTTCCTCGTTGGATATGTGGTTTTTCCTATATTCGGTATAATAAATCAGAAAACCATCTATTTTTCTCTTTGTGGGAATAAAAAAAATATGTATAAGCATAAAAAATAGTCTTTTCCAAGTGAGAAAATCTCGAAAACTATTGAAGATACAAAAAATTAAGCGCAAGTCTTTTTTCATAAACTGTTCAAGATCGTTCATTTTGTCTCAGAAAGATTTTCGCTAGGGCAAATCGATATCAATCGATTCAAAATATTGCCATAAAACCCAAAAAAACCATGTTTTTACTGGTGTTTTTTGACTATAACTAAAATTCCACAAACAAATTTGGGGAGCCAACCTCGGATTCTTAATCAGCACCCTAGAAAATATAAACGGAAAAAATCAAAATTACACTACAATTTGCTCTAGGAAACTACTTGATGACTAGGCTAATACCTTTAACACACGATGCACGCGAATGATCATTCCCATTCGAATGATAATTCGATTTCATGTGTGTCCTTGCGAATGATTATTCGAACATCGGACGAATGATAATATGATGATGATAGAAAGCTATTATTTACAGTCTGTTCCACAGGCGGGTTTTTTAATAGAAGAATTGAAAATATTCTTTTTTTTCTTTGCAGAATCATACTATCGGTCGGCTACGACACAGCTACTAATTTACATACCTCAGTGTTGCTCGAAACGTCGAAGTGAGCAGTCATTTATCGAAATGAGTTCCACGTACGCGAATCGCTTTGAGGTTATCTTTTTGAGCACGTATGCAAAAGAACCGAAATTATCATATTCCGCGGCAGCTAAAGTTATTAAAAAGTCAAAGAAGTTCGTTGAGAAGTGGTTGAAAAGGTATAAAGAGACAAAAAATGTTAATGATCTTCCTGAACGGGGGAAAACAAGAGCAACGTCCAGCAAACACACACAAAGTGATAGTGCAGATGTTCAGGAGTCATCCCACTCTGCGCCTGCGTGAAACCAAAGTCAAACTCGCCAGGAAGGGAGTTCATGTCAGACTCAACACGATAAGGCCTGTACTTGTACTTGTATTACACTGTAAAAAAAATTGGAATAAATATTTTGGTAACTATCGAAATAGCGCCTCCTTTCTTATGGAACACACTGTAAAACGTCATTTAATATTTTATGAGTATAAAAGCAATCCATTCTACCTATTTGATATTTCTGCACCCAAAAGAATGAAATTACTACTTTTAATGTGTATTTTGATTCAATAAACATACGCCGTCAAAAGTATACTATGACGGTGTGTTTAGTGAAGAGGTTTTTGATAAGCAACAAACACGCTCAACCAAGTTATTTGCCCCAAATGGGCACTCATTTAATAGTTGAGTGGGCTCATAGTCCAACACGTAAGTCCTCTTTTTTATCGAAGACTACTGGATTCAGTAGGAATAGAATCGGGGCCCATGCAAGCGCCATTCGGTCTACATTTTGTATCTATCAATATCATGGAAAAGAAAGTAAGACTTGATGTTGGACCTTTTCTGTAAAAACTGTCTCAATCTTTTACATATGCAGGGAGTTTTCCTTCGTCGTCATCGTAATTGAAATAGAAATTCGCATTTATGCTTACACATTTCGTCTATAAATTGAACACTTATAATGAATAACTCTCAAAGTATTTATCCGTTATATCTACAAATTTTATACAAACACACATGTCACCTAAACAATATTTTATATTTTATGAATCTATGGAGTTTATTTGACCCTATTTATTTATCGTAGTTGTTAGACTGTATTTATGTCTTTATTAATTTTACATTTGACACTTAATTTTTTTATAAATTTGATATACAATTTTCCTGAAAATTATCTTTGATATTTTTTTTAAATTAATAAGAAAATTGATATAAAAGAATCTTATAAGTATAGGATAATTTATAGAAAATTTAACTCCGAAACAGTGAAATTTCCAACCGGTGCCAAATTAAGCACCTATTTCTTCGTTCTAAACCCTTTTAGGATTGATTCCATGTACATAAGTTGGCTTAGTTATTTATTAATAACATATTCTATGGACAGACTTAAATACAGAAATTCAACTAAACCATCAGAAATATATGTACGTCGTCGCTGTACGAACAGTATAAACGTATGCAAATACCTGGAACATTTAACTCAATGGTCATCATTCCGTACGTAATTCGTACTACAACGTTCGCACAGAAGTCATAATGACAATAACAATAAAATAAATAACTGTTGCTATACCTGTACGTATTCACGACGTTGCAAATGCAACAGTGTAATAGATACTTTTACTACTTTTGATTGGAATTTATTAGCTCAATTTCAACTGAAGGTTATCAAAGCCGTGGATAGAAGTAGCGAAAATAATCCACATCCAAAATTGTTGTAACGATCGCAAAAATCTTTTAGCTTAGATGTCAATGGACTACTTTTGTTTATGATGTTTAAAAAAAGTAAAGGTGACATAATATTAAGATAATGGGTAAACTAGGGCAGAGTTAGTCATATTCTGAATGGATTTCCTTTTTATATTAATCGTTTCGTTAGAAAGAAAATAGTTGCCGCTTATGAAAAATTATAATTTAGAGGATCAGAACCATCATGTAAATAGTTACTTCAATCGATCTCCAGAAATGTTAATCACTGCAAACATTCTAAGTCAGGGTTTCTGCATCTCTCTGCGGTCGCGAGCCAGTTAAAAAGAAAAAAAATCGCAGGCGAACCCTCGGCCCGATCATAGATGTAAAATACAGAAAAAGTGATGATAACATTTTAATTAAATTTCGATGTGTTCTTTCTTTTCGTATCCCATATTTTTTAGCTCACTAACGCGTTTTAAAAAAAAATTCAAAAATTGATCAAAATCGTAATTTTTTCGTGATTTTTCCGATATTCTCCCACTTTCAATTTTTTGGGACTTTTAGTGTTATGTTCCTCCGAACACTTTTCAGAAAATAGAAGAAGAAAATACTTTCTAAATTAGATCGAGCGATAAGACAGATTGGAAAAAGGCAGATAGCTTTAGCCTGAATGGCTGACCAACACCTTAGAGTCTCAGGTTTAGGAGGATGGAATAATTTGTGTAGTTGGACCTACATAGTTCTGTGAACTCCAGCACGTTTGTTAAACCATCTGAAGCAGCTATCTCGGAGGCCATCCCAGGAATGGGTTAAGCGATGTGCTGATAACTCGTCCTTGTAAAAACTACTCCACGTCAAGAAACCTGGGGCAAATGCCTCGGATTGGACGGAGCAACAACGACGACCACGCAAACGACTAAAGGATTATAACTTTGGATCCTGGAATGTACGTTCCCTGAACAAACCGGGGGCCGAAAAGGAGCTGCTTCAACAGGTAGTAGTACAAAAAGAACATTACTGCAGTCGAGGAAACAAATTGGCTTGGCAGCGAGATCAATGACAGGAAATCGCACACAATTTTTACAAGTGGCAAACCATTGAGCCACAAGGAGTTCGAAATAGGATTCATAGTGAAAAATCACCTCAAGCCCCACATTATTGACTTCAAAAACATAAATGAATGGCTGTGTGCGATTTGCATTAAGACTCGATTCTTCAATTTCTGGCTCATCAATGTGCACGCCCCCCCCCCTGAAATTAAAGAAGACGTGGTAAAAGACGAATTCTATTCTATGCCCACCTTGAGACTCTCTTCGACTCACTTCCAACAAACGACGTCAAACTGCCGCTGGGAGACTTTAACGCGAAAGGACCGGGGGACCTCTGAAAGTAAAATTCTCCATGAAAAATGTAACGACAACGGCCAGCGACTTATCGACTTCGCCTGCAGTAGGAATCTAGTCGTAAGCTCGACGTGTATCCCGCATCGACGCATTCACAAACAGCCCTGGAAATCTCCAGAGACACATACCGTCAACCAAATTGATCACGTTCTCATTTGCAGGAGATGGGCGTTTAGTGTGATGTATGTCCGCTCCTATCGAGGAGCCAATTGCGACTCAGATCAGCACTTGGTGAAGACGACCTACAGATGTAGAATTTCTTCAGGGCACAAATCAAGAATCAGCCCTCCCAATATCTTTCCAGGTGATAAATTTCTGAGTGATGCTACTGTGGTCACGCATGCTACCGTTTTGGCCTATGCCGCCGCCCTTGAGCAAAGACTATCACCTATGCTACACAACATCAACAATACATGCGTCCATGGATCCTGAGAAAAACTCAAGGGTAGAGGTCGCCCAGAAGGTCATGGAATATAAAGCCCGGCGAGCGCGAAATGGCTGGTTTGACGAAGAATGCAAAAATTCACTTGACGCCGAAAACGAGGCCTATAGATAATGGATTAAATGAGGAATCAGAGCCAAAAGAGAAAAATATAACCAGCTACGGCGAATATCGAATAGAATAATTAGACGTAAGAAACGTAAATACTTTGATGAGCAGTTGCTGAATATTAACAAAGACAAATGGGAACACCAGACAAACGTACAAACTAGTTAATACAATTAACAACGGCTACCAACTCAGGACTAGCCTTTGTAAGGACAAGAATGGAAACATCATCAGCGACATCGATGGCATTAACAAACGATGGGCCTCTTATTTTGAAGAGCTTCTGAACCTACCATCTAACAGCCCTACACAAGAAGCTCTCGACGATATTGTTTATCTAGGCCCACCCATACAACTTCCGACAGTAGAGGAAGTTGATCTCATGTTACGGTCACTAAAACAGGGGCACATCACTAGTCTGTAGGTCCTATAAAATTTTGACGAAAATTCTGGAAAATAGAATAAAACCGAACGCAGAACAAATCATTGGCGATTATGTAATGAACCACCTGTAATGAACCATATTATGGTCTGGTAGTGTTGCTCCCACCGGCAGATCGAAGCGGCACCTGATGAGTAGTGATCTGTTGGTGATACGAAACCAGAAGCCGAGGGTCCCATTACACCCGGACCCAAATTTGACCGCATGGGCGTCTGATCCATCCGCAAACCATTCCATCTTTATCGACTATTTTTCTTTTCTATTCCCCATTTTTACATCCCTTGTTTGTGTTGTCTTCCCCAGGCCTATGAATTTTTGTTAATACGTAAAGGGCAGGGGCAACGAGCGGCAAAAACCCCGCCCACATCTCTCGTCACTGAGCTACAGCAAGCATAGGCCGCTACTTAGCTCGTTGAGAGGCCTTTTTCTCCGCCAGATGGCACGGCAAGACCTTCACGGTCGTTATGCTACCTAAGGCTCCGTCCCCACGGGCATCTTCGGATGCCAACAAACCGTCCGTTACATATCTGGCGCCCAACGTGGGGCCCATTTCTGGTCAAGAACAGGACGAAAAAGGACCTCAATTCGTTCCTTTTTGGTCCTTCCACCGTTATGCATCCCCACAAGCACACTAAATCTACTTGCTCTAAGTCTTAGGACTTAGCTCTCTTTACTTCACGTATGTTCCCATCAAGTAGCTGTGCTTTCCTCTGTAGCACCCCATCCTTCCTATAGAGTTTTTCCTTTCAGATTCAGTTTAACAAGGCAGTTCTGGCTTTGTGTTCGTCTTTTGTGGTTTAGCCACGTATTTAAGGCCTCTATAATTGCTTGAATTGCCGGCATTTGGAGCTTCTTCGGTGACCGGACGAAGCGCGGAGGACCCTGGATACCTTTTTGTTTGCCAGGATTGTCCTTCTAAGTAATTTAAAAAATAATTCTTTACACAGTATTACATTTTTCTATTGTTCATGTGCTCAGCAGCTTACAGAGTTTATGAGTGAATTACGGCAAGGAATGTAGTGTTGCGCCTCTGCTGGCCTCAGAATTCTTTGTAATCTGTTGGTCATCTGAATAATTGGGAAATGTAGTATTTTTTTTCTCTCTTTGCTCATTTTTCCCCTCTCCAATGGTAGTCGGCTGACTCCGGTTCCCAGCCCGTTTTCGTTTTTTTTTTTTTAGCAGCACACTTTGTCCTCAGCTTCTTCTTCTTGGCAGGCTTTGAAGTAGAAGCTGCCCTGTAATGAACCACCTTCGCCCACATCTCCCGTCACTGAGCTACAGCAAGCATAGGTAGGCCGCTGCTTAGCTCGTCGAGGGGCTTTTTCCTTCGCCAGATGACACGGCCCGACCTTCACGGTCATTATGCTACCTAAGGCTCCGTTCCCACGGGCATCTTCGGACGTCACCAAACCGTCCGTTACAAATATCCAAGCGGTTTCAGACCTGATCGCTCCACAACCGATCAGCTCTTTACGGTCAAACTGATACTCCAGAAATGCTGGGAATACAACGTAAACATATACCAAATCTCTGTGGACTTTAAGGAGGCATACGATAGTGTTGATCGTGGTGCACTGTACAAAATCATGCTGCAATTTAGATACCAGCAAAATTAGTGCGACTGGCAAAGATGACGAAGACCAACTCCGTCTCACAAGACTTACTGATCTATTTCAAACACGCACTGGTCTGAAACAGGGCGATGGACTGGAACCGACGCTTTTCAACCTAGCACTGGAATACGCTATTCGGGCTACGAATATAGACAACAGCAAGACGCTACTCATCAAGTCGACACAATTAGCTGCGTACGCCGACCAAATCAACATCATGTCCCAAAGATTGGCCGACGCAGAAGAACTTCTGCATACGCTCGATACCGCTGCAAAAGAAGTTGGACTACGTATCAACGAAGGTAAAACTAAAATAATGATGCAATCGACGACAAGGACACTTGCGCAACCGAGCATCAATATGGTGGACCTCAACATCGAGTTCGTGAACAACTTCATTTACCTGGGTTGCAACTTGTCAAGGGACGCCAACGAAACTGATGAAATCAAGTGACGGATACAGTTAGCTAATAAGACTTTTTCTCGGTTCTCCCCATAATGAAATCGAAGCATGTGTACAGAAACACGAAGCTCCGCGTGTAAAAAACGACCAGTGCTACGCTATGGATGCGAAGCATAGACCCTAACTCAAGCCTCCGGAAACATGCTAGACAGATTTGAACGTAAGGTTCTACGGCGAATTTTCGGGGCTGTTTGCGATCGAGATGGATGGTGCATCCGGTACAACCATGAGTTGTATGAACTGCACGATGAGCTGCTACGACTTCAATGGGTAGGGCATGTTCAAGGAATGGACGATGATCGCATGCCAGAGTAATGAATGCAGAACGAGTCGACGGAGCGAGACTGCCTAGACAACCGCGATCTCGTTAGGAGAGCTCAGTAGGTGTGGACGCCACGCAACTACTGGGCTTCCAAAATTGGAGGACGCGGTCACGTGGCCGAGATAATTGGAGGACAACGATCCAGGCGGCCAAGGCCCGACATCGGGCTGTCGCGCCATGATGATGATGATGAGCATGTCACATAGATTGGGAAGATGGAGAACATTGCAATAATTCTGGGATAGTTGAAATTTAAGCAGCATCTTGGCGGCGGAAGATGTTGTGTTCGGCGGAAAATTTGAGGAAAGCCAAAGGCTGTGAATGCCTAATGCACAAGGCTCCGGTGAATTTTCCAGTATTTGCAAGTAAACTGCTACTGTTACTTTTGCGCTGGGAAAGCATATTCCATCACCTTCGTGACTGGAAAAAAATCCTCACACCTTGACCCCTTCAGATTTCGGAGGGAATCTTCAAAGGCATTCACGGCTGAGCGTTTCTCGAGGTTTCTGCTGCATGCAGATTCATCAGTCGCCAGCATGTTGCTTAAATATTAACACACAAAAAAGCTGGCAATGTGCCAAATCTTCTGAGTTCAAATCACATGCTCCTGGGCCCATTCCAAACATTTTAGCCTGGAGTCTGGATTATGAACTGGTTCAAACGCACGTAAGCGGGCTTCTACAAGCTTTTTTTCTCAACAAACTTGATGAGATTTGGAACACATTGCTAGGACTACGTCGTTTTTAAAGTCAAATGAAGTTTTCAACCAGTTCGGATGGCTTTGTAACGGTAATAAGCGATTTACAAAGGGGTTAGTTTCTTCCTGATAATTAAAAGCCTTTGTTACGATCGGTGGGTCCTATTTCTCGAAACTCCTTCGAGTATCATTGCACATTACACTGGGGAACATCCAGCAAATAGTTTGACTGTCCTGCGCCTAATCTAAATTATTGCTTGTGTTTTTCGCATTATTTTTTCCCCTTTTTCACCCAAATTGCGCTTTCCTGCTTATTACGCTATTATCATCAAATGACAGAGCTTCTTTGAAAATTTTTCACTCTTTCTAGACAGGATACACATAATTCGTTGTAATCTCAGCCAATAAAACACCGTAACTCTAAATACTTCGAAAAAAATTTTCGAAAAAGAGAATAAAATAGTTTGAGCAACTCTTTTTTTTTCAGCACGGCAAGTCTTTTGCAGGAGTTTTCTTAATAACGGCAGGGCACGTGGTGAACTGTCCGAGGAAAGTATACCTCACCTGCGCAATCGCCGGGCATACATATAAAATGTGTCATGTGGACTCAAGGTTCTACAAGCAAAGATGACACTCCGTCTCGTTAAAAACAAGCCCATCTTGTTCTGATAAAATCTCACAAAGTGATGGCCCAATAGGTAGCCTACAAATAGCTTATAAGTACCCTAAGTTCAACAGTACTCATGTGTATGGTATCTTTATAGATAAAGGGTCTCATTAACTTCTTCGAGTGTCGCAGTTCTGGAAGATTGTTCCAATAGTGTTGGCATATCCTTTTAGACAAATCCGTTATGGTTTTTCCATTTCTCCATTTCGAGCGGTCTGGGATGAAAGCTTTGAATTTATTGCCAAAGCATAACTCCGTGGTCATATAATCTGATCTTAGGCAGGACTGCAAGCTAGGAATTTGTTTCAGAATGCTCACGTGACCACTACACCATAGTATAATAGCAATTAGCGAAATATAAAATATACGAAAGGTAGAAATAGCTTAATATGATGATGATATAGAAGATAGAAGATGTAAAATTTTTATTTTATTCTTATGCATAGTGCGATGTCGATAAGAGGATATGCAGCAAGTTTCTCTAAGGTCACGATATTCGCATATTAATGCAATAGCCTAAAAATCCATTGCACATTGGATCAATTTTTAATGTTTCTTTTTTCATTCTTGCTACTGCTACTAAGAAAGTTTATCTCTTGAAGTAGAAGTACGACTATATTTTACATCCGGGAGTACACATATTGAAAACAATACATGAATCTAATTCTAAAACTAAAATGCAAAACCAAACTCGAACAATGCAAATAGACGCAAATTATTTTTTTTTTTATTTTTTTTATTTAACTTTTTTGTTATATACAAAATTTTCAAAAATACTATTCTTTGTTTAAATGCTCAATAACATTGAATTAAGTTAAAACCATAATAAGAAACATGATCCCATTTGTAAGAACACAATATTCTCGCATTTTTAAAACATCTGTATCCTGTTCAGAAATGTTCAGAATCAAAAACCTGCCTTCTTAAACAATAATCACACATTTTTCAAATTATTTACTACAAAAGAAATGTTTGAATAAAACAGTAGTTTACTATACCTAATAATTCGACAGAAGTTCTCAACGCCTGGCACAAATTGCCTAAACAAAAATCAATAAATTTTATCAAGTTATTAATTCGACCAAATCTATAACAGATACACATAAATTTGGATTCCGCAATAAAGATACACTTGTTCTTCCTTCATTCCCAGTCTCATTCAAATGTTAATGCAGTAGACTCACCTCAATGAAAACATGTCAGAACATCAAAAGGAATTTTTAATGAAGTTGCTCGATCGGAATGAGAAGAATCTTAAAATCCAATAGCATGTCCATTTAAGATTCCATTTGCATGAAATTTACATTTTAATATGTTCTTATTGAAATGACAACTTTTCTCAGATCAAGAAACCTGTGAATTATGTTGGGACAGACGTGAGGTGATTTCATTGAAATTACATACCCCGACAACAGGCAATGGGGATGGAATTCTAAGAGTATTATGCTAAGTCCATATGGCGAATGTATAGTACCATTACCATCAATAATCGCGATTGTCTCATTTTGTAAGTAGAACTGCCACACAAAGTACACTCACTGTTCACTGATATTAATAAATATTAATTCATTGATATATTTTCACATAATTCCTTCCATATCTTCACTCAGTGAAAATTATCCCACAAAACCAAAACTCCACGCATTTTGCCTTGTAATTGAATTTTATTCAAATTCCAGAAAAAGATCGATTAAAACTTGGGGAAATAAACAATTGTTACGCGCTGTCGAAACACTGATATAATTTGGCAAACAAGCAATATCGCTATGAAAAATCCAAGATTTTATCAAGTTTCAATTATCATGTATATAGCAAATTATAATTTAATTTAAATTAAACAAAATATTTTATATTCAATTACCGCGCGATTTCATCGATCGAAATGCGTGCGATCGCGAACTCATCCCGTACAACAATAAACCGTCCGGCTAGTATGGTGTTAAGACCCTACGATCGTTTGCTTGATCACACTGACGATCGTAGTAGAAGTCTTAAGTGACTTACCACCGGCATTTTTCTAGTAGTATGCAAGATATTCATTGAAAAAAAAAATACAGGAAAAAAACAACAACAGTGAAGAGTGTGGGACCCCCTCGTGAACCACCACAATAAGTCATGGCGCATATCGTATGGATTATACTACATATAGCTGCCGTGGAGTCGTATTGTTGCTATTTTCTGATCGCATGCAATATGATCGTGCAGGCAGGCGGGCGATGCTGTCTCACTTTGATCTGGTGGGTAAGGTAAGTACCATAACAACAAGACGCTCCCAGAGACTGAGAGTTAATTATTCAGACCTCCACTTTTGAGCTATTAGCATGTATCCTAGACATACAAATTTTGTGTCTTTGGATGGTGCATTGTCAAGTGTTGTCACCCAGTCAATGCATCGTGGAAGAGTGTGTATTAGCAATTATTGCCGGGTATGCGGATAAACAAGGTGGGTGCAATATTTACGTATAATGTATTTTTTGCCAATCGACGAGAATCGGGGTGACATAGTTTCGATTAAACAATAAATTGTTATACAACACATTTCAATGGATGCGAAGAAGAGGAAGTAGTGATTTCCATCATCACCTTTCCACTTATACAAGTATAAGTGTATACATAATTTGGATCTATGTGATTTATGAGTATTTATCGGCATTACTTAGCTAACCAAGTCATGATGAAAACATAAATGCGCTCATTATGAAGCCCTGGATGAATGTCATCATGAACATTGCACTAGCCGCAGGACTAATGTCACTCCAAGTATATAATGAAACCACACTTGACTACCTACGACAGTGGTACATGAGTGGCACTGACGAATCCATCAGGCCGTAGCTGATGAAATATTTGATGAGAGGCCTTGGCGAATCCATAAGGCCGTTCCTGATGAAATTGTTGTGGATTTTTAGAATCATTAAAAATAAATGAAAATCCACTTACTTATTTAATTGATTATTTTAAATCAAGTTCCCATGAATTCTAAAAAGTTGACATGTTTTAAAAAAAATTTATTATTAAGTTTCCATTTTTTCTTTCGAGGACATTAGCTTTTTTTTTAATAAATATTAATTATTTAAAAAGAATATTTTTGAAATCGAATGATTTTATTTCTTCTTTGACTGAATGAGATATCAAATTATCTCCATTCTTTCTTTGGAAGTGAAGCTATTCAAGAAATTCTTAAGAGTTCTCAAAAAGGATACTTAACAAAATATTTGATGAGTATCATCATTAGCCAATTCATCAAGCCATAGTTACCCTGCTAACCAAGTCATGTTGAAGACTTTAATACGCTCGTTATCCATTGTTCTGGCTGCGGGATTAAGTCACTTACGTATTTGTCAACCATATGATGAAACATTTCATGACCACTTACGAGCCCCTCCCCTACTATCACTGACGAATTCATTAAGCCGGCTTGATGAATTCGCCAGAGATACTCTTGTAGGGACTCGTAGGTGGTCATGTATGGTTTCACCGAGGGCTATCAAGGTGAGAAAAAATTTTGGCTCGTGGCAGAGCTTGAACACAGACCGCACGAATTATTGAGATCAAAACTCTACCCATTCAGCAACCAAAGCTGTTGCTACAGAGGGTAATGAATCGAATATAAAACTTTTGTCAAGTGTTGCATCATCGACCGCGAAACAAAATAAGTCGTGAGCTTGACCAATTTATTAATGTCCATAAACGATCGAAGTGGGAATGTATATGTCTTCAAGCATATCTTTGCATGACTTGCTTCCTCCGCTGCTTCTTCGCGAAAAAAAATTCTCGATTGGTGAACGATGGTTTGCAGGGTAATGAAATGGTTGATAAAGGTCATCTAAAACTCACCAGGCCGCCATCAGCAAAGTCACCAAGGTTAAAAAAATATTTGCTTGTGGGAGAACTTAAACCCGCGACAGCACGAATATGAGATCGACTCTCTACCTATTAAGCTACCACAGCTGTTTTCGTCTGAATATAATTAATCAACCGTTAAAGCCCTCGAAGATTGTTTCGATTAAAAATGAAAAAAAAAAATCAGCGGGGTTTATCCATGACTCTCATCAAGTATTTGACCAGCTACGACCTGATGAATTAGTCAACGAGTCTCATGAAGTATTTTATTAGCTAGCGCCTGATGAATTGCACATTGATACTCATCAAGTATTTTATCAGCCACGGCCTGATGAATTCGTCACTGATATTCATCAAAACAAGCTAGCCGAAGGCTGGCTTGCCGAAGGTATGATACCATTCACGCTTCGCGTATCGTTGTGTTTTGTGGTACATTTGCCACTTTGAAATTACTAGTAAAACATGTTCCGATTTCACTATTCCTATAAGAGGTATATGAAATAGTGGGTCGATTTCAACTAAATTTAGGGACTTGGCTAAGCCGTCAATATGATTCAATAATATGCAATTTTGTAAAGATATCTTCAGAAATGAAAAAGTTTTTCTGACAAAAACTTGCTTTTGGAACTGTCGTTCCTATGACAGCTATATGATAGGGTAGTCCGATTTCAACCAATTTCAGGAATGTGATTTCACTAAAAATATTGTACTATTGATTATCGTGAAATTTTAAAACAATATCTCTAGAAATAAAAAATTTTTCCCACAAAGACGAATTTTTGGACCGGTCGTTCTAAGATGATATCGTCAAAGGTTTTTGAAAAAAAGTTTAGAAAAATGACACTGAAACTTGGATTAATATGTCTGTTTGCGTTCAGGATTCCAAATACTGAATTTCTGAATTACATATTAATTGTGTAAATCAGAAATTCAGATTCATATATAGGGGAAATTAACGAGGAAAACTTGCTAATTCTTTACGGCTATTTAGGGATGTTGTTTTCTGGCAAACATCCCGCTTTTCTATCGCTTCGACATCGCTTTGATATCGCTTCGATATTGATTTCATATAGCCTTGATATTGCCTCGATATCGCTTTGGTATCTGCTATCAACGCCAAAGTGTTTAAAAAAAAACACAAAAGACACAATAGCAATAGCTTCATCATTCCGATTAAGTCGACATCCGTAGTTAACTTCATGTTCAAGAATGTGATAATCTCAACACCATAGGGTTAAAAGCTCCTTCAACAACACTCCAGAGCATTAGTATCATCACCCCAAATTAGACTCACACGTATTTTCTAGCACCATAGTGTTAAAATCGCCTTCAAAAACACTCCAGTGCATTTATCTCACCATCCCGATTCAGACGACACTCGTATTTCCTATATTTCACATCATATCCCAGAATGTGTCCATCTTAACATCAAAGGTTTCAAAGGGCCTTCAGCAGCACTCAAGTGCATTGGCCTCACCACTTCGATTTAGACGATACCCGTATTTCCTAGAATTCGCTTCATGTCAAAGAATATGTTCATCTCAACACCATACGGTAAAAAGCGCCTTCAACAGCACTCCAGCCAGACCATTTGCCTTATCGCCCCGATTCAGATGATACTCGTATTTCTTAGATTTTAATTCAGATCAAAGAATGTGCTCATCTCAACACCATGGGGTTAAAAGCGCTTTCAACAGAGCATTGGCCTCATCACTCTGATTCAGACGACACCCGTATTTCCTAGATTTCATGTGAGTGTGTTCATCTCAACCCCATAGGGTTAAACGCATTTATTCAGACGACACACGTCTTCACACACACACACTTCATGTCCAAGGATATGTTCATCTCACCACAACAGGGTTAAAAGCGCGTTCAGGAACACTCCGAAGCATTGGCTTCATCACCCCAACTCATAGACACGCGTATTTCCAAGTAGATACTGCGTGTTTATTTAAATCAAAATCTTCCTGCAAGTGAAGGTTAATAAAACTGGATTTTTACCAAAATTGCAAGAGATGTTTGTTTTTAAAAAAAAGTATATTTAGCATTCTTAGTAAATCTAAATTCCGAATTTTCCATACAGAAAATCCGAGACTTACCAGGAAGGAATGTCTCACTTTTCTCATAGCCAAATACATCACATAAATATGTACCAGTAAGAAAAAAGTCGAAGAGTCAAGTCAGGGCATCCACCTATTAGGTAACTTACGTATTCGTAAGAATGAGTAGCATGCTATGGTATTCACAGCCATGTACCCATGCCATGCATATTGCATCCCAATGGAGCCGCGAAATCGTCAAGAGAGTAGCTTCTCCTCTTTGTAGTTTACATTTCAGTCAGTATCTTTTCCTACACAGATGCTGATACATATAGTATAACGACATGCTACGACATCCACCAGTTCTCACTCGCAAATCTTCTTGTTTTGTCTGCACACGTACTTTCTGGTGAGGATCACACTAGAATCTTGTTATGATCGTTATTAGCATAGCAATGTGTGCATTCATATTCGGTGAGCGCTACCCTAGCGCTACTTCTCCTCAACCTAGTGAATACACTCGCTTCATCGAGCGGCTGCTACCCCTTCGTAGCGAAAATTTTGCACGCTCTCTTGGCGTGGAGCACACTACATTTTTCTTTACATTTCACAGCTGGTACCTGTGTCGTTAGTTTTTAACGCCTTCATCAATCGAAAAGTGTGAGAGTCGTCTCATGCTTTTAAAGTTGTATGTATTTTAATGTAGCTTCGTGAAGACGAATGCATCAGGTACACGTGTCTTTTGAAAGCTGGAGTGGTAAGTGGTATCAAAAACCAAAGAATGCGCTAGGTAGCTACTCCAGAGTGTGTTTTAGAGGATAGTAAGTCGCGGGTAAGTCGCTACGCAGCCGCTCCAAAGTTTGGTGAATGAGCCCAATGACTCTTCATGAACAAATCGTTGTCTTTTTAACCTTTTGTCGCATTCTATGGTAAGTTGTTCTTTACCACCTCCAAGTATTCGTGCAGAATGTTGATAGACAACAAGTTTAATTGCGTCTTTCGAGGATGGATTCAGAAATAAAATAATTTGAAATTATCATGTCAGTGTAAATAATTTGAATGCTATGTTTCGAAAATTCTGGAACTTATACTGCATTTTAGAAAAGACCGGCACTTAACATTAAGAGTCACCAATAGACGTCCGTCAGTCTAAAAACTGACTACTTTGAAAGTTTTAGTTCCGAATTGTGACGATCGCTAACCGTGCCCAAGCATTCACATTTAGTAAGGGCATTTAAGGCGACTATTATACTATAAAAGTCCTTTTAAAATGAACTTTTATAATTTTCATCCTATATTTTATGAAAGTATTTTAACAGTCAAAAGAACAAGAAGGCTTTTATTTCAGCTGTTCATAGTTTGCTTTCTGGAAAAACTGTAACTGCACCTATAGCGAATGGACGTGATGTTATCGCCCAGGCACAATCGAGTATCGGCAATGAATCCATTTCCGTCATCCAGAGTTTGGACAGAATGCTGTGCGAGACTCAAGCGCTGTTTTAGTCGCCGACCAGTTTGGCCATCCGGATTCAGAAAGTTATTTTGACTTTGGGCGACTTCATTAACGTCCAATGTCACGTTTGGACCGACGACGGGACAAACTTTGCCGAGGACATTCGTAAACTGAACTACGAACAACACATTGTAAGAGAAACGCCTAGACGAGTGTTAGACACTACCAAGTGGCAAACGAAGTCGATGAAAATGCTGGCCGGCGAAATGTTGAACAAGGGATTGAAAGAGCAGACTAACGATGTTTATCGCTACCTGTCACTAGCTCCATGAGCCATTTTAATCTCCCTCACTCTATCGCACGAGATTCTCGAGATGATGACCAAATTTATGACAGACCCAATACGAATCTTCGTAAAACAATAATTCCATGTAAACACTCCACTAATACTTCTTGAATATCTATTTTTATTTCAGTGACGAATTGACACTGACACTTGACGCATCTATCAACATGAGCGTGAGCGATCAAAGGGGAAAAAATTTAATGAAATTGAAAGGTTCAGCTTTAGGCTCTTTAGGCCTGTTTCCTGATTGGCTTAGTGTTCGCGGATGCGCCTCGCGGGAGGAACATCCAGTGACCGCTTAGTATTGGAAGTGATTTTATCGCACAAAAAAATGTGAAAAAATGGCAGATACTGAACAACAACAGGTTCGTAAATGAAAGCAGTGCGGAATCGTTTCGGTATAGAGAGCGTGCTGTCCCGCGCCCCTGCCGTACCGACAAGTGAGGAAAGGGCCTTAGGATGAAAATAGTTTATAGCTTAGTATTCATATCCTCTTATCTATCAGTAAACTGATAACGAGTATCTACACTGCATGCAGATACATCGGTATCTTATGGCTACAGAATGCATGGAACATGTCGATGGTTAAGCGCACAAATGTGTTAAGTGCCGAATAAGAAATTTTACAGAAGAGCAAAAAACATTTTACAAAGTTCTAAATTTGTAAGTTTCCCGATCGATACTTATTTCTGTGGTTCTAAACATATACATAATGTATCTTGAAACTATTATAATTAAAATAAGTTTAAAATAACTTAAAATTTTACATTTTTAATGATATTACTTGTCAAATTTCGATTCAAAGTTCACCTACCACCTTTGGCATTTACATTTTTGGCACTTACCCCTCATTCGTACTAACTGTGCATAGTACAAAAAGTAATGTTGGAGCTAGGTACTTGTAATTTCGTGAACCTTCCAGGACAAGTCAGAAAGAACAATTTATACAAGCGTATTTAAAAGGATGTGATACACATATCACATGTTGTCAAACCAATTAGCATTTTGTATAACACCACATACCACATTTGTGCACTTATTTGTTGACAATATTATTGCATAACTTTACACTTGAGATAAAGGAAGAGGTTATCGAAAGAATTGAAATTACAAATTTCTAATTGACAAAAACAATTATACCCTTTAACTTCTCAAGGTCTAGGGTCTAAAAAAACATACTGTCCCCACTGTTGATTGAAAAATTTCAAAAGAAAGTGAAAATGCGAGGTAAAACGGTTAAATTGCGTCATTTTTCATACAAAATGCATATGGGTTTGGCCACATGTGATGTAGGTTCACATCAAAACATCGTTGTATGCATTTTTCGTCCTGACCTGTCCTGAGGCCAACTAGCAAAAACAATATTATTGTTCCTGCCAAATGTAATTTCATTTCTTTCGGGTCATAAACTCGCATATGAACTCTTAAAATTGCAACCATCTCCTTCATCTCGTTATGCAGAGAGAGTCATAATATCACCAACAAATAAGTGCACAAATGTGGTAAGTGTTGTGCTGTTACCACTTCGGTGCTCAACCACGTTATATTTCTGAGCAGTGCGGACGTCATAAGTGCTCTTAACACATTTGCTGCACTAAGTATTCATTTTTATGCAGTTAACACCGATTTGAATTGTGTTTTGAGTCGTTATTAATGTACTACTACTGTAATGCTACTTTCAAAATTTGTGCACTAGACAGTTATGATACTGAGGGAATGGGAAATACATTTAACTCATTTTGGACCGAAAGTGCACTTACCATATTTGTGCGCTTAACCATCGATGTTTTGTCGAATGATTTCACCCAGTATAATTAACGACTCTGTGATCTTGATAAAACCTACGTCGATATCTTCGACAAAATACGTTTCACTCATTCGGTAGCCATAAGACAAATCCACGTACCGATGTACCTGCATGCAGTGTAGATACTCGTCGTCATTTTCCTTCTTTTATTTTATTTTGCGGTGCATCGATGATTGAAGCGTCGATTTACCAACCGAGTGATCGCAGGTTCGATTCCTACCACGGAAATATTCAAGCAGACGCTTGTCTCACCAGCCTCTAGTCGAGTTAGCCGAATGGGTACATTGATTTGGGGGAAAAGGTGGCCACGCACGTGCCATACTAATCATATAAAACTCAATTGCCCTAACCCCTTGTGGGACATAGCGCGTCAACCGTTCCATTTGGCCCCATTTAACCACTTACCTGCGACAAATCGGGAGATGCTGTGGGTTATTATTACTTCCCGCACCACAGGAGGAAGACAACACAAACATCCATGGCCACGAACGTTGTCGTGAATGGGATTCGAACCCGAAACGCCGATAGTCAGACATGAGACTGGTGCCTCTACGCACTGAGCTACCGGTCGCCCAAAACCACGATACAATTACCATCTTCTCGTAAAAATCAGGTCTAGTGAAATGAAGTGCTCTGCTACACTACGTACCCCAGGTTCTGATTCGCAACGGAATGGAGTAAATACTTTACTTTTGATTTTATATTTATACTTTACATTACGTCGATATGTTATATACTTGATACTCGTTATAGATATGTGTATCACTCGACGGAATTTCCCATAAATACGGCAAATCTTGCCGGAAAAAAAAACTTGGTTTGCTGATAGCAGATCTGGAGTCAAAATTACAAAAAGTGGGTGGATCCAGATTGCTTTTTATAGTAAAAATTGCAAATACAAGTCAAATCAAATGTGAATGGGGCTAATCCATTTCACAGTCATTGGGTAGGTCCACCGACCTATGTTTTTGGAACCCAGATCATGTACCGTACCAGATCAGGTCAGATCCGATCCGCAAAATTAGAGCATCATACGCATACCATAACTATTGTAAAACAATATAATTTTTTTTGCTGTTTCTGTTGCGTCAACACACACACATTGAGATTTTATAAAACTATTTTATTTAGTGTAATATAGAAACTTGTGATGGTAAAAGATCTTTTATAAAATAAGTTTTACAAAATCTTTTAAAAATATCTTTTACGAGCAACTTTTATAGTGTAATAGCCGCCTAATACACCTTCAGCCCGGATTGGATTTCCAGGCAGTACATATCGTGTGTCATCATACCAACTCCTTAGTCCAAAGGTTTGTGCTGCCTTTATGGCAAATCCACCAGGATACGGACATCATTTATTTTCCTACACATTCAATTTAAACCTAATTACTGATTTTTGATATATGTACGTATTTTTGGATATACTATAGATAAATTTTTATCTGAAATTGACAGTAACTCATTTTTACACATTTATGTATTTCCACTGTCACCCACTCAAATGACAAGAAATTATCATTGCATATTAATCCTTGATCTAGAAATCTTTACCTTGCAATGTCACGCCTTACGGAAATCGTCTTGTTTGCTTTTCTGATTGCTTTCTGTTGGCAAATTTTTAAGCTGAGCTGCTTGCGCTTTCCATCAATATTAATTGCATTAATGGCAAATAATTTGATTGAACCCGAATATCTCCAGCAAATTTCGTGTAAACCCATAAATATGTATATATCACAGATTAGCAGAGATCATGCGATAATTTCATTATCTACATGCTTGGTCCCATTATTTATGCATAGAAAATGTGTTTTTAAAAAGATCGGTTCAGGTTGTTAACTGACTTGGGGACAATAACTTGTATCTTGTGTACACTACCGACTTCAGTTGTCCATATGATTCAGTTGCGACAAGGTCAGAATTTCAGATATTGTACTAACTTGATCTTTTGATTTATGGGATATATGGTCGGCATGATTGAAATCCGCTGTTATTGAACGTGGCATCAAGATTAAAGGCTGGCAATAAAAGTGTGACAATGAAGGCGGAGAAATGTGTGAAATCGGTTGTAAATTTATAAATATGGCAAACGGTGTTTTCGACAAGTAGAAGCGATTTGGTCATTAATTATTGGAAAAAATGCGGTATGGTGAATCAGAAAATTAAGTAGTTCATAATTCAAAAGAAATTTGAGCTTAATTCCAATTTAATTTCTTATGTGATATTTCGACTATCACTCAGAAATCGGTGCGAAAAATTTTAGATTTGTTTTTTTTTTAAATTACGCGCCTTTTCCGGAACTGGATATATAGTCCAGGAAAAGCGGGGTTTGACAGAGAAGGTTAGGTTTATAGGCTGCTCCAGCATACGGAGCACACATAGACCACACTGGTTCCATTGTGATACCGCTAAACACATTTTACCTACTGAAGACCTTTCGGTCAGTACCTACTCTGCGAACCATCCGGAGCGAATGATGAATCGATTAATCTGTCCGACGCTCACATCCTTTAAATCATCGAGATCAGTAAGTAAGTAGTCTCTCTCTCTCTCAATTGCCCTAACCCCTTGTGTGGCATAGCGCGTCAACTGTTCCATGTGGCCCAGTTGACGTTTCGACGGCATAAATTGGTTTCGGAGAATGCAGTTGCCAACATACACTTCCTGCACATCCATGGCCACGAACGTCGTCGTGGACGTGGATTCGAACCCGAAACGCCGGTATTCAAACATGAGACTGATGCCTCAACACACTGCGCTACCGGTCGCGTAAGTAGTAGGACCCCAAGATTGACCACCAAGAGCACAGCAAGTGAAAAGAACACTCCTCCGGCACACGAAGTCTGCTGGCAGGCTCCCCAATGAGGCAATGACCAGTGATAACCCCTACAACATTGCTGATGCACTTCCAGTCCAGCATAAGCAATTCTGAAGAGCTGCCCGGGTTTAGTACTGGATGTCAGCTGGTGTCACCAAAAAGGATCGTATCAAAATTACCTACATCTGAGGCAGCTTGTTTATTGAGCAACCGATAACTGAAAAGTTTGAAGATCGTATGGTTTGGTATTGCCATGTTCTAAGGCGTCCGCCTGAGAACCCTGTCATGAAGGCACTATCAATGAATGTTCCATTTGCTGGAACCAAACCCTGATTCAGACGAAAACACACGCGGATCGATCAGATGAAGAAGCAACAACAACGCATTAATCTCGGCGATGACACGATCCAAGACCGAGCTGCCTGCAGAAAGAAGCTGAGATTATACCGCCAGAATAGGCGAAGTGCCAACACCACAGGCAGAGCAACGCGAAGCCGCAGAGTGGTATGAAAGGGCAAGCAAGAAAAAAAATAGGCATACCAACATTCCGAAAACTGTCAACGACCTCATTATTGGTTCCCTCACGGGCAAGTTCACCCGCCTTACGGTTACCGACATGACCACTGTGCCCGGAATCCAGCAAATAGTAACATTGAGAAAGCTACTCAACTGTTGGATCGACGTACGGTATTCAGCAAGTGCTTTGAAGTTAGTTACAGCAGAATCAACCGATTTTAATACCGATTGACTATCACTGTAAATGATAACATTCCTGAACGAAATAACATTACGACTCAGCTAAGAAATGACTTCGTGAATAACAGACACCTCCGCCTGGAAGACACTGCAGTAGTCAGGACGACGGAAGGACAGACAGATATTCAGCGTCTCCGTCTTCGACCCCCACCCCAACCCCATCAACGCTCTTGCAGCCGTCCGTAAAAATGCTTACAGCGTTAGTACCTAAGGCTGTACCATCCTCCCACTCCTCACGAGAAGAGATTAGGCAACAGAAGTTTTTGTCAAACTCTAATTTGGATGAGGAATTTTCAAATTTTCAAATCATAATCTGTTTTTAATTCTTGTCTAGGGTTTGTGTATTAGGTTAAATTAGATGAAAAATGGACCTCTATTATGTTATTGCCCTGATTCCAGAGAGCTGGAGCTCAACTTCCCCTTTTCGATAATTCCACTGCGATGGTCAGTTTCTAACGAGGCTACGTATTCGGCAATGCCGATTATTTTTAAGCCCCACTGACGCTTTCGTAGGATTTATTTGAAAAAGACAAGTCGAAAATCTTTTGAAAAAAACGCAGTGAAACTTGTCGCGTTGGCGATTGAACCTACTCGAGTCAACAAGTCTACTCGAACGTCGAACGTCGAATACTATTCGAATCAAAACGGTGACAAAGGCACCTGAGTAGGGTCGGCTTGCGATTTTGATGACGTCTGCCATCGTCTTAGTAACATCAAAATATCCCCATTTGCACTTGCGGTACTCCTGCAATGTTCGATCCATACTTAAAGTACTTGTTGTTGACTCGCGGGCCGCTGGTTGTCGATCCCTGGTTTTGAGGAAAGCAAGCGATACAGAGCTGAAAAGAGTATTCTAACATTTTACTAAAGCTCCGATACGACAATATTTTTTTTAGAATACTCTTATATTCATGGTAATCAATGAAAAATATTCCATGTCGTACTTTTCACGATCGATCACAATGCCCAACCTATTGAAGGTTATTACCTGTCGAATTAAACCAAAACTATTCTGGGACAAGGTGACGCATTTTGTTGGCTTCTCGGGAATATAATACCCTGTACAATATTTGTTACTGGAATGAAAACGCAACTGTATAATTTACTTGGTCTCAACATATTGTCGGCGAGGTCAAAAGTCACAATACATGTCATAATCCACTGTTGAACAATTAAAACATTATCACATTGCCTCAATCAAGTGTGCCAACTTTTGAGAGCTCCCATCAATGCTTGTATAATAAATAAATTATATAATTATGCGTATCTAAAGAGGTTGAAATTTGATTTTCCAAAATGGCCAGCCTTGATGAAGGATACATTTATTGTACAAAACAGCAATTGATATTCGTTTAATTTGATTGACGCATTCAATCATTAAATTTATAAAAAGAGGTGTGGTCACTAAACAATCTATTCTCCTCGTGAGCCTAACATCAGTTCAGAATACACGAACTTTTTGGACCTTCTAGAGATACTAACCAAGATAGATAGATAGATAAATACTCTACTGATACTGAATATTTAAGAGCTGTTATTAATTTTTGAAATTTTTAATTCACTTTTCATATTCATAACTTGAAAATGACGTCAATGTATTTTCATTTCATAATTAAACAATTTATTATATGTTTACTATACATCTCCCGAAGGAGAACAACATAAGCTAAAATTCAATTAGTTTCGTCGATTTACATTAAAATTCGATTGGAATCTCTGTGTGATACCGCCGCCGCTATTACAATGTCGCTTCTAAAGACAAACAATATTATCAAGCCACTCTTATTCGTTTTAAACAAAAATAACGATGATGCGCGTAGATTAATATTTTAATTTATGCACCTAGGACCGCCCATTAGCTCGAAATGTTGTGTTGTTTGACAATAATGTATATTGGAAAAGAAATGTGAAAAAATATGAATTATCAATGATACGGTTGTAGTGTTTATTTATTTAGAGATTCGGTGATATCTTCATCTGGCCATCACACCACAAATAAGTTAGGTGACTATAAGATAAATGGGAAGTGACCTAGTCAATAAAATAATTTATTCAATTTCTAATCCACCCTTTTGGAAATGTTTGTGTGAATTATACCAGCATGCAGAGAAAGGCCAAAAATTTTTGCATTTTTTTTTTTTTTGTCGCCGATGATTTTTATTTATTGCAAAGCAGTGTTAGACATTTCCTTATTATATGAGGATAGAAAAGGTGACATTGATAATTAATCAGAGGTTCGTTATTATCTGAACGAAATTAGCATATATAGCCTATGATGCTTCATATGATTTTCAGTATTCTCATATGGTTTTTCCAATTTAAAATATTAATCAAATAATCACATAGATTTTAATCGAGATTTTAACGAAAAAGTTATAGCGATTTGACCATGATTTTCTAGTTTACAAATTGAAACTTCGAACAGGAGTTGATTTTTACAGACGATTTCGTGCGATTTTTCAGATATAAGTTAGGACACTGTGGAAACGGCACGAATTAGGAGGACCCATTCATTCCGAACTAAATATTAAGGGCGACTTGGTGAAAATTCTTGATAAGGTACAGTTCCAAATTAAGTTTAATATAGCCTTCGGCTAGCTCATTTTTAATGCTAGAGTGCTAACGTTCTTTGAGGCGGAACATTTTCGTTTTTTTTCCAGTAGCCTGGCAGGCGATCGTTATTGTTAAAGGTATAGCTTTTTTCGGGCCATTTTTGTCACAAAAAAAACTTAAGCTAGACTAAAAAATTCCATTTAATTAATAGCTAACGTTAAAACCTTTAATTCCATGAATATCAATGAACAAGTTTTCAGAGCTAAAATATGTTTTCCTTCAATTTTGTAAATTACGTTTTAAAAACTGACGTGTTCGTTTTGAATATGATTTATTGTACTTTGGTTGTGTTACAAAATATGCTGTATTTTAATTTTTGTAATAATAAGCTGATTTTGAATAACAAGTTAAGCCATTTTTAATAAAGAGTATTGTTTAACATGAAAAAAGTCGCTTTGTTACCTAAATCGCCTCACAGGCGAACGTTAGTATTAATGTAATAATAAACAAAAAACGTTAGTACTCTTATCTAGGGTATAATTAACGCCTTTTTTTGCAAGTTTTAACCTCAGGGTGTCCCGCGTTAAGGCAATACTGATAGGAATTATACTACACTAAATTTGAGGAATAATGGCGTCAATTAAATTCACATATGTTTAACCCTTATCAAGGTATAACTGTTTTTGTGATTGCCGTCAAAAACCGTGACTTGTCACACAAAATCAAAATTTTCTACTTCCCCAATAACAGAACCTCTGATTTTGACACCACATTTTAAAACTATAAACTAAAATATAAAATTTCAAATAAAATAACTTTTTCCCGATTGCGAAAATCACCGTTACTTCAAAGACACAACTATCCAAACTTTGAAGAAATTTCAAAATACGTTTCATCGACAATTTAAATGAAAATTTTGAAACGGTACTTTGAGGTGGCATACCTACAAATTTAACAAAACTTGTCCTAATGTGTCGGCTTTTCAACGGTATTATTTTTTTGATACATTTGGATTTGAAAATTTTAAAATTATTTGTATTGAAATTAAAAAAATATGGTCTTCAGATGAAACAAACTTGCTTAAACTACGATTTAACAGTGAAATGAAATTTCCAAAATTTTTTTTAATATCAAAACTTGAACAAAATAAAAAAATAACGAGAGACGATTAATTTGTTGTTTGACCACATCTATGTAAGATTCACATTCGATATCTTCTTTCAAGAGACTACACCGCCGAAGAATTTCTTCCCGGTAGTTCCTCATTTCGGTGCATGCTGCATGAACAGACATCATTCTTCAATTTACCCCATATATAAGTCGGAACTTCGCGGAAGTCATGCGACTAACCCAAATCGACCGGGAAATCCACTATCTAAAAATTCCTTTATAACTCTGTCACGTACGACGGACACCCATCTATCTGCCACCAAGTGTGGCTCCTTTGGAGTAATGATATATCGTCCAGTATGGGCAACTACTTCGTTTTGAAGTAATTGAAGAAGTAAGTCCACTCGAATTTATCCGTTGCGGAAGGATAAAAGGACCAATAAGTTAGATTAGAATTGATTATGTGGAGAGCGGTTGGCCCGAAGGGCCACCCAGCACTGCAACCCGAAGGTCTATTGTCCTACACCCTGGGGTCTAGTCAGATTAGGGATTAATTGTCGAGACCAATCATTCCCACGAATCCGCTCAGCTGATCGACTTTTAGTGAGGCAATAGTCTCCGCTTCAGGAAATCCATCGCCGAAGCATTTCAAGCGGCGCGGCGGAGTTGAAGTGCGTGACAATCACAAACAATGTGCTGAGAAGTCTCATCCTCACCCTCACAGAAGGGCCAGCTTAGACGAGACTGAGACGATCCCCATTCTACATATATCATCCCTCAAGGTAAAATGACCCGTAAGGTACCCGCAGATAATTCTCACCCGATTTTTACGTAATCTTAAGAGCTCAATGGTACTATTGCGCGAGCGACCAGCTATAAACAGTTTGGCTTGTCTGAGTCCGGGGGTACTGTCCCAGTGCGCAATTGTTACTAATTGCTCCCATTCCCTGATGTGCCGTCTTGCACTACAAAAGAAGAGTCCACAGTATGGCTCAGGACCGACGAGCTCAGCCTCCTCGCCAACTTATCGACTGTCTCGTTTCCTGGGATACCGATGTGCCCAGGGAGCCCAGATGGTAACGTTGTGCTGAAAGCCTAGTCTTTGTAGGGCTTCACGACAATTAAGCACCAATTTCGATGAAATTGTAAAATTGCTTAACGCTTTGATGGCCGCCTGGCTGTCTGTGAAGATGTTGCTCTTTCTGCCTCGGTATCCGGCTGCTAAGCAAATGTTCTCGCAGGTCTCGATTGCTCGTACTACCGCCTGAATAACGTAGGATATTTTCCCATTAGAATGGGTATCTTGTGAGACGGGCCTGCAACGCCCGCCCCTGTTCCCTATTCAGTTTTTGATCCATCTGTATAATACTTAACCATGTTGGAGGGGAGGCTGTTGAACTTTTAATTCCAATCCTCTCTACTACAGTTGATAATGGAAGTTTAAAGCGAAGCTTTCTACATAAGTGGTCTGATGACATACCAGATACATAGTCCTCATATACCCAGTTGCTTTGCTCTGTGCTTAGTTTGAGGGAATTTTGGCATGCTCCAGTCTGCCTACAGATAATTTTGCTTCCGCCTTCAGGTGAATGTGGAACGGCGGGAGGAAGAGTAGCGCTTCAAGAGCTGCGGTGGGGCAATTGCGGATAGCCCCGTTACTGTAAGACGGAAATCGAATTCATCAGTACGATCATCAGTAGCGGCTCATTTCATCGAAGAAGGATACACAATTCAGCACGAAAACCTGAAACTATTGCGATATACGAAGGGGACGAATACGTTGGACCCCTGGGAGAGCTTGGAGATCATGCTTGAAGACACGAGGTGAATATTGAGTACGCATCAATGAAACTACCCTTCAAAATAAAATGAGTTTATAGTCTCATCTACCCGCCCTTGAAAGTAAAGTAATTTGTAATTTGTAACGTATTGACCTGTATTTTGCCATCATTATAGCCTTCAGGCATTTGCATCGATAGGGTATATTAGCTTTGTCATGAAGTTTACAACGCATAGACGGAAGCATCTCCGACCACATAAAGTACAATATATATATTCTTGGTCGGTATGATAAGATGAGTCGATTAAGCTTTGTCCGTCTGGTTCTATGCAAACTAGTGTCTCAGTTTTGAAGCTATCAAGCTGAAATTTTGCACAAAGCCTTACTTCTATTGCACGCTATAAATATGTCGAAACTAATGGAATCGATAGAAACGACTGGTCCAAAAGTTCTTTATGAGAAAAACTTTTTTAGTTCCCAAAGATATCTTTATCAAATTTTGCACGCTGTAAATATGTCGAAATCTATGGAATCGGACTACTACGTCTTACAGCTGCCATAGAAATGACTGGCCCAAAATTTGGTTGAAATTAGACTACTCTATCATACAGCTGCTACAGGAACCACCGTTCCAAAGGCAAGTTTTTGTTTACCGAATTCCACATTATTCAATCATATTTGCTGCCAAATCACATTCCTAAATTTGGTTGAAATCGGCTCACTATTTCATATACCTCTCATAGGAAAAGTGAAATCGGAACAAGTTTAACCCTTAGCGCCACCCGCTATTTTCAGCCTACACAAGTACATTCGTGAGGGCACTAGGTCCCCCGAGCACATATGCGGTTTTCAAGGTATTTAATTGTATAAATTATAACATTTCCTTTTATAAAATAAATCAGAGACATATTATAAATGTAGTAAAATAATTTTATTCAAATTTGAAATATAAAAGTGACATTTGAAACATAAATTTAAAAAAATTAACTATTCAACATTTTCAGTACATAGTTCAAAGGTCAAATATTAAAAGAAAATATAAACTTAAAACAAATCAAGTATTTTTTTTCTAATTTATCATGATTATCCATGGTGCAACAGAAATCTAAAGAAACGACGAACAGCTGTAAAGTAAAAAATAAATATTACTTGCGAGATTACACTCGTAGGGGATCTAGGTTCCATGGCGACTCGTATCTTGTAAACTATAAGCAGCAGTCCGACGCACTTGCACTCACCGCGAGCTCGCGGGCAGTACTGAGAATACAATTAGGTTCGACCACGTCACATTCAAAACATTTATGATACGTCCGAAAATGTGCGTGGGTACCCAACTCCCCAGCCAGTGGCGTTAGGGGTTAACTACTAATTTCAAAGTAGCAAATGCACCACAAATCAAAACGAAGGTATGATACCCTACCCGAATTCCACATAATACAATCATATTTACTGCCAAATCACATTCCTAAATTTGGTTGAAATCGGCCCACTACGAGTATTTAATATACCCCTCATAGGAACAGTGAAATCTGAACAAGTTTAACTACTAATTTCATAGTAACAAATGCACCTCAAATCAAAACGAAGGTATCGATGCTATACCTTCGTTTTGGCAAGCTTTTTTTAGTAGCTTTTGTACTGAAGAAGGGGTAAGTCGCTCCCGAAATATATAAATATACATTACAAATAAAATTTGTAGTTGGGGAAAGCTGCGTTTTCTTTGATTTATCTTACCTAGATTTAATTTTCCACCATTAGTGGTTGATTTTTTCCACCAGACAACAGCCCCATATTCAATGATAGGTCTAACATTCGCCTTATAGATCCACAGGATTATACGAGGGCTTGTCCCCCAAGTCTTACCCACAATATGCCTGCAAATCCATAGGGCTTTAATAGCTTTTTCAGTTACTATCCGAACGTGCTCCGACCAAAGTAATTGCTTGTCTAGAGTAACACCCAAGTATTTAGTGGAATCCACTTGGAGTACTGGATTATCGTACATAGTAGGACATCTCAATTTCCCGGTATTTCTTTTCTTCGGAAAGGGAACAATAACTGCATTACCTGGGTTAACCCGTAGGCCGTTGTCATTGTACTATTTTTGTACTTTGTTTAATGCCGATTGGAGAATTTCCGTTAGGACTTCTTAAAACTTTCCTCTAACAGTTATAACCAGGTCATCGGCATTTCCCTGAGTTGAATTTGAATATCCCATTGTGGTAAGTTTCCACAATAGGCTGTCTACTACGATGCACCACAACATTCATCTGTTTTTTTTTCTTTTGTTTTTTGGGGGTTGGGACTTTTTGTTGCGGTAGTATATGTTTTCATCTGACGGTTTCATCTGACGTCTAAAGCTCTCTTAAGAAAGACCAGAGAGAAAAAAAAAATATTATTGAGTGTTGTAAGGTGGGAAAAGTAGATGCGGATTCAAGCCATATCAACAGAAGGTTATGCAACGTGGCGGTCGATTCAGCTCTCCACTTTCATGCGGGCGGAAGTTGTCACCTTTAGTGTTTTGAAGGGATTTTTTTTTGTGATATAAATATTGCATTGTGAAACATAGGTATGTAACTTCTCAATTCGAAACCAACTCAACCCTTCCTTCAAATACCTACACATTGTCCACTGAAATAACCATTCCGTGTCATGAAACTCGAAAGGTGGCTTACTGAGTTAAGATCTTCCTTGTCTATATTATAAACATACATATTGAAGAACTAAAATATCGTCTTGCATATTGCGCCAGCACATGTTTCCTGGTAAACACAAAGTTACAAAATTACAAATGTTAAAACCTTACACCTACACAGTTTTCGGAAAACCTTTAGGCTCTTCAATACATTCAATACTGTCATTGCGCCAATATGCCCAACACTTCCTGCATACAAAATCAGACGGATGGCTGACTATAATGCACGGACTCGGAAACTTTGCATGCGTCCACGATGAACTCCTAAGATAAAGTCTCGCTTTAACTACTGGTATTGATAGCTCTATCCCAATATGTGGCTCGAGTTAATGAAGACATGCGAAAAGTGCGTAAATCGCTGATCAAATTGCATGCACGCAAATGAAGTAGCCGATGTTGCACTCTAACGCCAATTACTTCTGAAAGTTGTCAGGAAGGTGTCCATACATAAATTCAATTTCGAAAGAAAAATTCGTTAAATGAAACTTTACGATCGATTGGAGAGTAACAAATTGAGACCGGCGCTCGTTACTATAGCCGACTATGACGTTCTTCATGGAAATTTAGGATGGCGCTCATATGAAATTCTGTTTAACATTTTCCAAAAATGTAAATATGGTTATATTGTTTTTATCCATATAATTACAGGGCACCGAAATAATACATACCGCAAGTGTCGACACGAAATAATGCATATGCACACTTTCGGTTGAGCCGAAAATGTGCGATACTGAGGGTTGGGATCCAATAATTCCAATAATTCAATTCTAGTTCTAATATCCACCTTGCATTTTGTGATCCCGCGATGCCAGTTGGCACGGACATTACACATACAGTGAAATACATTTAACGCGAAAACGCTTAAGACGAAATATCATTTAACACGAAGTAATGCACCGGTCCCGACAAACTACTATGTATTCTCATGCGCATTTTTTCACTTAACACCCAACGAAAATCGCTTAACACGAAAAGATTTTCCTTCTGGTAATGAAAAAATACATAAAACACCAGCCGCGCAGGCGAGATTTAAGAGGGGTGTGCAATAAAAGAGAGGTGGTTTTACATGTTTCGTAAAACGGAGCCAAACATGGCCTTGAAGTACCCTCGGAATAGCATGTGACCAGGGCCGTCGAGAGAAAATCCGTGCCCAGGACTCAAATTTTATGGGGCCCCATAATATGACATAAGAATGATGGTAGTTATTGCACGAATTTTTCGTGTTCGAAAGAATTCGGGAGTTTGTCGAGTTACAATTGATTCTCTTCTCGTGTCGGTCTTCCGTCCTTCCCGATTTTTTTTTATCTTAAATTTTTCTAGTATCCGGGCCCCACAAAAAAACACGGGCCCGGTGCGATTCGCCCCTTCCGCACCCCCCCTCGACGGCCCTGCATGTGACATGAGCCCATTTTTTTTATCTAAGCTCCATTCACCGTCCACCCCTACAAACGCTCCATAAAACAATCTCATCTCTCACCAGTTGGCATTGGAATTCGTTTTTTCGTTTAACACGAAATTCTTTAAACACGAAAAAATATTTTAGTCCCCTCAGTTTCGTGTTAAACGATTTTCACTGTACCCATACCTTCATTTTAAGAAATATGGTGCACGAGTCGGCAGGCAGGCAATGAAATGATTAGTAAGGTAATCAGGGAAAACAGAAAAATACATATTTTTTTAAAACTTTCTTATAGGAAAATCCAGTTCTTTTTACTTTTCTAAACTTTTAAATATTCTAAAATATTACCGTAAGCGCGGCCGTCCACTGGAAGCATATTTGAGCGACAGCGACCCTTCGCAACTCAAGCGTCAACAAGCGGCAATGCGCAGCAAATCCAAAGTTGAGGATTTTCATGAACATGCGTCCACTACAAGCGTATTTGAGCGTACCGGATACATGGCTTTCTTAGGAAATTAGGAACATTGCTACTTCACTGGGCAGGGCATCGTAGTTCGCGTCTTGGCTAATAGTGGCTTTACCGCTGTAGCGTATAGAGCGAGTGAAGTAACCCCTTAAACCGCGGAACTCGCATAGCGAGCGGAGCCCACGCAAGAAGAGTGCGAAATTGTCTCAATTAAGAACCCACTATTAATCAAAGAATCACTATGATTTGCCCGGTGAACTAAGAATGCTCCGAAAATTATATCACAACATTTTTTTATGTGAAAAAATAAGGTGTGAACTAGGGGCAAGTGCACATAGACACACACTTTCCTTTACCTTCTATGAAGCAGCTGCAGTTCCTTCGACATACTGTCCTGCATTTGCACTTGAGGAATGCTTGGCACTAGCAACTGCTACCAAATCTGAGTTTCTTCCGTGGGAAGTGTAATGAACCACCTGTAACGAACCATATTATGGTCTGGTAGTGCTGCTCCCACCAGCAGATCGAAGCAGCCCTTGATGAGTAGTGATCTGTTGGTGGTACGAAACCAGAGGCCGAGGGTCCCATTACACCCGGACCCAGGTTCGACCGTGTGGGCGTCTGATCCGTCCGTCAACCATTCCATCCTTATCGACTATTTTTTTTTATTCCCCATGTTTACCTCCCCTGTTTGTGTTGTCTTCGCCAGGCCTATGAATTTTTGTTAATACGTAAAGGACAGGGGCAACGAGCGGCGAAAACCCCACCCACATCTAACGAACTGAGCTACAGCAAGCATAGGCCGTTGCTTAGCTCGTTGAGGGGCCTATTTATTCGTCAGATGGCACGGCCTGACCTTCACGGTAATATGCTACCCTAGGCTCCTTCCCCACGGGCACCAAACCGTCCGTTACTGAAGGATGCACTTATTGACCGATCCATTTATATGAAGAGGGCTTTCCTGCACGTCGTTAGCGTTGAAACAGAGTGTGCACTGGGAATTCTGACACGAATTTTTCGCATTTCATGAATGAATCAAAAAGATATACTGACGTACTGTGTATAGGTATAACAAAATTTATAAGACATTTCTTTATCTCTTCGTCGATGCTCCCTCGACTCAATGCAGTAAATGCATCGACAGAGTCAGGGTACGCATCAATTGCCATGTAAGCCTTTGCGTGTCTCCCATTCTATATAGAAAGGGGACGTAGTGTCGCAACCTGTGAAGGCATAGAAGCCCATAAGTGCTGCAATCTTCGAGGGACCTGAAAAATGACATTATAAAGAGCGTGTTTTGGCGAGCTCTGGTTAAATTTCATGGATCTGACTTTTGTTTTCCCCTCCGGTAAAATATGTACCGTGAACTGTCAATTTTTGGATCTGAAAAGTATTTTGCCAAAAAACATTTTTAGATTTTAAAGTTGACAGTTCACGGTAAATATTTTACATGCAGGCAATTGCATTGACAAGGATATTTGCACCCGAAGCCCTGACCATTATGCGCCGATATAGGTTACGTGTTGTATTTACCGCGTGGATAAAGAAGCGACGGTTAGGCTTTCGCTACTCCGCCCACTTCACAACTTGCAGGAGTTGCAACAGTTGTTTCCCCAAGAGTTTTGAAGAGGACTTTGCCATACAATTCCATGTCACTTATACGAATGAGAAGATTAACACATAGAAATTGATCGTGAGTTGATGTGATGTTCTCGTGAAGAGAATCGTCAAAGTAGAATGCATTACCTACTTCCGGTAGGTAGCCAATCCTGCTTGGTTGTCTACGGTCCAATTAGACCCTCCGAATCAACCAGATGGTCTTTTTACTTCACCTGTACCTTTGAAAACCAGTCCATAGGTATGGGCAGCACCGAGTTCATCCTGGATAATAGCTAAATTGCTTATTTATTTATTTCAAGCATCTAAATAGTTTTCATTACAATGCAATTTCTGGCATAAAAGTGTAAACATCAAATTTGTGAACCTGCTGTAAGGTCTAGCTTATCTCTCGGGAGACGAATTATTACGTTGTAATTACTACTGATATTTGCTTTTCAATAAAATCATTCAGAAGTTCGTCTTTCTTTTCTTCTTGCCGAAACTTTTATAGGTTTTTAACATTCGACTATTAAGAAACGATACTTTCCCGTAAGATCGGCATTTCAGATCTCACCTCCATCCAAAGCAACATGTTCCTCGTGCTCTGACTGCATCAGTAAAAATGAAGTGTTGCAATGATGCGAGGGAGCTTATGCCCGCATGCTACCGCTGACTAACGATGCAATAATCTGCAATTACTGTTCGATTTCTATCTCCAGATAATTGATGAGATTTAATTTTGATTAGCCACCATGATAACTAGAAATGGAGGGGGGTCAGCTGAGAAAAATGAATATGACAGAGATCAAATGGTGCAGACCATAAAATAGACGTTTGGACATGAAATCCAGTCGATCGCGGTAAATCAATACAAACGGGATAGGAAGGCGAAATGATGCAATTTGTATCTAATTTTGTTAATCAATATTTACGGATTAATAATTAATCAAAATCTGGACATATTCCGTAGAATGATTGAAGTAATCCAAAGTTATTTTTTTCTTCAAAATTAGCCAGTTGTGTCGGTGAATTTAAACGGCGGGGAGAGCTAGTTTATCAGAGCAACCAATTCGTCGACTTTCATCGGTGTATATCTGGCTAGAAATGACTTTGGGGCTTTAAAAACCTCACTAAATGACTAATTTAAACATATTCGTCATTTAGTGTAACATTTATTGCCACCAGGTGAGATTTATGCAAGGTAGGTTCGTGCTACCTCCGCTTTAGTGTCACCATACACAGTTGAACTCGAACTCAAGCACGAACCTGGTACAAATGTCCTCTGAATAACACACACACACTTAACATAAACGTGAAGAAAACGTGTTCGAGATCGAGTTCGAGTTCGACAGTGTATGGTGATACTTAGGCAGTACAAGCCTACCTTTCATCCATCATCATACCATTCTTTCTATTCTAGTTTTAATTAAATAATAACAACACGATCGGCATACAGTTTCTCAAAATGCCGGCTTATAGTGCAGTGGCAATATTATCATATTTGCCGGCACTGCATGGAATACCGCCAGAAAACTGTGTTTAAATTCCTACAGTATACGAAATTATGAATTTGGCTAAAAGCCTACAACATATACACACATTATACATATAATCACCATGAGGTGCTTCAAATGCGACTCTTTGCCCAAACATAAAGTTATTTTGAATGCCCCTCAATTATTTCCCATCAAAATATACATGGGTCAACTACAAGTGCTACCGAAATCGCTACTGATCGTTTACTAATCAATAGTTGCAATTTAGTGTCAGATCAGAAATATTTGCAGAATGAAAGGAACGGAGCTACTCACTTCCAAATGTGAATTACCGGTCTCGTCTCATTTATTTGTACAGTGAATTTAATAGCCGTAATTTTCAATTTTTTTGGTGGACCATAGTGCACGATTATCGAGAAGTTAATTGTCACTAATCAAAGTTATTCAACACAGCACGAATCCAAACTATATATCTTGCAGATAATCACATTATCTATCGATATGCTTCGGGCTTGGGGGTAATCCAATCCAAAGTTTTCCAGTATATGGTAAGGCAATCTTGTTGACGAAATGTCAGCAGGTTCTCATAACGAGCATGACTCGTAGCCTATACTCGTACAGGGACCAAAGCCATACCAATCGACGGAGGTTTATTGACTGAACATTCCTTGATTCTAATTATCATTGGGGAAATTCAATTGTCGTCGTGGTGACGAAACGTCTTCCTGGTTATTTGAAGCACTGGCGGTGGTGACCAAGTCTTCATCGTACCTTGATAGTATTACCTGTTTTTTGCCTTTAAGTGACTCGGGGTTTTAATAGTTATCTACTCCAGACAAAAGTTGTTAGTTGTATGCTTGCAAGAGTAATGTCAGTTAAATAACCTGATATAATGAACTTCATCCACAATCAATTCTTCTTATCAGGAAATCTCATCAAAAGCATGTCTTCCCCAATCAATGATCGATTGCTCCTCCGTGGCAGCATCCGTTGTGTAATGTGAAGAGGTACACCGTGAAGTGAAGATACGATAATGCGATTTAGATGTTTAGATGCAGACAAAAAATGAACTTCGAAGACTGTAGGTTAGGTTTATCTATGCAACAAAAAACAAGACTTTGTATAAATATGTATATAGGTAGTATATGCGGTACATTTTATTGTAGTTTGTGGAGTCGTACCGATCAATTACCCTGTGGTGGGGGCGTAAGAATAAGCTACTGCCCTTAGCAGTTTGCCGTAGAAGGCGACTAAATGGACAAGACAATATGCATAATCCGAAACCTGTTATATGCTAACAAAACGTCAGCTAGGTCAGTTAGGAATAGTTGACACGCCATATCCCACAAGAAATGAAGCTAAATAATATCCGTCAGTGGAACGACAATTCTCATTTAAAAATATTCTATTTTTATACCCTAGACTTTTAGTATAGGGTATATTGTTTTTGTCACGACGGAAATATGTAACACCTTAAAAGAGGCTCCGGAGGTATAGCAATGTACATACAGTCGCCTCTCGTTAATTCCAACCTCGATAATTCAAATTTTCCGATAATTCCAAGTTGTTACCCTGTCCCTTCAATAAATCGAAAAATGTTCGTATATTTGTATGTGCTTGCATGCTCTTGATAAAACGAAGTCTTTTTAGCCATTGGGATGAAGATTAACATTCTAGAATTCGAAAAGTTAGTTCCGCACCACTCTATAATTCGAACTTTACCCAAAGTGATTCAACATCCACTATCTCAGTACCGTTAAAAGTTTGGTAGAGTCAATTTCTATTGTACAATCTAGTATGTATTTCGTTGCCATTTGACCAAAATGAGTGGTGAAAAGAAGTATACTAGTCTCTCAGTGGCAGATAAAAGAAAAGTTATTGCGGCTGTTGAAAGTGGCTGCAGAAAGAAAGATGTAGCCAAAGATTTTAAAATTCCGCCATCAACGCTATCGACGATCTTGAAACAAAAAAACAACATTTTGCAGAGCACTTTGCATGACAAGCGCAAGCGAATTCGAAAAGGTTTGTTTATTGTTTTTTATTTAGTCGTAAACGTAGCGTATCTGTGAGTGCCGATCCGAGCAAAACAAACAACGAATTCTTCGGCACCCTTCCGAAAGGTATATGCCGTGTTTGTTGGCATCGTATTCGCTTCGAGCGGGGCTGCCAGATGCGTTTTAGGCCTTGGTTTGAAAGGTCCCTTATAGAACATCCAATTTTATTTTCCACTCTCTCGGATTACAGGCGAATTCCCTCTTCTGGAGGAAAGCTTGATTAAATGGTTGAGACAATGCCGAGAACAAAACGTACCAGTTGGAGGGGGTTTATTAAAAGAAAAGGCCTTAGCGTTTGCAACACAATTGGGCATTGAGAATTTCCATGCTAGTGAGGGATGGCTCACAAACTTTAAAAATCGCCATGACATATCTTTTAAAAAAATATGCGGAGAAAGCGCAAGTGTCGATAACAGCATTTGCACAGTATGGAAAGACGAGCTACAGAGTCTTTTACAAAATTATTCTCCTCGTGATATTTTCAATACGGACGAGACCGGTTTATTTTTCAAATGCCTCCCCGATAGAACTTTAACATTTAAGGACGAGAAATGTCATGGAGGCAAGTACAGTAAAGATCGTTTGACGTTATTGCTCGCGACAAATATGGATGGGACTGAAAAATTGAAACCCCTAGTTGTAGGGAAGTTTGCAAAACCTAGATGTTTCAAGGGGATCAGATCATTTCCGACTTCTTATTTATCCAATAAAAAAGCATGGATGACCACCGGAATATTCAATGATTGGCTTTTGCACTTAGATTCAGACATGCGGAAACAAAAAAGGAAAATTCTCCTCTTTATGGACAACTGTACAATTCACAATAATCCGCCGAATTTGCAAAATATAAAACTTCACTTCTTCCCTCCAAATACTACTTCAAGGCTACAACCGTTAGATCAAGGAATCATCCAAAATTTAAAAACTCTATACAGGAAGGAAGTGGTTAGGATGAAATTGGAGAGCATCGAAAACCGTGTAGGTCTTAACATCAACGTATTGGCTGCAATGACAATGATCGACAAAGCTTGGAATAATGTTACTCCGACAACAATAACCAATTGCTTCCGAAAATGTGGATTTTCCAAAGATGCACAAAATCCACAAACACCTGCACTAGAGGAAGTGGACATGGAAGACATGTGGGGTCGTCTTTCACTTGGACCAAATGATGCCACGTTTGCCGAATTTGTACATTTTGACGATAACGTCGCTGTATTTGGGTCGTTATCTGATGCTGAAATTTTGGCTGATTCAAGCGAAAATATCGAAATCGAAGAAGAGGACGAAGAAGAGCCCATACCGACTGTCACATCAAAGGAAGCGAGGCAATCACTACACACTCTCCGTAATTTTATGTTACAAACAGAAGTGGAAGACAATGTATTTCCAGCACTGGTCACTTTAGAAAATGCGATAGACAAGGGACGTTTGTTTGCATTAAAACAAAAAAACATTCATGAGTTTTTTCAATAATATTTTATATTGAATGTAATATGAACTAAACATATGTATTTCATTTACTATTTCTGAAGAATTCCTTGTTCTGTTTTTATTTTATATGAATTTTACTTTAATTTTGTATTTTTGTACTCCACTCTGCATTTGAAAAAATAAACTCGATAATTCGAACTTGGCCAAAACTCTTCTTGATTATTCAAACTTGCGATAAATCAAACTCTTGATAATCCGAAACATTTTAATTGTCCCTTGGGATTCGAATTATCAAGAGTCGACTGTATATATATAAATGATCAGGGTCACCTCTTGATTCGATTTAGCCATGTCTGTCTGTCTGTCCGTCTGTCTGTCAGTCTGTCAGTCTGTCCGTCTGTCTGTCTGTTCGTCTGTCTGTCTGTCCGTCTGTCCGTCTGTCTGTCCGTTCGCACGATAACTTTCGATAGAATGAAGCTCGAGCCCTGAAACTTTGGTCAAATGCTGGAAGTATGATCTAGTTGGTTGGTATTGAAAATGGGTATAATCAAGCCAGGAGAACGCCTACCTCCCCTACATATGTAAAATAATTAAATATATTTATAACTCCCGATTAAATAAACGTGAAAAGCTCTAGCTTTGGTAGATTGCTCATGAGGGTAATCTTATACTCCCCTGGAGAAATAAAATTGATCAGTTGAAAACTAACTGTACTTGTTTTTACAAAGAGCCCCGTAGTACCCTACTTTTCAGGTTTTTTGTCCATAACTCTTGAACCAATTGACGCAGACACCTGATTTTTGGCATGTAACCCTAAAGTGAGAAGCTGCTTGGGTTTTAATAAGTTGGGCATAATCAAATCAAAGGAATGCCTCCCCTACAAAATTAAAAAAAAAATAAATATTACTTTAATTACGATAACTTTCGATAGAATAACACTAGCGGGTTGAAAATTTGGCAAAACGTTGGTAGTAATAAATATTGTTAGTTGGCATTGAAAATGGGCAAGATCCGACCCAAGGCACCCCTACCTCCCCTACAAATGAAACTTCAAATAAGCGATAACTTTTGATAGAATGAAGCCAGCGACTTGAAATCTTGGCCAAATGTTTGAAGTGATGGGGTAAGATCCGAACTTGATAGATAGATAGATATAAAAATTCGAGCTACTTTCCCAGCAGGAAGATCCGACCTAAGGAACCCCTACCTCCCCAGAAATGAAATTTTAAATAAGCGATAACTTACGACAAAATAAAGCTAGCGACTTGAAATTTTGGTCAAATGTTTGTAGTAAGATCCAGTTTGCTAATACTGAAAATACATAAAATTCGACCAATGAAATCCCTTCTTCCCCTACAAATGAAACTTTAAATATGCGATAACTTTCGATGGAGTGGAGCTAGAGACCTGACATTTTTTTTAATGTTTATAGGGTGATCTAATTAGTTGGTGGCAATGATGGACAAGATCCGATCCAAGGAACCTCGACCACCACTACAAGTGAAACTTCAAATAAGCAATAACTTTCGATAGAATGAATCTAGCGACTTGAAAAATGCGACAAATATTTGAAGAATGGGTTAGTTAATTGATTTTTAGAATGGCCAAGATCATCTTGAATGTGTGCCAACCTCCCCTATAAACTGACCATATAGGAAACTCACTTTTAATGTATATGGTCGTTGCCAATTGGTACTTTTGGTATCACCAATAGGTCTGTACAAGTCTAGGGTATATACGCTTCGGCCTGGTTTGTTATACACATTGCTCTCGATACAGTCCATGCACGCTTCTAGAAAATGACCCAAAAACTAGGGAAGCGATTTGCATTGGTACTTTATACCCGTCCCATGCAAATACACATAATCGATGTACTACCTTCAAACTAAACCTTGATTTAGATTGAAATGTTGTAACAGTCTTCTCTTAACTGAAATTAAAGCTCATTTAATTATCATCAAATAATTCATTCCCTTTCATTTCCCTCATGGTACTAGTATTTTTACTGATATTTCGTAAAATAAAACTTTATGGGAACAACCTTTATGGGAACAAACGGCCAATTCATTCGATTCAAGTGAGAAAAGGTGCTGACAATACTTTCATACTGTCCCGTAACTATTGTACCACATAAGCAGTATGCCAAACGATTTCTCAAGTAATTCCGAGAAAAAAATAGAAGCAAATATTTTTTCGAATTTTTAACCCTTTAGCTGCTACGGGCATTTGCTTTTTCTGTGGTTTTATAGCTAGCGTAATTTTTCAGACATTGCGTTTTTAGTAATGTGCCAATCTCACATTAGAATAATCAAATAAAATGCTAATTACAACTAATACTTTGCTTCAATATTTAAAATTTACCCCGTATAAACAATTTAATTGTTACAGCTCTACCTATATAATGTGAAAATTTATATTTAGACCGAAAAAAAAAAATCAAATTCCAATACAATTTTCTCAAATGTTTGCATTCATAACGTAATTTTCCTGTTTTAAAAATTAATTCTTTATTTTATTATAATCAAATCTCGTTGGGGGGGGGGGGGGGGCAAAAGACATTTCCATCGTCCTCCCCAGGGCGCCCCCTGGTAACGACAGTGGATCAAACCGCTGACGGCCAAGTCTTAGCGATATATCAGTTTAGAAAAAGGCAGATAACAGTAGCCTGAATGGCTAACCAACACCTAAGCGTCTCAGGTTTAGTAGGATGGAAGAACTAGAGTAGTTGGACTTGCAACATAGTTGAGTGAACTTCAGGGCGTTTATTAAACTATCTGAAGCAGTTATCTCCGATGCCACCCCTTGAATGCGATGTGCTCACAACTTGTCTTTGTAAAAACGACTAGACATCAAGAAACCTGGAACAAAAGCCTCGGATTAGACGGATCAACAACGACGACCACGCAAACGACTAAAGGATTATTCTTTCGGATCCTGGAATGTACGCTTCCTGAACAAACCAGGGGCCAAGAAGGCCCTCCTTCAACAGGTCGGAAAGTACAAACTGAGCATTACTGCAGTCCAGGAAACAAATTGGCTTGGCGAGATCAATGACAAGAAATCGCACACAATTTTTACAAGTGGCAACCAATCGGGCCACAAGGAGTTTGCAGTAGCATTTCTAGTGAACAATCACCTCAAGCCGCACATTACAAACTTCAAACCCATAAATAAACGGCTGCGTGCGATTCTCATTAAGACTGATTCTTCAATCTCTGGCTCATCAATGTGCACATCCCCACTGAAGTTAAAGAAGACGTAGTAAAAGACGAGTTCTACGCCCGTCATGAGACTCTCTTCGACTGACTTCCAACAAACGACGTCAAATTGCTGCTGGGAGACTTTAACGCCAAAGTCGGAAATGAAAGTTGACACCGGGGGACCACTGGAGGCCACAGTCTCCATGAAAAAATGTAACGATAATGGCCAGAAACTTATCGACTGCACCTGTAGTAGGAGTCTTGTCGTAAGCTCTACGTGTTTCCCGCATCGACTCATTCACAAGCAGACCTGGAAATCTGCTGGCGCATATACCTGCAACTAAGTCGATCAAGTCCTCATTTGCATGAGATGAGCGTCTAGTATGAGAGATGTCCGCTCCTATCGAGGAGCAAACCGCGACTAACATCATCACTTGGTGAAGACCATGATTCAAGAATAGAAGATTACGCAAAGAAGTGCGTAACTTTTCGCTCTCTCTGCGCATGACGTCACAATTTGACATTTTCGAAAGCTTTCAATGTATTTGTATGAAATCACATACTTTTCGAAAGAGAATTCGCTTACGAATTTGGAGTTTTAATCTGATTTTCATGAAATTGTAAATATTTGACCTTCAGAACAAGGGAACTGTCTATACGGAATTTTGAAAATCCACCTCCATCCGCCTTTCCAGCCGCCCATAAAAAAAACTACATTTTTATGTACAGTTTTATTCCTATCTTAAGGAAATTTCGTATTTTGGACCTCCAAAAATAGGGGACGGTTAATCTTAACAAAAGATTTTAAAAACCACTCTCATCCCCCTTCCCATCCCTAAAAAGAATCTACAGTTTTATTCTGATATTGTTGATATTTTGCATATGAGACCTTCAAGGCAATGGGGAGGTAACTGTCTACTTCGGATTTTGAAAAACCACCCCAATTTCCTTCTCAGCCCTAAAGGAAATCTGAAAATTTATCTGCAGTTTTATTCGGATCTTGATGAAACTTTGTATATTAGACCTTACATCGGATGTAGAGAGTCATCTTCTCCTTGCCTTGAAGGATCATCATTTCCGTTTAGGGGTGGGAAGGAGGGAGAGAGGTTTTTTTTTTCAAATCTTATGGGAACATTAACCTTTCCCGAGTCTTGGAGTCCAATATATAATACAATATAAAATTTCACTCAGATAGGAATAAAACCGTGTATGAAACTGTAAATTTCCTTCAAGGGGGGCTAGCAAAAGGAATGGGGGTGGATTTTCTAAATGCCGTAAAAACAGTAACCTTCCCCTTGTTCTGGAAGTCCAATATTCAAAATTTCATAAAAATCGAAAAAAAAACTGTAGATTTGAAAGCATGTTATTTAAAAAAAAATGGAATTTCATACAATATTCACGCGCGCGTATAAATAATTGAAATTATGACGTCACAAGCTTTCTGTCTCGGTTGGAGGCTGAATAACGGACCTGCGCAGTGCGTAACCTTCTATTCTTGAATCATGGGGCGACCACAGAGTGAAAGCTGATGCCGAGCTGGATGCTGGTGCCTTGATTGTGAACACTCAGCGAAGAGAAACGTTCAGGTGAAACGTGCTCATGGAGCTTTCCCTGTCCAAACTATTGCTTATCACATTCGTAATTGTCCGGTGATTTGCTATATAAAATCCAGTATAACACACAGAAAAACAAGCTAGCCTTCGGCTAACTTGCCGAAGAATTACCATCCCTCACGCGAAGCATTTGCCACTTTAAAATTAGTACTAAAACTTGTTCCGATTTCATTGTTCCTATGAGAGGCATCTGAAATATTGGGCCGATTTCAACGAAATTTAGGAACATTGCTTGGCAGTCAATATGATTGAATAATATGAAATTTGGTCAAGATATCTTTAGAAATAAAAAAAATGTTTCTCCAAAAGACGAATTTTTGGACCGGTCGTTCAAATGGCAGCTATATGACATAGTGGTCCGATGCTGTTGGTTCCGACATATTTACAGCGTGCAATAGAAATAAGGCTTTGTACAAAATTTCAGCTAAATAGCTTCAAGCTGAGACTAGTTTGCATAGAACCAGACAGACAATCGACTCATCTCATCATACTGACCAAGAATATACAAGTATATGGTTTATATGGTCGGAGATGCTTCCTTCTGTGCGTTGCCAACTTCATGACAAAGTTAATATACCCTATCACATCCGTGAATGGTATAATGGAATAATGAATTAATACACCGGACAGTTACGATTGTGATCTTGAGCTTTAGTAATAGCATGGGCTCCATGAGAATGTTTCACGTGAACGTTTCTCTTCGCTAAGTCTTCACAATCAAAACGCCAGCATCCAGCTCGGCATCAGCTTTCACACTGTGGTCGCCCTTAGCTAGACCCATGATCAGTAATTTTTTTTTAATTGCAGGAGATACGGTAATTATTATTTCAAGAACACGATCACAAAAAGTTCACACAACAAGCCAATCCGACAGTCAAACAAAAAGTATGGAAAGTTTTGTGCCCCCAATATTATCTAACAGTCGGCGCCTCTGTTTTGCATTATAATAAATTATCCATTCCATCGTAGATTGTAATGTCGAATACCCAATCGAATCGAATTATATACTAGTATTTTTCGTTGTCAAGATTTTCCGCATTATAGATTTCCTATGTTTTCTATTTTTTCGAACTTCCTAGCCCGGACTTTTGTCTACCAATCGAATACAGCTTCTGTAAATCATAGCCGGTCGTTGCAGGTGTCTTTTTCAACACTTATTTAGTGTTCTGTGAGGTTGATTGAGAGAATATTACCAAATTCAGTTGATTTTGTATATTCGTGAAAAATACTCAATTGCTCCAACCCCTTGTGGGGCATAGCGCGTCAACTGTTCCATGTGGCCCAGTTGACGTTTCGTTGGCATAAATTGGTTTCAGAGAATGCAGTTGCCAGCATGCACCTCCTGCACATCCATGGCCACTTACGTCGTCGTGGACGGGACTCGAACCCGAAACGCCGGTAGTCAAACATGAGACTGATGCCTCAACACACTGCGCTACCGGTCGCCCCAAAATAGAACTAAATTCAATTATATGCAAAGTTCACCAAATTTAATGTACGAGAACTTATAAGGTTTTAATTAAGTATCCCTCAAAAAATTGATCCGATAACCCAACACCAAATTCAGAAATTTCAAGTCAAGTGATATAAACATTATAAAATGTAATTCCTTTATTTTAATGTATTATCCAACAAGTGTGTTTTGATTTTACCAGGTAATATTTTTACATAATCTTCGGTATAAGTGCCTATAAATAACGACTAATCCAATAGACGCCATTCAACTCTATTCAAAAGGATTACTTACATAACCCATACAGTACATTGCCACCCAAACGGATTATTATATGTGCACACCTATCCATTCAATTTGCGTTTCACACTGATAACGCAAAATTAAGTCTTTGGCTATATGTTACAAATCACACTTGAGCCGACATACCCTACATTATCGTTACGTTGTCACCACGAAATAGGTATTTTCTCCTTCAATATTCAATTCGAGAATATGATGGGAAAAGTACAGGAACCACCTCAACTTGAACTGATATCAAACAGTGCTGCATGCCATGCCACACAACTGCATTAATCCGCCATGTCAAAGTTTTTTTGAATAAGCATGCAACCCAACCGGGAAGACGCCCGTTGCATTTGATTTGAAAAGAGGCCGTCCTGCAATCAGGAAATTGCCCTAGTTCACATTTCCACCGATACTACCTATCAAGTGTGAAGTAATTAATGAACACATCATCTATAGACGCCCTGATATCCCCATAGGACAAGTGGTACTAAATCATGCGGAAAACCTGATCTTCTTATAGTTATCTAGCAACGAAGACGTTAAACTCCACCCTACCTATAACTTGGACAATAATTTCGCGATTTTGAATCGTTTGCATAACTTTCCGTCTGTGCGTATGCGTCCCAGGGCCAAATGTTTCACAAGTTAATGGAAACAGGGGAATCTTCCTTACATATATTGTTTGTTAAGACTCAGATAGAGGAGATAGATCTGAAATGGGTGAATCTGTATTAATTGCAAGAACAATCCTAGGAATATTTATTAAAAACAATATCGTAATATTCGTAAACATCTCTTCCATTATGGCGTGGGGAGCTATTTCCTTAAATGACAAAAGCGAGTTAGTTGTGAGTGCTAATGGCAATTTGACAGTTCAGCAATACATCATCGAAGTGCTACGGCAGTCTTCGCTTCCTTATTATTTTCAGCAGGAAGAATTGTTTTGCAGTATTTATAATAATCTCCGACACAAATATTTATACCTTCTAATCCTTACGGCTTTCTGAAGCAAACAAACAACTTACCCAAGAGTAGGTTAGGTGAAAGGGTTGCCTACTTGAAATACCATTAAATCGTAAGTGAAATCGCAGCGATATCGTCTTTTTTATACCTTTCACGGATGTGATAGGAAGGAAGCATCTCCGACCATATAAACTATAAATATTCTTGGCCAGTATGATGAGACGAGTCGATTAAGCTTTATCCGTCTGTTCGTCTGTTTCTATGCAAACTAGTTCCTCAGTTTTAAAGCTATCGAGCTGAAAATTTGTACAGAGCGTTCTTTCTATTGCACGCAGTATATATGTCGGAACCAACGGAAACGGACCACTACGTCAAATAGCTGCCATAAGAACGACCGGTCCAAAAATTCGTCTTTGTGAGAAAAACTTTTTTATTTCTAAAGATATCTTTTTTAAATTTCACAGGAATCAATATTGTTTATAGTCAAATCGCTTTCCTGAATTTGCTTGAAATTGGAATACTTTATCATATAGTTGTCATAGGAAAGATCGTTCCAAAAGCAAGTTTTTATAAGAAAAACTTTTTTATTTCTGAAGATATTTGTACCAAATTTCATATTGTTTAATCATATTGACTACCAAACCACGCTCCTAAATTTGGTTGAAATCGGCTTACTATTTCATATACCTCTCATAGGAACAATGAAATCGGAACAAGTTTTACTACTAATTTCAAAGTGGCAAATGCACCATAAGTCACAACGCGAGAAGGGTATCATACCTTCGGCAAGCTTGTTTTTTTTAATCAGTTTGTTCGTCATCGGTGAGGTTTTTCGACAACCGTTTTTCAACTCTGTCGTTTTTAGAGTTCTTTAGTAAAAACAAGATCGGTCAAACGTCTGTCTGTCCGTCTGTCTATCTGTCTCAATAATATCCCACGAACGGCTGAAGTTACATACTTGAAATTTTGTGCGAATGTGTAAAAATATTATAATTCGCTGGAGAAAACCATAATTTTATCATTATAACTCCTAAACGGTGACTCGCATCGAAAAAACTTGCAAAAGTAAATTAAAGACCGTTAAATTTTGCGTTAAATGCACTCAAAGTTGAAATTCGGTTCAGTAGCGAAGTCAAAATTGATAGTCAAAAAATGACAATTTTCTAGGCTTCGGAGAAACATCCCACTTTATCACTTTTTAAGCTCACAGATCTTTGCAACGGAAGCTCCAATTCGAAAAACTTATCTGTAAAAGTTGGTGATAATTTGGTTGTTAGCCTAATGTGGCCAGTATTTTTCAATTCGGTCCATTTTTAGAGTAGCTATGAGCAAAAATTCAAAAATGCTTGCGCATCGATTTATGCCTTAAAAGTTCTATCTCGGTAAGTATAACAGTTAGAAGTTTTATTCTAGTCTCAAATTGTGGATAAATTACTCTAGTTTAATAAAGTTTTGCAAGATTTTTTGTAAGATTAATTTAGGACATATTATAAAGAAATAGGGCAAGCCAAAAAATTAGTAAAATTTTCAACATGGTGGCGGGGTCCGTGGTGTGGGGGGGGGGGGGGGATGGAAAACTCGAATTTTTAAACAATGTACCAACTCAAATAATATATCAAAAATCTAAACTACCTTAATTAAAGCAACCAGTGTTATAACAATTTGACTGACCAAAGTAATTTAACCTTTGCCAAATCACTGACTTTTTTAAATAAAAACGCAATCACTCGAAAACTATACCCACTAGTATATTCTAGTAAAGAGTTAATCGCAGGTAATATCCTACCTTCAAAACAAAAGATATCCGAATTTCAACTTTGAGGAGTGCATTGAACGCAGAATTTAACGGTCTTTAATTTACTCATGCAAGTTTTTTCGATGCGAGTCATCGTTTAGGAGTTATAATGATAATATTAAAAAAAGGGCACAAATTTCTCGGATTTTCGCCCTCCAAAAGTAAAGCTCACCTTCTACGGCCGTGCAAACTCGGTTTCCATGTATTCAGTATCTATAGAAGGGATTACAATTATTTCCAGATCTTTCCCTAATTATTATTAAAAAGCCCCAAAATTCGCTTAATTTTACTGACCTATTATAATGTGCTAGCCATGGTTAGGATACAACGGTTATGATTGTTTATATTTGAGTTATTTTCGAACAACATTGTTGTACAAAGTAACTTTTATTGCAGCATTAGTAAACCATATTGTTAAGTTTGTAACGATTTTTAATTTGATTGCATTTATAACAATATTGTTAAATGATAACTTCTTTCTAATAGAAAGAATGTAAACAAATTGTTAAAAATTTGCAATATTGTGATTTTTTTAAAACATGCTGCTATATTTCTAACATTTTTTTAAATTGTTCTAATTAGTCGTACAACAATCGTGGGAGAATTCTTGTTTCGCAAAAATTAGAAGAATTCTCTATATTCGATTAGCGAGGATTTTCACAAAACTCAAGAAATTTACGCTTTAGGACCTACAAATTCCCCACGTGGGTTCTGGGTTCTTACCACCTGAAGCCGAAATGGACTATCTGTAACGAATGTGTGGTAGTTGAGGTGACCCTCAACCGAGGACGAAGCTCGAGGCTGGTCGTTCAGACCCGCCGTGACACCTAAGTGCCAATATCTTCTCAGACTTGACTCAGTTTGACGCGTGCTCGACGCTAGCTCAGCTGTCGGCAGTGTGGGTGGGGTTGTGGTGAGTTAGTCTGCCTCTCATCGCTACAAAAAAAAAATCACGCGTCTACCCGATTGACGATACAATACGGGAGTCCCTCAACGGATATAATTCAAAAAAAAGTTTGGGCCGCGAATTCCCCCAACGTCCCTGCCACTAGCACGGGAGCCCCATGATGGCGATGAGGCTCCGCGCTCCCCCCCCCGTCCTTGGGTTGAGCCGGGCAATATTGCTTAAACCCCATAGCGAATAGACGATATTTACGCGACGAGAGTGGAAAAGGGAAAGGCCTTCTTATTCTTGTTATTCTCTTTCTTATTATTCTATTTTTCTTTCTTTTCGTTATAATTTTTCTTTTAAAATTTTATGAAACATTATTCTTCTTTTATATTTTCATTACAAAGAATTTTCCATAATGGCAACCGAACCGAATTAAATTATGTAAACTTATTACTTATTTGCTGAGCAAGACTGACTAACTATTCCAGCTGGAAGAGGAACTTAAAAAAAACTGGCCCTCGACATATTGCATCGATTATTTTTAAATGTTTTCAATTTCCGATTTCACAACCTTATATGTATAAACTATTGGAGGTTATGTTCTGGTCACCTTCGCGATATAGCGGACGGCGTTCCTGTCGGCTGGAACTCATCCTTCTTTCTAGGGAAAACCCCTTTAGTATGGGATACATATTTTAAAGAAACACCACCTACCTTTTTCTTTTGTTTTCGCAGCCTAATTACGTGCCTACGTGTCCTGCACAGCTCCGATCCACCGCGTTGTCACCCAAAATGTCAACTAAACATTTAACATTCGAAGTTCCAATTGGCATTTCGAAGGTCAAATTGTCAGCTGTTGACATTTTGAGATCCAATGTGGAGCCAGCGCTGCTCCAGAGATGGTGCTAATTTATCCGTCGTTGGTCCACCGGGCACGCTCCTTCCACCATGAATGGCACCCGAAATAACGCATACGCGGTATAGTGCAGGCATTCACACATTCGATCCGAATGTGCGCATGCATGCTCGTTCTGTGGGGGAATAGTGCATGCATTCACACATTCGATCCAAATGTGAGCATGCATGCTAGTTTTGGGTCCGGGTTGCCTGTTACAGCCAGCCGCAAGTGTGCACCCCCGCCGCGAACGATACCATACGGGGCAGTCATTACATACCTAAAGCAGAAATGTCACAATTAATGAATTTTTAAACTTCCATCTAAATGCAATAGAGAGAATTCGGCTGATATTCGCGAAACAGGAGTGTTCCCAATCCTGTTACCACAAACCTTTTTATTTAATTTAATAACAAAATTGTTGTTCTATTTAAATCAATTGTATTACATTATAATAAAATTACAACAATCATGGTAACACTATTTTATTAATGATGCTAACTTAAAGGTATTTCGAAACCATCTTATGTGACACATACTCGTACATGTTCAATTCAAGCTCCAAAAGTGGCACCAAGGATGACCTCGCGGAAGTCATTTAGTAAGCGAACAAAATTAACACTTTAACTAAAAGCCAGATGACAAAAATAATATTTTTTAGTAAAATAAAATTTTTGTTTTCACTGATTTTTCCGTTGCTACAGTTATTTAAAGAAATTTAAATTGCATACATATCTCTAGCTTTACATTAAAAAAGAACATTTTATTCCCAAATGTATGTACATACTCCAGGTTTTTTATTAAAATTCAAATTAGTGTTTTTCTAATGATGTCTTCTGCTTGTTAAAATATCTCTGTTTCATGTAGCCTCCCCTACATGTTGTCTAATCATCTTATCGTGCGGCTGACCATATAAAATGTGTGTGCATCTATAATGCAAAAATTGAATATTTCCACTAATCCCGGATATTATGCCAACTGGCGCCAATATTACTGTCAAATCGATGAAAACCCGCCCCAATAAAAGTACGCTTTATGCATGATGGCGATAAACGCGATCAATTTAATTTCGATTACATCGATTTAATCCAAAACGTGCTAATGTGCTGACCGCACTTTGCTCACATTTGATCTTTTGCGAGCAGCAGGTTAATTAGTTTTTGTCAGGAATCATTGGATATTATAGTGAAAAATGTCTGTCATTTTTCATGATGGTTATGTTTAGAGTATTAGGTGTCTGCAGATCTTTGAGGCGGGACTTACATAAAGAACAAGCAATTTATTGAATAATAGTTTTACGATATTTGACAAATTATATATAATATGATTATATAATACGTAAGTCGTACTGGAAAATGACAAAAAAATATTATTTTCAGAGAAAAAAAATTTTCATGTAAAATTCTCAGGCTAGATCGAAGCGTTTTAGATGCAATTTGGGTGTAATCAGACCGTCGAAAGGGTTTAAATCCTCGAGATTAAGCAACTAATCCAACTAGCAAACCGCAGCTTCTGCGCGGTGCCCCCTCCCCTATTTAAGACTAGCAATTCACACAGAAGGTTAGGTTAGCGCAGCTCTCACTAAGCCTCCAATTACGGTTCATTTGCCACCATCCGCTTGCTAATTAGAGCTGCCAGTTGACTAGTCCGCTAAATTAAGTAAGCTGGAATTGTTTGTGACACTTGGTTTCATTCTGCACACCAACTTAGTGTGCGTCTGTAGCTTAGCTCGGTAACGCACCGGGCATTTTTTGCTACTCGAAACACGGTCTCTGCGGTTCGCGCCCCGCAACGGGACCAACTATTTTTTATTCTCAAATTCCCTCTGAATTAATTTCTCCGAGCTTAGTGGTTTCGTATGGATAGTAGCACTCATCAGGTCTTGCATCTTTGCAGCTATCCATGTGCAAGACGACCACGAAAGTGTGAGAATTCTGTTTGTATAGGCCGTGAAGGCGTGATTTTACTTGAAAACTCGACCGTGGAGGTCTAGATGGTGTGAAGCACTTATATTAACTCACTAGAGTTAATTCAGAGGGAATTTGAGAATAAAAAATAGTTGGTCCCGTTGCGGGGCGCGAACCGCAGAGACCGTGTTTCGAGTAGCAAAAAATGCCCGGTGCGTTACCGAGCTAAGCTACAGACGCACACTAAGTTGGTGTGCAGAATGAAACCAAGTGTCACAAACAATTCCAATTTAAATTGAAAATGATTCGCACTTGTACATTTGCAAGAACATTAATACATAAAGTAAAATTGCCAGGGAACAAATATCTCCACTTCTCACCCTCTCTCCACCCCTCTAGTGAGTTAATATAAGTGCTTCACACCATCTAGACCTCCACGGTCGAGTTTTCAAGTAAAATCACGCCTTCACGGCTTATACAAACAGAATTCTCACACTTTCGTGGTCGTCTTGCACATGGATAGCTGCAAAGATGCAAGACCTGATGAGTGCTACTATCCATACGAAACCACTAAGCTCGGAGAAATTAATTCAGAGGGAATTTGAGAATAAAAAATAGTTGGTCCCGTTGCGGGGCGCGAACCGCAGAGACCGTGTTTCGAGTAGCAAAAAATGCCCGGTGCGTTACCGAGCTAAGCTACAGACGCACACTAAGTTGGTGTGCAGAATGAAACCAAGTGTCACAAACAATTCCAATTTAAATTGAAAATGATTCGCACTTGTACATTTGCAAGAACATTAATACATAAAGTAAGTAAGCTGATTCAACAAGACAGCACTGGCCACCTCTGCTAACTCTTGAAAGCTGCAAGCACCTAAAATGCTTAAGCGTTTCCAGTCCAAACGCTGGACACTCAGACGAAGTATGTTCGATGGTGTCCTCTTCCATCTCGCATCTTCAGTATAAATTCCTGGATGTCAGTCCCAATCTTCTCGCAAGAGATGCGGTAAGGCAGTGTCCTGTGAGTAGACCCACTGTCGCTCTTAGTCTATTTCTTCTGAACAAAAGCAGGATATTGCTCTCCTGCTCTTGCGCAGATCAAGTGATGGGCGTAAGTTCCAACAATGCATTTTGTTTGTCCAGTCGGATTGTAGTTTAGTTGATATGGCTCCATCTATTTCGTTTGTGATGTCCGGAAGTGACTGTGGCATAAGTGCCGGTTGCCTATTCACTGCTCCCGAACCTCTCCTTGTCAGTTCATCGGCTTTCTCGTTGTCTAAAACGCCACTGTGGCCGGGCACCCACATAATCCTTATAGGAGTATGTTAAGCCTTTCTGTCGCCAGCCTCTCTGCATAGGTTTACAGTTCTCTAAGAACACCTGTATGACGCTAGAGCCTGAATGGCTGCCCTACTGTCGACACAAATTGTCGTCAACCTCGTTGAAGTTCCTTGAATGAATTCTACCGCCAAGCGTATAGTATGTAATTCCGCCTGGAACACGGTCGCATGGTTCGCCAGTCTGAACCACTGACTAAGGTCAAGTGGACGTCTGAGCCTACTCCAGTGTCAGTCTCCAGTCACTGTCATTGATGGCTTCTCTGCTCTCCCAGTCACCCCTTGTATGGAACTTTACTTCGAAGTTTCTTTCGAGGTATGTTTGTTGGATATGTGGTCAGAATACAAGAGTGACCTTCTCAATCTGAATTGTGCCACATGCCTGAAATTTTAGCGCGTATTGCTGCTAAGCATATGCTTCTGCAGATAACTCGGTCCAAGAGTATAAGCGCCGGGATCATTTCCAGCCCAGCCCCATTGGGGTGGTTCGCAGGGCACACGTAACAGTTATGCAGACCAGTCGCTGCATTCTTGTTAGTTCCTTGACATTGGTTTTGTTCTCGGTGGCTTTCCACTGAATGACCGACCGACATTGGGGCAAGTTTTGTTATTTTTTTTTTTTCAGATTTACCAGTTCAAAGTACCGTTGTAAGATAATCATTTGAATTTCTTATGAACAATCGATTTTGAAATTTCTTTAAAGTTTTAACAGTTGTGCCTTTGAAGTAACGGTAAATTTCGCAACCGCGAAAAAGTTATTTTACGTGAAATTTTTTGTAGTTTCAGAATTTGAAGCCAAATCTTGGATTAAATGATTGAGAGGGTGGCAAATTTTGATTTTGTTCGTCAGTCAAGCTTTTTGACACAGTTTTCAAAAATTGTTATAACTTTGTAACGGTTAAAGACAGAGAGTTAATTTTTATGTCCATTTTTTACAAATGAACAAACAGTAATCAAATAAGACCTGAAAATGGGTAAGCCTCGGAATGAAAGACAATAAGCTGAATTTTTACATACATCTTACTTTCGACCTTCTAAACACTGGGTAAAAAGTCACATATAGTCGTCTTAAGATTTTCTAGTCACATGTTCGCGTCTTAAGATATTCAAGCGTAAAGGAAGCGAAATTTTTGGAAAAAAAAAACTAAAACGGAAGAAGCTAGCATGGTGAAACTTGTCAAATTGGTGGTCGTTAGTGAGGACTATAGGCTCTCATTCAATTAGAGCCAAATCCAACAATCGCATCAAAAGTCACAGTTATATGTATAACAACAAAATTTTATCAGCAAAATAACTCTGTAATGGAAGAATCTAGCTAGGCGAAACTTGTCTAATTGGTTGTCGCTAGTGAGAATTAGGCTGCTATTTGATTCCAGCAAAATCCATCAACCCATTCAAAAGCTATATGACGGAAAAATTTTTTTAGGTTACCTTTAAGTATCTTAAGACGCGTACACGTGATTTTATGCAAGGTCTATGCAAAAATTCAATTTATTATCTTTCATTCCGGGGCTATATCCTTATTTTATCAGGCTTCTAAATGAAACCTTAGTGTGCTGGCTTTCAATTTTGGTTCAATTGAACTACAGACTGGATGGTAGACAAGAATGGCAATTCTTGCTTATATTTGCAATATTCCATCTTAATTTGCATTGGACAAAAACACCATCATCATCTTTACGTCGTGCACTAATACATTCAGTTGCCCAAGGTCCATTAATCGCTATTAGCTAAATTACATTAACGCTTTCTTACAGTGAACTTTACCTCAGTGTGTCAAAATTTCGTTGATTGATTCCGAATGACTGGTGGGAAATGTCATTGAATGTCATGAAAACTATGAGTACTTACTACTTCTGATTCGCACAGCAACTATTCATCGGGAAGCAGTGTTAGACTTGCAACTAAAAGATTTCGGATTACCTTTCACATTTCACGTAATCTTTGATCTAAGTTGGACTTGCTGTCGAAATATCTGCAAATGAAATATATACTACACCTGTATCAAGTGTGATTGCAAGAGGTGTATCTGATGATTGAACTCCGGTTGAGAATTTAACCAAGCACGTAGCCATTGAATGTTGAAATGCCGAGAACCGATAGTAAACAATCTATTCGATGTACGATTATTTCTGATTGTAATTGCAATGCAAAGGTAAGTATTGTATTTTGTACGAAATTTATTATTTGTTTCTTGTTAGCAGTATCCTATTCAGAATAGAAGTCGGCTCGACCTGTACTCGACTGCGATTCGGACTCTGATCTACACATGCGACTTGAAATATTGAAAATCAAACGGGTTTTACAAGTAAGCGACCAGATCCACAATTTTTTAAATGTTTTAGAATTCTTTGAATGATATTGTATAAATTGGTATTCGGTGCAAAAGTTATGTGTTTCTCAGAACCATCATTGCGTTGAAGATGGCTTGAAAAATTATATATTATTCAAACAAAGATCTCTCCTTCAGTCATTTACCGTGGTCCGATTTCAACTAAGTTTGGTACCTAGATTCCTTAGGTTATTATAAGTTTCGCAAGTTTTGATCCTGCTACAGGTGTGCATCAGGAGAAAAGAGCAGAAACCAAACCTGGTAGATATTGGCATCTCCTGAATCGGGCGATAAGGCCAATGCACTGAAGGTATTTTGAATCCTTTCGCCACGACTGCTACGTTCTGAGTCCCTTGGTCAGGAAAAAAATTTCATTCTTGGCGATGAAGCAATATCTAGGTAAGATGGAAGCCGTATGACGAGGGTATTGAGGCCAATGAACTTCACTACTGTTGAAGGCATTTTTAGTTCTTTAATCAAGAAAATAGAACATTCTTGGCAATGAAGCGATATATAGGTATAGGCAAGATGTATATCATATGACAGGTGTTGATGCGGATCCACTAAACTATTGCACTATTGTTGGTATTTTGAGTCCTTTGGTCAGGAAAGCAGCACCTTCCTGGACATGAATTGAAATATAACCAGACCTTGCAAATACTGGTAATTTCTGAATCGGGGTGATGATACCAATCCTCTAGACATAACGGGCATATAGAATATACATATAAAACCTAACGGACATAAAGGACCAAAAGGCATAATGCCTTCGAAGGCAACTCAAAGTCATTTCAATGGCATATTTGCTCAAGAATGCGTACCTAAAGAATTAGTTCTTTGGGTCAACATTTTGTATAAGCATATTACAGGCGACTTGAAAGCAAATGGATCAAAATGAAAATGTGTGTTTCAGGGGACAGGCCTAAAACTCCAATGAACATCGCTCTTTTTTATCAATATCTTTTTTGGTGGCAACATATTGACAACCGCTAATTTACGGTCTACGCTCTTGCCGCTACTTATTCTGGTACTACTGTGGATAATTTTTAAGAATATAATAGAATAGAACAATAAAGAACTTATTGTTCTATTCTGCTGTGCTGCACAAAAACACGACTTAAATTGAACACAAGTGCTCCAGCATGAAATAAATCCACAAGCCATCCAATCAACACGGGCCCAATACATCAATCAATTAACTCTTTCACAGAAAGCAATTTTCGCACCTATGCATTTTGTATTCGATTTTTTTTTCAATAATATTCGATCAAATTATAACGAATAACGACATACCTAAGTAATAATCAAACTGAACGACTAAATCAAATCATGAAGCAAAAATGTTAAGGACAATCGTGAATCGTTTCGTCAATGCAACCGAATCACGCGATGAAGTATCAAATGGCGATGTAACGAGCACCCTGCGTTTGAATCCACACAAAAGATATGCTGATGTCGTGATCAGTTACACTGAAAATTATTGTAAAATGCCGCCGACCTAAAAGGTCAAATAGCACAAAAAAAATAAGTAAATATCTTCTGGATATACCGCCGCAAATTCAATTATAACGCGATAGTATTTGTATGGTACAAAGAAGGTAGCAAATATGGTGTTGCCATCTGATACGGATCGCAATTCTGACGTTTCAAGTGTCATAATTTTCAGATATTATAATTTTGTAGGATGCGAAGTGATTATCTTATTTAAAGATTTTTTTTTTAAAGCAGAAAGTGAGTGTAGAAAGTGTTGAATGACATCTAGTAGAATTTCCATCAAGAGTTTTTAAAATTAAATATAAAATAAAAAGATGACATAATTTGTGTATTTGAAATATCTGGCAGGAGCAGATTAGAATACTACACTCCACACTGATTAAAATAGTTTCATTTTTAATGCAATGCATGCATAAGGATAGGAGAATCGGTGAAGACGAGTTCATCGTTTGTAAAATCTACTTTTTTCTGCCAATTACCAAATGGCTGATTTTATTGGCAAGAGACTAGATATTTTCTTAATACCCGTTCACTTATTAACTTCCGTGAAAAGGAAGTATGTTTCTAAATCTATCAATACTAAAATATAGTTGACCAGAATGCGATCATATGTAAATCGATTTGTTTTTCATCTTCTTCTTGTATTATCTTGAATACTTCGGCGGATCTTGTAACCCCAACGATTTATTTACATTATGTTCGTGTTAACTTAATGTTCAATAAAACATGACCGCCATTTTAGTAATGCCTTACACCGAAGCCAACATGAATAACAAGCAAAGCGACCTATGCGGCCAACAATCATGACTTTATGTTATGGTAAAAATCCATGAATTTCAGGGTGTGATTATGTCAATGGGAATTTTAAGACATCATCAAATATTATTTCATTTATCATCAATTGGTTGTTTGCGTACACTGGTATGCATTTTTGGTGTCTCCTCGTTATTATTCGGAGTTTCAATACACACAACTATTAGCATGACTTATAAAGTGTCGAAAAGTTCACGGACATTGCGTTGGAGTAATATATGCATTAAAGAATCTTTTAACTATCTTGTCACAATTATGAGTCCATTAATTTAGTGAATTGGAATCGATTAATAAAAATTCTTGTCTTGCTTGATCTCAGTGATGTTGATACGAGTACATACATGAAACAAATTGAGGAATTTTGTGATTTGAGAACGCTCTACAATAACATAATAATGAAGTTTCTTACATATGTTGTGCATCGAAGTCTTTCGTTTATTGAATTGATTTATTATATCACATCGCATGGTTAATTAAGTTATAATATTGCAGTTTGGATCATTTCGGTTCATCCATTGCACTGAGTTAAGAAATGGAAGCTTGAAATTCGATAATTGAGGCAATTTGAAAGCTAGTATCTCGGCAAAAAGTCAACACAATGGGTTCGTTATTAGCAAATTAGTAACTGTTGAGTGGTTCATTATTCGATAAAAAAATATGCCATTTTCAAGTAAGATTATTTCGAATACTATTCAACACATAGATACAGATATAACGTAGTCCGGATAGCGCAACGGTTTTAAACGATTTTAAACTAGGTCTAGAACAAAATTTTATGATTTTCAAAAATCGTTAACAGGATTTACTATTTTATAAATCAGTTCCAAAATAAATGCATAAGTAATTCCACATTTCGCTTAGTACACTTAGGCCGTTTCCTAACTTGTCGGTACAGTAGCGATGCGGGGTTGGCATGCTCGGCATACGCGGTGCCGAAAGCTTGCCGAGTGCCTTAATTTCAATGAGTGTTTCCTGATTGGCTCGGTCCCGACACTTGCACGTTGGTTGTACTCTAAACAATTAATTGTAACTATTCAGGGTATTATTCTCTGCGATAAGAAAACAAAAATGTTTCCTCAGAAACTAGCAAATTTGAATAAAGTTAACAAAGTGTTCACCAAAAAGTCTCGAATCCAATCAGGGTTTCCTTTTATATTTCGGGACTAGAGAACAAAAACAAATATTAATCATTGAAAATCGCTTTATTGTTTTTCAAAATATTCCCCATGAAGATCTATACACTTTTGCATGCGTTTGAACCAATTGTCAAAGCACTTTTGCCACTCTGATTAAGGTGTCTCCAAAACATGCATTCTGAACGCAGCAACCGCTTCTTCAGGTGTTGAAAAACGTTGACGTCTCAGTTTGTTTTTTACGTACGGGAATAAAAAGAAGTCATTCGGTGCCAAGTCAGGACTATACGGCGGATGACCCATCAAATCTATGTTTTGAGTGCTCAAAAATGCAGTTGTTTGACCTGATGTGTGAGAGCTCGCATTGTCGTGGTGAAGAGTGATCCGTCTTCTGCGGTTGGTTTTCCTGATTTCTTGGAAGACAACTGGCAAACAAATGGTTGTGTACCACTCAGAATTGACTGTTCTGCGTTGTTCTAGTGGTACGGTTGCGACATGTCCAGTTTTTCCGAAAAAACAGGCGACCATTTGCTTGGAAGTGCTTCGTGCGCGAACAACTTTTGTTGGATTTGGCTCATCTTGAAACACCCATACAGTTGACTGCTGTTTACTTTCGGGCTCATACGCGTAAATCCACGAATCATCACCTGTCACGATGTTATAGACGTGTCTCAAAGCACCGCGATCGTATTTTTTGAGCATTTCTTTCGACCAATCGACACGAGCCTTTTTTTGGGCGATTGACAAATTGTGTGGGATCCAACGCGAACAAATTTTTTTGACAGTCAAATGCTCATGCAATATTGAATGTATGCTGGTCCCACTAATGCCTAAGGTTGTCTCAATCTCACGATAGGTCACATGGCGATCTTGCAATATCAGTTCGCGCACAGCATCAATGGTTTCCGGAACAACAACTGATTTTAGACGACCTTCACGAAATTCGTCTACTACGACCTCGATTGAATTCACCATACCATCGATAAACACTGGTCCTTGATGGAGATTCATCGCCAAAAATTGAATTCAGTTCATCTATGCACTGTTGCTGAGTTAATCCACGTCGAAAGTTGTAAAAAATAATCGCACGAAAATGTTCACGATTGAATTCCATTATTTGGCCGAGATTAATCTTTTAAGTTACTGTAAAAAACACAAATAGCGCTCGTATGTCAAAACGTTCTGTGTACGTATAATGAATATAGGTGAAATTAGGGATCAGCTCTTGAAACCTCAGCACTGATAATGCATTAATGCGATGTGCTTAGGAAAATAGGAAAGAAAATAGCCAAAATTAGTGTAGCGCTGGTCTTGCTAATTTCCCTCCACTGAATGGCACCGCTTTCTGGTGGCTACATTACATTAGGCGGACTTTCCAACTACACGTCGGCGAATACACGAGAAGTCAATAAACTTGTCCATTAAATCAAGTTCACTAGCAAGTACCTCAGCTTGTGTGAGAAAATTCGAAAGCCGGACAACTTCATTCGTTTGTCTCTGGCGTCTGGGCTATCTAACAAGTAAACTAGCTACAAGTAAGCATATTTACTTGATGTGGGTACCCCACCCTGCTAGCTCAAGTCAGTGTCTCCAAAATGTCGGCGGGAATAGTTCCAACGGATGTCGCTGATGCAACCTCCTGCTAGTTGACTACTGAGCATTTCAAAAAGTTGTGTGTAGGATTCACAACATCGCTTGCTGAGTCACCGGCTTGTAAAGTCGCCCCATATAATCGTTCCTTAATATTAATTTTATCTGCCTCTCATTACGGTTTTTCTAATGAAGCTCTTCAGGCGCGCTGCTGAACTTTTCGTCGATAGTCGTGACCAAAAAATCACATTCAATAGATAACAAATAGTATATACTTACCTGATTTTCTGCATCACTGCTTTCCATAGGTACACAGGTCCAGCTCAATGGCCTTCAAAATGTTTAAGATTGAATCGATGGACTATCCTTTTTCACAATTGAAGGAAACACATTAATTTCAAAAATATACAATTTAATAAAATAATACTGTATCTCATCACGATTTACAAAACTTTATTCGATTCCTTATAGAATTGTTATTTGCCCAATAAATGATAGACTATCGCGACCGATACATGAACCGAATACGATTATTTGTAAAGCTCCTATGACAAAAATCCTTTGTTTGGCATTTTTTAAAACTGTCTGTCAAAATTCACTACAAATGCGGGCAAACTTCAACTTCCTATGCGCCATTTATTAAGAATTTCATAAAAATTTCCACTAATAAACTTTTCTAATAATATTCCTAGGTACGCGGGAGCGTCCCACCCGCCAAAGAAAGCAAAGAAATCGAAAAAAAAGCGAAAATCGAAAATGCGACCAAGACGTCATATATTTACGCGACATAACAAGTACGAATTTTCGGACCTCTGTATCTCGGGCCCCTGGTGGTAGCAGTGACGTGCATTCGTAGTAAGCAATTCCAAACTGCTTGACTTACCGAAATAAGCAATTCAATAATAAACTTTGCTTACACCAATACACATATCATCATTTCAGTCAATGTTTTTCTTTAAGCTGAAGAATACATATTATCATTCAAATATTCCTTTACACATTCAAATTCTGATCCGCGCCTTCTTTTGGTTAAAAAACATTCGTTCAATTACTTTAGATAATATTCAAACCTCCCACATTTTGCACACCATAGACACCAAACTTAGAATAGGAAAATGTGCCTAGATCTTTAGATGCATGTACCATGTGTGCATCCAAATACTAGAGACATGTTGATTCCAGAAAATGGGAATCTTGGATTTCGGTAGTACATTGGGCAACGATTTTTTTTTGTTTTGTTCGCAAATTTATATGAGACAAGTCAAGCACTGGCGCGACTGCTTTTGTGTGTGGGATAAAGCCCAATGATGATTGTTAATGAAATGTTGCCAATGCAGGGAATGTTTATGGGAATTTGATTTTTCCAGTAGAGCTTTTGTTTTTGCTATGTAATGGATTTTCCGTTGCAATTTAAAAGAGGAAATCAGTGCAATCGGGTGATTTTGATTAAATTGTGATTTGAAGTTTTTTTGACCGTTTGTAGTGATTTAATTGATTTGATTTGTGATAAAAGTGGTAAGTTTTCTTTCCGCATTATGTCGGAGTATTGCTGCGCGACGGATTTCGTACTAAAAGCGGGATTTTCAACTCTTTCCTTTGCCAAGAAAAGAGAAATTATAGAATCGGATAGACCGAAGCCAGATCTTAGTTTAGAGTTTAAATTAAAAAATATTACGCGAAAATTCCATATCGAAACGTATGAAAAGTACATTTGGTTAACGGGAAGCTGTAAATTAAATAAGTTATTTTGCTGGCCGTGTCTTTTGTTCACGAATGAAAAATCTGTTTGGAATAAAGCTGGATTTAGTGATTTGAATAATTTTACGGGCTCAGCAGCAAAGCATTCAAGTTCCGAAAAACATCTTCAGTCGTTAATTAAATTAGATAATTTTGGTTCTCAGCGTATAGAGTTTATGCTTAGTAACCAGGTGGCAATATCTGTTAGTTTGCATAATGAAAAAGTTGAGCGTAATCGTAATATTTTGAAACGTTTAATCGATACTGTAACTTTTTTGGCAAAACAGGAGCTTCCTTTTCGCGGAAATAATGAAGACTCTTCTTCAAATAATCGTGGTAATTTTATCGAAACCGTAAATTTCTTGAGTTTGTACGATCCGATAATTGAGTCCCACATAGATTCTATAAAAGCAAATGCAGCGTTTTCGGGTTTGTCTAATAGAATCCAAAACGATCTTGTTTCCGCTATAGCTAATGTGGTTCGAAATAAAATCAATTTGGAAATAAAGGAGGCTCCATTTGTAGCTGTAATGGTCGACGAAACGCCAGATGTTAGCGGTCGGGAACAATTAACGATGATTTTTAGATATACAATATCAAATGAGATTGAAGAAAGATTTATCGGATTTTTGGATGTAAGCGCTAATCGTACAGCTACAGCAATAAGCTCTCACATTTTAAAACAATTGCAAAATTTTAATATCGATAAGAAATTAATTGCACAATGTTACGATGGCGCAGCAGTAATGAGTTCTCAAATTCGTGGAGTTCAGACTTTAATTCGGGAAAAACATAAATCGGCAATTTTCGTTCCATGTTACGCTCATTCACTAAATCTAGTATTGTCTAAAGCAGTTGAGTTTATTCCGGAAATTAAATTATTTTTCGCGCACATCAATAAAATCGCATCATTTTTTAATACATCCACTAAAAGGTCGGACCTTTTTGCAAATATAGTAAATCGTCGTTTACCATCGGTTCCCAAACGCGTTGGCATTATCATTCGCGTATTATTAACGTTATATTTGAACATAAGCATGAAATTTGTACAGTTTTTGAGACAATTTCGAATGGTTCTCAACACTGGGATGGCGATTCCTTGACTTTTTCCGATATATACTTACAAAAATTCGCAGAGTCAGATTTTCAATTATATCTGTTAATTTTTTCTGAAATTTTTTCGAAAACTGATATATTATTTAATATTATTCAGAGCAAAGTGGTAAACATTTCATATGCAAGCCAAAAAATTATTGAATTTGAAAATTGGCTTGAAAATGACTTTTCTAAAAAGTTTGATAATTTCTATTCGACAGTTACAGCAGAATATCAGCCACCACGTAAGAAATGTAGAAATGCGATAGATCCTTTACAAAATTTACGGCGGATATTTCGGGAGATTATAGATGTTATTCTCGGGCAAATTCGAGATCGATTCCATTCGTTTAAAGATCTTTCATTTTTAGAGTTGCTTGAACCGAATTATTTTTCTAAATTCAAGTCAAATTTTCCCGATAAAAATTTTGACTCACTTGACTTATTTCGACAGAATAAAGTTGAAAAATGAGCTAAAAGTTATTTATTCTTCAGATGAGTTTAAAAACGCGAATCCTAGTAAAATTCTCGATTATTTTCAAAAACGGCCTTATGTCGCAAACGGTTTTAAGCAAGTTCATATTCTAGCAAAATTATTAACGTCAATTCCAGTCACAGTGGCAACTGCGGAAAGGTCATTTTCAACACTAAAGCGCGTTCACACATTTTTGAGAAATCGCCAATCCCAAGAACGACTTTCGGATCTTGCTTTAATTGTGGTTGAAAAGGATCTTCTTATACAAATGCGAAGAGAAAACGATTTTTTTGATAATGTGATTAAAGAGTTTTTACTTAAAGAACGGCGCATAGATTTGGAATACAAATAAATGGCAATGGCGATTTTTATTTCAAATACCCCTGAATTTTTCTTAGTCTTAATTAACATAATATTTATTTATCATTTTTTTATTAGTAATATTTTATTTATTTTTTTTTGTATTCCGAATATATGTGCCAATATTTTATTTATATCTTTCCTGATTTCTTCTTTAAGGCTTAAAGCCGCTTGGTATAAATGTTTTTGTGACTGTCCATATTCTATTATACAGTCCATTTTTGTTTATGCTAAATTGGCTTTAGGGCGCCCAACTGCTTGACTATGAAAAATTTCCACTGCACGTCACTGGGTGGTAGTGGGGGTTCAAATTTGGTAGAATCATTGTCGCCTTCTTAGGAAGTGTGATACGATGGAAATAACTCGAAGTACAACAGTTTGAAAATGGATATTTTTCTTTTTTTTTTGTTCTCGTTGCGCTTGTTGTTCTCGTTGTCCTTCGACAGCGCTACAGCCTCATAGGGAGCGAGTATCGAGATCTGCTTTCTTTTCTCATGGACGGGCTCTATCTCAAGGGTGTGCATAGGCTATCATTTGTTCTGATACGTGCAGTAAAGGATACATCCAAAAATTAAAATTTCATAGGTCTGCTATAGGTCTGTGTCAGGCAAAAGGACTTTTTTAACCATTAAATGAAACAGAAACCAAATCTGGTAGATTGATATAAAAGATACTCATCTTCTGATTTATGGTGATGAAACCAAACCAGTGGAGTAGTATTAACAATTAACCGAATTGTGAGTCCTTTGGTCGGGACTGATGATTTTTTGAGCCCTTTGGCCTGAAAGTGATACCTCCAAAATATGGGTGTTCATATGGCTGGGGGTTTTGGGGCAAATCTATTAGACTACTTTTGATGTCATTTTGAGTCCTTTGGGTAGGAAAAAATATATTTTTGGCAAATAAGTGATATCTAGACAAGATGGGTAACATATGACTGGGGGTGTTCAGGCGAATTCATTAGACTACAGTTTATGGCATTTTGAGTACTTTGGAGAGAAAAAAGAATATTTTTGGTAAGGATCTAATATCTAGGCAAAATGGAATGCATATGACTAAGTTATGAGGCAAAAGTACTAAGCTACACTTGATGGCGATTTTTCTTTGGACAAGAAAACGGCACCTTCTTGGGCATGTATTGAAACAGAAACCAAACCTAGCAAACATCTTTCCTGAGAAGGGGAGGTTCTTTCCACTTTATTAATGTAATTAACACGGCACTTGTTATGCTACATAGCTACATAGAATCGTTAACCCCTGCAAGCTTTCCAAGCACCTGCGTGCCCCTCAACTTTATGGCTGTTTCCGGAGAAATTGTACAAGAATCGTCGACTTCAGAGGTCTGCCTTTTCGGGATTTTTCTTGAAAAAATTCTTTAACATTACCTAGAAAATAAAAATAGCTTGTAACCCTCTAAGTCTTGATAAACAATTCTAATACAATAACGTGCTTTTAAAATCCTGTGCGACAAATTTTTCAATCTTCTTCAATTAACTTTTGTTCATAATAAAACCGTACTCTTTACATTTCAAACACTTGTTTAACACAGTTACAATGTAAACAAGTACAAAACGAAATACTACTGAACACGTTACGAATACTCGCCAGCGCCTATTCGGAAAGCAGTTGGTGGCCGACGGGTCTACTGTTGCGTATGCATTCGAACGACTCGCGCGGCACGGCCCAGTCGAGCCCATCGCACAGAAGGCCCGTTTCGCGCGCCAAAAATCGAATTCTGTTTTTGTTATATCTGATTCCCGAGAATTAAAGACCCCATATACTCGGAACATATTATTTTTGAAGTCAGTGACTCGGAAAACCTAAGAAACGATACCCCACTCGGCGCAAGTCGGGTAAAAAACAAACGTTGTGTAAGCAGTTTGATCAACGCCATTTTGAGAATACGCCGGGTAGAGCTCCGTGTATATCAATGGTGCGTTTAACATTCGATGATACACAATTTTCAGCCATCCCCTGTCATAATTAGCCTCAAAACACGCAAAAATACGATTTTGGCCCTGGTGGTAGGCAACACGCTTATAACGGGCCCATACCGTGGCAACGTTTTTTAAATTCAGAGTAGGGTGTAATGAATATGTGCACCAAATTTCGTCACTTGAGCATAAAATGCAAGATGGGTTGTGTTTGTGCACGTCACCGTTAGTTCTTTGAGGACAACTTTTTTGAATGCAAATCATAGACAACTTGAAAGCAAACGGATTAAAATGAAATGCGTTTTCTAATCCCATGCCAAAAGTGCAGATAAATTCATCGCTCCTTTTGTGTCATTCGGTCCCAGCCCGACACTTATTCTAATCTACTAACTTTGTTTCAAGTTTGAAACAGAAGTTCGGCGTGGTAGTGTAGAACTATTGTTCGGACACCGGTTGTTAAAACTTGGAGAGGAAAAAAATTATAAGCAAAAAACTTCAGTTTTAGGATTCGGGTCCTGGTTCTGTAAAAATGGAAGTTGAGAATCTATTTAGTTAAAATTTGGTATTAATTGCACCAAATTGTTTCGTGTGTTGTTCTATGTATTAAAAATCTACACGTTGGTAGTCAGTAGTACATAATAATAAATTTTATAAGCATTCTAAAGCAGTTTTGGAATTTATATCCGGGTTCTTCCTCCATAAAATGCAAAATTACGTGATATGGCCCAAAAAAACAGGCTGCAAAAAGGATTGATATGAACGTAATTCCGCCAAAGTACTCGTAGCTTTGCGCCTCGCTCTAGATTATGCATATTTAATCCTGATTAAATTAGTTAATTTCTTTTAACACTGTTTGGCAGGGAGCCTGTTTAAAATAAAAGAGATAAGTTGGACAATCTGAAGAAAGTGGAATGATATTATTGAATTGGAAGATTAAGTTAATTAAACAAAATGTGCTCAATAAAATGGAAAATGGAATTGATTAAAGAGAAGAACGGATAGAAAATTTAAGCAGTAGAGATCATGTGTACAGGATGACAATCGTAAGTATTATACTAACAACCGGCTCCATCCAGAGCAATTTTGTAAATGTAACACGTGCAATTATTGTTCTGCTCTAAACGGCGCTGCACACACAGCGCGGCTATTGTCCATTGAAAACTTCTGGCCACGAGTGCATTTATAGTCTTTTATAAGAGGGAGCTTTATAAAGAGATCCGGGCGAGGAGACAGTACGTGGCATCAGAGCTTAAGCTCACAAAGCTGCCCGCCAATCAGCGCACTCAGTCCTACTCGGGCTCGTGACCCATCTCAAAAACGCGCAACACGGTCGGCATAGGTCACGGACCCGGGCAGTACTGGGCTGACGTACGTTTCCGTAGTCTTGGAACTATGTTTTATTGTACAAGTGGTGTAAATTCCAGCCGGTTAAGGATGACGAAGGCTTTCTTGCAGTGGGCTCTTAGACTATTACATAGTATTTTATTTGAAGTGTATTTAGATCATGAGCGCAAAAATATCACTCAGTTCTTGCTTCGTAAAGGATAAAAGTCAATTTCTACTGAGTCTCCCGTAAATTTCCACACAAGAAGTCTTTTGGCTCAATGCAATCATCTACCTCTGTATAAGTCACCATCTTTGACTTTTTCTATACAAAGCACCTATGAAGATTTAACGGTACTATCCGTCAAATCTCTTTTGTTGAACTTTCCAATTTAGATGCATTCGAACAATTGTTTACCTGAATTCGTACTGTTGCACATTCAACAATACCGTCTATCCTTGTTGACATGTACAATGTAAATTGGTCTATTTTCAATGTTGAATTTATAGCAAATTAGTGGAAGACAGCATTTAACAAAATGTCAACAAAACATTTTCTAGCATCTTCAATATTGAAAACCTTACGAATACATATATTTGATGGTGATTCTGAGTCTTTCGAAGGCACGAAGATACGATTAGTGTCACCGTGGCATGCATTGAAATCGGATGAACGAGACAAAGGCGACGAATGCAACAAAATAACATTATTGGCTGCTATGTTTACGTGTTGCACGTAAGATGTTGTCAACTAGTTGCGATTTAATAGAGTTCCGTGTTTTGAAGAGTTTATTCTCGTTGAATGTTAGATGAATCTCTGTGTCCACAGAATGTGCTGCAAAACCTTTTTCAATAATGCTAAAAACGACGGAAATTTGAACTCATTAAAGCATTCTTTCCATGTACGAGTAGTTCATATACTTATTTACCTTCATCATTTTGAACGGTGTAAAATATGTCAACTACTACTTCGGGACATCCGTGTTCTTTCTTTGGAAATACATATATGTTACTTTATAAAATCTTTTTTTCAGTATACATTAGGGCGGGTCAAATTGTAGGGGGTTGAAAAATGTACAAAGGCACATCGCGATTTTGGTTCTATGGGTCATTCCAAGAAACTCTGCCAAAGAAACCATTGGTCTAAAATCAATTCCGAGCCGCCCAAAATTTCAAAATAGGTTTTTTCAAAAATATTGAAAAATCGGGTTAGATGTTGCATTGAAAAGACAAAAAAAACCTTATTTTTTCTCTAGCCAAATGTGTATGTGAAGGTTTTTGGGGTCGGAAATCCATTTTTGACATTTATTTTTATTTTTGAGTACCGTCAGACGGCGTTCTCGTGCATTTTTTTTTGATTTATCGCCTTTTTTGGGGGAAAATTGACGAAATTGTTGCGAAAATCGACGAATATTTGACTTTCTCATATTGCGACCCCAAATTTTAAATAGCCCAAAATGTTCAGTTGAAAATTAGGTGGAACACTTATTTACGACCTATATCGATTTCATTCAATTTAAGGAAAAAAAATCGATTTTTTTATACCCTAGACTTTTAGCCATGTCTGTCTGTCTGTCTGTCTGTCTGTCTGTCTGTCTGTCTGTCTGTCTGTCTGTCCGTTCGCACGATAACTTTCGATAGAATGAAGCTAGAGCCTTGAAATTTTGGTCAAATGTTGGTAGTGTAATCTAGTTGGATGGTATTGAAAATGGGCATGATCAAGCCAAGAGAACGCCTACCTCCCCTACATATCTAAAATACTTAAATGTATCTGTAACCCCCGACTAAATAAATATGAAAAGGTCTAGCTTTGGTAGATTACTCGTGAGGGTAATCTTATAAACTCCTGGGAAAATAAAATCGATCAGTTGAAAACTAACGGTAATTTTCTTACAAAGAGCCCCGTACTACCCTACTTTTCGGGTTTTTTGTCTATAACTCTTGAACCAATTGACGTAGACGCCTGATTTTTGGCATGTAACCCTGGGGTAAGAAGATGCTTGAGTTCTAGTAAGTTGGGCATAATCGGATCAAAGGAACGCCTACCTCCCCTACAAATTTAAAAAAATTCAATATTCCTTTAATTACGATAACTTTCGATAGAATGACACTAGCGAGTTGAAAATTTGACAAAATGTTGTTAGTAGGATCTACTTGGTTGGTGTTGAATATGGGCAAGATCCAACCCAAGAAACCCCCACCTCCCCTACATATGAAACTTCAAATAAGCGATAACTTTTGATGGAATGAAGCCAGTGACTTGAAATTTTGGTCAAATGTTTGAAGTGAGATTGAGTTAGTTGGCATTAAAGCTGGGTAACATCCGACCAACGAAACCCCTACTTCCCTTCAAACGAAACTTTAAATAAGCGATAACTTTCGATAGAGTGAAGTTAGAGACTTGAAATTTTGTTTAAATGGTTGTAGGGTGATCTAATTGGTTGGTGGCAATGATGAGCAAGATCCGACCTAAGGAACCCTTACCTCCTCTACAAGTGAAACTTCAAATAAGCAATACCTTCCGATAGAATGAAGCTATCGACTTGAAAAATTCGACAAATATTGTAGAATGGGTTAGTTAGTTAATTGATTTTGCGAATGGTCAAGATCCTAATGAATGAGTGCCAACCTCCCCTATAAACTGACCATATAGGAAACTCACTTTTAATGCATATGGTCGTTGCCAATTGGTACTTTTGGTATCTCCACTAAGTCTGTACAAGTCTAGGGTATATACGCTTCGGACTCCGGACTCCCTATTTTACTTTTCAAAAATTTATCTTAAGAGATAAAAACATATCAAATGTAGACTTGAAACCAAAAATAACTCTTTCCCGATTCTTTTCTAAAACTCGTCTTTCCGTTCCTTCTATTACTGGATTCAATTGAATTTTTTTAATTTACATTTTAGATGTTTTTTATCTCTTAAGTTAAATTTAAAAAAAAAAAGTGAAATAAGGAAAAATAAGGAAAAAACAGGCTTTGTTTATTCAGAGAGTAAATATAAAAAATCGGATTTTTTTTCTTAAACTGAATGATATCGATGTAGGTCATGCATAGGTATTCCACCTAATTTTCAACGCTGAACATTTTGGGCTATTTAAAATTTGCACTAGCACTATGAGAAAGACAAATACTCGTCGATTTCCGCAACAATTTCGTCACTTTTCCACAAAAAAGGTGATAAAATCCAAAAGAAATGCACGGAAGCGCCCTCTTGCGGTACTCAAAAATAAAAATAAATGTCAAAAAGGGATTCCTCGACCCCGAAAACCCCCGCATACACATTTGGCTAGAAAAAATAAGGTTTTTTGTCTTTTCAATGCAACATCTAACTCGATTTTTAAATATTGTACATACATACAATATTTTGGAAAAAAACCTATTTTGAAATTTTGGGTGGCTCGAAATTGATTTCAGACCTATGATTTCTTTGGCAAAGTTTCTTGGAACGACCCATAGAAGCAAAATCGCGATGTGCCTTTGAGGCAATAAATTTGACCCACCCAAGTATACATATACGTAGTGGTACCATAAGTTCTGTCCTTTGTTCAAATGGGTTCAATTAAACTAAAACCTTGAAATAAACAAAATGTTTTCTTGGCATTTTTTCTCCTTGCACAAAGGAACAAAAAAACTACATGTCACTCGAAATGACCACCTCCGGCTTTTACACACTCCCTCATCCGTTCAGGCCACTCGTCAACCGCTGAACGCACCACTTCTTCGGGAATAGAAGCTGCTGATTTCTTCAAATCGGCCTTAAACGACCCGATATTTCAATGAGATTTGCTGCAGGCCCTCTCTACATGCGGTAGTCCAGCGGATTGAGATCGAGGCTTCCAGAAGGCCAATCCTCCGCGGCTGTGAAGTCGGGAAAATTTCGGCAGACCACCTCTATATTGTCTTGCTGAAACGACTAGTCTTGCTTATTAAACAGAGTGTCGTTCAATGATTTCACTGCCTTCACCAAAATATCTCTCTGATAGTTCGCTGCCTTGGTTTTCTCCCCTTGTTCACAAAAATCCAGCTAGGTGGCACAGTCGTATGCAACGCCCCACCAAAAAAAGACTGAAGCAGGATGGTGGCTTCTTTGAACCCTTCGAATTTTTCCGGCAGCTTCCCGAGAACGTGAGCGCCATTTTGACGGTTGAATTTTTCTTCCACCGTGAAAATTTTTTCATCACTGAAGAGGATTCACCTGTGTCCCCCGTTCGCGTACCGCTGACATAACGCCTTCGCTCTTGTGGCTAGTATTTTTTTCGAAGCTGGTGTCAGCAGCTGTCCTGTGATCCTTCTGTAAGTCCCAAGTTGCAGGTGCTGTTTGATAATCCGGGACATCGTCCTTTTTTAGATTTTCATCTCCCGGGCCATGATTTTCTGTTTTTTTCTGTCGAAGAGGGTTTCGAAAATTCGAGCAGCTTTGACTTTTACAGCTGCTGGCGTCCTCGAGGTGTACGAGCGGCCACTTCTAGCTCCGTGGATTGAGGAGGTCTCGTCGAACCGTTTGATGCACCGGTAAACAAACTTTTGGAGAAATTTTCAAAGGTTTTAGCAAATTGAAAATCTCTACCGGCGATTTGTTGCACTTGTGCAGCTCGATCACAGCGATATGATTTTCCTCCACGCTCTATTTCATGTTAGTTCCGCGACGAAACGACCCAAACTGGGAAATATTTTGCAATACAGGATCGACTTTATGTTTTGTAAACAAAGCCGCTCGCGAGCGTCAGACCTATAACGCTTTCGTACTCACAGAACTTAGGGACAGAACTTATGGCACGACTATGTACATACATACTTCCCATCTACTCGAGACAAGTCTATGGGCCACTGTCTGTTTATGAAGCGTTATCGCGATACACGAATATTACTCGTAAGTAACAATCAAAACATTTCTTCTTCGCAACATTTTCGATTTCGACCATTATGGGAACTAGAGTTGTCATTGTTCAGCTGTTGCGAAAATATCCAAACACAGGTAATTGACTTATTACCCGAAGAGTCGGCAATTTTAATTGACTTTGAACTAGTTGGAGACCCTGGGAGACTACCTGAATACGCTCTGTACTCATATTATAGCAACTATACTATTCAGATATTTATCGCATTAAAGTGAAAATGCAATATATCTTTTGATTTTACAATACAAGTTGAAACGATGAAATGGACCAAAGCAGATGAATATGAAGCAACATTTCAAAGAGGTTTCTGCAGTCACCGATGTTTGTGATAAATATAAATAAAACTTTTCTGTTTTTGATGTGTACTATGGAGAATGTCTGTAAGCTACCTGATTGGTAGTGCAACAAAGATTTTTCTGGAGTTAGCCCATGTTTGACCGCGACATTGCCTAATAGTATGTACTATGTACTACACTACTTTATGCTACGCTTAGACACACGGAGTGAGTGATTGGCTTGCTATGTGGGGCTCTTCAGTTATGATGGGTCTTTTACGCAAGTCGAGCTAAAGTGTTCATTAAATTGAAATAGTGGCACCATTTAGTAACGTAGTTAAGTCAGTCTAATTTACAACTTACAAATTAGCAATACAAATTGCTTCTGACAACAATTTGATTTAAATGCGCAAAGTTATGGCCGTTGTAACATGAAAGGTTTTATTTACGGCAATTTAGATGCGAAATTTAAGTTAATTATACTTTGGTTATTGTTTTGTTGAAACTTTTTGACTAGTTAGCCTGTTGAGATTTTCAGAATACAGTTTAAAATGTCCTGAGTCATTATTGAATACGTGAGTGCATATTAGCATAATGATGGTTACTGCTCTGTTGGTGTGTAATTAAAGGTTGTTACAAGACTAAGCTCATACGTTGCGCTAATTCCTAGTGCGGCATAGCGCGTCAACTATTCCTAGAAAGCCTAGTTGACGTTTCATAAGCATAAACTGGTTTTGGATGATGCATTGCATACTGCTAGCATGTACGACTGGTCAACACAACAAAGGATGAAAATAGCACAAAAACCCGTGGCTAAAGGGGAATTCGAACCCGTGAAGCGAATTCTAAATCTCATTTTCATTGCCGATTCAGAAATATTTATTTATTGCATGGGAGTTTGTTTGAGGGGGCAAGGACAATTTTTAATTTTGGAAAAAAATCCCCTGGGGAATTAAGAAAACTTTATTTCTATTGGTTTATAAAAATGGAGAAATATTGTAAAGCTTGTTTGTATCTCTTTCTAAGCAATTATGTCTAATGCATTCGATATATTCGGACGATATTGCATTCGAAATATTTGTGCCCCCCCCCCCCCCCCCCCCGCCCCTTCGCCTATTAATGCGTATTGCATGTATATAATTTAATTCTAGCAAACACATACTAGGCCAGTTAAATTAAATATTAATACTAAAAATTAGGGAATGATCTGGAAATAATTTTATTCTCTTCTATAAATACTCGATGCATGGAAACTGAGTTTGCACGGTCGCAGAAGGTGAGCTTAACTTTTGGTGGGCGAAAATCCGGGAAATTTGAGTCTTTTTTAGGGTTTTGTAGTAAAAACAAAACCCTTATGAAATCGGTCAAATGTCTGTCTGTCTGTCCATCTGTCCATGAAATATCTCACGAACGGCTGAAGCTACATATATGAAATTTTGTGAGAATATGTAGAATTGTTACAGTTCGGAGAAAGCGATTCGTTGTAATAGGCTGACTTTAAGGGGAGGTCCCCATAGAGGGGAAATGATGTTCAAATTTTTTTTTCATCTGGTGTTGGCAAGTGGGGTATCATGAGAAAGGTAACACCAAGTACATTCCATTTCTGGTATTTTCATCAAATTTTAAAAGAGGGGAAAAGGGGTAGAGGGGAAAATACGTGATCCGAGTTTGTCCCCCCCCCCCTTGCATTTCAAGACCGTTATACTTAGAAATATGAAAATTTACAGAAAAGCGGCATTTTACTAGTGTAAAAAACCTAGATTAATAGAATTTTGAAATCTCATCAGAAAAGGTTGTAGTCCGGATGGCGCAACGGTTAGCACGTTCGCCTTCAACGCACTGGGCCCCGGTTCGATTCCGGGGATTTACGTGTCGGACTATGAGCCCACTCAGCTGTTAAATGAGTACCCATTATGGGGTAAATAGCTCGGTTGAGCGTATTGCTGATCACATACCTCTGCACAAAAACCGTCACGATCTAGAAAATGAGATGATGCTAACTCATCTCGAGGCCGTGGTTCAAATTGGACTGTTGCGCCAGTTATTTATTATTATTTTCAGAAAAGGTTAATAATACTACATTTCTATAGTTGCAGTAAGAACACCCCTGCACCCCCTAAAGCATACCCGAGGTCAAAAATGTTGATGACCAATGATAACCAACATCATAGGCAATAATATCTCTAAGTTTTATTACAATCACATATTATTTAATAATAGTACATTGATTTAAAGTTAGGCATTTTGACACTATCCACGCAAAAAATACACCTACCGGCTTCATACATAGGTGTGAGTACTACTTTCATGTTGTTTTTCGTAGTGCGAATTGCAGTTATTTAATTAATCATTTTTGAAAAGGTAAAGATTGGTTGGGGGCGCTGTGTTTTAATTGGCCAACTTTACCGGGTGGAAGGGGGGGTCCACATAGAGGCGAAATTAAGGTAAAAAACTTTGTTCACTGGCATAGGCAAGTGAGGTGTCGTGAGAAAGTAATGTTGAGTACATTCCATTTTTTGCATTTTCTTGAAATTTGTAGAAAGGGGAACAGTGGGGGAGGAGAAAATATTAGTTCGTAATTTGTCGGCGATATTTATATACCAAAATAAGCGCTTGCTACAAAACCCTCGGATTGCGGGCGTAGCCCTCTATATTCCGGTTCCATTTTAATATTATCCTTGTAATTCGGAAACGGTGCCTCGGATTGAAAAAAACTTTCAGCAGCAAATTAAAGAACGTTGAATTCTGCGTCTAATGCATTGCTCAAAGGTGAAATTTGGTTCAGTGGCGTTGTCAAATTCGATAGTCAAGAAACGATAGTTTTCGAGGCTTCTGAGGAAAATCACACTTTACCACTTTTCAAACCCACAGATCATTGAAACGGATGCTCCAAATGAAAAAGCTTATGTGTTTCAGTTAAAGCTAATTTGATTGCAAGTCTAACGAGGTCAATGTTTTTATTTCGGCCTATTTTTATTATCCCGGTAAATATATCAGCTAGAAGTTTTATTTTAGTCTCAAATTGTAAATAAATTACTCTAGTTAAAAATGAAACCGGAATATAGAGGGCTACGCCCGCAATCCGAGGGTTTTGTAGCAAGCGCTTATTTTGGTATATAAATATCGGCTCCTTGCTCTTCTTCATACCACTCAGATTGATAAAAAAAAAACACAATTAAAATGTCTTACCCACTTACATTTTTACGAACTAATATTTTCTCCTCCCCCACTATTCCTCTTTCTACAAATTTCAGGAAAATGCGAAAAAATGGAATGTACTCAACATTACCCTTCTCACGACACCTCAGTTGCCTATACCAGTCGATTAAAAAAAAAATTTACCTTAATTTCGCCACTATGTGGACCCCTCCCCCCTTCCACCCGGTAAAGTTGGCCAATTACGACGCATCTAATCTTTACCCTTTCAAAAATGATTAATTAAATAACTGCAATTCGCACTACGAAAAACAACATGAAAGTAGTACTCACAACTATGAAGCCGATAGGTGTATTTTTTGTGTGGATAGTGTCGAAATGCCTAAATTTGAATCAATGTACTATTATTAAATATTATGTGATTGTAATGAAACCTAGGGATATTATTGCCTATGATGTTGGTTATCATTGGCCATCAATATTTTTGACCTCGGGTATGTTTAAGGGGTGCAGGGGTGTGCTAACTGCAACTATAGAAATGTACTATTATTAACCTTTTGTGATGAAATTTCAAAATTCTATTAATCTAGATTTTCTACGCTAGTAAAATGCCGCTTTTCTGCAAATTTTCATATTTCTAAGTATAACGGTCTAGAAATGCAAGGAGGGGGGGGACAAACTCGGATCACATATTTTCCCCTCTATCTCTTTTCCCCTTTTTTCAAATTTAATGAAAATACCGGAAATGAAATGTACTCGGTGTTACCTTTCTCATGATACCCCACTTGCCTATACCAGATGAAAAAATTTGTTTGACCTTCATTTCCCCTCTATGGGGACATCCCCTTAAAGTCAGCGTATTACAACGAATCGCTTTCTCCGGCGAATTATAATAATTCTACATACTCCCACAAATTTTCATGTATGTAGCTTCAGCCGTTCGTGAGATATTTCATGGACAGACGGACAGACATTTGACCGATTTCATAAGGGTTTTGTTTTTTATACAAAACCCTAAAAAGGTTGCAAGGTTTCTCGCAAGACCAATTTGGGGCATACTAAAAAGAAACTGGACAAGCCAAACAATTTGGCGACTTTTCAACGTGGTGGTTCTTTCGCGGTGGTGGGGAGGGAATAGAAAACAATGTACTACAATAACTTAAATAATGTATCAAAAATCCAAACTACTCTAATTAAAGCAACCAGTGTTATAACAATTTGACTGACCAAAGTAATTTAACCTCTGCAAAATCAACGACTCTTTTTTAGTAAGAACGCAATAACTCAAAAACTATACCAGGTAGTATATTCTAGTCAAGACTGAATCGCAGGTAATATAAAACAGAAAAAAATTCCAAATCAACTTTTACGGAAAAATCAAACTTAGATTTCACTACGTTACTTTGAAGTGAGATGTCTGCAAAATCTACATAAGTTGATCCAGTGTGTTATTACGTGTTAAACGAAAAAAAAAACGTGGTCTGCAGATGGAATTTGATTCCATCTCCAGTGAGCAATTATTCTGTGGAAATACCTATATACTTTACTTTTTTTTTTACTTGTCATAATAATTTGATTAATTGCTATTTTATTAACCAAATGTAACTGGAATTATATCCGTTCACTTTAACAGAAAAACAATTTCTCCTCCTGTGTACAGAAGTTTATGTAATATTTGTGTGTAGAATTTTTCGTGTACACGTTTCAAAGGATATTTCTTAGGTATTTGTAATGAACCATATTATGGTCTGGTAGTGCTGCTCCCACCGGCAGATCGAAGCAGCACCTGATGAGTAGTGATCTGTTGGTGGTACGAAACCAGAGGCCGAGGGTCCCATTACACCCGGACCCAGGTGCGACCGCGTGGGCGTCTGATCCGTCTGCCAACCATTCCATCCTTATCGACTATTTTTTGTTTTATTCCCCATTTTTACCTCCCCTGTTTGTGTTGTCTTCCCCAGGCCTATGAATTTTTGTTAATACGTAAAGGACAGGGGCAACGAGCGGCGAAAACCCCACCCACATCTCCCGAACTGAGCTACAGCAAGTATAGGCCACTGCTTAGCTCGTTGAGGGGCCTTTTTCTTCGCCAGATGGCACGGCCCGACCTTCACGGTCACTATGCTACCTAGGCTCCGTCCCCACGGGCATTTTCGGATGCCCACCGAACCGTCCGTTACAATTATTATTACAATTATTGACTTGTTAAACTTTTATAGCCGTCATTTTTTTAGTATAGTTGATAGAGATGCCTTACAAATATACAGATAGAGAGCACGCCGATATGGTATTCGTGTATGATGTTGCCGGAGGGAACGGATACGACGCAATTTAAGAATACAGCCCACGTTTCCCACAAAGAAAACTTCCAGACAGACATACGTTTCAGAGTACATATCGGATCCTTGCAGAAACAGTCGGAACACAAAACCGTATCGACAAGGAATATCGTCGGCGTGTCGGAATTAAAAGAGAAGAAGAGATCCTTTAGGTCTTTGATGACAATCCTAGCTTCAGTGCAAGAAGGGTCGCGCTTCAGCTGGATATCCCGCGTACGATAATACAGCGAAGTCTTCATTCCAACCATCGCAACCCGTACCATATTATCGAAGTACAGGATTTACTTCCAACAGATTGCAAGAAGATGATTACCTTCTCTCTAGGTGGTTTCAAGAAAGAAAAGCGGCCGATCGTAGTTTCGCAAGGGAACTCCTATGGACTGATGAGGCTACGTTCACGCGCAGTGGTGTTTTTAATAAGCGGAACAGCCACATTTGAGCTGAGGAAAGTCCGCATGCAATTCGCACTTTTTGCTTCAAACACGAGTTCAGCGTAAATGTCTGGATAGGTATACTTGGCGATAAACTCCTTGATCCAATTATTCTTCCTCAACGACTAAATTTATCTGTCTTCCATCAAATACTGAAAAATCAAGTAGCGCCAACAATGCTGGACAATATTCCTATTGCCCGACGAAAGGACTTTTGGTGGCAGATGGACGGATACCCGACTCACAGCGGGAGAACAGTTACCGAGTTTTTGAATGATGAACTCGGATTTGACGGTGCGGCCCAGTAGCATGGCCTCCGAGAAGTCCCGACCCAACGCCTCTAGATTTTTATGTATGGGGTAATGTGAAAAACGCAATTTACAGCCAACCGATCGTCTCCCGGGAGCATCTGCTGCAAAAAATCAAAACAGCGTGAAACGATATGAAGGTAAAGCGGGAAGAAGTCCTTAAAGCAGTTTCACCTACCGGTAAAAGATGTCGTTTGTGCATCCACCAAGAAGGAGGCCATTTTGAATTGAATAAACATAGTCTAACAGGGAAAATTTTACCATGTTAAGCTAATTTGATAGGCTAACTAGTGTAGTTTTAAGGAGTTGTTGTAATGATTTTTTTTATTTTTTATTTATAAATGTTATCAATGTTCTTGTTTTTTTTAATTCACTAGAGAATTTCCTTTGTACTTCCTAAAATAAAACCTTTTCGTGTAATCATTCGATGGTCAATTTGATTTCGCTTTAAGGCAAGGTTCAAGTCAATTTATTCCATCTGCAGACCACGTTTTCTTTCGTTTAATACATAATATTCGAAAAATTTTCAACACTAAGTACTAATATTTATATGTCATTCGACAGCTGAAACATGGGACAACTTTCGTAAACTTTGTAGACATCCCAGTTTAAAGTACCGTAATGAAATATTGGTTTTTAGGTTTAGGTTTTTCCGTGAAAAGTTGATTTTGAATTTTTTTCAGAATTGAAACGGTTGTATCTCAGAAGTTACATTGAATTTTACAACGATGGAGATGTTATTATAAAAAAAATTTTACATAATTTTAGAAAATGGGGTCAATTTTGGACTTCAATAAGCCAGAGGCTGGCAAATTTGAGTTTTCCCCAGAAAATCTAGCTTTTGAACAAGAACAACTAAAAATGCGATAACTCTGTAAGGGTAAATGATAGAGGGACCATTCAAGCGATGTTGTTCCTCAAACAGGGTGTAAAATATACCCTAGCCCTATGGCGGTTTCGTCGCGGACCACCCTGTATCAAGTAAAATACGATAAAACAGCAAAATTTTGATTGTGCGCTCCATTTTAAACAAGCTATATTTAGTAAACAAAGCATCTGATTTCTCCGGGGTTTTCTCTATTTTTTAGGCAAGATATAACCTGCGATTCAGTCCTCACAAGAATATATTACCTGGTATAGCTTTTGAGTTATTGCGTCTTAATTTAAAAAAAAAGTCGGTGATTTTGCAAAGGGTAAATTACTTTGGTCAGTCAAATTGTTATGACACTGGTTACTTTAATTAGGGTAGTTTTGATTTTTGATAGATTGTTTAAGTTGGTACATTGTTTAAAAATTTGAGTTTTATATTTCCCCCCACCACCGCGGACGACGCCACCATGTTGAAAATTCGCCAAATTGTTTCGCTTAACCAGTTTCTTTTCAGTATCTCCTAAATTGATCTTTCAATAAACCTTGCAAAGTTTTTTTAAACTGAAGTAATTCGTCTATAATCTGAGACTAAAATAAAACTTCTAGCTGTTATACTTACTGAGATAGAGCTTTTAAAGCACAAATCGCTGAGCAGGCATTTTCGAATTTTTGCGCATAACTAGTCTAAAAATGAGTCGAGTTAAAAACATTGATCACGTTAGGCTTGTAATCAAATAATCTTCAACTTTTACAAATAAGCTTTTCTATTTGGAGCATCCGTTTGAAAGATCTGTGAGCTTGAAAAGTGATAAAGTGTAATTTTTCTCCAAATCCTCGAAAATTGTCCTTTCTTGACTATCAATTTTGACTACACCACTGAACTGAATTTCATTTTTGAGCAATGCACGCAGAATTCGACGCACTTTAATTTACTGCTACAAGTTTTTTTTCGATCCGAGGCACCATTTACGAGTTATAGGGATAATATTAAAAAAAAAGAGCTAAAATTTGTTGGATTCCCGTCCACTAAAAGTTAAGCTCACCTTTTGAGACAGTGCAAACTCAGTTTTCATGTTTTGAGTATCGATAGCAGACATTAAAATTATTTGCAAATATTTCCCTAATTTTTAGTTAAGAGCCTTCAAATTGGCCTAATTTTACTAGCCTATACAGATTGCCATAATCAAAATTTAGTTCTAAGTTTGTCGGCTTTAGATTAGTGGGCATTGGTGGTAGATAGATAGATAGATATAAAAATACGAGCTACTTTCCCAGCAGGAAGGCACTGCGACCATAAAGATCTATTGTGCCGTAGCTCATTAATCCAAAAGACCGTCCACCCTTCTAATAAAGGGCAGTAAGTCTTTAGCAGGAATCAACCTGAATTCTGCAGTGCTGATAGTAGCCTGCCCGAGGAGTGACATCCTAAAACGCGCGATGGCGGGACATTCGCACAAGAGGTGCTTGGTCGTTTCCACGTCTTCCAGACAAAGACGGCATTCAGTCTCGCTTGACAGACCCATCTTGTTCAGGTGATATCTGACCAAGTGATGGCCAGATATGTACCCAACTAGGAGTCTTAGGTGGGTTCTACTCATTCGAGTAGTACCCTTGTGACTGAAGGGCATTATCAGCTCCTTTGATTGACGAAGCCCTGGAAGGTTATCCCAGTACTGTTGACGCAATAGTGCCGACCACTCTGTGATCCGCAGTTTGGCCGAGGCCAGTCCAAAGCCACAGTAAGGCTCAGGTCCATGAAAACGATTGGATGATCCTTGTCTAGCAAGTTTATCCGCAGCCTCGTTCCTCTCAATGCCCTGGTGGCCTGGCACCCAACACAAGAAGACTCGGTTTTTGGTTGCCAACAGTTGAAGGAGATTGTAACACTCCTTCACCAGTTTTGAAGAGACCTTAAATGAGGAGAGCGCTTTTATAGCTGCTTGGCTGTCTGAGTAGATAGCAATGTGAGCGCCGCGAAGTCCAGTTTCCAAGATTACCCTGGCGCAGACCTCAATGGCGTGGATCTCAGCTTGAAAAACGCTGGGCGAGACTCCCATTGCGATCGAAATCCTGGTGTTGGGTCCAAAGACACCTGCACCAACACCCTGTTCTGTTTTAGACCCATCGGTGAACCACTTGATACATCTAGGGTCTTGATCTCCGAGCTCTAGATTAGTATCGTAGAGCGATGACCGAACGATCACGGCCACCGAGCGCACCAAGTGATGGTTGCGCGACAAAATTTTAAAATAATTTGGTGTTCATTACACATTTTATCTCACTAACTTCTAAAAGTAACTAGACATGATCGCGCAGAAGTACGACCATTGTAGCATTAAATATCATAGAACAGTGGAAATGGGGAGATTTTTTTTTATTGAGTTTGACGTTCTTCTTACAATCCTCATCACAGAGAACCACTAAAATATACATCGTTTTTTAATATTTCTCATTTACTTTAAATTCCACCTCTAGATTCTCTAATCAATTCAGTCTAATGCCCGTTTTGATAAATGCTCAATAATACCATATGCATTATGTTGACATATTTCTAGAACATCCAAAGGGAAGACCATCGCTACATCTTATTGACACTAAAGATACAATCGCAATTTCCTACCAGCAATCAACACTTTCCCGCTTGATATTATCTAAAGTGTGGGTTGCACTATTTTGAACTTAACGCATTAAATTGCAATCATGGTGAATTAAATCGTTTGCACTTAGAATTGGCATGCAATCTGCTGGGAGAAATTAAATTCAAACTATGTATTTGCATCGGGTTATCTTAAGTTGAGGCTAATGCTTTGCATGCATTGCATTTTATCACATGGTCATTTGCATATTTTCCCTATGAATGCGGAGTAAATTAATTACTTCTTTTAACCATTGAATTCAATATTAATATGTATATATATTTTTAGATTTTTTTTTTAATTAAAAAAATTTAGGTTTATATTCGGAAAAGCAAGTTACTCTACTAGTGTATGCATCGAAGTCTTTCGTTTTTTCTTCTTCTTTTTTTTAATTTTTGCAGGGTTGAGGATATATGTATTCTTATTGTTTTTCTTTATTATCTTTATGCCTATCTGTCCCAAACGGGATCTGGCTTTAGTAAACTGTCCCATACATTCGCGCGGGATTTTGGTTCCGATCATACACGTAGTTTGATTTCAATTTTCCTATCAATTTTCAGTTGTTTTGGGGACTTGTTGGATATATTGTAATAGGGTTACATAATATGTACATGTAAAAATAAAGAATATGAAGTTGAGATAATAAAGAAAAACGACAATTTTACGAGTATTCTTTTGTTTTTGTGAAAGTTCATCGCATCACGTCAATATTGCGCTAAACCCCCCCACATATCCGTTGCCAGTTTATTAATATAAAAGTTGATCGCAAAGTCATGAGAACATTCAAGACGATCGTGCAGTCATGACTCACACGGAATGTTCGTGCGCTTCACACTCTAATCAGGTGTAAAGACATCACGTGTCAATTGATAAGGTACCTGTCATGCATTCGGATTAGCTGAGGTAAAAATCTTAGATACACACATATGTCTACCGCTGTGGGCTGTATTGCGGTTTGCATGTTCAATGTCACCACAACATGTCAATTGGTCACACTTTGCAACTAATGACATCCGAAAGAGCATGTCCAATAGTTGAATGGAATGAGGAAATAATCTCCAACGAATTTGGCCTGTTAAGTGAGGTCTCAATGTGTAATTGATAATAATTGTCTTGAAGATGGCTTTCATCTATTGTTAGTTACTTAATAGTGTGAATGTGACATGGTCAGCAAGCAACACTTGACGATATTGAATTGAGCAAATTAAAAATGGTCCACCTCGTATGAAAATTATCAATATTGTACTATGTATGATCGAGGTAATAATAAAAGTAGGCTAAGGTTAATTCAGGAGTTGAATTTGATTTACATATTTGGACAAGTAATTGCGTTTAACGGGAGATTTATGAGAAAAAAATAACGATTGAAAACACCAGAGAAAAACAATTTATGTCCACTTTTAGTGAAAATACGATTAATATTGTCATCTACAGTGCGCGTTCAGCGGACGGTGTCTATTCGGTCAACGCTCTATGATCTATAATAGAGAGGACGGAGGTTAGATCCTCGGCGCGAACAAAAACTGACTGTGGAGACTAGTAGAACTAATATTGCGCTCCGAGCGTGACAATGTAAAGTAATACAGCTCGGATAGGAGGTGTATACTAACAACTGCAGGTCCGAATAAAAAATATGCTATCGAACGTGAACAGGGCATAGAAATGGAATAGATGTTGATGCGCCCATGCCCCTGGAGGAGTCAAGGCAATTAACACTGTCCAGAAAGAATATTCTCCACCTTGAAGCGCTTCATTAGAAAAAGTATTTGCGTTTCCATTTGAAACAGGGGAGGCACAGCTCTACTCAAAAACAACAAACTCATTTTTCTCTGCATGCACGCTATGTGTGCATAAAAGGTTATCGTTTCAAAAATCCCTTTATTCTACTCCCTTGTTAATTTTTTCAAAGTACTACATGAGCTGAAAGTTCTCGGGATATTTCAATAGGTGGCACCACTAGAAATGAGCATAACTCATTTCAAGAGGTTCATCTATCACTAGTTTATGTATGAAGTTTCATGACATTTCGTTCATTCATTTACAAGCTACAGTCGTTTGAGTGACGCTACTTTCGCCTTCGTAAAAAAATGGAAAAACAGGAATATCGCATCTTGAAGAAACATTGTGTTTTGATGGAAAAGAAAAACTTCTGAACAATCATTGCAATGGTTGCAGAAATGTTATCCCACATCTGCTCCTTCGAGATTAACAGTTGATCGGTGGTTTAGTGAACTTAAAATGTGTCGTACAAGCACCAAAGGCGCTCCTCGCTCTAGAAGGCAAAAAGAGGCTACGAACGCGGAAATCGTAAAGCAAGTGCATCGAATCATTTTGAATTATCGTAAAGTGAAGTTGCGCGTGTTAGCCGTAGGCGTCTGAAAAGAATGGCCGGGATACATTTCACACGATCTTTTGGAGATGAAAAGCTATCGGCACGATGGGTACCGCGTTTGTTGACCGTCGACCAAAAACAGCAGCGCGTTGACGATTCAACGGCCGGTTCGGCGTTGTTGCAGCGTAATCGAGCGGATTTTTTTTCGACGTTTTGTGACGACGGATGAAACATGGGTCCATTACCTGAGTCTAGTAGGCAGTCTGCAGAGTGGCTGGAAAACCAAAGCGGCCAAAAGGCCAACGCTGGGTTGGGAACGATATGGCCTCCGTTTTTTTTGAATACGCATGTCATAATCTTCATCGATTACCTGCAGAAAGGAAAAGCAGTCACAGGAGAGCATTATGCAGTGTTATTGAATAAACTGATCGACAAAATATAGAAAAAACGGCCCCATATGGAGAAGAAAAAGTTATGTACCATCATGATAGCACACCGTCACACACGTCCTTGAAAGCGATGGCCAAATTAGACCAGTTACGATTCAAATTGGTTGCCAACCCACCGTATTCTCCAGACAATCTAAATCTAATATAGAGAAAACAAAACAATAAATAGCTGAAAAAACTACACTTTAAGAGACAAAAACATAAATAAATAAACAGAAACCCTACAAAACAATCAGCAAATGAACTAAAACTAATTAATTAAACATAAACTATCTACACTAAGGCACAATAAAATTAATTTGGGAGCTTTTTATTAAAAACTTGGGAAAGATCTGGAAATAATTTAAATCCCTTCTATAGATACTGAATACATGGAAACTAAATTTGCACGGTCGCAGAAAGTGAGTTTAACTTTTACTGGGTGAAAATCCGAGAAATTTGAGCCCTTTTTTTTAATATTATCCTTATAATTCTTAAACAGTGCATCGGATCGAAAAACTTTGTGTGAGTAAATTAAAGAACGTTGAATTCTGCGTCCAATATACTGCTCAAAGTTGAAATTCGGTTCAGTAGCGTAGTCAGAAGCGATGCTGACACCATGCTGAAAAGGCTCCTAATTGTTTGGCTTGTCCAGTTTCTTTTTAGTATCTCCTAAATTGGTCTCACAAGAAACTTTGCAAAGCTCTTTTAAATTAAAGTAATTTATCTACAATTTGAGACTAATAGTACGTTTACGCTGGACTTGAAATCGCGGATTTCGAATAGCTGGCTCCGAAATCCCGAAAGTGTTTACGCTGATACTTTTCAGATTTCATTTGACAATTAATAAATTAAATTGAGTTTTTACGTCAATTACTAGTCAAATTTTAACTTTGCTTGACAGTTGACAATTAAATATTTGGGGTATTTTTAGTTTCCGGGGCCCGGGGTGAAAAAATCGTTTTTCACTCGAATTTTTTGTCACTTATCACTCGCGTCACCCTAAGACTCTCAAATTTGCAAAAAAAAAAAAATTTTTTTTAATTTTTAAATTTTTTTTTTATTTTTATATTTTTTTTTTATTTTTTTTATTTTTAATCTTAATTTTTTAATTTTTTTTCCTTAATTTCTTGTTCTAATGATTTATACTGAGTGTTTGGTGTGTTTAAAACTGATCAAAACGCTGTTGCACGCAGAGCGAGCGAAGCGAGCGTTCATGTTTGTGCGATATTGAGGGTTGCGATCCCTTAAGCGCGGAGCGAGCGTAGCGAGCGGAGCCCACGCAAGGCGATTTGCGAATATTTCAATTTTCCATGCCTCCAATATTCCAAACACTCAGTATAAATTATGAAAAAAAAAATTAAAAATAAAAAAAAAATTAAAACTTAAAACAAAAATTAAAAATAAAAATTAAAAAATTTTTTTTTTTGCAAATTCTCGACTTTTAGAGTGACGCGAGTGAAAAGTGACAAAAATCCGAGTGAAAAGTGATTCCCCCAGCCGAGGCCCCGGAAACTAAAAGGTTGCCACGTTCTCCACAGGTCTCGATTTGTCGATGAAAGCAGCACTACCAGAATATGGTCCATTACAGGTGGCTCGTTACAACTGCTAGAGTGGCACAAACAAGCACGAAATGATTCGATAATGCTAAAATGGGAAAACAAGAATTTTGAACAACCTGTGGGTCTGACAGACCCATACGTCGGTACGTAAAGGTTAAATATCAGGTGAATACCTCTAACCCCAATGCAGATAGTATAGTAACAAACATTGTCACGATTCTTTATGTCATTTATTGCTTTCAATAAATTAGATTAAATATAGTGGAGACAATTTCATTGTAGACAATCCAGACAAGCCTATTGTTTACGGTTTGACCTTCACTGTCTGAGAGGCATAATAAAAAATTCAATTATTTCTGAAAAGTATCTGTCCAATGAGCTATGATTTATTATAGTTGAAAAAATATATATGTATATACCACCAGTATATGTATTATTATATATATGTATCAACTAAGATACTAGTATGAATGACTAAAATGTTTTTAAACGTTGATCTTCATTTTTAATTATCATTTATCTTTATTAATAGTCGGATAATGATCCGCGCTAAACATAGCATCGTAAATGATCGGCCATAGCATTTAAATTTCATTTAGTTTTTATTTAAAACAATTGAAATATAGTATATGGATTTAAATTGTGATCCGATAGTATTGCTGAACTTGAGACTTATCCCCTTTGGTTTTTAGTCGTTTTCAAGTTGCGTTAAAAGTAAGTTCTATTCTCATAACATCGAAATAAACAGATAATATTTGATTTTCGACGAGACAATTATTTCAAAGCTGAAGGATGAAATATATGCCTTAGACCGTTTTTATACAGAACATTTACAGGAGCCGTTTGATCTGCCCGCCCGCGACGGAAAATAAATATGAGATATTATCACCTAATTAAGTGCCAATTAGGTATTCCACTCAAAGTACTCCAACCGAATCGCCACAATTAATTATTTTATATGGGGGTGCTAGCTTGACGTCACGCTGACACCCCCATTTTTTTAAACCCCATGGATCAACCTCCAAATAAGCATAGAATAAGAGTATTAATTAAGTGCTAATTTGGTGCAACATTCCCGAATTAAGTGCTCTTGGATCACCCCAAGCTTTGACGCCAACTGAATTATCCCCAGCGGCATATCTCAAACTCCAAATATGTAAGCGCATTATGAAAGCATTAATTAAGTGCTAACTTGGCGCTCTATTTTCGAATTGATTGCCCCTGCAGAATTGCATGATAAGATTATTTTAATATTGGGGTGCTAGCTCGGCATTACGCCAGCATCCCCATATAAAAATTATAATTCCCGCCATTCCTGCAGGTGCACTTAATTCGGGAGTAGAGCACCAAATTAGCACTTAACTAACGCTTCTATTCTGAGGGAAACGAAAAAGCCGATGAGCTGGCCAGGAGGGAGCCGCCCTAGAAAGCTCTCATGCGGAATCTGTTTGTATTTCGCTGAGGACTGTTAAGAGCAAAACCTCCTCTTGCTACCTCAATGTTGCGGATTTCAAATGGCGGAATCTGCCCACCTGCGCCGTATCAAAGAAGATATAGCCCCCCTATGACAGAAGGAAAACATCTGAGCTATTGACCAAGTCCCGTAGAAGTGTAGCCAGGCTCACGACGGTCATTACAGAACATTGCCCTATCGAAAAACATGCAATAAGGCTTGGTATCCCTTATAATACGCATTGCCGCAGCTGTGGGAATCAGGATGAGAAAGAAACCCTCACTTGCTTCCTCTGTGAATGCCCGGCTCTCGGTAGGGCCTGAAATCGGGTATTGGGTGGGCCTTTCTTGTTATCCTGGGGGATGTGTCAGGAGTGAAGATCGGGGAGCTGCTGTACTTCCTGAACTCCTCCGGTTGGATCTAGGCACCCATGCATCCCCTGTTAATTCAACCATCTTCTTTTAACCAATTTTACTGAGGTGTGTTACAAAACGGCGCATTCGCGCTAATTGAGCTCTGGAAAGTTGTGCTTCAGCCACCACTTATACATACAAACAACGCTTTTATTATACGCTTTTATTATACGCTTATTTGGAAATGTAGCTTAATAAAGTGGGGGTGCTAGCGTGACGTCAAGCCAGCAACCCCCCCCCCCCCCCCCCCCCGCCTCAAACAAAAATTATAATTTTTGATAATTCGGGAAGAGCACCTAATCTGGGAATAGAGCACAAAATTAGCACTTAGTAAACGGCTTTAATATACGCTTATTTGGAATTTGATATTGTTGAAAAATGAACTAAAATATTGAATTAATTTAAACCGCTCCCGCCGCCATACATTAAAACTTGTAACACTGAACTGAACTATTTTGTACATTCTAGTACACATATTCCTAGTACATACTTTTTCTTCCTTACTTCCGTTTTTGTCATCCAAGTAGACACATCGTTTCTAGACTGACCATTGTTAACATTGTCAATTATCATTATAATCATTATAATTATAATAAAAGTATTATCACAGAACCCGATAGTCTCAACAGGTTATGGGCCCAGGTAATCGTTTTTAAATTCAAACCAGTTCTGTGAAAAATACCCGTTCAGAAACAATCATCGACCGGCCCATCTAAAATGGCTGAAAGCGTGCTCACCAAGAACATTGCCAAATTCGATGGCTCGAACTACCAGATTTGGAAATTTCAAATGGAGACGATTCTCGTCGCAAACGATCTAATGGAGATCGTCAAGGGAACAGCGAAATCGCCGCCCGTGAAAGATGACAATAAGACTCATTGCGATCAGTGGAAGAAGGACAACGCCAAAGCTATGTTTATTATTTCAACTGCCTTGGAGGATAGACATCTAGAATGTCTAATTACGTGTGTCACAGCTGCGGAAATGTGGAATAAGCTGAGTAACATTCACGAGCAGAAAACAGAGACAAACAAGTTGTCATTGATGCAAAAGTTTCATGACTACAGAATGCAGCAGAACTCATCAGTTGCAGAACATATAGCGAAAATCGAGAACATGGCTCGTCAACTGAAAGATCTAGGTGAACAAGTGTCTGACATTTCAATCATGTCCAAAATTTTGGGAAGTCTTCCTTCGAGGTACAATAATTTAATTACTGCGTGGGACAGTGTGGATCCAGCTCGACAGACACTCCAGCTATTACGTGAACGACTCCTTAAAGAGGAATCTCGAATGAAGATAGCGGACGACGACATATCCAGTGCTCTATCTGCAACCAAACTTTCCGTAAAGAACGAGAACGAGAAAAGCCCCAATAAAAACAACAGCAAAGTTGAATGTTTCTATTGCCACAAAAAGGGACATTTTATACGTGACTGCCGACTAAGACAAAAATCAGTTCGTGACCAAAAACCAACATCTGATCATGCATTTTGCTCAACACAAGTAAACATTGCAAATTCAACTGAAACCAACACCAATGCTATAGAACGAAATTCACAGATACAGACCAACACGTCTGTAACAAACGAAACTTCAAAGCGCGCTCTAACCAAAATTATCGAAAGCGACATGCAGAATGTTTGGATTGCTGACAGTGGTGCATCTAAGCATATCACTTTCCACGAAGATTGGTTCGAGCATATAACTCCAACATCAGGACAGTTTATCGCTCTCGGCAACGACGAAAAGTGCGAAATTCGAGGTTACGGTACGGTCAAAGTGGAATCATTTCAAAATGGACAGTGGAAAACATGTCAATTGAAAAACGTCTTGTACGTTCCCAACATAAAGAAAAATTTGTTTTCCATAGGAATGTGCGCCGAAAGAGGTTATGAAACAAAGTTCTCGAAGAATGACGTGAAAATATGTCTGGATAACGAAGTACTAATTCATGGGATTAAAAGTGGAAACAAAACGTATCGACTCTTCATTCGACCATCAGCCGACAACGAAGCTAACATCGCAGAAGCAAATAGCTTGAAAACATGGCATTCTCGCTTAGGACACATCAACATCAAGTATCTCAAAGAGACGAAAGATTTGCAACTTGCCGAAGGTTTGAAGTTCTCGGATGACGAACAGTTTTTTTGTGAAGCGTGTGAATTTGGTAAGTCACATCGTCTACCATTTAAAAATCATACTTCGTACGTTACAGAACCAGGAGAGTTTATACACAGTGATGTATGTGGTCCATTTCCCGTCGAATCATTGGGTGGTGCAAGGTATTTCCTCGTTTTCAAGGACGACAGTAGCGCCTTTCGAACCGTGTATTTCATCAAACACAAATCGGATGTGTTTGAAAAATTCAAAATTTTCGAGCAAATGATAGAAACTAAATTTAATCGGAAAATAAAGCGTCTTCGCACCGACAATGGAAAAGAGTACTGCAACCAGCAAATGTACGAACACTTTGCAAGCAAAGGCATTGCCCTTGAAACCACAGCACCATACACTCCTGAACAAAACGGAAGATCCGAACGAGAAAATCGAACTATATTGGAATCGGCTATGTCTATGTTATCGGAGAAGCAAATGCCTCATTTCCTGTGGGCTGAAGCTGTAAATACAGCCGTTTATATCCTAAACAGAACCGCCAATACCCAGGTCAAAAACGCCACTCCATATGAGATTTGGACAGGCAAAAAGCCGAGTCTATCGCACGTTAGAATTTTTGGATCAGTGACATATTCTCACATCCCTAAAGTTAATAGAAGGAAATTGGACGCAAAAGCCAAAAAGATAATTCTTGTAGGATACGAAAAGGAATCAACAAATTATCGTTTATACGATCCGGTCAAGAGAAATATCTCGATAAATAGGAATGTTGTATTCAATGAAAACGAACTTAACAGTCGAAGCCAATGACATCCCGATACTGTTCAATTTCCAGTTTCTCTTATACAACAATTAAATTTTGAAGAAAAAAATCAATCAATGTGCGAAACGGAATCTCCCAGCAAGAAAAAAAGTGACTCGAATGACCAAGTTAGACAGGACGAGACTCGGGAAGAAGCTACATATCAACTCCGAAACCGTGAAGAGCTACGCCAACCAAATAGATACGAGGCAAACATCGCGGAAATAGTTGAGCCGTCAACATATGAGGAAGCCATTCATAGCGAACAATCCGAAAATTGGATCCAAGCGATCAGCGACGAACTAAAAGCGCATGATGATAATGGAACTTGGAAGATCGTCGATTTGCCGAAAGACCGGAACGCAATTGGATCGAAGTGGGTATTTAAAGTCAAACACAACGAAACCGGCGATGTGGAAAGATATAAAGCTCGTCTTTGTGCCAAGGGATACGCGCAAAAGGAAGGAATAGATTATACCGATACATTCGCCCCCGTCGTCCGTTATGACTCCGTACGAGTGTTTCTTGCGTTAGCCACCATGCATAACTTTGAAATGTGTCAATTCGATATAACAACCGCGTTCTTATATGGTGTACTTAGTGAAGACATATACATGACAATTCCTAAAGGTATCGAAAACCAGGGAAACGCCAAATTGTGTAAACTTGTGAAATCTCTATACGGACTAAAACAATCATCTAGATGTTGGAACATCAAGTTTAGAAATTTTCTTAAACAATTTCATTTCGAAGAATCTAATGCTGACAAGTGCGTTTATCGTGGGCTAATTAATAACTCTCCTGTTTTCTTATGCCTATACGTCGACGATGGACTAATTTTTGCTAAGCAACGTTCGGACATTAATTGTGTTATAAACGCGTTACGTGATGCTTTTAATATAACTATAAACAAAAACTACATGTTTGCCGGTATGCAAATTAAAATAAATCATAAAAATCAAACAGCGTTTATACATCAAAGTGCGTATATTAATCGCATACTGAAGCGCTTTGGAATGTCTGAAGCGAAACCAATCAGTACCCCGTCCGATCCCAATTCGACACTTGCACTAACTGACAAGAATGCAGAGAATCCAAAGTTCCCGTATCGAGAAGCAGTGGGATCGTTGCTGTTTCTTGCAACAGTGAGTCGTCCAGATATTGCTTACGCCGTCAATGTAGCCAGCCGATACATGGACAACTACGATGATAGCCATTGCCGTGCCGTCAAAAGAATCCTGCGTTACCTCAGGGCCACTGCTGACCATGGTATACTATACTCAAGCGGTGGGAGTATTCAAAGCATCACTGGTTTTTCCGACGCAGACTTCGCCGGTGACATCTCGACTAGACGATCAACTACTGGGTATCTTTTCTTTCTCGCCAATGCTCCAATCACGTGGTCCTCACAACGACAAAAGATGGTGACCTTAAGTACGACTGAAGCCGAATACGTAGCAGTAAGCAACACTGCAAAAGAAGCTGTTTGGTTAAGATCATTGTTAAAGGACATCGGATATCAATGTGTTGAGCCCACCATTATCTATATAAAATAGATAATCAAAGCGCGATTCGTTTAATTCAAAATCCCGAATTTCATAAAAGAACAAAACACATAGATATTCGTTATCACTTCATACGCGAGAAATATGAGAATTCTGAAATAGATATAAAGTACATTCCTTCTGAATTACAAAAGGCCGACTTATTAACTAAAGGTTTGAGTAAACCTCGTTTCGAAGAACTAAAGTCGAGTATTGTATGTACAGGTCAAATTCCATAAATTATTCAATAGGTGGGAGTGTTGAAAAATGAACTAAAATATTGAATTAATTTAAACCGCTCCCGCCGCCATACATTAAAACTTGTAACACTGAACTGAACTATTTTGTACATTCTAGTACACATATTCCTAGTACATACTTTTTCTTCCTTACTTCCGTTTTTGTCATCCAAGTAGACACATCGTTTCTAGACTGACCATTGTTAACATTGTCAATTATCATTATAATCATTATAATTATAATAAAAGTATTATCACAGAACCCGATAGTCTCAACAGATATAAATGCCGGTATGGACGATTCTGTGGTGTCGTAGTTTGGTGGTGATCTTCATATAAAAATTTAACTACTGCTGCTGCTGCTGCTGCTGCTGCTGCTACTGGACACCTTCAGGAGTACTTATTCGGGAATGGGCACCAAATTAGCACCTAATTAATACTTTTATAAAGGAGTTTCAAACTATATATTCGAAAAGGCATGAAAACGACTATTAACATAAAATCCAAAACTACTAACTTGTTATTCTGTATTATGTATTTGTAATTAACTCGGATACATTGCCCTTTTGTTAAAACGACAACGCTAATAATCTCCATCGTATGTGTAGTGAAAAATAATTTTAAAACGATTGCAGCTTATCTTTTAGTCGTTTGTGCTGCTGTAGATAGTTCTTCAAGGTAGTATAACGCATCCGTATGAATTTCAATTTATAATAATTACCACCAAATACGCCATCACGGTCCAATAGAAATTCCCAAGTATTAGCGAGGTCTGTGGGCGTTTTTGGAAGCAGCATATGGTAAAATATTTTGCAAATTCGGTATTCTGTAAAGATGTGCAAGAACTTTGTGAAAGCAGAAATGTCAGGGGTAACAGTGAGGGTAACCGGACTTGCCGAATTAAAATATGATTTTATGTTCAACGAAAAACTTTAAGAATGGGTCTCCTATATGGCCAGTTCATAGGAAAGGTTGGCACTCATTCATTAAGATCTTGACCATTCTCAAAATCAATTAACTAACTAACCCATTCTACAATATTTGTCGAATTTTTCAAGTCGCTAGCTTCATTCTATCGGAAGGTATTGCTTATTTGAAGTTTCACTTGTAGAGGAGGTAAGGGTTCTTAGGTCGGATCTTGCTCATCATTGCCACCAACCAATTAGATCACCCTACAACCATTTAAACAAAATTTCAAGTCTCTAACTTCACTCTATCGAAAGCTATCGCTTATTTAAAGTTTCGTTTGTAGGGGAAGTAGGGGTTTCGTTGGTCGGATGTTACCCAGCTTTAATGCCAACTAACTCAATCTCACTTCGAACATGTGACCAAAATTTCAAGTCACTGGCTTCATTCCATCAAAAGTTATCGCTTATTTGAAGTTTCATATGTAGGGGAGGTGGGGGTTCTTTGGGTTGGATCTTGCCCATATTCAACACCAACTACGTAGGTCTTACTAGCAATATTCCACCAAATTTTTAACTCGGTAGTATCATTCTATCAAAAGTTATCGCTTATTTGAAGTTTCATTTGTAGGGGAGGTAGGGGTTGCTTGAGTCGGATCTTACCCATTTTCAATACCAACCAAGTAGATCCTACTAACAACATTTTGTCAAATTTTCAACTCGCTAGTGTCATTCTATCGAAAGTTATCGTAATTAAAGGAATATTGAATTTTTTTAAATTTGTAGGGGAGGAAGGCGTTCCTTTGATCCGATTATGCCCAACTTACTAGAACTCAAGCATCTTCTCACCCCAGGGTTACATGCCAAAAATCAGGCGTCTACGTCAATTGGTTCAAGAGTTATAGACAAAAAACCTGAAAAGTAGGGTAGTACGGGGCTCTTTGTAAGAAAATTACCGTTAGTTTTCAACTGATCGATTTTATTTTCCCAGAAGTTTATAAGATTACCCTCACGAGTAATCTACCAAAGCTAGAGCTTTTCATATTTATTTAGTCGGGAGTTACAGATCATTTAAGTATTTTACATATGTAGGGGAGGTAGGCGTTCTCTTGGCCTGATCATGCCCATTTTCAATACCATCCAACTAGATTACACTACCAACATTTGACCAAAATTTCAAGGCTCTAGCTTCATTCTATCGAAAGTTATCGTGCGAACGGACAGACAGACAGACAGACAGACAGACAGACATGGCTTAATCGAATCAGGAGGTGACCCTGATCATTTATATATATACATTGCTATACCTCCGGAGCCTCCTTTAAGGTGTTACATACTTCCGTCGTGACAAAAACAATATACCCTATACTAAAAGTCTAGGGTATAATTACTCAAGATGGGAACACCTGAAAAGTATTTCAGATAAGACCACCAGGGCCCTCTGGATCTGTAAACAATTCGTAGAGAAGACCTGAAGAAACAGTCCTTGAATAATACTATAGATCTGGAAAGCAATCGTCAGACCCATAACTGACTATGAAACTGTCATTTGGCGGAGGAAATTTTGCACCAGAAACGACAAAGTTGCACTAGGTCAAATTCAAAGGCTAACACGCCTTACAGTAACATATGATATTTGTAGTTTCAATAAAATCTAAAGCCGCACCTCTTTCTTAACGAAGAAACGGGAGCGAACCTCGGATAGCCATATACGACAGCTTCTGACCAAATCATCGATTTCAAAATGCCAGCACGCGTATCTCAAACGAAAATCTACAGAGACGGCTCTCCATGAGGTAGTATGCACAATTGAACATGACATACGCTACAAACAATACACACTAGCAGCCTTCTTGAGCATTAGGGCCGCGTTTAATAACATCCGTACCGAGGTTATTCAGAAGTCTCTCACCGGGCTTGGGGAGGGGACTCACTTTAGTAACTGGGTACTAGCGATACTAAAAAGTAGAATAATTTTATCGAAGCTGGACGATTGTTAAGCCACTAGATACGTATGCAGAGGAACGCCCCAAGGCGGGGTTCAAACATAACACTCCACGCGTGTAGGAGAACCTGCGATAAAAGATGAATTTATGGCTGTACACGACTATAGTGCGATCAATCCTCGCATATGGAGCACTGATATGGTGGCTCTTTGTAAAAAAATACAAATTCAACCTGGTAAATGAAGTACTAAAAACCGCATGCATCACTGTTACAGATGCTATACGTTCGACCGTACTAAACGAAACGTCATCTTATGCCTACTACCTCTCGACCTACAAATAGAATTCAGTGCCGCATGGAGCGCGGCTTGACAAAGGGGGTCTGAGATCTGGAATCACAAAACATATGGATACGGTTCTATACTGGAGTCTCTACCTGTTACAGTACGAGACATGGGAGTTAGAAGTAGATTTTGAAAAATATTTTTCAACCGGGATACCAACGAGAGTAGAATAGAACGAGGGGGAAGTGACCGGAAAGTACAACTACAGAATACTCAATAATCGTTCAAAAATGACTTGTAGAGTCTGTAGATCTCGGAGTATCTAAGTTCTTTCGCCCTTAGCCCTAGATTATGCAAGTGTATTTCAATCGGAAGTACTGGCAATAAGGGAGGCATGTGGAACGCTGAAGAGCATCACAACAACCACTAGGAGCGTTGCTATTTTCACAGGCACCCAAGCCGCGATTAAGACCTTAGAGTCAATGGCAACCTCATCGAAAATAGTTAAATAGTGCCGCGAGGAGCTGGCTGGACTACCCGAACTTTCCTTATATGGGTCCCGAGGGGAATGAAAAAAATCCTACTCGATGATTGTTTACACGCCCCCCTTAGTTTTTTAAAAAGGAAAATTCATAGACATTATATAACACAACCTAGCGAACTGACACCATGTGCTAGATCCAAGGGACTGTGGCCATTATACGATGCACGTAGAACAAATGCTCTTCTGAATAGAATCCGCTCGGATGTCACTAGGGTCACAGCGATCACGACGGGACACTGGCCAATTGGTGAGCCCACACCCAGATTGGGCATTCCTTAGAATTTTCACTGTTGGAGCTACAAGAATGCGTCGGGAAAGGAAACTGTAATCCATTACCTAAGCGAATTCCTAGTAAGAGCCAAGCATCGACAATTGGGTAGCGCTTTCTCAACTAACATATCTGATATCCCCTCGAAGGATATCGGGTTATACGCTTTCTCAACTTTACGAGATGGTTTTAAGACGCACTCCCCGCGAATACCACAGAGATACTTCGATGGCTAATGATAACACGACAGTGGAAAGACCCTACTAATGGTCACATGATACTGATACAATACTAGAAAATCTGGACAAATCTGGAAAAAAAAAGATACGGATTGCACTTCCCAGGTGTACTCTTTCGACAAAGAGTATACGAGCTTATACTGACGCGAGAGGAGTGAGGCGCAGATAGTACCCCAGAGTGATGGCTCTAAAATTGAAGATGGCTTGGAAATATAGGTCTTTCAGAGAAGTTGGACATTCGCTTGTCACTGCGTCTTCCAGCTTTATGTAGCGTCCTCCCGGCGGAGATCACTGAAATTCCCGAAGTTGCGGCTTGGCTGGGTTGTAATACCGTGCAAGTAATATTACTATCTATACCTATAGTCAAGCGGCTCTAGGCGCTGCACTTCCTACTTCGGAAACTGTAATGGTGTGTCGCACTAATTTTAAGGAGCTCAGCAACTTCTTCGACATCACTTTATGCTGGATTGCGGTTCACATCGGTTTCAGCGGAAACTGCTAGGCGGACGAGCTGCATCCGACAGGTATGGCCAATATGGATTTGGGGTGTTTCAGCAATGCCAAAATACCTATCCTAGCCGCTACTCAGGGCTGCTGATTCTGGAGAGAAGGTACATATATCAAGAAGGTTAAGGCGATCATTACGGGGCATTACCTGTTAGGTGAGCATGCTGAACGTCTCCGACTTCCATACAGTGATTTTTGCAGAAGCTTTGGGAACGAGGAGGAGACAATACAACACTTCGCGTACTCCTGTCCTGCTCTGGCCGGTAGACGAAAAGATATATTAGGCTCCCTCTACTTTATTGACCTCAAAGACGTAAATACTATTCATCTACATCACTAAACGTTTGCGCTTATGAAGCATCACATCGGACCCAGTGGTGGTCTTTGAGTGCTGTGTTCTGCACAGCTGCCCTTTTAACCTAACCTTGCCTACTTCGATAACTATAGGTAATGTTATCCTCATACGACGCTTGTGGCATCAAAACGACACATAACTTGCGCTACTTGGATTTCTCTCCTACGGAGGAGAAAGTCGGTACGTTAACCAACCCATCAAAAACTACATTTTACTTCAAAATGGGCACTATTTCTCCCTGAAAACTGTACTTCAATCGGATTAGCGATTTTCATATACGAGTAATGTGTGCACACACAAACAGACGAAAATTCCAAAAACCATCTTGTCGTTCAGTTTTTCAGTTCTCACCCTCTCTCCACCCTATATCCCAGTCGGACAAGAATCGACACTTGATCGGTCCTGGATCGATGACTGTCTACTAAGGAATCGATGACTTTATCGGAGACACGTCGGTGACATTTGTATGGGCATGGCCGCTTTTGCGATACCGAAAATGAGGACAGGAATCGATCCGAAATCGATGACGGTAGTCGATGGAGAATCGATGACTGGAGTCAGCGTAGAATCAATACTGGGGTCGAATTGGAATCGATGACTGTAGTCAACGTGGAATCGAGTCCGGATCGATGACTGGAATCGATTCCGGACCGATGACTGTAGCCAACGAGGAATCGACACTGAGCTCGAATTCGGATCGATGACTGTATAAATGGGCTGAATCTATTTAAGCCTGATATACAATTCGTCCAGAAACTAAAAGTGTCGTGATTGATTTCACGGCACTTTTAATTTAACGGCGGATTGTATTCAAAGCTTACAGAAAAAAAAACATATTCCGTATTCCATATTTCATATATGACAACATGCGTCGCCAAATGCCAGATACTTTCAAATGAATTCAAATTTCAGGCTAACTCTATACGTAATTGAAAACATTTGAATTTTTCCTGCTTCGGAGACAAACCGATGAATGGAACCAGTAAGGAATCGAAGACCTTGCGATTCCACTGGGATCGGAGACAAATGTCTTGCTGGGATTATGGTATTCTATTAGTGACAATTTATACCCCAGTTAACTTTTTGTTGCGTATATTTGGAATGTACTGATTTATTGTATACAAACAATTCATCATCGTAATTATTTGGTCGTATCTTACGCTAAACTAGTTCAAGATTTTCTCATGACTTTCAGCCGGAATTAAGTTTAAAAATCTAAATGTGTTATATACTCGTATCCGAGTACTTCCTTGAATGATCACAATAAAGTTGCGTGGGTGAGTATTTGCCAACGAACAACGTTCAACGCTAATCGTTTACACAATCTGTGGGCGATGATATTCCGTTTTCAGTTTGAATTATTGCGCTTGATGTTCACACTATTGCTCACCTGCTATCGCTGAGCAAAGGTACTTCATATTAATGACCCAGTATAAATTTATTAGCCTTGTCCAAACGGTAACATGTTCTTGAGACCCCGTCGTGTAGCAGAAGTCACACTATGAAATTCTCAAGACATCCGATTGCGGTAGACCATTTCCTTGTTCGTTCGAAAAAATTATTATAAATTGAGGTTGCAAGTTGTTGAATCTGAAGATATTTACAATTTGTTAGGAGTTTAATTCATTTTACAAGTGATAGGTAGGTAATCTGGCTGCCAAGCACAGCACTCTTAGACCACAAGTTGATCCATTGTGATACCACAATGTTTTTAATTAACCCAAAACTCTAACTAATAATTGCGCTGGTGATTAAACCAATGAGGCAGCCAATACTGGCATTCTCCAGATCATCCAGTTCTGAGAGAAAGTGCGAGCCGAGAGTTGATCTCCTCTTTCCCGCCAAAACCGGTCAAGAACAGAGGAGATGAAAGCATCTTTCCACCTCATCAACATCTTCACGCCTCGACAAAAGTAGTTAAAGGAAGACGAAGCCTCCTAGCATGCTCTCTAATAGGGACTGACCAGAAATCACACCCTTGGCAGAGCTGATATTTTGCCTTTTCCACGATATGAGTTGGGCTGAGCGTAAAAGATTCAAGATAGGAGAAATTGATCTGGTTGCATTACATATAAAACCACTCAACCACCAAGCACTTGCTCTGTTAATAGCTTCAGATTTTAAGTACAGCTTACGTGAATTGATAGGCATGAAAATGTGTTCATGTTGTTGCAGAGCCACGCCCCTAGTTCCTTGCCTAGCTAGTTCATCAGCGTGACAGTTGCCATCAAAGCCTCTATGGCCCGAAATCCAGCACAGGACAATATGAAAGCCTACCCGCGTCAATGAGGGACGAACGACACCCAGAAACTATCTTAGATGCAAACAGGGCGGATTCTGAAGATACTATTGCGGCTTGGCAATCAGTAGAGATTTTGATATTTTAGGGGCTACATCGTACCGCCTTAGTCAGTTTAGAGCCTCCAAAATCAACACCTGGAAGACACTCTAATGATCCGGGAGACGAAAGGATAGGCTTATTTATTAGGCCTACATATTTACATGTGTAGTGAGACCTACACTTGTGTATGGAGCGGTCGTATAGTGGAAGACCATCGAGAACAAAACAAATGTCAAGGAATTAACGAGATTGCATAAGTATTACGGGTGATCTGAGAACAAACCTAACCGCTGGGCTGAAAATGATCCCGAGGCTTATGCCCATGGACCGGCTCATCTGCAGGAGCGCATGCTTAGCAACAATACGCGCTAAAAGTTCAGGCATGTGGCACGATTCAATAGAAGGCCACTCTTGTATTTTGATAACATATCAGAGACAATATGGCTCACATGACCAAACAAACATACCTCGAAAGGAACTTAGAAGTGAAGTTCCGTACAAGGAGAGACTGAGAGACCAGAGAAGCCATCATTAACATTGGCGTCCTGATTTATATAGATGGTTCAAGGACTGACACTGGAGTGGGCTCAAGCGTCTAGTCGGCGGATATGTGCCTAAGCCAGTGGTTCAGAGTGGCAAACCATGCGACCGTATTCCAGTCGGAGTTACATGCTATACGTATGGCCGTAGAGTTCATTCAAGGAACTTCAACGAAGATGACGACAATTTTCGTCGACAGTAGGGCGGCCATTCTATGGCTCTAGTGTCATATAGGTACAGATGCTCTTCGAGAACTATTAACCTATGCAGAAAGGCCGTCGACAGAAAGGCTAAACATACTCGAATAAGGATTATGTGGGTGCCCGACCACAGTGGTGTTGCAGGCAGCGAGAAAGCCAATAATCTGACAAGGAGAGGTTCGGCAGCCGTGAACAAGTCCGCCGGCATCTATGCCATGGTCACTTGCGGACATCACAAAGGAAGCAGATGGAGCATTATGGACTAAACTACAATCCGACTGGTCAAAAAGAACGGATTGTAGGGTAGCAAGGATCTTGTGGCCATCACTTAATCTGAGCAAGAGCAGGATATTGCTCAAATTCAAAAGAAATAGGCAGAGACCAACGGTAGGTCTACACCGGACACTGCCTTACTGCATCCCACGCGAGACGATTGGGACTGACCTCCAGCAATTTATGAAGAAGATGCGAGATGGGAGAGGACACCATCGAATATATTTTGTGAAGTGGAGCACACTCTCCTCTTCTCTGGAAATTAGCTGCGAATTGACTGATTTTGTGATGGGCTTGACATAAGCCTCTCTTTCTGCCTCCCTATTTACTGTAGTGTTATTTCAGGCAGAGATTATAGTGATTACAGAAGCGCTGAACTGGTTGGGGCGCCACGCAACATCAGTTAGATATACATATATAGCTATTAAATATGAAGCAATTATCAAGACCAACTCTAGATGGTTAAATGACAACAAATGTCTCTCAACAAAGCCTTTGTGGCCCAGATTGAATTCTAGCCAATCAGCTAAATGGTTGCCACTCAGAAGGCAGCACATCAGAGCGACTGTGGGAATCATCACTTGGCCTTCCGTGATTGGTGAGCACACCAGGTGGTTTCGCCTCCCCTACCATGAATTCTGTAGAAGCTGCAGTGTCGAGGAGGAGTGCATTTTCCATTTCCTGTGCACCTGAACTGCATTATGAAGAAGGAAGGCTATTCTAGGAGCCCACTTCTTCACTGAATTAGACGACTTGCTGTGCTGTGTTAAGCACCGTTTAATCTAACCTAACCTTGGGTGAGTGTCCAGCCATAAATTGGAATGCCTCAATATCTTCGGTGCTTGGAGCTTTCAAGAGCTAGCAGAGGTGGCAAGTGTCGTCTCATTGAATCAACTGATTGCATTTAGCGAAGAAGTCACCTGGCAGATCTAATTAGCCAGTGGAGGCTGGTAAATAGGCCCAAATCAGAGGCCTAATGCAAGCTGCTCGAGCGGTAACAAAAATTCCAATTTCACTGAAGAATAGAACGAGTTCCGTCTAGTTCGGAGTAAGCCTTAAGCCACAGGAGTGGCCCGGTAAGTAAGTAAAGAGAGGGCGTTGGGCAACACCTCACTGAGGAAACTAGGGGACTTGCCCCAGATGGCAAAAGCGACATAATCCGTTCCAAAGAAGTGCAGATAGGACACCACTTCGCTGAGTGCCTCCCTTGACACATCTACGTTCCGATGATGAACCAGACTAGAGTGAAGAACCCTCAACGTAAGCAGTAGGTTTCTAAGCTTGACAAGAGACGCATCCACATTCAGATTTGCAAGTGCGTCAGCAATAGCCTCAGGCAAAACATTGACTGAAGCACCTTCAATGTCTAGGAAGACGACCATGGTGAATTTTTGTAATTAAGAGACATCTTGATAAAGCTTGTCCACCGATCCACCCTCACATTAAACGTGTTCAGACGTTGATAGAAGTTGTGGTGGAATACTCTTCATCGGTGGAACTATGTTTAAGCATAATGACCAATACAAAATCAGATGGTCCACTGTTGATCGACGCAGAACACAAAGTCAGATCGACCACATTGCCATAAGTAAAACATTTAAGAGTTGCCTCCTGGACGTCCGAAATAAGAAAGACACCGATATTGGGATGGGAAGAGACCATTATCTTATGATCCCTAATGTTCTGCGTATTGCAGCTGTGCGCCGGCCATGCGCCGTCCTAGCGACGAAAGATCCAAGCACCGCAAACTCAACACTACTCGACTAAAATTCCAGCTGTCTAACAACAACATAACAACCATCTTGCACAAAAAGCCGCTGAGATAACTAGTGACATAAAAGAAAACTGGAATGCCATTAAAAATGCTTACATTGACAGCGGCTCAAACCCGATAAATTGCCGATAAAAGCCCTGGATGTCCGACGATTCATGGCAGCGGATTATTGAAAGAAAAGAACTAAGAGTTCGTTAGGCTGCAGGATCAGACAATAATCAAAGCATCATTACTCGACGGTATCCCCGCCAAATTTCATCAAGCAGCGCCAAGCATAACTGCCAAGTTGCAGCACGCACGCACTTATTCACAAAGCGTGAAATACATACAATAATACATAATGGAAGGAAGGATTGATCATCAAACTTCCGAAGAAAACTAGGTTCACAGGCTGTAATAATTGGAGAGGCATTTGTGTGTTTCCTGCCGTTAAGATAATAGCTAAAATCATAATGGAAAGACTAAAGGCTCACCTAGAAAGCACAATTTATGAAGTACTAGAATGCACAATTTATGAAGTACCGGCTGGCTTTCGATCTGGATTCACCTGTGTTCATCACGTTGACACCTTGCGAATCATCATCGAGCAATGTGCTGAGTATGAGTCCAGTTCCGCTCCACCTGCTTTTCATCGATTTCGAGAAGGCTTTCGAGAGTGTGAACCGGAATTCTATATGGACGGCCTTGAGCGGAGAGGCATCTCTGAAAAGCTTATTTCTATTATTAAGGCAACCTATAACGGCGCGAAATATTGTCTTCTGCATAAAGATAAGTTGCCGGAGGATTTTAAGGTTCCGGGAGGAGTTCGGCAGGGGTGCATCCTCTCACCGACCATATTCCTCATAGTGATCGCCGATGTCTTGCAATGCAGGCCTATTCGAACTAGACAGAGGAATTCAATGAACTCTAACATTTTATCTGAAACATATTGACTACGCTGACGGCATATACCTACTCTCCCACAAAACCAGGAATCTGTTCGCAGTGGCGTTGAATCTTGAGAAGGAGGCAAATAAGGTTGGGCTAAAGATTAACACCAACAACCACCAAGGTTCTTAGCCCGTCATTGCAAAAAAGAAATGCTACACCTATTTTCATCAATATTAATGTTACCTGGGTAGCATTGTTGCCGAAAATGGTGGTACGGAGCAGGACTTCGCTAGTCGTATCAACCAGGCTAAATGCGCATTCGGCATGCTGTTAAAAATCTGGCAGAGCAGTTATCTCAGCATCAAGACCAAGGTGGGTCTATTTCTCTCCCTGGTACTGGCTGTGCTTTTGTATGGGAGCAGTACATGGAAAGTTTCCGTAAGAATTACTAGAAAGCTGCAAGTTTTCGTCAACTAATATCTTCGTCGATATCTAAGAATTTTCTGGGCCGAAACAATATTAAAGTCGGCTTACGAATCAGATGCCAGTCAACGAATTGATACGCAGGCGAAAATGGCAGTGGATAGGTCACACAATGCGAAAGGATAATACTCGTAACTGCATTGCTTTACATGCCATGAAATGGAGTCCCATTTTCCGACCAAGGCCGACCAAGGGGGGGGGGGGGGTCCTAAAACCACATGGCGTCCATTTGTGTAAGGCACTTGGGGAGTTGCCCAGAACAGAGTACGATGGCAGGCAGGAGTGTTTGACGCGCTGTGCCCCTTTAGAGGGTAAAGCAAAGTAATAAACAAACATCAAGAAGCCTCGCCAATACCATTAGTACAAGTAGATTCGAGGATAAACTGATAGATCTCAGATCGCTGGCCTTCGGAATAAAAACGACCTTAACTTCAATCCATAAACGAAGAATATAGACCAAATCCAGGCATGGTGTTACGATATCCAAATTCTTTTAAACGAGATAAATCGAATTAGGGAAAGAGGTATTTAATTTAATAAATTTTACAGTACAAGTTTTTATTGTTTTAACATTAAAAAAAATTGCAGATAATAAGAATATTGAAGCGGTTCGAATTTAAAAATTCCAAATCATCTTCAATAAATTCTTTAAAGTCCGTTTATCAATGTCTGGTGAAACTGCCAGTTAGTTATCTGGGACACTAAATTATACCTTAGCGTATACAACGCTGAAATTATGACAATGCAGTAGATAATAAGCTAATACAATCGAAAATCAGCTGATTTTCTTGTCGGAGTTCTGCCGGCTGTTCTATTCTACGTCATTACTGTCTCTCAATATCAATTTGCGGCTGAGTTGATTTCAAATCCTTTTCCTTTGAACGAATTTCTAAAAGTCTGCTCTTTGTGACTAGTTTAATTGTCTCATTTGAAAGTGTAAACGCAAACAGTTCTACCTGTCAAAATCTCAGCAGCCCGTATCAGCTGTTTGGAATTATTGTCCGATAAATTTTTAACTGGAGGATGGATGCCACTTAGCGTTTATTTATAGGATAAACTTTAACTAGACATTGTGAAAACGGCCCTAAATTTAGTTCACCTACCAAAGCAACGAAATAAGTCAGCTGCTTCGATACTAAACATCACAACAATGCTTTCAGCTTACTTCTCACACTAATCGTAAATGTATGTACACTGGTATGAATATCAACATCTAATGGTAGATAAGGCTAATAGAGTGCAAGCTTTTCAAAACAATGCATAGCCAACCGCCAATGCAATAATTTATGAGAAATTTTGATTTTCTTAGGCTGAAATCCGTCTAGAAAGAAATCTTTAGTCAAGACCGCAAGATCAGATACAGAAGCAAGCAACACAGTCGTTAATTTCGGGTTGTGGTGGATAAAGGTGTTGCATAAGGCTATTCGCTGAAACAAAGACTGAGCAATTGCCAGTTCCCATGAAATGGTTTGGATTAGGGCTTTCGTTGAGCTGGTGGCCGTAGTACATGCATTCTATCTTTATACGAGTATAAATTAAATTGTTGTCTTCAAAAAGTGATGCAATGGCAATTTTTTTTTTATTAGAGCATCTAATTCAATGTCCACAACTTCCTTCCAACTTGAAATACGAATACATATTAGATCATTTTACCAGTATCTTATCTGCTGTCTAATATTGAAAAATGCGAAACTATCCATAAACCTTGTAAAGTCTGCAGCACACCATAAATTTCTTAGCGGATCCAAACCGCGGAACAGCACTTTCGAATTGGACTTGGAAAACAGATGACAGAATTTCAGATTGCATCAGTTACAATATTATGGTTACATATCAAAAAGGTGGCATGTCTTCCGCAAATATCAGCAAAATTTTGTCACGATCAGAGATCTTGTTTCCATTCTTGTTGACGCGATCTGCATTTTCAGATTGACATCTCCCGTGAAATTTCTCCGAATTCGATTTATATCTGTAGGTACATAGTATCAATGCACAGATACGATAGTAACATAGTAACGTGGTGTGTTACGTTCGGTACAACAACTGTTGTGACAATCGGACAAATATGTAACATAAACCTGTCTCGTTAAGTGTCCGCTTGGGAAACAAACACGCGCCATGGTATCAACACATCAAGGCTGGGTCAAACTCAATGATTGCAATCTTCTTCTTATATTTTTGCCGTGGGCATGTCCATCTGATGTCGGACATTGAGATGGGATCCATATAGCGATGCATATCGGATGTAAGCATTTTTCTCTTCTGGGACCAATCTCGGACTCGTCAAGATGGGAAATGTTGATATAGAGGATTTAAAGTGTAACCGTAGGCAAGGTACATGTAGTGATGAAGATCGCCGTGTTGTATTCAAAATGCCGCACGGTCAATCGGAGAGAAAAGCGAGATCTGATGAAGTTATAAAACGTTATTGAGTCGAAGACGAAATCAATTGAAATGATCGATGTCCGCTGTTTGAAACATTAATATTCACGTTTAAGTTTACTAAATTAGGGACCAGACTCTTACGAATAACTTCTGTCATTTACATATGGCAAAAGACATTTATCAGTCTGCCATATGGGTGATGGGTGCTTTTTAGAAGATTTCAATTTGTATGTTAAGCATCTCGGGTATTTGCATTCGCAAAGCCTCAGGGCATCCTACAAAATATCATTTCTCTTAAATGCGAAAGATACCTTTATGAAATTACACAATGCAATCAAACGAATGTAATCAAAACTACTTTATAAAGCTAATTGAAAGATTTGATAGAAACAAAAGGACGTTGTTGGATGAGTTGTTTCAACACTGGTAATACAATTGTCGTCATTAGTGGTGAAGAAATTTAACGTCTAATTCGATTATTTTTTATCCACGCTTGGAGGTATTATATAATATCTAAAGTTTAAACATAAAGAAGGATTGATGTTGCTGTCATAACAACAAAATAGGTAGCTTCCATTCTCAAATAAAAGTTATCTTTCTTTTCTGTAAATTGCGTACACCTTTTGACAGCAATTCCCTTGCTATGTTAGCAGTAGCACCGTTAATTTCGACGAATTTATCATCGCATATATTTGCTTGCATTTGCTCTTTACCGACCTAAAGTTGTTTTTTATATCCTATCCGTGGTCGTAGCTGAACAAAAAAAAAAGAAATCCCAGCTAGTCTGAACTAGAGGTCTATGTGTAAACATTGTACCGCGTTATGAAGTGACGCCAAATTGAAAATACTGTGTATACGTAGAACACTTGAGGCAAATCAAATGTGTGTGGTGCCCATTTGTATATAGAAATGGGCACATTCATTATAGACCTTATTTTATTTCCACAATTAATTTTCCCCAAAAAGGAAACGATTGGTGTAGATCAGTGTGTAGAGATAGAGAGAAGGTTTTATCGACCGAGAAGTCGTTGGTTCAAAGCCTGCCTGGGACGGCTTTTTTTTCAGCGCGTCCAATTTATTTTAAACATTCATTAAGTAGTGTTATAATTTATATTCGGTTATGACTATTAGCTATCGTTTAATAGCAAAGAGTGAAGTCTGGAATATGCGCACTTTGCGTAATATATCCGGAAACAGAATATCAGTGCACCGGAAACAGAATATCCGTGCACCGGAAACGCTCCTGTTAGGCAATTTAGGTTCCAGCGGAGGCTATTCCTTGTGCACGTTGCGCAGTGAACATAAAGTGAAGCACAGAATATTTTGAAGTAGATATCTGACACTTTTTCCATAGGACTCAACGTGCCCTCTGGTAACGGCAGTGTGTCAAACCACTGACGGCCAAGTCTTAGCGATAAGACAGTTGGGAAAAGGCAGATAGCTCAATTGCTGACCAACATCTAAGCGTATCAGGTTTAGTAGGATAGAATGATTTGTGTAATTGGACCTGCAACATAGTTGTGTGAACTCCAGCACGTTTATTAAACCATCTGACAACTCGTCCTTGCAAAAACCACTCCACGTCAAGAAACCTGGAACAAAAGCCTCGGATTGGACGGATCAACAACAACAACCACGCAAACGACTAACGGATTATTCTTTTGGATCCTGGAATGTACGCTCCCTGAACAAACCGGGGGCCGAGAAGGCCCTCCTGCAACAAGTTGAAAAGTACAAACAATTACTGCAGTCCAGCAAACAAACTGGCTTGGCAGCGATATCAATGACAAGAAATCGTACACAATTTTTAGAAGTGTCAAACCATCGGCCCACAAGCAGTTTGGAGTAGCATTTATAAAGAACAATCACCTCAAGCCGTGCATTAATGACTTCAAACCTATAAATGAACGGCTGTGTGCGATTTGCATTAAGATCCGATTTTTTAGTCTATGGCTCATCATGTGCACGCCCCCATAAAAGTAAGAGAAAACGCTGAGCTCTACGCCCTTCTTGAGACTCTCATCGACTCACTTCCAACAAACGACGTCAAACTGCTGCTGGGAGACTTTAACGCGAAAGTCGGAAAAGAAAGTTGGCACCGGGGGACCACTGAAAGCAACTGCCTCTACAAAAGATGTAACGACACCGGCCAGCGAGCTATCGACTTTGCCTGCAGCAAGCATCTGATCGTAAGATCTACGTGTTTCCCGCATCGACACATTCACAAGCAGACCTAGAAATCTCCAGACGCACATACCATCAACCAAATTCATCACGTCCTTATTTGCAAGAGATAGGCGTCTAGTGTAGTATAGATGTCCGCACCTATTGGGGAGCAAACTGCGACTCCGATCATCACTTGGTGAAGACAACCCACGACGACTTCCTATGTGGAATTTCTTCAGTGAAGCAATCAAGGAATAGCCCTCCCAAAATCTTTGCGGTTGATAAACTTCTGAGTGATGCTGCGGCGGTGGCCTATACTGCCGTCCTTAAGGAAAGACTATCACCTATGCTACACAACATTAGTAACACAGGCGGCCATGGGCTCTGAGAAGAGCTCAAGGGTACCATCGCCGAAATGACTGGTTCAACGAAGAATGCGAAAATTCACTTGACGCGAAAACGAGACCTATAGACAATCGATTCAACGAGCAACCAGAGCCAAAATAAAACAAACCAGCCGAAGGCTAGCTTGCCGAAGGTATGATACTGCAAGTACAAGCGGCCTGAAAATTTGAAAAATTAAATGATGATGTATCATAGTAGGTTGTTAACTATCTAAAGCGGAAATTTATTCTATGTACAATTCTAACACCGGATTTCCTCCTACGAAAATTCCAACTTTAAAGGTAAATATCTCCTAGACTGTTATGAATTCGCGGGAAAGAACTTCAGATTCGTCCATTTCAGACCAAATGCGATTGAAACCCATCATTAAAATTTGGCGCCTCAGATATGGAAGTCGCCCCTAATTGGAGGACAACTATCCAGGCGGCCAAGGCCCGACGTCGGGCTGTCATGCCACGATGATGATGATGAGATAATTGACACGCACACGCCCTATTGTAGCTGAATTCACATGAAGATATGCATACATACGATTGGTCACCGCGTACATTATAATTTTTTTAATTTCGCAAATATTTACGACGTGTGAACGCACCGTAAGTGTGGTACTTAGTCTATCTGGAAAATACAATTTTAGATAATTCTGACCCGATTGTACCCCAAGAGATAAATTGTAACTCATATGCCTTTTTTAGAATTTGAAAAAGAAATCTAAACATCATTTTTAGGAGCCCCAAATTATTCTCTTAGATATAGAATACTTTCAAAATCGGCCAAAAATAGTAAATTTTTCGTTTTTTGGTCGAGTAATGATGCATTGTGCAACGTAGGCTCCAATTGAAAACGATTAATATTTATGTCCGTGGATTGTTTCAACTGTTGTAACTATTCGTCGCTTATATTTGAAAGATATAAACTCAGCAGTTTGCTGCAAAAAGAATTTAGCTCTATTTCTGTAAAATTTTTTGGCAGATTTTCAAAACCGTCGTGAAAATCGAAATTGAGCAAAAATGTAAAAATTCTAAATTTTATAATTTATTATCATTATGCTCACTATACTATAGATAGAGCGCGTTGTTAGATGGTTAGCTTAGATCTGATTCATTGACGATTGAAAATAAGAAGTGAAAAGAACCACCCTCCTTCCCCGTTTTAACATCTCCCTACCCAGCTTGCCACAAACTCTCTTAATTGCTTCTTGTAATCTCTGGAAACTTCTACATCGCTTAGAGAATGATATAAGAACAAAAAGGCGCCCTTTTTCCGCTTAAACGTTTCTTTATTCGTACCTCAAGCATGATATAAGAGAGATTTAGAGATATATAAGAAAGATATAAGAAGGATATAAGAAAGTTATAAGCCCCGAAAAAAATAGTACCCAATAGTGTTTTGGGTTCGAATCTCTCTATCGTGTTTTTTTTTTCTCGCCTTCTGTAATTTTTTTCCATCGCATTGATGTTCGATAAACTGTTCATCATATATAGACAGAATGACAAGAAGAGGGAAAAAAAATAAATTTTTTAACACTGATCGGGCTTTGAACCCACTCCTGCCTGTTCCATAGTCCAGCGTCTTAAACCATGTGCCACACCGCTTCAATACAATACCTTTGCTATGTGTCGTATACTATCGTTATGCGTCCTACTTAGCAGCACTTTCTTATATAATGATTTAAGATATATATAAAAGAGTGAAGTTGGATCGGCTTTATGCAATGTTCTTACTATATATCATTCTTTAAGGAGAGAAACCACATTAGGAAGCTCACTTTCGCTGATTTTTTTAGGATTTTTTTGTTTGTTTGTGGAAAGAATTAATTAGAATTTAATCAAATTTTGACATGATTTTATTCATATTTCGAATAATTTTGGTGAATTTTTCGAATAATTTAAGCCAAAAATAACAAAGTTACGCACTGATTACGGCCTTCAGCGTACATCAGGAGGTCTGAGCATCACCTCAGCCAAAATGGTTATCACTAGAGTTCCGCAATTGCGGGACGTGTAGCGATTCGAATTTTTATCCGAAATCAAAAGGTTTTAATTTTACATTATTAATTTATTTTTTAAAAATATGAACCTCAATGCAGGTGAAAATAGTGGAAATTAAAAATTTTGCAGTTGTTGGATACAACTATTTGAATTTTCACCATTTTTGTTCACCAGTTATGCAAAAAAAACACCCTTAAAAATATGGTATCATCCCATAGGTTGGTTCAAGTTTTTCGTAATTTTATTGTATAACGAATTATAATTTCAAGTTTCAAAATGATCGGTTCATTACAAAATATAGGTATAATCGAAATAACTCGTTACTGAAAACAAAGATGCAAAAGTGGGGTTCCGCTACATAAGTACCTATATAAAGTGACTACCCGAGATAGTGCTCCGCCCGCCTGCTGTGCGCTCGAGCACAGACTATACCCGATGACTGATTCTCATAAAATCTAAACAAATTCGAATTTTGCTTTGAAATTTTGACAGCGTATTCTTGGATTGTTAAGATAACAATTTATGTAATGAAAAAGAAAATCTAATTTTTGAACCTCCTAATGTGGTTTCCTCCTTGTCCGAAGTGTCAAATTTTCGAAACAGGTCAGGTCTCTTATAGAATACTTAAAGAATGATATAAGAAACTAATCTTTTTTGATTGGCTCTCTGCGACATTAGTTTCTCAAAGACTGCTTTAAGAACTATGAAAGAGATCAGCATGGCAGGAAGTCGAATTATGTTTCTAGCGTGGTTGCTTAAATTATTCTTTAATCATGATATGACTAGTATCATAAATTCTGGCTTTTAAAAGCTTCTTAAAGCAAAATATAAGAAAGCAAAAACATTCATAGTGCTATAAGAACAATTTAAGAGAGTTGGTGTTTGCTGGCTAAAGTCCTTCGGGTGACAGATGAAGCGATAACGATGTAGTTGTAACTGTTTATATAACAGTTTATGCATATTCACGCATTTCATTACGCTTCTTGCAGGGTCAATTTGTTGCACTTGTACCATATGATGCCTAATCCACTCCGAACCCAACAGTGAAGTTGCAAAGTTGGATTAGATCAGCCAAAGCCGACCAGATTTGCATCGAAGAGAAAACTTATTAGTGCAAGTTACTCGCTTAAGTCTTTTTTTATTCACTGTATTAATGTGCATACGTTGAAATTGTGCTTGTGCATTATGGAACCGTTGACATAATATATATCATCAAATCGATGTAGATAAAGTTAAATATACCTTGAAAGTTGCCATTACCAATAACCGACCAAAACTTCTCCTACGCTTCAAAATTATTTCATAGATAACGACAATCAATCTCAATTGCTTAAAAAAAAAACAATAAAATACGTACCACATGCAAAATAGTTATTTTGAGATTTCAGTCTTGTCATGTTTGTTTGTTCAGTAATGTATAAAGACACGGGTCAAAGATCATTGGCATCCAAGTCGTTCGAATGAAAATCGAAGGTAACCTAATATCATCTTCGCTATTTTGCCATACACCTACCTCGCTGTAAAGATTACTAGGGCTACTCCAACTTCACCTTCATTGCCAACGTAGACCTCGTAAATACCAAAATCGTGACAAGATGAGTTTACTTAGGTCAATCTTCGCCTCCAGCTCACATATCGCCTTCGTTGAACTTATCTGTTGCATTCTAGTAGATTGGGATGGAACTACCTACAATGGAAGATTTGTTACCTCATGGCTCACGGTGTGCTTGATTTGACTATGCGGCGTTGTCTCATCGAGCTGATGACTATTCAATAATTTTTAAATGTTGGGTTTGGTATTATTTGGCTAATTGCTTATTTCTTTTAAAAGTATATAATGAAATGATTGTTAGTTGATTGGGTAGAATAAAAGACAATGATCAAAATGATAAGTTTTAAAAGACAATCATTCTTAGTTGGGACGCTAAGCGTTTCAACATGGCGAAATGTGACAAAGCGACGCCTTTTGGAACGAATATTGGTAGGACGCACACCTTCAATTTAAGAGATGGATCCATTTTTGGACCCGCGGCAGAGCGGCTGTGCAGGCGAAAATCCAAAAAATTTATAACTTCTAAACGGTGCGTCGGATCGACAATGTGATGAGCTGTATATTAAAAAGCGTTGAATATTGCATCTAATGCAGTGCTCAAAGTCGAAAATTGAGACTTACGAGAAAAATTATCTTTTATCATTATTCAAGCTCACTGATCCTTGAAACGGATACTCCAAATGAAAACTAATAAAATAAGAGTTAAAGATTATTCGATTTCAAGACTAACGTGCCCAATGTTTTCAAAACGGCTCAATTTTACTGTAGTTATGAGCGAAAAGGTAGAAATGCCTGTTCAGATATTTAAGCCTTAACAGCTCTATCTGGATAAGTACAGTCTTAGTTTGTAGATAATTTACTCTGGTTTAAAAAACTGTTGCAAAGTTTTGGTATATTCATATTATACCAGGTGACGCATCTTTGTTCTCGCTTTGGCTAATAATAGATTTACCGCTGTGGGATGCAGAGCGAGTGCAGCGAGCTTTCTGGGGCGGTATACTGGGGGTTACAACCCTTTAAGCCACGTAAGGGGAGTGAAAAATCCACTCAAATTAAAACCCACTATTGGTCAAAGACGCGATCCACTGTGCTTTACCCGGTCAAGTAGCTATGTTCCCCAGTTTTTTGAGAAACTAATTTAATCAATTAAATAATTAATTAATTTAATAATTTAATCTCTTCCATAGTTTCAAAATTCAAACAACATATATAATATTAAGAATAAAGTGGAGTGGGTCATTGCGAGTCTAAGTCAAAAATAACTCAAACTCACTCTCCACTACCACACGAAAATAATCAGCTTAAAGCCAATTCTTCCTGTCACTCGTTTTCGCCTACACCATGGATTTACTCTTTAGGAGCTGCCTTAATCCATGAGGGAAGCAGCTTGACCAAGCCAGAGTTTGTATTCCGAACTAAATCGGAATACGTCCCTGAGTGGAAATTTTCCCACTCCAAGTGACAGGAGGAATTGGCTTTAAGCTGATTATTTTTGTGTGGTAGTGGAGAGCGAGTTTGAGTCATTTTTTACTTAGACTCGTAATGACCCACTTCACTTTATTCTTAGAAACTATAATATGACGTGAATAAGCACAGTGACACAACATATATGTATAACGGTCTTAGGCTGAACTCTAAGGTATTTTGTTATTCTGAATCGAATGAAACCATCCGCAATTCCAAAAGACCCTTTGTTCAAAAGAAATTCATATATTATATTTTATTTGCTCGATTTTTAACAATCAAATAAGCTATTTCATTAAATAAGTTCAAAATAAAAAGCTTATATTACTATTTTAGGCTGATTCCTAAAGCATCTAGATATTAAAAATCTAATGGGACCAACTGCAATCCAATACAATCATTAGTTCCAAAGATATTCCCATTTTTTCCCGATTTTTTAAATATTCCTTCTGTCTTCTTTCATCTTCTCCAGAAAGTAAGAATTCTGTTGGGCTCTCGCGCCAAAGTTTTCAATAGTTGGCAACAATGAGTGGTAGTGGGGATTTCCCCAAACCCAACGAGCACCGGCGGTCCTTGTTAGTACCAAAACTAGCCTCATAGTGTGCGTTTCCGTGAAATATATTATTAAGAAATCCCGCCAAGTACGAGGTGCCTGCTGTCATAAGGTTCCTTCTAGCGGAACGAAAAACTCCGACTAAAATTTTTGTAGGGATCAAAGCTTGTTATGGTGAAGTGGTGTCGTTAGTTAAAGAAGAAGGAATATTCACGACGAGCAGTGGTAGACCTTCAATTGTGCAATTGTGACCGATACGTTGGTAAAAATCGAGGAAATGGTTCGTGAAGACCGCCAGTTGACATTGGATGAAATATCTGCAATGTTTCCACAAATCTCCAGTTCTCTCAAATACGAAACAATTACGAAAACGCGGGGATTTCCGAAACTGTGTGCAAGATGGATCATAAAACAACTGACAGAACAACACAAATTGAATCGCGTCGCGAGCGCTCGTGAGTTCCATGAGCGATTTGTATTGGAAAGTAAGGATTTTCCGAGTTCCATTGTGACTGGTGATGAAATTTGGATAGCTCATTACAAAAAAAAAAAAGACAAAAAGAAAAGTCTTCACAGTGGCGGCACACTGGTTCACTATCTGCTAAAAAAATCAAAACCTTAATTTTGATCGAAATTTTGCCTCAGGAGGAGACGATTATTGCTTTGGGGAACTTCTGATCCATTGTTCAGGAGAGTACGCACTTTCCAGAATCCAATCTTTGTCATTCTACGATAGCCAAAAGACGTAACCATTGAGTCACTTCTTATCCGAAGCATAGTTGACGTTTCGTTAGCATATAGAAAATTTCGAATAGTGGAAGTTACCGGCATACATATCCTCCCCTTTGTTTGTCGGTTTCTACGACAGGCCATCAAAGGGAAGGCTATGGTATTTTACGCCCCACATTGCAGGGGGAATGTTTACATCAACCAAGCCATCGCACCGCCATTACTAGCGGTTTGACTTGGTTTGCAATAGTCAACGTGCTTCCAGGGTGCGCTCACGAGGAGGACTACGGAAAGGAATTATTGTCGCTTACCGGCCCCACTATCTGTAATGCGACTGGAAGCGATAAAAAATATTTGAACATTCTTGTGAAAAACATAAATACTTAAAATCGAAATTCTTTGACCAACAGTCGAAAAGATTTTTTTCAAATTCTCACAATTCCTGTTTGTGGTGTATTTTCGTGACAATTCGCTTGACACGTCAAGCCCCAATTTCTTGCGCATTTACAAGTTAATAATTCGATGATAGAAGCTCAGCCTAAAAGCGAATATTTACATCATTTACAACATTTCAAGGAACAACTTAAATATCTACTACAAGTTACTCGCTTAAGTCTTTTGTTTTTATATTCACGATCTATTGAGTGAAACCCCCAGATCAATGCAAGAAATATTGACATTGTCATTTCATCCGATTTACCTGAATCGAAGATTTCCTGCATATTGTGACACTTCTCCACTTTTCCTGCCCAGTTGGCCCCACTCAAAATTAACATTATCCGGAAGACCCAATCTCAGTTGTCGCAATTCATGTCTCCGATCTGTTCAATGCTTCTATAACGTCATATTTAATGATCATATTTAATGTCTACACGAAAGGTCCATTACGGAAGCTAATTAGGCACGATGTAAGCATGTAGACGAGGCGTGGACATTTTGCTTCCAGAATTGCCGAACAAAATGTGCACACGCAGACTTTAGTGAAATTGCTGAGCTCACCATCTCGAACGACAGTTTGTCGATACACAAAAGGAAACATGACACCGGTGTTAAGGATATGTGTAGCACGAGCCCTACGAGCGCTTCACGCAATCCGCAGCCGACACAAAAAGCCGGAATTTCCACCACATACGATACGATATAAATCAACAGGTTGGCAATTAGATTGTAGAAAAGCAAGCAGTTCTTCGTATACAGGAAAGATGTTGGCACTGACTTAGGTTTTTCGTCGGCAGCGGTCAGCATCGTTGCATTTTCAATTTCACTGGCAGATTGAGGCACTTTGTAAGTGCTCCATTAGTTAATGTCCTATTGCGATGCAATTAATCACCCGAAGACCTCCACTGATCAAGCGGTCTTTGGATGCCGTGGATGATGTTAGATGTGGATGCGGTCTGTAGCTTGCGGCATCTGCAATGTTCCAAGCGAATATAAAACAGATTACAAGTGGTAACGCTATAAATCTTGGGTACACCCTGTAGTTATTACAGTGGGACATTGGCATTTCGTGTTGAGTTATTTTACCTTATTTCGTTTTCACTGTACGTCATGAAATATGGAACTTTTCCCATATAGATATTTTTTTCCGCGCGCCTACCAGTCTTCCTCGAGACGATATTTCAAGCTTATTGCTGACGGCGGTGGTGTTAGAGCTTGGAGAGAATTTAGCGACTTGACCAATTCACTTGGAAAGGCTATGAGATGTAGAACGAGATACAGATTCAATTTAATTGTATTTCGTAAATTTAGTTAAAACATTCATTTTTATACTAACCAATCTATGATGCACTTGCTCTAGTTACATACATAGAATCACTATCTCAACGACCATCCACATATGGCTAGACATTCATCGGCCGCGTATCTCCAAGTGGTTACCCGCATAATTTATTGTCGTGCTCCCTATTCTGCAAATGGCACAAAGCATGAGTAACACATTCAGAGAACCGCGCAAAGCATCTGTGCACGACTGCAGCACACAAAAAAAAGATGGATAGATGATTTGCAGATATTTGTCCTTGATCTTTTAACGATCATTGTGTGGACTGATCATGATGAAGTGCTTTCCACGGTGCAATTGCGTTCGCCGTAAATTGTTTCTTGATTGAATCTATCGATGAGCCGTCAATAGCAATTTCGAGACATTGATGAACGGCAGGAAGATTGTTTTTGTGACAGACACCGCAGTTGGTTCCCAGCGATCTTTCTTGTTCGACTTTATTTTTATAGATCTGAATTTATTGTTACGATAAATTGTCGAGGATATTATGATGGGGAATATGTACTTGAATCTTTTTTTCTTTTGGACAGCTCCGAAGATATTTGGAAGCTGAATTCAGTCAATGCTTGAAACACTTTCCATAACGAGTGCACATCGGGTGTCAGTACAATCTAATTTCAAGAGAATTGAATCTGACTGAAATTGAATGATGGAAAAATGGAAATAAAGTTTCAGTGATATGACGAAATGATGGTTGCTTAAATTTGTGTTTTTTTTTTACCAGAACTGATGAATAGGATGAGTAGAGTAGAGATTCGTTTCATCAAACAAGAACTGGCAGACTCGAACCCTCATTATCATCACCATTGGACCATTGTCCTCTAATTATCTCGGTCAAGTGTTCGCGCCCTCCAATTTCGGAAGCCCAGCAGTTCTTCGGTGTTAGCATCTACTGAGTCTTCAAGCCGTCGATCTTCCTCGTAGCCTTGATCCACTGATACGTCTTTCAATATTCGTATAGGCATGTGGTTACCGTTCATTCGTTTTACATACCCTACCAATTGAGTGTTTGTAATTTGATGATTCTTGTAATGAACACATCTTTTGAATCTCCGCGCGTACCCGTCACTTGGCATCATTTTCATGTTGGATGACTGATGGGTGACGCGCATTGACAGTCGTCAAATTCGAGTTGCGTATCACACACCAAGGTGGAGGTGCTCCTTGACTACTTGCCATATCTCATCTGCAATATTGGTTTTGAAACCACTTTTATCATGTGATCACAAGACTTAAAACGGTGGAAATTAGGGTCTCTGGGTGGCTCAGCTTAGAAACATATGAGAAAAACTGTCCCCTCAGAGGCTCTTCTGAGTCCAGGGGCGTTCCATGGTGGAGCTCAGAACTTGCCGCGATACGCAAAATGTCTAGAAGACTCTGTAATAAAGCGAAGCGTACTGGTGAGTGGGAACAGTACCACGCTCACACTTTACAATAAAGGGGTCCGGAAGGTAAAGCAAAATAGTTGGTCCAAATTCTGTGACTGGCATTTTCTTGGGTGTGTTACCTTAAAGAAACACTGCAGATACTCTGACAACGTGAGGGAGTGGTATGAAGCATCTCGCTCAGACTAGAGTATTGCCAGAAATATCTTCACACATAATAGATAGATAGATAGATAGATAGATATACAAATACGAGCTACTTTCCCAGCAGGAAGGCACTGCGACCATAAAGATCTATTGTGCCGTAGCTCATTAATCCAAAAGACCGTCCACCCTTCTAATAAAGGGCAGTAAGTCTTTAGCAGGAATCAACCTGAATTCTGCAGTGCTGATAGTAACCTGCCCGAGGAGTGACATCCTAAAACGCGCGATGGCGGGACATTCGCACAAGATGTGCTTGGTCCTTTCCACGTCTTCCAGACAAAGACGGCATTCAGTCTCGCTTGACAGACCCATCTTGTTCAGGTGATATCTGACCAGGTGATGGCCAGATAAGTACCCCACTAGGAGTCTTAGGTGGGTTCTACTCATTTGAGTAGTACCCTTGTGACTGAAGGGCATTATCAGCTCCTTCGATTGACGAAGCCCTGGAAGGTTATTCCAGTACTGTTGACGCAATCGTTCACACATAATAAGTTGAGCTGGGCCATTGATTCTTTTGACCCATATAAATCTACTAGCACGAATGTAATCTCTTGCTTTACTACAGAAAGAGATAGAATTACTAATCCCCTATCTCCTGAGTATATTCAGAGGAAGCTTCGCTCTTGGGTATATTCCAGACTCCTGGAGTTCCGGTAAAGTAGCCGTCTTCCCAAAAATGGGCAATCGTCCCAAAGATGCCCCTAAATGCTTAAGGTCATGGAGAACATCCTGGACGTGCACATCAGATCCACACTCCTCACGAAATTTCCGCTTCACCCTAAGCAGTTGCATTCCAGTCAGGTAAATCGACTGAAACTGCTCTCCACTGTCTAGTAGGATAAATTGAGTCAACCTTGGAAGTAAAGAAAACAGCGGTGTGTGCTTTTCTGGACATTGAAAGTGCTTTTGATAATAGGTCTTTCTCTTCCATCCACTCAGCAATTAGAGCAAATGGAGCAGAGAACACCACGGCACTTTGGGTGAAAAAGAAGCTTTCATCCAGAAAGGTCATCACTGAAATACGAGTAGGAGGCTGCACTTTAACTGCAAACGTCACTCGGGGTATCCGCAAGGAGGGGTACTATATCCACCCTTGTGTTGCATCGTAGTAGACATCTTACTGTGGAAACTATCGACGATGGGTTATTCGACTCAGGGTTATGCCGATGACTTGGTCATAACTGTTAGGGGAAAGTTTGAAGAAATCCTAATGGAAATACAAACGGCGTTAAATACAGTACAAAACTTGTGCAATGGTAACGGCCTACGAATCAACCCGGCCAAGGCAGTTATTGTTCCCTTTTCGAGGGAAATAAATATTAGACAACTGAGACAACCCCACTATGTATAACTCTCAAGTACTCCTGGCGGAATTTTCGAAATACCTCGGTACTTCTCTGGTCGAAACACCTTCACGCAGTCTCATAGAAAGCCATCAAAGCCCTATGGATTTGCAGGCAGTTTTTTGGCAAATCATGAGGAACAAGCCCTTGCATAATTCTCTGGTACTATAAGGTTATTGTTAGACAAATAATTGGATATGGAACCCTTGTTTGGTGGAAAAAACCAACCACCAATAAAGGGAAAATAATTCTGAGTAAGATTCAGGGACTAGGTTAGGTTAGGTAGCATGGCGGCCCCATGCTACCGCACAGCACACGTAGACCACCTCTGGGTCCGTTATGATGCTAAAAAAGTCATCTAATTAAACCTAGGCAACAAACCAGCCTGTGCTAGCAATATAGCGATTGAGCTGAATTGCACTCGTCTCCAGTTCCCGAAAAAAAATCCAGAATTTTCCACCACCTCTCAGCCAGGGCCGGACAGAAGATGGAGAACGCTCATCCACGTCATCACAGCTGCTGCAAAGTCATTGTGAGGAATACGAAGCCTCCAGGCAGGCTCTCCTATAGGACAGTGCCCCGTAATAACCCCCACTACTCTGCCAATGTGTTTTCTGTTCAGTGAAAGCAGTGCGGTGGAGCGACTAGGGTCAAGTTTCGGCCAAATCAACTTCGTTGTTTGGCACGTATCGCCATTTGACCATCTCATGTTCGCCCTGTAAACCACAGTCGCTTTGATGACAAGTTTGCACGATGAAGGTGGCATTTTGATGTTTACAGAATAACTCCGGTTGTCCCCTCCCGAGCCAGCTCATCCGCCTGCGAAGCCACAATGGCTCGGTATCCAACAGAGCGTAATGTTGAAAAAAACACTCATCACCCTGAGGGCCAAACGACAGTTCGCAATGGTGTTCGATGTTGTGAGGACTTGATCGAATTGCAGCCTGACTGTCCATATAAATAGTAACGTCCCTCGTGGTCACAACATGATTTCCCAGCCAGGTCAAAGCTTCCAGGATTGGCGAAACCTCCTGCAGGACACTAGAGAAGTCGGGAAGACAGAATGACAAGTTAATTCCCAATCCTTCTGAATAAATACCAGCCCCAACTCCGCCGTCAGTCCTATAGATCCCTCGACGAAATCAAGCTGGTGTGGTTCCGGCCAAAAACGTATTTTGCACAAGTATAATCAGTCTCCACAGGGAGATCCAAGTTGCCCAGAATAGTTGAGTGCCCACAACTCAACGTGCGACACTGGCCAGTTTCGCGAGGGCGTAAAGCCGAGTTAGCCGCCAGCTGTTCGCCGTAAATATCTAGAGGTAGCAAGCCGAGCACCATATCTAATCCGGCTGACGGAGTTGTTCTAAAATCCCCGTTATAGCCAGTGCCGCTAGACTTTGTACCTTACTCAGTAGGTTACAATAGGCCGCTACTCGGAGTACCGTCCACCACACACTTATTCCGGGCAGTAGTATGGGACGTGTGACAGCTGTGGACATATATCCAATATACAGCTTTAGGTTGCAGGCCCTAGTTCTTACCTATGGCCTTTTTGCACGAGTAGAGGGCATCAGTAGCTTTCTTGGCCCGTTCTTCAATGGTGGAGTTCCACCTTAGCTTCCTGTCAAAAATGAGATCGATGAACTTAGCTTTGTCTGTGAAGACCAATTTAATACCCTCCATTGTGAGATGTTCGATAGGAGGAATCGCGCGTCTTCTAGTGAAGAGCACAAGCTCTGTCTTAACCGGGTTAATTCCGACGCCGCAGAGGTTTGCCCACTCTGTTAGAATAGAAAGGGCATTCTGCAATAACCCACTGAGGACATCAGGAAACTTACTTGTGCTGTGACAGTGATGGCAAACGATGTACCCCGGGTAGTGTGTATGCGCTGAGATGTTAGCAGTATGTTAACGAGTTTGCAAAGCGATTCGTCAACCTGGAGGCCCAGAAGTGCCTCAATAATCGTACTAGGTCTAATATTATTGAAAGCAACTTCGATATCCAGGAATGCAACCATCGTGTATTCCTTTTGATCCAGAGATTTCTCAATATGATTGACTAAAGAGTGCAGAGCCGTGCCCACCGAATTACCTTTTCAATGGACATGTTGCGACGTGGATAAAAGCAGTGGTGGGATATTATACCGCAAATGGATGTCAACCAGTCTCTCTAATAGTTTCAGAATAGTTGAAGAGAGACTTTTTGATTATTAGCATGTGAAGTTCTACCCGTTTTCGGGATAAAAATTACCCGCACTTCCTTTTAAATGCGAGGAACGTACACCAGCTCTAGGCAGGCCATTAGGATACACTCTATCCAAGGATATACGATATTGATACAATGCTGCAAGTCCACAGGAATGATGCCATCTGGTCCAGCCGACTTATAAGGTTCAAAGCTGGAGATAGCCCACATAATCTTCTCACGAAATGAAATGGATGCACTATCACATGGCGCTGTGCGGCAAGTGGAGGGGTCCCCCAGCGGTGCTGCAACCGAACTTCCAGGGAAATGTGTGTCAAGTCGACACATGATGGTTTCCTTACTCGAGGACGTCCAAGACCCGTCTTCCTTTTGTAGGAAACTTGGCATAGATGGATTTGACGCCAGGATTTTCTGAAATCTAGAGGTCTCGCATTAAGAGACTAGCATGTCTCACAGTAACGGGAGATATTCGCAGCTGCCCGACTGCAACTCTTGAAGCACTACTCAACGCTCCGCCGTTACACATTCATCTAACGGCGGAGACCAAAATAGCTGTAGCCAGACTGAAAGCTTGCCAGAATAAAGAGCAAAGCAACTGGATAAATGAGGACATTCTTGTGGGTATGCCATCAGATCATCTAGCTTAACCTCGGGGATGACTATCACAACTATGTTGCAGGTCCGACTACGTGATTCATGAAACACTAATGACCTGAGACGACTAGGTGTAACTCAGCCAATCAGACTGCAGGTATCTTCCCCTCCTCCTTTCAAAATCATGGCTTGAGACAGGCTTCGGCCGAGTTGTTTTTGACCATTAGTGGGTTTTAAAGTGAGATGCTTTCGCACTCCCCTTGGGTGGGCTCCGCTCGCTACGCGAGCGATGCGGCTTGGGGAGTTGCTACCCTCAGTATGCTAACTTAGAAAACTCGTTTCGCTCACTCTTTACGCTATTAGCCAAGACGCAAACCAATATACCAATACAGCAGTTTGTGGCTGTGATGGCACAAGTGGATAATATCGGGTACATATCAGACAATTTTCATATATTTAATTTCAGCTTATTTAAGGTCGCCACCCATGAACGAGCACAACCACGACCAAACTTCATTGGACCATAAATTTCATAGAACGTGTGGAAAGAAAATTTCCCCTATTTCTACCGTTCTATGATATTTGATAGTTCGATGGATGTTTGGTCGTGGTTGTGCTCGTTCATGGGTGGCGACCTTAAGACACAAATTTAGAGTATTTTACGTTCAAATAAAATAGAAATAAGGAAACTGCCAATTTAACCATGACTTTCCTTCCAGCACCTCCGTATGAGGAAACAGCCTCCAATATTGAAACCTAAGACGAATTTTGATTTATGATTATAAGAAACTAAAATTAAGACATCGTTCATATTTTTTCAAATTATCTCTATAAATCTATGATAAAATCTATCTTTGACCAACTATCGCCGATACTAAATCAATCGCTGTTATGGAAAGTGTACCAAGGAAGAACGAATGCAATCAATCAACGAAAATCATTTCCCGATTTTGCAAATTCACTTATGTATGTACATGATTTTGTAAACACTTGAATCTAGTGTGGGGTCAACCAAGTCATGTGTAGCCTACACATGTATTTTAGCAAAAATTCACCATAACATCAAATGTTATGATGCCTGCCTATCTTTTGATTGTCACTTCTTAGTGGGCCGCCAATCATTCATCCTAACGCACCACATCGCCCACACAACCTCTCTCATGGTGAGCACAAGCAATGAAGAACTAAAAAAAAAAATTTTTTATTTCACTGCAACTATTCAAATCAATGCGTACGGTTTGATATACAGCAACCTTGTCTATTAAGAAGTGAAACATAAAAAAAAATTAAAAATTGAAGCATTGAGGCACTTTGTTGCAACCTTGACTCTGCCATAGTTAAAGCGTCTTAATACCTAACATTGTCCTACACTCCCTTTTTCAAACTGTGCGATGTTCGTTATTTCTTGATTTGGGCCCAATTCCATAGTGGCAGCTCTTCAGGGATCTATTCAAATTCCAAATTGGTTTCAATGAATCGTTTGCATTAACTTCGATCTGAAATGTTGCAATATCGATACATGGAATGAGTATCTGCGATGGATACCTGCTGGAAAGTGACGATCCAAGAGACGTGCAAATTACCAATTATGTGGTTAATTGAAAAGTCGCGTTGTCTGAATCTGACAATGAAAGTGTCTGTTTTTTTTTTTTTTAATGTTGGGTTTATTTACAATGTTTCAATTTAAATAAGAGTTAAACGATACACCTAAATGGCTTTGAATCATTTCGTGCGTGACAATATACCTTTAAATGGATACCAGACCGATCATCATACTGTGTACCAGCTCATCTTGAAATTGAAAAAGAACTGATCCATGATTAATTCCCACTTTAAATCGTTTTTCGTGTTAGTGAATCACGCATTCGTAATGACTAAAATATCTTGGACTAAACCTGATTAAGACTAATTATAGGAAATTACTCAAAAGGAGCTGAAGATCACTTCTCGATGGTGACGTGGGAATGGTTCTAAAAAGAAAACAGTAATTATTGGTATGACATGGCATATTTTACATTTAATTTTAATTGAACTTACTTTGCCTTTGATATCTTAAACAATGGTCTCAAATCAAGTTTATTAACAATTAATCCCATAACTGAAATTCAAATTGAAACACACTTATGTATATGCATGTCATTGTAAAAAGTGATTTGCAAAGAATCATTTGAATAAAGTCTAACAAATAGGCGTCCACACGAGACCTTGACACTGAAATTCGTGGGAGCGGATGGTTCGCCTTTATCTTTCATCTCCCTGTAAAATCATTGCCAAATAATATTTAATTAGCACACACTCTAAAAACGAAACAAGAATGTATGATGATCGCTTAAAAGTCGGAAATGAAATTTTAAATATTCATCAACAGTGTTTTTTGTTTCAGTCTTCCAATGGTAGGATGCAAAAACTAGACTTGATTTTAATCTAACTTTGTGTATTTGCACTGACCGTATGTACACGCACTTCTAAAAAATGCAGAGTTGCTTAAAAGCTGTGGAGTCATATTATATTGAACGCCCAATCTAAATAAATATTTATTGCTCGTTAGTGAAATCTCTGAATCATCTTTATTGAGAGATGGTCGTACTTGACTAATGTACACTTAAGTCAAAGAAAATTCGCTAATTATTGACCATGAAGATTAGTGATAAATACATTTTATCCGAACCCTTGCCAAGGTTCAAACAATTATCATCAAACTTATATGTGTATTATTAGACCCTCCACTAACCTAATAAAGGCCAGTAACTCCTCTGTACTCTTGATGACATCTGCGTTTACAGTTGCCTCTCCAAAAGTCAGTCTCCTAAATCGAGCAATCGCTGGGCATTTACGAAAAAGCTGTATAGTAGACTGGATGTTCTCTAAGCATAGCCGACACTCCGTCTCGCTGGACAGACCCATCTCATTCAGTGATGCCTCGAAAGGTAACCAACAATCAGTCTCAAGTCCGCCCTACTCAAACGGGTGGCGTCGTTAAGACTAATTAAGATAATAAGATGAATTCTTTAGACTGCCGCAGTCCTGGAAGGTTGTTTCAGTGTTGAAGTCTTTTGTTATCTGACCAGTTGCCTAAATATTATCCTGGCTGAACCCCAGCCTAAACCACAGTAGGGATGATGAACTGGAACTCAATAAAGAGTAACTCGGTTGGTGACTGTGAGTTATTGAAGGATTTGAAAACACTCCTTTACCAACCTCGAAGAAAGTTAATGAGATAAAAGCGGTTTAATAGCAGCCTGACCATCGCCACGCCACGAACGTTTTGAGCTAGAATGTTCCTGACGCAGGCCTCAATGGCATTTATCTCAGCTTGGAAGGCGCTAGGCCAAACACCACAACCAACTCCCTGTTCCATTTTTGACGCATTTGTAAACCATATTAAACAAGTGGGATCTATTATTTTCCCATTCCGTACTTATTGTGATGAGGATCGAGAATTTTCCACCAAAACAATATTCAGTGGTCATGTAATCTGTTATCATGCAGTTCTGCATGCCAGGAATTTGTTTTAGAATGCTCATATGATCATCTAAGTTCTCATACCAGATGTCATAGGTGCACTCTGGGAGAATGAAGAGGTGCAGATTCGTATACATGAATATGCAACGGAGTAAGTCCCATAATAGCCTCTAGGGCCGATGTCCCGCAAGTTCGCATACTACTTTACTTTAACATCTAGTGGGGCATAGCGCGTCAACCAGCTCCTGCGCGCAATCGTACTCTGCTCTAGGCAATCGGGCGCAACTCTTCAATCGACTTACCCAGCGCCATAAACTCTTTTGCCACAGATCGACGCCATGTGATTTTAGGACCCCTATTGGTCGACCTTGGCTAGAAATGGGATACCATTTCATGGCATGCATAGCAATGCAGTTATCATACTTTCGCAATATGTGACCTATTCACTGCCATTTTTGCCTGCGTATCAATTCGTCGATTGATATCTGACTCACACGCTGACTAAGCTCTTCATTTGATGTTGTTTCGGGCCAAAAAAGTCTTAGAACTCGACAAAGTTGACGAAAACTTGCAGCTTTCTGTTAACTCTTACCGAAACCTTCCATGTACTGCTCCTATACAAAAGCACAAACAATACGAGGGAGTGAAACAGGCCCAGCTTAGTCTTGATGCTGAGATAACTGCTCTGCCAGATTTTGGACAACATACCGTATGCGCATTTAGCCTCGTTGATACGACGAGCTTTGTCCCAGGAAGACGAAGTTTTCCACCATCTGGCTGCCCATCAATATTGTTGCCAATAGGTGTAGGATTTCATTTTCGCAATAGCGGACTAAGAACCTTGGTCTTGTTGGTATTAACCTTTAGCCCAACCTTGCTTGCCTCCATCTCAGTATCTAATGCCATTGCGGATAGATCCATGATTTTGTGAGAGAGTAGGCATATGTCGTTAGCGTAGTCAAGATATTGTAGATACGATGTTCTAGGTCATAGAATTCCTCTATCTAGTCCGGATAGGGCTGCATGCAACACATTGCTGATCAGTATGAAGAAGTAGATCGGTGAAAGGATGCATCCCTGCCGAACTCCATTGCGAATCTCAAAAGCCCTCCGGCACCTTACCTTTGTGCAGAACACGACATTTTGCGCCATCATAGGTTGCCTTAATAATAGCCACAAGGTTCCTAGGGACGCCTCTCCTGCGCAAGGCCGCTCATATAGAATCCTGACTCACACTATCGAAAGCCTTCTCGAAATCGATGAAAAGCAAGTGAAGCGGAGAATCGTACTCAGCGCATTGCTCGATAATGATTCGCAAGGTGATTGACACGGGAGAATCCACATCGAAAGCCTGCCTGCTCTTCATCAATTGTGCTTTCTAAGTGGGCCTTTAGTCTTTCCAGGACGATTTTAGCTATTATCCTAGCAGCGCCAGTAAGCACACAAATGACTCTCCAATCATAACTGTTACACTTGGAGCTGCTTGATAAAGTTTAGCAGTGATTCCGTCGAGCCCGGCGACCTTTCCTCGTTTTAGTGTAATCATTGAAGCGAGTAATTTCTCTTTAGTCGGGGCATTGGATCGTATACGCACAGTTTGATGGTGAGCTAAATTATCTGTATGAGGGGGAACTTCACAAGAGGTGACACGGTTCAAGACCGCGCACGAAGTGTACTTTCCACCGCCTAATTTGATCTTCCTCCAAGATAGGTAGCTTTCAATCACTATCCTTCACTGGAAGTTAATAAGAGTTACGACCACCTGTAAACTCCTTGATAGCACCGTATACGGCATTTAAGAGACTTCGCATAAGCTCTTTTATCGCGTCTGTAACGGACGGTTTGGTGGGCATCCGAAGATGCCTGTGGGGACGAAGCCTAAGGTATTATAATGACCGTGAAGGTCGGGCCGTGTCATCTAGCAAAGAAGAAGGCCCCTCAACGAGCTAAGCAGCGGCCTATACTTGCTGTAGCTCAGTTCGGGAGATGTGGGCGGGGTTTTCGCCGCTCGTTGCCCCTGTCCTTTATGTATTAACAAAAATCCATTGGCCTGGGGAAGACAACTCAAACAAGGTAGGTAAAAATGGGGAATGAAAAAAAATAGTCGAAAAGATGGAATGGTTGGCGGACGGATCAGACGCCCAAGCGGTCGAATCTGGGTCCCGGTGTAGTGGGACCCTCGGCCTCTGGTTTCGTACCACCAACAGATCACTACTCATCAGGTGCTGCTTCGATCTGCCGGTCGGAGCAGCACTACCAGACCATAATATGGTACATTACAGGTGGTTCATTTCACGTCGCACACTACGCTGAACTTCTCCAGTTTTCTGATGGTAAAGGAGTTCGATGCTGCTTTGATTGTCATCTGGTGCTGAAGCTAAACAAACTTTTAGCTCTTTTCTTTCAACAATCCGTTGCCATGAAGCGTCCGACATCCAGGACTTTTTCCGGCAATCCGTACGGCGCCCGGATCTTTTGGTCGCTAGGACGGTTCACGGCTGCAATACGCAATCGAACACCAGCTATCACTCTTCCCATTCCAATATCGGCACCCTTCTTATTAAGCACGTACGGGAAGCAACTCTTGAATCTTTTAATAATGGCAAAGTGGTCAATCTGATTTTGTGCTCTGCGCACATCTACAGAGCCAACTGATTTTGTGGTGGTCCATATGCTCAAACATATTACCACCGATGAAGTGGCTGTGAAAATTGCAATCTGTAAATTTTTCACCGTTTTCTTTACGATTCCCAAGACCGTGTCGCCCCATCACATGTCTGAGCCCATAGTTATCAGCGCCAACTTTTGCATTCGGATCCCCCGTCACACCCCGTTTCGTTGTTCGTAGAAGGACTCTTTCGCCAAGACATTGACAGTTTCGGTTGGAACATAACATTGTATTACTGTGATGTTCCTCATTTTGGTCCGAATCCTGGCCGTCATAATTCTGTCGGAGACCGGAACCCTGCATAAGAGACAGTTTCGTGCGGCTCTGGTTAAGAGGAGCCACACACCTGACTCACGACCACTACCGGTAGCTCTGCCAGAGTAAAACAGTGCTATTCGCTGGAGAGATAAATTCTCCGTTGACCCACCACCTTATCTCGCTAACTCCTAAGATGTTTAATTTATACTGCAGAAATTCACTCTCTAATTGAAGAAGTTGTGCGTTCTGGGGACCTTCTGATCCATTTTCCAGGAGAGTACGCACATTTCAGAATCCAGTCTTTGTCATTGTACGATAGCCAAAAATCAGTAACTATTGAGTCAGTCCTTATCCGAGGCATAGTTAACGTTTCGTTAGCATATAGAAGATTTCGGATAGTGCAAGTTGCTGGTATACACAAACTGTTGACATTATTGACAAACAGAAATAGATTGAATCGCTACTAATAGGCGGTCCATATTTTTTGGCGGTCCAAATCGAACGGCTCCAGATTACCCACTCCCGTCATTACTGCTCGTAGGTTTTCAACTCTATCTACATATGTCTGTTTCTATGACAATCGCGGCGCTACCACTGGGAGCTGAAATGTAACCACTTGAGTAACAACCGCCTGCATATGGTTCATAACTTTCTGCTGCATTTTTGAATTTTTTTGCCACCGTCGCCATATTGGATTTGACTTGGTAACGCTCCGACCATTTTCCTTTGAAAAAACGCCGTCCGATAGGAGAAAGTTTGGTGTAATTTTAAAAATATTACCGCATTCACGGTAGTGTTATTTTTCATAAATGCACCAAAATTTTGTCTACCGGATTGGCTAAACATCCCGGGAAAAATGTTTTGGCCACCACCAAAATGTTCTCCGACAGCGCCCCCTAGAAAATAAACGGTCCGGTAGATTCGGGACCGCATAGAGGCAGTTCATTCTTAACCGCCGGGGAAAGTTCACGGCCAAAACTTTACAGCAGATGGTTTACGCAGGTCAGAAGGTACAAAATGCCTCACATTCGCGGGTCGCTTTGGGTTTCAGTCTAGTTGTTACTGTCAAGCCGTGTTTACTCAATTGCCCTAACCCCTTGTGGGGCAAAGCGCGTTAACTGTTCCATGTGACCCAGTTGACGTTTCGTTGGCATAAGCTGGTTTCGGAGAATGCAGTTCCCAGCATGCACCTCCTGCACATCAATGGCCACGAACATCGTCGTGGACGGGATTCGAACCCGAAATGCCGGTAGTCAAACATGAGACTGATGTCTCAACACACTGCGCTACTGGTCGCCCCAAGCCGTGTTTAGGCATTGTGTGCAGCAGCTTTACAAGTTTCAGCCAGAAGGCTTAAATGCATTTATTCGATTTGTGTGTCATTATGGAAGTTTGTTCAGCGGATCCGGAACAGGAATGATGACATCCGGTTGATGCAGCGGGGAGAATTTCAGTGAATCGTTACAGCAACCAATTTTGATTTTATTGTAACTTAAATACTCGGCGCTGCCGTTGAAAATATTTATAGTGAAAAAATTATTTTTTAGCCTTCACTAAAATATTGCATGCTTCATACAACATGTATTTGTTATTAATTTTATTTCGTTTTCATACCAAACATGACTATCGAAACAACCAGCCATGTCTAATCGTAAGTATGAGTTGAAATCGCAATCCATGTAACGACGAATTGAAAGACACTTCTTCTTCTCGTGAAGCCACTTAGACTGATTACCTGCCACAATAGATCACGATAACACAACATTAAAACTGGTTTTAGTATCAAAAGCATCTCAAATCTTAAGGGCAATCCATATTAGAACTTAATTTTCCTAATATTTTCTGTGCAATACAAATAATCCTATTTATTTTGTCAAGCGTTCAAATTTAAAATTGACCTAAAGAAACCCTTGTTTCAAACCCAAAGCATCCTTTGAACTATATTCATGCTCTAGCGTTTTAAGCGGATTTTGTTCATGTTCATTCCTATTTATATGCAAGGCACCTTAGATCTGTGCATAATTCCCATAAATCCGTTAATATGTATAGCATATCTGCGATGTTCTAAGATGTCAAGACATTGGCTTGGATTACAAACAAGCCGAGCTCAAAGAAGTGCTGCTTTTCACGATCTTGTTCCAACTGCATTGGTTGCATATTTTTACTCACATTACTATTAAGTACCTGCTGCACAGCAAGAATTATCTGTTCTGGTGCACACGATACAGGCGCTTATGATCTTTGATCGCGTGATTGGATCTGAGAAGCATGTAAATTGAATTTTGTCACCTTTTTCAGTACATTGTATGAGTTATATTTTGTTGCAATATTGTTTTCACGAAATACTCGTATCAAATCCGAATATACTCGTAAACAGAAAAGCATTTGAAATAGAATAAAGTGAAGTGTAAATGACACGGAATATGCAAATGTATTGGTATTAAATTGCTCTTTAAATTCAATTTCAGCTTTTTTTTTGGTTCGAAACTGAGAAGTCAAAGGATCATAATCATTTTATTTAAAATATCTATAAAACATAGACGTATTCTCTGATTTCATTTTCGCCAACTTGCTACAATTTTTCTTTTATTTATTCAGTCGCGTAGATTGCTTTTAATGGAGAGAGGGGATGTATTGGCAACACTTTTTTTCTCATATGTATATGAGGATTTGCACCCTGCATCTTCTGAGTAAGACGCAACTCTCTCTAGACATAGACCTATCACTACAACTCATGGTTGTACCGGATGCGCTATCCATCTCGATCGTAAACAGCCCCGAAAATTTGCAGAACCTTAACGCCCAAATAGACGACGCAGACGGTTTGCGCAAACACCGAACACAACTCAGACAAAATTTGCCCAGAATTGGTCAGTTTGTTCTGAGATCGCAATGAGTACGGATAGTGATAGTGCTGCTGCAATATTGCTTGCTATTGCGATAAAACGCAAAAAGGAGAAGCGAGGGCAGAAGCAAAAGAGACGAATTTGGTGCAAAGAATGGTTCAAGAAAAGAGCGCTTCCAATGGAATGTCCCCATCTCTCATGGTATTCCATCCCACTACATTTTCTTCCTGGTCGTCCAAAAACGACAGCAGGTCATAGTACCATAGGTGAGATAGATACTCATCATCGGCACCGGCACCTGATTTCAAGCTGTCCCGTTTCTTTTTAAGTTCATGCCTATAGGATGACCGCAAATTATGAATTTTTTTCACGCCATCTCTTTTGTGGCTTCGGGATATCTCTCTTTTAATTTATCGACTAGACAGTCGTAGGCACTATTTTTCAATTGCCTGTTTAAATACTCCTTGCTTTTAACCTTCCATAAAGAAGGCATCGATTGATATATTTTAATTCAATAAATTCTGTTACGAATTCTTTGTCTTCCATTTCTGAAATCATAAAATTTAGCTTTAAATAAAAAAAAATGTTTTTGTCTTCACCAGGAAATCGTTGAAAATCGTCGTGAAGACAATAACAATTTTTCATTTAAAATACAATAAACTACCACAAAGTCGATAGATCATCAAACCGAATCAACTCATTAAATTACTTATTTGCACATACACACCTCAGGTGTATAGGTCCTCAATCAAAAAATTCACTAAATTTGGCCAAAAACACGGCAAGTCGATGGGCCGCCAATCAAATCCACTCACCAATTTGCGCAAACACACCATACACAGCACAGATACGTCTGCGCAAACAAACGAAAAATCAAAACATTTTAATTTTGCACAGACGGTATGCGCAAACACGAATACAGCACCATACACGGCACAAACGGTCTGCGCAAACACTCGTTTGCGGAAACCGTTTGTGTCGTCTATTTGGGCCTTTAAGTTCAAATGTGCCTTGCATGTTTCCGGAGGCTTATTGGAGAAAGTAATCAGAAATGAGTTGATGGTAAATTTTATTATCTTTGACTTTAAATACTACTGATAAGTTGATTGTAGATCACTGGTTTATTCAATTATGTTGGAATAATAGTCACTGCGTTTATATCGCGAGATTATCTTCAAGATCTAACTAAATCGATCTAAATCACGACGAAGTAAAGATATCGAGTTAGTTAGTTCTGGTACTAGCTTTTAGCTCCACTTATGATGCAGAACTAGACTGAAAAATCGTTACTAGGTGGTGTTGCTGTCTTCGTTAATGTTGTTGTTGGTGATAATTCTATTTTATATGTTATACATATAAATATCTCATACTTTCCTGAAACTCTGCATTAGTTTCATCCTTTGATGGTAGCGGTATAAACGTGCTTATTAGGAGGCCACTGCATCTTGACATTTGATTTGACCAAACCAAAGCCACAAAACCAATAACTGACATCTTTCATATTTAGCACCTCTCCGTATGGTGGGTATAAACTCACGATTTAGTTAAATCGCCTTTTAATTCCACGATATAAACGTGGCCATATATGTACATAAGTACAAATCCTATAGTCCCATTAGTTAAAACAAAGTAAGAAAACGTTTTTGGGGGAATTATCGTACGAAACTGACTTAGTGCAAAATATCTCCGTAAATAAGCCGGACACCGGTGCTAGCCCTCAAAAGTCGGTACTTTCAAATTGGTCGGCCGAGCACTTGCGCCAGGGTGGCGCTCGGCCGACCGAGGTTTTTGACATGAGAACAAGTTTATCTTTCGAATAGAAAAGGTTCGATTCGATACCGGTGCTAGACCACAAAAATCGGTACTTTCAAAGTGGTCGGCCGAGCACTTCCGACAGGATGCGGCTCGGCCGACCAAGGTTTTTGACATGAGAACAAGTTTGTCTTTCGAATAGAAAAGGTTCGATCCGACAGTTCGGACACCGGTGCTAGACCACAAAAATCGGTACTTTCAAAGTGGTCGGCCGAGCACTTCCGACAGGATGCGACTCGGCCGACCGGGGTTTTTGACATGAGAACAAGTTTGTCTCTCGAATAGAAAAGGTTCGATCCGACAGTTCGGACACCGGTGCTAGACCACAAAAATCGGTACTTTCAAAGTGGTCGGCCGAGCACTTCCGACAGGATGCGACTCGGCCGACCGGGGTTTTTGACATGAGAACAAGTTTGTCTTTCGAATAGAAAAGGTTCGATCCGACAGTTCGGACACCGGTGCTAGACCACAAAAATCGGTACTTTCAAAGTGGTCGGCCGAGCACTTCCGACAGGATGCGGCTCGGCCGACCGGGGTTTTTGACATGAGAACAAGTTTGTCTCTCGAATAGAAAAGGTTCGATCCGACAGTTCGGATACCGGTGCAAGACCACAAAAATCGGTACTTTCAAAGTGGTCGGCCGAGCACTTCCGACAGGATGCGGCTAGGCCGACCAGGGTTTTTGACATGAGAACAAGTTTCTTTTCCGAATGAAAAAGGTTCGATCCGACAGTTCGGACACCGCATTTTGGCGCCTTAATTTCCTAGATAATTAGGTTAATTGTGTATTAATGGTCAAGTTTTGCTTCGACCGACCAACAATTTCTAATTCAATATTATTATGTGCTTGTTTTTATAAAACCAAATCCCGACAGTTCGGACACCACACTTTTACGACAGTCGCCTCTTGGTCTATTAGGGTCCATGTTTCGAAGCCATAGCCTAGCACTGGTGGTTCAATGGTTTTGTACACGCGGAACTTCGTGTTTCTGTACACATGCCTCGATATCATTATGGGGAGAACCGAGAAAAAAGTCTTATTAGCTAAGTGTATGCGTCGCTTGATTTCGTTAGTTTCGTTGGCGACAAGTTGTAACCCAGGTATATGAAGTCGTTCACGAACTCGATGTTGAGGTCGACCACATTGATGCTCGATTGTACAGATGTCCTTGTCGTAGATTGCATCATTATTTTAGTTTTACCCTTGTTGATACGTGGTCCAACTTCTTTGCAGCGGTATCGAGCGTATGCAGAAGTACTTCTGCGTCGGCCAATCTTCGGGACATGATGTTGATGTCGTCTGCATACGATGCTAATTGCCAACTTGATGAGTAGCGTCTTGCTGTTGTCCATATTCATAGCCCGAATAGCGTATTCCAATGGCAGGTTGAAGAGCGTCGATGCTAGTACATCGCCCTGTTTCAGGCCAGTACGTGTTTCAAATAGGCCAGTAAGTCTACTACGGACCTTGACCTGTGAGGCGGAGTTGGTTATCATCATCTTTGTCAGTCGTACTAATTTTACCGGTATACCAAATTCCAGCATGATGTTGTACAGTACTCCACAATCGATACTGTCGTATGCCTGCTTGAAGTCGACAAAGATTTTGTATGCGTCTACGTTGTATTCCCAGCACTTCTGGAGTATCAGTTTGACCGTAAAGGGCTGATCGGTTGTGGAGTGACCAGGTCTGAAACCGCTTTCATATTCGCCAATGATTCGTTCTGAGTACGATTTTATTCTATTTTCCAGAATTTTCGTCAACATTTTATAGGACGCACAGACTAGTGATATGCTCCTGTAATTCTCACACCGCAGTTTATCTCCCTTTTTGTGAGTGACGTTTTTCGACTATCGATTTTGACTATACTACTAAACTGAATTCCAACTTTGAGCAATGCATTGGATGTAGAATTTGACGCTCTTTAATTTAAATCGTTATAAGTTTTTCGATCTGCGGCACCGTTTACAAATTATGAGGAGAATATTAAAAAAAGGGCTCAAATTTTTCGGTTTTTCGCCCGCACAGCCGCTCTGCCGCGGGCTCCAAGATGACTCCATCTCTTAAAATGAATGTATGGAACCACCAACAATCATACCAAACGGCATTTCTCTATCATATTTTGCACGGTTAAATCGCTTACCGTCCCAACTATAGTGCGTCAACTATACCATGATGTTTCGTTGACATAAACCAATTTCGGACGAAGCACGTTGCCAGCATGCAATTCTAGGAATCCTTTCCGTAGCTATCATTTTAAAAGATCACGATACATATTTCTTTACTCAATTCATACTGGAGGCATATACAATAATTAAAGCACTTCCCACAATAAGAAACAACGGATAAAAATTGTATAGCGTATAAAAGCCATTTGAATTTTTTAGACACAGATTGTTTCAATTTCGATTTTTCCGGTCATCTACATGTGAAAATGTGACTGCGTTCCATGTTATCCAATTTCTCAACCACTGCTTTTAGTACAACTTATTTGGATTGATTGAAAGCTCGGGTACTATCTTTTCAAATGTACAAAAACAATTTTTAGCCTTGGAAATTAAAAAAAAAATCAGCGACATCTAAGCATCAACAATAAAATATGTGAGATCTTTCGAAAAGCAAAGTTCAAAACCACTTAGTACGAGTATGTAGTAAAAGTTGACAGTGTTTTTAATAATTATATTTGTTGTTTCTATGGAAATTGAGAAACAAATTAAGTTTTTGATTTCTTTCTGGAGTTTTCTTATTAAATGTATTGGCGCTAGACAAGCAACATTAGTAAGTATTTCGTAAAGAGAAAGAAAGAAAAAAGAAGTAAGCTGTTATTATAATTTCTAATATCAACTAACCTCAACATAGTCAACACTGGTAAGTAACCCGCTTTTATTACTAGTTGGGACGCTAAGCGATTTCACCTTGCAAAATATGATAGAGAAATGCCATTTGGTATGATTTTTCGTGGTCCCCGTAAATTCATCTTGGAACCCGCGGCAGAGCGGCTGTGCGGGCGAAAAACCGCGAAATTTGAGCTCTTTTTTAATATTGTCCTATTAATTTGTAAACAGTGCCTCGGATCAAAAAACTTAAAAGGACAAAAATTAAAGAGCATCAAATTTTACATCCAATGCATTGCTCAAAGTTGAAATTTGGTTTAGTAGTATAATCAAAATCGATAGTCGAAAACGTCACTTTTTGAGGCTTTGGAGAAAAATCACACTATATAGCATTTCATGCTCACATATCTCTGTAACGGATACTCCCAATGAAAAATCGTTTGAGTAAAAGTTGAAGATATTTTGATTTCCTGTTTAACGTGCCCAATATTTTTCAAATTGGCTCATTTTTAGTGTAGTTGTGAGCGAAAATTCAAAAATGGTTTTCTAGCGATTTGAGCCTTAGTAGCTCTATCTCGATAAATATAACAGCTAAAAGTTTTGGTTTAGCCTCAATTCGTAGATACTTTAACCTTGTTTATAAAAGTTTTGCTAAGTTTTTTGGTAGACTAATTTAATTAATTAAATAATTAGTTAATCAAATGATTCAATTTCTTCCATAATTTCAAAGTTCAAGCATCTAATATGACACTTTAGGTTGGTTCCCAACGTATTTGGTCATTCTGAGTCAAATGAGATCAACCACTATTCCATACGGCTATTAGTTCAAAAGATATTCACTTTTTTCCAGATTTTGTTATTAATTAAATAAGCCTTTTTATTAAATACGTTGAAAAGAAAAAGCTTTTGTGCCAGTTTTAGGATAGTTCCTAACGAATTTGGTCATTTTGAGTCGAATGAAACTAACCGCAATTCCTTGCGACTATTAGTTCAAAAGATATTGACATTTTTCCAGATTGTTTTATTAGTTCAATGAGCTTTTTCGTTAAGTAAATTGAAAGTAAAAGGTTTTTATGCCAGTTTTAGTTTGGTTCTTAATGTATTTAGTCACTCTGAGTAGAATAAAATTAATCGTGGTTCCGTACGACCATTAGTTCAAAAGGTAATCACATTTTTTCACATTTTTTGATTAGTTAAGGAAGCTTTTTTATTAAATAATTTGAAAATAAAAAGCTTTGATGCCAATTTTAGGCTGTTTCCTAATGTATCTAGTCATTTTGAGTCGAATGAAACTAAAGGCAATTCCATACAACAGTTAGTTCAAAAGTTATTCACATTTTTCCAGATTTTTTTTTTTTTTTTTTTGTTAAATATTTTTTTTATTAAATAAGTTGAAAATAAAAGGCTTTTATTCCAGTTTTAGGTGGATTCCTAATGCATTTGTTCATTCTCAGTCGAATGAAGTCAACCGCTATTCCATACGATCATTAGTTCAAAAGGTATTAGTTTGGTAAGCTGCTTCATTAAATAAGCTAAAAATAAAAAGCTTTTCTGCCCATTTTAGGTTGATTCCTAATGTATTTAGTCATTCTGAGTCGAATGAAACCAACCGCAATTCTATACGATCATTAAATCAAAAGATATTCACATTTTTCCAGATTTTGTGATTAATTAAATAAGCTTTCGTATTAAATAAGTTAAAAATAAAAAGCTTTTATGCCACTTTTTAACTAAGCTCTTAATGTATTTGATCATTTTGAGTAGAATGAAACTAACCGCAATTCCATACGACCATTAGTTCAAAAGGTATGATGAATTATGACTATGTACATATAAATTGTATCTATAACAAGATACCTGCACCCTTTACTAACGGATTGGCATTATTACTTCTCTCTTAAGGTCACTTACGGGATATGCAGAGAGTAGCAAATCAAATTATCGAAATATACTATTATTAAACTTTTTCCTAAGGATATCAACATCCTGGATATTTAACGTCGCTATCCTAATTATATGCCGCCATCCTGGAAATTTTTATATATGTGCTTTAAGCGGCGAATAACTCTCTCCTTTATGGTTACCCCACTTTGGCCACTAATGAAAAGCCTTATGACACAAATTGTTGTAATCCTTCATATTTCTACCAAATTCCATACCTGTAGCTTCAGCTGTTTTCGAGATATTCTTTGAACAGGCTGACATCTGACTGATTTCATAAGGGTTTTGTTTTTTCTACAAAACCCTAAAAAGCGTAACTATGACCTAAGCTATCAAGCAAAAACTTTTTGAACAAGATTTAATTATCTGTAAATTGAAACTAAAACAAAACTTCAGCTTCTATACTTACCGCCATAGAGCTATTAAAGCTGGAATCGCTAAGAAAGCATTAAAGCATTTTCACTCACAACTACACTAAAAATGAACCGATTTGAAAAGTATTGAGCACGTTAAACCGGAAATCAAAATATCTTCAACTTTTACTTATACGGTTTTTTATTTGGAGTATCCGTTACAGAGATATGTGAGCTTGAAAAGCTATACAGTGTGATTTTTCTCCAAAGCCTCAAAAAGTGACGTTTTCGACTATCGATTTTGATTATACTACTAAACCAAATTTCAACTTTGAGCAATGCATTGGATGTAGAATTTGACGTTCTTTAATTTATATCCAATTAAGTTTTTTGATCCGAGGCACTGTTTACAAATTATTAGCACAATATTAAAAAAAAAGAGCTCAAATTTCGCGGTTTTTCGCCCGCACAGCCGCTCTGCCGCGGGGTCCAAGCTGGCTCCATCTCTTAAATTGAAAGTATTGGCCCCACCAACATTCGTACCAAACGGCATTTCTCGATCATATTTTGCAAGGTGGCGTCGATTTATGTCGCTTATAAACAGAGCGGAGGCAATTGATACTACCTTGACAACTCCAGGTATGATGGGAAAATACGAGGTTGGCGAGTTTCCGACCTTCCGCCACTCTCGGACCACCAGTGGTTATACTGGGATATCGGGAGCTCTGTAACTCCATGTTTGCCTCCTTTCAAAATGGAAACTGAGCAGTGGATCCAAACGAGTGCCTGGATATGCTACTGGAAGCACACTTTCCAGAATCTGCTAACCTCGCACGCTTGGATGAACAACCGACCATGGCCAATCTGGCGTCGGAACAACTGATAATGGAAGTAACAGACGAGGTAAAAATTGAGAAAAAAAATTTCGCCACTTACATATGCCCTAAAGAACAGACAGACCCGTCATCTCAATACCGCATCGCATTTAAAGCGCATGCTTACGTTTTGAGACAATACCCAAACAATGGACTAAAGCACGAGTGGTCTTCATTTCGAAACCAGGTGGGTTGAATCACCATAATGTGAAAGACTTCAGAAAAATCAGCTAAAAATTTTAGAAAGGCTGGTGGTTTTCCACATTCAGAGCTCGATGGATTTCGGGGGAATCTGTGTTAACCAGCGCGCATATCTTTCACGCCCGACGTCGGGCCTTGGTTGATTAACGTGGTCCCGCCTTCTTTCAGAAGCTCTGCGGGAATTTCGTTGATTCCAGGCGCTTTATTTGGTTTTCATGTATCTAAGGCTATCTGCATTTCGTCAAATATTGGTATAGTGGGCATCCGTCCTCAATTAAGATCGTCTGGCATTGCAAGGTCTTCTGACTGTGATGCTGTCGGGTTCAGCAAATTTTGGAAGTATTGAACTCATCTTGTTTTGATCTCAGACGTGTCACTAATAATGTTGCCTTCTTGTTCCTTAAGCCGACCATACACCATCCGGAATTCCTGTTCGGAAAAACTGATCAGGACCGGCCTTGAGGAATTCCGGATTGTGTATGGCCATTTCAGGCCGGATTGGCCTTTCAGGCGGCCGGATTGGCCTTTCAGACGGCCGGATTGGCCTTTCATGCGGCATGAAGAAAAATCGTTCCCGCCGGGCCTCCACTGCATACGTTCCCGAATTTTTGTCCGGAAAAACTAATCAGGCCTGGCCTTGAAGAATTACGGATCGTGAATGGCCGCATTTAGGCGGCCGGATGCAGAATTGAAAATCGATCTTATCGCCGGAAATTCAAGGTATCTTTCTACCTATTTAATTGAATTGTACGGCAATTTACTTTCCATGGTCAAGTTTCAGATACATTGGTACATTGAAATAAACTCCAGTGGACAGTTGGCCTTGTCCAGCCGCCTCAAGGCCAACTGTCCGGCCGCGAGACGAGAATGAATTTTCACTGGAGTTTATTTCAATAGACCAATGTATCTGAAACTTGGCCATGGAAAGTAAAATGTCGTACAATTCAATCCAATAGATAGATACTTTGATTCTATGGCGATAAGATCGATTTTCAATTATGCATCCGGCCGCCTGAAAGGCCTGTCAGGCGGCCTGTCTGACCGCTCTCCGGCCGCCTCAAGGCCAACTGTCCAACTGACCAGAATGAATTTTCACTGGAGTTTATTTCAATAGACCAATGTATCTGAAACTTGGCCATGAAATGTAAAATGCCGTAAAATTCAATTCAGAGGATAGAATGATACATCGAATCTCAGGCGATAAGATCGATTTTCGATCGGACCACTATTTCCCATGCCAGTCTGGGATGGGCGACCCCAATTTTTTTTTCTCTTTTTTGACCCCAGATTCGGACTTAGCGACCCCCCAATACCCTTTAGTTCGAGCCAGCCCGGTCGGACCACTATTTCCCATGAAAAGGGGGCTGCCAGCCTAGGATGGCAACCCCAATTTTTTTTTTCTTTTTTGACCCCAGATTCGGACTAAGCGACCCCCAAATCCCCTTTAGTCCGAGCCAGCCCGGTCGGACCACTATTTCCCATGAAAAGGGGGCTGCCAGCCTAGGATGGGCAACCCCAATTTTTTTTCTCTTTTTTGACCCCAGATTCGGACTTAACGACCCCCCAATACCCTTTAGTTCGAGCAAGCCCGATAGGACCACTATTTCCCATGAAAACGGGGCAGCCAATCTGGGGCGGGCATACAAAATCAACTCGCACAAAAAGATTCGTTCAAAAAGAGCGATACAAAATCGAACCGCACAAAAAGAGTCGTTCAAAAAGAGCGATACAAAATCGAACCGCACAAAAAGATTCGTTCGAAAAGAGTCAATTGACTCTTTTGACTCTTTTTGAACGTGTCGCTCTTTTCGAACGTGTCGCTCTTTTCGAACGTGTCGCTTTTTTTGAACGTGTCGCTCTTTTTGAACGAATCTTATTGTGCGGTACGATTTTGTATCGCTCTTTTTGAACGAATTTTACATAGAGAAGGGAGAGGAATAGGGAGGGAGAGGGCTGAGGAGCATCCAAATAGTGGGGATGGATGCTCTTCAGCCCGGATGGGGAATCTAAAGGGGGGTCAAAATGGCGTCAAAAATGCGAAATTCCTTATATTTTAGAAGTTATGGCCACAAAACAGTTTATTTAAAACTAGGGTATAGTAGTGGTGTAATTGCTTGAAACAGAATGATTTATGGGATAAACTAAATAGTGGTCGTGTGAACGGTCCACAACCCAAGGCAAAAGCAGTTCACTTTCCAGTCCACGCTCGATACAAGCATGAGATCGAAAGCGTGCCACGATATCATGTATTGGCCCGTCAGAATGCTGCTTTACACTGTAGCTGTAGTGCAAGTGGAAGCTATGGGTTTTTGTTTGGTTTCATCTAAAGTTGAGCTTGAGATGATGATACGTAAGACGAATACTTTTGTTTTAGAATGTTGGGATTGTTTTCTGTATTTGGAGAAACTTGGCTGTGCGGTGGGACGCGACGTAAGTAAATTATTTTTGATATGTTTGCATTTGCAGTCAGCATGGGTTGTTGCGTATATATTTAGAAGTATACACAATGCGTGCATTGCATACTGCATAGAGATGAATATGAATGGGTTTAGATGGGATTGCTTTGGTAGATAAATGATGGTGGTTTTGCTTTTAGATAGATACTGGGATGGGATATGAGTGAATGAATGTATTGTAGTATTGTACATACATTATATGTATTGAGAAATGAGCGTGGATTGGTTTAGCGTTGGGTAATATTTATGCGATGGGATAGTTTGGGAATTAATTTTACAGTGAGTCATTCTTAAATTGAACGACTCGAAGGCTATGTCGTTGTGCCGAATCTTTCGCTCATCCTGATGAGTCGTCCAAAAAGAGCGACTCGTTACTGTGTTACACATCACTACTCCTTAATATCTTGCCACATTTGTTCGACCGTTTGCTCTGGCTCAGAACGGGTCCTTTCCTCGAGATGCTTTTTAAGATCTGTCATGTAAAAATGTAAATGTATGTATGTATTTCTATTTACCCCAAAAAATAGACATATTTTACAAAGCAAAATTTAATTTTATTTGAATACAAAACCCCAGCGATAAATCATAAAAAAACAACAACTACAAATAAGATATTATTAAGAAATGTCAAATAATGAAATAAATTGCATTTTTATTGTCAATTATGTCGAATTTATGTAATTTGTAATAAAAACATAGAAACATGTGTATTCGTGGACATGGATACATATAATTGTTCAATTTTTTTTCCATTTGTCCTAAAACTAAATAAAATATGTAGATAACAGAAAATCGCTAAGAATAATCCCTTTAAAAAAAATAATCACTGCCAATTACGGTGGAAACGTTGATTTTGTTCTCATTATTAAAAGGTAACTTTCCGAAAATATTCTTTTCTTTAAAATTTTAGAAGAAATTCCTTAAAATCGATGCATTGAAAATACGCAAATTATGTATTTATATAAGTATATAAAATTAAACACATTAAAACCCTAAATATGAAAAAAAAAAAGAACGAAACAAAACAAAATTAACGTACGAGTAGTAAGCAACTAATTATCAAACATGAAAAGCTGGAAAGTACTAAACAAAGCTACTGAAAGCACAAAAGTGGCATGCCAATTTGATGTAAAAACATGTAAACAGAATATGTATATCAACTGTATGTATGTGCGTGTGTGTGTGTTATTGATGATCAAGGATACGATGAGAAGCGAAATGAGAAATTTGGAAAACTTAGACCAGTCATTTTGTTTATATCCATTATTTATTTATATTTATTCTAGGTTTGTTGTTTACACAAAATCACATTATCTTAGACATTTTCAAAAAAATTTAACAAATTGTTGTTTTTCCCTATAGATAGTTCAATATGTACCTCTATAGAATCAACAAGAAAAAAGAAAGAAAATCAAATAAACATTTCTTTTTTTGTCTACCTAAATCAGTCTTACAAAAAGAAAATCAACATTAAAATTGGTCGTCTTGAATGTTTGTTTCTGGTGAATATCGCATCCTGGTTTCTCCAATATTGCACGAAATACAATCAACGTTGAATGCAATTTCTGTTGTTTTTCGAGTTCTTAAACATGTTTTATCTTATTCAGAAGCAATGCAGATTTTGCAGAAAGTGGAAAAAAAGATAAAATACAATAATTGATACAAAAATGAAATAATTCAAAATTAGCTCTTAATTAATCTATGGTTATGATAATTTTAAGAGAGATTAATAGCTGACATAATTGAAAATATCGTTTTCTTCATATCACTTTCCGTCTGCAAGGATTAGCTCTCATAAACCGCTCATGGCTTGCTTCATGTCACCCGAAGGTACCGATTTCAATGCATCCATAATACCATGGAGATTATCCTCCGTGTAGGGTTCGTTTAGTAAGTTCGATACGACAGGAACTACATCGTTCGTTGGAAGAGTTAACTGGATGTTGGTTACGATGCCCTAAAATGAGAAGAAAATTCAAAATGATTAAACGTTGTTCCATTTTAACAGGTATGTTCATAATAATATTATTTTCCATAAAATTAAAGAATTTCCCTTGCCAACTTAGGCCGAGTTTGTCGCAGGAGCTGCCGCGGTTTACAAATTTACATCGAATTTAAACGCAATCTCGCCGCTCAAAAAACCGCAGCGGCTCCCGCGGCGTTAAGCGGCTTGTTCCATTTAAAATCAATATAAATTTGTAAACCGCAGGTGCTCTTACAGCTTATAAACTCGGCCTTAGGATATTTCGAAGTGGGAATAAGAAAAGAAGAGCGGCAGAGCTCAAACGAAATCAATATGTTATGTAAATATAACAAACACGGATAGCCATTTTTTTATCTTCTTTTTCATCTTCAAGGATACCAGTTTCGTTTGACTGTCTAAAAAACGAACTTTTCTTTTTTTTACAGAAGAAACAACCAAAATTTAAAAGGATCGAGGAAAGGTCATTGATTCCATGTACATATATATCTCGGCTTAGCATGCCTTTTCTCTTATTCTTCGGGAAAACACCCCGAAGGGCCACAAACAGCTTCACCTCGGCTCTTCGAAACTTTAATTAAAATCTCCAATAAAAAAGGGAACAAATTTAAAAAAAAAAAGCAAAATATTTAAAAGGAAGGCTTTTTTTCGATTCAACTTTGGCGATTCGGCGTGAGAATTGAGGTCGCACTTGCCTTTGTATGCGTATGCTGTTCACAAAGAGTCAAAAAGGGTCATTGGCTCAGACTAGTCAGCAAGAACAAACACGGGATATACGAAATTTTATGAAAATTATCAAAAATGGGAATTTGAAAATTTAGAAATTTGTCATTTTCATTTTCCAAATCTTGGCGAAAAGTATAGTGTGATTAGGCATACGTCGAACTGAGAACTGAGTTATACACCTAAATTTTGAGTTGGGTTCCGTCAGAAGGTGCAAAATTCTACACTGGTGTGAAGCGGTGGCACTCAATCAAGCATTTCGTGGCTTCTGAACCATCAACTATCACATTTTTGAAAAGCTGAAAAGCTCACAACTGATAAATCAGCATGTGTACACAATTGGGTAACTTCATAAACGCCAACAGTTGTGAACAATTACGGACTTTCCTGCGGCAGCCGGTTCTTCGTACCGGAACGACCCGTTTCTGAATGGCCAAGAGCTGCCAAACCCCCTCGATGCAAGAAGAACTGCAGTATTCGAAGCATCGCTACCACAACAACAACAGTTTCGGACTATTATGGATGCTTGAGGTGTATTCTAGCAGCATGCACCGTCCGAAACCACTTTATGCTAACGAAACGTCAAGTAAGTCTTTTAGGAATAGTTGACACGCTTTGTTCCATCATGGGTTGGGGCAAATAGTTTATGGATGCTTCTTTCTATGGGACCTCTTGCCGAATTTGTTGTTGTTGTAGCAACTTTCGATTTCCGATACATATGTGTGCCATACATTTTGAACGTCCGTGTTGTTTTCCTCTATATCCAGATGGAGAAAAGCTGCTGCCTGGATGGGGTCTTCCTATAACATAATAGGTGTTAAGCACGTGGAAGCCGCTGGACAGTTAAAAATGTGCTCAACATCATGCGGAGTGAGGCCACAAGCTGGACAGGAGTTCTGAATGTTACTGTCAATGCGGACAGGTACGAGTTGAGACGTGAGCATCAACCAGAGCAAGGTTGAGCCAATGTGGTCCTTGTTGGCAGATGGTTGTGCGTTGAGTACCGTATTTGGTTTAAGCTCCGCTATCGAAGAAAGCACCTCTTCACTATGCAGTGTTGTGATGACGAACTTGTAACTGGCGTTGTCAAAGGAAACTATTTTAAAATTTGGGACTTCCCTCTCGAGATTTCCTATGTTGCGTCTTACGTGACGTGGCGGTGGAGTCTTGTCCATAAGATTATGGTTTGGATGGTCATTCCGATAACAGCAAATTAAGTAAGAAGAGTGCTGTGGCTTCTTTTATTTTTCCTAGGGCAGGCTAAGATACCCAAAAGTGGGCACCGCGACAATGAGATCTATTATGCCATAGCTTTAACTAATCCAAAAGATCCTCAACCAGCATGATAAATGCCGTAAGTCTTTTGTAGGAGCGCTCTTAACGACAGCAGGGCTCACGATAGAATCCCCAAGAAAAAAGAACCTGAAACGAGCAACCTCCGAGCATTCGCAGAGAAGATGTTTGGTGGACTCCGTGTTCTCCAGACAAAGCCGACATTCCGTCTCAGTGGACAGACCCATTTGGTTGAGGTGATATCTCAACCAGTGGTGCCCCGTGTGGTAACCAACCCCATGTCAGCTCTGTCCAGGCGGCTGGCTTCTTTGAGACCGTAGGGGTTTATAAGATCTTTGGACTGCCGCAAACCTGGAAGAGTATTCCAGTGACGCAGTCTTTCCTTGGCAGACCATTGCCTCACTAGCAACCTGGTTGTAGCCCAACTCAGGCCACAGTAAGGATCCGGCCCGAAAAATTTCGCCGAAGAGCCTTGTCTAGCGAGTTCGTCGGCAGTTTCGTTACCATGAACGCCCTGATGGCCAGGTACCCAACCCGCCACAAAGTGACCCGATTAGTGTTTGTGAGACACTGAAGGGTATCAAAACACTATTTCACTAATTTTGATGAGACTTTATGTGAGGAGTGCAGATAGAAATGTTAGCGCCATTTAGTTTCGTGTGCATTTCTCTGGCACAGGCCTCAATGACATGTATCTCGGCTTGGAATACGCAGGCCAGGCGCCCATGGCGACTGAGATCCTGGTGTTCGGTCCAAAGACCCCAGCACCAACTCGCTGTCTCGTTTTTGACCCAACGGTCAATCCGCCCCAGAATGCTCACATGACCCTGATTGTTTACACGTTAGACGCATTCGAAGAGCGCGGATCTGAGAAGTATTCTGATCCGTAGGGGAACATTTTCATGACAGCTGTCCGTGCAAATTTTACCGAAGGGGAAAGCATATGGAGGAGAATTCGAGAAATGTAACACTTGATTCCTTCGCAGGAACGCAGCCACTGTCTGCCGGCAAGATAGTTGGCGATCCACTTAATTATTTGCGACGGAAGCCATGTACTGCAGATGTCAGATAGAAGTAACGAGTTCCTGACATTGTCAAAGGTCTTTACCAGGTCTAATGCCACTAAGGTTGATCTTTGACATGGACGTGCTTGATTAAGGCCATTATGTATTGATGTTGATGTTATGGCATCCAAAGAAGTTGTGGTGCTGTGCATCCTTCGGAAGCCATGCTGTTGATCGGCTAGTTGAATATGGGTCGCAATAATAAGGTGCAGTAATGCTTCGAGAGTTTCGGCTACAAGAGATAAAAGTTCGATCAGACGGTATGATTCGCCTAGTGTTGGTTTCTTCCCTGGTTTTAGAATAGGGATCACCATTCCTTTCTTCTAAAATTCGGTAATTTAAAAATTTCGAATTTGCATGTGCGTTCACAAAAAAATCACACTCCCTCCACAAACTGACGGCACGGATATCATCTGTGAATTGTTAATATTACTGCAGCAACATGCTGTGCCAAGTGAACAGAAATATTTTCTGCTCTGTAAAACGACATTTAATCGCCAGTTGCCCAAAAATTACGTCTTCAGAACACACCCATATTAACAGCGGAATATCACTCGCAGTTCGACATGCAACCCCCTTCTATGACGTTTATTCTACTCGAAGGCATATCATAAAAACACTCCTAAAAAAATAACGATAATTCAAGTGATTTAAAGTATCTAGTCGTCAGTATGGTCCAAGCTAATTTCTTTACTGGTTCAATCCCGATTTCCTTCCCCAATCATTTACCTTTTCAACATCAAGATTCAACAAAACTGTATATTCCTTATCTTCGGCTTTCATTTGGAGTTCTCGTTGGACGCTAAATTTCGGTGTTTTGCCAATACGCCAATCCCATCCGCTAAACATTTCACGGATTTCCGTCAAGCCCGGGAACCACTTCTCCGTCGGATTAATCAATTGGAAGCCACGTTGTTTCATAGCCTGATCACGTCCACCATCCTCCAATTCAGTGGCCGATGTTCGAAGGAATTCGTAGCCAATAGCCGATAATAGTTGAGGAACATTGACGGAACGGTTGACATCGCAAAGGTTTTTGATTGGTGATCGGACCGATTGTGTAGCTTTGCTGACAATGTTGGCCTAAAATGAGAAGAAAAATACAAAAGGTATTAGAAAAGTTTTGTAAGAGACATTCACAATGTGTTCATTATTTTAATACAATAGAGATCAGATGGGTGGGTGAGCTCGCTCCACTCAGTCGTTCATTTTGTGTAAAAAAAATCCACACGAAATTTTTCTACTAGATACAGCGGAACTACTTTGTCCACTCATAACAACGATGTGGATTTGAATAAGGCACCAACCGACAGAGAATTGTACCAAATTGATGATACCAAATTGGCGAAACGTCGAGCGACATAAATAAATCTAAAAACAGCTGGAATTGCTATTGAAATAACTGAAATTATAAACAATTATTTTTGTCTTCACCGCATTTCGCTCTCTCGAGCATCTTCAGATAAAGATGAAGAGAGCGAAACGTGCCAGGAATAATAAAAATCGTAGTGACGACAAAATGTGTTTCATATAAGAATATGATTTACCACAAAGTCGAAAGGTCGTCGAATCGAATCAATTAAATAAATTCCCGGAACTAATAAATTTTCCAATGAAATAAATACATTTCCGATCAATTAAATAAATATCCGGAACAAATAAAATAATTTCTGGATCAAATAAATTAATTTCCGTATACAGCAAGTAGGTTTCCTATCGGAGCAAACAAACTTTCAGACTAGGACATTTTTAATTTACTCTACGTGTTAACATGTTTATTCCTAAAACGAGTGGGAGTCGCATTCACGTCCAAATGACCTAGAACCTATCAGTCTGTCCTCGAGACAGATGCCATGATTATTTAATGCTCAACTTGCTTCTCCTAAATATTTTTGGCAGCAGATGGCTGCAGGTACAGTACAGCTGTCCGTATTCGCGAAACAGTTCGGTGGTTAACTCTAAACTGTGGACACTCGACAATCTTAAGCAACCGAGATATCCCTGCAAAAACAGACTATGTTTCAGCAAAACTTATGTTCGCAAAGTGCTTCAAATGTCTCATCCCATCACGAACAGAATGGAATGAAGACTTTCTTCCGACAACAGATACGATATACATATATCTACACAGATGGGTCTAAGACCGACAGTGGTGTAGGAGCTGGCGTTCACTCTGACAGTCTAAAGTCTAAACTTATCGGTACGACTACCTGATTACTGTAGCGTTCTACAATCGGAATTGGTAGCTATTTGAGAAGTCGTGGTCTGGCTGGAGCGTCATCGTCATGTCGTATCTGTTAGGAACATTATTAATTTAACAGACAGCCAAGCCGCGATTAAAGCCCTGGAATCCCTACTTATCACCTTAAGGATGGTGCTGGAGTGCCGTGAATCTCTCATATAGATTGGTGATTTCTTTGATATCGTTCTGTGCTGGATTCCAGATCGTAGTGGTATCGTTGACAACTCCCGAGCTGACGAACTTGCTAGAAGAGGGGCAGCGGAAGAAGCCGTTTATACTCTCTGCAAAGTTGAAATACCTATCGAATCGATGCATGTAAGCATGCCACAATACAGGCTGAGATTAGTAGGACTAACACGAGATGGCCTAGTGGCAGTACTTTTTATAGAACAAAGCCGATATGACCAAGCCTGGACATGAGCCGTTCTGCCAAACTATTGTTGCTGAAAAGGCATCATATTGGTGCGGTTATGGGCATTGTCCAATTGGGGAGCACGCCAGGAGGCTTCGGCTTCCGTATAACGACTACTGTAGACGCTGTAGGGATGAAGAAGAGAGTACATTCCACTTTCTCTGTGAATGTCGGGGCCTGCAAAGTCTGAGGAGGTCTATTCTTGGAGCCTACTACTTTACCGAGCTAGGGGACTTGCAGGACATTGATGTTTCCCAGCTCCGACGCTTTTTTGTGAGCTCAGGCTGGTTCGAGGCTTAAAGTGGGTCGGGACAACATATCCCGTTCGGTATCACAACGACCCAGATGCGGTCTATGCGTGCTGTAGTTATTCATGGCAGCCCTTTAACCTAACCTAACCTATGTGTTAACATGAATTTTTTTCGAAAAATGAGCTTTAGTGATATTCCAAGCCTCTCTGGGCTACTCTATCTATTGCACATATGTACCAACCGAAAACCCCTCATTTAACCCCTCCAGTACACATACATATTTCATCAAAGCGTAATGCACTCATGTGTCAAATGCACTTAGAACAATATTGGAAATGAAAGTTAGCGCATGAATGTGTCAAGTGATTATAAATCCTTAGTTTAACTAAGGAATAATTTGGAAAAAAAATTGCAATGTGTTTTTCGGGAAATGCGTTTTTCCGAGAAATCAACTTGATGTCACTTAAAACATTTGTGCATTGTTTGTATCGATAAATTATAAAAGGAAATTTTATCGGTTTAAAGCGGAAATGTTTTTCTAATTTCTTATTCCCAATTTCTTATATCCAACTGGCTGTTACCATGATAAAAATAAAATTTCAAAAATTCAGTTTATCGAAAAATCTAGATTCATTGCTTTTTGACCTATTTACATCGGTCACATTTTGAATGTGTTTTTACGTAGGCATATACAAATATCACTGGTTGCTAGTGAATGTTTTAAGCACATACGACCAATTCATCATCACTGTAATCCAATTTCAAGCGAAAAAGTAGGTTACAGAAAAGTGAACAATGAAAAATGGGAAAAATTTTGAACTCAGCATGTTGACCTCAATTTCCAGTTTATCATTTTCGCCGTGTGTTATCATTATCACTATCAAAATCATCCATCCCTCCCCTTAAATACAAACACAAAATATTCTTCAATAAATGGGTTCCATTGCAGACAGTCGATAATGAAAATCTCATAGTCCAGGCTAAGAATCCAAAAAAGTGTGATTAGGAAAAAAAAGCCGTGTAGTTTTGAAATTTGGCACAATTATTGAGGCCAGTCCCAAAAATATGTGCTACAAAGTCCCTGAAGATAGAATGTCAGGAAATGGAGGGAAGCGGGAGTGGAAGGTGCTTTTTTTTCAGTTTTCTTTGAATATTTTGGAAATTAAGAATTCTAAAAAAAAATGTCCCAAGGCCGAATCATGGTACATAAAAATTTTCTACAAAATGATTCATACCATCGACTATAAAATTTGATATTATACTCTAAACCAGGGGTCGGAAAACTATTTCTGGAAAGGGCCAGATTTTTTTAAATTTTAGGCTTAACGGGTCGGGTAACAAATTCGGAATGCTTATACTGATGTGATCAACATATTGCCAATGAAGGTCAGATGGAAGTTTTTCATAGGCAAAGAGATTTTGAAATATGGAACTGGTTTTTTTCAGCGCAAGGATACATTTCAGAATTGCGTTTAGTTAATACGAGGGCGGTCCGATAAGTACTTAGCCAACAAAAGAAAAACGAAAATTTTGGAAAAGTGGTGATTTATTTTTCTACATAGTCTCCTTTTAGCTCGATACACTCGACCCAGCGATGCTCCAACTTCTTTAACCCGTCTGAAAAATACATTTTCTCGAGGTCTGCAAAGTAGGCCTCCGTGGCGGCGATAACCTCCTCATTCGATTCAAATTTCTGCCCGGCGAGTGACTTTTTAGGGTTTTGTAGTAAAAACAAAACCCTTATGAAATCGGTCATGCGTCCGTCTGTCCGTCTGTCTGTCTATCCATGAAATATCTCATGAACCGCTGAAGCTACATATATGAAATTTTGTGGGAATATGTAGAATTATTATAATTCGCCGGAGAAAGCGATTCGTTGTAATAGGCTGACTTTAAGGGGAGGCCCCATAGAGGGGAAATGAAGGTCAACATTTTTTTTTCATCTGGTATAGGCAAGTAGGGTATCGTAAGAAAGGTACCATCGAGTACATTCCATTTTTGGTATTTTTATCAAATTTTAAAAAAAGGGGAAAAGAGGTAGAGGGGAAAATATGCGACCCGAGTTTGTCCCCCCCCCTTGCATTTCCAGACCGTTACACTTGGAAATATGAAAACTTACAGACAGGTAGCATTTTACCAGCATTGAAAACTAAAAATCGTAGAATTTTGATATCTTATCAAAAAAGGTAAATAATAGTACATTTATATAGTTGCAGTTAGCACACCCCTGTACCCCTTAATCGCATCACAGGTCAAAAATATTGATGGCCAATGATAACCAACACTATAGGCAATAAAGTATCGAAATTTCATTACAATCACGTAATATTTAATAATAGTACATGCATTTAAAGTTAGGCATTTTGACACTATCCACACAAAAATACAAATACGGGCCTCATGGGTGTGAGTACTACTTTCATGTTGTTTTTCGTAGTGCGAATTGCAGTTATTTAATTTATCATTTTTGAAAGGGCAAAGATTGGTTGGGGGCGCTGACTAATGCAACTTTAGCGGGTGGAAGGGGGGGGGGGGGGGGGTGGTGTCCACATAGAGGCGAAATTAAGGTCAATTTGTTTTTATCGATTGGTATAGGCAAGTGGGGTGTCGTGAGAAAGGTAATGTTGAGTACATTGCATTTTTTCGCATTTTCTTGAAATTTGTAGAAAGGGGAACATTGTGGGAGGAGAAAATATTAGTTCGTAATTTGTCTTCTTCCCCTTGCAGTTCGAGACCGTTAGACTTAGAATTATGAAAACTCACAGGAAAGTGGGTTCCGAAAAAAATGGAAAATAATGGAATCCGTATATCTTCTCAGAATAGGTCAATAATAGTTTATTTCTATAGTTACAGTTAGCACACCACTGCATGCCTTAAACTCGTTCGAGGTCAAAAGTACTAATGGCCAACGATAACCAACACCTTAGGCAATAATATGTTCAATCACGTAATATGAATTGACATGTAAAATGTAAGCGAGTAAGACATTTTAATTATGTTTTTTTTTATCCATCTGAGTGGTATCAAGAAGAGCAAGGAGCCGATATTTGTATACCAAAATAAGCGCTTGCTACAAAACCCTCGGATTGCGGGCGTAGCCCTCTATATTCCGGTTTCATTCAAGTTTGGAAACAAAAAGAAATCGCACGGGGCCAAATCTGGAGAATACGGTGGATGGGGCAGCAGTTCGTAGCCCAATCCGACCAATTTGGCCATGACGACGGCGGAGGTATGAGCCGGTGCGTTGTCATTGTGGAAGAGCACTTTTTTCTTCGCCAAATGGGGCCGTTTTTTCTGCAATCCGGCGTCGAATCGGCCCAATAATTCGGCATAGTGGAGCCCTGTGACCGTTTTGCCCTTCTCCAGGTGGCCATCACCTTTCCGGTCGATAGGACAGTCTTCGCCTTCCTCGGAGCACGTTCGCTGGGTGAAGTCCACTGTTTCGACTGTTCCTTGGTCTCTGGTATGTACCAGTGGATCCATGTTTCGTCGACGATCACGAAACGACGCAGAAATTCCTTCGGATTGCGCTTAAACAGCGTCAAACACTGCTCTGAAGTGGTCTCACGGTTGCGCTTGTTGTCCGGAGTGAGCGCGGCACCCAATTTTGGGCATGAGAAAGCTGTCGCGCCGACAGGATATGATCTACGCGGTGTTTTGAGATGCCTACTGTCTCAGCTATCTCGCGCACCTTCAATCGGCGGTCTGCCCATACGAGATCGTGGATTTTTGTCACGTTATCCTCCGTGGTAGCCGTTTTCGGGGTACCTGGGCATGGCTCACAAAAACCGACGTGCGACCACGTTAAAACTCGTTAAATCAATTTTTGACGGTCGCCATCGAAGGAGAAGAGTCACCGCTCTTTGATTTCGCTGCGCGATTTCCCTTCCAAAAACAAGAATCGAATCACCGACCGATATTGCTCTTTTTCCATTTTTCTAAAATCCACGGACACGCCCGCTTCCACACACGGTCAAAACAAAACTACGAGCCCGATTCGGCTAAAATTTTGACAGTAGCCGTCTACGAGAATGTACTACACGATAGTAAATTTCTCTTGCGATAGTGGCGCCATCGGGCGGTGAGGCTAAGTACTTATCGGACCGCCCTCGTATAATAAGGCCAAAAAAAATTTGTCAGTTCAATTTGTCGTCGTTTCATAACGGGGTGGGATGTTCAGACTCGGCAGCTCGGATTTCATTTTTTTCATCCATGTTTTTTTTATGAATCTGAGGATTGTCACCAAATATTATTAGGTACTAAAGACACCAACCCGCGTTGTTCCGACGAGATCCAATCAGAGCTGCAATTCCCAGGAACAAAGACCGCTCAGTCGTTTTGTATGACAACTGACCCGAGACTGAGGGGCTTATCTCATTATTTAGCATAATTTACGTAACTTTTTCGAATCAATTTACAATCGATTTTTACGATTTTCCATTTATGCTAATTAAACTTGTCAACAATTTCGACTCTATTTCCAGTTTTAGCCTCATAAAATGGAATATTTTCTATATCGTTTATTATTATTTCAAGTTGCTTTCTCAGCAATAAAAAGTGCTTATTCGCTAAGTCGGTTTATTTTCGTTGAATGCTCTCACGCACGATATTGTTTTGCACTTTCTTTTGCATAAGCTCCACCGAAAAATGTAATAAAATAGCCATGTTTATGGATTATTATACGCACCAACCAGCTGAAAGTGGCATCTTGATTTTATTTTAAAATTCCAACTTTATGAATTTTATTTAAATAAAAAATACTTTGCTAATTTTCCCATTTTTTTTTCTTGAATCTTAAATTGAAAAATATAATTTGCCATGAGTTTAGGACGTGAAAGAAAGAGGTTGTCGGAAAATTCCCAGCTTTTGCTCGTTAAATTTATCGGTCTGTATTTAATTAATTTAGCACAAAAAGCCAAGGCGATTGATGTACAATCATATAATAGAGTTATCAGAATAACGCGATTGTTACTACTCATATTTTTTGCTAGGTTATCATTTTGTCTCTCTTCTATGTACTCGTATGTAGTTGCTGTCTTTTAGTAATGCACGTGCCGTCAATTCGATATTATGTGTTAAGACACTCATAAGATAAATATAATGCCAACCACGTGCGTGGTGTTCCAATACATAAAAAAAACTATTTCCAGACTAAAATAATTACTATTATGTTATCTTTAGAATTGTTAGTAGTTCGCCAGACACTGGTATCGCAACGGGGAAATAAAAACATTGACTCAGAATTGATAGTCCAGGCTAGGCATGAAAAATAGGAAAAATGAATCGTGTAGTTTTGAAATTTCGCACAATTGTTGGGGACAATCTCTTGAATATATGCTCAAAAGTCCCCGATGATAGAAGACCCGGAAGTGTAGGGGAGAGGGGGTGAAAAATCCTTTCTTTCAGTTTTCCTTGAATATATATTATATATTATGATAAAATGTGCAAGGCCACATCAAAGTACATAAAATTTCCTTCAAAGTGATATACATACATATATCATGACATCGACTTAAAGTGGCATATTATACTATAGACTAGACCAGGGGTCGGCAACCAGCGGCCCGCATGCAGCCCTCTATAGGTTTCTGTGCGGCTCGCCAGGCAATAACGAATTACCTACATATTTTCAGTTAAACGTGCCCAAGTGAACACTTTATGCTTTAAAGATATGTGAAGCCCATAACAGACCTAAAGGAAAAAAGCCGGAGGATTTGCTCACAGTTCTAATTCATAACAATAAACAGCTCTTGATTGGTTACTCAAGTAATAGTCGGTATACCGGTGCCTGTTGTTTAAAAAAGTCATTTCGGTCTTTGCATAGTCAACTAATAAGGAAAAATTAGATGGCAGATCATTTGGGTATTTCTAAAGCGGTGGCAGACGTTATTAAAACCACCAAACAATACACTTGATTCGAACGCCATTCGATTCAGGATACTCCACGCAAATAAGTAGAAAATTGGGATATTTGGATAATGTGAAAAGGAAGAAAAAGAAAAATTAGATCATTTTTTTAGGGATAATCTGACAAAATGCATACTAAAGGTCGATAGCATTGGACAAATCTGCTAGCTAGAAGCTGGCGAGTCAGCTAGCGCGGTTTTCGTAATAACATACAACTTTTGAACTACTCGGTAGCCAACTGGCAGAAGTTTGCATTAGCTACTTCCGCATGAAAGGGTCACGTCGATATTTTGAAGGCACCAACATGAACTAGTGGGATATTCGTAGCGATTTCAATAGCAACTAGACTATGATTTTACACAATACTGGCAGCTAGTGAATTCGCCGGTACCAGTGGCCATGGGGTGGAAGGAAGTGAGAAGGGCAAACATTTTACTAAGTTGGTTCACTTCCTTTTCCCATCTAACCAAAATCATCGTAGTTTCTAATTTCACTACTTTCGCCAGCATTTATGCGGCATACCATTGGTTTTGAACCCTCACGAACGTGATAGGATCTACTAACTTTGTCATGAAGTTTGCTGCGTTGCAAGGAAGGACGTATCTCCGACCATATAAACACATATACGAGTACATATTCTTGGCCAGTATGACGAGATGAGTCGATTGAGCTTTGTCCATCTGTCTGTTTCTAAGCAAACTAGTCTCTCAGTTTTAAAGCTATCGAGTTGCAAGTTTGTACAAAACCTTCTTTCTATTGCACGCTGTATATATGTCGGAACCAATGGAATCGGACCACTGCGTCATATAGCTGCCGGTCCTAAAGTCTTTGTTTGTGAGAAAAATTTGTTTGTTTCTAAAAATAACCAAATTTCATACTTTTCAATGATATTGCCAAACTACATTCCTGAAATTGGACCACTATATCATATAGCTGTCATAGGAACGACCGGTCCAAAAGTTAGTTTTTGTCAGAAAAACTTTTTAATTTTTTAAGATATCTTTACCAAATTTTACATTAATCCATCATGGTTACCGTATTCAATTTGGATGAAATCGGCCCACTATTTCAAATACCTCTCATAGGAACAGTGGAATCTTAACAAGTTTTACTTCTAATTTCAAAATGGTAAATGCATCGTAACATTCGCAAATGCTCAAATCCAAGACGTTAAAATTTATATTCCATTAGAAAGCCAACATGATGGGACAACCTTTGTCAAATTTGCAGATTTGTTAGTACAATATCAAAGTACCGTTACAATATTATCTTTTAAATTTTCGATGAAAAATCGATTTTGACATTTCTTTAAAGTTTGAACAGTTGTATCTTTGAAGTAACGGTGATTTTTGTAACCGGGAAAAAGTCCATTTATGTGAAATTTTATGTAGTTTCAGAAAATGAGGTCAAATCTCGGATTAAATGATTGGGGAAGTGAACATTTTTGATTTTGCTCGACAAGTCAAACTTTTTGACGCAATTTCCAAAAAAAAATATTATAGCCCTGTGTCACCATACCCTGTCGATCTCGAACTCGAACATGGTACAAGTGGACCGGCTTTCTGTGTGTGTATGCCTTGAGCTATTCAGAGGACATTTGTACCAGTTTCGAGTTCGAGATCGACAGTGTATGGTGACACTAATGGTTAAAGAGACTGTCCATTTCATATCCTCAAATGAACAGTACTCCCTACCATTGGAGTATTTGTCATCATGGTTGCTAGTTCCGGGTGCATCAGCAAAAAAACTAATGTGTTTAGGTGGGGATTCCTGGAAAGTATCCCAGCGGCCCTGTAGTAGCCTAGATGTGCTGTGATGAAAACGCAAAACCCTCTAGTCTTTAATCTTTAACATAACCCTAGTTTGCTCCTTCAAAGGCAGATCAATGTTTTGAAGCATTGCTTTATGGGTGCTCCTCACACTGGTCGTTGATGAGGAATCTCCGGTTATCCATCATCGCGCAAAACTTACATGGTACAGTAGCAAAAAATGCATTATTTATTCAGTAAGAGCTACATACCGACAACTCTCCATTTCACTGTAGTACGAAGTGGTATGAAAACGTGTTTATCATTTCAATAAAGTATACAATACTTCACTCATCGCATTTTAAACTCTACTTAGGTTTTACCGTTTATTCTTAAAGATAAGATAATTAAAAACAACAACGCCCATGCATAGGCATTATATCGGATTGTAATTTGATAATGAAAAAGGGGTGTGGCAAGCACAATCCATGCCAATGAGCTGTCCAGATACTACATTCAGTAAACATGATAAATGCTCTTGCATTTTCAGATTAACAAAATAAAACAATTCTTATGGTGTGTTTTTTTGAACATCTATCCGGTGCAGATTAGTGTGTCTTCATGCATTACAATAACAACTTAAACCTGTACGGGTTAATGGGGTGGCTGACCTACACTCGATAGGCTGTACAATTGTACCAAAAAAACGCGCCTATTGGTATGCTTGTCGTTAACTTGACAATTGTTCCCAATTTCCGACAATGATGCATTAATCAATTCGTACAGTTCATTCGCAATTTAGGCCACCGTATTAATAATTGCTTGTCACGTGAACAGAAACGAAAGAATTCTGAAAGCAACTACCAATTTTGAAAGCCAATCAGAGTAGATAACATGAGATTCAAAAATTGAACTTGGATAGCTGCCCTTGATCGTTTTTTACTCCACGTGTTAACTTACCCTAACCCTGTGTACAAAAAAAAAACACCTACAGTTTAGTCTATCAAACGGTCTTATATCTTGTCTATTAAACTACCTATACATACTCTACCCATGTAATCGTAAAAACGTTAAAAATATCACGAATTCATAACGTGATGGAAAATTTTGCGTTAACAGACGAAAATAAAAGAAGAAGATATTTTTATCTATGACAAAAAAAAGAGTTCACTGCAGCGTTTGTTCAATGTCATCAACGTTTAACAAAGATGTTACGTACATACATAGGTGGCGATTACGACAAGCAATTTCACCTTCAAATAAGTAAAGTCGGTTTTGTACTACTCATGTTCAATGATTGATTTCTCTAGGAGAAAGATATTACCTAGAATATTGAAGTTCTAGGGCTGATGTACGAGTATGTCAACACGTAATTAGTAGATCCGGTCAGTTGAGAAACAACCAGGATTCACCAAAAAATAATCTTTCTAAGTAATTATTAAACCAGCCGGAGCTAGCAATAAAACGACCAAACTTTCAGTGAAGAAGCAGAATCCAAGCAATAACCTCCTCCTCCTCGTCATCCAACAAATTTATTTCAATCCACCTAAATTTAAACTGTGCCTTGTATCTAACGACAAATAACATCTACAGGGGTCTTTACACGGTCATATCAGTTTCAGTTTTCAGTAAATCAGTTTTCCATAGGATTTGGATAGGATTCCCTTTATGAAATTTGTGACAATTCACTCCTTCTAAAACGGTGCCAAAATTGACTCCATTGGCTTCTTTTTCAAGAAATTTGTCCAGCATCAAAGCCAAGGACATTGGAATTAAGCAGTCTTCATCCATTGTCATCGATTACGCTTTCCAGAATGAACACACGTACACCTCGAAACACAGACAACATACAACGGAACTTGAATAACCGAATCGTAAATCGTAGACCAACCTTATAGAAAAATGAAGCAAATATGTACTACCAACTACCCAAATCCTACGGAAAACTGATAGAAAACAGATAAAGATCTTATGGAAAAATTGAAACGGAACAGAAACTGATATGAACGTCTAAAAATCCCTTAATATTATCTCTGCAGATTAAATGCAGCGAGTAAACAAAAAATCAATGCGAAAATTGATGATCCAAACAGCAAACACTCACTGACTGCGTGACATTCAAATGGAAAGAACAAACTGATTTCAAAGTCAAAATTCTATGGACATGGGGTCTTTGTGCTTGCAGAAAATGATCCGAGATATGTATCTAGTAATCATCGAATCCATTATTTAAAGAAAAACAAAATTCGGCGAAGAAAAAAAGGAGATACACAAATAAACATAATAATTTCGCTAAATATATAAAATGTTTATTAAAAATAACCTTTAAATTTAAAGTATTTATTTTTATCAAATTCAATCATGATGGTGTGGTCAAAAATACATCATTCCGGCTTCAACTGGTTTGTATAATTTATTATAGGTATTCATAATTAATCATTTTCAGAACGCTTGCCCTAAACGCGCCTCTTCATATTGACCTATGTGTTGGCCCAACAAGCTATTGTCGATGCGTAGAGGGACGTTGTGAATTGGCATGTTGGGCGAACTCGTGGCTAATGGCGGTTGACTTTAGAAAAATAAGACATTTTTTTAGGGACAATATGATACTAAATTCTCGGTAGCTGTTTATCTCCACTATGATGGATGCACACACTATGGCACCTGACGACATGTCACCCCGCCAACAAGCAATGCTCTCTTTCTCTTTCCGACACGGATCTTATTTTCGACTGTTAAGTATTACTCATCCACGACCTCATGCCACTGACAGTCGAGAACAAACCAGCTGACAGGGGAAGGTAGAGGATGAAAAAGTGTAGGATCTCATTTTGGGCCCCGGTTCAATTCCTACTGAATGCAAAAGTCTTCAATAAAAAATAAGATTTACGTGTCGGACTATGAGTTCACTAAGCTGTTAAATGAGTATAAATTTGGAACAAATAACTCGGTTGAGCGTGTTGCTGATCAGATCACACACCTCTTACATAAAACACGTCGTGACGATCTAGTAAATGAGATGATGCTAACTCATCTTAGGGCCTTGGACTAAAATTGGACTGTTGTGTGGCAGTTATTTTTCTAATAAAGTGTATAAGTGCTCACAATAATTTCAAGATGGACAATATCGCGGTTCAACAATTGGCGCAACGGAGACCAACGTATGTCATGTGTTAATTGCCTTGACCCCTTCAGGGGCATGGGGGCGTCAACATCTTTAGCATATCTACTTTTCGGAAGTGCAGTTGCTAGCATGCACCTTTTATCCGCGCCGTCTTTAACTGACACGCTCGGAGCACTGTGAGAGTTCTATTAGCACTGTGTTCTATTCGTAGCTGTGACCGAAAGACCACGGCTACCGAGCGCGATAAGATCAACGCATGGATGATGGATGAACTACCAATGCGCCAACTTTATGGCCAACATGTTGGCTGTACACCAACAATTGTGAAGAGGCTACTTAAAAGTTCGATGGTGACTCTTACGTTTCCATGAGTCAAATGTTGTTCTTCTTTTTTTTTATCGGAACAAGACCTATCCTAATATTTTTCTAAAGTCAAGGTTTCGACCTAATGTAACTCTAGTTGTTTTTCCACTCAGAATATTTTCAATCACTGACGTCATTTCTCCTGTACATATTTCCACTCAATACGTAAAAAAGGTATTATAAATAAATTTCCATAAATATGTATCTTGAATTTGCTGCTTACTACTACACCGTTCCTTTCAAATTTAATACGAGACAAAGTAGCTTCGTGTTCGTACATGACAAGATGAAAACAAAGTCGTAAAACAAGAGTTGGACTTTGGACCTAAATTTGGGTTTACGCGTGTTTTATACAGAATTGCTTTGCTGATCGTTTCGTGTTCGTGGCTGTGTACTATACGCTTTTTTGATAGGTATGTAGATGCTGATCGTGTCAATTTGAATCCAAGGTATGATTATGATAAGATATGGCACAATTAATATTATTTTTTAAAGTATTAGCACTTGTCAAATGTGTCGAAAAATATAATAATAATCGATTGGGAATCATTTCATTACAAATGATAGACGCAGGCTAATAACGCGGAAATTCAGCACGTCTGACACTATCCATCATCATATTTTACAATCTGGATTCCAATATTAGAATTTTATTGGAAAGCAAAACTTTGGACTGTTGCCGATATATAATAAACTGGTTGTTTTTCATACAGTTCCCAAAAATAGCATAGACATTATAATGATTTTTAAATTAATAGTGTTATGTCCGTAAGAGAACCATTTTTTATTTGTTTTTATACCCTCGACTTTATAAAATAGGGGTAAAGGTAAAGGATGCATTGTTTTCGTTACAACGAAAATATGTAACACGTTAAAGGAGGCCCCGTATTCATGGCAATGTGTATATACAGTCATACAAAAAAGTATTCGTACACACGTCGTATCGTGCTTTCCTGTCCTGCAACAGTTAAAAGAGCTACATTTTTTTAACAAAAAATGTCTCTAACTCTTTTAGCATCACTACTTTCTTATATTAACTTAAAAAAAGTACTCTTTTCTGATCGTGTCAACAGAAAAGTGAGAAACAGTTATGCAATTCCCGAGAATTGAATCAAAAAAGTATTCGTACAGCAGCAATGCAGAAAGAATAATGCCGTTATTCCGTTGCCGATGGCGATCATTTGTATTGGGATCAGTCTTGTGATAATTATCAAGTATTTATCAATTGTTGTTAAGCAAATTTGTAGTGGATTTCCATTAAATTCTTTATTATGGGACGAAAAGGTAAAGAAACGACAGAAGGAGAAAGGAGAATTATCCTTTCCTTGCACAATCAATGCAAATCATTGCGTGAAATCAGCGTTATTGTTGGGAGGCCACGCTCAACCGTTCAAAGCATCATTGATAGATATTGTGTCACGGAAAGTCTTACAAATCAACCAAGATCAGGACGACCAAGATTATTAACGGCCAAAGATGGACGCAGTATATGTAGAAAAGTGCGACAAAATCCGAAAATTACAGCTTCAGCGATTACGGCAGAGGTAGCGGAAAAAGATAAAATAGACGTTTCTGGAGAAACAATCAGAAATGTGCTCCGCCGTGCCGGTTACAACTCTCTAATCGCTAGAAGAAAATATTACATAAGCGAAAAAAATAGGAAGGATCGATTAGAATTCGCCAAAACGATGCGAAATCATGGAATAGACTTCTGGGAAAATGTTAAATTTACTCTAATCAGCAATTATAACTTTTCCCAGAAGTCTATTTCATGATTTCGCATCGTTTTGGCGAATTCTAATCGATCCTTCCTATTTTTTTCGCTTATGTAATATTTTCTTCTAGCGATTAGAGAGTTGTAACCGGCACGGCGGAGCACATTTCTGATTGTTTCTCCAGAAACGTCTATTTTATCTTTTTCCGCTACCTCTGCCGTAATCGCTGAAGCTGTAATTTTCGGATTTTGTCGCACTTTTCTACATATACTGCGTCCATCTTTGGCCGTTAATAATCTTGGTCGTCCTGATCTTGGTTGATTCGTAAGACTTTCCGTGACACAATATCTATCAATGATGCTTTGAACGGTTGAGCGTGGCCTCCCAACAATAACGCTGATTTCACGCAATGATTTGCATTGATTGTGCAAGGAAAGGATAATTCTCCTTTCTCCTTCTGTCGTTTCTTTACCTTTTCGTCCCATAATAAAGAATTTAATGGAAATCCACTACAAATTTGCTTAACAACAATTGATAAATACTTGATAATTATCACAAGACTGATCCCAACGAATGATCGCCATCGGCAACGGAATAACGGCATTATTCTTTCTGCATTGCTGCTGTACGAATACTTTTTTGATTCAATTCTCGGGAATTGCATAACTGTTTCTCACTTTTCTGTTGACACGATCAGAAAAGAGTACTTTTTTTAAGTTAATATAAGAAAGTAGTGATGCTAAAAGAGTTAGAGACATTTTTTGTTAAAAAAATGTAGCTATTTTAACTGTTGCAGGACAGTAAAGCACGATACGACGTGTGTACGAATACTTTTTTGTATGACTGTATAAATAATCTGGGGCAGCTCCTGATTCGATTTATTTAGTCATGTCTGTTTGTCTGTCCGTTTGTCCTTTTGTCTGTCTGTCTGTCCGTCTGTCTGTCCGTCTGTCGTGGGCATGATAACTAGCGACTTTAACTTTTCCCTCTTCCCCTATAAATGCTAGTCGAAATATACATATGTATATGTATTGTAGTTCACATGACGCAACGTTTAGTACTTTCGCCTTCTATGCAATGGGCCCCGGTTCGATTTCTACTGAATGTAATAGTCTTCTTCTGAGTAGGGAGTACGGCGGTGCGGTGGTCGCTGACCATTGCTAATCAAATCAAGCCGCCAGTAATGGCGGTACGATAATTTAGTTGAGGTAATTGCCCCTGCGATGTAGGGCGTAAAAATAGTACCATGGCCTTTCGCTTTGACTCGTAAAAACCGACAAACATGATCTGTATGCCAACAATTTGCACTATCCGAAATTTTCTATTGTACAATACATATATGCTAACGAAACATCAACTATGCTTCAGATATGCTTTTCAATAGTTTCGACTTTTGGCTACCGTACAGTGACAAAGATTGGATTCTGGAATGTACTCTCTTGGACAATCGATCAGAAGGTCCCTAGAACGCACGATTTCTTCAATTAGAGAGTGAATTTCTGCGGTATAAATTAAGGGCTTACGGGGGTTAAAAATGCATTTTTTTTATTTAATAGTATAACATCTCAAGAATATTGTGTCAAAATTTCAAATCGTTTCGAGCGAAAATAACGGAGATAAGATTTTTTGAAGTATCCAACGCGGAGACCCATGCGGAACTCAGGTATGCGCCTCGCAGGTATACGACCCGCCGGCAGCGGCTCGAAGATTGTTGAACTACATAGCAGGAAATATTGCTACATGCCAATTCCACGAAGGAACATATGCTCTACTGGCTTTTTTTTGGGCAGCATGGTAGTATCTCTCGGCCCAAGTGCCCATGAATATCAGAGAAAGCAGGACTGCGAACGGGTAACGAAAGCTGAGCAACAAGCTGCAATGACATCGAAAAAAACAGAGAATACGTCGAAAGCAAGAGCAAAAAGATGCTTTGGACATCGCAATTGCATCAAGAACACTGGATTATGGGCCCGAAATCGTAACGTAACGTTAGTAACAAAATAAATAAAAATCCACATTTTATGAGCGTATAAATGTATGTAAAACTTTAAACGCGTTTTTCTCGAAATGTCATTTTTAAAGTTGGTGGACAACCAAAAAAAATATTGAACCAATCCTTTTTAAATTTTGCACACACCTTTTGCACATAATAATATGTACTAGGACGCAACGATGCTATTTTTTTTTACCGATTTTACAGATACAAAATGGCCGACTTTTAGTAGTGAAAATTACGATTTTTGCTTTCAGACCTTCCCAAAAAGTCAAAAATGAAAAAAATCAAACGGGATCGTTGCGTCATAGCGAAACTTATCATACTAACAAAATCTTTTTGGTTTTTTGATTTTAGATGATTCTTCGTCGTGTACTGATGTCTACTGCGAAGCACCCGTTTTCAAAACCGTCCCCGCAAAATGGCTGCCAACGCCTGAATTTTCAAAATTTTTCATTCAAATTTTTAACACTTATTATTGAAAGTAGAATTTATTAGATGTGATTTGCCGCAATGCATTTACTTGTAACCGAACAGAGAAAAAAAAATCCCAAAAATGTCGTATTTTTTCACCCGAAAACCCCCGTAAGCCCTTAAGCATCTTAGGAGTTAGTGAGATAAGATTGTGGAACAGCGGAGAATTTATCTCTCCAACGAGTATTACTGTAATGTTGAACTCTGGTAGAGCTACCGGTAGTGGTCGTGAGTCAGGTGTGGGGCTCCTCTTAGTTTTTGCTCACATGGGTCGTCTCGTAATCGGCTCGTCAGCGATTTGAACTCCAATTCCCTTGATAAAGCGTCGGATACACAGACCTTTCCCACTGAGTGGAAGAAAGATTTGATCATCAAACTTCCGAAGAAGAGTAGTCTTACAGGCTGTAATAATTGGAGAGGCATTTGTGTGCTTCCTGCCGTTGCCAAGATAATAGCTAAAATCGTCCTGGAAAGACTAAAGGCTCACTTAGAGCAGACTGACCTTCGATCCGGACTCTCCTGTGTCGATCACATTAACACCTTGCGAATCATAATCGAACAATACGCTGAGTACGATTCTCCACTTCACTTGCTTTTTATCGGTTTCGAGAAGGCTTTCGATTGTGTGAACCGGTATTCTACATATATGGGCGGCCTTGCGCAGGAGAGTCATCCCTGAGAAGCTTGTGGCTATTATTAAGGCAACCTATGACGGCGCGAAATATCGCATTCTGCATAAAGGTAAGGTGTCGCGGAACTTTGAAATTCGCAGTGAAGTTCGGCAGGGGTGCATCCTTTCACCGATCCTTTTCCTCATAGTGATCAACGATGTGTTGCATGCATTCCTATCCGGAATAGACAGAGGATTTCAATGAACTTTAACATCTTATCTACAACATCTTGACTACGCTGATTACATATGCCTACTCTCCCACAAAATTATGTATCTATCCGCAACGGCGTTAGATCTCTAGAGGGAGGCAAACAAGGTTGGGCTAAAGGTTAATACCAACAAGACCAAGGTCCTTAGCCCGCCATTGCGAAAAAGAAATCCTACACCTATTACCATCAATGGTAATGGGCAGTGGATAAGGTGGACAATTTCGTCTACCTGGATAGAATTGTTGCCAAAAATGGTGGTACGGAGCAGGACATCGCTTGTGGTATCAACCAGGCTAGATGCGCACACAGCATGCTTCCCAGAATCTGGCAGAAGCAGGTATTTCAGCATCGAAATCAAGCTGGGCCTGTTTCGCTCCCTGGAACTGTCTGTGCTTTTGTATGGGAGCAGTACATGGAAAGTTTCCGTAAGAGTTACTAGAAAGCTGCAAGTTTCGTCAACTTATGTCTTCGTCGAATTCTAAGAATTTTCTGGCCCGAAACAATATCAAATGTCAGATGCCAATAGACGAATTGATACGCAGGCGAAAATGGCAGTGGATAGGTCACACGTTGAGGAAGGATGATAACTGCATTGCTTTATATGCCATGAAATGGAACCCCATTTCCAACCAAGACCGACCAAGAGGGGGTCCTAAAATCACATAGAGTCGATCTCTGGCCAAAGAGTGTAAGGCGCTTGGTATACTGGTTCTCCTTATACAAGTTTATGAAATTGGTTTCCTTCGTATGAGAGTATGAAAGGACTCTAACCACAGCATGTTACAGGCGTTTTGGAACGAGGTGGCCCCTTTCCCGCATATTTACAATACAGTCAATTTTCCTGATGATTTCAACAAACTTTAAATTCCAAATACAAAATTGTGCACCAGTTTACACACTATTGTAGGCGATTTTTTTTTTAAATCCAGGTATCGCTCTGTGTATGTGGGGTCTAAACTGATTTCGTATATCCGCCGATCTCATAGAACTACTTTGCAATTTGCCCAACTTTCTTTAATTTTCTATAGTCACCAAAAAAAACAACACTTACCTCATCTTTAACGAGAGCATCACTTAAATGAAGTTTATTAGAATTTACCAGCAATGTACAGTGATGATATGCATTCGGTTGACCTAATTTAGCAGCTGTTCCAGAGATCTGCAAATAGATAAAAAAAAATCATTGGCTTATTTTTGCTTGCTAAAATATGTCGTTAAGTAAATATTTAGGTATGCAAAAATATAATTGAAAATTAGTACAGTTACTGATTACTTTAATATCGACATACTATGTAAGCACGAGTATGTGTACAGTGGCGAACAAAGAAATCCGGACAGTTAATTTTGATAACCTTAGACCAATCAGCCTATCATTTGTTCTTCTAAAGAGATTGGAAAGGCTTATAAACGTTCATTTAGGCAATAGCATTCCATCCAATCTTTTGTCTACCTTCCAACATGCCTACTTTAAGGGTGAATCGGTCGATACAGCTCTACACCTTCAGTGAGCTACTATATATCGAAAAAAAAATTTACGATAAGAAGTACACTATGGTTGTTTTCCTTGATATCGAGGGGGCGTTCAACAATGTTAAGCCTGAAGCTGTCACTGATACACACTCCGATCAAGACGTGGACGATCCCCTCTGCATGCTCATTAACCTGGTGCACATCTAGGGTTATACATACATACTTTTATGGGTGCGTCGTCTGAGCGTAGACTTGTGAGCAGGGGCACCTCGCAAGGTGGATGCTCTCTCCACTTCTCTGGAACTTAGTGGTCACTAGACTGTTATTAGACCTAGAAGGGCTGGATTGCAAGGTGGTTGCTTATGCAGATGACACTGCTATTGCTATATCAGGAAAATTTCCGAGTGTCCTTAGTTAGGTGTTGCAAAACGCTCTCCCGCGATTAACCATTTGGGCTGATAGCTGTGGGCTAAAGATAGATCCGTTTAAAACGAAACTTGTTCTCTTTACAAGGAGGCATAGGATACCTCCAGTTGTACATCCCGTGCTACATGGCACGAGCCTTGTTTTTGAAGACTGGGTGAAATTTTTGGGACTTATTCTGGATAAGAAATTAACGTGGAAACAGGCTCTATGTGGCTGTTTTGCGTCCTTTACTAATGTTTCGTGTAGTGGTCTGGTGAACTGCTCTGAGTATAGAGGCCTGTTAGGAAAGGTGCAAAGATTGGTCAGCGTTGGTATTTGTTGAGCTCTTCGAACTACGTCTTCTGCTGCCGCTAACATGCTGCAACCACTTGACATTTTTGGTGAACAGATGGCCGCGTGTACGGCTATCCGACTTCGTGATACTGATCAATGGTTTACTTTAGGTGTTGGACATGCTGCCATTCTGAGCAATTCTGACATTCCGACAACGACTGACTACACCACTCCCGGATGCATGCTTGACAAGAAATTTGTCAGCCTGACACCATCAAGCAATGTATGGGAAGAGAACGCAATTCCGCTACCCGACGCAATTGAAATCTATACAGATGGATCTAAGACTGAGGAGGGAGTAGGAGCTAGAGTCTGATGGACTTGACATCAGCCTTTACTCTCCCTATTTTCTGCAGTGTGCTTCAAGCCGAGGCTTTGGCGATTACTGAAGCAATGACTTGGCTGGGGTGTAACGTAGTATCAGTTAGAGATATAATAATTTTCACTGACAGCCAAGCTGTAATTAAGTCCCTCGAACCGGGCCTGACTACGCCAAAGACCGTGGCGGAAAGTCGCTCTACACTTACGAAGATGAGTGACTTCTTTAATATTTACTTATGCTGAATTCCGGATCACAGTGTTTTCAAGGGAAATTGTAGGGCTGATGAGCTCGTCAGGCAGGGCACAACAAGTGAGGCTGCACTTATTCGTCGGACCATTTATATGCCTATGGCTCCTTGTAAACTGGCTTTGAAAACCGAAGCGGCTAACAGAACTACGAGTAACTCAAGACGGTTAAATGGTAACATTTGCCTTTCAACAAAGCCGACTGTGGCCTAGATTGAATTCTAGGCACACGGCTAAATTGCTATCGAAGTGGTGGGAGTCACCACTGTATACTAGGGGAGCACGAAAGGAGGCTCCGCCTCATCTACAATGACTAAGAGGAGTGCATTTTGCATCTCCTCTGTTCCTGTCCTGCTCTTGCAAGAAGAAGAAATGAATTTCTTGGATCCCACTTCCTCTTTGAACTGGATGACTTGGCCAAAGTTTGATGTTGGCAAACTCTATCGTTTCAGTATCAGCACTGACTGGCTCGATGAGTAAAATGATATGGTGAGGAGTCCCCTAAAGTATCACAACGGACCCTACCGCGGTTCATGTGTGCTGTAGCTAATGCAGCAGCGTTTGTATACCTAACCTTGCAACAGTTACCAGATTGTGCACGTTTGTGATAGCTTCAGGCGATAAATGCTTTCAAATTGAATAAAAAGTGTGAAAATGATAAATCTAAAAAAATGTCCGAGTGTGATAAGGCCGCAATTTTGACGTTGCGGCCTGAAACTGGAGTCTTAGCGAGTTTGGCATAAAAGTGGGAATCCGCAAGTCTTCCAACGCGTTGTTAAATCTTATGGAGCCGAAATGATCACTTGAACGGTACGGCGACGTCTGCAGGAAGCCGACTTATGTGCTCGAAAACCAATCAAAAAATCAAAAAGCCTCTCTTGACACTAAAAATGCGCCAAAAACGTCTGCAATGAGCTAAACAGCACCAGACATGGACTAGGGAAGATTGGAGGAAGGTAATATTTTCGACTGAGTCGAAAATCAACCCCATCGGATCAGACGGAATATCTTACGTGCGGCGAAAAACCGGTAAGCGCTATAACGATAAACGTATTAGACGTAAAATGAGGCAGAGGGGTAGCCGGATGGCCTGGGAGTGTTTATCGTGTTATGATGTTGGACAACTGACCTTGATAGATGGAACAGCGGATGCCGTCTCCAAGAAAACCTGACCCCTTGGAGGCGATCGGTAGCGCAGTGTGTTGAGGCATCAGTCTCATGTTTGACTACCGGCGTTTCGGGTTCGAATCCCGTCCAGGACGACATTCGTGGCCATGGATGTGCAGGAGGTGCATGCTGGCAACTGCATTCTCTGAAACTTGTTATGCCAACGAAACGTCAACTGGGCGACATGGAACAGATGACGCGCTATGCCCCACAAGGGGTTAGGGCAACTGAGTATTTTTCGCCAATCGACGGTCTCATCTTTCAGTATGACTCTACTCCCTGCCACCGTGCGAAATAGGTAACAGCATTATCGTAACATCGATCACTGATTTAACTTATCGTCTATTCCTCTTTTGGGTTTTTTTAGGTCAAAGATTTGTTATCAAAATTATTTTGTCGTTGGAATGGCCCGAAAATAGACGTGATCTAAACCCCACCGAGAACTTGTTGCTAATCGTGAAACTCCAAGTATCGAAGAAGTCTCTTCTTCGATAGGACTTTGTCAGAACTGGACAACATTATCGAGGAAGTTCGGTATGAAGGAATTACAGCCCAGACATTACGAGCTCTAGATAACTCCATGCCCGATCGCATAGAAGCCATGCTCAATAATAAAGGAGGCCGACACAATATTATGAGGACATTTTTTTAAATCCTCAAAGTTGTGACTACTTAATTCTCCAGGATGATTTTTCTACTGATAGTAATATTAATTTTAAGTGAATTTCGAATAAAGTTGGTATGAAAAGGTGAAAAACATAAAATATTTCATTGTGACCTCTAATGAAGAGTAACAGCGCACTTCTCAATTAATAATTATAAATAATTATATTAAATTTTTTCGGATAGCTTAGGCACATACATATGCATATATTTAGTTTAATAAGTTATATTATCATCCAACCATTTGCGCAAAAATGAGACCGTAAAATGTTGTTTTTCTATTGCCGGGATTACTTTGTTTGCCACAGTATATGTATCAATATTCCGAGTTTTGTTTAGCATAGCAATAACAATCTTATCAGTACTGTTTTTTATTTGTTATATTGCACACACGAGTACATACACAAGTACATTAGCAGAAAAATATCACACTCAAACCAAATTAAATTCACTTTAGTCATTTCGTTATCTGTTGAAGAGAGACAGAATTGAGTTGAACCCTGATAGAATATAAATTATAATAAAAAGAATAACACAAAAAAAATAGATACTGATTAAATGTTTACTAGACAGACAAAGATATTTCTAGTAGCAGTAATCTGGAAAATGTTAGCTCACCGGTCTCATGTGTAACTACCGGCGTTTCGGGTTCGAATCCCGTCCACGACGACGTTCGTGGCCATAGATGTTTGTGTTGTCATCCCCCTGTGATGCGGGGCGTAATAATAAACCACAGCATCTCCCAACTTTTCGCAAGTAGGCAGCTAAATGCATAGCTACTATTCCTAAAGCGATGCCGTCCCTAAGACGATGCGGAATTCCTCTCTAGAAAAGCTGATTAGGCCTGGCCCTACGGATTGCCTGAATATGGCCTTCACCACCGACGATCCGGAATTCCTCTCCGGAAAAACTGATCAGGCGTGGCTTTGAGGAATTCCGGATCGTGTACCTTGAAATTAGCCGGTTCAGACGGCCTCTTTTCAAGGGAGCCTCAAGGTTGCCTCAAGTCAGCCTCAAGGTCGCCTCAAGGCAACCTCAAGGCGGCCTCAAGGCGGCTTCAAGGGGTCCTCAAGGCCGGATGCACAATTAAAAATCGATCCGGAAAAACTGAACGGATTGGACTTTTGGAGGAATTTATTTCACTGTATGTACCAATGTAAAACTTGCCTACAACAAGTAAAAATTATTATGAAGTTAAAAGAGAAGCCACCCGTTAGACCAGTGAATTTAAGATTCTAATATGAAATAATTGGGAAAGTGATGTAATTTTAATACCTTCTATAGATGTTAAATACATGGAAACTGAATTTTCACGGTCGGAGAAGGTGAGCCCTTTTTTAATATAATAGTTTCCTTGTAACTCCTAAACGTTGCCTCGGATCGAAAATTTGAATAGGATATAAATTAAAGAGCATCGAATTCTGCATCCAATGGTCTGCTCAAACTGGAAATTCAGGTCACTAGTATAGTGAAAATAGATAGTCGAAAACAAAAATTTTTGAGGCCGGACAAAAATTACACTTTTTAAGCTCAGACATACATTCAAATAAACTCCTCCAAAAATTCAATCCGGTCAGTTTTCCGGATCGATTTACAGTTATGCATCCGGCCGCCCGAACCGGCTCATTTCGACATCTCTCTCTCTCTCTGGTTCCTGTTAACCCCTTGTGGGACATAGGGCATTAACCACGTCTACTTTCCACCTCGTCCTGTTCATCGCCATCGTTTTCACTCCACTCTCACTCCACGAGTTGCCTATTGAGACAGCCTCTCTCTTAACTGATCTTCTACAGGTGTTACTAGGTCGTCCAACACGGCGACTTGCGTTGGTTCCCTGCGGGTTCCAATCGAGGACCTGTTGAGCAATGTTGTTCGATACTTTCCGGAGAGTCTGACCTATCCTTGGACTCATTTCGACATGCACGATCCGAAATTCGTCAAGGCCAAGCCTGATCAGTTTTTCCGGAGAGGAATTCCGGAACGTCTGTGATGAAGGCCAGGCCTGATCACACTTTGCATCTGGCCGCCTGAAGGACGCCTGAACCGGCCAAATTTCGACATACACAATAAGGAATTCCTCAAGGCCAGGCCTGATCAGTTTTTCTGGAGAAGAATTCCGGATCGTCTATTGTGGCCTTTACGCCTATTACGCATTGCAGCTCTTGAACAGATTCTTTTGCGTCTCACCTGGCTCGACTCATTGCAAGGTACATAAAATACATACAAAATTCACGGCGACAATGAGCCGAGGTAGGCAAGATTCTGGCGAGTCGTAACAGAATTTATCACAGTGCATAGTAGGTGTAAGTGGTGCGTACTAGGCGTAAGAGGCTTAGTTGACGTTTAGTTAACATAAATTGATTTCGGACGATGCAAGCCTTCAACACTAAAATATTGTCGGACAAGCGCATGGCAAATCTCCGATCATATCACTTAAAAATCAGTAAAGATCAAACTATTGCTTAATTCTATTCTGCTTGTTGTTTGTTTCGGTGGTTCATATATTATGCTAATTAATTCAAATTAAACTTGTTTACTCTTTGTAATAACGAATAATAATAAGCAATCTTCAGTAAGCTGGTTTTTTTATTATTATTATTTATGTCAATTTATTATCAGATTCAAATGACCACAAACTGACCTCTAGTAAGCATGCAATGGAAATGAAATCAAGAAGGTATCAAAACATATAAAAATATGCAGATTAGCGCCTAATATTGGCCGCGTTCTTTTCGCCGAATCAAAAGCTCATTCCCACATAAAACGACTGACCGTCGATGATCCAGGTCTCGTATTGGATCACATTTGGATCACAGTTGATAGTGAATTGGTTGAAAGTCAACATATTTCGCCTCTACACCTTTGTATCGTGAGTTCGCAATTCGCCCTACGCGGCGATTTATCTGTATGGTGGCTGTTTGAGTTCGCTCGTCATATTATCCGTGCCGTTCTTTTCACTCTTGATCTTCGTTCGAATGAAAAGAACGGGCCAGTTGTTTTCATACATATATACGACGACAGCACATCCTCAAACTGATTAAACAGATTCGCATCAAAGAGAAAAGTGGCGTTTCAGGTTTTTCTTAGGATGCATTCGGACAGGAGTAATTAATTTGAAGCTTCAGATACATACTAATTCGGCTCAAATAAAGTAGTTCGGTGTACCACCGCTGGTTACTTAGTTATGATGCTCGGGTCACCGAATATCGATTTTAAACGTCGCATCAGGCAGAAGATACATACGTTAAAATTGTATTACACAAAAAGAAAAACCAGAGCCTCACGTTAGGCGCCAAATTGTTAAGGCATTCTTAGACATTATATCAGTTTAAGTACAGCCATCAATCGAGTTGTCAGTTCATTCCGTCCATTCTGTATCAAATCCTACTCAAAACATATGGAAAATTGATGGAGATTGCATAGCTCAACTGATGGCTGAACTGATAGCTCGACTGATAGCTCAACTGGCTAGACTGATGATCCTGTTGTATGTTGCTGCAATACTTCGCCCTTAGTTCCCTGTCTAGCAAGCTCATCTGCCTGGACGTTACTGCCAAAGTCAGAGTGGCCTGGAATCCAGCACAGTGAGATGTTGAAATAATTTCCCATAATGATTGGGAACGAGCGGCATTCTGCTATTGTCTTGGATATTATCAGGGCAGATTCCAAGGATCTTACCGCGGCCTGACTGTCTGTGTATATTGTAATGTCACTACTGACTATAATGTCCCGCCCCAGCCATGTTTACACTTCTAAAATCGCAACAACTTCCGCCTAGTGGGCAGTTAGACGGAACGACAGGTTTGTGACCAGTATATCAGAGTATGCCCCCGGTCTTTCCCCCCCCCCCCCCCTTCCGTCTTCGAACCATCCGTATAGATGCCTACAGAGAGTGGCAAGGGTAATTCACCCTCGACCCACTGATTCTGACTAGGTATCAAGCACGTGAAGTTCCTTTCGAGCATAATTCTAGGAAACAAATAGTCTGTTGCCCCTGAGATATTCAGAATATTTAGAATTGTAGAGTGGCCAGTAGCTAATGAGAACCGGTAACCTGATTCTCGAAGGCGGATGGCCGCACATGGAGCACATTGCTCCCCAAAAATATCGATGTGTGTAACATGTCCTAGGCGGGAGCTGGAGTAGTTCTCAGCGGTAGGAAGCAGGTTGAGCAACATGTCCTAGGCAGGAGTTGGAGTGGTTCTTAGAGTCCCAGTAATGAGAACACAGGCTAGTCTTTACTCAATAAAGCGTTAGAATTCGTTACCTTAAGGGCCTTCCACCAGACAATAATTCCGTACGTCAGTATAGGTCGCACAAAAGACACGTACACCCAGTAGACTACTTTAGGTTGCAGGCCCCCGCTTCTGCCTATAGCTTTGCAGGAGTACAAGGCAATTATAGGTTTCCTTACACGTTCCTGTATATTGGCCTTCAATCCCAACTTTTTGTCAATGATAAACCCAAGAAATTTCGCCTTATCAGCAAAAATCAGTCTAGTCCCCTCTAACAAAGGAGGAATTCTGTGAAATTCCGTGCTTCCTTTCCTAAGAGAAAAGAATAAGCTCCGTTTTTCCCGGATTCACCCTTGACTCACAGGAGGTTGTCCAGTTAGTAAGTAGATAGAGGACATTCTGCAACACCTCGCTGAGGACACCAGGAAACTTCCCCGAAATGGCGATGGCCACATAGTCAGCATAAGCAATAACTCTGCACCCCAAACCTCCCAGTTCCAAAAGCAGTCTATTAACCACAAAGTTCCAAAGAAGGGAAGAGACAACTCCACCTGGCGAGGTGCCTGTCTTAACGCATCTACGCTCATACGAAGAGCCCAGGCTAGTACAAACAACCCTCGATGTAAGCAGCAAGTTTATGAGAGTGCAAAGTGAAACGTCTACACTCAAACCTGAAAGTGCGTCGGCTATAGCTTTAATGTTGTTGAAGGTGCCCTCGAAATCCAGGAAGGCTACTAGGGTGTACTTCTTGAAACTAAAAGTCTCCTCGATATAGCTTAACAAGGAGTGTACGGCACCAATCTACCCTTAGTGTAGGCATACTGAGATTTAGACAACAGCTGAGTTGGAATACTACCACGTAGATGAAAATCGATCATCCTCTCCAACATCTTCAGAAGAGTTGAAGATAACTCCTAGCAGAAGTGCTTACAGGGTAATTTTGAAGAAGCGGCCCACAACAATCAAGATATGTGAAGTGCCCCGTTTTCCTGGGTAATCATAGTTTTTTCCCTATTTAGAAAAAAAAATTAAAAAAATGGACGATATACATTATACCCATAACCGGACGACATCTTTTGAAGGTCGTCTCCAGAATAGACGCCAGGCTTGAATAGTGTGTGAAAGTGACAGTTCTCACTGTATCCGTTCCTTGGAGGATTTGGGGCGTTGATAATAGTATTTACCGGGAAGTATGCAGGGAGGTAATTGCCTTCCCGCATCCTACCGATAACATTCATTTTTTACAAAGAGGCGGTTACAAGTGAAACTCTTTCAAATGTTATCCCAATTTCAACTTATGACGTATGCATGTCTGTCTAGACCTACAGCATACAAATAAACCGCTCTCTATCACATTCCCAATCCCACCTAATAACGAGCGAATAAGAAAAAAAGAGCTACTTAGTGCGTCCAATCAGAAAGCTTTAAATTGCAATCTTTCTCCGCCTACCCGTTCTAACACCCAAAATTTGGAAAAATTGATTGAATGGTGGATGGATGGAAAACACGAAACTACAAGCTCTGAAATCTTCACTTTAGATGTATACAGTCCTCGGTGATCTCCTTGTCTACAAAGTAATGCTGGTATTGTATTGAGCGGAACGCATAATATAAATCTATTTCGCTTTACCGAAATAAATTCTGCTGTTCGCCACCAGTCGTCGCTGTAATATGCCAGGTAGACGTCACAAACATTTGTTGACGTTGACGCTAAACATTTGGTTCATGACTCGACATTAGACAGTTAAATTACATTACGTTACATGCAAATGTTGTTTTCCGCTAATACAATACATCCAGAATTTGCAATCAGACGCATAGCTTGCCAAATTTCAGAATTGCAAACTTCCCGCTCTTGTTCGAAGGGTACTGCAGCTTGTAAAGTTGCGAAATTGTATTCGCCGCAAAACAGTGCCATCTATTGGATACTAGGAATCTCACGCTATTCCGCTTATGAACACAATACCATAGACCGAAACGAAAATTTTCGTAGACGAAATGAAAGTTCATTTTGATGGGAGTTGACATTTAATTTCGTTTCGCGGCCAACACAATACTAGACATAAGGATTAAGGAATACCTGCTTGTCTTTCAGGCGGAAGTGCATGCCATCGAGGCATGTGCTGAGTTATGCCTGAAGACCGGCTACCACAACAAAAGTTTGGCAATATTCACGGACAGCCAGGCGGCCATCAAAGCTCTGTTAAAAAGAACGACATCATCTAAGATCGTATGTACTTGCGAAAAGGCACTGCATAGATTAGACTCTTTTAATAGAGTAACACTGCTCTGGTTCCCTGGCCATGCTGGCATCAATGGCAACGAACAGGCGGACGAACTGGCCAGAAAAGCTTCAGCTACCCCCTTTTGCGGACCAGAGCCATTTTGCGGAATTTCACCCTGCATAATAAAGAAGCTTATCAAAGACTGGGAATGCAGCAAAGCTGCTTCCCATTGGGACAACCAGCCAGGACTGAGACAGGCTAAGCTTTTCATCTCAGGCTATTCAGGCTATAATGTGTAGTAGAGGGAGGTCGAGTAGTGCCTCAAAGCCGGCAGTAGGGCAGCTACTAATGGCACCCGTTGTTATAGTGAGGCAGGCCAACCTTTGGATTTCTCCTAGTGTGGCAGTGGTAGAGGGCAACTCTTGGGTACTCGCTTTCTTTCGCCAGATAACAGCTCCATAGTCAATTATGGATCTGACAATCGCCTTGTAGATCCAGAGAACTATTCGATGGATTTTCCCCTATGTCTGGTGGCCTTATCCGAGATAGTCGTCAGGTGTTCCGTCCAGAGTAGTTTCCTATCGAGACTAACACCCAGGTATTTTACGGAATCGACCAGGAGTACTTGAGAGTTGTACATGATAGGACATCTCATCAATCGTAAATTTAGTTTTCTTGTGAAGGGTACAAAAGCTGTCTTGGGGGGATTAACGCGAAGGCCATTTTCATCACACCATGTTTGTACTACATTTAGAGCCGTTTGAAGGATATCTGTCCAAACTTCCTCGAACTTTCCCTTAACAGTGATTACTAGATCGTCAGCATATCCATGGCGGTAAGTTTCCATATCAGGCTGTCTACTACGGTGCACCATAGAGTAGGAGAAAGTACGCCTCCTTGTGGGCAGCCTCGAGTGACGTTTGCTGTTAAAGTGGAGTCCCCAATCTCGGTGATGACCTGTCTGGATGATAACATCCTTTTGACCCGGGTTATGGTGGTAACGTCAGTTCCGTTCACTCTTAGCGCAGAGTCAACGGAAGAGAAGGATATGTTGTTGATGTTGATGCGGGCATATTGGGATCTGTCAACATGCTTATGTTGGCTATCACTACTAACGTTCCCTATTCATAGTATCTGCATTGAATTTGGGTACATCAATCGATCTGTGCGGTGCTATGTGCAGGATGTACTCAAGGGTAAACCAAGATCGGGCTACATCGATCAGGTTGTGGTGATGATCTTCTGGCCTTAAAAATGAGCCTTATCGTCCGGGTACTACGGGTTGGATTTGTTCGATCCTTGCGATGTTGTTGTAGTAGCGACGCGCTGATAACCGATGAATGTGTGTGCAATAACGCTTGGTTGTCCATGTTTTCTTCAATGTCCAGGTGTAGAAACGCAGCTGCCTCAATAGGATTATCCCATAGCGCAGTAGGTGTTAGGCGCGTGGGAGCTGCAGGACAGCTAAAGATATGCTCAACATCGTGTGGAGTGAGGCCACAGGCTGGACAGGAGTTCTGTATTTCGTTATCAATGCGGGATAGGTACGAGTTCAGACGTGAGCACCGGCCAGAACGAAGTTGAGCGAGTGTAGTCCTAATTTCTCTAGGAAGTAGTAGTTCGTCTGAAGATATATGTAGCAGGTGGTTGGGCATTTAGTACCCGGTTTGGTGTCATATCCGCGATTGAGGATAGCACTTCTTCACTATGCAGTGTTGTGATGGTCGATCTATAGCTAGCGTTATCGAAGGGAACTCTTTTAAACCTCTGGATCTCCTGCTCGCGGTCCCTCATATCACGTCTTACATGACCTGGCGGTGGGCTTCTATCCATAAGGTTAGAGTTAGGATGGTCACTCCGATAACAGCCAATCAGATACTGCTTCGTTAGAAGTCTGTTGTGGCTTCTTAGGGGCATCATTCTGGTTTCTTAGCGAAGGCGGTCATGCGACGACATCAGTAGGCAGCCTGTGACAGTTCTGAGAGCTGCATTTTGGCAGGACTGGACATTCCTCCACTGAGTGTCACATAAGTTTTCCGACCAGATGAGAGCCGCATAATAAAGTCGTTAGTAGGATCTCCTTGTCTTTTCCCCAGGAACTGCCAGCTAGAGCTTTGAGGACTTTGTTCCTGCTTCTCATCTTATCACAAATGGTTGGCGCATGGGCGGAGAAGGTAGCCATACTGTCAAGGGTGACACCGAGAATTTTAGGGTGGTTAATGGTGGGGATAGTTTGACCGTCTACTGCAATATCCAGTTGTTGCCCCACTTCTTTGGTCCATGTGGTAAACAGTGTAGCGGTAGACTTCGGCGCAGACAAAGTAAGATTTTTGCTGACGAAGTTCGTCGAGATGCCCATTTATCTGTTCGCGCACTTGAGTGATGTCGTTGCCGGTTCCTAAAATCGTGCAGTCATCAACATAACTGACAATTTCGAGTCCGTCAGGTGGCGTAGGGCGTCCTGACATGTAAAGGTTAAACAGGGTGGAAGATAAAGACTCCTCCTTGGGGAACACCCTGCTTAATTCGTCTTAGTTAAGATTTCCCGAATTCGATCCTTGCGATCGATGCTGGTGGCTCAATTGAAATTGATTTTAATAATGCATTAAGAGTAAAGTAGAAATAAAAATAGAAATGCAAATGACCTATTTGCATAAGTACACAATTTACAAACTATTTCAGTTTGTTTTTTAATTTTCTACCGGAAATTCTTCAATAGGAAAAATCTACATAGATATGTCGTATAATTCAATTCCCCATTTGTCAAATGCAGACTTTACAATGTTAATTACCAAAACTTTAAAGGCATAGTCAACAAGGCATAACAATTAAATAATGTAAATCTAATTACCTTTTTGCCATTCACCATCACATCGTCACGTTTCGAAATTTCCGCCTTAATTCCCCACTCTCTGAACAACGCCCGCGTTATAATATTCAAATTGTACTGTCGATTGTATCGTTCGCGCGGCGTGAAGAAGGTACAATTCAAATTTCCACGATCATGATAAACAGCACCACCGCCACTGTTGCGTCGTGCCAGCGTGATACCCTTTCGCACCAGATTCGAGATGTTGGCCTCGACGAAGGGATTCTGGTGACGTCCGACCACCACGCACGGATCATTAGCCCAGAGCATGAGTAGATGATGACGTGAAAAATCAAAATTCTTATACAACCAATCTTCGAGCGCCAGATTGGTGAAGACATCGTACGATTGCGAAATGAAGACGGATTTCTTAATTGCGGCATCGGAAATTTCCTTCACATTGCTGTTGGTTCCATCGTTATCAGTCGACGAGGAGGAATAATTGCGGGCTTCGTTCGTCAAACGGCCTGTCGATCGCATCATTACGTCTTTATTGCAATTTTGCATCTGTAGGGCGATCATAGCGAATCGACCCTGTACAATTCTTGTTGCCATATTGAGCATGATTAGCGCCGATTAATAGAAGTCTGCTACTGTTGTTTTTAAGCTTTTTATTATGGATTATTTTATTTTTGAGTTGCCAAGCGCTTATATCAGCTAAAAAAAAAACTGCTGCTTGGAGCGATCGAACGGGGGAAACTGTGACCGATTTATTTTTGGAAATAAACACTTCACTATTAGAAACTCTAGAAAATGTTTCACCTAAACCACGTAACTTTGTTTTGTTTCGTTCTTTTTATTTAAATCGAAGAGATAAAGCCGAAAATTAAATTTTGCTATGGCAGTAAAATGTTTGTAAAATCTTTTTAGGAATATCTTCTTTTTTGATGGTAGTTTAAAGGTTTTTTTTGTGAATTAATTCATTAGTATTACGATTGACTAGTACGAAATAATATTTTTAATTGGATGTTCTTAATTAACACGTTTTTATATAGTATAGTCTATTATAGGTATATTGCATAAAACACAATCTGTCTATAAAGGGATATACAATATTAGCACGTTATTGTTGCTTGAAACTGTCAGAATTGGCCGACGACATTGAGATTAGATATTCATGTAATGCAATGGTTTGATGAAGCCACTTCCAGGTTTGATGCAGGCCGTTGACTCGTAAACGAAGCCCTAAACAGTCTTTGCTACACCTTCTTGTCATTCCTCCACGACTCATCCAAGTGCGCAAGATAGATTAAATATTAACATGAAAAATCAATTTATATCACAAATATCACTTTCACCAGGTACTTGTGTGAAGTACAGCTGTCTTCTTCTTTTTTTAACTTTAACGTCCGCAAATTTAAGTTAAAAGTCTGGATGACCACTTTTATTCAATGCAAATACTGCACACGCAATGGGAATACGAGATCTTCTGAATCGTCTTTAGGTAAAATCGAACTGAGTCTGGAAATCTTTATGGAACGATTTCAAAAACTTTATTTAGTGCTCGCTCGGGTAGAGGCTAGAGAGATACTAAACTTGTTTTCCAAGGCACGCAGCCGTATATAACTCGGTTAGATTTATTATCACCAATCCGCCGTATACATGCATGCGCTATAATTGTGGATGTGTCTGCGTTGCCGGCGCATTATTTATACTCACTGGCAAAGAGCTCGCTAATGGGAAATAGGAAATTTAATTAGTTTAGTGATAATAAATTAGAATATAAAAAATGAACATATTTTTCACGGTAACATTTTTTCGCTTTTATCATCACTCAGTTCCGTGTGGTTACTCTCGATTAGAAAAATATTGCAGAAAGAAATGCAGAAATAACACCCAACGTCACTATCCGATTAAAAAAATTAACCCCGATTTAAAAATCTTTCGGACATATGTAGCTATAGAAAGAACCTGTAAAATGTCATCCAGCCAATCATATATTTTTGTACAAAATTGTATCGAGTGTGAGGGGCCTATAAAGAACAATTTTAGCATAGACACAAGCCCGCACTAACTTGACTATAGTCAAGCATGAATATTTCAATTATAGTATATCAGTAATAAGTACGGTGTACGCTTCCTGTACGGACACCTCCCATAACCAGACACTTCTTATCATCATCATAATCGTGGCGCGACAGCCCGACGTCGGGCCTTGGCCGCCTGGATCGATGTGCTCCAATTATCTGAGTCACGTGATCGCTTCCTCCAATTTTGGAAGCCCAGCAACTGTTCGGCGTCCGCATATACTGAGCTTTCCCGACGAAATCGCGGCCGTCTAGGCAGTCTCGCTCCGTCGACTCGTTCTGCGTTCATTACTCTCTTTGACATACGATCATCGTCCATTCGTTGCACATGCCCTGCCCATTGAAGTCGTTACGATTTTCGAAACTTCCAGCTCATCGTACAGTTCATATAACTCATGGTTTTACCGGATGCGCCATCCATCCCGATCGCAAACATCCCAGAAAATTCGCCGCAGAGCCTTACGTTCAAATCTGTCTAGCATGTTTCGGAGGCTTGAGTTAGGGTCCATGCTTCGCAGTCATAGCTAGCACTGGTCGTATAATGGTTTTATATAGGTACACGCGGAGCTTCGTGTTTCTGAGCGCATGCTTCGATTTCATTATGGCGAGAACCGAGAAAAAAGTCTTATTAGCTAACTGTATCCGTTGCTTGATTTCGTCAGTTTCATTGGCGTCCCTTGACAAGTTGTAACCCAGGTATATGAAGTCTTTCACGAGCTCAATGTTGAGGTCCCCCACATTGATGCTCGGTTGTGCAGATGTCCTTGTCGTCGATTGCATAATTATTTTAGTTTTACCGTCGTTGATACGTAGTCCAACTTGTTTTGCAGCGATATCGAACGTCGGCCAATCTTCAGGACATGATGTTAATGTCGTCAGCGTACGCTGCTAATTGTGTCGACTTGATGAGTAGCGTCTTGCTGTTGTCCATATCCATAGCCCGAATAGCGTATTCCAATACTAGGTTGAAGAGCATCGGTGCCAGTCCATCGCCCTGTTTCAGACCAGTGCGTGTTTCAAATAACTCAGTAAGTCTATTATGGATCCTGCCCTGTGAGACGGAGTTGGTCATCGTCATCTTTATCAGTCGCACTAATTTTGCCGGTATACCAAATTGCAGCATGCTGTTGTACAGTACACCACGATCGATACTGTCGTATGCCTGCTTGAAGTCGACAAAGATTTGGTATACGTTTACGTTGTATTCCCAGCACTTCTGGAGAATCAGTTTCAGCGTAAACAGCTGACCGGTTGTGAAGCGCCTTGATATTCGCCAATGATTCGTTGTGCGTACGGGTTTATTCTATTTTCCAGAATTTTCGTCAAAATTTGATAGGACGTACAAACTAGTGATATGCCCCTGTAATTCTCACACCGCAGTTTATCTCCCTTTTTGTGAATTGGACAGATGATGCTTCTGCGCCAATCGTCTGGGATCACCTCGTCCTCCCATACTCGCAGAAGTCATTGATGTATGGCACTAACTTGACCCGTTTCGCCGAATTTTAGCAGTTCAGCTGAAATCTCGTCAGCGCCCGGCGCTTTATTTCGTTTTAGTGACCGCAACACGAGATCAACTTCCTCTACTGTCGGGGATTGTATGGGTGGGCCTATATCAACAATATCGTCGAGAGCTTCTTGGGTGGAAAATGGTAGGTTCAGAAGCTCTTCAAAATAAGAGGCCCATCGTTTGTTAATGCCATCGGTGTCACTGATGATGTTTCTATCCTTGTCCTTACAAAGGCCAGTCCTGGGTTGATAGCCGTTCCTAAATGTATTTACTAATTTGTACACTTGTCTGGTGCTCCTATTAGCTAGGTTTTCGTTTATATTCAGCAACAAGCTCGTCAAATTATTTACGTTTCTTACGTCTAATTATTATATTCGATATTCGCCGTAGCTCGTCATACTTTTCTCTTTTGGCTCTGGTTGCTCGTTAAATCCATTGTCTAGGCCTCGATTTTCGCATCAATTGAGTTTTCGCATTCTTCGTCGAACCAGTCATTTCGCGCTCGCCGGGCTTTATATCACACGACCTTCTCTGCGACATCCCTGATGGTACCCTTGAGTTCTTCCCAGAACCCATGGACGCCTGTGTTACTGATGTTGTGTAGCATAGGCGATAGTCTTTCCTCAAGGGCGTTAGTTTACGCCACTGCCGTAGCATCACTCAGAAGCTTATCAACCGCAAAGAGTTTGGGAGGGCTGATTCTCGATTGGTGCACCGAGGAAATTCTACATCTGTAGGTCGTCTTCACCAAGTGATGATCTGAGTCGCAGTTTGCTCCTCGATAGGAGCGGACATCCATCACACTAGACGCCCATCTTCTGCAAATGAGGACGTGATCAATTTGGTTGACGGTATGTGCGTCTGGTCTGCTTGTGAATGCGTCAATGCGGAAAACACGTAGAGCTTACGACTAGATTCCTACTGCAGGCGAAGTCGATAAGTCGCTGGCCGTTGTCGTTGCATTCTTCATGGAGACTGCGGCCTCCAGTGTTCCCCCGGTGCCAACTTTCATTTCCGACTTTCGCGTTAATATGTCCCAGCAGCATTTTGACGTCGTTTGTTGGAAGTAAGTCGAAGAAAGTCTCAAGACGGGCGTAGAACTCGTCTTTTACTGCGTCTTCTTTAATTTCAGTGGAGGCGTGCACATTGATGAGCCAGAGATTAAAGAATCGAGTCTTTTGTCGGCTTTTATTCCAGGTTTCTTGACGTGGAGTGGTTCTTACAAGGACGAGTTTTCAGCACATCTCTTAACCCCATTCAGGGGATGGCCTCGGAGATAGCTGCTTCAGATGGTTTAATAAACGTGCTGGAGTTCACACAACTATGTTGCAGGTCCAACTACACAGATTATTCCATCCTACTAAACCTGAGACGCTTAGGTGTTGGTCAGCCATTCAGGCTACAGCTATCTGCCTTTTTCCAAACTGTCTTATCGGTAAGACTTGGCCGTCACCGGTTTGAGACACTGCCGTTACCAGGGGGCACCCATGCGGAGGGCTATGGAAAGACTTCTTATAAGGGGACACACTTTTAAACCACGAACATTTTTTGTATGTTTTCAAACAAATTAGGCTTCTTAACCAGACGCTCCTATAGCCGGACATGGACACGCATTTTTCAGTTATTTTTCAGGCTAAACCTCTAATGGTTTCGCAATTGTCTTTCTTCGCATTTTCATCGATTTAAAAATTCTGAACGACTGGAGACTAGTTAGTAACAGTGCCGGACTTAACTATGTTAACTTAACTAACTGTTCAATTAATAGAAAATAGTTCGTAGCGTTCTACCATAGCATTCAAAATGCATGTTAGACATAATACAGGAAGCTCCGAAATGTCTGTATTTCACAAATTTGACCCTAATAATAATAAAAAATAAAGACGAGTTAAGATACCCAACTTGTAGGCACTGCAACCATGAGATCTATGGTGCCATAGCCTAATCCAAAACGCGGTTTGCGCCTTGGCTAATAGTGGATTTACCGCTATAGGATATAAAGCGAACATAGCGAGCGTTCTAGGGCGGTATACTGAGGGTTGCAACCCCTTAAGCTCCTCCGGGCGCGAAGCGAGCGCAGCCCACGCAAGAGGAGTGAGAAATCCACTCAACTTAAAACCCAATATTGGTCAAAGAATCAAAGACGCGAACCAGTATGCTTCGCCCGGTCAAGTAGGAATTTTCCTAATTTTTTAATTAACGGCAAACTTTATTTTAGATCTAAAAAAATAATATCTTAAAAAACCTCTTCCGACAACCGATACCTTTTCTTAAAAAAGTACATCTTCACACGCTTTTCGCCGCTCTTCAATGTAGTGGGTATCTATTGCATTTTCATAAATAACATTCACACACCGAATGATAAAAAAGAAATATAAATGTGGGGGGCAACAAACATATGATTGCTGTTTGTCCTCAATGTGGTACGGCGCCGTATCGCACTTGGTGATAGATAGCACAAATATTATTTCTAATTATAAATGAAAAAATATACAAACATTGTATATACATTTCATATCTGAAATTTCAAAATAGCATACTCGTCTGCATACATATATACACAAAGCTTCAAACACTACCTGCCGTAGAATAGATTCGTACAAACTGCCGTGCAACCTAGAAAAGCCAAATGTATGGAAATTTTCCACTCAACCTAAATAAAATGATTAAAGTGGATAGGGATATTTCCTGTTTTTCGCGTCTTTTCTGATTTCCACCCAGATACCAAATATACAAATAGAAAAAACTTAAATGAAAGAAATGCAGCGCAAGCGCCAATCTGCCAATTCAAAGTTGAGCTGCGACATCGACCCGAAAACATCGATGTTTCAAATAGCAAACATCGATGTCGATAAAACATCGGTACAAAAACATCGACGTTTGAAAACACCGATGTTTTTATGTTTCCAAGTTTTGAAATTTAGTAGGGTTAAGAAGCAAAGTAAAAATCAAAATGCGAAATCAGAAAAAACATCAATGGATGGGTAAAATCATCGATGTCTCCGATATTCACTTAGACTTTGATATTGTGTGTGAAGAAAAAAAATAAAATCAAAATTAGAAAATGTGATGTTTCGCGGTTCGATATTGGTATGGTGAAGAGGCGAAATAATAAATTTTTCCTTTCCTTTTTCAAAGTTTTATTAGTAACAATAGGTGTGTTTTTTGCGTAACCGTGTAGGGTCCCTGCCTTGGCTGCGCAAAAAAAACGCTCTAGGTTAAATTCCGAATCGTCAAGTTGTCTACTCTGATGTCAAGTGGTGCGCCTCATATGTGGTGAAAATAAATTACAAATTCGGATGAAATATCAGTTTGATTATCGGATCGTTTATTCAATGCAACGGCGTACCGCTCCAACTTAACAAACATCATTCAAACGAGTTATTTATCAGTGACAGTCACAAGTGCGGGTTCGATCCCCAGTAAATTATTTTTTTTTCTATTGATAGTTTTAGTAATAATCTTCAAAATATATTAACTAATAATAGGCATGGGCTTATCAGAGCAAAACGTAATATTAGTTTACCAATGAACTTGGCTGATTGGCAAAAACACAAGCGTGCTAACACCTACATATTAGATTCCACACGACACTACGGCCATCTATGTGTCATGCATATGGAAGTTATTGAGGAGTTATCGAGTGTAGGGTAGCCATCCTACTAAGCTTTCCGGTTAATAGTGTTGGTGTAACGCGTGTATTATTTTACCCTACATCCGATAAACTCCCAAAAAACATGCCTAATATATAAATATAAAACGTTTGGAATAGCAGGACATTTTAAAAAAGTAATAGGAAGAAACAGCAGAACTATTGTCAATAATGAGAGTGAAAACATACGAAAATATCAAAATTTTCTGAACTATGTTTTCACGCCATCCATGTTTTATATACCTATACAATTTTCCGATATTGTCCTTACATAGATATTTTTATAATGTGTGTAATGTATATGCCTATATTACGAAACTTCGATGTGTTTAGCCATCTATCAGTATAAACATCAATGCCTTTACAGTCTCCTCAAGTTGGTTTCATTTTGCATCTTTCCCACACCAAAGTTTAAGCGAACAACGGAAAACATAGTAGATCGACACAATCACTGTTTTCATTATCGATGTTGTGAAAACATCGACACAAAACCATCGATGTTAAAAACATCGATGTCGATGTTGCAGCTCTAACGCCGATGTTACGAAACTCGATGTTTTAGCCATATATCAAAGCGACGTGCACTTCATACAAGCAATTCAAACGCCGCTTATTCCTTATTTTGTAGCACCGACATCGTTGTCATTATCGTTGTCATCTTATCGAAATGTGTGGACGGAAATCGGACGTTTTGTCGAATTGAAGTTTTCCCTTAAAAAATAAAACAACATTATCTACAGTAGAAACTTGCAAAGGTATCATCACGATGTTGGAAGAATAGAAAACAAAAGGACAAATCACAATCACAACTGCATTTAGTATATGCTGTCATATTGTAATGAACCACCTGTAACGAACCATATTATGGTCTGGTAGTGCTGCTCCCACCAGCAGATCGAAGCAGCACCTGATGAGTAGTGATCTGTTGGTGGTACGAAACCAGAGGCCGAGGGTCCCCTTACACCCGGACCCAGGCGTGACCGTGTGGGCGTCTGATCCGTCCGTCAACCATTCCATCCTTATAGACAATTTTTTTTTATTCCCCATTTTTACCTCCCCTGTTTGTGTTGTCTTCCCCAGGCCTATGAATTTTGGTTAATACGTAAAGGACAGGGGCAACGAGCGGCGAAAATCCCGCCCACATCTCCCGAACTGAGCTACAGCAAGCATAGGCCGTTGCTGGCACGGCCAGATCTTCACGGTAGTATGCTACCTTAGGCTCCGTCCCCACGAGCATCTTCGGATGCCCACCAAACCGTCCATTACAATATACAATAGAAGATTAAATCCCACAAGAAACGCATATACTCGTAGGATTCAACCAATTGGTTAACATGCTTGTGTTGGGGAACAGAGCAGTTTGCTATTCTTCGCAGCAATTCACCCGCATTTACCCCTACTGTACGTGAGCTGTCTGAATTCGCTCACTACAACGCGTAAGGCCGAGTTTCTGCAAACTACGGCAGCCGAAGCAACCTTAGCGGCTCCCGCAGCTTCTATACACAGCCTAAAAGCCAACGTGGTTATGGTTGCCGTTCTTGTGTTGAGGAACAAGGCTATTTGTTGCGAAACAAAACTTCTTATAATCCATTTGAATCATTGGAATTGCTCTATATACATTCACTGCCGACATACGTAAACCCGAACTTACGTAAAAGCCAAAACTAATCGAAAAAATTCCAACTGCCTTGTTCAACGGAAACAAAACAACAATTTTTTGCAGACGAAACGCTAACTCTTTGTATTTTGACTTTTTTGGTGTGATGTGGTCTGGTATGGAGAGCAGTCATATAGAAAAGTACTCGTACAGCACGACCCTTGTGACACCCTAGTAATACACACCTCCAGCCATCATCGAGTGATTGAACCAACCAGGGTTTATAGCTAGACGAAGGAGTTTGTCCTCATCGGCACTAGCTAAGTCCCCCAGATAAAATAAATAAATAACTGGCACAACAGTCCAGTTTGAACCATGGCCTCGAGATAAGTTAGCATCATCTCATTTTCTAGATCATGACGGCCTTGTGCAGAGGTGTGTGATCAGCAACACGCTCAACCGACTTATTTACCCCATAAATGGGTACTCATTTAACAGCTGAGTGGGCTCATAGTCCGACACGTTAATCCCCTTTCTTATCGAAAACTACCGCATTCAGTAGGAATCGAACTGGGGCCCACTGCATAGAAGGCGAACGTGCTAACCGTTTCGCCATCCGGACTACAAGTCCCCTAGATGATCATAGAAATAAAACCCCAAAGTAGATCTTCTTATACCAGATGCCAATGCCAGACAAGTACAGAACAGATGAGAAGTGCTCTCTTCCTCATCCTCACAGCTTCAATAAAAGCCATGGTATGGAAGTCAGAGCCTTCTGGCATGCTCCCCGATGACACAATGGCCCGTAATGACTCCCACAACTAGGCTCATATGGGATTTCTTCATCGAAAGCAGTTCAGCGTGATCGTTTTACATCTAGGTTAGGCCATACAAGTTTTGCCTTGTTGCAGGGGTATGGCAATATCTTGACATATTTGCAAATTAACATCGGCAGTACCTCTTCTAGCGACCTCATCCGCTCTACAGGTACCAGTGAAATTGCATTGGCCTGGTACCCAGCATAATGTAATATTGAATCAATTTCCCATTTCAATAAGGCATGTTCGACAGTCTGCCATGATTTTTGACGACACTGGGTTGGATTTAAAGAGTTTCACTGCGGTCTGACTGTCTCTGTAAATCATAATATCTCTCACAAATCTGATATTTCGCCCGAGCCATAGCACACAACCTATTGCACGGATCTCCGTCTAGAAGTCACTGCAGTATAGGTAGTTTGAGAGGCGGAAAGACACATCAAGATGAAGTCAATCGGAGAAGACTCCAGGGCCCACTCCTTCATCGGTCTTGGAGCCATCAGATATACTCGTACAAATGGTTTAAGACCGTCCAGAATTTTTATATATAGTAGTCTGTAGAAGAGGGGATGTCAATATTGACCCCCCTGACTCCCTGACTCCCTTATGGGGATAGCCGTGTTGGCAGCGACTTGTTCACTTACAATGTCCACAGGAAGAAGGTTCAGCATCACCTCTAAAGCTGTTGATGGGGTTGAGCAGAGAGCGCCACTTATGGCCATGCACGCCGCTTTCTGTACCTTTGCCAGGACATTGCGGTTTGTCTTTGTACGTAGGGCAATCCACCAAACAACCACCCCACACAGCAATATGGAACGCAGGACCCATACAAAAAGCCAATGGAGCACTTTTGGTTGCAAACCCTATTTTTCGCCTATGACCTTCATATAGCGATAGAGTCCTATGGTTGCTTTGTTGCCACGTTCCAGAATATTCAGCCTCCAGTTTAGCTTTCCATCAAGTACAATACCTAGGAGATTCGCCTTGCCCATGAAGGATAGTCCCACCCCCTCCAGAGAGGGGACAAGAGGTTCAACGGGAGGAAACTACAAGAGCTAGAAATTTTATTCTTTTTTGCAAATTATTTGCTTTTGATCAATGATTACAAAAATGATAATTGGATAACAAAAAAAAAATTCCAAGAATAAATTTATATTTCGACGTCTATCAATGTTAGGAAAATAATTTTTAATCAAAAAGAAACAAATTTAATGCTGAAGAATTTACAGTTTTCTAAACTTTATAGTTTCTGAGAAAAAAAAGTACCGAAAATGGTAAAACATGAACTTTTCACGAGAGCACTTTCACTTTTGTGACGTTGATCGGAAATTCCTACTTATCATGGAGACTTTTACTTTCTTTATTGTTAAGGAGTTAGTTAAACATTCGGAAACTGTTTTCTGATTTTTAGTGTATAAAAAGTGAGTATTGGCGCCTTTTTTTACTGTGCCGAAGTATAAAGTGCGTAATATTCCCTTTCAATCGCGTAGCTTTTTTTACTTTAACGGGTTTCCTAATTTTAAAAGTTCACAATATGCACATCAAATATCTTAGGAAGCTTAAGAATTATTTATAAGCCAATATTTTTTATTTTTTTCTAAAAGTCTCTCAATTTTGGACTCCCTGTAATAGCCCCCATATACGATGCAATCCGTCGTCAGATCGATCTGACGATATTGTAGCGATCCATCGTTCAGATCGATCTGACGATGGATCGCACAGTCTATAGCGGGTCTAATAGATTCCGAAATTCGAGGAGTTCAAACTCTAGTCCGGGAGAAATATCCGTTGGCAACATTTGTTCTGTGTTTCATTAAGTTTGATGAAGTCCGTTGAGCAAATTCAAGAAACCAAAACCACTTTTTGAGCATATAAATAAAGTTGCAGTACTTCTTTTATTTTTTTCAAATTTGTCGAAACCAAAACATCGATGTTTGTCTGAAAACATCGATGTCGAAGCCCTAGTTCAAAGACATTCGTAGCGTTGATCACGTTTCCAGCTCCGGATCAAGCAAGCAGTTAGCTATCAGCTGCGTTTTAAGATACATAAGCACAGCGCATGTGTTCGATTCGAATTAAGAGCACACGATGCGCATGCTGCTACTATTCCAATGAAGCAAAAGATGCTATTTCGGTTACAGTACAGTGTTGCATACCATGACCGGTTGCTTGTTAACTTCTCTAAAAGAATACATTTTTAATATTACTACTGATACAACTGCAATGATATACTCGCAAAAAAAGCACATGTCTAAGTGGATCATTTTGTAATTGACTGGAAATAGAATTTGATTAACGTCGAGGTTTGTTAAGTTAATATCAAGCCACATGTAGAATAATGCCCGTAATAAATTAGCAACCAATTAAGGAGAAAACACGAAACAAACGTCACAAGGTGTCCAAAGTTCAAAAAAATAATGTAATCTTTTAACTCACAACTAAGTATCAATCTTGTTGTAAGTGACTATAAAATTGTAATATGTAAATTTTGTTCTTATATCGTACATTGAAGACATTGCCATTCACCAAAAGTTTTTATTCAGATTCGTATCAGAATACATATGTATGTATCAGTATATAATAGTTAACGAAGCAGGTCGCCGATTAAATTGGGCTGGTTTTCTTAAAAATGGCATTCAGAATAAAGATCGCATGGAACTAAAGGGCTAAGTTTAGCCTTTTACTTTCAATGAAAAAAAACACAAGGGCTGTGTTGCAAAAACAAAACCGTAGGTATTTATGTTACAGCGTCGGTGAATAGTCAGAGAAAATAAAAAAAATGCTTTTCATGATGCTTTTGTCTCATTTTTACGCGCAAACTCACTTTAAAACTTCTCCGATTGAATGAACCTTGAGCCATTACAGTCATTCAAGCAGTCAATATTATTTATTAGAAATTAATTTTCTAGGAGTTTACAATGTATTAATACTAAGATTACTCTTGAATATATTTTTAAATAAAAACTGATGCAACAGTTCAATTAATCTAATCTATCTATTAATCAAAGCCTCCATATGAGATAAGGTACCATTAGACGATTCATAGCACCTACAAATTTTCGTAGATTTCTGCAATTTTTCTGCTACAAATTGTCAACGAATCGTGTAATGTGCAAATTCCTTAGCTGCAAATGTTTGGAGAAAGAGTTTGTAGACGATTCGTAGATGACCGTCTACAAACGTTTGAAGGTGATAAGTGGCTCGTGTGATGGGCAAATGTAATTTTAAAATATATTTCTAGGTTGATTGACATCCGTAGATAGATTTTGGAGTTAGTATATGTACTAGGTTGGTGCAGATGAAATGTCGGATTTTGCAATGACATGAAGTTGGCTGCGATTTTTATGTATCAAACTGCCACCAGTCGGCGCAATTGATATAACATATTGAAGTATAAATACTGCTACCTTGGCTTGGCCGATATGACTCCAGTCATTTCGGTTTTGCACTTCATGGTGATCGGTGAAAAAAAAAAGAACATGGAAGCGAGTGAAAAACGGCTACTTTTCCTTTACGAATTTAATCTAGAGCACAACGTAACGGAAGCAATGAGGAATATCAACAGGGCATTTGAACCTGATACGGTTAACGAACGAACCACTTAGCGGTGGCTCGAAAAATTTCGATCCGGAGATTTCAACCTTCAAAATGAGCCACCATCGACACCAAAACCATGAGGGATCTTGCGGAGAACTTGGGCGTGCACCATTCGACAGTTTGCCGCCACTTGCAACAACTTGGAAAAGTGAAAAAGCTTGACAAGTGGGTGCCGCATGCTCTTACCGAACAAAACATGGCGTGTCGAATGGAGATTTCTAGTTCTCTTCTCTCCTGCAACAGAAACGAACCGTTCTTGAACCGAATTGTGACCTGCGATGAAAAGTGGATACTATACGATAATCGTCGGCGATCGGCCCTATGGCTAGATGCCGATGCCGAAACCAAGCCTTCATCCGAAGAAAATAATGGTGACTGTTTGGTGGTCTGTAGCTGGATTTATCCACTATTCGTTCCTGCAACCTGGCGAAACCATCAATGCTGAGAAATACTGCGCTCAACTGGACGAAATGCATGAGAAATTGACAGTTCAACGACCTAGGCTAGTCAACAGGAATGGAGTTATACTGCTTCATGACAACGCACGACCTCATGTATCGAGAACAACGATCCAAAAATTGAACGAGTTTCGCTATGAGACTCTTCCTCACCCGCCATATCCACCAGACCTCTCGCCAACAAATTGCCATTTCTTTAAACATTTGGATCACTTTTTGACAGGAAAAAAGTTTAACAATGAAGCAGCTGTCAAAAATGCCTCCGGGGAGTTTCTTCGAACCAGAAACTCGAACTTCTACGAAACAGGAATAAATGCGCTTGTATCTTGTTGGGAAAAGTTTTTCGCATCCGCTGGTACCTATTTCGATTAATAAAATTATCTTTATAAAAAGTTACAGCTGTTCAAAAATTTACTACTGAATCCGACATTTCATCTGCACCAACCTAATATGAAATTTTACGTATACGAACGAGTTTGTAGATATATGTAAATTCCGATATTGGATGTTGTGATCGCCGTCGCACTTGTCGTTTTGTGAAAATAAAATTGTACGTGTTTTATATTGCTATTATTTTAGGTGTTGTTTGTAATATGGATCCGAATCAAGGAATCGCGATGGTTTTGGCACTGGATTTGTTGAATATCAGCGAGAGTGAAAGTAGAGTAGAATGGCCACCGAAGCGTCGACGACGTGTTTAGTTAGACCTGTTCGGTCCTAAGATTTCAAGACCGGTTTTAGGTTCTTATGAAAATCGGTTTTCCTAGCGGTCAACTGAATCATTAAAAAACCGGCTCATGGTTCAAAAAACCGGGTTAAAAACCGAGTCATTAAAAAACCGATTCACCAGAAAAAACAGACCGAGTACGCGAGTACTCAAAACTGACTTGCTTGATACCGACCGGCTCTGACGGTTGATTTTTTGGTGAATCGGGTTTTTAATGAGTTGGTTTTTAACTCGTCGAAGCCGGTCGGTTTTTAACAAGTTGGTCGGTTTTTTGGTGAATCGGGTTTTTAATGAGTCGGTTTTTTTATCGGTCATGAGTCGGTTTTTATGACAATAAGCCGTTTTTTTTTAATCATTCGGTTTTTACGAATCCGATACTTGGGAATGTCGGGACCGGTACTAACAGAAAACCGGTTTTAAACCGGTGGACCGGTTTTAGGTTTGATCAAAGAATTGGGTTCTTCGACGCAAACAAGAAGGACTTTGTCAGAAGTTGCTCACTTAATTGCGGGCGGAATGAAGAGCTGGAATTCTATCACAATTTTGTACGCATGACTTCGGAACAATTCGACAATCTTTTGGCTTTAGTGACTCCACTTATTAAAAAGCAGGACACGAATATGCGCAAAAGCATTTCACCCAAGGAGGAACTTGTGTTGACACTTCGTTACTTGTCCACCGGCGAGAGTTTTCAGTCTCTGAAATTGACATTGGACCACTGCCATCTTTACTCTCAGGCCGGAGTGTCAGCTGATTGTCAAAGCACTAACGACATGACAAGCAGTCAACGAAGTGTGAACGCGTGCGGTCGCCCGGTGAAATATCGCGATAATTGTGTGTAAAAGTGAGTTTAGTGCCGGAATTTTAAGTGTAACTAAAAGAAGTGGCTATCAGTGCCGTGTGAAAGTGAAAAAAAACGTGAAGTGCCGGGAAATATCGAGTAAAATGGTGTATTGAAAAGTGCGAGGTTAGGAAAGTGCGACACGGGAAATTTCGCATTTTTCGTTTATTTTCCGGCAATTCGGGAAGTGTGAATGGTACAGCACTACTCTGGGACGAATCGGTGAGTTTAGCGGAAACTCCCGGAAGTGCCCCAAAAAGTGAATTTAAAGTGGTTGTCAAATGACAACATTACAGGTGATTTCCGGCCTTTTCATCGGAATTCATAGGGTAAGTATGCGTTTTTTGTTGTGGTAGAATTTAAGTGGATTGATGCGCCCCAAAGTGTGGATTTTGACCACGATGTTGACGAACCGGACGAAAGTTTCACTGCTAGGCATCTAGTCCTGTCAGCTGCAGTGAAACTTGCGTCTGGCTCGTCAACAACGCGTTTAAAACCCGTATTTTGGGGCGCATCAATTCACTAAAATTTTTTCACAACAAAAAACGTATAATTACCCTATGAATTCCGATGAAAAGGCCGGAAATCACCTGTAATGTTGTCATTTGACAACCACTTTAAATTCACTTTTTGGGGCACTTCCGGGAGTTTCCGCTAAACTCACCGGCCCGAGGATTCGTCCCAGAGTAGTGCTGTACCATTCACACTTCCCGAATTGCCGGAAAATAAACGAAAAATGCGAAATTTCCCGTGTCGCACTTTCATAACCACACTCATGTCTCACGCACTTTCGAGCAGTTCATTTTGTTCGGAAGTTCGCGGCACCTTGCGTTTTTTTCACTTCCAAATATCAGTGACAAGCACTACTTTCAATTGCACTTAAAATCGCGACACTAAAATCACTTTTACGCACGAAAATCACCAGATTTCAAGAGGTCGACTGCACGCGTTTTTCACTTTGTTTACATATGGTTCACTGCTTGTCATGACGTCATTACTTTGACACTCCGGCCTGAGGATAAAGATGGCGGTGATTGGACGTAATGGGCGATTTTTAGATGGAGGAGTCTTCAACCGATGCATTTTTGTACAAGCGATGAAACAGAATTTATTAAATTTGACCCTCTCAAAGCCATTGCCAGGTCGAGAATTTCCGAGTAGCTATGTCCTTATAGCCGACAACGCATTTGTTTTGCGTCCAAATCTAATGAAGCCGTTTAGTCAACGCGGTCTGACTATGCTTCATTATCGTTTGAGTCGCGCTCGCCGCATCATCGAAAATGTAATAATGTGGGCACGAAATATGCGAAACGATAACACACGACTGAAGAAGTCTGCAAATTACATAATTATCCTACGAACCGTCTAATGGTTGAATATACTTGCTACAAACATTTGTAGACGAAACATGCACAATATGGTTTGTAGTAATGTTTGTAGGTCTACAAATTACTGCAAATTTACCAATCGTGTAATAATAAAATTTGACGCCTACAGACGTGCTACAAACATTTGCCGTTCGGAAGCAGTTTCAAGGTGTTTGTAGATCTACAAACGTTTGTAGATCCTATGAATCGTTTAATGATGCCTTTAGCATTACCTCATCATTTTCATGATCATGACGGTGTACTTAGAGGTGTGTGGTGAGCAGCACGCTCATTTAACAGCTGAGTGGGCTGTTGGTATTTTACGCACAAACAAATTTCGCCCTCCCTGATAAGATTAGTTGTTTGGTCAGTAAAGCCAAAGCGGTCTTAAGTGTCCCAAAAATTTAGATTCACAGAAGGGCTAATCGCAGCACGACCATACCCCACTACTCAAGGACAGTCCTAACCACCCAATACACACATCGATATCTTAAGGCTCAAACAGACAGAACGCGTTATAACGCGACGTTCATGGAACGCCCCTCAACGCGGCGTTCGGCGATATTGGCTACGTCACACACGCAGCGTTATCTGAGCGGGCGATCCAGTACTGTGGTTGAGTTTGTAATCAAGAGTAGTTCTGATGAGGAGAACGCCGGTAACGCGCGTTACTTGTGTAATTTTATACAACCCGAAAAGTTAACGTCGCGTTCCGAAAGGTAACGCTGAGTGATAACGCCACGTGTGTGGCAGGGATGATGCAATGCAGTGCAATACAACCGTACCGCCGTAACGCGACGGTACAGGAACGCCGAACGTCGCGTTATAACGGCAAACAGTGGCGAATCTAGAAATCGAGTTCGAAGGGGCCCGACTTTGTTTGTCTCCTCCTCTTCTCTCCTTATTGAATTTGTGGCCATGAAGAGGCATCTCTCTCTCAATTGCCCTAACCCTTTGTGGGGCACAGCGCGTCAACTGTTCCATGTGGCCCAGTTGACGTTTCTACGGCATAAGCTGGTTTCGGAGAATGCAGTTGCCAGCATGCATCTCCTGCACATCCATGGCCATGAACGTCGTCGTGGACGGTATTCGAACCCGAAACGCCGGTAGTCAAATATGAGACACACTGCGCTACCGGTCGCCCCCCAAAGTAATGCTCGGTTCACATTATTCCAGTAACCAATCCAGTCCAGTAATCTAGTCCAGCGCTGGATTGCTACTGGAATAATGTAAATCGGCACTGGACAGCTATCCAATCCAGCAATCCAGTCCAGTGACTGGATTGTCGATCTACTTTTTCATTCCAGCTCGCCCAGAAATCATTGTCACTATAGTTACCGAATCAACAACACACTCGCCGGACTACTGGACTGGAATCATGTAGACGATATGATCCAGTCCAGCACTGGACTGGATTGCTGGACTGGATTACTGGACTGGAATAATGTGAACCGGGCATAAAACGCGCACAACTACGACCGAACTTTCATCGAACTATAAATTTCATAGAACAGTGGAAATGGGGAGAATTTTATTCCCGTACGTTCTATTGATTTTGACATGGTTCGATGGGTGCTCGTTATTACAATGGTTGCCGTGTGTGTCGAGCTTAAGGTTAGGTATAAGGGCTAGCTTGCTAACCGTGGCCCACATGAACAGTAATGGGGTTCATTCTGTTACCACCAGGGACTCATCATCCGACACTCCTAATCATTAAATCGGACGGAACTTCCAATAAAACGATTAACTAATTCATTAAGTTCAGGAAAGAAGTGGAATCCCAGAAATATCTTCATCATTCTCCTCTCAGAACAGGACAAGTGCAGCTTTTTCTGAAAAAGTAATTATTACTTTTGAATTACAATTACTCTTACTGAAAAAAGTACTAAATTGTATTTAATTATTTCTTAGAAAGAATTTAATTAGTAATAAATAATTGTAAAATACTTAAATAATTTCAATACTCTGCCCACTTCTCCACCCTGCATTTAAATCCAATGTCTCATTCTCGTACATGCTAGCGAATCTCCTTTAGAACCATGTCGCTATTTTGGTCGGTCGCTTCTTTCTGTCGCCTTTAATATGAACAGCCTCCCAATAGACATTTTCATTTTAATACTTTAATGGTAGAGGAAAATTAACATATGACAAGGACATTCTCTCTTAAACCGGTACAGAGTTATAGCCTTTTTTGCAAATTGTGTCAAAAAGCTTGACTTGTCGAGCACAATCAAAATTGTCTACTCCCCAATTGAACGCAGAATTCAACGCTCTTTAACCTACAAAATTTTTTGATCCGAGGTACCGTTTAGAAGTTATAAGGAATATATTACAAAAAAGGGCTCACATTTCTCAGATTTTCGCCCGCCAAAAGCTAAGCTCACCTTCTGCGACCGTGGAAATTCAGTTTCCAAACTTATGATTCAGAAAATCTTTCACAGATTTCAAAACGCGACTTTTATTTAGAATTGTCATTGAAATACGGTCGACAACTTTATGTATTTGGCATCTATTGAAGGGATTAAAACTACTTCCAGATCTTTCCTTAACATTTCCTATAAAACCCCCAAATTGGCGTTATTCTACTGGCCTAATACCTATGTGTACGTTGTACGAATATGTACTTGTTTTATTCAAAGAAAATTCTCCATGTTGAGTCACTTAATCGAAGACAAAATTTTGTTGAAAAATATCATGAGAATTGGCCGTATCGCGTGAGTAAACAATATGCCCCGATTCTGTAAATCTGTGAAATAAATGGAAATGTTTTTGTACTACTTATTAATTGTTTCTGATTCATTTGTGTTGTCAATTGTTCTATTTCAGCCTATTTAAGACAGTTCCAAATTTAGTGATAATATTCAAGAGACAGATATCAGTTTTTTTCGATAGATTATAAATCAAGGTAACAAAAACATTGTTTACCTTGGTGCAAATAAAACATTTATCGGTATTTATCACAGTATTGGCGAAATCGAACTTTGTGCGAATATAAATCAAAAAGGGTGACATGTTTACATTGAAAAACTTCATAGGAAAATGGCATTTATGATAATTTAGCGTATAATGCCCGAAACAGATTGAACGCAGAAAACAGTAGCAGCGGCAGCAACAACAATAACAGGCAGATCTGCTGTCGCTGCTGCTGCGTCTGCGTTCAATCTAAGTCGCTTAAGGGAAATGCATGCTTTCTAATTTCTTTCTAATTTGACATTTCGCTACCGATGCCGCTGCTGCTGCATTCTGCGTATAATCTGGTTCGGGCATAAGAGAATATCTTTGATCTTTTGGTTATACAGACATGACAGAATGTTACAGGATATGTGTACGTAATTTTAGTCGCTGGAAAATGGCACTGTCGAACTTCCGTAGTAAGCAGCTTGTCCAAAAGCTTAATTACATAAACCCGGGTGCAGCTATATTTAGAGAGATCAAGATCCTCTCAGGAAAACACATACATAATGAAATCAATGTTGAAGTAGATAGACGTGTGATATACGACAATGAGGAAAAGGCTCAGGTGTTTGCGAACAACTTCCAACCCCAACTTAACTCTGTGAACAGTTAGACACCACGTATGTTTAATAACATCGTGAAACATACTGTTAGTAGCTTCATGAACAACAACAATGAACCTACATATAACCCAGTTTTCGATAGAAAACACATCTGACAGACCTGCAGATTCGCAAAAGTTCTTTAGGAGGGGTTGACTCCATGACCTCATTGGCAGAACCAATGGAAAAGAGCCATGTGGCCCAGATGAAATTCCAAACAGTGTAATACATAAATTGCCTCATGCAATTCTGACCTTTCTATTGATAATTTTCCATAACGCTTATAATTTGGGATATTTTCCAATAATGTGGAAAACTGTGAAAATTATCCTTATTTAAAAAAATGTGGGCAGCAAAATCCGTCCAATTATAGGCCGATTTCCCTTCTTCTTAGGGAAACTGCTTGAAAGATTCTGGACCTCAAAAATACTCGAGTTTTCGAACATTCATTCTATCATTCCTTCCCAAAAGACCTTTTCCATAGTCCTCCTCGTGGGCGCCCCCTGGTAACGGCAGTGTGTCAAACCGCTGACGGCCAAGTCTTAACAATAAGACAGTTTGGAAAAAAGGCAGATAGCTGTAACCTGAATGGCTGATCAACACCTAAGTGTCTCAGGTTTAGTAGGATGGAATGACTTGCGTAGTTGGACGTGCAACATACTATAGTTGTGTGAACTCCAGCACGTTTATTAAACCATCTGAAGCAGCTATCTCTGAGGCCATCCCCTGAATGAGGTTAAGCGATGTACTGACAACTCGTCCTTGTAAAAACCACTCCACGTCAAGAAACCTGGAACAAAAGCCTCGGATTGGACGGATCAACAACGACGACCACGCAAACGACTAAAGGATTATTCTTTCGGATCCTGGAATGTACGCTCCCTGAACAAAATGGTGCCGAGAAGGCCCTCCTTCAACAGGTCGAAAAGTACAAAATGAGCATTACTTCAGTCCAGGAAACAAATTGGCTTGGCAGCGAGATCAATGACAATAAATCGCACACAATTTTTAGAAGTGGCAAACCATCGGGACACAAGGAGTTTGGAGTAGCATTTATAGTGAACAACCACCTCAAGCCGCACATTACTGACTTCAAACCCATATTTGCACGGCTGTACGCGATTCGCATTAAGACTCGATTCTTCAATCTCTGGCATCATCAATGTGCACGCCCCCACTGAAGTCAAAGAAGACGCAGTAAAAGACGCAGTAAAAGACGAGTCGGCGTACGGGTCAGATGCCAATCGACGAGCTGATATGCAGGCGAAAATGGCAGTGGATAGGTCACACATCGCGGAAGAGTGATAACTGCATTGCTTTGCATGCCATGAAATGGAACCCCATTTCTAACCAAGGCCGACCAAAAGGGGGTCCTCGATCGTCGATCTGTGGCAAAGGAGTGTCAGGCACTGGGTAAGTCTTTTGGGGAGTTGCGCCCCATTAACCAGAACAGAGTACGATGGCGCGTAGGAGTAGTTGACGCGCTATGCCCCGCTAGGGGTTAAGGCAAAGTAGTAAAAGACGAGTTCTACACCCGCCTTGAGAATCTATTCAACTCACTTCCAACAAACGACGTCAAACAACTGCTGGGAGACTTTAACGCGAAAGTCGGAAATGAAAGTTAGCACCGGGGGACCACTGGAGGCCACAGTCTCCATGAAAAATGTAATGGTAACGGCCAGCGACTTATCAACTTCGCCTGCAGTAGGAATCCAGTCGTAAGCTCTACGTGTTTCCCGTATTCACAAGCAGACCTGGAAATCTCCAGACGCACATACCATGAAGCAAATTGATCACGTCCTTATTTGCAAAAGATGGGCGTCTAGTGTAATGGATGTCCGCTGCTATCGAGGAGCAAACTGCGACTCAGATCATCACTTGGTGAAGACGACCTACAGATGTAGAATTTCCTAAGTGCACCAATCGAGAATCAGCCCTCTCAAAATCTTTGCAGTTGATAAGCTTCTGAGCGATACCAAGGCGGTTACGTATACTACCATCCTTGAGGAAAGACTATTACCTATGCTACACAACATCAGCAACACAGGCGTCCATGGGTTCTGGGAAGAACTCAAAGAGGTGCTAAAATTCGATGGAACGAGTCTAGTTAATGCCACACATCAATTAATCCTGCGAGTATGGGAGGACGAGGTGATCCCAGACGATTGGCGCAGGAGCATCATCTGCCTAATCCACATAAAGGAAAATAAATTGCGGTGTCAGAATTACTCTACTCTGTACGTCCTATAAAATATTGACGAAAGTTCTGGATAATAGAATAAAACCGTACGCAGAACGAATCATTGGCGAATATCAAAGCGGTTTCAGACCTGGTCGCTCCACAACCGATCAGCTCTTCACAGTCAAACTGATACTCCAGAAGTGCTGGGAATACAACGTAAACGTATACCAAATCTTTGTCGACTTCAAGCAAGCATACGACAGTATCGATCGTGGAGTACTGTACAACATCATGCAGCAATTTGGTATACCGGCAAAATTAGTGCGACTGACAAAGATGACGATGACCAACTCCGTCTCACAGGTCAGGATCCATAATAGACTTACTGATCTATTTGAAACACGCACTGGTTTGAAACAGGGCGATGGACTGGCACCGACGCTCTTCAACCTAGCACTGGAATACGCTATTCGGACTATGAATATGGACAACAGCAATACGCTACTCATCAAGTCGACACAATTAGCAGCGTACGCTGACAAAATCATCAGCATGTCCCGAAGATTGGCCGACGCAGAAGAGCTTCTGCATACGCTCGATACCGCTGCAAAAGAAGTTGGACTACGTATTAACGAGGGTAAAACGAAAACAATGATGCAATCGACGACAAGGACACCTGAACAATTGAGCATCAGTGTGGGGGGCCTCAACATCGAGTTCGTGAACGACTTCATATACCTGGGTTGCAACTTGTCAAGGGACGCCAACGAAACTGACAAAATCAAGCGACGGATACAGTTAGCTAATAAGACTTTTTCCTCGGATCTCCCCATAATGAAGTCGAAGCATGTACACAGAAAAACGAAGCTCCGCGTGTACAAAACCATTATACGACCAGTGCTATGCTATGGCTGCGAAACATGGACCCTAAATCAAGCCTCCGGAAAAATGCTAGACACATTTGAACGTAATGCTCTGCGGCGAATTTTCGGGGCTGTTGGCAATCGAGATGGATGGCGCATCCGGTACAACCATGAGTTGTATGAACTGTACGATGAGCTGGAAGTTTCGAAAATCGTCAAACCACAACGACTTCAATAGGCAGGGCATGTACAAAGAATGGACGATGATCGCATGCCAAAGATAGTAATGAACGGACGACGAGTCGACGGAGCGAGACTTCGAAGACGACCAAAAACTCGTAGGGAGAGCTCAGTAAATGCGGACGCCGAGCAACCACGTGACCGAGATAATTGATGGACAATGATCCAGGCGGTCAAGGGCCGACGTCGGGTTATCGCGCCACGATGATGATGATATTTAACAAATTATGGATCCTCCACAAGGTGTCAGAGGATATCTCTACGAATTTGAAGTGTGCAGGGCTGTGACATTACTAGAAGAATGCCATGGATTCCAGAAAGGTAGCAGTAGGCTAAGAGTGTGCCATTCTGTAATCCAAAGAGTTTGGCGAAGGTTCCAGAAGACAATACAATTCACAAGAAGACGAGAACAAGGCCGAATTTCGACTTTCAGCGAAGATAGATTTATACGCTTAAACGCCCTCAGAAATCGTCAAGCGACCTCAGACAAACCACAGGAACCGCTATTTCCAAACAACCCGTCCGCAATCGTTCGAGGGGAAAGGGGCCTACTTTCCGGTTAAAATGCCGCGATTAACAAGAAAGCACAAAATCGTCCGACATCGGTTCCCCAGGAGCCACCGTAACTGGAGTATAACGTATTGGGGGAGAGTTTTTTCCCTGATGAATCAAGATTTTGCCTGTGTGAAAATACTGGTCAAGTTAGAGCCAGTTAAATTACCAAGCCAAAAAGAATGGAACGCATCTCAGAGCTCAAATGATAGCAAAATCCGCTAATTTTCTTGGTGGAGTTCTACGATCCACAATTATATTCAATATCTGTACGGTTTCTCAGCATCCCAGTCAGACAAGAATCGAAACTTGATCGATCCTGGATCGAATACTGTCTACTAAGGAATCGATGACTTTATCGATAAGACGTCGGAGACATTTGTATGAGCATGGCCGCTTTTGCGATACCGAAAATGAGGACAGGAATCGATCCAAAATCGATGACGGTAGTCGATGTAGAAATCGATGACTGTAATCAGTGTAGAATCAAGAATATTTATAATTCGTCCAGAAACTAAAAGTGTCGTGAAACCTCTTTTGTACTGATTTCACGGCCCTTTTTATTTAACGACGGACTGTATCCCAGGCTTATAGAAAAAAAAAAAAACATATTCCGTATTTGATGATATGACAACATGCGTCGCCAAAGATACTTTCAAATGAATTTAAATTTCAGGCAAATTGATTACCAGAATCTATGTATGATCGAAGACATTTCGATTCCTTTCACATCAGAGACAAACCGATGACAAAGGTCGATATATAATCGAAAACATTTTAAATTTTCCCGCTTCGGAGACAAAACGATGAATGGAATCGCTACAGGATCGAAAACTTTTCGATTCCACTGGAATCGGAGACAACTGTCTTGCTGGGATATTCATTTGCGACTGAGTTGATTCCAAATTCTCTCTCCAGGAACTCTTTTTCTTTATGGCCAGTTTCATGTTTTCATTTGAATTTGCAAAAGTGAACAATTCTAGCTATCAAAATCTCAGCATGCGGTATCAGGTGGATGTCTTGGATAAACTTTTAACCGGACGATGTGAGGTGTTGGGATTTTGTTTTGGATAATCGATTTATCTTCACGGTAAAATTTAAAGGGCAGATAAGGTTCTCTTTGGCGTTCTCGATCGAATAAAAGCTAAACCGACATTGAGAAAATGAAATTGTGCTAACAGGCACTTTATACCCACGATATATTTTAACCGGACATTGCAGGAAGAATTGTGAACTTTTTTTTAAGTAGCCCTTTAATTGCTTTGCTGCGTGTATAATATCGAGTTGTTTTTTTTTTTATTGTTTACTGTATTTTTCACTGACGTTAACGTTCATCATTTATGTATAACGTTCAGCTAATACCCAGTTTTAGTTTCTAGACAACATACTTTGCGTTTAGTATCCACTGAGCCTACATTTACACAGTTTATTCATACATAATACTCTATGTACGTATTTTTGTTACCGTATTAAGCATTAATTTATTGCTTTCAACGTCCCCTCCCCCTCACAAATTTTTAGGTGTGTTTCATTACATGGTGAAGGGGGCTCGACCCTTGTTAGTGTACTTACTTGTTTATAGTTCGAATAGTTGTTGCAATTACTGTCGTATGATGGACGACACTTTGTACTCATTATCGCATGGCCTTTAACACTGATGATGAGAATCATAATTGGCGAGCACACAAACACAATGCTTTTCAATATTACTGTCGTATGATGTTGCATCGGATGCACACGCGTGCACTATAGCATAGCAACAGACCAGTTATGAATTCATTACCTCCCGGGTTTAGTCGGCACACGTGTGCCTGAGGCATTTGTGTAATTAATGAGAATACTTTAGTTTACAGCCGAGATTGTAATGTTCACACATAACCACATCACATAAATTCTCATATGAGTAGTATACTGATGGGACTTACATCAGACGTCGGATCGGAGCACATAAAATTTGAGACTCTATTCCAGGCGGTCAAAACCCGACGTCGGGCTGTTGCGCCACGATGATGATGATGATGATTCTAGACAAAACAAGTCAGATGATTGCAAAGTTCTAGAAAAATTCTGGTTTTTGGTTCAATTTGTACGAGGCATGTCCAGAAAGTAAGAATACTCAATTTTTCTACTTTATAAAAAAAAAAATTATTATTAAAAACAAAATATATGATATTGAAATGTTACTTATTTTTCCACATAGTCGCTTTCCCGTTCTATGTAGGTTTTAAGCCGTGGTACAAGTTTTTTTGATTCCCCCCTCATAGAACTCTCCCGCCAACTCTCCTTCGTCCACTTCAGACCTCTTGTTTCACCTCCTCATCGGTTGAAAAAAAACCAGGCCCAGAGTCCGAAGCGTATATACCCTAGACTTGTACAGACCTAGTGGTGATACCAAAAGTACCAATTGGCAACGACCACATGCATTAAGAATGGGTCTCCTATATGGCCAGTTCATAGGGGAGGTTGGCACTCATTCAGTAGGATCTTGACCATTCTTAAAATCAATTAACTAACTAACCCATTCTACAAATATTTGTCAAATTTTTCAAGTCGCTAGCTTCATTCTATCGAAAGTTATTGCTATTTGAAGTTTCACTTGTAGGGGAGGTAGGGGTTCCTCGGGTCGGATCTTGCCCATCATTGCCACCAACTAATTAGATCACCCTACAAACATTTAAACAAAATTTCAAGTCTCTAGCTTCACTCTATCGAAAGTTATCGCTTATTTGAAGTTTCATTTGTAGGGGAAGTAGGGGTTTCGTTAGTCAGATTTTACGTATTTTCAATATTAGCCAACTGGATCCTACTACAAATATTTGTTCAAAATTTCAAGTCGCTAGCTTTATTTTGTCGTATGTTATCGCTTATTTTAAGTTTCATTTCTAGGGGATGTAGGGGTTCCTTAGGTCGGATCTTACCCATCTTTAATGCCAACTAACTCAATCTCACTTCAAACATTTGACCAAAACTTCAAGTGACTGGCTTAGTTCTATCAAAAGTTATCGCTTATTTGAAGTTTCATTTGTAGGGGAAGTGGGGGTTCCTTGGGTCTGACCTTGCTCATATTCAATACCAGCTAAGTAGGTCTTACTAGCAATATTCTACCAAATTTTTAACTCGGTAGTATCATTCTATCGAAAGTTATCGTAATGAAAGTAATATTTAATTTTTTGAAATTTGTAGGGGAGGTAGGTGTTCCTTTGATCTGATTATGCCCAACTTACAGAACCTCAAGCAGCTTCTTCCCTCAGGGGTATATGCCAAAAATCAGGTGCCTACGTTAATTGGTTCAAGAGTTATAGATAAAAAACCTGAAAAGTAGGGTAGTACGGGGCTCTTTGTAAGAAAATTACCGTTAGTTTTCAACTGATCGATTTTATTTTCCCAGGAGAGTATAAGATTACCCTCACTAGCAATATACTAAAGCTAGAGCTTTTCATGATTTTTTAATCGGGAGTTATAGATACAATACATTTAATTATTTTACATATGTAGGGGAGGTAGGCGTTCTCTTGGCCTGATCATGCCCAGTTTCAATACCATCCAACTAGATCATATTACTAACATTTGACCAAAATTTCAAGGCTCTAGCTTCATTCTATCGAAAGTTATCGTGCGAACGGACAGACAGACAGACAGACGAACAGACAGACAGACGGACAGACGAATAGACAGACAGACAGATATGGCTAAATCGAATCAGGAGGTGACCCTAATCATTTATATATATACATTGCTATACCTCCGGAGCCTCCTTTAAGGTGTTACATATTTTCGTCGTGACAAAAACAATATACCCTATACTATAAGTCTAGGGTATAAAAAGGTCCACTTATGTGTCTTCAGGAAAGGTGAAAAGATGAAAATCTGAAGGCGCCAAGCTAGGGGAATATGCAGGATGGTTTAAAATGTCCCAACCAAACAAGTTCAAAAGCGCCTTAGTGGAGTTGGCCAAGTGCGGGCGGACGTTGTCGTGCAACAAACACACTCGTTTTTTTTTACTTGCTCTCTTGAGGTTTTTTAGGGTCTCACAGTATCGTGCTGCATTAATCGTCTCCCCCTGAGGCGATCAAAACGATATATATTGATGCTTCGTGCGGGGCGACCGGTAGCGCAGTGTGTTGAGGCATCAGTCTCATGTTTGACCACCGGCGTTTCGGGTTCGAATCCCGTCCACGATGACGTTCGTGGCCATGGATGTGCATGCTGGCAACTGCATTCTCCGAAATCAGTTTATGCCAACGAAACGTCAACTGGGTCACATGGAACAGTTGACGCGCTATGCCCCACAAGGGGTTAGGGCAATTGAGTATGCTTCGTTTTAATGTTTAAGTTCTATTCTTACAATAGGCATTCGTAAAGTATGCCAAAATAGAGGAATAGGGAACATAGGGAACCAATAGGGGGGTTTAAATAGAGATGATTTCGCACTTCCCTTGCGTGGGCTCAGCTCGGTACGCGAGCTCCGGTAATTAACAAGTTGCAACCCTCAGTATACCGCTTTAGAACGCTCGCTCTATACGCTACAGCGATAAAGCCACTATTAGCCAAGGTGCGAGCCATTATGAATCACCCGGTGAAATAGGAATATACTAGGATTGATAATGATGTCGACTAAACAATTTGGTTTCTCATCTCTAACTATTCAGGATTTCAAACGTTGTTAAAAAAAATATGAGCATAAAATCATTTACTAATAAACTAGTCTAAGCTTGCACTTTACAGCCTCCAGCGGAATGGAAATAGGTTAGGCATGAGAACTCTCTAGGACGGAACCCCTCCTGGCCAGCTAGTCGGCCTTTTCATTGCCCTCAATGTCCCTGTGACCAGCAACCCAGAGCATGGTGATATTGAGCCGTCTGCCAAGGCAAGTTAACTCTTCCCCACAGCTCGACCAGCTTGGAGGAAATACTTACCAAGTTCAGTTCCTTGATAGCGGCTTGGCTGTCTGAGCAAATGGCGATGTTTTGGTTACCTGGTATATCTCTGATAGTGTGACAGACCTTCATAATTGCGCGGGTTTTCGCCTGAGAAATGCTGGCATAGCCCGGGAGGCGATAACTCTCCGAGATATTGTGCGTCAGACCAAAAATCCCTGCGAAGACGCCGCAGTCCATTTTTGACTCGTCCTCGATGAGAATCGTGATGTAAAAGTCCTTCACCACCACGCCACGCCTCTATTTAACCCTGGTGGGGAATTTTGCAGAAAAGTTTCCCTCAAACCTTAATTTGGGCACGATGAAGTCTGTTTTTACCTTGACCACATCTCGTGGTAACTGACAAAGAATGTGGCTACGGCCGTACGGCTTGGTAGTCTAGCCTTCCGACTCTCTGAGCCTGTCTGTACTGCCCGCCGCCAGCTGTTTGATGAGAAGGTCGATAGATTGATATGCAAAATCACGTTTAACACTTCCCACTATGTTCACATGGCCCCAGTAGTGCCAAGACATGCCATTCTTTGCACCCTGTCATTTTTGGTTACGTTGTATCCTTAAGCAAGTGTAGGCCTCTAGACTAACGACCCATATGAAAGAATTGGACGGACTACTACTGTGTACATCCAGAGCACCAAATTTGGCTTGACTTGACCCCACCGTCTTCTGAAGGTTTTCTTACAGACGTAGAAAGCGATGCAGGCTTTCTCCGCCCGTTCTTCAATGTTTAACTTCCAACTGAGCTTCGTATCTAAGATGACACCTAAATACTTTGCACTGGGCGATAGTAGGAATGACTATTTTTTTTAGTTTAAGGGAGGTAAAATGCGGTACTTTGATTTTAGTGGTATGTAATAGCATCAGCTCGGTCTTCACCCTCCAATGAAAGCATCGAAAGGTCCTTTAAAATTAACGCTGAATCAAAGTTATAGACATTGCTGAGGCCTCAAACATATCGCATGAAAGAATCTCGAAAAAATTCATTACAAATTTGGGGATGATAAAAACTCTTTGAAAAAGTGTAAGAAATGTTGTCGCATCAAGTCGACGGCGGCATCATATTATATTCTTCCGAATTTCTAAATTCCCTCAAGTAGCATACTTTTCGCAGGAGAAAAATTCTGACGCCCCATATCAGAATCTTCGGTTTTACTAGGTTCGTTAGGTGGCAACCCTAGTAACAACGCCCACCGTCGTTGAAGGGGTTTGGCAGCCCTTGGCCGTTGCGCAAGAACGGGTCGCTCCGGTGCGTAGAACCGGCTGTCGTGGGAGCCAAATCTTGGGGGCGACTTCCACATCTGAAGCGCCAAATTTTAATGATGGGTTTCAATCGAGATATTTATCTTTAAAGTTGGAACTTTTGTATGTACGAGTTCCTAATGTTAAATTGGTTAGTAGCCAAGATAATCTAGGCTTTGCGAATCGTCATATATAAAAGCTTTCATTCATTAAAATGAACTATACATTTCTAGATCCTCTTATGTTGCAGTTATTTTCATACGTGCATACATATATTCAGAAAACATATTCTTGAAAATGTTTTGCGCTTCATATTTACTACTACTGTTTTTACAATTACCTACCTATAGTTGGTATTGATGAAATTCAATAAAAACAGCACATCCAGAGCACAACATCCCAAACCGCAGAAATATTGACAATTGCCTGCCGCGACTAGCCCAAGAAAAAAATATAAACAAAGAATTTCCCGACCTACATTATCGACTCTATCGAAATGTCAGATATTTCCCCATTATCCGTGCTCGCCATATTCAGCTGTCACCCGATCCACTTAGGGGCCACGTCTTTTTCATTGGTTATTGCACGAACTCCCGTTGACACTTCTTCGCAGGTCGCAGTTATTTTGTAAAAAATGGCAGGATACGTTGCGAGGAAAGGACCCAGAGCATTCTGTAAGCAACATCTTCTAGTGTGAACTAAATACAACAATGGACAATTCAACGATATCCCGTAGAACTGGGAACGTTGAGTTACGTCCCCGCTTTGTCCCGGACTATTACATAAGCACAGCTCTTTCCTGTTTCTTTCATTCCAATTTCTAATCAATTGCATTTTTCCGTTTTCAGCTGCCTTCGGCAAGTGGGCCTACAATATGTCGGGATTCAACCAATACGGTAAATAGAAACTATTTGCTTTCGAACATCATTCGTTCTATTGATCTTTTCTAACCTCATTGCGAATGCAGGTCTTCACCGTGACGATTGTCTGCACGAAAATGAAGACGTGAAGGAAGCTATTCGCCGTCTACCCCCCAAATTGTACGATGAACGCAACTTCAGAATAATGCGTGCCCTCCACTTGTCAATGACCAAGACAATATTGCCCAAGGAGGAATGGACCAAATACGAGGAGGACACCAAATATTTGGAGCCTTATCTCGAGGAAGTCACCAGGGAGCGCCTTGAACGCGAAGAATGGAACAAGGATCATTAAGTGAGCGGTGTAAACGAATAATTGTGAAATAAATTAGTTAAACATAACTGTAGATCGAATGAGTTTTTGTGTATTTTTGGTATGGAGGTGCATAGTGCGTGGGGCCATTTCGTTACATATTCAACGTTAAGAGCGGTTTCAAACGGAGAAGAACGATCGATTGACTGGTCTAAAGGAGACGTGAAGTTATCTGGTAGACGATGTGGCGTTCTCACAGAGGAACTGTCCAGCGACAAGTCTGATAGACTGGATTATAATGAGATTTGTTTTTATCAAATTTCAAACCACTGGATCTCCTGGGGAACATAATTTAAAATTGTCGAGAAGGCTTTCGACAATGCGGACCGTACGTGCGGCTTTGTGCAAGAAGGGCACCCCTAAGAAGCTTGTGGCTATTATTAAGGCAAACAACGATGGGACGTTCCGTATAAAGGTAAGGTATCGGGGGACTTTGAGATTTGGAGTGGAGTTCAGGAGGAATTTATCCCCTCACTGATCGTTTTTCATCTTGCTGATTGGCGATGTGTTGCATACATATCCGGAGGACACAGGGGAATTCAATCGACCCATACATGTGGGGCCCTATGATATAATTCAATTGGAATCGAATTTCTTTCGAAAGGATTTAAATGATACCATGTATTTTAACTCGAAAACGAATTTCCCAATTTTAAAAATTATTCGCTCCGAATGGATCATTTCGTAACAAATACGCGATGATTATTGAAATGCGGAAATTGCCAATGTCAACTCTCTCACAAAATCATGTATCTGTTCAGAATTGCTCTAGATCATGAGACGGAGGCGAGCACAGTTGGGCTAAAGATGAACATCAACACGACGAAAGGCGGGCCGTTGCAAAGAAGAAATCCAACTCGTCCTATTGCATCAGTATCAATAGCTAACCTGTGGAAATTTGTACAAATTCGTTTACCTAAATAGATAACATTTTGCCGAAAATAGCAGGTATGGAGCATTGCCCGTCGTATCAACCAGCATTCAGACGCATACATGAGTGCGGAACGTACAACCGTTTTGTAGAACTTGCCCTTAAGCTTTCGTGGCATCTTCTTGTCGCAGAAAACTCAAGAGTTTTCTCGCCACTTCATCCAACCGACACTGATGCGATGTTTGATGTCATCGCAGGCAGCTTCCTTGTTGACCATCGAGCCCAGGTAGTTGAACCTTGTGTCCTTGTGCAGGACTTCAACTGCTCATCTTTAATGCAGAGGTATCGGTCTCTCTGAATCTGAGAAAGGGCAGCAAAGATACTAAGTCTTTGGTATGCTAATCCTCAGTTCATAATCCTCCAGTATATTACACCACTTGGTCAGTGCAGCCTGTAAAGCGACGATGTCTTTGCTACCCAGGACAACGTCATCGGCGAAGAGAAGGAATATTTCCAGGTCGTCAGAGATGAGTGTTAATAAATAGCGCATGATAATGTTGAAGAGCAAGGGACTCCAGACTCACCAGCTGTGCATCTAACTTTAGTAGTTGCTCCATCATACATGTCTTGTATCTTATGCGTTGTTTTTTTATTTCTTGGTGTGTATGTTATAATTGATAAAATAATCTTCAATTTACCAAGATATACATAATTGTTGTTTACTTAAAAAAGTTTTGAAACCCTTGAACAACTTATGGCAACACTTCCCGGGCAGCGAGGACCGCTGCGTCACTGACAGGTCAGTTAAGCAGTCCTTTTCTTGGGAGGAAATAGCATCGGTAATCACAGAAGAGAGAACGACTTGGGCCATCAACAGTTTTTTCGCAGTACAAGTCTCCGGGACTTGACGGCATCTTGCCAGTCATGTTTCAGCAGTTACAAGACATAGTAACTCCATGGCTAGTGACTGCATAGCACTTAACCATGTACCCAGGTCTTGAAGACGTGTACGCGTCACGTTCATTCCGAAGGCGGGCAGATGTGGTCATGAGTCTCCAAAAGACTTCAGGCCTATCAGCCTCACTTCCTTCGTAATGAAGGCGCTGGAACGAATCTTGGATAGCCATATTCGTACACGGCTGTAGTGCGACCTATTCTCGCTTACGGAGCATTGGTATGGTGGCCAGCTCTTCTTAAAAAGTATAAGATTGACCTATTGAGCAAAGTGCAAAGAACCGCTTGCATCAAATTCACGGGAGCTATGCGTTCATGTCCACTTAATATCATCTTAGGTCTACTCCCTTTTGACCTACAAATAAAATTCAACGCGGCGTGCAGCGCTGTCAGACTAAGGGAGTCTGGATGCTGGACGTCCAAACCATATGGGCAGAGCAACATACTGGAGTCTCTAGCTGTCGGAGTTCGAGACATGTTGCCAACAGACTATATCGTCACCGAAGTAGACTTTGAAAAGCACCTCGTAACAAGGTTCTCAATGAGAGCGGAATGGAGTGTGGGAGAGGTGACCGGAAGATACGACTGCAAAATATTCACTGATGGCTCTACAATGGATTGTGGAGTCGGTGCGGGGATCTTTTCTGAGGATCTCAGTGCATCAATGTCTTTTCGCCTCTCAGACTATGCAAGCGTATTTCAAGCTGACGTGTTGACAATAAGGGAAGCGTGTAGGATGTTGAAGCACAGCACAGGAACCCCTAGGCTAGGAGTGTCGCCATCTTCTCAGACAGCCAGGCCGCGATTAAGGCTCTGGAATCAATAACAATCTCATCGAAAATAGTCAAACAATGCCGCAGTAAACTGGCTGAACTGGCTGACCTTTTCAGAGTTTCTCTTCTATGAGTTCCAGGACATAGGAACATAGAGGGGACGAGAGGGCCGATCAACTGGCGAGACAGGGCTCTGCACTACACGAGTCCTACTCGGTGGCTGTCTACCCGCCGTAAAAAAGGAGATTCATACACATTTCATGGCACGGGCTAGTGAAAGATGGGGCGCACTGACAACGTGTGGCACGTCTAAAAAACTATGGCCATCATATGATGCACGCAAATCTAATGCCCTTCTGAAGAGAACCCGTTCGGATGTCGCAAAAGTTACAGCGGTTACGACAGGGCATTGGCCGGTGGGAGTGCACGCGGTCAGATTGGGTATACCTTACAACATGTTCTGCCGAAGCTGCAGGAATGAGGAGGAGGAGGAAACTCTGATCCATTTCTTGTACAAATGCCCGACTCTTGCAAGAATCAGACATCAACAACTAGGCAGTGCTTTCTTCCATATATCCGACATCTCCTAGAAGAGTATCGGGAAGATAGTACGTTTTCTTAACTCCAAAGGATGGATCTGAGGACGAATACCTCAGAACGTTCTTGATAGCAACGGTTTAATCGTCTTATGAGGCGTGTGGCATCAAAACGGCGCACCTAGCGCTACTTGTGTTTTTCTTTCCCTGCTGGAAAGTAACAGCCACTCTAACCAACCACCAAAAAAGTTTTGGCGACGTTTCGCTACTATTGTAGCATTCTCAAGTCTGTCTGCTATGGTTGTTATATTCATCCGAGCTCAAAAAAACAAAGAATAACAAAGTATTTTCATTAGGAATTAATATATTTACTAGTGCGGTGATTTGTGTTATGTCATTATTTTTTCATAATTGTCTTAACATTTCCTCCTCAATATGATATCTTCTAATCGATGGTATCATGAGACAACCGATCACTGAAAAGCTCGCAGATCGTCGTATGGATTAATATTGCCATATTCTAAGGTGTCCGCCTGAGAATCCTGTCATGAAGGCACTATCAATGAATGTTCCATTTGCTGGACCCAAACCCCGAGGGAGACGGAAACACAAGTGGATCGATCAGATGAAGAAGCAATTGCTTTCGAAAGGTTGAAAATGATACCATATGGAACTCGAAAGCAAATTTCACAATTTCAAAAATTATTGAGTATTCGCTTCGAATGGAAAACGTTGGTATATTTCTATTTCACCGGGCGACGCTTCGTGGTTCGCGCCTTGGCTAATAGTGGCTTTATGGCTGTAGTGCATAGAGCGAGCGTTCTAGGTTGGGGCGACCGGTGGCGCAGTGTGGTGAGGCGTCAGTCTCATGGTTGACTACCGGTTGAGCCACTTGGCTACAGTTGACGCGCTATGCCCCACAAGGGGTTAGGGCAATTGAGAGAGAGAGAGATACTGACTGCAACCCCTTAAGTTGCAGAGCTCGCGTAGCGAGCGGAGCCCACGCAAAGGGAGTGCAAAATCATCTCAGTTTTAAACCCACTATTAGCAAAGACGCGAACCACTATACGTCGCGTCGCCAGGTGAACTAGGAATGTTCCAAAATTTTGTATTGAATACTGTTGCGTGTACGGGGTGGGTATCTTTTACGACCCACACTGTACAAATCTCGAATGATCGATGACAAGTACAAATTGAATACACACTAGACGATTCTCGAGCCATCTGTAGTCTAGAACCTTCTCCAAACAGAAACATTGAAGCGGATTCTCGAACCTTCGTTGAGTAGTGGAACCCGAGACTCGAACAACTCGAAAAATCTAGAGTCTTCGCTAATTGACGAAAGCATGGATCTCCACCTATAAAAGGCAGATGTCACCGAACGAGGGAGCAGTCGTAAAGCAGTCGTAAAGCAGTCGTGAAGTAGTAGTCGTCGGACTCGACACTCAGTGGCGGTTGGATCGCTATAGTGCCGTCGTTATAATTAAAGCTAGTTTGACATTTTAACGTTGGTTGTTAGTATCCGTGTGTACATAGTTCGTTTTGTAAATAAAGTGTGTGTTTTTCAATCGAAGTGTTTCATTATTCAGCACAAGAATATCTAACGAACCTGCTTTGGTTTCGTGGTTTCGCTCAACAGAGGAAACATTACAATTGGTGTCAGAAGTGGGATATTCGCGTGCGTGTAGTGGACGTTCGTTTGAAAGTCGTGAAAGTCGTGCGTGATATTTACGGAAGTGTAAATAAACGGAAAGTTTCGAGAAACTTTAGAGTGAAGCGCCAAGAAGTTCTGAGAGTATAGAACTTGCGCGATTGTGGATTTTGTGAAAGTCGTGCGGGATATTTACGGTAGTGTAAATAAGCACGGGAAGTTTCAAGAAACTTTGAAGTGAAGCGCCGGGAAGTTGCGCGATTGTGTGTGTTTGAGAAACTTCATAGTGAAGTGCGGGAATATTCTACGCGGGTAGAATTTGCACGACTGACTGTTGTGAACGCTTGAAGTGAAAAACGAACTAAAATGCCGGGTACTCTTTGCGAATTGACAATCGCGGAGATAAGAAACGAACTAGCACGACGGAAATTGTTAACGACGGGAAATACGTCCGCGCTGTATATTCGTTTAGCACAAGCGATGAGAGCCGAAGGACAGGATCCGTTTACGTTCGAATTTCTGGATGAGTCGACAAGAAATCTTGACGAATCGGGAGCGGAACAGGTTTCAACTGGGGAAACTGGCATCCAGCAGCTACTGTCGATGTTCAAGCAATTTAGCAAGCGAGTTAACCAGCGATTTGATGAGCAATCCGAGCAATTGCGGAAACAGTCGTCGGAAATATCGAGATTGCTCGACGAGAGGCAACGAGATACCTCCAAGGAGTTCGAGAACGACCTCATGCAGGATGACGCCAAAGTGGATGGCGGGTTCAATACGGTTGCCGAGGAGGTCGAAGGACTGAAATGCAAACCGGAGCGCGTCGAAACATCTGGAGTCATTAAGATCGAATCGCAGACACAGCTCGAGGCCGCTGCGGTAATGAACAGCCGGACCGATAGCGAACAGTCACCGAGATTGGAGAAGTTGCCGAGTAATATGACATCGCAGATGAACGAGCGGTCAGCGAGTTTTGAGGAGTCGCTAAATGAGACGGCAACGGCGTCGAATGGACCTACAACGAATATGACCGAACAATCGGCGAAGTTAAACGAGCGGCTGATGAGGTTGGAGAAGTCACCACGGAGAGTGAAAAGACAATTGCAACCGCAGAAGGACAACGGTTTGAAGCCACAATGGGAGGAGCGGTCTGCGGGAGTCTGGAAGCTTAGCGGCGAGAAGCTTCGTAGAGACTCCATGAAGTTTAAACGGATGCGGGCGGGCGCCCAGATCGGAAACGTGTGTGATGGACTCGAGAATGCTGGAAACTCGAGGAACGATCTGGAACGTATGGAAACGTCGGGATTCGTTAGGGCCGAACTGTCCGCGAAGGTTTCAAGGGAACCAGTTCTCGACGACGTGGAAGTGTCCTGCACGCAGTTTGAGGCCGCTGTGATGATGGACAGCAGGAGCGACAACGAGTGTACTGCTGCTGTCAATGAGGTATTGCGATGTCCGACTACGCAGGTGTTGCAGAACAGTTCAACCCCACAGAATGGTTCGTGTGTGGAGCAGTCAACGTCGGTCGCCGACTTCGGACGCCGGATGGATGGCGTACATGGCCTGATCCAAGAACGACCTCGGTGGAAAATTGATCGCGTGAGAAGGAGGTTCAACGTGAAAGCTCGCTCGATTGTCAGCGACGGTGGCTTTGCAGGATTGTGCAGCGCTCATCGGAGAAAACGAATGTGCTCGAGGGCTCGACAGACCTGGAAGGAACCAGATAAGATTGCTGCCTGGCTGGATGATGTGGTGCGTCGCGTTGCGAAGCGATGGAGGCCAACAGTGAAAATGAAGGCCGTGCATCTGGATCGGATGGCACCGCGTGAGCGGCGTCATGGTGACTTCTGTTCGGGACGAACAGGTCTAAGGAGGAGGCAGTGTTGCGTGTACGGGGTGGGTATCTTTTACGACCCACACTGTACAAATCTCGAATGATCGATGACAAGTACAAATTGAATACACACTAGACGATTCTCGAGCCATCTGTAGTCTAGAACCTTCTCCAAACAGAAACATTGAAGCGGATTCTCGAACCTTCGTTGAGTAGTGGAACCCGAGACTCGAACAACTCGAAAAATCTAGAGTCTTCGCTAATTGACGAAAGCATGGATCTCCACCTATAAAAGGCAGATGTCACCGAACGAGGGAGCAGTCGTAAAGCAGTCGTAAAGCAGTCGTGAAGTAGTAGTCGTCGGACTCGACACTCAGTGGCGGTTGGATCGCTATAGTGCCGTCGTTATAATTAAAGCTAGTTTGACATTTTAACGTTGGTTGTTAGTATCCGTGTGTACATAGTTCGTTTTGTAAATAAAGTGTGTGTTTTTCAATCGAAGTGTTTCATTATTCAGCACAAGAATATCTAACGAACCTGCTTTGGTTTCGTGGTTTCGCTCAACAGAGGAAACATTACAATACTTTAAACGTGCCATACACACACCGATCGATCGGCCGATCCGTCGCCCGAAATCGATATCGGCCGATGGATCGGCCTGTGTATGTGGAAATCGCACCGATCGGCAGATCAATTTTGATCTGCCGATATTTTTGTGCGATTTTCGTGCGATCGATCGGTGACGATCGATTGGATAGTGTATGTGATTATCGCAAGTGAATGTCAAATTACCAAATTATTAAATGATGAAATTTGAAGGATTCTTATGATTTAAATGGCACTGTAATTGAAATATCAAATATGTGGTATACGAAAATACCACACACATCCAAATAGTTAACAAAAATGAATCTAGGTTGGATTGGGAGTGAATCATAACCTATTTTTTGAATTGTCATTCGTTATCGCATCGCACGAAAATCGCTCAGTGTGTGTGCAGTGGAGATCGGCAGATATTTTGTGGCGATCCATCGGCCGATCGATCGGACGACGGATCGGATAATGTATGGCGGCTATTATGTGCCACCATAGACTGTGCGATCACTCGTCAGATCGATCGGCCGATGGATCGCCATGAAATATCTGCCGATCTCCGCCGCATACACACTGTACGATTTTCGTGCGATGTGATTCAAAAAATAGGTTATGATTCACTCGCAATCCAACCTATTGTTGCGTGTACGGGGTGGGCGTCTTATACGACCCACACTGTACTAATCCCGAATGATCGATGGCAAGTACAAATTGAATTAACACTAGGCGATTCTCGAGCCATCTATAGTCTAGAGCCTTCTCCTTACAACCATTGACAACGAAGCGGATTCTCGAACCTTCGTTGAGTAGTGGAACCCGAGACTCAAACATCTCGAAAAATCTAGAGTCTTCGCTAATCGACGAAAGCATGGATCTCCACCTATAAAAGGCAGATGTCACCGAACGAGGGAGCAGTCGTAAAGTAGTCTGTGGCGACCAGCTGACTACGAAGATTCGTCTTCTCAACACCGCGCCACATCATGGCGCTGTAACAAACGTCAAATGCAATTTCGCAACGACATGTGGTTTTTACCAGCAGTCGAGGTCCGCGTCTTCATGGAGCAACATGCTCCCAACAATATGTATTGTTTAACATTTTCTCAATAAAGTTCCGTTATTATTAAATTATGTAGAACGTCTTATCATATTCCTACATTGGTGACCCCGCAAACGGACACGCGTTTAGTTTTCTCGTCGCGAGTGCCGGCCTCGACTCCCCGGGATTTGGTTTCGTTTAGCCGCGTCATCCCGGGTTACAACGGCGCGTTCATATCATCGCGCCCACGCGGTTTCCTCGCGTTCACATGGCGTCCTCGCGCCTACGCAGCAGCCTCGCGCACATGTAGCGCTCCAGCCACACACGGCGCCCCGGCGACACGCAACGCTCCAGCGCCTCACGCGCCCCGGCGATACACGCGCCCCGGCGATACACGCGCCCCGGCGATACACGCGCCCCGGCGATACACGCGCCCCGGCGATACACGCGCCCCGGCGATACACGCGCCCCGGCGATACACGCGCCCCGGCGATACACGCGCCCCGGCGATACACGCGCCCCGGCGATACACGCGCCCCGGCGATACACGCGCCCCGGCGATACACGCGCCCCGGCGATACACGCGCCCCGGCGATTCACGCGCCCCGGCGAGACACGCCCCGCCAGCCTGTCAACCGGCACACCACGCGCTCAGCATTTGGAGCGCCCACGCGGCCGCAACAACCGGTGCGTCTAGCACCCCGCGCAACAACCGGTGCAACTGGCACCCTGCGCACAGCAATCGGTGCGACTAGCACCCAGCGCACAGCAATCGGTGCGACTAGCACTCTGCGCCCAGCCACCGGTGCGACTAGCACCCTGCGCCCAGCATATGGAGCACCCGCATCCGGTGTCCACACACGGAGTACACGCACGACACGCCCGGCACTACCGTGGACATTAGTGCCACGACCACCGGCTATCACCAGCATAACCCCGCACTCGCACTCAGAGCGCCCGCACACCGCGCTCAGCACCCGGAGCGCCCGCATCCCCGCGCTCAGCACCCGGAGCGCCCGCATCCCTGCGCTCAGCACCCGGAGCGCCCGCATCCCCGCGCCCAGCACACGGAGCGCCCGCATCAACACACGTTATCACGCAACACCTCACCAAGCGATCAGCACCCGCCGCCCGGCGCAATCGTGGACAGCATCGCCACGACCGCCGAGCTACCGCTCCCGACACGTCGAGCCCCTGCCACCCCGCAGCCCGCTCCCGACACGTCGAGCCGCCGCTCCCGACACATCGAGCCCCTGCCACCCCGCAGCCCGCTCCCGATACGTCGAGCCGTCACAACCGCTACGCTGACCGCATATTCACCACAACAGCTGCTACTTCGTCGTCCTACTCCTGCACCGCACCAACATCGTGCGCATTGCCGGACGCGGCAATGGCACTACGGGGGGAGTAGTGTGGCGACCAGCTGACTACGAAGATTCGTCTTCTCAACACCGCGCCACATCATGGCGCTGTAACAAACGTCAAATGCAATTTCGCAACGACATGTGGTTTTTACCAGTAGTCGAGGTCCGCGTCTTCATGGAGCAACATGCTCCCAACAATATGTATTGTTTAACATTTTCTCAATAAAGTTCCGTTATTATTAAATTATGTAGAACGTGCTTATCATACTCCTACAAGTCGTGAAGTAGTAGTCGTCGGACTCGACACTCAGTGGCGGTTGGATCGCTAAGGAAATATTCATTATCTGCCGTCGTGGTTGTTATTGCTACTTTTAACGTTCGTTGTTAGTACGCGTGTGTAGTTAGTTCGTTTTGTAAATAAAGTGTGTGTTTTTCAATCGAAGTGTTTCATTATTCAGCACAAGAATATCTAACGAACCTGCTTTGGTTTCGTGGTTTCGCTCAACAGAGGAAACATTACAATTGGTGTCAGAAGTGGGATATTCGCGTGCGTGTAGTGAACGTTCGTTTGAAAAGTGCAAGTCGTGAAAGTCGTGCGGTTTATTTACGGAAGTGTAAATAAACGGAAAGTTTCGAGAAACTTTAGAGTGAAGCGCCGGGAAGCTCTGAGTGTATAGAACTTGCGCGATTGTGGATTTTGTGAAAGTTGTGCGGGATATTTACGGTGGTGTAAATAAGCACGGGAAGTTTCAAGAAACTTTGAATTGAAGCGCCGGGAAGTTGCGCTATTGTGTGTGTTCGAGAAACTTCGTAGTGAAGTGCGGGAATATTCTACGCGGGTAGAATTTGCACGACTGACTGTTGTGAACTTTTGAAGTGAAAAACGAACTAAAATGCCGGGTACTCTTTGCGAATTGACAATCGCGGAAATAAGAAACGAACTAGCACGACGGAAATTGTTAACGACGGGAAATACGTCCGCGCTGTATATTCGTTTAGCACAAGCGATGAGAGCCGAAGGACAGGATCCGTTTACGTTCGAATTTCTGGATGAGTCGACAAGAAATCTTGACGAATCGGGAGCGGAACAGGTTTCAACTGGGGAAACTGGCATCCAGCAGCTACTGTCGATGTTCAAGCAATTTAGCAAGCGAGTTAACCAGCGATTTGATGAGCAATCCGAGCAATTGCGGAAACAGTCGTCGGAAATATCGAGATTGCTCGACGAGAGGCAACGAGATACCTCCAAGGAGTTCGAGAACGACCTCATGCAGGATGACGCCAAAATGGATGGCGGGTTCGTTACGGTTGCCGAGGAGGTCGGAGGATTGCGAAGCGAACCGGAGCGCGTCGAAACATCTGGAGTCATCAAGATCGAATCGCAGACACAGCTCGAGGCCGCTGCGGTAATGAACAGCCGGACCGATAGCGAACAGTCACCGAGATTGGAGGAGTTGCCGAGTAATATGACATCGCAGATGAACGAGCGGTCAGCGAGTTTTGAGGAGTCGCTGGATGAAACTACAACGGCGTTGAACGGACCGACAATGAAGATGGCCGAACAATCGGAAAAGTTGAACGATCAATTGGTGAGGTTGGAGAAGTCACCGCGGAGAGTGACAACACAGTTGCAGCCGCAGAAGGACAACAGTTGGAAGCCACAATTGGAGGAGCGGTCTGCGGGAGTCTGGAAGCTTAACGGCGAGAAGCTTCGTAGAGACTCCATGAAGTTTAAACGGATGCGGGCGGGCGCCCAGATCGGAAATATGTGTGATGGACTCGAGAATGCTGGAAACTCGAGGAACGATCTGGAACGTGTGGAAACGTCGGGATTCGTTAGGGCCGAACTGTCCGCGAAGGTTTCAAGGGAACCAGTTCTCGACGACGTGGAAGTGTCCTGCACGCAGTTTGAGGCCGCTGTGATGGACAGCAGGAGCGACAACGAGTGTACTGCTGCTGTCAATGAGGCATTGCGATGTCCGACTATGGAAGTGTTGCAGAACAGTTCAACCTCACAGAATGTTTCGTGTGTGGAGCAATTAACGTCGGTCGCCGACTTCGGACGCCGGTTGGATGGCGTACATGGCCTGATCCAAGGACGACCTCGGTGGAGATGTAATCGCGTGAAAACGAGGTTCAACTGGAAAGCTCGCTCGATTGGTGTCAGCGACGGTGGCTTCGCATGGTTGTGCAGCGCTCATCGGAGAAAACAAATGTGCTCGAGGGCTCAACAGACCTGGAAGGAACCAGATAAGATTGCTGCCTGGCTGGATGATGTGGTGCGTCGCGTTCCGAAGCGATGGAGGCCAACAGTGAAAATGAAGGCCGTGCATCTGGATAGGATGGCACCATGCGAGCGTCGTCATGGTGACTTCTGTTCGGGACGAACAGGTCTAAGGAGGAGGCAGTGTTGCGTGTACGGGGTGGGCGTCTTATACGACCCACACTGTACTAATCCCGAATGATCGATGGCAAGTACAAATTGAATTAACACTAGGCGATTCTCGAGCCATCTATAGTCTAGAGCCTTCTCCTTACAACCATTGACAACGAAGCGGATTCTCGAACCTTCGTTGAGTAGTGGAACCCGAGACTCAAACATCTCGAAAAATCTAGAGTCTTCGCTAATCGACGAAAGCATGGATCTCCACCTATAAAAGGCAGATGTCACCGAACGAGGGAGCAGTCGTAAAGTAGTCGTGAAGTAGTAGTCGTCGGACTCGACACTCAGTGGCGGTTGGATCGCTAAGGAAATATTCATTATCTGCCGTCGTGGTTGTTATTGCTAGTTTTAACGTTCGTTGTTAGTACGCGTGTGTAGTTAGTTCGTTTTGTAAATAAAGTGTGTGTTTTTCAATCGAAGTGTTTCATTATTCAGCACAAGAATATCTAACGAACCTGCTTTGGTTTCGTGGTTTCGCTCAACAGAGGAAACATTACACTATATTAATTTTTGCTAACTATTTGGATTTGTGTGGCATTTTCGTATACTACATATTTTACAATATATTTGAATTACAGAGCCATTGAAATCATCAGTGAAAAATTTGACAATTTGACATGCACTTGCGATAATCACATAAATAAAAAATAAATAACTGACGCAACAGTCTAATATGGACCAAGGCCTCGAGATGAGCTAGCATCATCTCACCTACTACATCGTGACGATGTGTTTTGTGTAGAAGTGTGTGATCAGCAACACGCTCAATCGAGTTATTTATCCCAAATGGGTACTCATTTAACAGCTGAGTGGGCTCATAGTCCGACATGTAAATTCCCTTTTCTATCAAAGACAACCGCAATTTAGTAGGAATCGAACCGGAGCCCAGTGCATAGAAGGCGAACGTGCTAACCGTTGCGCCATCCGGGCTGCAATAATAATTCGATAATGACATACACCATCCAGCTGATCGTCAGACGGACGGATTGTAGTAAAATCGCACCAAAAAATCGGCAGATAAAATTTGATCGGCAGACCAGTGAAATTTTCAACGATAATCATATAAACTAGTGATGGGCATAATGACTCTTTTCACTGTGCCAGCACATAAGCTCTGACTCTTTCCAATGAGTCGTTCAAAAAGAGTCTGAAACTTGGGTAATAACATATTCAATAAAAGTCGTAGATGTGCGACCCCAACTTTTTTTCTCTTTTTTGACCCCAGATTCGGACTTAGCGACCCCCCAATACCCTTTAGTTCGAGCCAGGCCGATCGGACCACTATTTCCCATGAAAAGGGGCTGCCAGCCTAGGATGGGCGACCCTAATTTTTTTTTCTCTTTTTTGACCCCAGATTCGGACTTAGCGACCCCCCAATACCCTTTAGTTCGAGCCAGCCCGATCGGACCACTATTTCCCATGAAAAGGGGCTGCCAGCCTAGGATGGGCGACCCCAATTTTTTTTCACTTTTTCGACCCCAGATTCGGACTAAGCGACCCCCCAATACCCTTTAGTTCGAGCCAGCCCGATCGGACCACTATTCCCCATGAAAACGGGGCAGCCAATCTGGGGCGGGCATACAAAATCAACTCGCACAAAAAGATTCGTTCAAAAAGAGCGATACAAAATCGAACCGCACAAAAAAATTCGTTCAAAAAGAGCAATACAAAATCGAACCGCACAATTGACTCTTTTGACTCTTTTTGAACGTGTCGCTCTTTTTGAACGTGTCGTTTTTTTGGAACGTGTCGCTCTTTTTGAACGTGTCGCTTTTTTTGAACGTGTCGCTCTTTTTGAACGTGCCGCTCTTTTTGAACGAATCTTATTGTGCGGTACGATTTTGTATCGCTGTTTTTGAACGAATTTTACATAGAGAAGGGAGAAGGGGATAGGGAGGGAGAGGGCTGAGGAGCATCCAAATAGTGGGGATGGATGCTCCTCAGCCCGGATGGGGGATCTAAAGGGGGGTCAAAATGGTGTCAAAAATGCGAAATTCCTTATATTTTAGAAGTTATGGCCACAAAACAGTTTATTTAAAACTAGGGTATAGTAGTGGTGTAATTGCTTGAAACAGAATGATTTATGGGATAAACTAAATAGTGGTCGTGTGAACGGTCCACAACCCAAGGCAAAAGCAGTTCACTTTCCAGTCCACGCTCGATACAAGCATGAGATCGAAAGCGTGCCACGATGTCATGTATTGGCGGCCCCGTCAGAACGCTGCTTTACACTGTAGCTGTAGTGGAAATGGGCGCTATGGGTTTTTGTTTGGTTTCATCTAAAGTTGAGCTTGAGATGATGATACGTAAGACCTTTGAAGAGAGAGTATATGAGGAAATGAAAAAGAGCGAGAGAAACGAAGCAATTCGGCACAAGTGAGGAAGTAGGAAGGGGGATGGAAATTTGACATCTCTTTTGCTCTATATGGATCGGGCGGGTGTTCCGCGGCAGAGAGACAGACTGGAATGTTATTGTTCCAACTGGAAAAGTAGGAGAGGGGATGACATCTTACGTGCTTCCTGTGCTTTTATATAGACTGCGCGGGTGTTGCGCAGTGGAGGGCGTGTGTCTCTCTCTTTACTTTTTACGACTGGAATTGCTTCAAGTAGGTTAGTGTTGAGTATATGCGGATTGCTCCTCCATAGGTATTCTCTATGCGTAAGACGAATACTTTTGTTTTAGAATGTTGGGATTGTTTTCTGTATTTGGAAAAACTTGGCTGTGCGGTGGGACGCGACGTAAGTAAATTATTTTTGATATGTTTGCATTTGCAGTCAGCATGGGTTGTTGCGTATATATTTAGAAGTATACACAATGCGTGCATTGCATACTGCATGGAGATGAATATGAATGGATTTAGATGGGATTGCTTTGGTAGTTAATGATGGTGGTTTTGCTTTTAGATAGATACTGGGATGGGATATGAGTGAATGAATGTATTGTAGTACATTGATAGATAGATAATGGGATGGGATGTGAGTGAATGAATATATTGTAGTACATTATATGTATTGAGAAATGAGCGTGGATTGGTTATGCGTTGGATAATATTTATGCGATGGGCTAGTTTGGGAATTAATTTTACAGTGAGTCATTCATAAATTGAACAACTCGAAGGCTATGTCGTTGTGCCGAATCTTTCGCTCATCCTGTTGAGTCGTTCAAAAAGAGCGACTCGTTACTGTGTTACACATCACTAATATAAACTATGCGATCGATCTGACGATCACAATATCGTCAGATCAATCTGACGACGGGTTGCATCGTACAATATATGGGGACTTTATGATTATTGAAATGGAGAAACTTGTTCTCCAGTTACATGGTCCCATTTTCATCCTTTCAAAACCAATTCGATTCGAATTACATGATAGGGCCCCTGAACAATTTTCAGCATTTTGCTTAACATAGAGACAAGAACTAGGATGGCAGCTTCACCACTTGAATTCTTACTACCAATACCAACATCTCCACTCCACCGCATAAACACAAACGACAAACTGAAATTATAACTGAATTTTATTAGTTGTTCTTTTTATATATTTGTTTCGAAATAAAACATTTGGCACAATAACTTGACAGCAACAAATTTAAAAAGTATTACAATTCTAAAATGAATTTCGACAAGACGAAATTAATTCGAATGAAACCATACATTCCACCAATGGTGTTACAATAACATGAAACTTACAATAAAAGGAAGCATATTACAAACATGAATATAATATAAACAGCAATAATAAAATGTGTGAGACCTTTATAAAAATTGTATAATATATTTTTTCTAGATCACACCTTAGCAGTCAACTGCAGTTAAAAATAGCTGTGATCCTTCTTTGTACGGGCAATATTTCCGAAATTTAATTTAAACATTTCTTCCTCCAGACCACCCATTATTAGTTTCGTCCGAAAATTTCTTCAAATGTACGATTTAAATTGTGCTTAGTATATAAATATGAAAAACATGTAAAAATAAAAAGATGAAAATAGACAAAAATTGACTTTTTATATTGCTACGTTTGCAGTCAGTTATATAAAAAAGAAGATATGTGAAATATTTACAAATTGATACTACATATATAGTTTGTTGTCCTAAAAAATTCGATCGAAATTTTGTAGTCATGTATGTATATAATATATTATCTCTTCATGTTTAAATTAAAGTCCAACAGTTAATATTGTACTCGTACTCGAATTTCTGGAATATTTCTCGACGTCGAACTTTAACTTATTATATTTTTTTATTTGTTAATATCAGTGTGTATGTACTACATATATTGTATATCATAAATTGTATGTCCACGTGTGCGAATTTGATTTTTGTGTGTATAAATTACATATATAGGTATGTTATGTATGTATATATAGTTTTTTTCTTTTTTTGTCAGTATTACTAAAAATTTAAAAAAATAAAGTATAAAGACAAAAAAACAAGATTTTTTTTCGATATTATACCTAGTCTAGCCATAAATATTGTTACAAGGTTTGGCAACCCTGCAGAAAGGAACTGTTATATTGCATTTCTTAAAAATTGAGCTAATCGCTATAGTACGCTTGTGCTTGATGCATTTGTCATCATTTGAGTTTAATTTTTAGTGTAGTGAACATGGATTGGGGTGACAAAGAAAATAGAATTGCTGTGATTGCTCTTCATAAAGTAGGAATGCAACCAAGTGATATTTTTAAGACTCTGCATACCCTTGGTATAAGCCGAATGTTTGTATATCGGGCTATTGAAAGATTTAATGATACGTCTGGAGTAAGTGACCGTGAAAGAAGTGGCCGTCCGCGAACTACTCGAACACCTCAAGCGGTTAAAGCCGTGCGCGAGAGAATTCGCCGTAATCCTCTTCGGAAACAAAAAATTTTATCGCGTGAGATGAAAATACCCCAAAGAACAATTTCACGTATCATCAAAAGTGACTTGGGGTTGGGTGCTTATCGTAGATCTACCGGGCATTTACTAACAGATTCGTTAAAAAAAATAGAGTGGAAAAATCAAATCGATTACTTTGCCGGTACGCAAACCAAGAACACCGTAAAATTTTGTTTACGGATGAAAAAATTTTTACTGTCGAAGAAACATTTAATAAACAAAACGATAGGGTTTATGCTCGCAGTGCCAGAGAAGCTTCTCAAGTTGCCCAAAAGGTTCAAAGAGGTCATCATCCAGCCTCAGTAATGGTTTGGTGGGGTGTTAGCTACAACGGGGTGACAAAGTTGCATTTTTGTGAGAAGGGCGTCAAAACGTCTGCCAAAATTTATCAAGAAAGTGTCCTTGAAAGTGTAGTGAAACCTCTCAACACGTCATTATTCAAAAATCAGCCTTGGAGTTTCCAGCAAGATTCTGCACCAGGTCATAAGGCGAAGTCAACCCAAAAATGACTTGAAGAAAATGTTCCAGATTTTATTAAAGCTGAAGATTGGCCTTCCTCTAGCCCAGACCTGAATCCGCTGGATTACGAATTATGGTCTGTCTTAGAGCAAATGATGTGCTCTAAAAGACATTCTAATATCGAATCCTTAAAGAAGTCTCTTACACATGCAGTCGCCAACTTTCCGATTGAAGTCGTGCGTGCTTCCATAGATAAGTGGCCAGCTCGATTAAAGGCTTGTGTAAAGGCAAAAGGCAATCACTTCGAATAACTTGTTGCAATTTCCGTTGTTGACAATGCATTTAATAAATAAACAATGATTTCTTAAGATATAACACCTCTTTTATTGAACAGTGCTTCAAAAAGTTTGTAACAGTATTTATGGCTAGACTAGGTATATCGATTGTTTCCTTTTTTCTACGAATATATTCGTTAAATGTTTAGTTTGACTTTCTTATACCATAAACTAAATTCAGTTATCTTCTTCTTCCCTTTATTTTAAAGGTCGTCATCGCCGATTCCCTCAAATGCCTCATTTTGAACGGACTCACGACCATTTTTGAAGAAAACTGTTGTGGAAATTTTCTTTCGTAGTTTATTGCGCATTGAAAATGATTCGGACGGTGATTGGATTGGCATGTCGATATCGTTCTAAAAGAAAAAAGTTGTGAATAGAGAACTGGCAAAATAGGCTAAAGGACAGAGATTACTTACCAAACTTGATATAGTGTCCGAAGAACTTGATTCTGATATCCGATGATTTACACCTCCATCCCTTCGAATGTATGAAAGCTGAGTAGCATTTGTGCATGGGATCTGAAATACGCCAATGATATGAATAATGTACAACTGTTGTTGATTTATTACTAATTACGAGTAGCTCCCTTAGTGGGGGATGAGCTCGTCAACATCGTTAGCATATACATTTCGGATGATGCAGTTGCTAGTATACACCTCTTATCCGTATAGCCGTCTTTGGAACATTCCTAGTTGACCGGGCAACGCATAGTGGTTCGCGTCTTTGATCAATAGTGAGTTTTTAATTGAGATGATTTCGCATTCTCCTTGCGGGGGCTACACACGTTACGCGGGCTGAGCGGCTTAAGGGGTGTATGCCGCCCTGGGAGGCTTGTTTCGCTCGTTCTTAGCGTATAGAACGGTAAAACAACTATTAGCCAAAGAGCGAACCACGATGCGTTGCCCGGTGAAATAGGAATATACCTCGTGTTTAACTGACAAGCTTGGAACGCAATGGGAGTTCTAATAGTACTCACAGGTGGTTTTTTATTTGGTTAATGTGGAACGGGGAAATGAGCCCTTGAACTCTAGATTCAACCATCATAGAGTGACGACCGGGATCTCGCGGCTACCGAGCGCATCTTGTTGATGTAGATTAGATTAGGTAAAGGGCGATTAGCCCGAACGGCCCCAAGCACCGTGCTACACCCGAGTGTCTATTCAGATTAGGGATTAATTGTTGTTGTTGTATTAGCAACGCCTTCTGGCGTCGAAGGGGGTTTGGCAGCTCTGTAATGAGCCATATTCTGATCTGCTAGTGCTGCTTCCACCGGTAGATCTATGGCAGCACCTGATGAGTAAGGATCTGTCGGTGGTACGAAACCAGAGGCCGAGGGTCCCATTACACCTGGACCCCAATACGAGCGCGAGGGCAAGCGAGCCATCCGCCAACCATTCCATCCTTATCGCCTCATTTTTTTTACTCCCCATTTTTACCTCCCTTGTTTGTGTTGTCTTCCCCAGGCCTATGAATTTTTGTTAATACGTAAAGGACAGGGGCAACGAGCGGCGAAAACCCCGCCTACGTCTCCCGAACTGAGCTACACCAAGCATAGGCCACTGCTTAGCTCGTTGAGGAGTCTTTTTCTTTGCCAGATGGCACAGCCCTACCTTCACGGTCAATTAAGCTACCGTAGGCTCCGTCCCCACGGGCATCTTCGGATGCCCACCAAACCGTCCATTACAGTGGATTAGATTAGGTAAAGGGCGATTGGCCCGAACGGCCGCAAGTACTGTGCTACACCCGAGTGTCTATTCAGATTAGGGATTAATTGTTGGTGTTGTATTAGCCACGCCTTCTGGCGTCGAAGGGGGTTTGGCAGCTCTGTAATGAGCCATATTCTGATCTGCTAGTGCTGCTTCCACCGGTAGATCGAACACAGCACCTGATGAGTAGTGATCTGTCGGTGGTACGAAACCAGAGGCCGAGAGTCCCATTACACCCGGACCCCAATGCGAGCGCGGAAGCATCTGAAGCATCTGAACCATCTGCCAATCATTCCATCCTTACCGCCCCATTTATTTCCCATTTTTACCTCTCATGTTTGTGTTGTCTTCTCCAGGCCTATGCATTTTAATAGAACAGGGGCAACGAGCGTCTCCCGAACTGAGCTACAGCAGGCATAGGCCGCTGCTTAGCTGGATGAGGCGCCTTTTTCTTGGACAGATGGCGCGGCCCGACCTTCACGGTCATTATGCTACCTTAGGCTATGCCCCACGGGCATCTTCGGATGCTCACCACACTGTCCATTACAGCTCTTGGCCGTTGTTGATGAACGGGTCCCTCTGGTGCGTAGAACCGGCTGTCGTAGGAGCGAGGATTTAATTGTCGAGACCACTGATTCCAAAGAATCTGCTCAGCTGCTCGAGTTCTAGTGAGGCGATTATGTCACATTCACAGAGAATGCATCTCCACCCTGATAGAAGCGACAGCTTGGGTCCAGGGCCGATCTAAGGCTAAGGCAAAACAGGCAGTCGCCTAGGGCACCGACTCTAAAAGGACGCCGAAGCCAAGTTGGAGAGTGGATTTTGTCAGAGAACTATTTATTATAAAACAATTCCATTTAGTTATAAATATTTCGCGGCGAATTATCCGATTGAATGTGATTCTGATGAATGAAATTTTCGCAAGCATACTGTCAGGTCAATTTTACTATACCGAATTGTGGTCTGGCGGACTGCAGTTAAAATTAAAGCCCATAAACGGAAAGTGGAAAAGATCCAAAGACTGGGTTGCCTGGGAATCACTGGCGCAATGAGAACCACGTCAACGAATTCCTTAAACACTCTCCTGAACCTCCCCCCAATCGATATGTTCCTAAAATGAACACAGCGTCTAAATGTGCCCTAAGACTCAGGGAATCAGGGCAATTCAGAATAAAGCCGTATGGTCATCAAAACATCAAACTGCCAGTCGCAACCACCGACTTCACCAAAGCAGTGATGGACTACAACAAAAACTTCTTCTCAGTATTTATACCAGATAAGAGTTTATTATACTACCGGCGAGAATGTGCCAAGGAGATCAATAAATCTCTACACTGACGACTCAAAGATGGAAGGGGGTGTTGGAGCGGCAGTTCACTCTCCAGAACTCTTGTACAATTTATCCATCCGACTGCCGAACGAATGCAGTATCTTCCAGGCGGAAGTGCTAGCGAATCAAAAGGCAGCAGAGCTAGCCTCAACAACTCGCCGGAAGGGAAAAATTGTTATTCACTCGGACAGTCAAGCTGCTTTAAAAGCACTACAATCCGACACCATAAGATCAAATACAGTGCTCAGATGTCTTTCAGCTCTTCAGATGCTAGGTACTTCAAGGAGAGTAGAGCTGGGTACCAAGCCACAGCGGCGTACTTGGCAACGACATCGCGGACGGGCTTGCAAAACAGGGTGCTGCTGTCGATAGCGCAATGGCAATAGCAATTCCTATACCAATGCAAGCAATAAGATCAAAAATGGACCGTAAGATGATGCAACTGGCCAATCATGATTGGAACAAAGCCATCAATTCCAGGATAACGAGGGAAGTCTGGAATTCTTACAATCCAAGGAAAACTAACATACTCCTAGGACTATCCAGAGGCAAGTCTGCGATGCTAGTCGGATTAGTTACTGGCCATTGCCTGAGAGGGAAGCATGCCTATAGACTAGGATTGATCACTTCCAATGGCTGCAGAAACTGTCAGCTGCCTAACATTAAAGAAACTCTGGAACACCTCTAGTGTGAATGCCCAGCACTCGCAACAACAAGACAAAAATGTCTTGATGCCTACTTCTTCCGCAACTTGAAGGCGGTCGCGGACCTCAGTATAAAGAGTCTTTTGGAATTCGCAAAAGCGACGAAAACCTTCGAGCTCAACAATGATCCAACGATATTAACTAATCCCAATACGTAGTTCCTTTGCCCTGTTGTCAATTCGTGGCATCGCTATGGACTCAAACGATCTATGCGGGGCTGTAACCCCTTGGACAATCGCAATTCGGAACATTTTTATGGACTTTGTTGCTCGTCCACATCTACATTTAGTTTCTGAGAGACATGGCAATTGAAAAGCGACCTGTGGAATTGCTGCTTGTGCAGCCTTTATCTCTGCTAATGAAAAAGAGAAGAAAGCCCGCAAACGTTTGTTTATACGGACCTTGTTTGTAGATGGTCCTAAATTCGGGCTTAATCTATTAGTAAAGCTGAAATTGGAAGATAGTTTAGGCTTCCAAAATTTTACCAGATAAACCGCTACGGATTTCGAGGAGGTATTGCTACAAATGGTTGGAGGTACAATTTCAAAACAAGATACAAGATTTAGAGAAAGCATCACCTGCCCTCAGGTTGGCAATAACGCTTCGTTATCTGGCGAGTGGTGATTCGTTTACTAGCCTTATGTATACATTCAGGGTTTCCAAGCAGACTATATCATCGTTTGTCCCGGAAGTTTGTGAAGCCATAATATCTTCGTTAAAAAACTTGGCGCAGGTATTTAAGTACAAATAATAAAAAAGTGATAATTTTAGTGAAAACATTTATTTTAATAAATATATTTCTAACTTTAGTTAGAAAATATAAAATAAAAGAGTTGATATGTTTTCTCGATAATAATAATAATGACCGCAGGCTATATGCTCTTGCGAACACGACGAAATGTTGCACAAAATGTCTCAAGTTTTCCATTCTTGATGGGAACTCATAGACACACGATAGACAACTCATAGACATGTACATGCAGTTGCAGAACACTCGAATTGTTCCCGATTTGTCTCTAAAAAATCGCAGAACCTTGTCTATAGACACGAGTTGCGGAACTTATCTATGAGTGTGAACTAGGGGTAAGGCCGCCACCTAACCTAACCTAACCTATGACTGGATCGACGGCAACCCATAGTCGCAATTATTACAGTGATTACTCTGAATTTAGTACATTTACATTAAGTTCAGAAAACGGACAGACTGTTGATGTCTAAAACGAACAGACTCATCGAGGCCTTGCTGTGTTGCTACCAAAGGAGTTCTTGCCCACCGTACACAACACATACACGCACACACGATATTTCGATAAGGGAGACTTAAATGTAGTCCGAATGGCGCAACGGTTAGCACGTTCGCCTTCTACGCACTGGGCCCCGGTTCGATTCCTACTTAATGCGGTAGTTTTCGATAAAAAAGGGGATTTACGTGTCGAACTATGAGCCCACTCAGCTGTTAAATGAGTATCCATTTATGACGTAAATAACTCGGTTGAGCGTGTTGCTAATCACACACCTCTGCACAAGACATACCGTCAAGATCTAGAAAATGAGATGAAGATAACTCATCTCGAGGCCATGGTTCAAATTGGACTGTTGCGCCAGTTATTTATTTTTTATTTTTTAAATGTGGCGCGCACACGTGGCTACATCTAGGATGCACGTTCGCACATTCTATTTTTAGGTTTTAACCATTGAAAAATGATATCGCGCACGTCCGTTCCTCTTGGCGCTCCGAACTCAACTGAGTGTAGTAATGGACTTCGGGATACCAACTATTAAAACTACAATAACAACTACATAAAAGATTCTCCTGAATAGCTAAGTTTATCACCATCATTGGCTGCATTCCTTAAACAACAGCGATGAGAAGCGATTAGTGCTGAATGGTAATTTGTCCTAGAGACGCTTCTGCTGAGCTAAGCGCTTTTCTGGCTCAGTGCAATATTTGACATTTGCGACAATTGTCAACTTGCAAAATGACAAATGCCTAGGTTGTTTTGTGTATGGTCGATCTTCGTGTTTTAAGGTGATTGCCAGACTTTATTGTGGGAAGGAAAATGGTTACGATATCTTGTGTTACCTGGGTCTCCTGAAAGCAAGAAATATCGAATATTCTGTCAAATGTCAAACTGAACATGTCATTGGACAAATGAGACAGACGGCATGTCGTTTCCAAAACACGAAAATAATCACAATATCTCTCAGTGACGTGCAGTGACTTTTTAATCTGGTCAAGCGCTAGAATATCTTTGAAAAGTACAAGGCTCTAAAAGTGCTATTTTTACATTTTGACATCTTTTGTGAATTTTTGAAAATAAAACGATAATTTCCCCCAAAAAATCTCCTAAATTAGTCTTTGGCCCAAACTCAGTGCATCCCCTACCTTGGATGAAACAACTACCGTGTAAAATCAATTTCAAACCAGTTTTTAAACTGCAATTTTATTATTTGCATAAGCAATATTAACTCTACTTTGCAAAATATTTGTTTTAAGAAAAATGCTAGCAAATACAGTAGATAAGTGAAACACGGGACACATTTTAACAATGGATATTTCTCCCGGACCAGAGTTTGAATTCTTTGAATTTCGGAAGGAGAATCCAAAGTCGGAAAAAAAATTAATAATATTGGCTTGAGCAATTTCTGAGTTTCCCAAATAATTTTAAGTATATTGTGGGCAATTAAAACTAGGGTGAAAAATACTTTAAAGTCGGTTGCGGTCGGGCATCTTCCTACGCACTTTATACTTCCGTACAGTAAAAAAAACGCTAACACTCACTTTTTATACATCCTTCAAACGTCAACAAACAGTTTTTGGATGTTTTACTATACAACAGAAACCCCTCTTTAACCCTGTTATCAATAAAGATATTAAAAGTCTCCATGATATATAAGAATTTGCGATCGACGTTACGAAAATAGCTCTAGTGAAAAGTTAAAGTTTTACCGTTTTTGGTCTTTTTTTCTCCCTTCTTCAGTTCTTAGATCCGGATCTAAAATTATTATTTAAATGAAAACTATAACGTTTAGCCAACTATAAATTTTTCACCATTACTACCAATTAGCTCCCTTTTGATTAAAAATTATTTTCCTAACATTGATGTACGTCGAAATATAAATTAATTATGGAATATTTTTTATCAACCAAGAAAAGATATAAACAATTATCATTTTTGTAATCTTTGATCAAAGAAAAGTTCAATTGAATCTTTATATGATAATTTGCAAGAGAAAAAAAGATTCTAGCATGTGTAGTATCCAAAAGAAAGGTAACGAAAAATCCACTTTTCCCATATAAATGAGAAGACTTCACAATATACATAGATACATTTTTTTCACATGCCTATATCCTCCATCATCTTTCTTCATGTATAAAGAATCAGGCTACATGTTTCAGACAGTTGTTGCTGATTCATCATACAAGCTGAAAATATAGCGCCTGCATATTACCTATTAAATCGAAAATGCATTTTAAACCAACATAAGAAAATTGTATTGACCGATTCCAGCAATCTAGACCGATTATGAGAAATTTTGTTTCGCAACAAACAGCTCTGTTCCCCAACCAACTAGTTGGCTTTGATGCGTTGTACCAAGCGAATTCAAAGAGCTCATCTCTCAGAAACAGATAGCGGAGAATGAGGGTGAATTGAAGTGGAGGAGAACAAAACCGCTCCGTTCCCCAACAGAAACATCTTAACAACCCGGTTTGCTTTGATACGTTGTAGCTCGCAAGCAGATAGGAGTAAAAATAGATGCAAATTGCATTGAAGAAGAGTAATGCGTTATGTATGTATTTGCATCGTATTGTTTTGAATGTATATGTTATGTCTTGGATAAAAAAAGAGTACTGTGTAAAAGTATAAACGCATGTATAGTTTGAATGAAATGTTGAGATACATTTTTACAATTGGTAAGTCAAGCGGCGCTTGACTCGCTTGTATGAAGTGCACGTCACTGATATCTCTCGCTGGTTCCTGTTAACCCCTTGTGGAGCATAGGGCATTAACCACGCCTACTTTCCACCTCGTCCTGTTCATCGCCATCGCTTTCAACTCACTCCACGACTTGCCTATTGAGGCACCCTCTCTTATAAGTCATAACCGATCTTCTCTCTGTTACTAGGTCGTCCAACACGGCGACTTGCTTTGGTTCCCTGCGGATTCCAATCGACAGCCTGTTGAGCAATGTTGTTCGACCCTTTTCAGAGCGTGTGGCCTATCCATTGCAACTTTCGCCTTTTAATGGAAGTATCAATCCTGTCCTTTGGTTTCGCTTAAAGCGATAACTGCTGGATTGTCCAACATCAGATGAGCATGCACCGCAGTATAATTCGCCCTTATTCCACGAATGTTGCAGAAATGAAATATAAATTCTTGCATGTTTCCGTGTGAGAGTAACGAAACGTCCAACGTTTCGTTCTCTCTGTTACTAGGTCGTCCAACACGGCGACTTGTGTTGGTTCCCTGCGGGTATCCATTGCCACTTTCGCCTTTTAAGGGAAGTGTCTATCCTGTCCTGACCAGTAATAGTAAGCATGTCGTCATTAGAAATGACTTCCGGCCACCGTATTTGCAGGATGCGCCGCAGACACCGGTTCACGAAAGTTTGCAATCTAGTTGTTATCTCATTGGTCACCTTCCAAGTTGAACAGCCATATAAAAGCACTGATTTTACGTTGGTTTTGAAGATACGGAGTTTGGTGCGTCTGGAAATGTTGTTGTTTTGCCAGAAAGGAGTCAAACTGAAAAAAGCTGCTCGAGCCTTGCGAGACTGTACATCGGCATCCGCTCCACCATCTACTATAACTACGCTTCCGAGATAGGAGAACTGCCTGCCCCGAAACACAAATTCAGCTTTCCCTTCCTGGATCCAAGCTCAAGTACTCAGTCTTAGCAGCGTTGATTGATCAAATGTCAAACTGAACATGTTATTTGACAAATGAGACAGACGGCATGCCGTTTCTAAAACACGAAAATAATCACAATGAGCTGGTCAACAATTGTGAAGCGCTGACTCAGCGTCGGCGTTTTAGGAACGCAGCCATTGATAAGCCATCCAAACCTCGACGAACTAGACACTAAAAAGCTCCATTCAGAACTCGGTTAAGGCCCAAGAAAGTTTATGTTTAGACGCTGGAATACGCCAGTATGAAGATTGCAGTTACCACAATCCCATTTTTCGATAACATTTTAAAAATTGTTTAAGTTAACTTTGCGGGCTTTAATCTGCCCCTTTAGGTAATCCCACTTGTAATTTAAACTGAACATTAGCAAATTAATTGTGAGTAAAAGCAAAATGAAAATGAACCACATCAAATGTTGACTAATGTATTAATGTGTATATGTTTCAGATAGGGGTACTGCAAAAAAAACTCAAAACACCCGTCCATCATCACACCTACCTTGGGGTTAAAGTATTCATTTCCATCCTTCTGATTTAGCAATTCATCAACCATCCCTTGTAAGCATACCGACATGAGCATTGCTTGTTCACTGGATATTGTAATCCACTTTAAACAATTTTTCGTCATAAGATATTCAAAGGACAGTTCCAAATTTTGTATTTGACTTTCTATCGACGAGTTCGACGAAATCTCTTCATTCTGAAATGAACACAATGTAAATAACATTTTCAATTAAATCTTAATTGAAACATAGAAGATTGATTCCGCTCACATTATGAATAGTTGTCACGCGCCAACATCTCATTCGCGTCACTTTGAATTTAGTCTCTTGTATTTTCAATCCAACATTTGTACGTATACTTAATTCTTTATTTCCTATCACAATTGTAGCTACGGTATTTGGCTCGGGATAATCGGCGAGGGCATTTGAAAATTGTATCGTACCATATGATGGTAATTTTCTGGCTATTTCTAAATACTGTAAGAGAGAAGCGAAATGTCGGTAAAGATTTAGTAGGATGCAACTCAGTCTACTAGTCTACTTTTACCTCTTTTTTGTTCCCTCGATCTTGCAAGGATGCTAGCTGATCCTTTATATCTTGTGTCGCTATTATCCAATCACAATCGATATCACTAACAGTCTGTATGTAGAGTAGATTTAAGGCGATATTATCTTGCATTAATTGCATATCATAACGTGGGTCCCAGTAGCTGCCAAAATGAACAACGAGAAGAAAAAATGGTAAAGAAAAAATTGATCCGTTTCCTGTCCACTACACACAATGTCAACAATAATTACCTCTTACGAATAACTATTTTACAATCTTCTATAATTCGTTGTGATATATATGGCGATTCAAAGTCCATTAGTTTTCTTATAAGTGTTACACGTCCATCACGCTCTTTACGCATCAGAAACAATGAAAAGTAGTATGTGTATTCACCGGGCAGATCGATATTATGGCAAGATTTTTCTAAGATTTTTGTTGAACATTCAGTCGTGTAGCAATTCACAGGAATCCGATAGTTATTCATTAGATAAACGTCCAGCGTTGTTTCTCTCGTCTCTATACAGGAGGATTCTTGTTGGGCGTTCAGCAGAAACGTTCGCAATAAATCCGACTTGGAAAAGACCGGATCCTGTCCGATCAGTTGTACATAACGCTCCAGGCATGCTCGTCGATGTTCCAATTGATTTTGGGTGAGCGGCAAAAGTTTCTTTGGCGGAAAGGGTGGCAATTCGAGTGACGTTAACGATCGTTTCAGTTGCTCGTGAAGACTGTGCATTTGTTTGTAGCGCAAGCAACAATGGAAGTTGCCATTGATGTAGATGTTGTAGCCCTGAAATGGGGAAATAGAATGGTGGGTTATACAATTTCCAATGTTAAGTATAATCATTATGATTGATGTACAGAGTTTGGGTTATTTATCAATAATTCTGGATTACTTTCAACTGACCCATAGAGTCAGTCAGTCATGGCAAATAGTGCTTCTAATCAGAACTACATATGTACATACACATAAATTACCCGCGCGGAAAACGATTATTATATTCAGGATTGTTTGCTTTAATAGTAACATAATACACAGATAGCATATCAACAAATGCTTATTATAAAATTCATGTTCCATTATCACAACTATGAATGACTTTGGTGATGATCGTTCTTGGCCTCAATGTGGTGTGGCATGATTCTATGCGCAAATTCGCAAAAAAAAATTGTCGATCAATATTTGCATTAATTAAATGTTTTAATCAATAATGATATATTGCACTAGTGATAGAAACATACATATTACCATGCATCATGAAGTTGTTTTTACGGTGCTCCAAATTTTAGAGACCAAAACGCTGAGATGCATGCCACACAGATTTTTCAGTGGAGTGGAGTTCATAACAAAAATGGGGGGCAAAAATCCTCTTCCATATTCCTCCTCGTGGGCGCACCCTGGAACGGCAGTCGTCGTTGACCATTGTTAACGAAATCAAGCCACCAGTAGTAGCGGTTAGATGATTTGGTTGAGGTAAACATTCCCCTGTGGTGTGGGGCCTTTCCCTTTGATGGCCTGTCGTTAAAATCGACAAACAAAGGACAGGATATGTATGCCAGCAACTTGCACTATCCAAACTCTTCTACATGTCAACGAAACATCAACTATGCCTCAGAAAAGGACTGACTCAACGGTTAAGACTTTTGGCTATTGTACAATGAAAAATATTGAATTCTGGAATGTGCGTACTCTCCTAGACAATGGATCAGAAGGTCCCCAGAGCTCACGATTTCTTTAATTAGAGCGTGAATTTCTGCGGTATAAATTAAACATCCTAGGGTCGCGCTCGGTGGCCGTGATCGTTCGGCCTCCGCTCTACGATACTAATCTAGAGCTCGTAGATCAAATCTCAGCGCGATCAAACATTGCCTGTGAGTACTAATAGAACTTTCACAGTGCTCCGAGCTTATCAGTATAAAGACGGCGCGGATAGAAGGTGCATGCTAGCAACTGCACTTCCGAAAAGTTGATATGCTATTGAAACGTCAACAAGGCATAGAAATGCTAGAAATGTTGACGCGCCCATGCCACTGGAGGCGTCAAAGCAATTAGAGGGGAACCGCGGAGAATTTATCTCTCCAACGGGTAGCACTGTACTGTTGCACTCCGGTAGAGCTACCGGTAGTTGTCGTGAGTCAGATGTGGGCTCCTCTTAACCAGAGCCGCACGAAACTGTCTCTTATCCTGAGATCCAGTCTCCGATAGAATCTTGACCGCCAGGTTCTGGACCAAAATGAGGAACATCACAATAATACAATGTTATACTCCAACTGAACCCGACAATGTCTTGGCGGAAGAGTCCTTCCACGACCAATTAAACGCAGTCCAGAGCGGAATACCTAAATGTGACTTTATAATGGTTATGGGTGATCTGAATGCAAAAGTTGGCGCTGATTACTATGGGCTCAGAGATGTGATGGAGAGACATGATCTTAGGGATCGTAACGGCAGTGGTGAAAGATTTGTAGAGTTAAGGACCACCACAAAATCAGTTAGTCCTCTGTTGATCGGCGCAGAACATAAAATCAGATCGACCACTTTGCCATTAGTAAAAGCTTCAAGAGTTGCCTCCTGGACGGGCGAAATAAGAAGGGCGCCGATATTGGGATGGGAAGAGACCATTATCTTACGATCGCTAATGTTCGATTGCGTATTGCAGCCGTGTGCCGTCGTAGCGACGAAAGATACAGGCGCCGCAAATTCAACAACGCTCGGCTAAATCCAGATGTCCTACAATAATATAACGACCATCTTGCGCAAGAAGCAGCTGATATAACGAGTCACCCAGATAGTGACATAAATGGAAACTGGGATGCCATAAAAAATGTGTACATTGATAGCGCAGGCTTAAACCCGGACTGGCGGAACAAGCCCTGGATGTTCGACGCTTCATGGCAGTGGATTGTTGTAAGGAAAGAGCTGAAGGTTCGTTTTCCTGCAGCATCAGATGACAATCGAAACAGCATCGAACTCCTTTACCATCAGAAAGCTCGAGAAGTTCAGCGTAGTGTGCGACGCGATAAAAGAGTTTTGCAAATTCTCCTCTAGCCTCAGCAGAAGAAGCCGGAAGAAGTAACAACTTAATCGTCGTATACGGTGTCATCAAGGAGTTTATAGGTGGTCGTAACTCCTGCCAGGATAGTGATGGAAAGCTACTTATCTTGGAGGAAGATCAAATGAGGCGGTGGAAAGAACACTTCACCGTGGTCTTGAACCGTGTAACCTCTGGTGAAGTTCCTCCTCATATAGATAATTTAGCTAACCTTTAAAATGTGCGTATACGGTCCACTGCCCCGGCTAAAGAGGAATTAGTCGCTGCAATCACTGCACTAAAACAAGGATAAGCTGTCGGACCCGATAGTATCCCCGCCGAACTTTATCAAGTAGCGCCAAGCGTAACTGCCGAGTTGCTCTACCCAACTGTTGATAAAGCGTGGAATACAGAGATCTTCCCCACTGAGTGGAAGGAAGGTTTGATCATCAAAATTCAGAAGAAGGGTAGCCTCGCAGACTGTAATAATTGGAGAGGCATTTGAGTGCTTCCTGCCGTTGCCAAAATAATAGCTAAAATCGTCCCCGAAATACTAAAGGCCCACTTAGAACGCACAATTTATGAAGAGAAAGCTGGTTTTCGATCCAGATTCTCCTGTGTAAATCACAATAACACCTTACGAATCATCATCGAGCAATGCGCTGAGTACGATTCTCCGCTTCATTTGCTTTACATTGATTTTTAGAAGGCTTCCGATAGTGTGAACTGGTATTCTATATGGACGGCAATACGCAGGAGAGGCATCCCTGAGAAGCTTGTGGCTATTATTAAGGCAACCTATAACGGCGCGAAATGTCGCGTTCTGCATAAAGGTAAGGTATCGGGGAACTTTGATTCCCAGTGGAGTTCGGCAGCGGTGTATTCTCTCACCGATCCTATTCCTCATAGTAATCGGCGATGTGTTGTATGCAGCCCTATCCGGACTGGACAGAGGAACTCAATGGACTTTAACATCTTATCTTCAACATCTTGACTACGCTGACGACATATGCCTACTCTCCCACAAAATCACAGATCTGTCCGCAATGGCGTTAGATCTTGAGAGGGAGGCGAGCAAGGTTGGGCTTAAGATTAATACCAAGGTTCTTAGCCTGCCTTTGCGAAAAAGAGATCCGACAACTGACACCAATTGCCATCAATATTAATTGGCAGCCTGTAGGGAAGGTGGACATCTTCGTCTACCTGTGTAGCATTGTTGCCGAAAATGGTGGTACGAACCAAAACACCGGTCGTCGTATCAACCAGGCTAACTGCACATAAAAAATAAATATGGCAGAGCAGTCATCTCAGCATCAAGACCAAGCTGGTCCTGTTTCGCTCCCTGGTACTGTCTGTGCTTTTGTATGGGAGCAGTGCATGGAAAGTTCCCGTAGGACTTGCCAGAAAGGTGTAAGTTTTCGTTAACTCATGTCTTCATCGAATTATAAGAATTTTCTGGCCCAAAACAATATCAAACCAGTTTATAGAAGAAGTTGGCAATCATTCAGGAGGATCTTGACCATTATCAAAATCAATCAACTAACCCATTCTAGAAATATTTGTCGAATTTTTCAAGTCGCTAGCTTCATTCTATCGAAAGTTATTGTTATTTGAAGTTTCACTTGTAGGGGAGGTAGGGGTTCCTTGGGTCGGATCTTGCCCATCATTGCCACCAACAAATAAGATCATGATACAAACATTTAAACGAAATTTCAAGTCTATAGCTTCACTCTATCGAAAGTTATCGCTTATTGGAAGTTTCATTTGTAGGGGAAGTAGGGGTTTCGTTGGTCGGATTTTACGTATTTTCAATATTAGCCAACTGGATCCTATTGCAAACATTTGACCAAAATTTTAAGTCGCTAGCATTATTTTGTCGTAAGTTATCGCTTATCTTATGTTTCATTTCTAGGGGAGGTAGGGGTTCCTTAGGTCGGATCTAACCTATCTTTAGTGCCAACAAACTAAATCTTACTTCAAACATTTGACCAAATATCAAGTCGCTGGCTTGATTCTGTCAAAAGTTATCGCTTATTTGAAGTTGCATTTGTAGGGGAGGTAGGGGTTGCTTAGGTCGGATCTTGCCCATTTTCAATTTTAGCCTAGTAGATCTTACTTACAACATTCTAACAAATTTTCAACTCGCTAGTGTCATTCCATCGAAAGTTATCGTAATTAAAAGAATATTTTTTTTTTTGAAATTTGTAAGGGAGGTAGGCGTTCCTTTGATCTGATTATGCCCAACTTACTAGCACTCAAGCAGCTTCTCACCCCAGGGTTACATGCCAAAAATCAGGTATCTACGTCGATTGGTTCAAGAGTTATAGACAAAAAACCCGAAAAGTAGGGTAGTACGGGGCTCTTTGTAAGAAAATTACCGTTAGTTTTCAACTGATCGATTTTATTTTTCCAGGAGAGTAGGAGATCATTCTCACGAGCAATTTACCAAAGCTAGAGCTTTTCATGTTTATTTAATCGGGAGTTATAGATACATTTAATTATTTTATATATGTAGGGGAGGTAGGCGTTCTCTTGGCCTGATCACGCCCATTTTCAATACCAACCAACTAGATCATACTTCCAATATTTGACCAAAATTTCAAGGCTCTAGCCTCATTCTATCGGAAGTTATCGTGCGAACGGACAGACAGACGGACAGACAGACAGACAGACAGACAGACAGACAGACATGGCTTAATCGAATCAGAAGGTGACCCTGATCATTTATATATATACATTGCCATACCTCCGGAGCCTCCTTTAAGGTGTTACATATTTCCGTCGTGACAAAAACAATATACCCTATACTAAAAGTCTAGGGTATAATGAAGAGCTAAGACGGCGTACGAGTCAGATACCAATCAACGAATTGATACACAGGCGAAAATGGCAGTGGATAGGTCACACATTACGGAGGGATGATAACTGCATTGCTTTACATGCCATGAAATGGAATCCCATTTCCAACCAAGTCCAATCAAGAGGGGGTCCTAAAATTACATGGCGTCAATCTGTGGCAAAAGAGTGTAAGGCGCTGGATAAGTAGCTTTGGGAGTTGCGCCCCATTTCCCAGAACAGAGTACGATGGCGCGCAGGGGTAGTTGACGCGCCATGTCCCACTAGGGATTAAGGCAAAGTAGTACATCAATTTTCTTTAATCTTACCAGATTTCAGGTGAAGTTTCAGCCGTTCCCTATCTAATTTCAGGACAGACCTAACTGACTGTCTGACTGACCTATTTAATAAAGGTTTTGTTTTGTGTAACAATAACGCCGCTTGAATTTGAACTGAAACTAGGTTCACCTACCTAATTTACTTAATTTGGGGTGTTACATTCTGTAGAAATCGGGCTCAAAATTCAGGCGGCGACCACAATCGGAACTAAATACTGATATATGTATACGAAACTGGCGACATACAGATGCCAAATCCCCCGCTGAAAAATAGACTAATAGATAAGAATAATGGTGTTAATCATATTCTTTTTTATCAGTTTATTTTTTCACCGGGGATTTGGCATCTGTATGTTGCCAATTTCATATCCATACATACATACTGTTTATCAGTTTTTAGTTGATTCCTAATTAACATGATGTTTGCAGCTTGAAAATATAAAATGCGTAACATATTTTTGCTTTGCAATCATCCTGGGTAATTTTCTCATGAGAGAAAAAAGTTTAATGACCACAATGTGGTCAACGATATAAATTATATTAAGATGTAGCTTTCAAATACAGTACAATAATGACGTTTGCAAAATAGAAGACAATCACTTACATATATGTACAATGGTAGATTTGCATCATTTCTCTTATATGGTCACAGACCATTTCGCTTACAACCGACACAGTCTTAGTATTATTATGGCATTTTGAAAATCTGAACGTATGGCTGTTTTTTTTTATCATAGCGGGCCGTTAGCATTTAACGCCCACAAAATACTACTTTGTACGGAGTGCCATATACAACTATGAGTAATACGAGTACATTTTTCAATGGATACGGTTTCAAGGAAAACCGTCTGACACGATAATTTATGCGACTGTTATGAACCGTTCGTATTAAGAGAGTAATATTTAAATTCCCAAATTCCAGATATTTAAAAAAATACGAAGTACCTCTGAAACTAGTCAATACACTTTTGATGACATTTTCGTAAGTTAATGGACAATAATTAGAATCAATAACGAGGAATCTTCAAGCTGCATTCCACTTTTTTAGCACTGAATAATGCTTTTAGTTATTACACAAACCATCCTTTATATTTCAGCTACTCTATCTAGTTACAGTCGTGAAAACTGGAATAGGTTCACCCAAAAAAAGTAATTTTCCACAGCAAATGAAGCCACGAATAAAAAGTAAAAAAAAAATTGCTTTGAAATATAAGTTTTAGCTAGATTTATTCTTATTCAGTATTTAAATGCACGTTAACAGTTTAATAAATAATCCAGAAGGCCAAGGCCCGACGTCGGGCTGTCCGGCCACGTTGATGATGATGAGTTTAATAATTAAATTATTTACAAAAAGTCATATTTTTAAGTGGAAATTTGAATAGGTTCACTCAATAAAATATGTATAACAATCAACGATAAAAAGATTAATCTTATTTTCAATAATTTATTGAATCACCCCGTTTCTGAATCAATTGGTAAATTCAATTTGGCATCGATTGAACAAAATTTCCCAGGATAGATTAGGTTAGGTGGTGGCCTCACGGCCCCGCATAGACCACTTGGGTCCATAGCGATGCCACAAAGAAAACAACAGAGATCGTTAGGTGTTGGTATCAGTCGTAATCAACAAGTCCTTGCTGAGCCCGAATGTTTTCGTCGCGTTTGCGAATCTTAGAAGATTCATTATGTTAAGGTTTACAATCGCTTTAAGGTTGCGGGGGAAGTAGGCTCCAAGATATATATGTCTTGTCCTTGCGAGTGACGGGCATTCGCACAAAGTTTCTTTGGTATTTGGCAGCTTGCAATTCCTGCAGCCGCTGTCTGTGATCAGTCCCAGTCTGTGTGCGTGCTCACCTATTAGGCAGTGACCCGTTAATAAGCCCACTAGCTTTGCACATTTACCCCTAGAGAGCCCTAAGAGTACATCGGTTTTCTTAGTGTTGTATGAGTTCCAGAGTTCTCTCGTTATTCTGGAGTTGATGGTTCTGTTCCAACTTGGGTTGGCCAATTGCATCATCTTGGAGTCCATTTTTAGGGTTTTGTATTTGGTCTACAACTTAATAATGAGACTTTTTTTGGAATTTTGGGCATTTGTTCATAGATTTATTCATATAACTAAATTATTCAAAATATTGGCCATCAGCAGCGATAACTTTCTCCCATCTTTCGGGAAGTCTACGAATTCCGTCGCGAAAAAAATCTTGGGGTTTCGAGGCTATCCATGAATCGAGCCAGTTCTTAGTATCCTCATATGAAGTGAAGTGCTGATCAGCCAACGCATGAGTCATCGAAGCGAACAAATAGTAATCGGATGGAGCAATGTCAGGGCTATACGGCGGGTGGGGTAGCACTTCCCATTTGGTTGTTTCCAGGTACGTTTTCACGACTTGCGCAACATGAGGGCGAGCATTGTCATGCTGAAGAATTATTTTGTCGTGCCTTTCAGCAAATTGTTGCCGTTTTTCACGCAATGCTCGACTCAAACGCATCAATTGCAGTCGATAGCGCTGCCCGTCAATGGTTTCATTCGGTTTTAGCAGCTCATAATAAAGAACACCGATCTGGTCCCACCAAATGCAGAGCATAAGCTTGGAACCATGAATATTTGGCTTCGCGGTCGATGTTGATTGGTGCCCGGGCGGTCCCCATGATTTCTTTCGCTTTGGGTTATCATAATGAATCCACTTTTCATCGCCGGTCACAATACGATGCAAAAAACCCTTCCGTCTTTGCCTTTGAAGCAGTTGTTCGCACATGCAAAAGCGCCTCTCAACATCTCTTGGCTTCAACTCGTACGGACCCAGTGGCCTTGCTTTTGGATCATTCCCAGTGATTTTAACCGCTTCGATATGGCTTGCTGAGTCACTTCCAACGAAATTGCCAACTCTTTTTGAGTTTGGCACGAATCTTCTTCGAGTAATTTCGTCAATTCTTCGTCTTCAAACTTTTTTGGCTGGCCAGGTCGCTCTTCGTCGGTAATGTCGAAATTATCATTTTTGAACCGATGAAACCACCGAAAACACTGTGCACGCGAAAAAGCATCGTCACCGTAAACTTCCACGAGCAATTTATGACTCTGAGCTGCAGTCTTCTTAGCAAAATAATGTCCAAGTAAAACTTCCCGCAAATGTTGTTTTTTTCGTGAATTTTCGAAACTTTCCATGGTCCGGTAAAATACGTTGTCAACAATCAACACGAAATGTTTATACTGACATTGACAGCTTATGAATACAAACTTCAAATGGTATGTATGTCAAAGATGGACTACCATTGGTTTATCGGTGTTGCCATCTCTAAAAAAAGTCTCATTATTAAGTTGTAGACCATAGTAAAACAAAACCCTTATGAAATCGGTCATGCGTCCGTCTGTCTGTCTGTCTGTCCATGAAATATCTCACGAGCCGCTGAAGCTACATGCATGAAATTTGGTAAAAATATGTGGAAGTACTATAATTCTCTGGAGAAAGTGATGCGTCGTAATAGGTCAACTTTAAAGGGGGGTCCCCATAGAGGGGAAATGAAGGTCGAAATTTTTTTTTCGTTTGGTATAGGCAAGTGGGGTATCGTAAGAAAGGTACCGTCGAGTACATTCCATTTCTGGAATTTTTTTCAAATTTGAAGAAACGGGAAAAGAGGGAGAGGGGAAAATATGTGGTTCGAGTTTGACCCCTCCCCCCTTGCATTTCGAGACCGTTACACTTAGAAATATGAAAATTTACAGAAAAGCGGCATTTAACTAACATAGAAAACAAAAAATAATAGAATTTCAAAATCTCATCAAAAAAGGTTAATAATAGTACATTTCTATTGTTGCAGTTAGCACACCCCTGCACCCTTTAGGCACACCCGAGACCAAAAATATTGATGGCCAATGATAACCAACACCATAGGCAATAACGTCTCTAAGTTTTATTACAATCGTCTAATATTTAATAATAGTACATTCACTTAAAGTTAGGCATTTTTTACACTATTCATACAAAAAATACACCTACAGGTTTCGAAGGTGCGAGTACTACTTGCATGTTGTTTTTCGTAGTGCGAATTGCAGTTATTGTTACATATTATGGTTAATTACATTTATGAAAGGGTAAAGATTGGTAGGGGGCGATGGGTTGTAATTGGCCAACTATAACGAGCGGGGGAGGGGGTGGGGCGAAATTAAGGTCAAATTTTGTTTATCGACTGGTATAGGCAAGTCGGGTGTTGTGAGAAAGGTAATGTTGAGTACATTTTATTTTTGGCATTTACTTTAAATTTGAAGAAAGGGGAACAGTGAGGGAGGAGAAAATATTAGATCGTAATTTGTCCCCCCTTGCATTTCGAGACCGTTACACTTAGAAAAATGAAAACTTTCAGGAAGGTGGGTTCCGAATAGCATATAAAACGGGAAATAATGGAATTTGTATATCTCCTCAAAATAGGTTAATAATAGTTTATTTCCATAGTTACTGTTAGCGCACCCTTGCATCCCTTAAACACGTCCGAGATAAAAAGTACAGATGGCCAAGGATAACCAACATCAATATGTTCTAAGTTTCATTACAATCGCCTAATATGAATGGGCATGTAAGATACTACCTATATATGATGGGTCAGACATTTTTATTATGTTTTTTTTTATCCATCTAAGTGGTACCAAGAAAAGCAAGAAGCCGATACTTGCGTACAAATATAAGTGCTTGCTACAAAACCCTCGGATTGCGGGCGTAGCCCTCTATATTCCGGTTTCATTGTTCTTAGTGTTTGTATTGGAATAGGAGTTGCTATTGCCATTGTGACATCCAGTGCAACTTCCTGCTTTCCCAGTCCATCCGCAATATTGTTGCCGCTGTGGCCTGGTATCCATCGGAGTTCCAGCTTCCTTAAGGTGCCCAATCTCTGAAGAATTGAGTAGTAATTAAGCACCGTCCCTGATCTGATAGTGTCTGACTGCAGCGCTTTCAACGCAGCCTGACTGTGTGAGTGAATGTAGATGTTGCCCATCCTGCATGTTGTTGAGACTAGCTCTGCAGCTTTTTGTATCGCTACCAGCTCCACCTCGAAGATGCTGCTTTAGGGAATTCTGCTGCTTTAGGGAATTCTTAGGTCTGCTCTCGCCTGTGGAGTAGAAGTCCCTTTCTGGTATGATTACCCGGAAGTCTCTCTTGGAGTCAATTACCGGTTTGATGAGGTCTGTATACTCGAAAGGCAGTTTGATGTTTCGATGGCCATAATGCCTCGTGCTAAATTGCCCCGTTTCGCTAAGTCTTAATGCACATTTGGACGCTACGTTCACTAGAAACAGGTCCAGTGGGGGTAGGTTCGTAAGGGTGTTTATGGAGTTTGTGGACGTGGTTCTCATCGCTCCTGTGATTCCCAAACATCCCAGTCTTTGGATTCTTTCCATTTTCAGTTTATTGCACCTGGTTTTGAGTGCTGTCCACCAGACCAGAATTCCGTATAATAGAATTGGCCTAACAACAGCTGTATACATTCAGTGCATAATTCGAGGATTGAGTCCCCATGTCTTACCAAGCAAACTTTTGCAGGTATACAGAGCAATGGTTGTTTTCTTGGTGCGTTCTTCGATGTTACGATTCCAAGTAAGCTTGCTGTCTACGATCAACCCTAAGTACTTTGCGTGAGTCATCAAAGTTAACTCGGTGATGCCCATCCTTGGGAGGTGGAAGCCCTGAGTTTTGGTTCTTCTTGTATAGAAAACCAGTTCAGTCTTTTGCGGGTTCACACTTAAGGTTCAGCCACACAGAACGCGTTATAACGCGACGTTCATGGAACGCCCCTCAACGCGGTGTTCGGCGATATTGGCTACGTCACACGCGCAGCGTTATCTGGGCGGGCGATCCAGTACTGTGGTTGAGTTTGTACAGCAATCATGAGTAGTTCTGATGAGGAGAACGCCGGTAACGCGCGTTACTTTTGTAATTTTGTACAACCCGAAAAGTTAACGTCGCGTTAATGTCGCGTTCCGAAAGGTAACGCTGAGTGATAACGCCACGTGTGTGGCAGGGATGATGCAATGCAGTGCAATACAACCGTATCGCCGTAACGCGACGGTACAGGAACGCCAAACGTCGCGTTATAACGCTTTCTGTGTGGCTGAACCTTTAGCCCGACTTCACCTGCCCAATTTAGTAGCCTACTTAGAGCCATTGTTGTGAGATCTGACAGAACGCCAGTGTCCTTTCCAGATACAAGTATTACAACGTCATATACACAAGCCGCCGCGCGGGTGCCTATCGCTTCGAAGGTAGTAAAGTGTTCAACACTAGTATCCATAGAAGTGGTGATAGCACCCCTCCTTGTGGCGTTCCTCTTCTGGCCGCTTTAGTGACCGTGGCATTGCCCCATGCGGACGATATAAGTCTGTTAGATAGCAATGCTGCGATCCAGTTTCTTATGCTTACGTTGACCCCTGCATCGTAGAGGGCATCCATTAACGCTTGTGTTGTAACATTATTGAAGGCTCCAGCTATGTCTAGGAACGTGCCGAGCGTGTATTCTTTGTACTGTAGAGAGTTTTCGATTGTGGATGCCACCTCGTGCAGGCCATTTCCACGGATTTCCCCTTTATTCCTTACTCTGGAGTCGTTTGTGTTAAGCCAGTTAGCTTTGGCCTTTTCGTGCATACTGTCGTCCATCATCTTCTTGCATGTTTGTATTGGCGTTGGCAGCTCTTGGGCTGCCCCTCGTTCGAGGATAGCCCCCTGTTTGGCTAGTCCATCCGCTATTTCATTACCTAGAACCCCGCTATGGCCCGGAACCCACCAGAGTTCCTAGCTGATCCCAGAGCATGTAGAGTTGTTAGGCAGTTATGCACTGTCTTTGACTTGATTGTGACGGACTGTAGCGCCTTTAGTGCTGCTTGACTGTCCGAATGTATGACGATTCCACCCTTTTTGCGGCATGATATCATCACCTCAGCTGCCTTTTGCATCGCAAGCACCTTCGCCTGGAAAATGCTGCACTCATTCGGCACTATGAAGGAAAGGTTGCATGGAAGTTCCGACGAGTAGGCTGCTGCTCCAACTCCGGCTTCTGTCATGGAGACATCCGTGTACAGGTTCAGCGCCTTTCTGAGCCCATGATCAACTACCGGGATCTGCTCCCTATCGGGTATATTGACCACGAAGTTTGTGTTCAAATCTACTTGTGGTTTCATATAGTCAGTATTAATAGATGACAGCCTAATACTGCGCCGGCCATATGGCCAATATTTGAAGTGCCCTGCCTCTCTAAGCCTTAGGGCACATTTACCAGCCTCATTCTTCAGATATAGGTCGATCGGAGGCAGGTTTAGAAGGGTGTTCAGAGAGAGCGAAGATACTGTTCTTAAGGCACCAGTGATCCCTAAGCAACATAGTCTCTGTACCCTCTCTGTACCAAATGCCTTATTTATGCATACTCGTCATTTAGTGTAATATTTGTTGCCGCCAGTTGTATGCAAGGTAGGATAGAACTACCTAAAGCGGGAATTTCCACTTTAGGCAGTACAAATTCTACATGGTGCTAACTCATCTCGAGGCTATGGTTCAAATTGGACTGTCGCCCACAGGCAGTTTTTTTTTTGTTCGCGCCGAGCTCAATAAAAAATAAACTGTTCCCCACAGAGTTAATCCTTGTCCAAATGGAAAAAAAACTCTATCCCAAATGACAAAATGTATTTCGCGAATGAAAAAAATCCTTTTCGAAAATGAAACAAAAAATTCCTCAAATAAAAAAAAGAAACCTTTTCCTGTATGAAAAAATACCCTTACCACAAACAGAAAGTACCTTTTTCCAAATAGAAAAAAATCGTTCCACCAAATATTAAAAAGGAGTGAAGTATTAAAGGCCACGTTCGCATTGTCAACGTACTGTTAATTTATTACTGACGTTCTTTTGATCCACTTTTAACGTACTTTCAATGCACTATTAACGTGTTTTTACTGCACTGTTAACATTGCGCTACGAACCTGGACAAACAATTGTCTCAAATGTCGGTACTGCCTTAAACGGAAATTCTGGGGTGGATTTCCACTTTAAGCAGCATAATCCCACGGTAATCCACTTTAGCAAATCGCAAAGAGGTTTTCCGTTTAGATTAGATTGGCAGCACTGCAACTGTCATAAACTTCCGTGTATGTGACTATTTACAGATTGCTAATATCTCGTTTAGTTTTCGATGAATGATATACGAAGGGATTAAATAACGGCTTCGGATCTGCCAAACGATTGTAATCATATTGTTCAATGTGTGAAACCGAACTACTTTCGATCACATGCATGCTTTCTAATTACTAGAGATATAACGTAACCGCAGGAAACGTTACATATCACATACACATACATATACTTTTTTCCGGACACTGCATTTTAAAATCATGTATAAAGACTCTGGTTAGGTCACAATGTGAGCATCATCTACTTACATATAATAAAAATCCCTTGATAATCCACACGGACTACACAATAGGCATATGCAACAAGCCGCGGTCAAACAATTTGACTTTTAAACCTAATTAAATCCCATGTGGGTTTAAATCACTACACAATAAACCTACCACATACAAACACATAGTTCCAATAGTGACATAATGAAAGTGTGCATCGGGAAAAGAAGTTAAGTATCGAAACGACTATGGTAGAGGTGAATTATGTACAAGTTTGGTCTACAGAGTGCATGCAGATAGGTGGAAAAGTCGACTTATTGCACCATCAAGCGCCCACTTTATAGCGTTATTTGATCACCCACCACAATAATACATTTGGCTTTGAAATCTCGAATTACTATCCATTCTGGTGATTGAGCTCAACAATTCCGCTTTTCGTTTTTGGTCGTTAGTCTTATCCATTATTTGCTTATTTGTCGACCCCCAACTTATTATCAACAAAATTTTCATAAATTAATATGGAAAATGTAAAAAGAAGGTCAACTACGTTTAATATGCCTTAGGCGGCTATTACACTATAGAAGTTATTTTACAAATATCTTTTATGAACGACATTTTAAAAGAAAAAAGATTGAGAAAGATTTACTTAGAAAGAAAAAAGTTCTCCTCACAAAGACCAACTTTTGAACCAGTCGTTTCTATGGCAGCTAACATAATATGACATAGTGGTCCGACTCCACTGGTTCCGACATATTTACAGCGTGCAACAGAAGGATGGCTTTGTGCAAAATCATCATCATCATCGGTCACCGCTCTACGATAATAATCTAGAGCTCGGAATTCAAATCTCGACGTGAACGATAACTCCCTGTGAGTACTAATAGAACTCTCACAGTGCTCCGAGCTTGTCAGCATAAAGACGGCGCGGATAGGAGGTGTATGCTAGCAACTGCACTTCCGAAAAGTAGATATGCTATCGAATCGTCAACAAGGCATAGAAATGCTAGAGATGTTGTAATGAACCACCTGTAATGAACCATATTATGGTCTGGTAGTGCTGCTCCCACCGGCAGATCGAAGCAGCACCTGATGAGTAGTGATCTGTTGGTGGTACGAAACCAGAGGCCGAGGGTCCCATTACACCCGGACCCAGGTGCGACCGCGTAGGCGTCTGATCCGTCTGCCAACCATTCCATCCTTATCGACTATTTTTTTTATTCCCCTTTTTACCTCCCCTGTTTGTCTTCCCCAGGCCTATGAATTTTTGTTAATATACGTAAACGACAGGGGCAACGAGCGGCGAAAACCCCGCTCACATCTCCCGAACTGAGCTACAGCCAGCATAGGCCGCTGCTTAGCTCGTTGAGGGGCCTTTTTCTTCGCCAGATGGCACGGCCCGACCTTCACGGTCATTATGCTACCTGAGGCTCCGTCCCCACAGGCATCTCAGGATGTCCACCAGACCGTCCGTTACAATGTTGACGCGGCCATGCCCCTGAAGGAGTCAAGGCAATTAACAAACAACAAATATGTATAGTATTTCGGCAACAACTGACTACACTTCAACCACTTGCCAAGCATTTCGTTAGCCTGAAGAAAATCACGTAGTCGCACTTTTTCTACCATATTCGACGATTATGAACACGATTACGCCCCGATTGGAATATAGTCGTACCACTGAAGTTTTGTCGCTGAAAAGGCAACGCATCAGAGCTGCTGTGGGAGTCATCACTGGACATTGCATAGTCGGAGAGCACGCCATGTGGACAATGGCAAATTATCATTTTATTGCAAGTTATGTCTTGTTCAATGATTAAGTTTATCGAGTGGTAAGTCCCTGGTGCAACAGAATAAACTCAATTGCAGACCAAGCACAGCAACAAGTGCGGACATACCCTTAGCTCTCCAGGTAACAAACAGAATCGGGCCCCTTCCGAACTCGATTTCTAGATCCGCCACTGAGTACGCCCACATGGAATTGCAATTTCTTGCAACTACTCCCTGTTGTTGTTACTTCAATCAAACGACTGCGCAACAGAAAATTGCATATGCGCGCCAGGCCTAAGTAAGTAGATGCAGTCATTTTTTTACGAAGGAATAAAAACGAAAAATAAAGATATTTTATTACTTTGCTAATGATATCATCAAAAATTTCTTACTCATACGGGCAACAGTAAACAATGCACTTCTCGAGGCCATTATTGGCTCAGTTGTCACATTGCCGACAAAACAAAACTACAAAAAATTTTAACGATAGTCAAATGCCATATCGACAAGGGCAAGGCAAACAACTTTCTCGGGCTACTTTTTTTTATCTCAGTATTCAAATATCAGTTTTATTTACTTTTGAATGATTTCCGAATCTATTTTACGAAAACGACACTCCCTAGAAGTGTGTGTATACAGATAGTCGTAGAATGCGATCTGACCGCCAGCTTACTGTCCTCTGTCCCTATTGACTTTACGTTTGAAAATGTTCTAGTCTAGACTGAACGGTTTCGACCCAAAACTACTGAATTGATAAATGGTACCTACCAATAGTCTAGACATCAGGTAGTTTACCTAAATGAAAGTGTAGTCTTACACGAGAAACTGCAGATACACACAATTCCTTCGTCTGATGCCTTCCCACGTCTGACGAGAACTCCAAAACTTTTGATATGCTTCTAACGCGTCATAAGTGTTACCATACACGGTCGAACTCGAGCACGAACCTGGTACAAATGTCCTCTGACACACACATACACTTCACATAGGTGTGAAGAAAACCGGTCCACTTGTACTAGGTTCGTGCTCGAGTTCGACAGTGTATGGCGACACTAAGGCGTATTGGTAACTACAGATTGCTCTGACGGGAACACGTGGGCCCACATCATATAGCGTGTGATACAAAACTGTAACATATAATGTTGTGTGCTTGAAAACTTGCAGCTTTTCGGTAACTCTTAACTGCCATTTTCGTCTGCGTATCAATTCGTCAATTGGCACTAACCTGTACGCCGACTAAGCTCTTCATTTGATATTGTGTCGGACCAGAAAATTGTTAGAATTCGACGAAGACATGAGTTCACGAAAACTTGCAGCTTTCTGGTAACTCTTAAGGAAACTTTCCATGTACTGCTCCCCTACAAAAGCACAAACAGTACCAGAGAACGAAACAGGCCGAGCTTGGTCTTGATACTAAGATAACTGCTCTGCCAGATTTTGGACATTTAGTCTTGTTGATACAACGAGCGATGTCCTACTCCGTACCACCATTTTCGGCAACAATGCTACCCAGGTAGACGAAGTTGTCCACCTTCTCCACAGGCTGCCCCTTAATATTGCTGGCAATAGGTGTGGGATTTCTTTTTCGTAATGGCGGGCTAAGAACCTTGGTCTTGTTGAAGCCCAACCTTGCCCCCCTCCCTCTCAAGATCTAACGCCATTGCGGACAGATCCATGATTTTGTGAGAGAGACATATATGTCGCCATCGTAGTCAAGATGTGGATAAGATGTTAAGAGGAGCCCCACACCAGACTCACGAAGAAGATTTCGGAAAGTGCAAGTTGCTGGCATACACATCCTGTCTTTTTAGTCTAAGAGCCCGCTGCAAGAAAGCCTTCATCATCTGTCTCTCTCTCTCTCTGGATCCTGTCAACCCCTTGTGGGGCATAGGGCATTAGCCACGCCGACTTTCCACCTCTTCCTGTTCACCGCCATCTCCTTCAACTGTCTTCACGATTTGCCTAGTGACTTACCCTCGACCTTAACTGATCTTCTCCAGGTGTTTCTAGGTCAGCCAACGCGGCGACTAGCATCGGTTCCCTGTGGGTTCCAATCGAGGGCCTGTTTAGCAATGTTTTCCGGCCCCTTTCGGAGTGTGTGACCTATCCATTGCCACTTTCGCCTTTTTATAAAGGTGCCTATCCTGTCCTGGCCAGTAATGAACAGGAGGTCGTCGTTAGAAATGACCTCCGGCCAGCGTATGTGCAGGATGCGCCGTAGACACTGGTTCACGAAAGTTTGCAATCTAGTTGTTATCGCCCTGGTCACCTTCCAAATTGAACAGCCATAAAGAAGCACAGATTTTATATTGGTTTCGAAGATCCTGAGTTTGGTACGTCTGGAGATGTTGTTGTTTTGCCAGAAAGGAGTTAAACTGAAAAAAGCTGCCCGAGCCTTATTGATGCGAGACTGTACATCAGCATCCGCTCCACCATCTGCTGTAACTACGCTTCCGAGGTAGCAAAAATTGTCCACTTTTTCCACCGTCTGCCCCGAAACACAAATTTCGCTGTCTTCCTGGATCCAAGCTCAAGTACTTAGTTTTGGCAGCATTGATTTTAAGCCCCGCATTACCACTTTCGCGGTGCAGGGCATCCGTCAGTTGAACTAGATGATCCGATATATTTGAGAGAAGACAAATATCGTCAGCGTAATCCAAGTGTTGAAGGTATTCAAACAGGTTCCATCTGATACCTTTGCTCTAATGACTTACCCTCGACCTCAACTGATCTTCTCCAGGTGTTTCTAGGTCGGCCAACGCGGCGACTAGCATCGGTTCCCTGTGGGTTCCAATCGAGGGCCTGTTTAGCAATGTTTTCCGGCCCCTTTCGGAGTGTATGACCTATCCATTGCCACTTTCGCCTTTTTATAAAGGTGCCTATCCTGTCCTGGCCAGTAATGAACAGGAGGTCGTCCTTAGAAATGACCTCCGGCCAGCGTATGTGCAGGATGCGCCGTAGACACTGGTTCACGAAAGTTTGCAATCTAGTTGTTATCGCCCTGGTCACCTTCCAAGTTGAACAGCCATAAAGAAGCACAGATTTTATATTGGTTTCGAAGATCCTGAGTTTGGTACGTCTGGAGATGTTGTTGTTTTGCCAGAAAGGAGTTAAACTGAAAAAAGCTGCCCGAGCCTTATTGATGCGAGACTGTACATCAGCATCCGCTCCACCATCTGCTGTAACTACGCTTCCGAGGTAGCAAAAATTTTCCACTTTTTCCACCGTCTGCCCCGAAACACAAATTTCGCTCTGTCTTCCTGGATCCAAGCTCAAGTACTTAGTTTTGGCAACATTGATTTTAAGGCCCGCATTACCACTTTCGCGGTGCAGGGCATTCGTCAGTTGAACTAGATGATCCGATATATTTGAGAGAAGACAAATATCGTCAGCGTAATCCAAGTGTTGAAGGTATTCAAACAGGTTCCATCTGATACCTTTGCTCTGGTGTTCACGATGCGCAATGCAGAGTACGTCGTTAATGGCAATCAAAAACAATATAGGTGACAAAATGCAGCCTTGTCTCACTCCGCTATGTACCTCCAAGGGATCTGAAAGCTTACCCTTGTGTAAGACGTGACATTGGGCTCCGCTATAGGACTCCTTGATGATGGATATGATTTTATCTGGTATACCTCTCCTATGTAAAGCCTTCCAGATGTATTCTCGGTCAACGCTGTCAAACGGCTTCTCGAAATCGATGAACATGAGATGTAATGGGGATCTCCACTCTGCGGATTGTTCAATAATAATTCGGAGGGTGTTGATGTTGATGTGAAAAGCCCTCGCGAAAACCAGCCTGTTCATCGTTCAGTGTGCGGTCAACTGTTTGCTTGATCCGGTTTGAGACTATTTTTGCTATCAGTTTGGAGACTGCGGGGAGGAGGCAAATTTCACGCCAATTATTACAATCCTGCAGGTTGCCTTTCTTCGGGATCTTAATAATGACGCCCTTCTTCTATTCTTTAGGGAGAGTTTCGGTTTCCCAACACTCTTGGATAAGGGGGAGAAGAATATCCGCAGTAGTGTTGATATCCGCCTTAAAGAATTTCACCGGAATTCCATCTATCCCCGGGGCTTTACCCGCTTTCATCGATTTAATAGCCACAGTTAATTCCTGCTTAGATGGTGGATTGGTATCAACTCTGTCTATTTGCGAAATATTTTCTACTTCTAGTGAAGATGAGTTCGAATGTCCAAAGGTGTTGTTGAGGACCTCAATGAAGTGCTCTCTCCACCGTCAGTGACCAGTAGAGACCCGTCTTTATCTTTCACGGGATATTCAGCTGTAAAAGATTTGCCAATTAATGGCTTGATAAGTTTGTAAAGGGTTCCACTCTCACCACGGTAAGCCGCTTCCTCTGCGTTCTCCGCTAATGCATCCAGGGTCCGTGACCTATGCTGACTGTGTTGAGCGTTTTTGAGATGGTCAGCATGGATCACGGACCCGGGAAAGACTGGGCTGACGTACGTTTTCGTAGTCTTCGTACTATGTTTTACAACTGGTGTAAATTCCAGCCGGTTACAGATGACAAAAGCTTTCTTGCATTCCAGTAGTTTGCCGGTTTCTACGACAGGTCGGGAAAGGACGTGGTATTATTCTTACGCCCCACACCACAGGGGCCCACAGATATTGCAATGCGTTATACATATCTATTTACAGGACAGCTTCCCGTTTTAAAATTCTTTATTTTGAGAGGTGAGAGATGCAGAAATTCAGTTTTCTCTTAAGATAGGCATGTAGGATACTAAATCATGGGTAAGACATTTGTGTGTGTGTGTTTATCCACCTGAGTGGTACCAAAAGGAATAAGGAACCGATATTTACATAAAAAAAACCGCTCACTACAAAACCCTCGGATTGCGGGCACAGCCCTCTATATTCCAGTTTAATTTATAATTCTTCCGTCATAATTTAGTGTATTGTTGGATAGAAATCTTTTAATCTAGATCACTTTCAAACGTAAAGTCGATGGGGACAATAATCTTGAGGTCGGATCTTCAACTAATATGTAATCAGATTTGCATATTTATACATTGTGATTGACACTCTTCTGTCAGCATGTGCTAAATACGGAAGATAATTTTTCGGTTTGCCAACAAATTGACATTGGACTAATAAATGACCGGAAATATTATACGAATAGTTGCCTTAATTGTATAGAATTATAGTCAGTTATAAGCTTGATGACTGTCTATAAAAGAATAAATTGCATTGGACTATTAATTTGGATTTGGATTATTTTTAAATCCACGTACAATTGATTTTTACTGACCCGTAAATTTTTTAGTTAAGTTCGTATAGAATTCGCGTAGCAAAGGTACGCAATGCAGCTTGAATGACACATTATACTTTGGATATACAAAAACATTTCGTAGTGTAGATATTTGAGTTGTCTACTATTCCATTGTAAATGTAACATTAATAAAGCCATCCAACTTATATTATTGGAAGTAATTTTTGTATAGGCGCAACAAAAAGATCATCGTCATACTGGCTGTGTTTTAAAAATTCAACTGGTTTCATTCAGCATTCAATTCAGATACATATGAACATAAAAGATCAGAAATGTATCGGAAAAAAATTGTGGTACTTTTCTCATCTGTCAAGTTGACATGCAATCTGCACTTGAAATTGAACGGAAGTTGAAAGCAACAAAACATATTTCGTGTTTGGCTGAACGGACTCACTGACAAGAACCCAACAATGATTTGTATAATAAATGATGGTAAAAACCATCGGTGGATCGGTAAGTTCAAATCACGGACCCTTCATTAAAATTTATATTTTCTTTATTTCGAGATCGTCGGTTGGTTAGTGGCTGATCGTCTCAAACGCTCCATCTAGGGCATAGAGCCTCAGCTACTCCTAAGGAACCTAGTTCTAGTTAACGTTTCGTTAGCATATACATAGTGCTGATTCAATACCAGGGTATCGATACCAAGTACATACATACTTGCAAGTTGCAAGTACTTCGGGCAAAACGTATCGATACCTATTTGGTCTACAACTTAATAATGAGACTTTTTTTAGAGATGGCAACACCGATAAACCAATGGTAGTCCATCTTTGACATACATACCATTTGAAGTTTGTATTCATAAGCTGTCAATGTCAGTATAAACATTTCGTGTTGATTGTTGACAACGTATTTTACCGGACCATGGAAAGTTTCGAAAATTCACGAAAAAAACAGCATTTGCGGGAAGTTTTACTTGGACATTATTTTGCTAAGAAGACTGCAGCTCAGAGTCATAAATTGCTCGTGGAAGTTTACGGTGACGATGCTTTTTCGCGTGCACAGTGTTTTCGGTGGTTTCATCGGTTCAAAAATGATATTTCGACATTACCGACGAAGAGCGACCTGGCCAGCCAAAAAAGTTTGAAGACGAAGAATTGACGAAATTACTCGAAGAAGATTCGTGCCAAACTCAAAAAGAGTTGGCAATTTCGTTGGAAGTGACTCAGCAAGCCATATCGAAGCGGTTAAAATCACTGGGAATGATCCAAAAGCAAGGCCACTGGGTTCCGTACGAGTTGAAGCCAAGAGATGTTGAGAGGCGCTTTTGCATGTGCGAACAACTGCTTCAAAGGCAAAGACGGAAGGGTTTTTTGCATCGTATTGTGACCGGCGATGAAAAGTGGATTCATTATGATAACCCAAAGCGAAAGAAATCATGGGGACCGCCCGGGCACCAATCAACATCGACCGCGAAGCCAAATATTCATGGTTCCAAGCTTATGCTCTGCATTTGGTGGGACCAGATCGGTGTTCTTTATTATGAGCTGCTAAAACCGAATGAAACCATTGACGGGCAGCGCTATCGACTGCAATTGATGCGTTTGAGTCGAGCATTGCGTGAAAAACGGCAACAATTTGCTGAAAGGCACGACAAAATAATTCTTCAGCATGACAATGTTCGCCCTCATGTTGCGCAAGTCGTGAAAACGTACCTGGAAACAACCAAATGGGAAGTGCCACCCCACCCGCCGTATAGCCCTGACATTGCTCCATCCGATTAATATTTGTTCGCTTCGATGACTCATGCGTTGGCTGATCAGCACTTCACTTCATATGAGGATACTAAGAACTGGCTCGATTCATGGATAGCCTCGAAACCCCAAGATTTTTTTCGCGACGGAATTCGTAGACTTCCCGAAAGATGGGAGAAAGTTATCGCTGCTGATGGCCAATATTTTGAATAATTTAGTTATATGAATAAATCTATGAATAAATGCCCAAAATTCCAAAAAAAGTCTCATTATTAAGTTGTAGACCAAATACTTGGTATTGAATCAAAAGCATCGATATCCACTCGAATCGAGTGAGTACTTTTTTAAAAGTTACTACAGATGAAACTGGAAGGCTGGAAGAGTTCAATATTCTTGTTTTTGTATTCCTGAATACTAAAAGAAATGCCGAAAAAGGATAAATGAAATTATGTGCGAACAAAAACCAGTCGTAGCATAACATGCACAGCATAGAGCACATGTCGTTTTCGTTTCCAAATTCCAATGGTAATGAGGAAATGATAAGTGTAGAACAGGAGTGAGTGAGAGACAATATACGTGTGTCAAACTGGTCAAACCGGTCAAGCCATATCCATACTGGATGACATGGAATATGGCCAAAGATTAAACATTAGAAAGATACCCTACTTCATACAAATTAAGGATTTAAGATACCCCTCGCAGTGCCAATAATTCAAAGGTAAATCGCCTTGAGAGAGATAGAGACGGCAACACTTCAGTAATGACAATTGCCTATAAAGTTTCGTTGCGTGCCGTGAGTAACATGCTTTGTTAGTAGGCATTACCCCTTTGTGTACGCATATGGCAACCAACACATATGCAACTACTAGTCACTCGCGTTAATTTGTATGAAGTAGGGTATCTTCGTAATGTTTAATCTTTGATATGGCAACGGTGTGGCGTAGCTCGTAGTCTCAATCACTTACAATGAACAATGAGGAAGAAGAGTGAGAGAAGCAGTAGAAATGTGTTTTGTAGCTTGTAGGTAGTTTAATTCGATTAAAGAATTTTGATTCGATCCAAGTACTTTAATTCGATACCTACTCAGTACTTGAGCTAAATGTATCGATACCAAATATACTCGGATCGGAAGCAAAAGTATCGATACCTTACTCGTATTTACTTGAATCGAATCAGCCCTACATATAACGTATATTACTGAATTTTGGATTATGCGTGTTGCTAGCATACAGTTCCAGTGGATGTTTAAAGAAAAATCCTGTCCGACCACTACACTTGTGAGCAGCATTCGTTGAGACACATTCATCGAATGGACTCAATTTGTCGGACACCCCTAATGGATTTTTACTGTGTCAAAATTTTAAAACACTTTTTAGATGAAATAGATTTTTTTGGCATATTCCGCGTTCTAGGGCGGTATACTGAGGGTTGCAACCCCTTTAGCCGCCCACGCAAGAGGAGTGAGAATCGACTTAAATTAAAACCCACTATTGATCAAAGACGCGAGCCACTATACTTCGGCCGGTCAAGAAGGAATGTTCCGATCTTTTTTTCAAATTCATATGTATAAGAATAATTCAAAAGATCAGAGACCTTACAAAGAACTTAAATTCGCAAAAAACAAAGTCCACCGTTTATCGCTACTTAATGTAATTAGACTCATATCTGGTCAGCTTCTATCTCGAACATTAAAAATAATTAAATGTCATTTTCAAGCACATATTTATCAGCAAAAAAAAAATTGTTCAAAAATATATTTGTTATTGTTAAAAACATTACATATTTATTTCCATATTTAGTTTCAAAATGAAGTCAATAAAAATAAATACACAACCGACCAGAGGACAGTAGCGTATCATTATTATTGTGAGTGAGTTAGTCGACCACTTTGACCTGCACATCGTTTCCAAGCGATAAGATTTATTATCGTTGTCCAATAAGAATTTGCCGGGTTATCTTTTTAAATTCAATTGATGCCGTTTTTGTTGTTAACGTGATTTATTTTATCAAGTGGACGACGAGAGCGATTCTTTTCGGGCTTGACAATAACATGATGTCTGTGTAGGCTGTAGGTACTGAACAGTTGCAATTGGAAGACAAATTTTTCTTGAAGCGACGCAGCGTCTCGAATGGTCTCCCGTGCGATGCTATTCAGTTATGGGAATGAATGACTAGATATGGCTAGATGTTCAAAATTATTCAATCATATAATGGCATAATCATAGTATGGGTCACAATTGAGTCTTTTTTTTATTTTGTAAGACGGGCGACCGGTAGCGCAGTGTGTTGAGGCATCAGTCTCATGTTTGACTACCGGCGTTTCGGGTTCGAATCCCGTCCACGACGACGTTCGTGGCCATGGATATGCAGGAGGTGCATGCTAGCAACTGCTTTCTCCGAAACCAGTTTATGCCGTCGAAACGTCAACTGGGCCACATGGAACAGTTGACGCGCTATGCCCCACAAGGGGTTAGGGCAATTGAGAGAGAGAAATATTAAAACATTTGTTTGATTTTTACCAAATTTCATATTTTAGAACATATTGGCTGCGATTATCATTTAATTTGAGAGTTCTGGTTATCGTCGTTTCCGAGGTATTGAATTTTTGGTCATGTGAGGCGGGGAATTTTCAAGAAAAATGTAAATGCCTGTAGCAGCTAAAGAGTTAAGATTTCGACAAAATGTCCCTTATTATTTTTTTATTGGAAATTGTATGAGGAATCATGTGGCACTGCCCGTGTGCGGTCATTACGGGACACCCTGTATTATACATACATATATTTTACTATACCTACAAATTAAACATTCTTCGATTCTACAAAAACCATTTTTCTTAAAAGAGGTCATGTGTTACATGCACAACCGCTATTGCATATTTTGATAATGGCTCAATGCAGTTCAATGTGAATTATTACAAATTATTTCAAACTACTTTTCTCCTTCCGGTACTTCTTCGATTCATTGTGTATGGATGCCTTCTATCAGAACCGCGCACAGACAGAATAGATGAAGTGTTAAATTTTTTGTCGATTGCCCTCACACGGTACTTTCATTCGCGGTTTAAAAAAGTTGATGCTAAGAGTTGGTAGCGTGAGGTTCCCACTCGTAATACACTTGACGCTAATAAAGTTTAGGGTATAATTATGAAAAACGAATAGCTGCTCTTATACGTGATCTAATGGCTGGTCTGATGCGTGGTCTAATGCCTGGTCTAATGCGTGGTCAAGGAAACTTGGCTTGTCCTCTTAGCCAATTACTTAGCCAACATAGCTAAAAAGCTGAGGAATTAATCAGAATTAGCTTTAATGTTTTCATTCTAAGTTTAAACTGGTTTAATAATGTTGTTAATGAAAAACCCTTAACGACAGGGAAATCGCTCTATGCGCCTTCATTTATATTGAGGGTGCTTTCGACAATACTGGCTACAGTAGTATATCCAGAGCACTTGAGCTCAGGGATATACCTTCAGCCACCATCATGTGGATCGCCGCCATGCTTCGCGGGCGCGAAATCTACTCATCATTGGGGGGTACCTCAATTTGTGTTAACGCTGTTAAGGGATGCCCTCAGGGTGGCGTCCTTTCCCCACTTCTCTGGTCACTTGTCGTAGATGAGCTGCTCGCTAGGCTCTGTGATTGTGGTTATCATGCTATCGGATACGCCGATGATATAACCATAATTATAAGAGGAAAGTTTGACACAACCGTCACGGAGGTGATGGGTGCGGCACTCGATCTAGTCCTTCGCTGGTGCACTGAAGTTGGCCTGAGCGTTAACCCACAGAAAACCGTCTTGGTTCCATTCACCCGGAAGAAAAATCTTAGTTTAAGCCCGGTTAGCCTAGGCAACACGACACTTGTGTTCTCCACCGAAGTGAAGTATCTAGGCATCACGTTGGACTCGAGGCTCAACTGGAGCAAACACGTTGAGACTGTTATTATCAAGGCCACTCGGATCATGTGGGCTTGCAGGTCTCTCTTTGGAAAAACCTGGGGTCTCACCCCTAAAATGACTGAGTTGTTATATTCTATGCTGGTGCAACCAGCTGTGACATATGCTGCGCTCGTATGGTGGCCCAAAACGCAGCAGCGTTGCACCATACAGTTGTGTAGCAAATTACAACGTCTTGCATGCCTTGGTATGACAGGATCCATTCGTACATGTCCCACCTCGGCCATTGAGGCAATTGTTGGACTGACACCACTACACATTTTCATTCAGGAATCTGCGGCTCTAAGTGCACTCCGAGTGCATCTAACATATGATACTCATGTGTTCAAACAGGGCCACAGGAGTATTTTGGAGCGGATTCCTGGCTTGGCGATCTGCTCGAGATTAGATTACATGACTACGGAACTCTGCTTCGGTAGGAAATTCTCGGTCTCTATCCCTAGTCAATCGGAATGGGATATTTGCAATATCTGTACTGACCCCGGGTGTATCATGCCATAATGGGTCGAAAACGGGACAAGGTGTTGGCGTTGGGGTCTTTGGACCGAACACCAGGATCTCAATCGCTATGGGCACTTGGCCCAGCGTTTTCCAAGCTGAGATCCATGCAATTGAGGTTTGCGCCAGGGAAATTGTGTTCAAGAAGCTCACTGGCGCTAACATCATTATTTGCTCTGACAGTCAGGCAGCTATTAAGGCTCTTTCTTCACATAAGTCCTCATCGAAACTAATGAAAGAGTGTTTTGATACCCTTCAATGTCTTGCAAACTCTAACCGGGTCACTCTTTGTTGGGTACCTGGGCATCGGGGCATTCATGGCAACGAAGCTGCAGATGAACTTGCTAGGCAGGGCTCATCGGGGAAATTTTTCGGACCTGATCCCTACTGCGGTCTAAGCTGGGCCACAGCCAGGGCGCTGGTGAGGGATTGGTCTGCGGGCGAAAGGCTGCGGCACTGGAATAATCTCCCGGGACTACGACAGTCCAAAGATCTTATCAACCCCTACGGTCTCACAGAAGCCAGCCGATTGGGCAGAGCTGACCTGAGACTGGTCGTTGGTTTCCTCACGGGTCACCACTGGGTGAGATATCACTTAAACAAAATGGGCCTGTCCACTGAGACGGAATGCCGACTTTGCCTGGAGGATATTGAGTCCACCAAACACCTTCTCTGTGAATGCCCCGCGGTAGCTCGCGCCAGATTCATGTTTCTTGGAGATTCCATCGTGAGCTCCGCTGTCATTAAGAGTACTGCTACAAAGGACCTACTGGCCTTTATCAGGTTGGTTGAGGGACTTTTGGATTAGTTAAGGCTATTATGGCACAATCGATCTTATGGTCGCAGTGCCTACCAGCTGCGTACCTTAGCCTGCCTTTATTTATTATTTATTTATTTATTAATAATGTTTTGAAACTGTTTGATGATTTTTTCTCAGAACGCTTTCGATTCATATTCATAAAACCATGAATAGGGGAAATGAATCAGAAATATTTTCCGATCAATTTCCCCTATTAAAAATTCGTAAAGGGTTTTTTTTCGTTTTGCCAGTTTACTCTTCACAAGTTGTGTCACTTCTTATATAAACAGCGTGAAGTCGTGTTTTTGTCTTGTGTCTTATTTGTTTCTAAAAGTCTGACGTCGCCCGTCAGTTAATTCTGTGTGGAAATTTCCATAAAAAGGGTTATATTCTTATTTAAAGTTTGGAATCGGAATATCATCAGCTGTCAGCTGGTCAATTCTTCAAGAAGATGACAACTGGAAATTATGTCGTTCAGCAGACAAACTACGATTCGGGAAATTGGATATGAAACAAATCGGAAACATGTTTAATTTTCTGAACGCATCCATTGACAATAATTCCAATGACCTCCACGAACCCGCATACTCATTTACATTTCAATTCCCATAAACCATCCATTAATTTGATCTCTTTTCAAATATTTCGCAAAAGTCAACAATTAGCTATAAGGGGATCGTTACGAAAACATGCATAATCGACGCAATCATAAACGCAATAAGCATTGGTGCATGACCGGATACAGTCGAGCAATATGTCGGCACTCAATGCTAAGGTAATGCACGTTTCACATGACTGACAATTTTTTCAAATAGCAAACATGTATTGTACGTAATGGTTTTTAATTAACCGTGATTAAAAAGATTGTTGAACTCAAGTTCGGAAAAAGATAAAACATTAGACGAGCGTTGTTTTTTACTTTTGCAATAATTATAGTCTTGGACTTCAATAAGTAGATGAGTTTTATTTAGTGAAAGTTGTTGCACATACACTCCCGATCATTAGAATAGGTCCACTCGAAATTTGGCTATATTTCGGAAAGAACTAACGGCATATTCTTGAAATTGCATGATATTATACACAGTAGCCTACTTGTTCATTTTATTATAAGTGGTATCAAATCCAACGTCCCGTTAGGATTTAATTGGCAGTTTTTAGAAAATCACCAGAAAAAGAACGATCATTAGGATAGGTCCACCTAACCAGATATGTGTGTAGAGGGACACCTCAGGGAGGCATCTCCCCGTTGCTCATCAATAAAATGCTAGCTAGGCTTGGCAGAGAAGGGGTTAAAGTGGTCGCGTACGCGCATGATGTGGCAATCGTAGTGTCAGGGATGTGCCTCTCCGTGATTAGTCAAATCATGGAAAGGGCCCTGGGTATGGTGAGCACCTGGGCTACAAGCTGTGGCCTGGGCGTCAACCCAGATAAAACTGAACTGATGCTATTTACCACAAAAAACCAAAGTACCACATTTTACCCTTCCTAAACTAAACGGACAGCTACTTCAATTATCGCCCAGCGCAAAGTACTTAGGTGTCATTCTAGACATGAAGCTCAGCTGGAAGTTAAACATTGAAGAACGGGTAAAGAAGGCCTGCATAGCCTTCTACGCCTGTAAGAAAACCTTCGGAAGGAGGTGGGGCCTTAAGCCAAATATGGTCCTTTGGATGTACACGGCAGTAGTCCGTCCAATTCTTACATATGGATCGTTGGTCTGGTGGCCAGCGCTTGCTAAAAGATATAACATCACAAAACTTGGCAGGGTGCAAAGAACGGCATGTCTTGGTACCACAGGTGCCATGCGAACATGCCCAAGGGAAGCGCTAAACGTGATCCTGCACCTTCCACCTATCGACCTCTTTATCAAACAATTGGCGGCGGGCAGTGCAGTCGGGCTCGAAGAGTCGGGAGGCTGGACTGCTAAACCGTACGGCCATAGGGACATTCTAAACCAGTTGCCACAGGATGTGGCCAAGGTGAATACCGACTGCACCGTGCCCTTCTCTGCCAAATTCCCAACCAGATCTGAATGGGGAGAAGGCGAGGTGGTCTAGGATTTTGACATGACGATTTTCACCGACGGGTCCAAAATGGACTGCGACGTCGGTGCAGGGATATTTTCTGATGCACTAAATATTTCGGAGTGTTACCGCCTCCCAGATCATGCCAGCATCTTTGAGGCGGAAACCCTCGCAATCATGAAACCTTGTCACACTCTCAGAGACATACCAGATAACCACAGCATCGCCATTTGCTCGGACAGCCAGGCCGCTATCAAGGCACTGAACTCGGTAAGTGCATCCTCCAAGCTTGTCGATCGATGTGGCGCGGAGTTAGCTCGTCTTAGCAGACGGCTCAATATTACCTTGCTCTGGGTTCCTGGTCACAGGAACATAGAGGGTAATGACGACCTGGCCAGAAGGGGCGCCGCCCTTGATAGATTTCAAGCAGAGCCTGTTTGCATTCCGCTGTTGACTGTTAAGCGCAATATATCCAACCACTACCTCAAGGCTGCGGATTCCAAATGGCGGAATCTGCACACCTGCACCGTATCAAGAAAGATATGGCCCTCCTATGACAGAAAGAGAACATCGGAGCTTATGACCAAATCGCGCAGAGATGTCGCCAGGCTCACGGTAATTATCACGGGGCATTGGCCTATAGGGGATCACGCAGTCAGGCTCGGTATCCCCTACAACACGCATTGCCGAAGTTGCGATAATGAAGAGGAGAAAGAAACCCTCACTCACTTTCTATGCGAATGCCCAGGCCTTGCTAGGACCAGACATCGTATACATTGGGCAAGGCCTCTCTTGACAACCTAAATACTACTTCCTTAACTCCTCCGGTTGGATCTAGGCAGCATCCCCTGTATTTTCCGACTATCAGCTAACAACAAATTTTCACGAAGTTTGTGGCTTCAAAACGGCGCCTCTTGCGCTAGTTGGGCTATGGTAAGGTTTTGCCTAAGCCTTATACCAACCAGGATAGGTCCACTTGGCAATTTTGTTAATTAGTCGAAAAAAAGGATAACTCAGAAAATATTTAGTAATACATTTTAAATTTTAGAGTATAATGGAACGTGTTCAAGTTGGTTGGTACAGTTATCTCAATTAGATACGAGTCACGAAAAAGGAATTTCATAAAAGGAGGTAATGAATATAGAAGCTTTGAAGGAAAAAGGACACTAAAGACATAATATTGCGAAACGATTTGGTAGAATCCATCTAGTGAGAAATATTTTTATTGTTGATCTCAATAATTGTGGAAAAAATCAAACGGGTCGCTTTTCTCGGACTTCTATGATATTTCTAACGGGAGAAGAAGAATTCAGAGGATATCGACTGTTCAGTTAGGCAATGAGAAACAACTGATTGTGCGGTAACATACGCGCTCCCATGGGGAAATAATGTGCGCACTTGTGAAGAGCGTTTACTTTAATTTAATTTTTACCAACCACATGTTTCATGTAATTTTCCCCGAAAATCGTTTGCGCGCGTTTAGGTTAAACGAAACCACTCACGTAACCCCCTTCCAGCTTTCTGTAGACTAATTTGCCGTTTCTTCGAAAAAAGGATTACCGTTCAAAATCTCTTTTATTTTTTGTTTTTTCCTTTGCCATTTGGACTTCAGATTCGCAATCAGCGACCCAAAAAATCTTCTACCAGCTTTTTCCAGCAAGATTGGCCGTGTTTTTTGAGAAAAAAAGGGGTTGCCGCTGAGAAACTCCTTTCTTTTTTTGATTTTTTGCATTTCTGACTTCAGATTCGCAATCATCGACCCCCTATCAGTTTTTTTCCAGCAAGATTGGCCGTTTTTATAAAAAAAATGTTGCCATTTTGGACCCCCCATTTGGTTTTTTACCATTTGATTCGCAATCGCCGACCCCAAAACCCCGCAATCCATCATCGGCCACGACCACCCACAACACAATAAAAGAGAAAAAGCTTCAATCCACCTAACATCAATAAAATCCAATTGAAAATTTACTCCACTTCATTCTACACCACAATATAGCGTAGCGACATCGTATATACGAGGGCCGTCCGATAAGTACTTAGCCTACAAAAGAAAAACGAAAATTTTGGAAAAGTCGCGATTTATTTCTCAACATAGTCTCCTTTTAGCTCGATACACTTGGCCCAGCGATGCTCCAACTTCTTTAACCCGTCTGAAAAATACGTTTTCTCGAGGTCTGCAAAGTAGGCCTCCGTGGCGGCGATGACCTCCTCATTCGACTCAAATTTCTGCCCGGCGAGTGACTTTTCCAAGTTTGGAAACAAAAACAAGTCGCAAGGGGCCAAATCTGGAGAATACGGTGGATGGGGCAGCAGTTCGTAGCCCAATTCGACCAATTTGGCCGTGGCGACGGCGGAGGTGTGAGCCGGTGCGTTGTCATGGTGGAAGAGCACTTTTTTCTTCGTCAAATGGAGCCATTTTTTCTGCAATTCGGCGTCGAATCGGCCCAATAATTCGGCATAATAGAGCCCTGTGACCGTTTTGCCCTTCTCCAGGTAGTCGATGTAGATCACACCTTGTGAATCCCAGAAAACGGTGGCCATCACCTTTCCGGCCGATAGGACAGTCTTCGCCTTCTTCGGAGCACGTTCGCTGAGTGGAGTCCACTGTTTCGACTGTTCCTTGGTCTCTGGTGTGTGCCAGTGGATCCATGTTTCGTCGACGGTCACGAAACGACGCAGAAACTCCTTCGGATTGCGCTTAAACAGCGTCAAACACTGCTCTGAAGTGATCTCATGGTTGCGCTTGTTGTCCGGAGTGAGCAAACGCGGCATCCATCGCGCCGACAGCTTTCTCATGCCCAAAATTTCATGCAGGACATTGGGGAATAGGTAAACGATCTGATCATGCTCCGCTACTGTCAAATGGAACTATTAAACCTATTCACTGTTCATTTTTCAACTGCTCCGACTCCGATCTGGGTTCGTTTTCATGCTCCGACACTGATCATTTTTCCACCTGATCATTTTTCGATTGCGGAGTAGGTCGACCTAGTCCGGTGTACGGAGTAGGTTAAAAAGAGCCCAACATTAGCCGTATGTACAATATTTACTAAATTCGAATAGCATTATACCATACACTATGCGATCCGTCGTCCGATCGATTGGCCGATGAATTGCCACAAAATATCTGCCGATCACTACTGCACACACACTGTATGATTTTCGTGCGATGCGATAACGAATGACAATTCAAAAAGTAGGAGTGATGTCAAGTTAGCCCCTCCAATTCAACAAAAATTGAATTTAACTATTCGTATCGTTTGTTGGTCATATGAAAACATTTGTTGGTCGCGAATTAGTAAATTAAAGGCAAATTAATTTTTTTTAGGTTAAGTAAGCCCCTCCTCACAAAAAAAATCCCTAAAAAATGACGTTACGAACGAACCTAAACTTGCAAAATTCTGAATTGAAATCGTTTGGTTGTTTGTTAACAGTCATCCGTTAGCCAGCGTCCAGGAAGGATGTTGAAGTGGCTGTTATTAATTTGCTACGCTTTCTTGATGTCCTGCTCAATTTGCTCCCCCTGGATATTTTTGCTAAGCAGGTGGCCTCGAACGTAGCCATTCGTCTTCGGGAAACTGGACAGTTGACTATGGCAGCCACGGGACACTCGTCTGTTCTTAGCAGCTTGGATTTTCCTGCGGTGACGGATTACACTCTTCCCAAGTATCTGTTCGGTAAGAATTTTGTAAGCCAAATTCCCTCACGGGACGAGTGGGAAGCCAACACTTTCCAGGAGTCTAATGCTGTAAGTTTATACACTGATGGTTCTAAGACGGATAAAGGAGTGGGAGTGGGGGTATACTCGGACAAGTTGAATTTAAACTTGTCACTACATCTCCCTGACTTTTGCAGCGTTCTTCAGGCAGAGATTGCGGCTATTTGGGAGGTTCTCATATGGCTCGGGCGTAATGTCATAGCTGCTAAGGATATTATCATTTTTACGGATAGTCAGCCGGCGATTAAGTCCCTTGAATCTGTGATTACAAACTCAAAGATTGTTGCCGCATGCCGCACCTGCATCCTGGAGATGGGAAATTTTTTTTAACATCTCCCTCTGTTGGATTCCGGCCCATAGTGGCTTCGATGGAAATTGCAAAGCAGATGAACTAGTTAGAAGAGGCTCTATTGGGGGGACCGGGTTTAGTCACTGCCATCTCGGGTGGTCTTTATCAGCCTGTAAAGTGTTGATGAACAATGTCGCGTTGAGTGCTGCCAACACAAGGTGGAGTAATGGTAGCACTTGTACTGTTACTAGGCTACTTTGGCCTAGGATCGATCCCAAACGCTCTGAGGAGCTGCTGGCGTTGAATAGACGTAATCTACAGACTCTTGTGGGGGTGATTACAGGGCACTGTCTGATCGGTGAACATGCTAGGAGATTGGGGTTTCCACACAATGACCTCTGTAGAAGTTGCGAGGATGAGGATGTGGAGGAGAGTACCTTTCATCTGTTATGGGAGTGTCATGCCCTGGCTAGAAGAAGAAGGATTACGCTGGGGTCTTTCTACTTTGGCGATCTGGACGACCTTAAGGATGTTAGCATCGGCCGGCTCCAGCGCTTTATCAACAGCTCAGGCTGGTTCAATGAATAGGTAGGACTCGGGTTGTGGAGTCGATGGTGGTATCACAAAGGACCCAGTGGTGGTCTACGTGTGCTGTGAGTATCACGGCAGCCCTTTTAACCTAACCTAACCTAATTTGCTACGCAGTAGCCTACATACCTATTTGTGCAAACTAGTTAACACTTCCCTTCGTGAAAATTTGTTAGCGATCGATCGTCATAGACAGATCGCACGAAAATTACACTAAAATATCGGCAGATAAAAATTAATCGACCGATCGGTGCGATTTCCACATACACAGGCCGATTCGTCGGCCGATATCGATATCGGGCGACGGATCGGCCGTTTCGATCGCTACGTGTATGGCACGTTTAAGACCCACCATGCACGCAGCGATCGATCGGCCGATCCGTCGCCCGATATCGGCCTGTATAAGCGCCTATCGTTGACGATTTTTTTGACAGTTCCATATCACTTTGATCAGCTGATATTTTGTGACGATCCATCGGCCGATCGAACTCGAGCACGAGCCTAGTACAAACAAATGTCCTCTGAATAGCTCAAGTCACACACACACACTTCACATAAACGTGAAGAAAACCAGTCCACTTGTACCATGTTCGACAGTGTATGATGACACTAAGAAAAAAGTCTCAATAAACGAATTTGGAATTTGGTTCATTTGATATGCTGTACAGCAAACAGTCCTGAATCGATTGGCACTATTTTATGTTCGGTGAAATAAAATAATCAGCGGCTCCTCTATCAAATAGAGGGCGGCTTTTCCTCTGACACTGATTCAAACATTTCGCAGAATCGTAATCATAATAAGAGGGTTGCAATCACTCACTCGCTGTGTCACTGGCATTAGAGCATATTCTAGTACGAAACATAACAAAGCATGCAACTTACCATGTATGTGGATCCTGTCGCCTCATTGTAGAACTCCTGCGTATCCGGGATTGAAAAATGCATTGCGGAAGGGCATAAAACGTCGTCGTTGCTTCTGTTAAGGCAAGCCCCTGTTCATAAGACTCCTGTCACCACTCCCGCGGTCCGATGCAATGGTCGATTCTCCTCGTCACTCCTCTGGCACAAGCAACTATCCCTTATTGTTATTTGAGCCGTTGTCGTTGCAGTGCGTCTGTGTCTGGGCGCACTTCACAATTCATTCAACCCGTGACTCGTTGTTGTTCACGACGACGACGAGACCCCTTTTCTGCATAATTTATCCACTCGCTGGACGAGCGACAGGCACGTAAACAATACAACGACACTCGATGCAATATTCCGTGACTATTCTTTCTTCGCCAAAGCCAATCGACCGAATGCGGCGAGGAACAAATGGCAAATTATTCATTCGTTGCGCAGCACTTTCATTTTCGAATTCAATTCACTAATTGGTCGATTGGGATGCAATTTGGTGCCACCACCGATTTGCGCGAGAGACAAGACAATTTCCACTGACTCGCTGAATGAATTGGGCAAATAAAAAAAAAAGAATCGACGCACTTGGATCGCTCGCAGGGAAACGTTCTCTTGCTCCTGCTATTTTTTCTATATTTTATTTTACTTCTTCAATTTATTTTGAATGATTTAAATGGAAGTCACCCCGCGTCCCACTTACACAAACATTTCTGTCGTATCATTCACAAGTAGTTGCACACTCTGGATTTCTCAATTTTCTTAATGGATGTACACTTATAGCGTACGGTTTCGTTTGTTGTATTTATTTATTGAACAAGCAACAAGACAACGGGCAAACGGAATTTGTGTCTGGCACGGAACAATTAGTGGGTACGGGTACGGGAACTACGACACCAATTGGAACGTCCGATTCGAAACCTGCAACACGAATGTTAACTTGTTGGTAACTTGAACGGCACTGAGATGTTTCAAGTAGAGTTGGCCTGAGATCTAGCGATTGTGTAGCGGTTCGCGGCCACAAAATTCAACAATATCGGAAAAAATGAAAAATGGAAAAAGACAAAAACACCCGAACAACGAAATCCGCTGTCCAATCGACTGCAGTAGACAAGAAGAATTTGACAGTTTACAATATTCCCGCAGCCTACGCGAAGACTCTCTCTCTCTCGTGGGATGGACAATTTCCCAGTATCCCTCATGGTTTACGTTTATAACGTGGAAGCAAAACAAGTATTCACTAGATCGTATTAGGGTTAGTACTAATTCGTGATGTGTGCATACCGACCGGTACTAAATATGACAAATGTCAGATGTTAGATTGTCACTTTGTTTTGAAGAATATTTTAGAAGTAGCGAGAGCCATAGGGTTCTTGATAAAGCTGGACATTCAAGGACGGTCCAATGCCAAATTTTCACTGGTCGAAGCCAAAATTTCCCCGGTCGATGTATGGATTTGACAGGAAAATTTCGGCTTCGACCAGGGAAAATTTGGTTTTGGACCGTCCGTGAATGTCCATTATAAAAGCGCTTTTAAACAAACCATACACACAGCGATCGATCGGCCGATCCGTCGCACGAAATCGATATCGGCCGATGGATCGGTCTGTGTATGCACTTATCGTTGACGATTTTTTTGACAGTTCCATATAATTTTGATCAGCTGATATTTTGTGGCGATCCATCGGCCGATCGATCGGGCGACGGATCGCAAATGTATGGCGGCGATATGATTTTCATGCGATGCGAAAACGGACGACAAGTCAAAAAATAGAAGGCGATTTGACTAAATCGTTTTAGTGTTAGTACTTGTTGGTGGAGTGCTTATACCGACTATACGGAGAGGTACTTCTTCTTCTTCTTTCTCCGTTGACAGCACAGATATAAATTTTCCGGCAGAAAAAGACTTTTGCCCGTGATCACGCACTGCTTTCCTGAAATTGCAAACAAAGCAAACGCTGAACAAAAAAAAACAACATCAAAGGAAACGTCAACCACAGAATCAACATTAGCGATGACAGCAACTAGTCCCAATTTTTTTAGTCCAGTCGTGCATCGCAAGTAGAGATAAGCCAAGACCAAAACTAACTAAACCGATACGTTTATATCGTCGAGAGTTGATCGATTTAGTTAGATCTCGAAGATAGTCCCGCGATATAAACGTAGTGAATACAACCTAGATTAATTTTTATTTACTATTTGGATTTTTGTGGTATTTTCATACACTACATACTTGATATTTCAATTGCAAAGCCATTTAAATCATTAGAATCCTCCAAATTCCATCATTTAATAATGTGTCATTCACTTGCGATAATGTGTGCGTTCAGAAGGAACTGAGCAACTTCCGCTCAGCGAACATGTTCAGAACGAGCGGGTTCAGAAGTGACCGAGCAACTTCTGCTCGGGTGAGCATGATCAAATTTCACCGAGCAAGAAATATTTCTGCTCACTGATCAGTGCTCACTGCTCAGGTTCTTCTTCTTCTTTTCAACCTCACGCTCATGTTGCGATTTTTGACTTTTGACAGTTGTCAAATTGGGTTTGTTGTGTTTAGGTTGTGTTTTCTTGGTGTTTTCGCCGTTTCTGTTTTGTTTTATCGTTTTTTTGGGATTTTCATCATGGACAGCGTGGGATTCATGTACAATATTTTCCACTTTTCGGCACTTGACGTCTAAAATTGTCATCGTCAGCTTTCAGCTGGTCGATTTGTCAGCTGGTGAAGTAGCGTTCAGCAGGTGCAGACTCCAAACCGAGCTGCTCCGGAGCTGATCGCGAGCAGTTGCGGAGCTACTCGCGAGCGGTTTCTGCTCTTTTGCCACCTTCTGAACGCACTCAATCACATACACCATCCAATCAATCGTCACCGACGTATCGCAACAAAATCGCATTAAAATATCGGCAGATACAAATTGATCGGCCGATCGGTGCGATTTCCACATACACAGGTCGATCCGTCGGCCGATATTGATATCGAGCGACGGATCGGCTGATTAATCGTTGCGTGTATGGTACGTTTTAAGGGGATTCATGCTCACGTCGTAAACGTTGTATTTGTCGTAAGGCTGTAAACTTCTGTCATTTTACTATGGAGATGACAGAAGTTTACGACGAATACGGCGTTCACGACATATACGACAGAGAGCGTGAATCTCCCTAGTGTAGTAGATAGCTTTCCACCGAAACACCCCAATTTTAAACCGATTTTCCCGCCCAGCACCATTTGGCATTTCAACAAACGCCATAGACATGGTGCTGCCAACATGACCAGACTCTCCCCCTGCATTGGTCATTCCCGGTGTTGGAATGAACCTTCGGTGAAGTTTGAAAATCTCGTCATTTCATTTTTTCAATTTTTGAACATTTCCGTGTAATTTATTTCAAAATACTCCGTATTTCGTGTTCGCCTATCGGCCACTTACCGTGTCGAATTTTTGTTAGTGCACAGACACGACGTGAAGGCGATAAAAGTGAAAAGTTATTTTCAAACTTGAATTTCAAATGACTGACGTTTCGTAGAAAGAAAAATGGTGGGCGCCCCATACATTCTGTAGATTTTGACACACGGACGTTGAATATCCGATTGGCGTTAGATTTCGTCGTTAGGTAAATTGTGTAAAAAGGTGTTTTGTAACGAGCTTCATCAGTTGTAGCAAAGAGGCGTGAGAATGGGAAAGTGGCGATGGCGGAAAAAGGAACATAATTATTTATTGGGTTTGAATTTGAATTGATCGAGGCTGGAAGCGAATTTGACATCGGTGTATTCCGCCAAAAATGCAATGGGCTGGCCAATAGTTTGGATGTTATCATCGTTGGTTGGTTTTAATGAGCCGGGCAGCATGGAGCAAGTGTTTTATACTAGAAAAACTTGCACCGGGTAGCGATTAGAAAAATTAGGCAATCGACAAAAGTAATGACAGTTGATATGCATAATCTCGTTGGGTTGCTGCGGCAATAAACGACCTTCTAAACTCAACTGCGTTTTGTCAAAATAACAATAATTTGCTGCATAACAAAATAAGACAATTTGATCCGTTGAATTAATACTACGGTTCTCTCACTTCTTATCAAGTATTCCCCTTTCCGGTCGACCGTTTTTACGAAATTATGGTAACTGTGAGGTGGTATGGTCAGTACCAGGCACGTCCCGCCTTCACTCCATTACTGTTTACGAATCAATGTACTCATTTAGCCGGGTCAACTAGAGGTCGGCTAGAAAACAACTGTTCGAATATAGCCATAGCAGCAATCGCACTTGCGACCTCCCGCTTGGTCGAGCTACCGCGGCCGCTCTTTTATTATCCGCCTCCCTCAATTTATTAGCCTCAGAACCATAACCTTACCCCCAAATATTCACTATAAAACTGGATTACTCGCTTGGCTACATAAAAGAAAATATAATCAAGTAATTTCTCTTACAGATCGGGAATGGCCAATGTGACATCCGCATCCTCATCAGCCATGAGCTCCTCACCTCTATTACCATCTGATATCAATTTTGAGGATATAATTTCGGCCAATAGCATCTTCTCTGACTCCACAGCCGATGATACAATCGTGCCCAGTCCTACTGCCGACATAGCCCTCGCAAAAGATACGGACGATGCACCCGAATTAGAAACCACCTCCATAACTAGGACTCCAACAACGACCGCCGAGCAACAATCACTACAGCAAAAGGTTGTAAGTTTGACGAAAATCGTCCCAAAAAGTACCACGCCGACCACAACATCTGCGAAGCTAGTGTCAACCGTGAAGGGACCTAATCCGGGGCAAGTGGTTCTCATACAGGGTCCGTCCGGGCCGGTTCCAATTCGAATCGCCAACTCGGCCACGGCGACAGTCACTAAACCGGCCGGAACTACGACCACGACTGCCGGAATGTCTATTACGTCAACGAAAGATAGTCCCACAAATAAAAATGCACCGGTGACAATTCAGGTACTTAAAATGTCTGACGGTACTCTAGTGCAATTGAAGAACAACAAAACGTTAAATCTGACAAACCTTACAAACATTTCGCACCTGAATGTTGGCGGTGGCAAGCCGGTTATTGTGAAAACAACGAATGGACCGAAGACAGTTATCGGGACGCAGGCAAAACCTGGTTCGGTAAGTAATCCTTGCTCCTAATCCGAAAAAAAAATATTTTTATCAAACTAATATTTTTCTTCTATCCCTTTTCCTCCAGGGAGCGCCTGTACTGAAATCCATCACTTTGGCCGAAGCCCAAAAAGCTGGATTTATAAAACCCAAATCATTGGATTTGGCATCTGTGGCAAAGCTACAGAAGATGATGCCCACATCGACGGCATCGCCTACTACGGCAGCCACAACGTCCGCTTCAGGTAGCAGCCCTAGTGTGGCGACAAAAGAAGTGACGATCAAATCGGAAACTGATGGTTCAACAAAGAAAATTGTTGTTCCTCAACATATGCTTAAAGTACAGTCGGCGGCCGGAAATCTGCAGGCGATTCAAATACCCGGTAAACCTGGTGTACAATATGTGAGAGTGGTTTCTTCGTCGGGGGGATCTGGAACAAAAGTGGTCGTTAAGAAAGAGCCGAGCCCGACAAAATTGCAACTTACCCCAAAGCTGATTATCAATTCGAGCGGCAAGATATCTAGTTCGAATGCGTCGCTTGAATCGAAACCGAATCTGGTAAGTTTATATGTAGTTGATTTATTATTTAAAGTTTACTTAAATGCATTTCTCGGGCCGAGAAGAACTGCCTTTTTTCATTTCCCCGTGTTTGAGATAGGATCAAAATTCGCTTGCCCGAGCACTACGGTCGATATACCATTGTATATTCTTTGCAGGCAAATGATTTTTCAATGTGACCTACCAGAGAATGTAAGGCAGTATCTACAGACCTCCCTTTCCAATAGGCGTGCTGTGAAGTGGACAAGAGGCGAGCTGGAATGCTGGTTCGTTTCTAGGACCTTTAGTAAGGTCGATGAAAGGCTGATAGGTCGGAGATCAGTTGGGCGCACGTGCGAGCATTTTCCTGGTTTTGGAATAAAGACAACTCTAACCTCCGTCCACAGTCGTGGAATGTGTACCAAATCCAAGCATGCCTTAAAAATAGATGCAATCCAAGGGTACACTATATCCGCCGTATGTTGCAAGTCCGCCGGGATAATGCCATCCAGTCCAGCGGACTTAAACGATTCAAAGCTGGAAATCGCCCATAAGATCTTTTCCTCAGTAAGAACAGATGAGGAGCCCCCGGAGGTTGTTGAGTACATCGGGGCGTTCGTAGACACGGTATCAGTCGAGCTATCTGGAAAGTGCGTATCTAGCAAAAGTTTACTAGTTTCCTCACTCGTTACTGTCCAAGATCCGTCCTGCTTACGTAGAAAACCTGGCATAGGCGGATTTGTAGATAAGATCTTGCGAAGCCTAGAGGTCTCACTTGATTCTTCTATGCGCTCACAAAAGAGCCGCCATGAACTGCGTTTAGCTAATCTTACTTCCTTTTTGTAAGCACTAAGGTCCTTTTTGTATGTTAACCAATCTGAATTTAGTCTAGAAGATTTCGCCTTGTTAAAGCTTCTCCTGCAAGCCACGCGTAAATCTGAAATCTGGGTGCTCCACCAGATTGGCTTTTTATTGCCTGATTGTCTACTGACAGGGCAGGACCTTGATACGGCTTCATTCAAAGCACCAGTTAGAGTTCAAACCATATCATCCAATTTTTCCTTGCTGCGTGGCTGGGACGGTAATGGCGGCAGCACCATTGAGACGGTTTCTCCGTATCTGTGCCAGTCCGTTCTTTTTCGAATTAAAATGACCGATTTCGGTTCCACTCGTTCGTCCAGAGAAAATTGGAGATACCGATGATCGGAAAAGGAGTGATCCGACGAAACTCTCCAATCCCGTACCATATGCTGAATATCCTCGGACACAAGTGATAAGTCTAAGACTTCTTGCCTATTCATAGTAATAAAGGTAGGCTCACAGCCTACGTTACAGATCAGGAGATTTGAGCTTATTAGAAATTCGAACAGCAGTTCTCCTCGCTCATTTGTATCGGAACTACCCCATATTGTATGGTGTGCATTGGAGTCGCATCCACAAATAAGACCATTTTTTTGTGTTTTGGCAAATGCTATAGCATCTCTCAAGTTATTCGGCGGTAGGGTGCCTGTATAGTCATGTGGTAGGTATGCTGAGACAATCCAGTATCGCCTATCCCCAAATTCCAGTCACACCACAACAGAATCCTTGTCACTAAATGTCGAAATCAGAAAAGCATTAAGCGTTTTCCTTACAAGAATACACGACCGGGGTATTCCCTGGTCTTTAACATAAAAAAGTGTGTAATCCGGAGACGCCAGGCCCCTCACAAGGTCGCCAGCAACCCAGGGCTCCTGTATCAATGCTATATCTTCCCCACTGTGCGCCAAGCGAAGAAGAAGAGCCGCTGATGCTGCTTTGGAATGGTGAAGATTAATTTGCACAAAACTAATCATCGCTGCTGTGATGGTTTAGTGCGGAGCCGTTCCTCAGGTGACACCACTCGTCGCAGCAGTTGCATCTCACTGACGTTGCATGGGGTGCAGTTCTCTATTGCATACGCAACAGATCTATGGACCTGGTTTGCTTTCAATGCCGGCGCGGATAAGTAGTATTGAGAGCAGTTACGCCGAGATGTGTTGCTCCCAATAAACACAAATGAAACCGGAAAATAGAGGGCTACGCCCGCAATCCGAGGGTTTTGTAGTGTCCCATGCCAATAGGAGGTGAACTGTCCTACTCTTGGAGATACTTAACCATTCATGTTAAGACGATATTGCAAATTGCAAGTTTGCATAAAAAATATTGAAAATAAATTGTTTGAATAATTATAGAAAGTAGAGTCAGCGACCAGCGACCCCCTTCCCCTGCTCCCTCCTCTCCTACCAATCATTACCCTTTCGAAAATGGTTAACTCCAATTCGCTCTACGGAAAACAATATGCAAGTATGTTGTACTCGTAGTACTAGTATGTAGTACAAGAGACCTGTTATGTGAATTTTTTGTATAGACGATATCAAAATGACCAAATCTAAATGAATGTACTACTGTTAAATATTACGTGACTATTACGAAATTTGGGGATATTATTGCACATGGTGTTGATTATCGTCGGCCATCAATATTTTCGACCTCGGATGAGTTTGAGAAATGCAGGGGTGTGCTAACTGTAACTATAGAAATATACTATTATTAACCTATTTTGAGAAGATATCAAAATTCCATAATTTTGTTGTTTTCTGTGCTAGTTGAAAGCCATCCTCCTGTATGTTTTCATATTTCTAAGTGTAACGATCTCAAAATGGTAAGGGGGGTGGGACAAATTATGATCTCATATTTCCCCTCTGCCTCTTTTTCCCTTTCTTCAAATTTGATGAAGACGCCAAAAATGGAATGTACTCGGTAGTACTTTTCTCATAATACCCCACTTGCCCATATCAGATGAAAAAAAATGTTGACCTTGATTTCCCCTCTATGGGGACCTCCCCTTAAAGCAGCAACCCACCTACCTCCCACCTTAAACTTCTCTCCCCTACCACTCCTATACCACCAATCTCCACCTTTTCAGAAATAGTTAACTCCAATTCACTTTACGAAAAACAATAAACAATATTCAAGTATGCAGTACTAGTATGTAGCCGGTTATGTGCATTTTTTGTATGGATGATATCAAAATGTCAAAATTGAAATGAATGTACTATTATTAAATATTATGTGATTGTAATGAAACTTGAAGGTATTATTGCCTATGATGTTGGTTATCATTGGCCATCAATATTTTTGACCTCGGGTGCGCTTAAGGGGTGCAGGGGTGTGCTAACTGCAACTATAGAAATGTACTATTATTAACCTTTTCTGACGAAATTTCAAAATTCTATTAATCTAGGTTTTCTACGCTAGTAAAATGGCGCTTTTCTGTAAATTTTCATATTTCTAAGTATAACTGTCTCGAAATGCAAGGGGGGGGGGGGGGCACACTCGGATGACATATTTTCCCCTCTCCCTCTTTTCCCGTTTCTTCGAATTTGAAAAAAATTCCAAAAATGGAATGTACCCGACGGTACCTTTCTTATGATACTCCACTTGCCTGTACCAAACGAAAAAAACATTTCGGCCTTCATTTCCCCTCCCTTAAAGTTGACCTATTACGACGATTCGCTTTCTCCGGCGAATTATAGTAATTTTACACATTCCTACAAAATTTCATGTATGTAGCTTCAGCCGTTCGTGAGATATTCCATGGACAGACGGACAGACAGACATTTGACCGATTTCATAAGGGCTTTGTTTTTACTACAAAACCCTAAAAACGAATACAAGCATGTAACACATTGACACACATCCTTCTTGCATTGAACTGATTTTGCAGCTCTTGGTCGCTCCAGTGTTTAGAACCGGCTGCCGCAAGAACGCCAGTGCATTGGTCACCCCCAATCAAAAGATAACCATATTGGTGGGTTTAATTTCAAGTTCAAAAAGGTCCTTTTCTCCAGACCAAAGGGCTCAGAATGCAGTAGTAGTGCATTCACCTCATGATATTCGGCCACTTGCATCCAGCCACCATCATCATCGTCATCGTGGCGCGATAGCCCGACGTTGGGCCTTGGCCACCATCACTTAGCTATAATTATTCAACCATTGTAGCAATTATCACGCACAATAATCTTACACAGAATGCATATCACACATTTAACTGTATATCTAGTTTCATCCCCTTCCCACTACAATACCCCTCAAACACACCACATTAATTACATACCCCAAACACACTACTACTTGATCCTACATATAAATCCCATGTCTCATTCTCGTACATGCTAACGAATCTCCTTTAGAACCATGTCACTTGCCTGATCGCTTTTTTGATCAGTCGCTTTTTTCTGTCGCTTTTTATACCTCCCAATAAACATTTTCATGTTAAAAAATATTTGTAAGTGGAGACTGGCGTTCTGAAGCACCTCACTGAGAACGCTAACTAACTCGAAATAGCAATGGCAACCTCATCCGCATACGCAATCACCTTGCAGCAGAAGAGTGAGTTAACCACTAAATTTCAAAGAAGGGGGAATAAAACGCCGCCTGTGTCTCTTATTACTCGTCCATGCATGGCCACTTTCGGTTTCCATTGGCTGAAATTGTCCATTATGGTTATTAATGGACAATTTCAGCCCATGGAATAAACCGTTATTTCTCAGCAAGTACGGCCTCTAGCGGCAAGGTTGGGGTACCTATGGAGAGGTAGCGACCGCAGCTATCACGCACTGAAATCCCGTTCAGACAGCTTAATTTCATGGTGCCCAGTTGACCTGTGCAGGTATACCGCTCCTGTATACTGGAACGCATGTGGCCACCCCAAGAGTAACAATGCTTGAAGCTTTTTTCACTATTTAAAAAAATCTTACTACAATTATCTATATCTATAAAATTCTAAATAAACTAATGTTTGCTAATACGAGTACATTACTCTATTTCTAGCATCTCATGTCAACGGTTCCAACCCTTCGTAAAATTCAAGATATTCCAACATCGAAACTGGCATCAACCAATCAAACGGATCCGAATGATCGAACAACTGCTGGCGGCGGTACAACACAACTCTTACAAATCAAAAAAGTCAATCACACAAATCTGAAAAGCAACGCCGAGCCACCGGTAGTTCTAAACGCACAAATTGCCAGTGGTACTTATGGTAAAACGGCTTCGATATCATTACAACCAATCATTCGCAAGCCACTATCAATGGAACAGTCCCATGCCACGACGATATCCGACGATTCGTTCCGACCAAAACTGTATAGCACACTAAAAAGTCCCACGCAACAACACATAAGGCTGAAAACTACGCCAGAGTTCACGGACGAACAAATCGCTGCAATGTTTGCAAGACGTTCACCCACACCGGAGGCGTTACGACGAAAACATTGCAATTGTACGAAATCGCAATGTTTGAAATTGTATTGTGATTGTTTTGCTAACGGTGAATTTTGTCATGATTGCAATTGTAAGGAGTGTTTCAATAATCTAGAATATGAGGAGGAGCGGCAAAAGGCTATCAAGATATGTTTGGAGCGTAATCCGAATGCATTCAAGTAAGTGAAATAGGGCTATTATGAGTCACAGATTGTGATTAGTGGTCATTAAAATAAAAACGTATAACAGGATTGAGGATCAAGCATTCTTGAACGTCTGCTTGGTTCACACGTGAACGTTGAGCCAAGTACCGCACATTGAAAAGCACCAACAACAAAAATATACCTTTCTGTTCTTACATGGCCAACATGAATTCACGAGCATTTTAGTCGTTGCGTGATCTACCTCGTGTTTCCTTTTTCATTGTTACTTTTTTGTACAAAATGAATTGACCGGCCAATCAATTTCGCTATACAATGCTGAGATTTCCCTTCTTTTTTGGATTTGACATCAATAGCCTCTCTTCAGTAGTACAATGAATATTTCGACCCATGTTTACCTAAAATGCGTTTGTTATTTCCTCACAATTATCTTGTATCAACAAATAACCGTCCGGGCGACGCTTCATGGTTCCTGCCTTGGCTAATATGGTTTTACCGCTGTAGCGTATGGAGCGCAACACATTCTTCACTGGATCCCGGCCACTCGAGTTAGCGATCGCGGTAGAGCTTCTGGTGATATTCTTCTAGAGATAAAAACGAACTGTTTATGTATGCGATTTGTAACTGTTAACTCAAACATTATCGTAAACTTTAGGCCCGAGCCAGGCGTAAATCTACTAATCGTGCCGGTTTACCTGAACTGCAAAGGGTTTACGCCCTCACCAGAAAACAGCCTTGGTTTGATCAACAGTGTTCGCGGGCAAGGCGGCGATCTATGGCCTACTTAAACCTTTTCCGAAAGTTCAACGTAAATCTCTTCAAGGTTTGTCATATAGAAGCCAATAAAAATTATAAGAAACTATGCCAATTGAAGTCGAAAACGTACTGGAAGGAGACAGCGATTGCTCTTAGTGGTGTGTGTGATGGTAAAATTGTTTGGCCAAGGCCAAGAAAATGTAGGATGCAAGGCGAACTTGCACGATTTGTATGTACATTTTATTATTCGGAGAGGTTGAAGTTCAGACTGTCCTTCCGCCTCCCTGATTACTGTAGTGTGTTCCAGCCGGAGGTTACAGCTATCTACGAAGCTATATCATGGCTGGAGCGTAATGTAATTTCAGCTAGTGATGAATAATTTATATAGATAGTCAATCGGTGATTAAATCGCTGGATTCTACTGTAACTTACTCGAAGATACTTGCAGAATGTCGTGCCTTAATTCCACTGATGGGAAGCTCTCTCAACACTTTGTTGGATTCCGCGACACAGTGTCTTTGACGGCAACTGTAGGGCTGATGCACTGGCTTGCGAGGGTACTACTAGTGAGGTCAGTGGTAGTTTTCGAAACCTCCACCCTTGGCTCTTATTACTTCACCAATCTGGACGACTTGAAGCAGGTGAGTGCGGGTCAGATTAAAAGTTTCTTTGTTCGCTCCGAATGGTTCGCGGATTAAGTACTGGTCGGAAGGGCTCTCTGTTGAGTCCATTTTAGTGGCATCACAACAGACCCAGCGGTGGTCTATGTGTGCTCCGTATGTCGGAGCACCCCTATAACCTAACCTATGCTCATTTCAGCGGATACCTGACACCGCTTCAGTCTTCATTGACATACAGCTATGCTTTAAACAATATATCAGTTCACCTTCTAGATGCTGAAATAACAGACGATGACATTATAAGGGTGTTGCTGAGAACTATAAATCGTAAAGCGCCAGGAGAAGATAGGATCCCAAATGAGTTTTGGGAATATGGCCCTAACAAATTAGTCGCAGTATTAGCAAAATTTTTCAACACGATTTTAGGAGAAGGCGAAGTTCAAAATGCTTTCAAGCGCTCAATAATATTTCATCATCATCATCATCGTGGCGCGACAGCCCGACGTCGGGCCTTGGCCGCCTGGATCATTGTCCTCCAATTATCTCGGTCACGTGACCGCGTCCTCCAATTTTGGGAGCCCAGCAGCTGCGCGGCGTCCACACCTACTGAGCTCTCCCAACGAGATCTCGGTCGTCCTCGCAGTCTCGCTCCGTCGACTCGTTCTGCATTCATTACTCTCTTAGGCATGCGATCATCGTCCATTCTTTGTACATGCCCTGCCCATTGAAGTCGTTGTAGTTTGACGATTTTCGAGACTTGCAGCTCATCGTACATTTCATGCAACTCATGGTTGTACCGGATGCGCCATCCATCTCGATCGCAAACAGCCCCGAAAATTCGCCGTAGAACCTTACGTTCGAAAGTGTCTAGCATGTTTTCGGAGGCTTGAGTTAGGGTCCATGCTTCGCAGCCATAGCATAGCACTGGTCGTATAATGGTTTTGTACACGCGGAGCTTCGTGTTTCTGTGCACATGTTTCGATTTCATTATGGGGAGAACCGAGAAAAAAGTCTTATTAGCTAACTGTATCCGTCGCTTGATTTCGTCAGTTTCGTTGGCGTCCCTTGACAGGTTGCAACCCAGGTAAATGAAGTTGTTCATGAACTCGATGTTGAGGTCCCCCACATTGATGCTTGGTTGTGCAGGTGTCCTTGTCACCGATTGCTTCATTATTTTAGTTTTACCCTCGTTAATACGTAATCCAACTTCCTTTGCAGCGGTATCAAGCGTATGCAGAAGTTCTTCTGCGTCGGCCAATCTTCGGGACATGATGTTGATGTCGTCGGCGTACGCTGCTAATTGTGTCGACTTGATGAGTAGCGTCTTGCTGTTGTCCATATTCATGGCCCGAATAACGTATTCCAGTGCTAGGTTGAAGAGCGTCGGAGCCAGTCCATCGCCCTGTTTCAAACCAGTGCGTGTTTCAAATAGATCAGTAAGTCTATTCTGGATCCTGACTTGTGAGACGGAGTTGGTCATCGTCATCTTTGTCAGTCGCACTAATTTTGCTGGTATACCAAATTGCAGCATGATGTTGTACAGTACTCCACGATCGATACTGTCGTATGCCTGCTTGAAGTCGACAAAGATTTGGTATACGTTTACGTTGTATTCCCAGCACCTCTGGAGTATCAGTTTGACTGAGAAGAGCTGATCGGTTGTAGAGCGACCAGGTCTGAAACCGCTTTGATATTCGCCAATGACTCGTTCTGCGTACGGTTTTATTCTATTTTCCAGAATTTTCGTCAAAATTTTATAGGACGTACAAACTAGTGAGATGCCCCTGTAATTCTCACACCGCAATTTATCTCCCTTTTTATGAATTGGACAGATGATGCTTCTGCGCCAATCGTCTGGGATCTCCTCGTTCTCCCATACTCGCAGGAGTAATTGATGTATGGCATCAACTAGACTCGTTCCACCGAATCTTAGCAGTTCAGCTGGAATCTCGTCAGCGCCCGGCGCTTTATTTCGTTTTAGTGACCGCAACGCGAGATCAACTTCCTCTACTGTCGGTGGTTGAATGGTTGGGCCTAGATCAACAATACCGTCGAGAGCTTCCTGTGTGGGGATGTTAGATGGTCGGTTTAGAAGTTCTTCAAAATAAGAGGCCCATCGTTTGTTAATACCATCGGTGTCGCTGATGATGTTTCCATCCTTGTCCTTACAAAGGCTAGTCCTGGGTTGGTAGCCGTTCTTAATTGTATTTACTAGTTTGTACGCTTGTCTGGTGTTCCTATTAGCTAAGTTTTCGTTTATGTTCAGCAACTGCTCGTCAAAGTATTTACGTTTCTTACGTCTAATTATTCTATTCGATATTCGCCGTAGCTCGTCATATTTTTCTCTTCTGGCTCTGGTTCCTCGTTGAATCCATTGTCTGTAGGCCTCGTTTTTCGCGTCAAGTGAATTTTTGCATTCTTCGTCGAACTAGTCATTTCGCGCTCGCCGGGCTTTATATCCCACGACCTTCTCTGCGACATCCTTGATGGTACCCTTGAGTTCTTCCCAGAACCCATGGACGCCTGTGTTGCTGATGTTGTGTAGCATAGGTGATAGTTTTTCCTCAAGGGCGGTAGTATACGCCACCGCTGTAGCATCACTCAAGAGCTTATCAACCGCAAAGATTTTGGGAGGGCTGATTCTTGACTGGTGCACTGAGGAAATTCTACATCTGTAGGTCGTCTTCACCAAGTGATGATCTGAGTCGCAGTTTGCTCCTCGATAGGAGCGGACATCCATGACACTAGACGCCCATCTCCTGCAAATGAGGACGTGGTCAATTTGGTTGACGGTATGTGCGTCTGGAGACTTCCAGGTCTGCTTGTGAATGCGTCGATGCGGGAAAAACGTAGAGCTTACGACTAGATTCCTGCTGCAGGCGAAGTCGATAAGTCGCTGGCCGTTATCGTTACATTCTTCATGGAGGCTGTGGCCTCCAGTGGTCCCCCGATGCCAGCTTTCATTCCCGACTTTCGCGTTAAAGTCTCCCAGCAGCAATTTGACGTCGTTTGTTGGAAGTGAGTCGAAGAGAGTTTCAAGGCGGGCGTAGAACTCGTCTTTTACTGCGTCTTCTTTAACTTCAGTGGGGGCATGCACATTGATGAGCCAGAGATTGAAGAATCGAGTCTTGATGCGAATCGCACACAGCCGTTCATTTATGGGTTTGAAGTCAGTAATATGCGGTTTGAGGTGATTGTTCACTATAAATGCTACTCCAAACTCCTTGCGGCCCGATGGTTTGCCACTTGTAAAAATTGTGTGCGATTTCTTGTCATTAATCTCGCTGCCAAGCCAATTTGTTTCCTGGACTGCAGTAATGCTCAGTTTGTACTTTTCGACCTGTTGAAGGAGGGCCTTCTCGGCCCCCGGTTTGTTCAGGGAGCGTACATTCCAGGATCCGAAAGAATAATCCTTTATTCGTTTGCGTGGTCGTCGTTGTTGATCCGTCCAATCCGAGGCTTTTGTTCCAGGTTTCTTGACATGGAGTGGTTTTTACAAGGACGAGTTGTCAGCACGTCGCTTAACCCCATTCAGGGGATGGCCTCGGAGATAGCTGCTTCAGATGGTTTAATAAACGTGCTGGAGCCCACACAACTATGTAGCAGGTCCAACTACGCAAGTCATTCCATCCTACTAGACCTGAGACGCTTAGATGTTCGTCAGCCATTCAAGCTACAGCTATCTGCCTTTTCCAAACTGTCTTATCGCTAAGACATTGGCCGTCTGCGAATTGATACACTGCCGTTACCAGGGGGCGCCCACGCGGAGGACTAGGGAAAAGGTCTTTGCCCCCCAATAATATTTCCTTTGCCTAAAATGGGAGACCCTAGAATAGCTGAGAACTACCGTGGAATTAGTTTCATCAATACGATATGTAAGCTGTTAACAGGAGTTATTTTACACCGACTGGAACTATATTGCAACGAGAAAGGCATTTTGACTAAATGTCAAGCCGGATTTCGCCCAGGATTCTCCACCGAACAGCACATATTCACTTTGTTTAGCATAGTAATATACTTCCGAAAGAGAAACAAAAAGGTCTATGCCGCATTCATCGATTTTCGATCAGCATTTTACAATATCAATCGGCGGGCACTTGTATATAAGCTCAGTCTCTATGGTATATCAACAAAAATTCTGAATTTCCTGACAGAATTTTACTCGGGAACGAAGGCGTTATACAGGGTGGGCCAAATACAAGTTTCTTTCTAAAAATGCAATAAAATGAACAAAATTATATTTTTTCCATGTATTATGGCTTCATTAGTAAGAGCAAACATTCCCATTATTGATGAAACACAACTTCGTTCAAGTGCCTGCCTCGGCTGGCTTCGCAGTAGCGCATTCTGTCATTCCAATTTTCCAAGACCATGTCAATGGTTTCGGGCTGTAGCTCACGGATTGCTTGGATGATATTGGCCTTAAGTGCTGGATTGTTGGCATAATATCGGTCCTTCGCGGTTCCCCAGAAAAAAAAGTTCAAAGGGGTAAAATCGCAGTTCCGAGGCGGCCAATTGACTTCGCCAAGACGGCTGATAACACGATTTGGGAATTTGGTGCGTAAAAGATCGATTGTGGCATAGGCTGTGTGGCATGGCGCGCCATCCTGCATCAACCAGAGGTCGTCCAAATCCATGTCTTCAATTTCAGTAAAAAAAGTCGGATAACATGGCTCTGTAACGTTCACCGTTGACCGAAACGGTGTTCCCAACCTCATTTTCGAAGAAAAATGGTCCAATGATGCCACCACTTCACAATGCGCACCAAACTGTCACTCTCTGTGGATGCCTTGGCTTCTCGACAATAACGTGCGGGTTTTCCGAGCCCCAGATGCGGCAATTTTGTTTGTTAACGTAGCCTCCGCGATGAAAATGCACCTCGTCAGAAAAGATGATTTTTTGCCCAAAATCGTTGTCGAATTCAAGCTGCTCTAAGACCCAAACTGCGAAGGGATAACGAAGCAAATGGCCGTGCGCCTTCAATTGCTGAGTCAATTTTAAGCGAATAATCCGAGATCTTTGTGCATAATTCTCCTCAGGGTAGTGCGTGAAATGTTGACCTTTTGAGATCGATGGCGAGTTGATGTTCGTGGAGTGAGTCTCACACTCTCGGCTACAGCAGCCACATTCTCGTCTGTGCGCACCGTACGACAACGGGGACCATGAGTGTTGTCCACTAGCATGCCAGTCTCACGAACTTTTTGCACAAACTTGCGTACAGCAGGCGCGGTGGGTGCTTCATTTCGGCCAAAACTTCTTGTAAAAAAACGCACTGTTTGGGCTACACAGCACTCACTTTGGAAATAAGTTTTCAATATTTCCCAACGTTGTTCAAGTGTAAAGCGACTCATTTCGTTCTGCGGAGGTATGATACTGACTTTCTGTCAAGATTTCGAGCGGGAAACAGCTTTCACTGTCAAAATAACCTATGATTTAAAAAGAAACCACTAGATGGCCCACCCTGTATATTAATGACATTGTTGAATTTCTGCCTAGTGGTTTTTGGTGATATCGCCATCAAAATTTTGCTGTATTCCGATGACATCGTCATTTTAACCGACTCACCCTGCGGTTTACAAGCCATGCTTACCAAACTGGAAGAATATTGTGCGCTGTGGTCACTTGACGTCAATTTAAGCAAATCGAAGATACTTATTTTTGGAAGACGATTTGGACACGCCAGTAGAGAAAAAAGATGGAACTTTAATGGAGCTGCAGTCAAAGTCGTGAAAAAATATCAGTATCTAAGAGTAACACTCTTGCCAAATCTCAACATGTCGCGACATTTGGAAAGGAAACTAAAATCCTCGATGTGTGCAATAAATTACACCTGGAAAAGCATACTTGGGAACCAGCACTTTGCGGATAGCATAAAATATAGTGCTTATCTCGGTAGCTAGGTCGATTATGTTCTATGGAGTGTAAGCTTGGGGTTATGTGTAGAACGAAACGGTGGAGAAGTTGCTTAGATTCTATATAAAGAAAACCTTTCGGCTACCTAAGAACACTCCGAACTATTGATTCCACTCGAAACTGGGCTATCAACTTTGCATATCAGCACTCTAAAACTGCATTGCATATCTCTCTAATTGCCTTGACCCCTCCAGGGGCATGGGCGCGTCAACATCTCTAGCATTTCTATGCCTTGTTGACGTTTCAATAGCACATCTACTTTGTGCAGTTGCTAGCATGCACCTCCTATCCGCACCGTCTTTATACTGACAAGCTCGGAGCACTGTGAGAGTTCTATTAGAGAGATTTTGTAACAGACGGTTTGGTGGGCATCCGAAGATGCCCGTGGGGACGGAGCCTAAGGTAGCTTAATTGACCGTGAAGGTCGGGCTGTGCCATCTGGCGAAGAAAAAGGCTCCTCAACGAGCTAAGCAGCGGCCTATGCTTGCTGTACCTCAGTTCGGGAGACATGGGCGGGATTTTCGCCGCTCGTTGCCCCTGTCCTTTGCGTATTAACGAAAATTCATAGGCCTGGGGAAGACAACACAAACAAGGGAGGTAAAAATGGGGAATAAAAAAAATGAGGCGATAAGGATGGAATGGTTGGCGGACGGATCAGACGCCCAAGCGGTCGAATCTGGGTCCGGGTGTAATATGACCCTCAGCCTCTGGTTTCGTACCACCAACAGATCACTACTCATCAGGAGCTGCTTCGATCTGCCGGTGGGAGCAGCACTACCAGACCATAATATGGTTCATTACAGGTGGTTCATTACAATTTTATCTCCGATCTCTACATTAGTATCGTAGAGCGGTGACCGAACGATCACGGCCACCGAGCGCGACATTAGAACGGAAGTTTCTTCATACGAGAATTTATCACGAAATCTGCTATATTCTATATTGCAGAATATTGATGAACTGCAACACTTATGTTTCGTTGAAAAGGCTGTATCTAGCCGATCCAGCTCAAACTTTATAATTATTGTAAATATGCTCTTAAGTACAGAAAGGATTATGTTTGAATACACATGTTGAATACTCTGCAGACGAGCAGTATGCTCATGCACTTTTATTACATTTGTATTTAGCTATTTGATTTATTTTTATATTTTATTTTTGGTCTTTTAAAAGTTAATTAAATTATCTGTCTATCTCTATCTAGAGTGAGCGTTCTAGCGGGGCCATGACTGGCAATTGCAAGTGGTTGCCATCGTGTATCTACGCGTATAGCGGTTAGTGGTGATGGCATTTGGCAGAAAATTGCTTTGAAAGCCATTATGAGTCAATTGCTGGCCGCAATCCGTTATCTGCTAAGATCATCGTTGCACGACAGCCCGACGTCGGGCCTTCACGATAAGATAAGATAAAATATACGAGCTTCTGTCTCAGCAGGAAGGCACTGCGACCATAAAAATCTATTGTGCCGTAGCCCCTTAATCCAAAAGACCGTCCACCTTTCTAATAAAGGGCAGTAAGTCTTTAGCAGGAGACAGGAGTCAACCTGAAGTCTGCAGTGCTGATAGTAGCCTGCCTGAGGAGTGACATCCTAAAACGCACGATGGCGGGACATTCACACAAGATGTGTTTGGTTGTTTCCACGTCCTCCAGACAGAGACGGCATTCAGTCTCGCTGGACAGACTCATCTTGTTCAGGTGATATCTGGTGGTGATGGCCAGATAAGTACCCCACTAGGAGTCTTAGGTGGGTTCTACTCATTTGAGTAGTATCCTTGTGAATGAAGGGCAATATAAGCTCCTTTGATTGACGTAGCCCTGGAAGGTTATTCCAGTACTGATGACGCAATAGTGCAAACCAATCTGTGATCCGCAGCTTGGTCGAAGCCAGCCCAAAGCCACAGTAAGGTTGAGGTTCATGAAAACGACTGGATGATCCTTGTCTAGCAAGTTCATCCGCAGCCTCGTTCCTCTCAATGCCCTGGTGGCCTGGCACCCAACACAAGGAGACTCGGTTTTTGGTTGCCAACAGTTGAAGGAGTTCGTAACACCCCTTCACCAGTTTTGAAGAGACCTTATATGAGGAGAGCGCTTTTATAGCTGCTTGGCTGTCTGAGTGGATAGCAATGTAAGCGCCGCAAAGTCCAGTTTCCAAGATTACCCTGGCGCAGACCCAAATGGCGTGGATCTCGGCTTGAAAAACGCTGGGCGAGACTCCCATTGCGATCGAAATCCTGCTGTTGGGTCCAAAGACACCTGCACCAACACCCTGTTCTGTTTAAGACCCATCGGTGAACCACTTAATACGAGGGCGGTTCAAATATGATCGAGACAAACGCTGTAGATGGCGCGCCTGTATGTTTTGAAGGTCGCGGCTTGAGTATGTGATAGCTGGGTCACTTACGAATAGTGTGGTATAGTTTTCGTCGTCGCGAACGCACGTTTCACGCGCATGCTACGACCATGAGTGAACATCAAGTACCGACCGCCCTTGCGAAACGTATTGTCATTCGTTTTTTGGTGTGGGAAGGCGTTAAAAACACGGAAATTCTTCGGTGTTTGCGAAATCAGTTCGGTAGTGAGTGCCTGAGTAGGTCTGCTGTGTTTAAATGGGCCAAAGCGTTTAAAGATGGCCGCGAAACCGTCCGGAATGAGCCGCATGATCGTCGATCGCGAACCAGCATCACACCAGACAACATTCGCCGCGTAGAACAACTCATTTTGGAGGACCGTAGGATGAATGTTCGAAATATTTCAGCTTAAGTCGGCATTAGTATTGGTAGTGTAGAGTCTATCATTCACGAACACCTTCAATATCGCAAAATAACGGCGCGATGGGTTCCCAAACTGTTGAACTTCGAGCAAAAACTCATGCGGTTGGAAATTTGTCGCCGCTTGCTGACGCGATACGAGGCGGAGGGGGACGGTTTTTTGACGCGAATCCACTACAGACGAGACATGGGTACACTATGACACTCCCGAAAGCAAGGTGTCGTCTAAAGAGTGGAGGAAGAAGGAAGAAGGGGCGCCAGTCAAAGCGAAGACAACCAAGTCCACGGGTAAGGTTATGTGTACTGTATTCTGGGACCGGCGGGGAGTGCTGTACGTTGACTTCCTGCACACACAACGTTCCATCAATGCTGCATACTACTCTAACTTTCTGAAAACACACGTGAAACCCGCTTATCGCTCGAAACGGAAAAGCATTCCAGCGCGAAGTGCTATTCTTTTCCAGGATAACGCATGCCCTCATACCGCGCGTCTCACGCTCGATACAATATCAGAATTGGGGTGGGAGGTACTAGAACGCCCCCCCCCCCCCCCCCCCCACCTACAGTCCGGATTTATCACCCTGCGACTACCACTTGTTTGGACCACTGAAAAAAGCCCTCGGAGGTCAAAGATTCAACACCGACGACGAGGTAGAGGAGTTCGTGCGCACATGGCTGTCCAAGTTGCCCAAGGAATTCTTCGATACCGGCATCAAAAAACTTCCGGAGAGGTGGCAAAAATGTGTCACTAGTGAGGGGGGATTACCTAGAAAAACTGTAAATTTTTGTAAATATTTTCGATAATAAATAAATGTGTCAGAGCGTTTGTCTCGATCATATTTGAACGCACATCTAGGGTCTGGACAGGGTGTGCCATTTACCCATTCAGAGCGGTCAGGGATGAGGGCTGAAAATTTTCTGCCGAAGCAAGCTTCCGTGATCATGTAATCTGATCTCAAGCAGATCTGCACGTCAGGAATTTGATTCAGAATGCTCATGTGACCGCTTTCTTCACTACGCACGTCGGACGTTAAACGAAGTCTAAGAGCATTTAGAGCTGCTGATTCTTGAATGAATATATGCAACGGAGTAAGTCCAATAATCGCCTCCAGGGCTGGCGTAGGACAAGTGCGCATAGTGATGCCAGGCCGGCAAGGCGTTGAAGCTTATTGCACTTCAGTAAGACAGAAGATTATTGAGCTTTCGGCCACCACACAAGCGCTACGTAGCATGGTGTACGAGTATAACCACTCAATTATCTTTGGGGTGAGCCCCCATATACTCGTATTCACGATATCAACTGGCAGCGATGGGCCATTGTCTGTAGCAGCATTAGTACAAATGACAAGTGGTAATTAGTGACAAAACCGTTATTTCAAAGCCCTGCCAGATGTCTTCTTTAATTAAAAACCAAGTTTATCATCGTTTAGAAATTTGAAATATATTCGGCCTTTCTTGTAAATTGTTTCGGTGTATCTATTATTTGGATTATGGGTGTACTTACATTTGAAAAAGCCATCTTAGATATCTGTGCATGTAACTAATAGCAACGGTAACAAGAAAATAAAAAGATTTCAAAATTTCTATTTCACAAACCGCCGCACACAATCCATTTGAAAATGTAATTTTTAATTATGCATCAAACTTATATTCTACCAACTCTTGTTTATTTGCAGGCCAAAAATAACGAAGGCTAAAGATCAGAGCGATCTTCGACTACACAACAAAGGCTGCAATTGCAAACGTTCGGGATGTTTGAAAAATTATTGCGAATGCTACGAAGCGAAAATTGCATGTTCGTCGAATTGCAAATGTTTCGGTACGTTGTTTTTGTTTTTCACACTTTTTAATATTTATCGAACTATCCCCATTTCTAATGATCATTCATTAATCTTTCTCCGTGCTTGTTTCTTGGCTATTCTAGGTTGTCGTAACGTTGAAGATCGTTCAGAACGTGAACGTTTGGACGAGTCCGCCCAGGCGGCAGCTAATACCTCACACGTATCGGAACGTCCCCGACCACCAAAACGAACACATGATGAAATTGTCGAAAAACCGTCGATGAGTTCCAGCTCAACGTCGGCTCGTCTTCAAGACAGCGGCCAATCATCAAACAAACAACCGTACAACTTTATAACGCAAGACGTGGTCGATGCAACAATTCAATGTATGATCGCTCAAGCCGATGAATGCAAAAAGAACGGAATGGAAAGTGAAGTGGCCGAACGTATGATTATTGAGGAATTTGGTCGATGTCTTGTTGAAATCATTGATTTTTCAATTCGCAACATGGATAACTGAATACATTTATGTTAAAAATTGTAAACTTTTAGTTAATTTATAAACTATACTACTATTATTTTAAGGGGATCATGGAAAGTTTGAAACTTGTTGTGGTGCCGCGAAAAATAAAATAAACTTTTAACTTGACTATCATTTAAATGTAATTGCTAGGAAATTTCAAAGATTTGAAGGTATTGGAAGATTGTAAAAACAATAAAAAGGGAAAATTATTCATGATAAATTCAAACAAAAACTGTAAGAACTCTGACAAGTTGACAAACGTGTTTCGAAAAGCGACCAAGAATCGAAGATTGTAAATTTATTAGACTGGATCTTAATCACTAAAGAGGTCGCCTTTTGAAACATTGGAATGGATGGCATTAAAAAGTAGAAAATTAATTGATTTGATCTCCGTGATTTCAAGAACTGGGCCCCTATCATGTAATTCGATACAAATCGATTTGCTTTCGAAAGAATGGAAATGGTATCATGCAACTCGAAAACGAATTTATCCATTGCAATAATCATCGCGTATTCATTACGAAATGTTCCACTCGAAGCGAATACGCGACTAATTTTTAAAAATTGAAAATTTGTTTTCCAGTTACATAGTACCGTTTCCATCCGTTCGAAAGCAATTCGAATCGAATTGCATGATAGGGTCCCTGTTGCTAACGTGATATCTTCATTTCTTCTGAAAGTCTAAATTAAAATGCAAAAAGTATGTAGTTTTATTTGATCTAACATGCAATTCACTAAAGTGACTATTCTGTTGTAGTAATGTATTATATATATATATATTTGTATGTAAGATGACTGTAAAGATTTGCTTATCTATATATAATTAAAGTGTTTACTAAGAATAAATTGTCGAGTCCATAATTTTCATCCAAGTCTATGATAACTGGAGTGCGTTCCATAACACAGCTATAGTTGACTGTAGTTAGCCAGGCCCGCGTGGAAGGGGGGGGGGGGGGGGATCCATTGGGATTCTCTACCAAAGGATTTTTAAAAAGAATATAATTTTCATCCACTGGAAGTTGATATTTCTCGCTAAAATTTTTCATTGGCAATGAACAATTCTTAACGAAATTTTGATCATTTGAACATGGGGAAGACAAATGAAACCGGGGGCCCTATCATGTAATTCGATTTGTATCGAAAGATAATTCGACCATCGAATCCGATTCGATTGCAATTCCGTATCATGTAACTCGGTCGTATCGAATGAATTGCATTCCCTGATGCAATGTGAAAATTTCCCTGGAAACCACGAGGATTTTTCATAAATTAATATACGTTTGACAGTTGACTAAAATAATTTCAAGTACTCGTAACTTATCAGTCGGTAATGCAAATTAGTTCATTATCGCTTTTAATAGCTTGCCGGAAGAATTTTTGTGTCAAGTGATCCGTAATAATATTGCTTATTCGAATTGTGTCTAGTGTCTAAAATAGTAAAAAAATACACGAAGGATGTTCGGCATTGGAGAATATTTATCAGATGATGAAGAAGAACACGGCAATATACATAAATGTTGTTCGCAGAAGATTACGAGATGCATCAAATCCACTCCATCTGCCATCAAATTTGTAAGTACATAGTAGACGATCGAGTGTTGACTACCCTCATCGCGATTTCCTGCAGGACTGTAATTAGATTATAGATTTGGTATGTGCATTCACGGAATATTAATCCTGCCCGCAAAGATGATATTCAGGGTCGATAAACAACCATCATCGATGTTTGGGCTTGAAAATGGTACCAAGTAAGCCGCAAACCAAGTCATCAATTTCAAAAATCTTCAAGCATTCGCTTCCTATTGAAAATTTCGTATCAAATACATCGAGATTATTGCAATGGAGAAATTAGTTTTCGAGTTACATTGTACTATAGTATTTTCATCCTTTCGCAAACAATTCGAATCGAATCACATGATAGGACCCAAAACCAATTTTGCCTCGCGAAAGCTGGTGGGTCGAATAAGTTTGTTTGTACGCGCTAATTACCTCCGTGAATGCAAATACCAAATGTATAATCTAATTACAGTCCTGCAGGAAATCGCGATGAGGGTAGTCAACACTCGATCGTCTACTAAATTAAAATTAAATTATGACTAATAATTTCCACGTATAAATGACTCTGGATAGCCGCTTGAGCCATGGCTGATAACACCCTATCGGGCAACTGCTGAAGGAAGTCCAGAAGCTTACTTCAACAGAATATATAATACTTAATTAATAACGACTATTATTTATAATAATAACGAACACCATTATATATTTCAATATATTTTATTATTAGATTCAATATATTTTATAATCAGTTTGATGTTACTTTCGAAATTAAACATAATAACAAACAAATTAAAGATACATAACATACAAAAAAATCAATCAGTTTATGACAAAACTACAAACTATATTTTGCATCTGCCGAGAACAACGAGAACTCAATAACAACAATGAACAAAGCAAATGGCGGACCCAATGCGTTGAGTTCTGTTGCCAAAGCTCTCCATTCGTGAGCAGCAGAGAAACAATTTTCGATTGCAAATGTCAAATTTTCCCAAACAATCGAATTGTGTGATACGGAAATTTTCTAATCGAATCGAGTATTCGATGGCTTTCAAATAGGGAAATTCGATATCGATTTACACGATGCCACTTTGATCATTTCGATAGCTTTTTCAATCGAATCGAATTACGTGATAGGGCTCCGGAATATAGAGGGCTACGCCCGCAATTCGAGGGTTTTGTAGCACACGCTTATTTTGGTATCTAAATATGTATTGGCTCCCTGCTCTTCTTGGTACCACTCAGCTGAATAAAAACACCATAATTAAATGTCTTACCCATGATATAGTATCTTACATGCCAATTCACAAAAATACTGCATCTGTCACCTCTCAAAGTAATAGTTTTATTACGAGAAGCTGTAGATAGATATGTACATATGTATACGAGATAAACTGTCCTACTCTTCGAGATGCTTAACCATTCATGTTAAGACGACATTGTGTGCGTTCAGAAGGAACTGAGCAACTTCCGCTCAGCGAACATGTTCAGAACGAGCGGGTTCAGAAGTGACCGAGCAACTTACGCTCGGGTGATCATGATCAAATTTCACCGAGCAAGAAATATTTCTGCTCACTGATCAGTGCTCAGGTTCTTCTTCTTCTTTTTCAACCTCACGCTCATGTTGCGAGTTTCCGAGTTTTGACAGTTATCAAATTGGTTGTTGTGTTTTCGCCGTTTTCGGCTTCTAGTTCTTTGGTTTTCGGGTGCTTCTGAATTTGTTTTCACGTTGTTCGTGATTTTTGTAATGGACAGCGTGGGATTCATGTATTTTCCACTTTTCGGCACTTGACGTCTAAAATTGTCATCGTCAGCTTTCAGCTGGTCGATTTGTCAGCTGGTGAAGTAGCGTTCAGCAGGTGCAGACTCCAAACCGAGCAGATCCGGAGCTGCTCGCGAGCAGTTGCGGAGCTGCTCGCGAGCGGTTTATGCTCTTTTGCCACCTTCTGAACGCACTCATTGCAAATTGCAAACTTGTGTAACGGCTTCGAAATTCAGGGCGGCTGGGACAAATTACGGTCTAATATTTTTTCCTCCTCCACTGTTCCCCTTACTACAAATCTCAAGAAAATGCCAAAAATGGAATGTACTCAACAATACCTTTCTCACGACACCCCACTTGGCTATACCAGTGGATAAAAAAAATTGACCTTAATTTCGCCTCTATGTGGACCCCTCCCCCCCCCCCCCCCCCCCCCCCCCTCTTAAAGTTGGCCAATTACAACACAACGCTTTCTCCAGCAAATTATAGCATTTCTACACATTCTCGCCGAATTATGTGTGCAGCTTCAGCCGTTCGTAAGATATTCTATGAATAGACGGACAGACAGGTATTTGACCGATTTTGTAAAATTTAAGACACAAAACACTAAAAAAATTAATTGTGTGAATAGTTATTGTTAGTATCACCAATCACCAATCTTCACCCTTTCAAAGTTGGTTCATTAAACAACTGCAATTCGCACTACGAAAAACAACATGCAAGTAGTACACGCATTTCTATGCGTGAGGCCGGTAGGTGTATTTTTTGTATACTACTACTACTTTGCCTTAACCCCTAGCGGGGCATAGCGCGTCAACTACTCCTGCGCGCCATCGTACTCTGTTCTGGGCAATGGGGCGCAACTCCCCAAAAGACTTTCCCAGTACCTGACACTCCTTTGCCACAGATCGACGCCATGTGATTCGAGGACCCCCTCTTGGTCGGCCTTGGTTGGAAATGGGGTTCCATTTCATGGCATGCATAGCAATGCAGTTATCACTCTTTCGCAATGTGTGACCTATCCACTGCCATTTTCGCCTGCGTATCAATTCGTCGATTGGCATCTGACCCGTACGCCGACTTAGCTCTTCATTTGATATTGTTTCGGGCCAGAAAATTCTTAAAATTCGACGAAGACATGAGTTGACGAAAACTTGCAGCTTTCTGGTAACTCCTACGGAAACTTTCCATGTACTGCTCCCATACAAAAGCACTGATAGTACCAGGGAGCGAAACAGGCCCAGCTTGGTCTTGATGCTGAGATAACTGCCCTGCCAGATTTTGGACAGCATGCCGTATGCGCGTTTAGCCTGGTTGATACGACGAGCGATGTCCTGCTCCGTACCACCATTTTCGGCAACAATGCTACCCAGGTAGACGAAGTTTTCCATCTTCTCCACAGGCTGCCCATTAATATTGATGGCAATAGGTGTCGGATTTCTTTTTCGCAACGGCGGGCTAAGAACCTTGGTCTTGTTGGTATTAATCTTTAGCCCAACCTTGCTTGCCTCCCTCTCGAGATCTAACGCCATTGCGGACAGATCCATGATTTTGTGGGAGAGTAGGCATATGTCATCAGCGTAGTCAAGATGTTGTAGATAAGATGTCAAAGTCCATTGAATTCCCCTGTCGAGTCCGGATAGGGCTGCATGCAACACATCGCCGATCACAATGAGGAATAGGATCGGTGAGAAGATGCACCCCTGCCGAACTCCACTGCGAATCTCAAAGTCCCCCGACACCTTACCTTTATGCAGAACGCGACATTTCGCGCCGTCATAGGTTGCCTTAATAATAGCCACAAGCTTCTCAGGGATGCCTCTCCTGCGCAAGGCCGCCCATATAGAATACCGGTTCACACTATCGAAAGCCTTTTCGAAATCGATGAAAAGCAAGTGAAGCGGAGAATCGTATTCAGCGCATTGCTCGATGATGATTCGCAAGGTGTTAATGTGATCGACACAGGAGAATCCGGATCGAAAGCCAGCCTGCTCTTCATCAATTGTGCTTTCTAAGTGGGCCTTTAGTCTTTCCAGGACGATTTTAGCTATTATCTTGGCAACGGCAGGAAGCACACAAATGCCTCTCCAATTATTACAGTCTGTGAGGCTACCCTTCTTTGGAAGTTTGATGATCAAACCTTCCTTCCACTCAGTGGGAAAGGTCTCTGTATTCCACGCTTTATCAACAAGTGGGTGCAGCAAATCGGCAGTTACGCTTGGCGCTGCTTGATAAAGTTCGGCAGGGATGCCGTCAAGTCCGGCGGCCTTTCCTCGTTTTAGTGCAATAATTGCAGTGACTATTTCCTCTTTAGTCGGGGCAGTGGACCGTATACGCACATTTTGATGGTTAGCTAAATTATCTATATGAGGGGGAACTTCACCAGAGGTTACACGGTTCAAGACCGCGGCGAAGTGTTCTTTCCACCGCCTCATTTGATCTTCTTCCAAGATAAGTAGCTTTCCATCACTATCTTTCACCGGATGTTGGCAGGAGTTACGACCACCTGTAAACTCCTTGATGACACCGTATACGGCGTTTAAGTTGTTACTTCTAGCGGCTTCTTCTGCTGATGCTAAAAGAGAATTGGCATAAACTCTTTTATCGCGTCGCACACTACGCTGAACTTCTCGAGCTTTCTGACGGTAAAGGAGTTCGATGCTGCTTCGATTGTCGTCTGATGCTGCAGCCAAACGAACTTTCAGCTCCTTTCTTTCAACAATCCGCTGCCATGAAGCGTCGGACATCCAGGGCTTATTCCGGCAATCCGGGTTTGGACCAAGGATGGTATTTGCGCTATCAATGTACGCAGTTTTAATGGCATCCCAGTTTTCGTTTATGTCACTATCTGGGTGACTAGTTATCTCAGCCGCTTTTTGCGCAAGATGGTCATTATATTGTTGTAAGACAGCTGGATTTTTTAGTCGAGCGGTGTTGAATTTGCGGCGCCTGGATCTTTCGTCGCTGGGGCGACGCACGGCTGCAATACGCAATCGAACATTAGCGATCATAAGATAATGGTCTCTTCCCATCCCAATATCGGCACCCTTCTTGTTTCGCACGTCCAGGAGGCAACTCTTGAATCTTTTACTAATGGCAAAATGGTCGATCTGATTTTGTGTTCTGCGCCGATCAACAGAGGACCAACTGATTTTGTGGTGGTCCTTATGCTCAAACATAGTACCACCGATGAAGAGACTGTGAAAGTTGCAGAACTCTACAAATCTTTCACCGTTGTCATTACGATCACCAAGACCGTGTCTCCCCATCACATGTCTGAGCCCATAGTTATCAGCGCCAACTTTCGCATTCAAATCACCCATAACCATTATAATGTCACCTTTAGGTGTTCTGCTCTGAACGGCGTTTAGTTCTTCGTAGAAGGAGTCTTTTGCCAAGACATTGTCGGGTTCAGTAGGGGCAAAACATTGTATTATTGAGATGTTCCTCATTTTGGTCCGGAACCTGGCGGTCAAGACCCTGTCAGAGACCGGTTCCCAGGATAAGAGACAGTTTCGCGCGGCTCTGGTTAAAAGGAGCCCCACACCTGACTCACGGCGACTACCGGTAGCTTTACCGGAGTACAACATTACAGTGCTGCCCGTTGGAGAGATGAATTCTCCGCTGTTCCACCATCTTATCTCACTAACTGCTAAGATATTTAATTTGTACCTCAGAAATTCACTCTCTAATTGAAGAAATCGTGCTTTCTGGGGACCTTCTGATCCATTGTCCAGGAGAGTACGCACATTCCAGAATCCAATCTGTCATTGTACGATAGCTAAAAGTCGTAACCGTTGAGTCAGTCCTTATCCGAGGCATAGTTGACGATTTCGGATAGTGCAAGTTGCTGGCATACACATCCTGTCCTTTGATTGTCGGTTTTAACGACAGGCCCTCAAAGGGAAAGGTGGTGGTATTTTTTTCACACCCCACACCACAGGGGTACCTCAACCAAATCATCGCACCGCCATCACTGGCGGCTTGACGTTGGTTGGCAATGGTCAGTGACCACTGCCGTTCCAGGGGGCGCCCACGCGGAGGACTATGGAAGAGGAGATATTATTGCCTATGATGTTGATTATCATTAGCCATCAATATTTTTGACCTCAGATGTGCTTGAGGGGTGCAGGGGTGTGCTAACTGCAACTATAGGAATGTACAGTACTATTATTAACCTTTTTGGATGAGATTTAAAAATTTTACTATTTTTAGTTTTCTATGCTAGTGAAATGCCGCTTTTCTGTAAATTTTCATATGTCTAGCTATAACGGTCTCGAAATGCAAGGGGGGGGGACAAACTCGGACCACATATTTTCCCCTCTCCCTCTTTTCTCCTTTCTTCAAATTTGAAAAAAATTCCAAAAATGGAATGTACTCGACGGTATCTTCATTTCCCCTCTATGGGGAGCCCCCCTTAAAGTTGACCTATTACGACGCATCGCTTTCTCCAGAGAATTATAGTATTTCTACATATTTCCACCAAATTTCATGCATGTAGCTTCAGCAGTTCGTGAGATATTTCATGGACAGACAGACAGACGGACGCATGACCGATTTCATAATGTTCTATGAATTTGTCAATTTGTCATAAAGTGTTACATATTTTCATCGTGACAAAAGCAATATACCCTATACTAAAAGGGTAGGGTATAAATATAAATATCTCTCGTATTTTGCCAATACCAAACTATTCCAATACCAAACGATCCAAATGTACTTTTAATTTGGATTTCTGCCCTTTTTCAATTTCTTTCGAGTGCCACTGTGACCTAACAGTTAAGGGGCGAATGCATTTTTACATACTCTATTAACAGTGCCGTGGCTAGCAGCATCAGTTTGGGAATTTGAATTTTTTTTAAACGATAATGGATATTCGAAGGTTTTTGTGCAAAAAACCGCGCCTAGATGATGAGAATGTAAGTACTTAAATGCTATATTTCACTATAGGGGGATTCATGCTCACGTCGTAAACCTCGTATCTGTCGTAATGTTGTAAAGTTCTGTCATTTTACTGTGGAGATGATAGAAGTTTACGACGAATACGAAGTATACGATATTTACGACAGGGAGCGTGAATCCCCCTTACATGTAAATTCTAAAGCATTACAGTGATAACTCCCATCGGCGAGAATCCATGGCCCCAGTCTTTTTGTCCGGCTGCGGGAAGGATTGAAAAATGTTTGGTATTGTTTGTTAGGCAGCCCCCACACAAGAGTGATGCGCTACGCGATGCAATACACGCCACAACAACTCGATATGTAAGCCATATGTAATTATCGCTTCGTTTGTTTGAGTTTCGTATCGCGTATTGCGTGTGCCACGCATCGTGCGTCGCCGCATTCTGATGTGGGGGACATATTCTCGCCACCTGCAAGCGCGAATGTATTTTAGCTCGGCTCCATAAAAAACGCACGAGTTAGGCTTAAATTACTTTGCCGTGTGAACCGGATGAGTCGCATGAGCATATACATTGAGTGCGTTCAGAAGGTGGCAAAAGAGCAGAAACCGCTCGCGAGCAGCTCCGGAGCTGCTCGGTTTGGAGTCTGCACCTTCTGAACGCTACTTCACCAGCTGACAAATCGACCAGCTGAAAGCTGACGATGACAATTTTAGACTTCAAGTGCCGAAAAGTGGAAAATACATGAATCCCACGCTGTCCATTACAAAAATCACGAACAACGTGAAAACAAATTCAGAAGCACCCGAAAACCAAAGAACTAGAAGCCGAAAACGGCGAAAACACAACAACCAATTTGATAACTGTCAAAACTCGGAAACTCGCAACATGAGCGTGAGGTTGAAAAAGAAGAAGAAGAACCTGAGCACTGAGCACTGATCAGTGAGCAGAAATATTTCTTGCTCGGTGAAATTTGATCATGATCACCCGAGCGGAAGTTGCTCAGTCACTTCTGAACCCGCTCGTTCTGAACATGTTCGCTGAGCGGAAGTTGCTCAGTTCCTTCTGAACGCACACATTGGCGACCAACAACAAAGTAGATGGTTGTGGCGCGAAAGTATGCTGTTCATCCGGTTCGTAGGGCCAATGTAAATGAAGCCTTAATAGAAAGGAACGACACACATGAATGGTTTAGTATAACGGGGAATCACCGATTCCATCGCAATCAACAACGCACAAATCTGTGGAACTTATATGTATAGTGAAATTTCTCAATAGCGGACATCCACGGGACCAACAATTTTGTCCGCTAATCAGAGGTGTCCGCTTATTCGTGAGGATATTCTTTCCTATTTTTAGCGGTTTGTATTTTAGTAAAAGTAAAACCCTTAAAAAACCGCTTTGATGTCTGTCTGTCCGTCTGTCAGTTTTTCCAGAGATTATTATCTCTGGAACGACAGAAGCTACATTCATCGAATTTGGTAGTTGTAGTTAGTCCACTTTGCGATAGAGGTGAAATGAGGGTCAAACTTTTTTTTTTTATAGAACTCAGCCATGTGGGATATCATATGAAAGGGGACATTCAGTGTATTTCATTTCTGGTTTAAAATTTGAACAAAAGAGTGGGGGAGCAGGGGTTCATTCGTAGGAGCCCAAAATACTCCGCATAACGGTATCTTCTGGAAAAGGTTAATAATAGTAGATTTCTATATTTTCAATTTACACCCTCCAGCGCCTGCAGCGATGTGTTAGTCAAATCATGAAGAATTTCATACATAATAATCCTTCCATGTATCATTTTAATCGAAGCATATTTAACCGTTCTATATGCTCTTGAACTTAAGAGTTTCAACTCAAGAAACACAAAAATTTGGCTCTGGTTTTGTCTGTTGGTGTGAGCTATGAACTATTCAGGTGCCGCCACACACGAGGCATGAGAAGTGGAGGCGCTAATAAGCGGTATAAATATATGGATTTTAGGATGAAATGTGCGGGGAATTTGAAAGTTACCACTAATTAGAGGTGTCCGCTAACGGGAGATGTTTGTTAAGGGAGATTTCACAAAAGGATAGTCAAAAAATTTAATATCAAGTTTTGTTCGGATTTTCATCTGTTAAAACGTGTTTTATGAGATTTAAAGTAGAAAATTTATAGAAATATTGTGTCCGCATCATTTATTGGAGAGTATAAGAGTCAAGTTAAATGAAAAAGATAGATTTACTTTTTTTTTTTAATTTTAAGTGAAATTGAAAATTTATTGGGCACTACTGCCGATCAGCGTTCGGGCAACCGGTCTGTAAATAAAAGATTTAAAATACAAATTAGTGCACTGTAAATCACGAGCACACATAACAACACAAACAAGCACTACTAATTTTGCGGAAGTGAACTGCTGTTTAGAAACGATGAATCATTCAAATTTAGCAAACACACGAGTCAGATAAAAAAAAGGTCTGGATTGGGAGGAGCACCATCAGCAACCATTATGAGGAGGAGAGCCATCCCCAAGACCACCAATTGACTAGGGAGGAGCACCGTCCCTACGAGGACTAACCATCCTCGGAACCACACAAGGAGGAGAACCATCCCTGGGCTCAGTCAAAAATAATTTGTTTGGTTTGGGAGGAGAGCCATCCCACGAGAGCTAACCACCCTCGGAACCGCCCTAGGTGGAGAGCCAACCTAGGGTTCAACCAATACAAATCAACACGATCAGGGAGGAAATCCCATCCCTGCGAGGACTAACCATCCTCGGAACCGCCCAAGTGGAGAGCCAACCTGGGGTTCAATCGTAACACCTGACTCGCGACTTTAATTATTATTATTAGCAAAGAATGCGCCACAACTCACCACTCACAAAATATAACGAAATATTCTAAATACATGCGTACAATGCACTAAGTAAGTTAGACTTACAAAATTGTTCTTCACTTATGGTCGACCTTGGCGACGAGGATGGAATCAGAGCGCGAGGGACACGAGAGGGTGGCCTAAAACACACTCACACAATTATTTACGCTCACAAGTTCAAACCTCACTAAAAATTTGCCGGCACGAGGACTTTCAAGTAGGGTAATATAAAACGGAAAACTCGGGAGTTGCACAATTTCCTCCTGTTCCGTGGGAAATTAATTTAAATCCGAAGACGACAGTGGAGGACCACTACCGCGGTACGCGATCACGAACTCACTGATTACTCATTCAATGATCATCAGCCCAAAATACAAATCAATATATCCCTCTGAAACTGTACAGTTCAGAGAAATATAAAGTAAACAACGATAAATCCTTCAAAAAGGTCTAGGCTAGGTCATCAAAACGTATCTGAATACGCAGACCAATTTCATAAGCTATACGAAATAATCGTATAGCGAAGCAAAAGATCGTTTGTGCATTCTAATCTAGGCAGGCACATACTTGAATAGGTGGAATGGTCGTAAAACGGCACATGTGTAAACAATCATAAGTGATTTCTTGCGTAGAGGTTATTATTTTGTTTGTATTGTTTATTGAAATTGAAAAATAAAACTCATGCAACGAACCTTTTCTTACAAGAGTCTGCTCATTAGAATGTATTTTTCGCTGAAAACGTAATTAAAAACTTGTGTCCAGGAATGGAGGTGTCCGATTATGGGACAAGAAGAAGAAGAGTTTTCACTGTACGTATTATCATTTTATATATATTCTTTCATGTTTGATTTATAATTGATTTTTGTTTGTGAATGTGATTAGGAAAATCCTAATCCCACTCAACCCAATATTGGAGCAGAAAATGTATCTGACCACACAGGAAATGTATGCGAGCGTGAGTCCGAAGCCGAAACAATGCTGGTATGTTTTGATTGGGATCCAAAATTATATTATATTCATTCTCAGATCAAGTAAATGATAAGGACATTCACAATCTTATAAAGGGAAATTCGTTGATCGTGTGGATTTAAAGTTGAGCTTAGGTTCCATCCCGGGTAAATTATTTACCCGTATAAATGTGTGTTGTTGTAACGCGTGTTATTAGCCTGCCCTACACCGGATAGATTCACAAAACAACTCACCAATAGGAAAGTTCAAACCCCCCTTGAATGATTTCTGCGCACGGGCCTGATAATCAAACATTTTAGTTGTTATCGACCTGAAGATGCCGAAAAATAGGCGAAACGTTGTTTTTCTTCTAACAAGCTGGATATTGATGAAAATCAACCATCGAACTATTAAGAATGTCTATCGATTTCGAATCTATTTATTTGCATATGAATCAACGAATTCGCCCCTATTTTTGAATTCGCTCGTCCTAGATCCGTGGCGTTCCATCAACTCTGGATCTTTGACCGCTTGAATGGAACACAGCTAATATGAATTTGATCCATTTCTTTTGTTCAATAAAAAATAAACTTTTCTTTGGAAATATTTTCATTATTTATTTTTTCTTTCACTTACTTAATATACAATATACTATATAGAGAAATGTTACAAGTAAAACAAATGTATTCACACATAATAATAACAAAACGATTAGAAATCAAATGTATAATATATATATTATCTGACTGGATTCAATTGTGGAAATAACAATTCAAGAAACCCAATTGTAGGTTTTATTTTTGTCTTCGTTGCCATTAATAGCTCAACCGATTTGTAGATAAGCGAAGTTGTTTCTATTTATTCAAAAATATAATTATAGCTTAAGCAAATATGTAAGTAGTAATAATTTAAATTCGCAAATCACACCACCGACTTTTGCCGAGAAAAAAAAGGAGTAAAATATGTACATATATACTACAGTCCGGTAAAAGTATTTCTAATCCAATATCCTATAACATTTTTTTCTCTGTTTGTTATCGTCACTATTCTAATGCAGTCATACACATCATAGCATAAAAACGTCTACAATTTCCAAATATAATTTACAATAATAATATACATTGTTTAATAATTTTTTTATTTGTATATTTTAGAATTTTGCCAAAAAATTATTAATTTCAGCTGGGGTTTCATTGATTCGCTTCATATTTTCAACTTTTTTTTACATATTTCGAATGTTTTATTTGAAATTGTTATCGTGGTGCAACCCAATTTGGTAATACGATGCCTGCGTTCAGGAAAAATATTATGTCGCGTTCACATACAAGCTAACTAGTTGGTCAAGCTTCCATCTGGAAATAATGTGTGCACTCGGGAAGAACAGACGAAATTCCAAATTTTTATCTCAATGAAAAGGATCATCTTAAAAGGCATAAAACTGATCTGAGTAATATTATGCCCTTTAGGGTGATCATTTTCACTGAGATAAAAAATCGTACTCTTGACATGTAATATGGCCTATATGTATTTTACAAGTATATAGCCAATCGGCTCTATGAAACAACTTTCAATGAAATAATTCCCAATGAAATAAGTTCCAATAAAAATGAAATAATTCCCAAAAAAAAAAAAAATAATGAACTAAGTCCCAAGCGAAAGGAAATACATAATTCCAAAAACCGAAAATGAAATAACTCCCAAATGAAAAACACCAAAAATACGAAATAAATCCCAGAATTTATTGAAATATATTACTCATCAGTCATGTAAAATATATTACATGGCATATATGCATTGTAACAATAGCTTCATAACGAAAAATGTAGGCTCGTACTGCCTAAAGCGGTAATCTACTTGAGGTTAACCCTGAGTGGATATCCGCTTTAGGCTGTATAAACATCGTAACAATAACTTCGCATTGAAAAACGTCACATTCGGAACGACCGTAGTGAAAGTTCTAGCTTCCTGCGGGTGAAAACATGAAATAAGTCCCAAAATAAATTTGTTTGGGAATTTGCTTTATTGAACATTTTTTAGAAAATCAAATTCGATGAATTCCCAAAAAAATAAATGAAACAACTAACAAAAAATATGAAATAATCCCCGAAAAATAGGGAATTATATCATGTGAAATAACTCCCAAAAATATATTGAAATTTTTGGGACTTATTTCATTTTCTTTTTTGGTGATTATTTCACTGGGAGTTATTTAGTAGAGCCAAACAATTTGCTTAGTAGTCGTAGTCTGATCAGTTGATCGGACTGGTCGCGTTGCCTCGCCAATGGATCTATAGGTATAGCAACACCTGAAGAGTACAGGTCCATTGTGTGACGAAACTAGTAGAGTCAAGAGTCAACTTAAAATTGCCTCAACTCCACTCGATACGATACACAAAGAAATTCCAAAACAACTGAAATTGACACTGCGGGTACACAGCATAAAATCATCGGGTGGGCTCAGAAGTTACCGACCAGCCAACTTATGCTCAGGTGAACACGACCAAATGATCACCGAACAAGAAATATTTCTGCTCAGCGCTCAAGCCCTTCTTCTTCTTTCTCCCTTAAGTTCATATAAAGTATGTGACAAAGAGATGTAATGGACGGTTTGGTGGGCATTCGAAGATGCCCGTGGGGACGGAGCCTAGCATAGTGACCGTGAAGGTCGGGCCGTGCCATCTGGCGAAGAAAAAAGCCCGTCAACGAGCTAAGCAGCGGCCTATGCTTGCTGTAGCTCAGTTTGGGAGATGTGGGCGGGGTTTTCGCCGCTCGTTGCCCCTGTCCTTTACGTATTAACAAAAATTCATAGGCCTGGGGAAGACAACACAAACAGGGGAGGTAAAAATGGGGAATAAAAAAAATAATCGATAAGGATGGAATGGTTGGCGGACGGATCAGATGCCCACGAGGTCGCACCTGGGTCCGGGTGTAATGGGACCCTCGGCCTCTGGTTTCGTACCACCAACAGATCATCAGGTGCTGCTTCGATCTGCCGATGGGAGCAGCACTACCAAACCATAATATGGTTCATTACAGAGAGTTGTAATATATTCAAATACAATAATGAAGTTGTTTACATACTATGTCAAATACAAAACTTGTAAATCTGGTAAAACTGTAATATCAGGGCCCTATTGCACAAATCAACCAATAATATTAGTAAATTTTACAAGTTACTAGTACCAATATTAGTAGTACTAATATATTCTGTTGCACAATGGTTTTCAAGTTTCTAATAATATTAGAAACATTTGACAAGTATATGTCGCGGAAAATATTAGTCAGCTGATGATAATGAGTGTAATGCATAAAGTGAGTCGCACGAGAGTAAGAAGTACTTTTCATAGAAATTGCTCCAGTACCTCAGGATGCCAATGGCATAACAACTGAAAGGTTTCGATCAGTTGACACGAGCTAAACAAAGGAGCGCTAATTATTATTAATTATTGTGCAATAGTAGAAAATGAAACGTGTAGATAAACGAAAACTGAAACTGTGCGTTCTCAATAAAGTAAAATTGAAGCGGTGTGTTTTGTTTGGCGCTTTTTCCGATCGCTTAACAAAAAGCGACAAGATCAAGGCATGGGAAAAAAATTATAAATATGCATTATCCCTTCAAGCTGTTCCGGCTGGTAAAGATGGCTCATACATGCGCAATACTTGGTGGTCTAATATACGGAAGTTATCAGTGGCAAGTTGTTTTAATTTGTCGTCTTATTTGTTTAGGGTTAATTTAGACATTTGTCGATAAAGTGACTGATAGTATAGTATCATATCATTAATATTATGTAGCTATCAAACGCATATTTCTGTTTTTTTTTTTGTTAAGGGGAAATTTGACAATGCCAGGAAGATTGGCACAAGTAAAGTTCCCGAAGAGAAATTCACGGAAGTGGACGAAACCGTCAGACACATTATTGGTCAAGATTCTCCGTTCGTAGGGGGGATCGCAGTTACAGAATCAATGGAGAATCAAAACGATATTTCCGAGCTGGATCAATTTCAAACAGAATTGCAAAAGTTCCAGAAGAAAAAGAAAAATGGGCTCAACCCGATGTAAACGGCAAGCAGGCGCCGGGAAAGGGTTGAAGTTCATCTTCTCGGTCATGCTGTTGTTAATCTACCTACAGTTACATTACGAGTATTATCACCTACCTCATCTTCATTCCAATTCAAATGTAGATCTTCTTCTGCTTCTCTACTAATATTACATAGTGCCATGGAACACTTGACAATGTTAGCAGCAAATATGAGTCCCACTCTAAGCTTGTTTAATCGAGGGAATTTTTCTTTTGAAATTCCTAAGGTAGATTCTATTATGCGCCTTGTACTTTTGTGCCTTTTCTTGTAAATTCTTTCTGCTTCATGTCGGGGATCATCTCGAAGCGATAGCGATATTAACTGCTTTATCCAATCGAATTGGTGATGTTGCTTTATTATTAGCAATTGCTATAAGCCACTTTTTTAGACCGTAGCCTGAATCACCAAGCATAACATAATTCCGAAACAGTCCTTGCTCCATTCGTTCATAAAGACAGCTGTTTCGAAGCACACGATTATCATGTACGCTGCCTGGCGATTTTGGTTGACATAAAAAAATTGGTAATGATAGCCACAAACGAACATGCAGTTTAACGAGTGGTTACCATTACGGTCGACAAAGGCAGCCTCATGACGAGCCATCGATTGGTCCAATCACCCGGGAAAAACGTGCGATTGCAAAAGAGTTCACAACCTCTTGTTCTTGATCTTGTGGCCATGATAACACACGAGGACACAGGCGGACATTGATAGCTGCAACAACCCTTTTCACAGTGCGGTACACTGTGCTTTTGTGCACACCATGCATGTCTGCAATGGTATGGTATTGTGCTCCACTGCCTAGCCAGTGCAAACTGATACATACTTGCTGCTGAATACTCAATGCACTACTTCTCCTTGACCGATGAACGAGGAGAGATCCTATTTCATCAACTATAAACTGCATTTTGTTACGGGACATACGGAAACTCTCCCTAAATTCAAAATCACTTAAGAGGTAGTTTATTCTTGGTTTATAAGAGGAGGTTCTGGGGTTGTTGGATATCATCTTCTTCAGAAGAAGAATTGAAAAGCAAGTCTTCCAATATCTTGACACTGACTAATAACTAAATTTACAAGAGAAAATACGCTAATAGAAATAATATTAGTGTTTACTGTCACCTCGGTATTTCTGAACATATTTTAGGCGATTGTGCAACGTAAGCTGATAGTATTAGCTAATAATATTGCTTATTTCGCTAATATTATTAATACTAATATTTTCAGAAATTACAAGTTATTAGTGGTTTTACTAATAATATTAGTTAATAGAATATTGTGCAATAGGGCCCAGGTCAGCCATATTGAATTCAGTCGAGAACTTTCTTTCGTTATAATAAACAATTGATTTTTGATACATTAATAAATTACTTTAAAATATAATGTATCTGTTATTGCATCAATATATCACAGTGGCGGGGAGATAAAAACAACCAGACATTTTTTTTTACCGAGTGTGGTGTTCTCCTGGAAAAAAAAATTACAAATTCGATGAGCAACAAAACTCAGTGATGGCTGCGGGCAGGATAGGTCGCATCAGTGGATTCGATGTGTGAATTTGTATAAAGAACGCCTTGATTAGTATTTGGTGGCAAATTTTGTCGCCGAAGAGAAAAAAGTATCGGTTTTGATAGCTGTGGTGGGCCACGAGGGTTACACGACGTTACGAAATTTATGAAACCCAATGTTGCCGTCGTCGAAAACGTATTCAGAATTAACAGATCTACTACTACTCTACTAGGCTCAATATTCAAGGAAAGTTAGTGTTTTCCGAGAGCGCATCATATTTTACGAGGCTAGACAAAAGTCGGGTGAAAAGATCCACGACTGGTACTTAAGGTTAAAATCCTTGACAAAAAATTGCGAATTCGTAAAACAATTAGACAACATTTTGCGCGACAGATTTGTTTGTGGCATCACGATTCCGAATATAATTGACAGGCTTTGCGAAGAAACGACAAACAAAACAATGCGGCACTTTTTGGATATGGCATTGACAAAGAAAGTCTCGTTAGAGCAAGCGTATTCAGTGGACTACGTTAAGGATACGACGAATTTCCGAAAATTTAAACAAAAGCCTAGTGACGAGCTGAATTCAAGTAAGTCTGGGAAAACAGGCCAGCAGTCGATGAAGAAGGTAGACAAGGAAAGCAATAGCAAGTCCATCAGTTGCAAAGCTTGTGGTAAGCAGAACCACAATTTCGTGAAATGTAGGTATAAAACGTATTCATGTAGAACATGTGGAAAAAAGGGCCATTTGGCTGCGATATGTAACATTTTTTCAAAACTTAAATAATTTAGAACAAAATACCGTAGATTATTTAATGTTCACGTCGTAAAAGGAAATATTATGGTCTTTCTTTACTACCGCACAAAATTTATAAGAGATACTGCACTTCTTTTAAATTGGAAAAATTTAAGACATTGTTAAAAACCTATAACGGCAACATTATTAAAATACGCCTGTAGGAATTCTTAGCGGCGAGCTGCTTTTTAGAGGAATATATGAGGTCAAATTCTTAATAGTAGAAGACGGGTCAAAACCACTTCTAGGTAGAGACTTAATGGAAGTATTGGGCAGCGAGTTAAAAGGAGTTAATTATTTAACTACTTCCTCACTAGACGGTTTACTTGCGGAATATAAACATTTATTTTCAGGGACATGAGGTGTTTATAATTCTCCTGTGTCTCTTGCAGTAAAGCCAGATACAAAATCAGTTTTTCGCTCGCTCGTTGAGGCAGAATTAGATAAGTTAGAAGCAGAAGGATGTATTTCAAGAATAGATTTTTCGGACTGGGGTGCTAAGGAGGATCGCTCGATCCACCAGCAAGAATAGAAGAAGTGTTTTCTACTTTAGCGGGGAATTCTGCACTAAATTAGATATTTTAAATGCTTACAATCAGCTCGAGTCGTCAAAAATTTCCAAACTATTAGGGGGTACTTCAGGAAATACATTCAACACATTTAGGTATTACCAAAATGACAGCTTTGGCTAGAAACTATTTCTGGTAGCCAGGTTTCGACCAGGACATTCAATCATTAGCCGCATCTTGCCTAACCTGAGAGTATGGAACATGTATTGAAGAGAGGCTATCATCACACACAATCCATATCTGTTTCGCACATATTTTTTTTATAGCCTACATAAAGTTGCGATTTGTGTTGGCTTTTTCACAATATTTTTTTATACCCTTCACGGATGTGGTAGGGTATATTAACTTTGTCATGAAGTTTGCAACGTCTGTTTCTATGCAAACTAGTCCCTCAGTTTTAAAGCTATCGAGCTGACATTTTGAACAAAGCCCTCTTTCTATTGCACGCTGTATATATGTCGGAACCAACGGAATCGGACCACTACGTCATATAGCTGCCATAGGAACGACCGGTCCAAAAACTCGTCTTTGCGAGAAAAACTTTCTTATTTCTAAAGATATCATTTTTAAATTTCACACTAACCAATAGTATCTTTAGTCAAATCACATTCCCGAATTTGCTTGAAATCGAACCACTACGTCATATAGCTGCCATAGGAACGACCGGTCCAAAAATTTGTCTTTGTGGGAAAAACTTTTTTATTTCTAAAGATATTATTTTTAAATTTCACAATAATCAATAGAATTTTTAGTGAAATCACATTTCCGAATTTAGTTGAAATCGGACTACTCTATCATATAGCTGTCATAGGAACGACAGTTCCAAAAGCAAGTTTTTGTCAGAAAAACTTTTCCATTTCTGAAGATATCTTTACAAAATTGCATATTATTAAATCATATTGACGGCTAAGCCACGTTCATAAATTTAGTTGAAATCGGCCCACTATTTCATATACCTCTTATAGGAACAGTGAAATTGGAACAAGTTTTACTACTAATTTCAAAGTGGCAAATGTACCACAAAATACGCGAAGCGTAAAGTGTATCATACCTTCGGCCGTCGGCTAGCTTGTTTTTCATCGCCTACTTTCTCCTATCAGCTGGTGCTCCCTCAGTTGCGGTATGATTGAAAATCACAACAAACTATTTGACAGCCGGGGTAACATTTTTGTGGTGTGTGTAATATGTCTCAGTGTGTATACGGGTACTAAAAATCTTGCTTTATTTCCGTTCTTTATGTAATCTTCATATTCCCAGGCCCTAACTGTGTCGAACATTCTCCTGCCCCTGCAGTCCATTTTGACAGTGGCCAGAATGTTTAGCTCCATTTGAGAGAGTCCATATAGATAACATGGGTCCCTTCAAAGGAAAAATGTTTTTAATATTGACTGACTCTTATTCTAAATGGGGTGAAGTATATAGGTATATAAAAAATACGTCAGATACGGATACAACTTTAACAACACTTAGAGACATTTTTCCAGATTTGGTCCCCCAAAAACTCTTATCTGTGATAATGGGCCTTGTTTGAAATTCAAAGAGTTTTGTAAATTCAATGAAATATCGTTAGTTTTCGCACCCCCTTATCATCCAGTCAGCAATGGTGCTGCGGAAAATCCAGCCAAATCAGTTAAGCAAGGTCTGAAGAAAATTGTCGACGCGGGAACAGTTAAGCGCAGCCTTGAACAGGCACTTATTAAATATTTATTCCAATACAGGAATACACCACATTGTACTACAGGGGTATCTCCAGCGACAATAATGTTTGGTCGTAACTTAAGGACACGATTGGCTTTGCTGAGAAATTTTCCAGATAGGAAATTAGCCAAAGGTATTTTGTCCAATTTCACTGAAGAATAATTCGCACTTGCACATTGCAAGAACATTGAATACATTAAGTAAAATTGCCAGGGAACAAATATCTCCACTTCTCACCCCTTCTCACCCTCTCTCCACCCACTCTAGTGAGTTAATATAAGTGCTTCACACCATCTAAACCTCCACGGTCGAGTTTCCAAGTAAATTTCAAATTAAAAAAAAAAAAATACATCTTGTTACATTTGGTTCACACTAGAGGCCAAATCACTGGATCAGGTGCCGCTTGCTTACCGCTAGTAATCGAAAAACCATTAATACAGAAATTCCATGGGGAGAAATTTCATGGGGAAGTATGACGAAATAACATCAGCGACAGACCTTGCATTGAGATAGTCTAGACCAGGGGTTGGTAAACTCCGGCCCACAGGCCAGATCCGGTCCGCCTCTGGCTTTAATCCGGCCCGCGGAGTTAATAGCAACTTTCGATTCACTAGATCTCAGACCATTTGCTGTACAAAACGACAGACCGGTTTTAATCCAGCTCTCGTATGGGATCTGATCGGGTCGAAGTTTAAAACAAATTGGTTAAACGTCAACTTATTTCGCCGCCTAAATGTACACTGAGTCCACGATTCGCAATAAAGCAATTCAAATGTCTTATGTAGAGTAGTAAATCAAATGCTAAGTGTCAACGTCAGTATATGTTTGTGAAGTCTACCAAATATCTGGCCTATTAGTGTCACCAGACACTGTCGAACTTGAACACGAACCTGGTACAAATGTCCTCGGACACACACATACACTTCACATAAACGTGAAGAAAGCCGGTCCACTTGTACCAGGTTCGTATTCGAGTTCGACAGTGTGTGGTGATACTAATAGGCCAGATATTTGGTAGGCGTCACAAACATATACTGACGTTGACACTTAGCATTTGGTTTACTACTTTACATAAGACAATTGAATTACTTTACATTACATACAATAAAAATATAGTTTTCCGCGAAATTGAATTCGCCGCAAAACAGTGCCATCTACTGGATACTAGGAATTTCATTTAATTTCACTTATGAACACAATACCATAGAGCAAAACGAAATTTTTCGTCAACGAAGTGAAAGTTCATTTTGTATGGGATTTGACATTTCGTTTCGCGGCCAACACAATACTACGCATGTTATTCTCCTTGGAAAACAAGTAAAACACCCAGAAGCAAACAGCGCCAAATTATTTGCGGCAAATGGATCCATCATCCACACTTATGGAGAGCAACTTTTAACTCTGGACTTAAGACTCCGTAGGGCATTCAAGTAGATTTTTCGAGTGGCAGACGAGTCACGACCCATTTTAGGTGCGGACTTTCTCAAATTTTATGGCCCACTAATGGACCTGCGCAATAGGAAATTAGTAGATTCCAAGTCTAGCCTAACATCGAATGTATCACCGTTTACTGGTACAGCTGAAACCATATCAACTGTTAACAAGAACAACGAGTTCCACCAAATAATATCGGAATTTTCACAAATAACCGCAACAATAAATTCCACAGGGATTGCCAAACACGGAGTCTGCCATAACATCGAGACACGAGGATCACCGATCACAGACTGCCCGAGACGACTACCGCCGGATAAATACAAGGCCGCACGCACCGAATTTGAGTTCATTCTGGAGCAGGGGATTTGCAAGCCATCAAAAAGCCCTTGGGCCAGCCCCTTGTTGATGAAGCAAAAAGCAATGAAAGCAAATAAACTCCGTTACAGTGCCAGATAAGTATCCAGTACTAGATATCCATGACATAACTCAACACCACCATGGAAAAACGATATTTTCTAAATTGGATCTAGCCCGCGCGTTTTATCAAATTCCATTCTGCAAGGAAGACACTCCGAGAACAGCGGTAATTACTCCTTCCGGATTATACTAATTCAACGTCATGACGTTTGGGCTGAGAAACGCATCGCAATCATTCCAGAGGCTGCTGACTCCGTGCTAAGGGCTTATATTTCTGTTTTAATTATTTAAACGATTGCTGCGCTCACAACACTGACACCAGTTTCGGTTATTCTGGACATTCTTTCATGGTCTTTCACCCCGAGGGAGGGGGCTTCAGGAGCGCGACCACACATCCCATTTTTCTTGTAGTCTCATCCACTTCCGTGTTTATTTCGTATCATTTAATCTACAATATTATTCGAATTTGCATGTCCTCCGTTCCCGCGGACCGAATTTGTCCCACGTGCTGGAGTTGGCCGACCCCTGTTGAACCTATGCAGATAGCAGACTTGTAAAGAATTTCGGCATCTCAACAATTTATCAATTGTTAATAGAGTTAGGTCAAGCCGCATGACATAAGTATGTACATGTGCTTATTTTGTAGACGATTTTTTTTTTCGAACAAATTTTTGCAATAATAAAAAACGGTCCCGAGAGTTTGAAGCGTATATACCCTAGACTTGTGCAGATCTAGTGGTGACACCATAACTTCAAATATGCAATAGCTTGATGCACTGAAATTGTCTTTCCTAAATGGTCGGTTTGAGCAGAAGTTTGCTGATGAAGCTACGATGAAAAAAACGTTTGTAGGGTAGGTGGGCGCCATTTGAGACGAGTGAGCTATTTTTATCACAACTATATAGGGGAGATAGGATCTTGCCCAATCCCAAAATCAACTAACACCACAAACATTTGACCAACATCTCGTGGCGCAGATCAGTGGACGATGAGCGTAAATCACTGGGGAAATCTTGGGGTGAGATACGTAATATGGCCGGAAACCGAACGCGATGGCGCGTAGATGTATGTTGTACAATAGTAGACGCGCTATGCCCCACAAGGAGTTAAGGCAATTTAGTACCAACCTTCTACCAAATTTTCAACTCGCTAGTGTCATTCTGTCCAAAGTTATCGTACTTAAATGAATATTTAATTTTTTGACATTTATAGGGGAGGTAGGCGTTCTTTTGTTCTGATTATACCCATCTTACTAAAACTGAAGCGGCTTCTCATCCGAAGTTTACGTCCCAAAGGGTCTCAGGTCTCTGCGTCAATTCGTTCAAGAATTATAGACAAAAAACGTGGTAGGGCAGTACGGGGCTCTTTGTAAGAAAAGTACCGTTAGTTTCCAACTGATCGATCTTATTTTTTCAAGGGAATATAAAATGACCTCTTCGAGCCATCTAACAAAGTTAGAGCTTTTCAGGTTTATTCAATTGGGATTTATAGATACATTTAATTATTTTATAGTACATATGTAGGGGAGGTCGGCGTTCTCTTGGCCGGATCACGCCCATTTTCAATACCAACCAATTAGATTCTACTACAAACATTTGACCAAAATTTCTCTAGCTTTATTCTATCGAAAGTTATCATGCGACAGACAGACATGGCTTAATCGAATCAGGAGGTGGCCCTGATCATTTATACTATAATATACGAATATATAAGTTAACACGGACCGACTACCCAAATCCAACATCAAGCGCATGCAACACCCGTGTCAGCGAAATCAGCAAAATTGGAATTCCGATCAATCACCTCAATACCTGTGCCACCCGTGTCAGCAAAGTTGGGCTACTCATCGAAACATCCGTATCAGCTAATTTTCATTGTTATAAATATAAGTGAATCGAATGTATAGGTAATATCAGTTCAGTTGTAAAATTAAATCTTGTAATATCACAATAAAGACGCAAGGGTTTCCCTTGCGATACATTTTTTGTATTAACAATTCCGCGTTATTATTAACTTATATATGTACATTGCCGTACCTGCGGAGGCTCCTTTAAACAATATACCCTATACTCTATAAAGTCTAGGGTAGTGATGGGCATAATGACTCTTTTCACTGTGCCAGCACATAAGCTTTGACTCTTTCCAATGAGTCGTTCGAAAAGAGTCATGCAAAGAGTCTGAAACTTAGTTAATAACATATTCAATAAAAGTCGTAGATAGGCAACCCCAATTTTTTTTCTCTTTTTTGACCCCATATTCGGAGTTTGCGACCCCCCAATGCCCTTTAGTTCGAGCCAGCCCGATCGGACCACTATTTCCCATGAAAGGGGGCTGCCAGTCTGGGATGGGCGACCACAATTTTTTTTTCTCTTTTTTAAACCCCAGATTCAGAGTCAGCGACCCCCCAATACCCTTTAGTTCGAGCCAGCCCGATCGGACCACTATTTCCCATGAAAAGGAGGCTGCCAGCCTAGGATGGGCGACCCCAATTTCTTTTCTCTTTTTTGACCCCAGATTCGGACTTAACGACCCCCCAATACCCTTTAGTTCGAGCAAGCCCGATAGGACCACTATTTCCCATGAAAACGGGGCAGCCAATCTGGGGCGGGCATACAAAATCAACTCGCACAAAAAGATTCGTTCAAAAAGAGCGATACAAAATCGAACCGCACAAAAAGAGTCGTTCAAAAAGAGCGATACAAAATCGAACCGCACAAAAAGATTCGTTCGAAAAGAGTCAATTGACTCTTTTGACTCTTTTTGAACGTGTCGCTCTTTTTGAACGTGTCGCTCTTTTTGAACGAATCTTATTGAGCGGTACGATTTTGTATCGCTCTTTTTGAACGAATTTTACATAGAGAAGGAAGAGGGATAGCGAGGGAGAGGGCTGAGAAGCATCCAAATAGTGGGGATGGATGCTCCTCAGCCCGGATGGGGGATCTAAAGGGGGGTCAAAATGGCGTCAAAAATGCGAAATTCCTTATATTTTAGAAGTTATGGCCACAAACCAGTTTATTTAAAACTAGGGTATAGTAGTGGTGTAATTGCTTGAAACAGAATGATTTATGGGATAAAATAAATAGTGGTCGTGTGAACGGTCCACACCCCAAGGCAAAAGCAGTTCACTTTCCAGTCCACGCTCGATACAAGCATGAGATCGAAAGCGTGCCACGATGTCATGTATTGGCCCCGTCAGAACGCTGCTTTAGACTGTAGCTGTAGTGCAAGTGGAAGCTATGGGTTTTTGTTTGGTTTCATCTAAAGTTGAGCTTGAGATGATGATACTCGTACGTAAGACGAATACTTTTGTTTTAGAATGTTGGGATTGTTTTCTGTATTTGGAGAAACTTGGCTGTGCGGTGGGACGCGACGTAAGTAAATTATTTTTGATATGTTTGCATTTGCAGTCAGCATGGGTTGTTGCGTATATATTTAGAAGTATACACAATGCGTGCATTGCATACTGCACAGAGATGAATATGAATGGATTTAGATGGGATTGCTTTGGTAGATAAATGATGGTGGTTTTGCTTTTAGATAGATAATGGGATGGGATGTGAGTGAATGAATGTATTGTAGTCCATTATATGTATTGAGAAATGAGCGTGGATTGGTTATGCGTTGGGTAATATTTATGCGATGGGCTAGTTTGGGAATTAATTTTACAGTGAGGCATTCATAAATTGAACGACTCGAAGGCTATGTCGTTGTGCGGAATCTTTCGCTCATCCTCATGAGTCGTTCAAAAAGAGCGACTCGTTACTGTGTTACACATCACTAGTCTAGGGTATAAAAATATTCCGTAAACCGAAAACTGATGAAAACTTTACTTATTGAATGTAACGGATTGTTGCTACGGCCTTGGCTATAAAGATGCTTATCATCGACTTAAATGGCACGAGACAAGTTAAAAATTGCCTCATCCGGTAGTAGAGAACAAGATCTTACCGAAACAACATACGTGACGATTTCATGATGCTGAAACTGTTTAGCATTATAAGTTTACCATTATTTTCCTTATTTATAATATTTCAAAATTCAGCAGTGCATTGTGAATCAAATGAGGGTAGACCAAAAGTTACCCTATCGCATGGCGGTGTAGTTGTGGGAAGTTATCTGAAAACGGTTAATGGAAATCTTGTCAAAGCATTTCGAGGAATTCCATACGCTGAACCTCCACTTGATCAGTTAAGATTCAGGGTAAGAAAGATTCTGCGAATACTAAACTCTATTTTAAACTTCAATATCCCGCGCTATTAGAATCCCGTACCTGCGAAATCGTGGTCAGGCGAAAAGCTCACCGACAAGGATGCAAACATCTGTCCACAACAGAATTCCTATTATCGAATCTTCGATACGAGCGGCAATGAGGACTGTCTGTATCTCAATGTCTATACTCCGGAGGTAAGAAAGCCTACCTGATCTTTCATTGGTACATTAAAAATTGTAATACCTCGTCAGACGGTGTCCGGCAGCAAACCTCTATCTGTCATGGTTTACTTGCACGGCGGTGGATGGATGACCGGTTCTGGAATCTCCACTCTTTATGGTCCGCAGCGATTGTTAGATTTTGACGTAATTCTGGTTGTCGGAAATTATCGACTGGGAGCACTTGGATTCCTTAGTACGGGAAGTGAGGATTGCCCGGGAAATTTTGGACTTAAGGATCAAACATTGATGCTGAAGTGGGTCCAACAGAATATTCAAGCCTTTGGAGGAAATCCCAATGACGTGACCATCTTTGGCGAGAGCGCAGGCGGTGGTAGTGTGGGTTATCACATTTTCTCCAATTTATCGAAAGGTATTAAACGAAAGATAAATTTTTCTTATACCGAAATCATCAAACGTGCTCTTGGACCACTTTCCAGGACTATTCCATAAAGCCATTCTTCAATCTGGCACCAATTTTAATGAATGGGCATTGAACGAGAAGGCTGTAGCTCAGGAGCGAGCACTTAAACTTGGTAAAAATTTGAATTGTCCTGCTGAAGAAGGTAAGTGGAAGGCACTAATTGACTGCCTACGTGAGAAGCCTGCAAAGGATATTGCATCGATTGTAAAGGAACAATTTGTAAGTTTCGATATTATTCCCAAAAGCGATTCCTTAATTACTCACTTTTTGTCAGAAATACGATGTGGATCCTGCCACCATATACGCTTTGGTAGTGGAGCCCGACTCTGAAGGCGCCTTCATCACTAAACCATCCTCGGAAATTGACGTTGCCCCTAGTGCCGATGTTCCAGTAATGATTGGAATAACAGCCGATGAAGGAGTTATGAAATCAGGAGGTTAATTCTGATCCATACCCCCAAAGTGTGATCTAATCTTCGTGTTTTAGCTCTTCTTCATCTGCTGAATGACGATTTCATTTCCAAATTCGATGAAGTTTTGCCCGTCATTTTATTCTACGATCACAAGAGAAAGGATGTTCAAGCGGAGCTGACAAAACGAATAGATGAATTCTATTTCAAAGGAAAGCGCGACTGGTCCAAGGAGAATCATCATAACTTGACCAATGTAGGCAAAGATGCAGATTCTTATGATTCTTTCTCTATCTTTTAGTCGTAGCTCATTACAGACAACTGGTTTGCCTGGGGACAGGACAAATTTTTGAGAAACAGATTTGCTGCAGCTGAAAAGGCATCAGCTGGACCGACTTACGTGTATGTTTTCGATCACCGTGGACCCAAATCGACAAGCGAGGCTTTTAATGCTGGTCCCGAGTATTATGGTTTGTAATTCGATCGCTTTTTAATTAAAGGAATTGGAATGAAAGAAAATAAATATTAATATATTATCAGGAGTGTGCCATACCGACGAATTACCATATCTGTTCCCTTACGTATATGGCGACATCAAGGGCGAAGAAAATGATTCAAAAATAAAATGGGCTCTACCGCTTATGTGGACCAATTTCGCTAAAACTGGGTAAAAAGCTTTTATTTGAATTATGTTACCCTTTTACGACATTTTTCTTTTATGCTTTCTTTGATTGTTGCAGAAACCCAACATCGGATAGTTCCGATATTCCCAAGTGGGTACCAGCTGATAGATTTCCCTTGAATTTTGCTCATATTGGTCGCAAAACCGAACAAAATTGGACGCTTCTGTCAAATGAGCAAGGACTTCTGGATGAACGTATGCAATTTTGGAGAAACCTAGAAAAACTTTATTGAAAAGTATATTTTTCGGAATAAATCCGTGTCAAATCTCATTTTTATCACTCGAATATTAAACGAAATCTGTCACGAACTGATAATCAAAGCTGTGTTCATTGAATTGTCAATGTCAAGTTCAGGCAACAAAGTTGTGTCCATCGAATTGTCAATGTCCAGTTGGGTCATCAAAATATTGTTCATCAAATTGTCAATGTTAATTTGGGTCATCAAATTGTCAATGTCAATCGATTTTCAAAGTTGTGTTCATCAAAATGTCAGCATCAAGTCGTGTCGTTAAAGTTATTTCATCAAAGTAGTGTTAATCAAATTGTCAATATCAAATTTAGTCATCAAAGTTGTATTCATCAAAGTGGTTTTTGCCAGGATCAATCAGGTATGATAGCCAGCTGATGCGGTCTAGGCTCAGAAGAGAGATATAAAAAGGAAATTTTACGAGAGAAACGAAGCAATCTTGTACATACATGAAGGGAATTTGAGTTTGATTTGAGAGATGAAATCATATATGGCCCAGGCGGGCGTTCCGGGGTAGAGGGAGTATTTCTCTCTGTATACTTTTCTCGTATGAGGTGGAATTACTTCAGAGAATTTAGTGTACAGTGTGTGGGGGGTCAACGATGTCTCGGATAAGGGCTAACTCGACGGTTAGGACTTCTGGCTATTGTACAATGGCAAAGATTGGTTTCTGGAATGTGCGTACTCTCCTGTACAATGGATCACAAGGTACGATTTTTTCAATTAGAGAGTGAATTTCAGCGATACGAATTAAACAGCTTAAGAGTTAGTTAGATAAGGTGGTGGAATAGCGGAGAATTTATCTCTCCAACGGATAGCACTGCAATTGTAACGTTGAACTCCGGTAGTAGAGCTACCGGTAGTGGTCATGAGTCAGGTGTGGGGCTCCTCTTGACAAGAGCCGCACGAAACTCTCTCTTATCCGCGGATCGTGTCTCCGACAGAATCATGACCGCCACGCTTTGTACTTCCTAAAATTTGGTGGAAATGTTTTGATAGGGGATCTCGACCAAAATATTTTGAAAGCGCTTCTGGTGGCTCCATAATTGGGGCGTTGTTTTCCAAAGTTTAAAGCGCGACAGTACACTATATATGTACACACTTCTTCCATCTTCCCTGGGGCGACCGGTAACGCAGTGTGTTGAGGCATCAGTCTCATGTTTGACTATCGGCGTTTCGGGTTCGAGTCCCGTCCACGACGACGTTCGTGGCCATGGATGTGCAGGAGGTGCATGCTGGCAACTGCATTCTCTGAAACCAATTTATGCCAACGAAACGTCAACTTGGGCCACATGGAACAGTTGACGCGCTATGCCCCACAAGAGGTTAGAGCAATTGAGTAGTAGTAGTATCTTCCCAATTGAAACGCTTAGATGGGCGCTATAATCTAAATTTTTGTCATATTAGAATGCAGTCATCCCCAAGTCTCTCCGTTGATTTGATCTCGCAATTGATTCAGTTTTGCAGCAGCCATTCTTATTCTTGCCTCTTAGTTGCGGACTTCGGGTACCTGCGGTATAATATTTCTTTTAAATATTTTTCTTAAAAACAAATATTTTTCTTAAAATATTTGCCACCTAACAGTTCGAGTTCTCCATCAGGAAATTTTCAAGAGCGACAACCCTGTCATTCTATTGTATCACACTGCGGGTCGTTGACACTTGCAAACGCTAAATTCTGATGGACACTTACGAGGGTAAGATGAAAAGTTCTCGGCCTGACACAGAAAAACCGTTAGAATCAGCAAAAATTTATGTTTCCGGCCTGGGTGGACGTGTCATTCATGCGTATGACAAGTTTCAACATGTTCTCTCAGGTAGTTTTTCGTTAAAATGGAGAAACATGAATATCGTGCAGTCATAAAATTCTCCGTTTTGGATGGATTAACCCCAAAGGAAATTCATCCGAAGTTAACAAAATTTTACGGGGACTCTGCTCCTTCGATGTCAACCGTTAAAAAATGGGCAGCTGAATGTAAACGGGGTCGCACGTCCTTCGGAGATGACCCACGTGAAGGACGGCCAAAAAACCGCAACCACACCGGAAACCATCGAAAAAGTGCATGATATCCTGTTGGACGATAGGCGAATGAAAGTGAGTGATATTGCTAAGGCTGTGGGGATATCGGAAGAAAGGGTGCGAAACATCTTGCACAAAAATTAGAGATGCGAAAGCTCTGCGCAAAATGGGTGCGGCATTTACTGAATGCCGATCAAAAGCAAATGCGCAAACGATTTTCGCAGCAATCTTTTCAGCGATTCAATGGGTATCCGACCGATTTTGTGCGGCGATTTGTCATCATGAATGAGACTTGGGTCTACCACTACACGCCAGAAACGAAACAGCAGTCGAAGCAGTGGGTGGAAGCCGGTGGTTCAGTGGGTCAAGGTCAAGGCCAGCGTATTTTGGGATGCGAAAGGGATCCTGTTAATTGATTACCTTGAAAAAGGCAGAACAATAACAGCCAAATATTACTCCAAACTACTTGACCAGCTGCATGCCAAAATTCGCGAGAAGAGGCCTGGCTTGAAGAAGAAAAAAATCATCTTTCACCAGGACAACGCACCTGTGCGTGGGCGATGGGAAAACTGCGGGTACGATTTGCTCGAGCATCCCTCCTATTCTCCTGATTTGGCACCCTCAGACCCCTCCATCTGTTCCCAAATTTAAAGAAATTTGTTTCTGGGAAGCGCTTCACATCCAATGAAGAAGTTGAGAGGGCCGTAGATGAATATTTTCACAGCCTTCCAGACTCTCACTTCCGTGAAGGAATACTGATGTTGCAGAAACGCTTGACCAAGTGTGTTGAAGTCAAGGGAGATTATGTCGAAAATTAAAATAATTTTTAACTGAAAATCGCAGTCTTTCATTGTCAGGACGAGAACTTATCACCTTACCCTCGTATGTGTCCTGTAAGAATATATTGTTTGATCTGATGTCATCGACCTCGCATTAGGGTAGGAGAGACAAGCGGAAAGCGATATTTAATTCTTCGCTTCAACATCCATGTCGAGTTTTATGCAAACGGAGGATTCCGTTGCATAGAACTCGATTGACGAGAAATTTCGGCCGATGCTTGTGCTGAATCGGGGGTCGCGATCGCGACCTGTTGGGAGAGCGGTCGCTCGGGAGTTCACTCTGAACCGCCGCCCGGACAACATCGGCGTGATTATTGAGGGGTCGACTTTTACCCGCCGTCCGAGCCATATCGGCACAGTTGCCGGCACAAAATTTGGATCCGATCATTCCCGACATCTGCGCGATCCGACATCGGCGCGATGGAATAGATTTTTGTTTTGGTGAATTCGTAAAGTAGAAATTAAATTGGATCCGCCGACATGGTTGTGTCGATAATATCATTACCAAGACGGATGATTTCCGTGTTTTTTTAAGACGAGTTCTACCCGCCAACAACATCAGCAGGGATTTCCGCAATATAGCGAGCCAACGGGCGCCCGAAAAAAAATAATAAACACAACAACAATACCGGATAAAACGGTTTCGGACATATGCTACAGTTGCCAAGTTGAAAGAATTCCAGTGCCACCACGACGCGAGTTTCCGCTAACATTTTTTTTGTTATTTATCTGTTATCACAAGTAGTTCGGATGGTAATGAGGGTAGTTTTCTATAAAAAAAGGGGATTTACGTGTCCGACTATGAGCTCACTCACCTGTTAAATGAGTACCCATTTACGGGGTAAATAACTTGGTTGAGCGTGTTGCTGATCGCACACCTCTGCACAAAACATACCGTCACGATCTAGAAAATGAGAAGATGGTAACCCATATCGAGGCAATGGTTCAAATTGGACTGTAGCGCCAGTTATTTATTTTATCTGTTTTCAGTGTTTTTTTGTTACTTTTTTCATAATTATACCCTTCACGGATGTGATAGGGTATATTAACTTTGTCATGAAGTTTGCAACGCACAGAAGGAAGCATCTCCGACCATATAAACTATATATATATTCTTGGTCAGTATGATGAGACGACTCAATTAAGCTTTATCCATCTATCCGTCTGTCTGTCTGTTTCTATGCAAACTAGTTCCTCAGTTTTAAAGCTATCTAGCTCAAATTTTGTACAAAGCCTTCTTTCTATTGCACGCTGTATATATGTATGTCGGAACCAACGGAATCGGACCACTACGTCATATAGCTGCTATAGGAACAACCGGTTCAAAAATTCGTCTTTGTGAGAAAAACTTTTTTGTTTCTAAAGACATCTTTTTCAAATTTCATACTAATGGCTTTAGTCAAATCATATTCCCGAATTTGGATGAAATTGGAGTACTCTATCGTATAGCTGTCATAGGAACGACCGTTCCAAAAGCAAGTTTTTGTTAGAAAACCTTTCTTATTTCTGAAGATATCTTTACCAAATTTCATATTATTCAATCACATTAACTGCCAAACCACGTTCCTAAATTCGATTAAATACGGCCTACTATTTCATATACCTCTCATAGGAACAGTGAAATCGGAACAAGTTTTACTGCTAATTTCAAAGTGGCAAATGCACCATAAGACCATCATCACACACCACATCACCACTTTTCCGTTTCAGGCCGTCGTTGGTTCGATGAGGTGAAAGCCTAGTTTCTGTGTTTGGTTGGCCATGAGACCTCAAAGGTTGGAAGGGTAAAGAGGCCAGGGTCCATTATCCATCGGGACCCGGAGTCGTGTCAGGTGCATGAGCCGGTCGATGGCCATCTCTTTTTTTTTTCTTTGCTATATTTTTTATTAGGTCGTGTGACCTCCGGTACTCCTGTGTGTGCTGTGTACCTTAAGGCACGAGATTCATTTTAGAATCATAATGGTACGGGGCAGCGAGAGGGCAAAAACCCCGCTCACATCTCCCGTCACTGAGCTACAGCAAGCTCGTGCAGCCGTCAATCTCGCTGAGGAGTTTTCGCCAGATGGCGTTGCCGGACTTTCACGGTCAATTCGGCCACATTTTCACTCCGTTCCCATAGACACCTTGATGTCCCTATCACCAGTCCACTACACCGTCTCGATGTCCTCATCCTTCTTGCACCGGTGCTGCCTTTTTGACTTTTATGTATTTTTGGGAGTGTCATCATACATCTTAGCGACTTCGAAACTATTAAATCGACATTAATCTGTCATTTTGGACATTTTATTCCCTCTCACTCATTCCCAGGGGAAGGAAGAAGTAGGAGTGGAGGGGAGGGGGGCTTTGGGAATGCTATCATTAATCTCAGTGACCCAAAAACCAATGAAATAATATTCTTCTTACTCGTCATAAAGAATTCAAAACTTCATTATTTCGGGAGTGTCACCAAACATCTAAGCGACCCGAAAACTATTAATCTTGTTCATTATGTACATTTTTCGTTCACGGTCAATCAGCCACAGGAGTGGTGGAAAGAGGAAAGGTGGGGGGTTTTATAAGTGTCATCATTAATCTCAGCGACTCGAAAACCAATGTTTTGACACTAATCTCGGTCAGTTTGGTCGATACTGATTGGTTGTGATCCCTTAAGCGCGGAGCGAGCGTAGCGAGCAAAGCCCACACAAGGGGATGTTTTACCCAGAGTGAGCGAAGCGAGCGTTCATGTTTGTGCGATACTGAGGGTTGTGATCCCTTAAACGCGGAGCGAATCCCACACATGGGCCTGTTGATTCACAACCCGCAATATCGCACAAAGTGTGCATGGACAATTTAGGTTTGAAACGAGCTGGGCTAGTTCAGCCCCTAGGGGTTTGCGACCCTCCGCATACATTCCAAGGTCGCCCGTTTCACCGCTTCTATATGTACCTGCATCCGTTTCGTCCTAGCATATCCGAAACGAGCGTGCATGGGCACTTTCGGAATCAGCCGAAGTATTCCATCAAGGACTTATTTCCAAATGGATTATTTCATTGTGCCACTGCAATCAGATCGCTGGAATCAGTCTTGATAACATAATTGTCTATCATCCCTCTCTGAATTGGGGAGCTGTTTTAACATTGTCCTGTGCTGGGTCCTTGGCCACAGTGGCTTGGAAGGTAACTGTCAGACTGAATGGGGAGCTCCAACAATATGGTGATATCTATCCGCCTACTGCTTCTTGCAAACTGATTGTCAATTCTGAGGCGATTAAAGCCCGGTTCCCATTAGGCGATTTCTATGGAAAGAGACTAGCGGAGACACAAAAAACAGCAGAAAACAGCACTTTTAGCAGTGTTGAAGACCATTTCAGTCGAGAGACAAAGTATTGTCCCGGTCAATACTTTGTCTCTCGACTGGTAGGTCGTGTGCTTCCGTGTGGTGTTCGGGCGTTCGTTTTCACTTTGCATATCGCGGCGCCCATTCCGTGATCTGTCAACAAAAGTTATTGCAATAAAGTATCTGAAAATTGTAGGCATACGACAGTATCGATCGTGGAGTACTGTACAACATCATGCTGCAATTTGGTATACCAGCAAAATTAGTGCGACTGACAAAGATGACGATGACCAACTCCGTCTCACAAGTCAGGATCCAGAATAGACTTACTGATCTATTCGAAACACGCACTGGTTTGAAACAGGGCGATGGACTGGCACCGACGCTCTTCAACCTAGCACTGGAATACGTTATTCGGGCCATGAATATGGACAACAGCAAGACGCTACTCATCAAGTCGACACAATTAGCAGCGTACGCCGACGACATCAACATCATGTCCCGAAGATTGGCTGACGCAGAAGAACTTCTGCATACGCTCGATACCGCTGCAAAGGAAGTTGGATTACGTATTAACGAGGGTAAAACTAAAATAATGATGCAATCGGTGACAAGGACACCTGCACAACCGAACATCAATGTGGGGGACCTCAACATCGAGTTCGTGAACAACTTCATTTACCTGGGTTGCAACCTGTCAAGGGACGCCAACGAAACTGACGAAATCAAGCGACGGATACAGTTAGCTAATAAGACTTTTTTCTCGGTTCTCCCCATAATGAAATCGAAACATGTGCACAGAAACACGAAGCTCCGCGTGTACAAAACCATTATACGACCAGTGCTATGCTATGGCTGCGAAGCATGGACCCTAACTCAAGCCTCCGAAAACATGCTAGACACTTTCGAACGTAAGGTTCTACGGCGAATTTTCGGGGCTGTTTGCGATCGAGATGGATGGCGCATCCGGTACAACCATGAGTTGTATGAAATGTACGATGAGCTGCAAGTCTCGAAAATTGTCAAACTACAACGACTTCAATGGGCAGGGCATGTACAAAGAATGGACGATGATCGCATGCCTAAGAGAGTAATGAATGCAGAACGAGTCGACGGAGCGAGACTGCGAGGACGACCGAGATCTCGTTGGGAGAGCTCAGTAGGTGTGGACGCCGCGCAGCTGCTGGGCTCCCAAAATTGGAGGACGCGGTCACGTGACCGAGATAATTGGAGGACAATGATCCAGGCGGCCAAGGCCCGACGTCGGGCTGTCGCGCCACGATGATGATGATGATCTGAAAATTGTGTCACGGCTGTTTTTATCTGAAGTGATCTGTGTTGTGAGTGTTTTTTCATTGAATTTTTGTAGCGCCGCGTAGCGCGGTGTATTTAATATCGTTTCGAGGAAGTGTCGTCGGTCTCAAACGTGTCTGTGTTCGTAGTGTCGTTTATGTTGTGCGAGCTCGCGAATTTGACGAAAGACTTTTGTTGACACGTGTGAACAATGAGCAATTTATCAGCCATGGGATTTTTGTGTCGCGGCTAGTCTCTTTCCACAAAAATCGCCTAATGGGAACGCGGATTAACAAAGCCAATGCAAGATGGATTGATGGCAATACCTGCCGTACAACTAGATCGCTGTGGCCCAAACTGTCGTTAAATAGAAGGCATATTAGCTCGGTGGTGGGTGTTATCACTGGGCATTGTCTCATTGGGGAACATGCCAGGAGACTTCGGCTTCCCTACAATGACTTTTGCAGGAGCTGTGGGGATGTGAACGAAGTGGAAAGTAGCTTCCACCTTCCTTACTCCTGTTCGGCTTTGGCAGGCAGAAGGAGATCGTTACTTGGATCCTACTTCTTCACTGACTTGGAGGAGCTACAAAGCGCGGATGTTGGAAAACTCTAGTGTTTTATAGTTGGCTCTGGATGGTTCTAACTATCAGAAAAGTTGAAAGAGGATGTGTGCTAGTGGTATCGCAACGGACCTATTAGATGTCTATGTGAGATGTAAGCCCATCTACCTAACCTAATAATAAAAAAATAATTTTTGGCGGTTCTTTTGTACGACTTTTTGTGATTAACTCACTGAAGTGAGTGAGTCGTAAAGAGGCAACTGATTAAAAAGAGTGATTTTTCCCATCATTAAAATTGTCAAACTACAACGACTTCAATGGGCTGGGCATGTACAACGAATGGACGATGATCGCATGCCACAGAGAGTAATGAACGACGAGTCGACGGGGTGAGACTGCGAGGACGACCGAGAGCTCGTTGGGAGAGCTCAGTATATGCGGACGCCGAACTACTGGACTCCCAAGATTGGAGGAAGCGGTCACGTGACCGAGATAATTGAAGAAGGACGATCCAGGCGGCCTAGGCCCGACGTCGGGCTGTCACGCCACGATGATAATGATGATATACACGTCACATTATTCGCTTTTAATCCTCAAACAAATTGCCGAAACCTTGCATTGAAACACTCAAAGTTACAGATTTTACCGAAAACGCTATTCACAAAAATATTGCTGTGGATACAGTTACATAATTTAAAATCGGCCTGACAGCAACATTTCCGTCAGACCATCAACTGGAAATAGGTTCACCACACCGTAAAGCAGTTAATCTTTGATTTTGCTATTCGGCCCGCCGATCCGTCGTCCGATCGATCGGCCGATGGATCGCCACAAAATATCTGCCGATCTCCACTGCACACACACTGTACGATTTTCGTGCGATGCGATAACGAATGACAATTCAATTCGAATACCAAATATTTGATATTTCAATTGCAGTGCCATTCAAATCATTAGAATCCTTCAAATTTCATCATTTAATAATTTGGCAATTTGACATTCACTTGCGATAATCACATACACTATCCAATCGATCGTCACCGACGGATCGCACGAAAATCGCACTAAAATATCGGCAGATAAAAATTGATCGGCCGATCGGTACGATTCCCACATACACAGGCCGATCCATCGGCCGATATCGATCTCGGGCGACGGATCGGCCGATCGATCGGTGTGTGTATGGCACGTTTAAGACAAAAGCCGTGAAAAATCGTCCATCGAATCTACTAAAGTAGCCTTTCGTTCAAAACTACCCCGCAAACGATCTGGTAATAACATCTCCTTCCAATCGCTGGTAATGTGATGAGATTGAATTTGTAACCAAATAAACAAACAAGAAACAACATACAATAAAGAAAATAAAGGCCATTTTTTAAGGAGTCGATGTCTACATTGTAAGTATATTAAAACAAATCGATTGACGGGGGGCGTGGAGCTTAAAAAGCCCGATCTACGCTATACATAATTTCATTTCCATGCGCTAATGATTTTAATTTCTACTTAAAAAATTAAAGACACATAATGTAAAAATTCGTTAGTATGTTTGTTTCGCTTATGAAATTTCTCTATATAATTCTTTAGTGTATCTTGAATCTTACGGCATTAAACTATTTAAGAAAGAAAACGAAAAGAGTAGTCTGAATTACAAATTACAATATTAATTACATACTTGTAAAATTGTTATCTTACATATCTAAAAAAAATATCTTCAATGAATATAGCCCGCCCATTTTTTACTAGTTCGCCGACCAAACAGTTTGTTATCCCCCGACTTTATAATGAAATCTCTTACATCTACGAAGGAACAGTATCATTATTTGATGCCAGTCAAATATGCGCTTCTATTTCGTTAAATTGCAAAACGGATTAAACGTGAAACGAACAAAAGAAAAATGATACGAAACAATGAATGAAAGCATATGAAAAGGATTTATGCTTATAAATAAATATCGTCTCAGTCAGTATATATACAATTTGTAAATATTATAGAGTATATATAATATAATATTGTTTTGTGTTCTTTTCTTGTTTTTTACTAGAACGATTACGTACGAAAAGAGTCGAGGTAACTGAATAAATATAGAACTAAATACCTTTTTGGCGTTACCTTCTCGTTTACGATAAATAATATACTTTACACTTTGTTAGTCGTAACAATTTTATCTCATTTGATTTGCTTCTTTAGACTATAACAGCATATTATTGGTTGAGAATATAATAATGTATAACATTGTTAGCCGTTGCTCTTTGCCGACTCTCAAAGTGGACTTGTATCTGAATCACGATCTTGAATCGCTGTAATTGATTGTTGTAAGGCATTTGGTGTTAGCCATTCTCTGTAATGAAAACGAAAACAAAAGCAATGAATATAATATATTGCAGTTATTTGAATTTAATTTATTATTTTTTGACAAATCGAATAAGAAATGCAGTGAGATCCATCATTTACAGGTATATCACTTGCCATAGGCAAAGGGCTCAGACAGCCCATCAAATAATGGGGAAATTTGCCGAAACTGACAGTGAACGAACTCCGCCGAAGCTAGTCCCAAGCCATGGTTGTGAAAGGAGGAGGGAAGGATAGCTGAAACCTGATTGGCTGAGTTACACCTATAGGTCATTAGGGTGGCATGATTCACATGGTCAGACCTCCAACATAATTGCGTGAGGTCACGTAAATCATTAAAAAATGAAATTAATAAAAAAAATCTAATATATCTCCCCCGTTGATGTTTTACATTGAATCCGTACCTGAAACTGAATTGAGTTGGTAGGTATTTTGATCTACTAGCAGCATCTAACTACGGAGGCTTGAGGGAGGCAAACGTTAAGTCTATAAAATATAATTTACGAATGATCGCGTGAAATGTGTTATTAACATAGGAAAAAATCAACACGGTCTTGGTACGAATAGAAGCGTGTCGGGTCGTCCCCTCACAAATAAACCAGATGATCTACGAGGCATGTCCAGAAAGTAAGAGTACTGTTGAGCTTTCGCGCCTTAGGATTTTTTTTAACACTAGCTTCACTAGTTACTAATCGAGAAAAATCCTCTCCATTTGAATGTGGATTTGATCCAAAAATAGTTCACAACACTGAGTGGCAGTGGGGATTTCCCTGAACACAATGAGCACCAGCGACTCTCGTTAGTACTAAAACTCGCCTCGTAGTGTCCGTTTCTGTGAAATGTATCAATAAGAAATCCTGCTAAATGCGAAGTGCGCACTGTCATAAGGTTCCTTCTCGCGAAAGGAAAAACACCGACTGAAATTTTTACACGGATCAAAACTGTTTATGGCGAAAGTGTTATGAACCGAACGAACGTGTTTAAGTGGTGTCGTGAGTTTAATGAAGGAGGAACGAATATTCATAACGAGCAAAGGAGTAGAAGACCTTCAATTGTGACCTTTGAAGAGAGAGTATATGAGGAAATGAAAAAGAGCGAGAGAAACGAAGCAATTCGGCACAAGTGAGGAAGTAGGAAGGGGGATGGAAATTTGACATCTTTTTTGCTCTATATGGACCGGGCGGGTGTTCCGCGGCAGAGAGACAGACTGGAATGTTATTGTTCCAATTGGAAAAGTAGGAGAGGGGATGACATCTTACGTGCTTCCTGTGCTTTTATATAGACTGCGCGGGTGTTGCGCAGTGGAGGGCGTGTGTCTCTCTGTTTACTTTTTACGACTGGAATTGCTTCAAATAGTTTAGTGTTGAGTATATGCGGATTGCTCCTCCATAGGTATTCTCTATGAAAAAAACCGAGGAAACTGTTCGTGAAGACCGCCGACTGGCAGTGGATGAAATGTCTGCGATGTTTCCACAAATCTCCAGATCTCGCTTACACAAAACAACTACGGAAACGCTGGGATTCCGAAAATTGTGCGCATGATGGGTCCCAAAACAACTGAAAGAGCAGTACACATTGAATCGGGTCGCTAGCGCTCGCGAGTTCCTTGAGCGATTTGAATTGGAATGTGAGGATTTTCTGAGCTCTACTGTGACTGGTGATGAAACATGGGTGGCTCATTACACCCCTGAGACAAAAAGATAGTCCTCGCAGTGGCGGCACACTGGTTCCCCATCTGCTAAAAAATCCAAAACTTCAATTTCGGGCAAAAAAATCTTGGCATCCGTGTTTTGGAACGAAAAGGCAACATTTTGGTCGAATTTTTGCGTCAGGAGGAGACGATTAACGCAGCACGATACTGTGAGACCCTAAAAAAAACCTCAAGAGAACAACTCATATTCGTTTGGTCGGGACATTTTTTTTTATGTTCATAACAAAGCTTAGGGGAAACCCTTTGATGCGAGAGCACAGCGTTGGCGGCAAGGGATTAAGGTAGTGGGGAGATGGGTTGAGTTTGTATAAGGTGACGATGTATATTCCGTTGAAATTTTTGCAGGTCATAGTTGCAGGGGAAAACAAAAGATGGTAGATTGTTCCACATTCGTGTTGTCCTGGATACGAACGAGTCATAGAATTTGGCGGTGCGACTGTTGCTGAGTTCTAGAAGAAGAGGATGGACACGACTGGCTAGTTGGTGAGATTGGATATTTCATCAGAGCAACGACGGTTGTAGTAGCAATAGAAGAGTGAGAGACAGCCGGCTCTTTGCCGGTGTTCAAGCGGTTCGATTTCAGATGATTCATCGCCAATAAGCTTGAAGGCTTTCCGCTGGACTTTATCTAACGCGGATAATGCGGTTTCACCTGCGCCTGCCCATATGTGGGAATTAAATTCAAGTCTCGGTCTGATATGAGCCTTGTAAATTTGAGCCAGATCAGATGGTGTAAAGTATCTTTCATTCACATCGATTCAGAAAGCCCAGACACTTCATTCCTTTTTTTGCAACGCAGAAGATGTGGTCGGACCAATTTAGCCTACTAGAGATGCTAATACGAGTAACTAGTATGTTCAGTGTGGGCGCATCAGGAATGCTGACCCCATCGACAAGAATGGGTTGGGCGGTAGATGAAGGACATCGCATATTGGAAAGTAGACAACATTGAGTTTTTGAGGCATTAAACTCTACCCGATTCGCTTTCCCCCATGCTATAATTTTCGAAATATCTTCATTTAGTGAGTCAGACATGCGATCTCTTATTGCGAACCACTGGTTGGTCAGCCGAATTATCATGTAGCATTCTCGTTGCATACGCATAAAGTATGCTGTACGTAGATTCGGCTGAACTGACCTACACCAATCTGTAGCTGTCGCCGATAACGCACAGCTCAGCTGACCGGTTACATACCATGCATAGATGAAACGGGGGTGCACCGTGCAAAATCTATGCTGATGCAGTTGTGGATCCGGCACAGCGCATCTATGGTGTCGTTGGCGACTATGCTGAAGAGAAGTGGACGGCATGCATCTCGAGCGATGACCCGGTCAAGGGCGTTTTGTATGGGAGATTGGAAAATTTGAATTGTCGGTGTGTGGCGGAGGACCGTTGAGGGCGGTAAATCTGGGAGGATTGACCGACACTGGGTTTGGTTTTGATACGGGAGTTTTGTTCGGGGAGATGGGTTTTGATCGCTGAGGGAGTCGATTCATTTTTCCCCCTTAAGTTGGATTTTGAAGGATTTTTGGATTGTTTAAGGTGACTGGTTGGTTGAGTGAAAGAGAGTTGGAAAGTTGGGAGTCTCATGATACTATTAGGAATAAACTTAAGTGAATGCCTTAAAGAGGTGTTAGGGGAGATGAATTGTTGGAATGATGGAGTGCGGATGGAGTGAGTGAGAACCGAGGATTATCAAGTGAAGTTTTAAAGAAGAATTAAAATTATGAAAGTATGAAAAACAAGACGGCTGTTATGAAGAAGTGAATGTTGTATTAGGAGAAGTGGCAGAGTGAAAAGAAAGCTTGTTGACACATAATTGCGAAGAGACGTTGAGTTTATGATAGACAAATTTGGATTCAAAAGGATGTGAAATTGTGTTGCACAAACAATAAAGTAAATTGGAAGTTATAATTACTGCGCGGGTATTTGGTCGCAATAAATAGTTGAAATTCGAGTCCTGGAGAGTTTGGCGTTGGTCGCGAGTTAATTGACTTGATGTGGAAGCAATAACGACCGATCGTGTGGTGGACGACAACGGATGAATTGATGGACTATTCCCTATTAATTTCTTTTTTTTTTATACCCTTCACGGTTTTCAATTGAATTTAGTTTTTTTTAGAATACATTTCTTTTCGAGTCACGGCGAGCGATCGATCGTTCTACGTTGGAAACAGGTTTAAGTTTGGCTTTCTTATTCTCTCAATTCATTTTCAATTTTCACATACGTTGAATAAGAATGGTCAGTCAATGGCTACGTTCATAAAACGCCATCACTGAGTCAGCATTGAAAGCGGTTAGTGCTGCATGGTAATTTGCCGTAAAACCGCTTGCGCTGAGCTAAGCGCTGACACTAAGCACTTGCACCTTTAGTCAGCGTGAAATTTTCTCGCTTTTCTGTGTCAGCGCAATATTTGACTTTTGCGACCATTGTCAAACTTCAATTCTAACCTCGGTTGTGTTGTATAGGGACGATGGTCGTGTTTTAACGTGATTGTTAAACCTTATTGTGGGAGAGAAAGTTGTTACCATACTTTGTGTGTCACCTGGGACTCATCAAAGCAAGAAATTTTCTGTCAAATGCCAAACTGAACATAACATTTGTCGTTTCTAAAATACGAAAATAATCACAATGTGCCTGGTCGGCAATGGTGAAGCGCAGTGATGGGTTTTTATGAACGCAGCGAATGTACAATAATTTCATATATATGAAGCCATGAACGCAGTAGTGTTCTAAAAATAGCAAATACTTACTTAGGTAAACATCTTTGCAGGAATGGCACGCACGAGCTAAAATGAGCTAATCTATTCACCCATGTTGGTATGTCCTGGCCGCATAGAATCTGAAAGAAATACAACAACCCAAATACGATTATGTTATTATGGCATTTTCACTGTATTTTAGTTTTAGGTGAATAAGAAATAAAACCGTATATATACCTGCGTCAGTGAACCGGAAAAATGATTGCAATTATTGTTCATAAGATGATAACGATCGCCTCGGAACTGATTACCTAATTCATCCACAATACGACGAACTTCTTCGTTTGTAAAATCTGTACATCCTATTTGCACGCTTTGTCGAAATCGAAATTGATCGCCAAGTTCATCGTGGTCACGTGGTGATATTTCAAATACGCCCGTGAATGGATATGGATGACCGCCATATGCAAATTCCGTGCCGAAAATTTCAACGCCCGAATGAAAAACGCCTAATCCAATTGATGTTGTATATTCGTTAATCCAATACTGAAAATTACAATAAATATGTATCGTATAAACAAACATTTTTCTTAATTATTGTTGTTGCAATTATTAGTGTATAAGAACCGCATAAACCTCAATAAGTTATTGTTGAGGGGAGGGGGGCTAGAAATCTGCATAGTCTACCATACATTCTACAATAACGCTAGCAAAGTTTTAAGAACAAATCCAAATCTGGACGCCTGTGCAGATCCGGACGCCTGTGCAGATCTGGACGCCTGTGCAGATCTGGACGCCTGTGCAGATCTGGACACCTGTGCAGATCTGGACGCCTGTGCAGATCTGGACGCCTGTGCAGATCTGGACGCCTGTGCAGATCTGGACGCCTGTGCAGATCTGGACGCCTGTGCAGATCTGGACGCCTGTGCAGATCTGGACGCCTGTGCAGATCTGGACGCCTGTGCAGATCTGGACGCCTGTGCAGATCTGGACGCCTGTGCAGATCTGGACGCCTGTGCAGATCCGGACGCCTGTGCAGATCTGGACGCCTGTGCAGATCTGGACGCCTGTGCAGATCTGGACGCCTGTGCAGATCTGGACGCCTGTGCAGATCTGGACGCCTGTGCAGATCTGGACGCCTGTGCAGATCTGGACACCTGTGCAGATCTGGACGCCTGTGCAGATCTGGACGCCTGTGCAGATCTGGACGCCTGTGCAGATCTGGACGCCTGTGCAGATCTGGACGCCTGTGCAGATCTGGACGCCTGTGCAGATCTGGACGCCTGTGCAGATCTGGACGCCTGTGCAGATCTGGACGCCTGTGCAGATCTGGACGCCTGTGCAGATCTGGACGCCTGTGCAGATCTGGACGCCTGTGCAGATCTGGACGCCTGTGCAGATCTGGACGCCTGTGCAGATCTGGACGCCTGTGCAGATCTGGACGCCTGTGCAGATCTGGACGCCTGTGCAGATCTGGACGCCTGTGCAGATCTGGACGCCTGTGCAGATCTGGACGCCTGTGCAGATCTGGACGCCTGTGCAGATCTGGACGCCTGTGCAGATCTGGACGCCTGTGCAGATCTGGACGCCTGTGCAGATCTGGACGCCTGTGCAGATCTGGACGCCTGTGCAGCTAGACAACACACAGGCTACAGTAGACTTGTTCAGATATACCTGTACATGCATACCTCAAGGTATACCTGTACGTATATGGGCGGCTTAATAATTTCGATGCTATCCATACACGAAGAGGTTGCAAAGCGTTTTTCAATTTTGACCAAGACTTCCGGGAAAACTATCAGGGGACCCTATCATGTAATTCGATTCAAATGTTGCTTCCGAAAGTATGAAAATGGTGCCCTATAACTCAAAAACGAATTTTTCCATTTTATCGAATATTCGGTACGAAGTTTTTCATTCGAAGCGAATACTCGAAGATTTTCGAAATTGGGAAACTCGATTTCGATTTAAAGGAAGGTACTAACCTCCGTTTTTGGGTCGAAATCTCATACAAAAACTGTCTAAAATCCGGTTCGCACGAAAATTCCATGCACATACAAAAGTCTCCACACTTTTGTTGGCGATTTCCACTCGAAAACAATTACTTTGCATTTTATTTCGTGTGGAAATCGGTCATTACAGTGGTGATCGCTTAGTGCCAGCCTTAGGGCTGGTACCAACCTCTTCGTGCGAAAATGTTGAACTTATCTCTCCCACGAAGAAGTGATAGTGCAGACTTGCACACAGCACATTACCGCGGCGCTCTACACGACACGTAATTTCCCCTTCTACTCAAAAGACCAGTTTTCAAGCGAAATAAAGTGCAAAGTAATTGTTTTCGCATAAAAATTGCTTATAATGAATTTTCAGCGCATCGCTTAATCCCATTCAGGGGATGGTCTCAGAAGATAGCTGCTTCAGATGGTTTAATAAACGTGCTGGAATTCACGCAACTATGTTGCAGGTCCAACTACACAAATCATTCCATCCTACTAAACCTGAAAAGCTTAGGTGTTGGTCAGCCATTCAGGCTACAGCTCTCTACCTTTTTCCAAACTGTCTTATCGCTAAGTGTCACTACATACTGTCGAACTCGATCTCGAACATGGTACAAGTGGACTGGTTTTTTCCACGTCTATGTGAAGTGTGTGTGTGTGTCTTGAGCGTGTCCCACGAGGAGGACTATGGAAAAGGTCTTTTGCTCTCCATGACAGGGCCCCTTTTTCGATGTGCTTGTGCTTTTTCGCGACAAAAAACTGATCACGGCTATGCAGTCGAAGGCCGTTTCCTCACTTGTCGGTACGGTAGAAGTGCGGGATTGGCATGCTCGGTATACGCGGTACCGAAAGCTTACCGCGCACCTTTATGTCAATGAGTGTTTCCTGATTGGCTCGGTCCCTGCCCGCATCCGCGAATACCGAGCCAATCAGGAAGCACTCATTGAAATAAAGGCGCTAGGTAAGCTTTCGGTACCGCGTATACCGAGCGTGCTGATCCCGCACCTCTACCGTACCGACAAGTGAGGAAACGGCCGAAGATACAATTTTTTTTTTAATTGAAAACATTTGTGTCTTCGACGTACCTGCGTGATAAAATCTAATACATATTTCACAGACGTTGATCTTATTTCGGCAGAACAGTGCATCAGCGCGGTTTTGTTCGTCAATACAAAGCAAATCCACAATGGAAAAATTTATGACTTACCTTTTTCAGATAATCCAAAATCATTTATTACGCTTTAGACAACAAAAGTTTCATTCAATGAATTCAATTGAAAACACAGTGACTGCGTTCCTAAAACGCCAGCGCTAAGTCAGCGCTTCACTGTTGCTGACCAGTACATGTGATTATTTTCGTGTTTTAGAAACGGCATACTGTCTGTCTCATTTGTCAAATGCCGTGTTGAGTTTGGCATTTAATAGAAAATTCGAAATTTCTTGCTTTGATGAGTCCCAGGTGACACACAAGATATCGTAACAATTTTCCTCCAAACAGTAAAGTTTGGCAATCACATTAAAAACACGACCATCGACCATACACAACACGAGCGAGGTTAAGATCGAAGTTTGATGGAACAGGCATTTAACAATTGTCGCAAATGTCAAATAGGAAAGCGAGAATATTGTATGCTGACTAAAAGTGAAAGCGCTTAGCACAAGCGTTTCTAGGACAAATTACCATGCAGTACTAAGCGCTTCTCATCGCTGTTGTTTTAGGAACGCAGCAACAGAGTCTGTTATCAGAGCACACTTCATAAAGCTTCATAATCTGAGAACTGATATAGGCGGATATAAGTCATTATGATATTATACCACCGCATTTAAAAAAATATCATTAATCGGTCGGCGAATGTGAACTTCGTCATTAGCTCCACAAACGGCAGCATCTAAACGGTGAGACACGAACTTTGCCAGGTAATTAACATGTGGACTAAAGTAATGAGCAACCGAAGTGGAATGTTTAACAACAAATGCATATGTAATGTTCTGTTTAGATAAATATGATAAAGCAATTAATGAGAGCAAATGACAAATTGTTTGGTGATATCATTTTACAGATTAGAGGGGTATATTTGCAAATTTGGGGGGCAAAAGACCTTTTCCAGGGGGGGGGGGGGGGCAAAAGACCTTTTCCATAGTCCTCCGCGTGGGCGCCCCTAGTAACGGCAGTGTATCAAATCGCTGACGGCCAATGTCTTAGCAATAAGACAGTTTGGAACCAGGCCGAAGCTTGGCTTCGGCCCGGAGTCCGAAGCGTATATACCCTAGACTTCTACAGACCTAGTGGAGATACCAAAAGTACCAATTGGCAACGGCCATATGCATTAAGAATGGGTCTCCTATATGGCCAGTTCATGGGAGAGGTTGGCACTCATTCATTAGGATCTTGACCATTCTCAAAATCAATTAACTAACTAACCCATTCTACAATATTTGTCGAATTTTTCAAGTCGCTAGCTTCATTCTATCGGAAGGTATTGCTTATTTGAAGTTTCACTTGTAGAGGAGGTAAGGGTTCCTTAGGTCGGATCTTGCTCATCATTGCCACAAACCAATTAGATCACCCTACAACCATTTAAACAAAATTTCAAGTCTCTAACTTCACTCTATCGAAAGCTATCGCTTATTTAAAGTTTCGTTTGTAGGGGAAGTAGGGGTTTCGTTGGTCGGATGTTACCCAGTTTAATGCCAACTAACTCAATCTCACTTCGAACATTTGACCAAAATTTCAAGTCACTGGCTTCATTCCATCAAAAGTTATCGCTTATTTGAAGTTTCATATGTAGGGGAGGTGGGGGTTCCTTGGGTTGGATCTTGCCCATATTCAACACCAACTACGTAGGTCTTACTAGCAACATTCCACCAAATTTTTAACTCGGTAGTATCATTCTATCAAAAGTTATCGCTTATTTGAAGTTTCATTTGTAGGGGAGGTAAGGGTTGCTTGAGTCGGATCTTACCCATTTTCAATACCAACCAAGTAGATCCTACTAACAACATTTTGTCAAATTTTCAACTCGCTAGTCTCATTCTATCGAAAGTTATCGTAATTAAAGGAATATTGAATTTTTTGAAATTTGTAGGGGAGGTAGGCGTTCCTTTGATCCGATTATGCCCAACTTACTAGAACTCAAGCATCTTCTCACTCCAGGGTTACATGCCAAAAATCAGGCGTCTACGTCAATTGGTTCAAGAGTTATAGACAAAAAACCCGAAAAGTAGGGTAGTACGGGGCTCTTTGTAAGAAAATTACCGTTAGTTTTCAACTGATCGATTTTATTTTCCCAGGAGTAAATAAGATTACCGTCACGAGTAATCTACCAAAGCTAGAGCTTTTCATATGTATTTAGTCGGGAGTTACAGATACATTTAAGTATTTTACATATGTAGGGGAGGTAGGCGTTCCCTTGGCTTGATCATGCCCATTTTCAATACCATCCAACTAGATTACACTACCAACATTTGACCAAAATTTCAAGGCTCTAGCTTCATTCTATCGAAAGTTATCGTGCGAACGGACAGACAGACAGACAGACAGACAGACATGGCTTAATCGAATCAGGAGGTGACCCTGATCATTTATATATATACATTGCTATACCTCCGGAGCCTCCTTTAAGGTGTTACATATTTCCGTCGTGACAAAAACAATATACCCTATACTAAAAGTCTAGGGTATAAAAAGGCAGATAGCTGTAGCCTGAATGGCTGACCAACACTAAGCGTCTCAGGTTTAGTAGGATGTCTTGCGTAGTTGGACCTGCAACATAGTTGTGTGAGCTCCAGCACGTTTATTAAACCATCTAAAGCAGCTATCTTCCGAGGCCATCCCCTGAATGGGGTTAAGCGACGTGCTGACAACTCGTCCTTGCAAAAACCACTCCATGTCAAGAAACCTGGAACAAAAGCCTCGGATTGGACGGATCAACAACAACGACCACGCAAACGACTAAAGGATTATTCTTTCGGATCCTGGAATGTACGCTCCCTGAACAGACCGGGGGCCGAAAAGGCCCTCCTTCAACAGGTCGAAAAGTACAAACTGAGCATTACTGCAGTCCAGGAAACAAATTGGCTTGGCAGCGAGATTAATGACAAGAAATCGCACACAATTTTTTCAAGTGGCAAACCATCGGGCCGCAAGGAGTTTGGAGTAGCATTTATAGTTAACAATCACCTCAAACCGCACATTATTGACTTCAAACCCATAAATGAACGGCTATGTGCGATTCGCATCAAGACTCGATTCTTCAATCTCTGGCTCATCAATGTGCATGCCCCCACTGAAGTTAAAGAAGACGCAGTAAAAGACGAGTTCTACGCCCGCCTTGAGACTCTCTTCGACTCACTTCCAACAAACGACGTCAAATTGCTGCTGGGAGACTTTAACGCGAAAGTCGGAAATGAAAGTTTGCACCGGGGGACCACTGGAGGCCAAAGTCTCCATGAAGAATGTAACGACAACGGCCAGCTACTTATCGACTTCGCCTGCAGCAGGAATCTAGTCGTAAGCTCTACGTGTTTCCCGCATCGACGCATTCACAAGCAGTCCTGGAAGTCTCCAGACGCACATACCGTCAACCAAATTGACCACGTCCTCATTTGTAGGAGATGGGCGTCTAGTGTGATAGATGTCCGCTCCTATCGAGGAGCAAACTGCGACTCAGATCATCACTTGGTGAAGACGACCTACAGATGTAGAATTTCCTCAGTGCACCAATCGAGAATCAGTTCCCCCAACATCTTTGAGGTTGATAGACAATGGATTCAACGAGGAACCAAAGCCAGAAGAGAAAAATATGACGAGCTACGGCGAATATCGAATAGAATAATTAGACGTAAGAAACGTAAATACTTTGACGAGCAGTTGCTGAATATAAACGAAAACTTAGCTAATAGGAGCACCAGACAAGCGTATAAACTAGTAAATACAATTAAGAACGGCTATCAACCCAGGACTAGCCTTTGTAAGGACAAGGATGTAAACATCATCGGCGACACCGATGGCATTAACAAACGATGGGCCTCTTATTTTGAAGAGCTTCTGAACCTACCATCTAACATCCCCACACAAGAAGCTCTCGACGATATTATTGATCTAGGCCCACTCATACAACCCCCGACAGTAGAGGAAGTTGATCTCGCGTTGCGGTCACTGACGAGATTCCAGCTGAACTGCTAAAATTCGGTGGAACGAGTCTAGTTGATGCCATACATCCAGGCGCATATTTACATATGGGCTATTTGGGCTATAGCCCAGGGCGGCAGATTTATAGGGGCGGCAAATTAAGGGTCCAGAAAAATTAATGATTTTTTATTAATTTCATGGATGCAAAAATTTTGTCCATAATGTTATTTTTGTCATTGGCCAATTAAACAATTTTCCATTGTTCAAACAAGGAATTAATATGATTAATATAATATGATGAAATTTATACCATTTGTATAGGGTGTCTACTACAATATATAAATAGCACCAATTATATTATAGTCGATGGAACAAAATTTGAACTTTTCCGTTCTTCATCCAAAACTTTCTGATGCAAACTCGTTTTCAGACCCTGGTGTATATTCTGGAATTCAGGGTAGAATAAAAGAAGTGTCTCCAACAGCGACATACATCCCATGCTCTGCTCATTCTCTTAACTTGGTTGAACAATGTGCAGTAGAGTGCTGCGAAGAAGCTATTGAATTCTTTTCCCTACTAAAAAATTTACACACCTTTCTTACTGCATCTACTTATCGCTGGAATATTTTCCAAAATCATTTAAAATTCCAGTAATGTGTCGCTAAAAAAAACTGTCTGAAACACAATGGTCAGCCCGTTCAGACGCTTGTTCAAGCTTAAATAAAGATTGAAGCGAAATCAAGGAACCTCTCGCAGCTCTCAGCAACAGCGAAATGGAAAAATCTGCTACCAGGTGCGAATCTTCTGGTTATCTTCGGCAACTGCAGCGGCTTGAAAAAGCGATTCTATCTACTGTATGGGGTGAGATTCTGCAGATGTGACTAGCAAAAAGTTGCAATCAATCGATATTAATTTGAGCATAACTTCCGAACTCTATGGTTCTCTGGGCAAATATATAATTGTGTCAGTTTTATAACATTGATTTACCGGCTGTAGTCCGGATGGCGCAACGGTTAGCACGTTCGCCTTCAACGCACTGGGCCCCGGTTCGATTCCGGGGATTTACGTGTCGGACTATGAGCCCACTCAGCTGTTAAATGAGTACCCATTATGGGGTAAATAACTCGGTTGAGCGTATTGCTGATCACATACCTCTGCACAAAAACCGTCACGATCTAGAAAATGAGATGATGCTAACTCATCTCGAGGCCGTGGTTCAAATTGGACTGTTGCGCCAGTTATTTATTTTTATTTACCGGCTGACCCTAGCAATTCTACATTTTCGGGGACTCCCAAAAAATTCTGGTTGATGTTCCTAGGACGGCCCTCCAATCAAGTTAAATTCTTAATGACAAAGGCGTCTCAGATATATATCCGTATATAATATATCTCACTGAGTAAATTAAGTATGCCTGCTTCTACTTGCACTGCGGAGAGATCATTTTATGTGCTTCGTAAAATAAAAAACTACCAAGGCAGCAGTATGGCTGAAACAAGACTCAACTCCTTAGCTGTCCTTTCAATAGAAAGCATACTGACAAGGGATATAGATTTTTCAGATGTAAGTGACTTCTTCGCAACACAACAGTCTCGAAGAAAAGTTCTAAAATAAGGAAATACATACAGAAATGATTTTCCACCTGTATGGGGGCGGCGAAATTTCGTTAGCCCAGGGCGGCAAAAAACCTAAATACGCCCCTGCATACATCAATTACTCCTGCGAGTATGGAAGGACGAGGAGATCCCAGACGATTTGCGTAAAAGCATCATCTGTCCAATTCACAAAAAGGGAGATAAACTGCGGTGTGAGAATTACAGGGGCATATGACTAGTTTGTACGTCCTATAAAATTTTGACGAAAATTCTGGAAAATAGAATAAAATCGTACGCAGAACGAATCATTGGTGAATATCAAAGCGGTTTCAGACCTCGTCGCTCGACAACCGATCAGCTCTTCACAGTCAAACTGATACTCCAGAAGTGCTGGGAATACAACGTAAACGTATACCAAATCTTTGTGTTCAAGCAGGCATACGACAGTATCGATCGTGGAGTACTGTACAACATCATGCTGCAATTTGGTATACCGCCCAAGTTAGTGCGACTGACTAAGATGACGATCACCAACTCCGTCTCACAAGTCAGGATCCAGAATAGACTTACTGATCTATTTGAAACACGCACTGGTCTGAAATAGGGCGATGGACTGGCACCGACGCTCTTCAACCTAGCGCTGGAATACGCTATTCGGACTATGAATATGGACAACAGCAAGACGCTACTCATCAAGTCGACACAATTAGCAGCGTACGCCGACGACATCAACATCATGTCCCGAAGATTGGCCGACGCAGAAGAACTTCTGCATACGATCGATACCGCTGCAAAAGAAGTTGGACTACGTAATAACGAGGGTAAAACTAAAATAATGTTGCAATCGACGACAAGGACACCTACACAACCGAGCATCAATGTGGGGGACCTCAACATCGAGTTCGTGAACAACTTCATATACCTGGGTTGTAATTTGTCAACGGACGCCAACGAAACTGACGAAATCAAGAGACGGATACAGTTAGCTAATAAGACTTTTTTCTCGGTTTTCCCCCATAATGAAATCGAAGCATGTGCACAGAAACACGAAGCTCCGTGTGTACAAAACAATTATACGACCAGTGCTATGCTATGGCTGCGAAGCATGGACCCTAACTCAAGCCTCCGGAAACATGCTAGACACATTTGAACGTACTATAAGGTTCTACGTCGAATTTTCGGGGCTGTTTGCGATCGAGATCGATGGCGCATCTGGTACAACCATGAGTTGCATGAACTTTACGATGAGCTGGAAGTTTCGAAAATCGTCAAACTACAACGACTTCAATGGGTAGGGCACGTACAAAGAATGGACAATGATCGCATGCCAAAGAGAGTAATGAATGCAGAACGTGTCGACGGGGCGAGACTGCGAGGACGACCGAGATCTCGTTGGGAGAGCTCAGTAGGTGTGAACGCCGCGCAGCTGCTGGGCTTCCAAAATTGGAGGACGCGGTCACGTGGCCGAGATAATTGGAGGACAACGATCCAGGCGGCCAAGGCCTGATGTCGGGCTGACGCGCCACGATGATGATGATGACACCTTTCCTGTAGTTCCGGCTATAACTATATGCAAATGGATGTTTGTTTGAAGGTACATACATACATATGTCCGTTTCGAATGGAGCGCTAAAACAATGATACTCGGAAAGACAAGACCAACCCCCACTACGGCAGTATAAATAATCAAAGTGATTAGTGTCGAATTCCTGGTTTTCGGGGTCGTTTCCCATACTTTATAAGCTAAAGTTTAGCCTCATCGTCATGGAGTTAAGTAGACGGGCAACAAATTATGTACGAGTATGTCACAAATAACTGAGGTTAGTGTCAAATTGTGAGCGCAGCGAACTCTAGATGGGAGAGCAAGCGAAGCGATCTCTCGTAGCCCGTTACTATGGCAGCCGGTTCTTCGCACCGCAACGACCCGTTTCAACACGGCCAAGAGCTGCCACAACCCCTTCAATGGAAGAAGGAAGATATGCATATGTGTGTCATTTTTGTTTATGTTTATACCAAAGCTTAGGGGGTAACCCTTTGATGCGAGAGCACAGCGTTGGCGGTAAGGGATTAAGGTAGTGGGGAGATGGGTTGAGTTTGAATAAGGTGACGGTGTACATTCCGTTTAAATTTTTGTAGGTCATAGTTGAGGGGGAAAACAAAAGATGGTAGATCGTTCCACATTCGTGTTGTCCTGGATACAAACGAGTCGTAGAATTTAGCGGTGCGACTGCTGCTGAGTTCTAGAAGATGAGGATGGGCACGACTGGCTAGTCGGGTGTTATGTAAAGGGAAGGTACACTCAGGAATGAGGTTGGCTATTTCATCAGAGCAACAGCGGTTGTAGTAGCGATAGAAGAGTGAGAGACAACCGACACTTCGCCAGTGTTCAAGCGCTTCGATTTTATGGATATTATGGATTCATTGCCAATAAGCTTGAAGGCTTTCCGTTGGACTTTGTCTAACGCGGATAATGCGGTTCTACCTGCGCCTGCCCATATGTGGGAATTAAATTCAAGTCTCGGTCTTATATGAGCCCTGTAAATTTGAGCCAGATCAGATGGTGAAAAGTATCTTTTACAGCGATTTAGAAAGCCCAGACAATTCATTGCATTTTTTGCAACGCAAAAGATGTGGTCGGACCAATTTAGTTTACTAGAGATGTTAATACCTAGTATGTTCAGTATGGGTGAATCAGGAATGCTGACCTCATCGACAAGAATGGGTTGGGCGGCAGGTGAAGCACATCGCTTATTGGAAAGGAGACAACATTGAGTTTTTGAGGCGTTAAACTCTACTCGATTCGCTTTCCTCCATGTTATAATTTTTTAAATGTCTTCATTTAGTGAGTCAAACATGCGATCTCTGTTGGCGAGAGTCAACTACAGAGTTGAAAGAGTAAGTGTAGTCAAGGGTGCTGTCGTCTGCAAAGCTATGGATTGGGTTGGAAGTCACGCTGAGAAGATCGTTGATGAAGAGAAGGAAGAGCGTTGGTGAAAGCACAGTACCATGGGGGACCCCTGCGTTGGTGGTATGGCAATTTGATTTAACTCCATCAAGGACGACCTGAAGGGAACGGTCGTGAAGGAAACTTTCGATCCATTTAACTAATTTTGGGTCCAAACCAAAAGCCTGGAGCTTAACTAGAAGAGCCGGATGCCAGACTCTATCAAAAGCTTTCGAAATGTCGAGGGCAATGATTTTAGCTTCGCCAAATTGATGGATACAGCGATTCCATCTTCGGTGAGGTATGTCGTTAGGTCGCCGGTGGAGCGCGAAGAACGGAAACCACATTGCCGATCATTGATGAGATGGTGTGAGTCAAGGTAACTCATTAGTTGGTTGTTAACCAGGATTTCGAAAACTTTTGATAGAGTTGAAGTTAGTGCTATTGGTTGGTAGTTAGAGGGATCACATACTTCTCCTTTCTTGGGGATTGGTTGGACATGAGCTAGTTTCCACTATGATGGGAACACTCCTGTTGAGGACAGGTAAAAGAGTTTTCGCAGAAGTTTGGCTAGCGAGGAAGCGCAGTGTCTGAGAACAAAGGGGGAGATGCCATCAGGTCCAGCCGATTTTGATACATCGAGCTTTGAGAGTACTTTAAATACTTCCCTAGAGCGGAAATGCAAAGGTCTCTGGTGTGAATCACATAAGGGTATGGCTGGTGGCCTTTGAGTAGTGGGTAGTAGGCAAGAGTTTGCAACAAAAGTTTCGACCAACAGGTTGGCTTTGTCTTGCGGTTCACTGTATATTTTGTCATCATATACCAGTGGTGGAATAGAAGAGGAGGTGAAGTTATTCTTCACAGATTTGACGAGTGACCAGAAACCTTTGCTACCTTTCCGTTGAAAGAACACTTTCTGCCTAATTTTACTGTCAAACTGGAATTTAGCCTTATTTATGATTGATTTGCAAGCGTTACGCGTAGAATTGTAAACTTCTCTCAGTTCGACAGAGGGGCATTGTTTGTATGCACGGTATGCCGCTTCTTTTCTCTTTATGGCCTCTTTGCAATCTCTGTTAAACCCAGAGTTAGTGGTTGGTTTGGTATTCTTAGAACTGTGTGGGATAAAGCAGTGTATTCCATACCAAATGATGTTACTAATTGACTCGCTTATATAATCGACGTTCTGGGTAGAGAAGCAGTCAGACCAGTTCACTGATGAATTGATTAAATGCTACCCAGTCTGCCTTGTCATAATGCCACAATAGTCTCTTGTTGGAAGGTAGATTATTGACATTTAGTGAACTAGTTGTGAATTTGGTCGATATCAATTTATGATCGGAGATACAGATACTGAATATTTGTCAGGGTGTGAGGTGATAAACAGGTCCAATAAGTTGGCGTTTTGACCTTCTATATCAGGTATTCTGGTTGGGGAATCTACTAATTGGTGTAGGTTGTATGATTCACAGAATAGCTCAGCCAGTCTTCCTGCTTGGCTTGTAGATGAAGAATATTTAAGCCATTGAACATTGTGTACATTAAAGTCGCCTGCCAAGACGATTTCTGATGCAGGGAATTTATCTAACAGCTCATCGACATTGGTGGAAAGTATATCGAAGTAACGTTCAGTATCAGGATCAGAAATCCCAGGGCTTCGATACAGAAAACACAGGAATAGAGTATGTTTATTAAAATTGAACCTAATCCAGATGTATGTGAATTCTGGATTAGATAAAGTGAACTGGGGACTGATGGTAGAATAGGCGACATTATTTCGGATGTACATTGCAATCCACTTTTGGGTTGCGAAAGCAGGCAAAAAACGATAGCCTTGGATGTTAAATTGGCTTATTTCGCAATCGCTAAGGACTTTTGTTTCGCTTAACGCCATAACTACTGGGTTGTGTAGCATGAGATGGGCATGTACCGCAGTATAATTCGCTCTAATTCCACGAATGTTGCAAAAATCAAATCTAAATTCTTGCATGTTTAGACGGAATGTACAAAGTTATGGGGGGGGGGGGGGGGGAATTTGGTCACTCGATAACTGAACGCAGCAGCAATAATCCAATCACAGCTAACAGTAGTGTTATGCCTACTTGCTAGTTGTCATTGGATTGAAAGCGGCCAGTATTCAATTATGGTTGCGATTAATGCAAATGCATTAAATTCAGAAGTCGGACAGGATGCTAAGTCTACAAGGAACGGACTCACCGGGATTTTGCTGTGCTGTCACTAGGGGGCCCTTCGCTACTGCACACAACACAAATACGCCCGCACACACGATTTTTTCTTTTTTTTTACGGACAAATGAGGCGCGCACATGTATCTTTAGCCCGGATGCACTTCGTTTCTATTTTTCTATTTTTAGATTTGATTTTTTTTTAGGAACGATGTCACTCACGTCCGTTCCTCTTGACGGTCCGAACTCAATCCCCCTCAATGTTGTGTTGCTTTCAGCTATGAGTCCGTATTGCTGTTTGTTGTTGTTGTTGTTGTGGTAGCGATGCTTCTAATACTGCAGTTCTTCTTACATCGAGGGGGTTTGGCAGCTTTTGGCCGTCGAAAAACGGGTCGTTCCGGTACGAAGAACCGACTGTCGAAATCAGCTGTTTCATTAATGAATCTAACAATTCTGGAATTAACCACCTTTTCAAATATTTTGCTAAAAACGCTAGTCAGAGCTATAGGCCTATAGTTTGATGGATCGTTAGGACTGCCATTCTTAAATACCGGTTTAATTTTGGTGATTTTCAACACATCCGGGAATGTACCTTCGCAGAGGTGATTGTTGATAATTTTACACAGAAATGGTGAAATAGTATCACACACTAATAGAAGATTGATGCCATCAATGCCAGCAGATACATTGAGAAGGGTTTTTATAATTCCGGTCAGTTCCTCTACACTGGTTGGTTCCAAGAATATAGTATGTTCATTAAAAATGTTGGGAAATCTTCTAATATTCTCAGATAAGTCATTATTTTGATTTTGATTTTCAACTGATGTAAAGAACACGTTCATGCCACTAGCTGTGGCTTCACTTTCCGGGTCTTTTCTGCGATAAGCATATCCAGACAATTCGTTATTAATAATTTGCCATAATTTTCTACTATTTCCAGAGGCATCCTCATATTGCTGGTTTAGAGAGTTGGTTTTAGCTTGATGTACGCCTTATGCCGGGGACACACCTTTCCGATCATACTCCGATCATACAGTCGGACGAGTATATGAGAGGGAAATTATATGGGATTTCGGACGCGTTGTGGCTCGGGCTTTAATTCACACTTTTCTGATACGCGTCCAATCATACTCCGTTCGAAACCCAATACCATTTCCTTCTCATACACTAGTTCGACTGCATGATCGGAGTATGATCGGATAGGTGTGGCCCGGGCTTTAAGCGTATCATCCCTAGGAATATCCATAACCGGGTAGGTTAGGTTAGGTTAAAGGGCTGCCGCGATAACCACGACACACATAGACCACGTCTGGGTCCTTTGTGATACCTCACGGGATAAATTATCCCGACCGTCCTATGCCCGGAACCAGCCTGAGCGTACGATAAACCGTTTGAACTGGCCAATATCGCCGTTTTCCAACTCTTTGCTTTGCTGATCGCAGCCAGCCTAATGGCATGCTTGCATGAGTCCACGGGCATACCAATATTGAGTTGATTCTCTGGTACAATTTCTGTTATCCCCAGTCGAGCCAGCTCATCCGCTCTACAATTTCCGACGAAGCCACTATGGCTCGGAATCCAGCACAGGGTAATGTTGAAGAATTTGCCCATTTCCAAAAGAGAGGCACGACAGTCCATCACCACATAACCGGGTAGCTGACCAAGCACTTGAATTTTCACCTGAAGAAGTTGCCACAGCTATAAGGAAAGCAAAAAATTCCAAAGCCCTAGGACCGGACGGTATTTCGATGGTCATGCTAAAACACCTTGACACGCCAGCAGCTCGATACATAACGGCCACGATTAATCTATCCATCTCGATGTCAATTATACCTGAGTACTGGAAGAAAGGAAGGGTGATCCCTATTCCAAAACCTGGGAAGAATCTAGCACTAGGCGAATCGTACCGTCCCATCACTCTCCTATCCCCTGCAGCGAAGATATTGGAAGCACTACTCCACCCTATTATTGCGGCGCATATTCAATTAGCCAACCACCAACACGGCTTCCGAAAGATCCACTTCTGAGTCGTGGATCGGGTTTGTCTTACGTCTTCCAATCTGAACCACGGCAAACTCGATCAAGATCAAGAGGATCTCAGGCACATTGTTAATCTACCTGTCTCGGACTGGGCTTGATAAAGCTGTGACGTTTCTCATCCTCGGTAGAGCGCCTTCGGTTCGATAGTAAACAAAACATAGAGGAATGAATACGGCGTTGCTACTCAAGTTCCGAAAAAAAACTCTGATCGAGCTCATTGAACCAACCTAATTGGTGGAGGTAACCAAGATAGCATATATATGACCACAACTCGTTTAATGGGCGGTAACCATGGCAAAACAAAGCGAGCATACAAGCACGAGTGAGGACAGGACACTACTCACCATATCGTATACATTCAAGATTACTGGTTCGCGATTTCCCATGTTGGCCGGTAGTAGTTCGTCGCTTCCACTATCCTTTGGTATACCGAGACAGCTGGGAAATGGCAAATTGCAGGAAAGTCCGTTAGAGAACATTACACGTCGTGAACTCGTATCGCGAAAGAAACTCCCGGGCACAGCTCGATCAGTTCGCACACAAAAAAACCAAAACAATCGTCTCACCCAGACGATCAAGTGGCTGATTGGATACACAAATTGCGTTCACTTGTGATATATGCTTATTTTATCCGCGGACTAGTAGCAGCAGCAGCGATATGTTTACTAAATACATACTACGATGGCAGATTGAACACACGACGACGAGGGGAAGAATACAATTTCAAAACAAAAATGACCCGTGCACTTGAAAATTGCAATTGAATGCGCGCTGTCAAGTCGTCGACTATGCCAGATATATTTTTGGTAAACGGCAAAGAGAAAAAACTAAAAGAAAACAATTTATCCGTTCAGCGGTAGCACGAGAGCACATCTAGTGGTGTGTATCTACTTTTTTTCAGGAAGTCCCTTTCACAATTCTCTTTCCCGCGATTTCGCACAATAAACTTCCGCCCGCACAATCCATTCGATTACAAAAGCGTTCCCTAAACAATTGCACACAATCAGTCTGTCAGTAACATTGTTAATCTGGCGAAATATTGAAAATATGCGAATAAAAGGTTCCCGAGAAATACGAGAAATCTCTCCTCGCTCCCGATCTCCAAAGAATCGTAAGGAATGACAGATGTCGACAGAAGTTCTTTTTCTGTTGACAAGATTTTTTTTTTCTTTGGTGTGTGGCTTTTCGGTGGGGTGCTTTATTCGGTAATGTTGGTACGAGTTTTCGAGCTGTTGGGAATTTTTCAAGGGTTTGAAATTGGAAACGTTAAAAAAAATTAATGAAGTTTGATGTAAAAACTGATTAAAGGCCGGTTGACACGTTCAAAGTGCACTTTGGCAAAGTATGACTTGGCCAGAATATCCACCATTGTGAATTACCACTTTGCCACTTGCAAAAAACGCTGGATTTAGCATTTCTAGGGAATTTATACCAAAACACATTGTTCAGACCACCGTAAATTGAATAAAAAACACCAACAACTCACTATTTCCCGCCCCAACAACTTTTTTCTGTGAACTTGTCGATTTACAGTCAATTCTTTGATGGAAAGTTGAGCACCATCCTACTTTGCTTTGATAGGACGCTAGAGACTTCAAAGCACTTTGAAGGGGGTTGACACGTTCAAAGTAACCTCAAAGTTGGTTGTCAACGTACTTTGCCAAAGTGTACTTTGAACGTGTCAACCGGCCCTAAAGCCTAGTTTACAGTCTAAATGCAAAAAAAATATATCATGCAAATATTTGGGCATACAAATTTTTTCAGGTGAATGTCATTTTTTTTTTGTATGGTATTTTTCTTACATGGTTGGTTTAAGCTCGCCACACATGATCGCGCAGAACCACGACCGAACTACCATCGAACCATCAAATATCATAGAAAGGCGTGATGTGGTTCACTCCATGCTCGCGACCAACATGGCTGTCGTGTGTGGCGATCTTAAGGTCGCCACCCATTAACGAGTTCAACCACGACCAAACTTCCATCGAACCATCAAATATCATGGAACGTGTGGAAAAAAATTCCCCCTATTTCCACCGTTCTATGATATTTGATGGTTCGATGGAAGTTTGGTCGTGGTTGTGCTCGTCAAGCCTTTAGGCTCCGTCCCCACGGGCATTTTCGGATGCCCACCAAACCGTCCGTTACACAGATCAACCTGTTGTTATTGTTGCTGCTGCATTCTGCGCTCATTCTGGTTTGGGCATTTACGACAAGGCCGGCCGCATCTTGGACGTAGGCAGGGCAGCTTGCGCAGCGCGTACATGGCATTGTTGTCGTAAAAATTGCCAAAATTTGATTTTGCGACAACAATGCCATGTACGCAAGCTGCCCTGCCTACGTCCAAGATGCGGCCGGACTTACGACGTGAGCATTAATTCCACTAATAAAATAATATTCAACTTGATTTGGACAATTTCCTTTTTCGCACCGCATTCAACCTAAGGCTGGTTGACACGTTAAATGTACACTATGTCCAAGTTTGACTTGATAAAGGCCGCCGCACATGGACGAGCTCAACAACTACCGAGCTTCCATTGAACCATCAATTTCAAAGAACGTGTGGAAAAAAATTCCCCCTATTTCCACCGTTCTATCACTGCCATCTTTACTCTCAGGCCGGAGTGTCAACTGATTGTCAAAGCACTAACGACATGACAAGCAGTCAACCTAGTGTGAACTCGCGCGGTCGCCCGGTAAAATTTCGCGATATTTGTGCGTAAAAGTGAGTTTAGTGTCGGGGTTTTAAGTGAAAATAAAAGAAGTGGCTATCAGTGCCGTGCGAAAGTGAAAAAAACGTGAAGTGCCGGGAAATATCGAGTAAAATGGTATATTGAAAAGTGCGAGGTTAGGAAAGTGCAATACGGGAAATTTCCGATTTTTCGTTAATTTTCCGGCAATTTGGATAGTGTGAATGGTGCAGCACTACCATGGGACGAATTCTTGGGCCGGTGAGTTCAGCGAAAACTCCCGGAAGTGCTCCAAAAAGTGAATTCAAAGTGGTTGTCAAATGACAACATTACAGGTGATTTCCGGCCTTTTCATCGGAATTCATAGGGTAAGTATACATTTTTTGTTGTGCTAAAATTTTAGTGGACTGATGCGCCCCAAAATGTGGATTTTGACGACGATGTCCTATCAGCTGCAGTGAAACTTTCGTCTGACTCGTCAACAACGCGTGCAAGACCCGTATTTTGGGGCGCATCAATCCACTAAAATTTTAGCACAACAAAAAACGTGTACTTACCCTATGAATTCCGATGAAAAGGCCGGAAATCACCTGTAATGTTGTCATTTGACAACCACTTTGAATTCACTTTTTGGAGCACTTCCGGGAGTTTCCGCTGAACTCACCGGCCCAAGAATTCGTCCCATGGTAGTGCTGCACCATTCACACTAGCCAAATTGCCGGAAAATTAACGAAAAATGCGAAATTTTCCGTGTCGCACTTTCATAACCACACTCATGTCTCGCGCACTTTCGAGCAGTTCATTTTGGTCGGAAGTTCGCGGCACCTTGCGTTTTTTTCACTTTCAAATATCAGTGACAAGCACTACTTTCAATTGCACTTAAAATCGCGACACTAAAATCACTTTTGCGCACGAAAATCGCCAGATTTCAAGAGGTCGACTGCACGCATACTTCACATTGTTTATATTTGGTTCACTGCTTGTCATGACGTAATTGCTTTGACACTCCGGCCTGAGAGTGAAGATGGCGGTGGTTCTATGATTTTTGATGGTTCGATGGAAGTTTGGTCGTAATTGTGCTCGTTCATGTGTGGCGACCTTATGAATATCTACCAATGAGAATTTTTGATAAGCAGTTGACACGTTTACATCTTTAATCACTTTGCCACATGCAAAACTGCTGGATTTAGCATTTACAGGGAGTTCATTGCACAGACCACCACAAATCGAATAAAAACCACCAACTTCTTATTGCTTTCCGGCCCAACCACTTTTTTCTGTGAATTTTTCGATTTTCTTAGTGATGACAATTCGCTTTCATCAATTTTTTGATGAAAAGTTGTCCTAGTTCGATTTGATGGGTCGAAAAGACTTCAAATTATTTTGAAAAGGGGTTACAACGTTCAATGTAACGTTAGAGTAGGCTGTCAACGTGCTTTGTCCGAGTGCACTTTGAACGTGTCAACCGGCCTTTATTTTCGATCACTTTTCAATGAATTTCCCTGTCCTTTCACATCGGGTCACCCAACAACCGCAGGTTCTCCAACCCTACGAACCGAAAAGCTCTCACCCGATATTTGCAAGAAAGGTGTGAAGGCGCACTAAGTATGAGTTTGTCGTGGTGTCGGACGGCGTAGACGTTTGTCCTGTCCGTTTTTTCTCACATTTTTCGTGAAAACTAATCGATTGGAAGTTATTCAGTGGATGCAATATTCAATTGGGAAGAAGTTTCCATAGAATTGCGAAAATGGTGAAGCGGAGGAATCAGCCTTTGATCGATTCCGATTCGTCGAGTAGCAGTGAGTCGGGCTCAGATTTGGATTCGGTGAGTTGAGATTTTCACATCAAATTGCCCCCGATTTATATAATATGATGAGTTGTTTTGCCTGTTATTGATTATAAAAAGGAATTATGATGTTGGGCACTGCGTTGCAATTGTAGAAAATTTCCAGAATCGATGGAGGGTTTTTCTATTTTCGTCAGATTTGATATGTCACCCGATAGCATTATAGACGTAGTTGCGACCAATGGCAGCGTGTTGTGAGTGGGTTTTCGTTTTTGTGATGGAATTTCTAGCGATTTTTTTCGATCAGTGAAGTGATTGAGTGAAGGACGTATACAACCGACCAAAGATTCCTAGTTGCAATGGTCCGGCTTGATTGGAGTGCATTGAAACTCTATTTTGCATCAGATGATGGCAACTTTGGCTTGCGCATTCACGGATCTGGAATCGTGACCTATTTTGGGAAAAGGCCCCACGAAAATCATGCAAGCGTGATTTGAGAAAAGTGGGTAATTATTGCGTGGTAACCGAATTCCGTCCAAAACCACTGGGTCCCGGGGATGAATGATGATAGCTTCTCAATTTTCATTCATCACACTTGTTTTGTTGCGTACTCCTACGAGATAATTTTTTGCATACTTAAATAGTGGTAAGGGTGTAGACCACTTAAAAGGCACTAGCATCGTTGCAATGTTAAGGGTAACACAGGGGAGATAAGTTTGATGTTGAATGAAGAATCTGTTAATTGCGCAGATAAAGGCAGGACTAATTGCATTATCTGAGATCGGAGTCATGGCAAGTTATCTGAACAAGCCGATGTAATCGTTATCAACGAAACTTAACTGTTTCAAAGCGGAACTGATTTCTTCAACCTAAATGGTTTTACTGCTTCCTTCAATTGTCGGTCAACTACAGGTGGCCGTACCGTGATATACGTGAAAAATGGCACACAGTTCAAGGTAGTATTCAATACACATTATAACAATAATTCTTGAGCTATCTACCAATCATGTTCCTATTAGAATTGGAACATACTATAATGCGCCCTCAAATGCTGTATGGTTGGGCAAATCCAACCCATAGCGCGTCAAATATCCCATGTGGCTTAGATGACGTTTCGTTAGTATAAACTGGTTTCAGACGATGCACGTTGCCAGCATCCATCTAACCTCCAACATGCACCTCAAATCTCTAGAAAGACTATCGATGAACCATATGACCATTATTAACGATAAAGAACCGACCAGGGTTACTGACTACTGCCACACTAATCGACCATGTCGTCTTCTCAGATAAACACTTTAACTAATGATTTCAAATACGAATTACTGGATGTAGCAGACCTTGATAATGAAGTCTCAACATTGACTATAGCTTGGACCATGGATGGCTCTAAGACCGATGGCGGCGTTGGGGCTGTTATATACTCGGAGGGACACCCCAACAGTAACCTCATCGACAAGGCGCCGCCACCAAGACATGTTAGGCGTGATTTTAGGGACCTTGAAAGAGATGTCAGGTACAAAAGGGTTCCCTTTGACAACGACGCATACATATCAGCCATCGCGAGGAGGTAAAATCATAAATTGCGCGACTAGGTCCAAATGTAGTTCTCTCGGCACCAACCATTTCTCCTGAAGAGAGAAGGCTTCCGAGAGCAGCGGGAACAACACGCGCCCAACTTCGGTCACGTTGGTTTTCGCGTCTTAACTCCTACCTGTCTCGCAATGACCAAGACATCTCGAACAAATGCATCGCCTACAATGGTACGCCTCATGATGCCGATCATGTCTTCAATTCCACAGCTGCACCCACACACCTGACTGCAGGTCGCTGTTAGAGAACCCCGTAGAAGCAGCCATTTTTCTATCCCTTAACACCGAAGAAGATGACAAACCTGCGGTAGCCGGTTCTTCGTACCGGAACGACCCGTTTTCCAACGGCCAAGAGCTGCCAAACCCCCTCGATACAAGAAGAACTGCAGCATTCGAAGCATCGCTATCACAACAACAAACCGTAGCATGTAATATACACATTGAACTTCCGATTATTGCTATCATAACAACAACAACACCGGGTCGTTATCCCCTCTATGATTTTTTCCACATCGAAAAGCTGACCTTGAATTCACTAGCATTTTTCTTTCTCAGCATATTCTATCGACCGCCACACACGGCTGACGTAGTGCCAGGTTGGAAGAGCCTAAGGATGACATTCGCGTGCGGTAATCGTGCTGAATACGGAATATCTGGTTCCTCTGGGTAATCGTAAAGGGTTCATTAATTACGGCTTCCAACCAATTTAGCTACGTTCCTACGGCAGGCGGTTGTATGCACCGGAGCGACCCGTTCATTAGAACGGTCGAGAGCTGTCACACCCCCTTCAATGCCCGAAGGCAAGTATGCTGATACACACACATAGGTTAGGTTAGATGGGTTGCCTAGAAGAGAAAGGCGCACATAGACCACCACTGGGTCCGTTGTGATACCCCCTAGATACAGCATACCTGAACTTATCTCAATCGTTAAACCAGCCAGAGCTGGAAATGAAGCGATGAAGACGACAGACACTAACTGCCTTTAGGTCGTCCAGATCGACAAAAAAGTAGGACCCAAGGATATCTCTCTTACGTTCCGCCAAAGTAGGGCAAGTACACAGAAGGTGATGACAGCTTTCCTCCTCCTCTACGTCCCCGCAGCTCCTACAGTCGTCATTGTGCGGGAGTCGAAGTCTTCTAGCATGCTCCCCGATCAAACAGTGTCCGGTGATGAGTCCCACCACATTTCTCAAATGCCGTCTGCTCAGCATCAGCATCCCGTAGTATCGGATTGGATCCAGCTTAGGCCATAATTGCCTAGTTGCATGACATGTGAGTCCACTACTCCATCTGGCGCTGGCCCTGTCATACGCCACATTATGGGTAATCATTTTGCAAGCTGCTAGAGGCATCCCTGTTCTACGCCACCACTCCCTGATCTCGTTAGTCGTTCCCGCCCGAGCCAGTTCGTCAGCTGTGCAGTTCCCAGATATGCCACTATGGCCCGGTACCCAGCACAGAGTTATGTTAAAAAAGCTACCCATCACCCTGAGAGAGTCACGGCAGTCCAACACCGTCTTTGATGTAACCAGGACGGAGCTAAGCGCTTTAAGTGCCGGTTGACTGTCCGTGAAGATTACAATATCCCTAGTGGATACAACATTGTGCGCAAGCCAGACTAGCGCCTCGGAAATTGCTACAACCTCCGCCTGAAAAATGCTACTGTATTCCGGGAGGCGGAACGACAAACCAATATTCAACTTCTCCGAATACACTCCAGCCCCAACGCCTCCCTCAGTCTTGGATCCGTCAGTAAAAAGGCTAACGGCATTAGATTCCAAAAAAGCGCTTTCAGACCACCCATTTCTCGATGGGATCAGGCTTGTAAAGGACTTATCGAACAGGAGTTTCGGAGAGATGTAGTCCGTCATTCCGGGAATCTCAAAGTTTCTCAGCACTGCCGAGTGACCTGCGATTGGTGCGGTCCACTGACCGGTTTCTCGGAGGCGAACAGCCGTATTTGCAGCCATCTGCTCAGCGAAAATGTCTAAAGGAAGTAAATTTAATAACACTCCTAAAGCAGCAGTCGGTGTTGTCCTTAGAGCCCCTGTGATGGCAACACATGCCAGTCTTGGTCTCCAACGGAGTTCTGTACGACATGATGCTAAGTGCCGTCCACCAAACGATGATCCCATGTATTAACATGGGACGCAGTACTGATACATATAGCCAGTAGGCCACTTTTGGATGTAATTTGGAATTTGGCTTTCTCAGTAAGTACAAGCCTTGTACCCTCCATTAATGGTGGTTCAAAAGAGGGTACAGCGTGTCCCTTAGTAAAGAAAACAAGCTCAGTTTTTTGCGGATTTACTCCAACACCAACCTCGCTAGCCCAGTTCGCCAGGATGGATAGGTCATTCTGCATTAAGTCGCTCAGGACACAGGGAAACTTTCAATTCACAATAGCAATATCGTCTGCATAAGCGATAACTTTGCATCCCAAACCTTCCAGGCAGAAGCAGCCTATTGACCACCAGATTCCATAGAAGGGGAGAGAGAACACTTGAGGGGTACACCTGCTTACATACCTGCGTAGAGATGAAGCATTAGGTGAATTAACTTGCAAAGTGAGTCATGAGTCATCACCGCACAGAGTTAAGAGGGAATCGAAAATAGCCTCAATTTTACATTGTTGAAAGCCCCCTCGATATCGAGAAAGGCAACCAACGTGTACTCCTTATATGCGAATGACCTTTCGATGTAGCCGACCACGGAGTGCAAAGCAGTGTCCACTGATCGTCCTTTCCAATAGGCGTGCTGAGAAGTGGATAGAAGATGCGATGGAATAGTGCACCGCAAATGGGTGTCGATCAAACGCTCCAACACCTTCAGCAATGTTGATGAAAGGCTAATGGGTCGGAAGTCTTTCGGGCGCGCGTGAGAACTTTCACCCGCTTTTGGGATAAATACCACTTTAACTTCCATCCATATACGAGGAATATACCTATATACTAATTTTAGACAGGCTTTGAAGATCGATTCAATCCACGGGTATATTACGTCCAGCATATGTTGCAGGTCCGCCGGAATGATACCATCAGGGCCAGCAGATTTGAAAGAGTCAAAACTGTTTATAGCCCAAACAATTTTTTCTTTGGAAAGAATTGGCTTGAAATCACATGGTGCCATATTGGTGGTGGGAGTTATCCCGAGAGATTTAGCAGGAGAGCTGCCAGGAAAATGTGAGTCAAGCAAGACCTCGATCGTCTCTTGGCTCGATGATGTCCATGTTCCATCGTCCTTCAGCAAATAACTAGGGATGGTTGGATTTGTAGAAAGGATCTTCTTAAGCCTGGAAGCATCACTGCAACTATCAATGCTATCGCAAAAATGCCTTCACGAGCTACGTTTAGCTCTTCTCAGCTCTTTCTTATAAATACCAAGATTGCCTTTGTAGATTGCCCAATCTGAGTCCTCAGAGTATTTAGCCTTATTGAAGCTTCTTCTGCATGCGGCCCTAAGCTCATTGAGCTGAGCGCCCCACCACGCCGGCTTAGCCCTACCTCTTTGCTTACTAGCAGGGCATGATTCAACAGCAGATAACCTCAGCGCCCCCGTTAGGGTCTCTTCCATTTCATCCAATTCTTGCGCAGTACACATACACATACTCAAACTCAACGCGTTGTTACAACAACAACCAATTAAGCTACTACTACTTTGCCTTAACCCCTAGCGGGGCATAGCGCGTCAACTACTCCTGCGCGCCATCGTACTCTGTTCTGGGCAATGGGGCGCAACTCCCCAAAAGACTTACCCAATACCTGACACTCCTTTGCCACAGATCGACGCCATGTGATTCGAGGAACCCCTCTTGGTCGGCCTTGGTTGGAAATGGGGTTCCATTTCATGGCATGCAAAGCAATGCAGTTATCACTCTTCCGCAATGTGTGACCTATCCACTGCCATTTTCGCCTGCGTATCAATTCGTCGATTGGCATCTGACCCGTACGCCGACTTAGCTCTTCATTTGATATTGTTTCGGGTCAGAAAATTCTTAAAATTCGACGAAGACATGAGTTGACGAAAACTTGCAGCTTTCTGGTAACTCCTACGGAAACTTTCCATGTACTGCTCCCATATAAAAGCACTGATAGTACCAGGGAGCGAAACAGGCCCAGCTTGGTCTTGATGCTGAGATAACTGCCCTGCCAGATTTTGGACAGCATGCCGTATGCGCGTTTAGCCTGGTTGATACGACGAGCGATGTCCTGCTCCGTACCACCATTTTCGGCAACAATGCTACCCAGGTAGACGAAGTTGTCCACCTTCTCCACAGGCTGCCCATTAATATTGATGGCAACAGGTGTCGGATTTCTTTTTCGCAACGGCGGGCTAAGAACCTTGGTCTTGTTGGTATTAATCTTTAGCCCAACCTTGCTTGCCTCCCTCGAGATCTAACGCCATTGCGGACAGATCCATGATTTTGTGGGAGAGTAGGCATATGTCGTCAGCGTAGTCAAGATGTTGTAGATAAGATGTCAAAGTCCATTGAATTCCTCTGTCGAGTCCGGATAGGGCTGCATGCAACACATCGCCGATCACAATGAGGAATAGGATCGGTGAGAGGATGCACCCCTGCCGAACTCCACTGCGAATCTCAAAGTCCCCCGACACCTTACCTTTATGCAGAACGCGACATTTCGCGCCGTCATAGGTTGCCTTAATAATAGCCACAAGCTTCTCAGGGATGCCTCTCCTGCGCAAGGCCGCCCATATAGAATCCCGGTTCACACTATCGAAAGCCTTTTCGAAATCGATGAAAAGCAAGTGAAGCGGAGAATCGTATTCAGCGCATTGCTCGATGATGATTCGCAAGGTGTTAATGTGATCGACACAGGAGAATCCGGATCGAAAGCCAGCCTGCTCTTCATCAATTGTGCTTTCTAAGTGGGCCTTTAGTCTTTCCAGGACGATTTTAGCTATTATCTTGGCAACGGCAGGAAGCACACAAATGCCTCTCCAATTATTACAGTCTGTGAGGCTACCCTTCTTTGGAAGTTTGATGATCAAACCTTCCTTCCACTCAGTGGGAAAGGTCTCTGTATTCCACGCTTTATCAACAAGTGGGTGCAGCAAATCGGCAGTTACGCTTGGCGCTGCTTGATAAAGTTCGGCAGGGATACCGTCAAGTCCGGCGGCCTTTCCTCGTTTCAGTGCAATAATTGCAGTGACTATTTCCTCTTTAGTCGGGGCAGTGGACCGTATACGCACATTTTGATGGCTAGCTAAATTATCTATATGAGGGGGAACTTCACCAGAGGTTACACGGTTCAAGACCGCGGCGAAGTGTTCTTTCCACCGCCTCATTTGATCTTCTTCCAAGATAAGTAGCTTTCCATCACCGGATGTTGGCAGGAGTTACGACCACCTGTAAACTCCTTGATGACACTGTATACGGCGTTTAAGTTGTTACTTCTAGCGGCTTCTTCTGCTGACGCTAAAAGAGAATTGGCATAAACTCTTTTATCGCGTCGCACACTACGCTGAACTTCTCGAGCTTTCTGACGGTAAAGGAGTTCGATGCTGCTTCGATTGTCGTCTGATGCTGCAGCCAAACGAACTTTCAGCTCCTTTCTTTCAACAATCCGCTGCCATGAAGCGTCGGACATCCAGGGCTTATTCCGGCAATCCGGGTTTGGGCCAAGGATGGTATTTGCGCTATCAATGTACGCATTTTTTATGGCATCCCAGTTTTCGTTTATGTCACTATTTGGGTGACTAGTTATCTCAGCCGCTTTTTGCGCAAGATGGTCATTATATTGTTGTAAGACAGCTGGATTTTTTAGTCGAGCGGTGTTGAATTTGCGGGGCCTGGATCTTTCGTCGCCGGGGCGGCGCACGGCTGCAATACGCAATCGAACATTAGCGATCATAAGATAATGGTCTCTTCCCATCCCAATATCGGCACCCTTCTTGTTTCGCACGTCCAGGAGGCAACTCTTGAATCTTTTACTAATGGCAAAATGGTCGATCTGATTTTGTGTTCTGCGCCGATCAACAGAGGACCAACTGATTTTGTGGTGGTCCTTATGCTCAAACATAGTACCACCGATGAAGAGACTGTGAAAGTTGCAGAACTCTACAAATCTTTCACCGTTGTCATTACGATCACCAAGACCGTGTCTCCCCATCACATGTCTGAGCCCATAGTTATCAGCGCCAACTTTCGAATTCAAATCACCCATAACCATTATAATGTCACCTTTAGGTGTTCTGCTCTGAACGGCGTTTAGTTCTTCGTAGAAGGAGTCTTTTGCCAAGACATTGTCGGGTTCAGTAGGGGCATAACATTGTATTATTGAGATGTTCCTCATTTTGGTCCGGAACCTGGCGGTCAAGACCCTGTCAGAGACCGGTTCCCAGGATAAGAGACAGTTTCGCGCGGCTCTGGTTAAAAGGAGCCCCACACCTGACTCACGGCGACTACCGGTAGCTTTACCGGAGTACAACATTACAGTGCTGCCCGTTGGAGAGATGAATTCTCCGCTGTTCCACCATCTTATCTCACTAACTCCTAAGATATTTAATTTGTACCTCAGAAATTCACTCTCTAATTGAAGAAATCGTGCGTTCTGGGGACCTTCTGATCTATTGTCCAGGAGAGTATGCACATTCCAGAATCCAATCTTTGTCATTGTACGATAGCTAAAAGTCGTAACCGTTGAGTCAGTCCTTATCCGAGGCATAGTTGACGTTTCGTTAGCATATAAAGATTTCGGATAGTGTAAGTTGCTGGCATACACATCCTGTCCTTTGATTGTCGGTTTTAACGACAGGCCCTCAAAGGGAAAGGCCGTGGTATTTTTTTCACACCCCACACCACAGGGGTACCTCAACCAAATCATCGCACCGCCATCACTGGCGGCTTGACGTTGGTTAGCAATGGTCAGTGACCACTGCCGTTCCAGGGGGCGCCCACGCGGAGGACTATGGAAGAGGAGTTTTTGCCCCCCCACCAATTAACTACGGGTGGATGAAGAGGATGGGAGAAGATAAGTCTCAAATCAGACCCCCCTCAAACTCCATCCGAAGGAGAAGGAGGGCAAATTGCTACCATCTCGTGCGCCCATAAATCCAGAAGTAGAGGACGACTTGATATCTCTATCCTCAGATCTGACAGCCTTAGAGGACATGACGGAACCCTATCTCCTGGACGTGTCGTTGTATTCGGACCTTGATGATGTTACAGTGGTGCAGGCATCCATTATTTCCTACGGATCAATCTCCACCACTCCAAGCCGCCATCGGCTGGTCTTTTACTCTGTCTGGCGCGAAACGGAAAAGACGCTGTATTGATTCAAGACCCCTATGTTGTGGACGGTCGCGTGCAAGGCCTGAGGACTTGCATCCTAGTTAAAAAAAATCTTAAGGTTTACTTAAATTACGCGTCTGCAAGGGCGACATAAGGAAAGCCAAGAGAACTTTTGAAAAACCAATGGAGAAGGACGAGGCTGTCAGTAATGTTAGTGAGCCTATTGATGGTAATACGGATGATTACCCTCATTTATTCTTAGAGATGCAATTACAGCGACTGAAACATCAAAAGTCGGTCTTATCATCGGTTGCGATGCGATGCGTCGAATGCGCATCATTCCGTTTGCGGTAGCTCTGATACCAACAGTCGCGGTGAACATCTGTGCGAGTACTTAATTGGTACTAACTTATTAATTTGCAATGTGGGTACGGAGCCTACCTTTGTTACTAGGAATAGAGCAGAGGTCTTAGATATTTCTCTTGTCTCTGAGAATTTTGTCCACTTGATCAGAGACTGGAGAGTGTCATCCGGGCACTCTTTTTCCGTTCACTGCTATCTGCAATTCATCCTTGCTGAGCGGCCTGTAAACAATCCAAACTTCCGTAATCGTAGAAGGACTAACTGGCCTATGTTTCGGGAGGCATTCCTGGAACAGCTACCCCCTATGCCTGGTCGATCGTCTAGTAGGGAGGAGTTGGATGATATGGTGAAGGCCCTAACGGGGACCTTTGATTTTACTGTGTCTAGATCGTGCCCCATCAGCAAGCAAAGAGGTAAGAGAAAATCAGTCTGGTGGAATGTACAAATCTGTGAGCTTAGAGCTGTGTGCAGGAGGTCTTTCAACAAGGCTAGGTCCACTGATCTGGAGCTAGACTGGTTTTCCTATAAGGGACATTTGAGAGTTTTTAAGAGAGAACTCAGGCAAGCGAAACGCCGTTCATGGTGTAATTTTTGCGAGCGCATCGAGGGCTCGGGAGAAGCCTCCAGATTTCGTAGGATTCTGTCTACTGACCCACCCATACCCAGCTTTCTACTGAAACAAGACGGGTCCCGGACGACTTCGTGTAAGGATACTATTAAGCTGCTGCTTGACACGCATTTCCCATGCAGCCCGACAGCAACAATGCTCCGCTCTCCTGTGGACGGGGGACCGGTTGTTACTTATGACTTTGAATCTATTCTCTCAGAGGAAAAAAATCGGTGGGCTATATCTAGCTTCGAGTCATTCAAGTTAGCTGGACCTGACGGGATCATCCCGGCAGATTTGCAGCACGTGTTGGATATTGCTTACTCACGGTTGGAAACCATCCTAAGGGCCTATCTGGAACTGGTTTACATTCCTCGTGAATGGGCAGTAATCGAGATTGTTTTTATCCCTAAGGCGGGGAAAAGCTAACACGCGCGTCCGAATGACCTCACACCAATTAGCCTATCTTCCACTCTGCTAAAGGTTTTGGAGCGCTTGATTGATGTACACCTGCGTGCTACTATTCCAACAAGACTTCTGTCTTCATCACAGCATGCCTACTGGAAGGGAAGGTCGGTGGACACGGCCTTACACTCTCTGGAAAGTTACATTGAGAGGTCTCTCGACTGTAGAGAATTTACCTTCCTGGACATCGAGGGCGCTTTCAATCATGTCACACCTGCGGCTATAACGAATTCTCTCAGGGGCTTATAGACCAACTACTAGCATCTAGGGTCATTCGTACTCGCTTGGGTGCAACATCTGAGCGAAGGACTGTTAATAGGGGAACTCCTCAGGGTGGCGTACTATCACCCCTTCTTTGGAATCTGACGGTTAACAAACTGCTTTTGGACCTGGAGGGTGTGGGACGCAAAGTTATCGCGTATGCGGACGATATAGCCATCGCAATCTCTGGGAAGTTTCCCTCTGCCTCAGTTCTGACCAAGTGGGCTAGGCAAGCTGGGGTTGGTGTTAAATCGGCGAAAACAGAACTTGTTCTCTTTACAAGGAAACCCAGGCCACCAATATTCGATCTATCATTGCTGAACGGAATGAGACTTGTTCTCTCGGAAAAAGCTAAGTTTCTGGGCGTCATCCTGGACAAGAAACTGGGGTGGACACCCAACATACAGGAGCGAGTAACTAAGGCGACTGTTGCGCTATACTCGTGTAAGAAGGCCATAGGTAGGAAGTGGGGTCTGAAATCGAAGATTGTTTTCTGGCTCTATATCTCAGTCCTGCGACCTATACTTCTGGTATTGTTGTTGTTGTGGTAGCGATGCTTCAAATACTGCAATTCTTCTTGCATCGAGGGGGTTTGGCAGCTCTTGGCCGCCGAAAAACGGGTCGTTCCGGTACGAAGAACCGGCTGCCGCAGGAACGACCTATACTTCTGGTATTATTGTCTGGTGGACTGCCCTCAATTTTGCGGTTTATCGAAGTATGGTAGAGAAATTCTAAAGAATGGTGAGCATCACCATCACAAGGGCTTTTAGAGCTACGCCAGTAGCTGCCCATGATGTCCTGCTCAATTTGCTCCGCTTAGATATTTTTGCTAAGCAGGTGGCCTCAAACGTAGCCATTCGTCTTCGGGTAACTGGACATAGTTCACTGTGGCAGAAACGGGACACTCGTCTGTTCTTAGCAGCTTGGATTTTCCTGCGGTGACGGATTACAATCTTCCCAAGCATCTGTTCGGTAAGAATTTTGTAAGCCAAATCCCCTCACGGAACGAGTGGAAGGCCAACACTTTCCAGGAGTCAAATGCTATAAGTTTATAGACATACAAGCCGATGGATCTAAGACGGATAGTTGAATATAAACTTGTCACTACATCTCCCTGACTTTTGCGTGTTGTCGCACCTGTCTGCTGGAGATGGGAAAATTTTCTAACATCTCTTTTTGTTGGATTCCGGCCCATAGTGGCTTTGACGGCAATTGCAAAGCGGATGGGGGGACCTGTATCAGCCTGTAAAATGTTGGTAAACGCTGACGCGTTGAGTACTGCCAACGCGAGGTGGAGTAATGGTAGCACTTGTATGGTTACTAGGCAACTTTGGCCTAGGATCGATCCCAAACGCTCTGCGGAGCTGCTGGCGTTGAATAGACGTAACCTATGGACTCTTGTGGGAGTGATTACCGGGCACTGCCCGATCGGCGAACATGCTAGGAGATTGGGGCTTCCACACAATGATCTCTGTAGGAGTTGCGGGGATAAGGAGGAGAGTACCTTTCATCTGCTATGTGGGTGTCATGCCCTGGTTAGAAGAAGAAGGGTTACCTTGGGGTCTCTCTATTTTGGCGATCTGGACGACCTTAAGGATGTTAGCATCAGCCGGCTCCATCGCTTTATCAACAACTCAGGCTAGTTCAATGAATAGGTAGGACTCGGGGTTGTGGAGTCGATGGTGGTATCACAAAGGACCCAGTGGTGGTCTATGTGTGTATTACGGCAGCCCCTTTAACCTAACCTAACTATCGTGTCGAAGTGAGCTGGGAACATTATCCGCATTATTCTATGAATAGCGGTACCCCACATATGTGGGTCCTTTCTCCCTTCTTATGGAATACTGCGATTAACGGACTGATCCTTCACATGGAGAATCTAAAGCAATTGCTTACGCGGATGACGTTATCTCGGGAAAGTTCCGTGCTACGCTGAGTGAATTATTACAGAATGCCCTTTATCCCTGTTAGCGAAAAGAGCCATACAATGGTTGTGTTGGTTGGCAGTTGTGGTTCCACTTGTTGAGCCTCCAAATGGGGGGGGGGGGGTCTATGTACATGTGCTGTGGTAAACATAGCAGCCCCTTACCAAACCTACTACTAAAAAAACGCCAAATGCTTTATTCTTTACAGTTTAAGTAATTCTTTGAAAAATTTATAGCGTCTCTATATTTGTTTCATTTTACCGTGGAACTAATTCCACCACAAAAGGTTTAACACTAATGGTTGCCCCATCATCGGGCATTGTGTCCGGCAATGGATGACCTTCTGGAATCCGAAACACATAGCTTTGAATCAAGGTTGTGAGAAACAGGAATACAGTTTGCCTGGCCATATTTTCGCCCATACAACGACGATGTTTAGCTCCGAATGGAGCAAATGCTTCCGGTACAATGCATTTGCCATTTTGAATGAAACGCTCCGGCTGAAAAGTGTGCGGATCTTTAAATTGAACTTCATCCATTAGCATGCCCGTGAAACAGCTTATAACCATTGTATCCTGGAGAAGAAATAAGTTGTCGCGATGCAAAATTAGTGATGGAGCAATTTTCTGCAATTTAAATTTTTCAAAAACTTCACCTTTGGTATATTATATCCTGCTATTTTCGTATCCCGCAATGCTCGGTGAGGTACCGAAAAACTGGGGCCAGCAAAGATTCGTATTGATTCGTTGACTACGCTCTCGCAGTAGGACATGCTAAACAGAAGAAAATATTGGATTACTTCAAATGATTGGCCTGAAACATAGAAAGAACTTACCTCTCTCTATCCTTCCATGTGGGCAATCGTCCTCGACCTATTGCCGCATCGATTTCTTCTTGCATTCGTCTCTGGATGCGTTCATCCAATGTTAAATATAAAACTGCAAAACCCAGGGTTTTCGTTGTCGTATCCGAGCCGGCCAAAAACATATCCAAACAAATTGCCATCAATTGTCTTTCGCTGAAATTCGTCGAATGTTGTTCGTACATAGCTTGCAGATAGCTATCCATCAAATCGCGTGGTTCGTCGCCCGGATGAAAAGCATCCTTATGACGTTGAATTTCGCGCCCCAGAAACTTGTATGTTTTCTCGTGCAATTCCAAAAAGTTATTGTATCCCGACGAGTCCGGTGCAATATATCTCAAAATCGGAAAATGACTGAACATACATCCGACCATATCGATGTTTCGATAAAGATCATAAAACAGTTGCCGCAACTCTTTAACCTCGGAATTATTACGTTCGTAGCGAATTCCCGCCAGCATAGTCCACAACGAATTCAAAACATTCACACTAAACAGATCGTGTACCGGAATTTGTGCCGAAGATCCTCCCTGCTCTTTCACTAATTTTTGGATATCCTCGAGCAGGTATTGTGCTTCGTTTTGTACGCGCTCCGACATTCCCTGTCGCGCAAAACCGAAATCTTTGAGATGTCGCGACACAAAATTGCGCTGTTCGCGCCAAAATTCTTCGTCTGTAAAGATGATTCCCTTTCGGGTTCCAAAGGTGCGAGTTTCGTAGAACGGGCCCGTCGGTCGACCGTCCAGATCTTCGTTGAAGCAAAGCTCCTTTGAAGCTTGGTATGAGAAGGTGATTACCAATTTGTCTTTTCCGATTTTCAAGCCAACTATTCCTTTTTTGTCGTAGGAAGCGTTCAATTCGGCGACGGCATTGGAAAATAGTCCATGCTTCTTACGAAGTTTGGCTATTTGTGGTATGCTCCCTACTATCGGATACCATTTTGGTCCTGGCGGATAATTTTTCGGCTTTAGTGTATCTAGGACGAACCATAGGACAGTGGTGATGACGAGAAAGATGACGGCATAGAACATGGTTTATCTGGGAAAAGTGGATAATTAGCAGAAATGTAGTTGGTTGCAATAATTAGGCAACAAAATTGGGCGATATTCAGGTAATTAGCAGAATTATAGTTGCTTTCAATATATGTATATGGAGTATATTTTGTATTTGAGCTACAACTTGCCCTTCGAATCCTGGAGAACATGTGCAGAAACGCTTCCTTTTAAACAAGCAAGGAAAGACGATATCCTATATATGTCTATTAGCCAATATCATTGATAATACTTACCAGCTACCGTCCAGAAAAACCTTTTGCAGCAAATGATTGATAATAGCATTCTACCAATAAGCTATATGTCGGAAGAGGCTCAAAGCAGAAACAGATATTACAGATTCTTTATAGCACACAACTGCAGAAAATCGTCCCAAACAGCAACGAGCCACTTCCACTTTATGCTAATCTCCTCAGATCCTTTTATATTGCATCTACGGCCCAAGAGCGAAGAACTTTCCTCTTAGTGATGAGCCGAAATTATTACTTAAATATTGTAATTCTACAAATTAGTATGGGTAATCCCCATCCTCAAACCCGGGAAAAAAACACTCAAAGCGAATCATATCGACCTATCACCCTACTTTCGTCGGTGCTAAGACGCTTGAAGCGCTAGTCCTACCTAATCTTACGACCCATTCGGAATTAGCCGACCATTAACATGGCTTCAGGCGTACGCACAGCACCACGACGGCTTTGGAAGCCATTTCATCGCAAGTCTACAATGGCCTTAACTAGTCCCGTTCATGTCATCGAACGATTCTGGTGGCCCTTGACTTATCAAAAGCCATTTTGGAAGCATACGAAGAAAATTGTTCTTTAAAGCCCATTAAGGATAAAATTCCGTTTTGTGGAACACAGAACTCTCCCGCCTGAGGAATAGGACTAGAAAGCTGTTCAACAGGGCCAAGCGCACTGGAGAGTAGGGTCTATACCGCTTCACTCTTACAGAATACAGTAAGAAGGTAAGGGATGCCAAACGTCGCAGCTGGATGACTTTCTGCGAGAATGTCAACAACACCAGCAAAGCTGCTAGACTACACCGGGTCTTGGCAAAGAAAAGCCCTAACTTAGTCAGCACACTCAAAAAATCGGACGGTAGCACAACGCAAGATTCCGGCAGTACGGGAAAGCTTCTTTTGGACACTCACTTCCCTGGGTGCAGTATTATCGCAGGTGATGAATATGACGTGGGCTGCCAAGACATGTCCTTCAAAGCAAGTCGTTCTGATTGGGTAACAGCTAGGAGAATATTCGCTTACGACAAAGTGAAATGGGCGATTAAACCTTTGACCCATACAAATCACTCAGCACTGATAGAATTTTTCTTACATAAAGGACAGGAAGAACTTATTCCACACCTGGTTACTACCTTTAGAAGCAGCTTCGCGCTGGGCCACATTCCCAATGCCAAGAGATCACTGAGGGTGGTCTTCATTCCAAAATTGGGCAGCAGACCTATGGATGATCCTAAATCCTGTCGACCTATCAGCCTGATATGGTTCATGCTGAAGAGTATGGAGAAGATCCTCGACGCTCACACCAGGACATCGCTCCTTGTGAATAACCCATTTCACCCCAGACAGTTTGCTTATCAACCCGGCAAATCAACTGAAACGGCTCTCCACAACCTCATTGTCGAAATTAAAGTGGCTGTCAGCCAACGAAACGGCATTGTGTGCGTCTCTTGATATCGAAGGAACATTTGGCAATACCTCCTTCGAATCCATTGAAAGTGCCCTTCGAACGAAAGGAGTCGATCTCAGCACCGCAGTCTGGGTGAAATGTATGGTCCTCTGGAAACGTCATCACTACGATAGGAAACTGTATCCTCCTATGGTGTATCGTAGTTGACAATTTGATGTGGAAACTATCCTCCATGAAGTTTTCCACACAAGGTTACGGGGACGACTTGATGGTCATGGTCATGGGCAAATTTGAGGAAGTTCTGCCCGACATTATTCAAGGTTCGCTACGTGTAGTTAAAGAGTGGTGCAATAACAGCGGCCTACGTGTAAATCCTTCGAAAGCTGCCATAGTGCCATTCACTAGGAAAAGGAAACTCAGGACACTCAGGTGTCCGCTCATATACAACTCTCCTATAAAACTGATGTCAAACTTCAAATATTTGGGTGTTATCCTTGAAACTAAGTTATCCTGGGCAGAACACCTTAAAGCGACTTCTTAAAGCTCAGTGGATCTGCAGACAATATGTCGGCAAGATATGGGGGACTAAGCGCCGCATAGTTTTGTGGATCTACAAAGCGATGGTCAGACCTATAGTAGATTACGGTGCGGTGGTCTGGTGGAAAGAGCCATTACTTTAGCCGGCAGAACGGCTCTGAATAAAATTCAGAGACTTGCCTGCAATGCCATCACTGCGGCCATGCAATCTTGTACAACAGTTGCTTTAGAAGTTTTACTCGACCTCCCGCCCATGGATGTACACATTTTCCGTTTCAATGTGTACATCCATGGGCGGGAGGTCGAGTAAAACTTCTAAAGCAGCCAGAATGGCAATCGTCAGACTCAAGGCCTGCGACATAGGGATTAAGTTGACTCCAAGCCAACTAAGCTGGTTGAAAAGTGACAAAGTACTTAGCATGCCAACTGATTACCTTGTGAAAATTCTTCGCTTCAGCCATTCCTTTAAATCAGTCATTTGAAACAGAGAAAGGTGGGCGGATGGCTACAACTCTCTCCGACCCAGCACAATCAAATGGTCCACACACGGCTCCAAAACGGAAGAGTGTTCCGGCGAAGGCATTGTCGGTCCTGAGCACAGAGCCTCCATTCCAATGCGTAAAATATACCGTCCGTGTTCCAAGCGGAAATATACGTTAGACTGTGCTAGACTATGCCAAACCGCCGGCTATTTTAACAGGGACATAGCAATATTCACCGACAGTCAGGCAGCTATTAAAGCACTTACTAATTTCACTATCAATTTTAAGCTGGTACTGGCTTGTCAAGAAGTCCTCCATAATGTGGATTCAACAATCAAACTCACACTTTACTGAGTCCCTGGTCATTCGGGCATGGGGGGCTAGCAAACCGAGCCTCCGCCGTCCCCATGAATGGCCCAGAACCGTTTTTCGGGATACCACTGTGGTACTGCAGAAACCACATAAGAGACTGGGAGATCACACTTGCTTCATCCCAATGGGATTAGACAGGCCAAGCTGTATATTTCCGGCCACTCATGCGTCCGTACCCTGGAATTGCTGTGGTTGAGCAAGAACAGGGTCAGAATAATTTATGGAATTTTAACGGGACATTCACGACTGAGGGGTCACCTTAAAACCATGCATATTATATCAGACGCTAGCTGCCACTTTTGCGAGGCCGATGATGAAACCTCACAGCACATCCTTTGCGAGTGCAAAAGGCTTGCTCAAAGGCGTACCGAATGCTTCGGTGGCCGAGAATATCTCTTCTATAAAACATTGCCAGATCAGTCAATTTATCGAGAAGAGTCAGCTGAATCTTTTGATTTAGCCTGCTTTTCGATAGAAAGGGGCAATAGCACCTCAAGGTCGCAGTGCTTGTGGTTCCAATACGACCCACGGCCCACTTCCTTTATCTATCTATCAAAAGCCTTTGATACTGCCCACCACTCGCCACTTTTATCGGACATCTGCTGTACTTCGCTGCCAGCTCAATTTACCAAATGGATCGCAAACTACCTTGCTGGCAGACAGTCGTTCCCAGAGTTCAGAAATAAGAAGTCCAAGCAAGTCAGAAGAGTTAAACAGGGCGTTTCACAAGGAGGAAATTTATCACCCACCCTGTTTAACCTCTATCTATCTAGGCTCCCAACACCACCTGAAGGACTCCAAGTTATCAGCTATGCTCTATTCTGGCCACGGGTAATGATATTGAACACATGTGCAACCTAATCAACCAGTACCTTCTTCGTTAATAAGAACTTGCACATATCTGCTCCGAAGTCTTCAGCCACGCTTGTCACCTCCTGGGCCAAGGAAGTCAGAATGCAACTGAACATTTCAGTAGGGGATCAACTTATCCCAACGACAAACCACCCAAAAATCCTCGGTGTCACCCTTGATAGTATGGCCACTTCTTCTGCCCATGCATCAACAATCTGTGACAAAATGCGAATCAGGAACAAAGTTCTTAAAACTCTTGCTGGCAGTGCCTGGGGTAAGGATAAGGTGACGCTATTCGTAACCTATCCTAAAGCCATCGGTAGATCAGTGACAAACTATGCAGCACCTATATGGTCTCAAAATCTGAGCGATACACAATGGCATAACATCCAGTCTTGTCAAAATGCTGCATTTCGTACTGTGACAGGCTGCATTCTGATGTCTCCTCAGGATATACTACACCGAGAAACCCACCTGATGCCACTAAGATACCATAACAACCTCTTATCGAAGCAATATCTGGCAGGATGTTACCGACGTAAGCACCCGAGCTACAAACTTATGGACAGAACACCACCTTCCCGTAATATTCGTCGCTACCTAAGAAATCTTGAAAGAGATGTCCAGTGTTTCAAGAGAGAACCATTCGACGATACATCCATCCTACAGAACTGCTATCGCCACGCTACAAAGGGAAGAAGCTCAGAAGTCAATCGAAAACTTAAAACCGAACCCAGTACTCTCAGCACGACCACCAACCATATCTTCGAACGAAGTAAATCTACCACGTGCAACAAGATCTGCACTCGACTCAGGTCTGGATGGTGCTCGCGACTAAATTCGTACTTATCTCGTATTGACCCCTCAGTTAGAAATATTTGTCCAGCGTGTGACGGCATCCCTACCCTCATGACGTTCACCACTTATTCAGCTGTCCAACTACATCCACGCCGTTAACACCCAGAGCGCTTTGGGAGGACCCTAACGAAGTGACCATATTCCTTGGCCTTGATACTGAGAACGTGAAAATTGGTTTCTAATGTATACAACACACACACATAAGTATTCGAAACATCGCTACATCAACAACAACGACGAACCATAGCATGTAACACACTCATACATCGAACTTCCTACTATTGGTACTACAACAACCGACACACCTTGCACCTAAAGCGCTATAGGACAACCCCATCGAAGGGCCGTGTTCCTTCAACTCGCTTTTGAGGAAGTAGATTCGAATTCGAACACACAAATTTTATGACACACACAAATTTTATGACACACACATGAATTCTACTTTGCTACAACAACTTTAACATCGGGGACCTCAGCATCGAATTCGTAGAAAACTTCACATATCTGGGTAGACAACCTGTCAAAAGACGCCAGCCAAACAAACGAAATCAAGCGACGAATACAGCTAGCAAAAGACTTTTTCTCGGTCCTTCTAATAATGAAATTGAAGCATGTGCACGAAAATACGAAGCTCCGCATAATCAAAGAACCATGATACGAACTGTGCTCTTCTGTGGCTGCGAAACCTGAACCCTAACTCAAGTCTCCGAAAACTAAACCCGAACAAAAGGTCCTTCGGCAAATTTTCGGAGCAGTTTGTGACCGAAATGGATGGCGCATCCGATACAACCATGCTGGAAGTTTTCAGTATCGTTAAACTACAATCAATAATTTCAATGGTCAGGGCATGCGCAACGAATGGACGCAAAAATGTTAAAAGGACGCATTAGCGGAGAAAGGCTGCAAATTAGACTGAACGCTCGTTGGGAAGACTTAGTAAATGCTGACGACGAGAAACTGCTTTTCAATTTAAAGGACGCGGTCACTTGACCGAGATAATTGAATGACGGACTATTATCCAGACAGCCAAGGCCACACAAAATGTATTCCATTCATATCCATAAACAAAAGAAAGTGCTTTCGAAACTAACTTGAGAAGCTCGTTGCATCCCACTAGATGCATTAACATTTACGACATCTTAGAGTGCAGAATTAAAAAGAAAATACTGTCGGTACGTATTTTATTTTGGTTGTTAATCAACTACGAAAAATAAAACAACAAATCAGGTCGCTACATCAGCATAATTGAAACTTGTAGGTAATAAAATATGCATTTAAGCGCTCGTGCCCACGGCAGACTTTTTAGTTCGCAGAAAAACTAAATAGTTTAGTCAGGAAAATAAAACACACAGTGTTCTATGAGACCGCGCACACAGCGATTACTAAATAGTTTAGTTTGCTGTGTGCGCGGTCACATAAACCGCCGTGTGTTCTATTTTTCTGGCTAAATTATTTAGTTTTTCTGCGAACTAAAAAGTTTGCTGTGGGCGCGAGCTCGAACATACACTAAATGAAGGAGTTGAAATTTTAATAAACACGAATTCCTCTTCTCACATTTCTCATGTGTGGATATCTGCTGGTTTAAATTTGATTATGAAAATTGTTTCACTAATTCAGGAATATTTTTTTAATGGAAATATTACGTTTTTCATAAATACGAAAGGATATCTTGGCTCGGCACCTATTTTGTTTATGACCACTTCAAATCATTAACAGCGTGTGCCTGTGTCTTACATAAACTACAACTCCATTTCATTATGCAATGCTACTAATAGACATCATAGATTATCTCTCGAAACCGGTACCAGCGAGAAGAGAAAGTTTTCGTATTAACGTGATATACGGATCCTCGTTACATAACGAATCAAATAAACGACACTCATCCTCTGTATCAACCGACTTTATTCTTTGGCAATTGTCTAGATTCTCACACTTTTTACACTTTCTTCTTTGAACTTAGTGTCTGCGCAACACACACTTACCAGCAATCAATTCCTTGTTTACACCGCGATGCAATTTCCGTAGCTTCTATGAATTCTTGAATGTGCACAATTTTCCTGTTTCTTGCGTGTGTACTTTCACTCTCAATGGACTAATGCAATTTTGCAGCATGCACAATGTCCAATAAATGACTATCTGATTGTAGATTCGCGTAGACTTATATAGCCTCGGTCCCCACAACACCATTTGATGCAATTGCAAACGGATAATAGTAACAGGTTTCGCAGAAATTGCATATGGGATAATATGTGACGGAGTTACAAATTTTATTTTATCTTATCCACTTGTGTAGAACACAAAATTGATCGTGACCTCAATATGTGATATGAGATTGATGGTCATGGACGTGCTATTTTGTACAAGATGAAATATTAAAAAAAAAGTCCTTGGCGAATCTCGGTTCGTTAAGCCCTGAAAGCCACAAAATTTGTATTAGTGGTTGTAAATTAGCATTACTACTCAATAGCTCTAACCCTTTGTGGGGCAAAGTGCGTCAACTGTTCCATGTGGCCCAGTTGACGTTTCGTTGGCATTAACTAGTTTAACCCCCCTATTTAGCCGCCTACCTGCAACAAGTCGGGAGATGCTGTGGTTTATTATTACGCCCCGCAGCACAGGGGGAAGACGACACAAACATTGATTGCTACGAACGTCGTCGTGGACGGGATTTGAACCCGAAACGCCGGTAGTCAAACATGAGCCTGATGCCGTTACGCACACTGAGGCACCCTCTCTTTAACTGATCTTCTCCAGGTGTTACTAGGTCGTCCAACACGGCGACTTGCGTTTGTTCCCTGCAGGTTCCAATTGAGGGCCTTTTTTTAACGAGGTGATGTAAAATAGGAATCTTCAAAAGATACTGCACTTAAGCAAGTATGCCGGATTTTTAGCGACTAAACCCAAACCTCCGCCGTTCCCCCTGCGGGACTACCTTTCGGCATTACTTCGCAGGGATGGCTCTGGCTGATCAGCCGTTACAGTTTGCCGACTTACGTCTCGCTTCTTCTTTTCGGAGCTCTTTGTGGATGATGCATACCGTCTGGCTCACTGCGTCCCAATCTTGTTGTGATCGCAGCATTAAATTCACCAGGTTCTGTGGGTTTATGACACTCCCCAGATCCGCCTCTAGTTGTTCACGGTTCCGAGAAAATCTGGGGCAGTCGAACAACACGTGTTTGGCGTCCTCCGCAGCTCCTTTGCATCTTGGACAATCTGGTGAATTATCCAGCTTGAACTTGTGCAAATATTGCCGGTATCCGCCATGACTCGTAAGAAATTGGGTCAGATAGTGGTTCACCTCACCGTGCTTCCGGTTTACCCACTTCCCGATATCCAGGATGAGAGTATGCGTCCAGCGACCGGTTGAAGCCTGCTCCCATCGCTGCTGCCACTCTCTCAGAGACTCCTTCCTTTCCATGACTTTCCATTCCTTTGACGTCTCTGATGTTTCTAGACGTCGACCACGGTATAGTCTTCCTGTTGCGTCAACCAGGATCTCCACTGGGATCATTCCAGCGACGACATAGACGGCTTCGTGCGAAGTGGTTCTGTACACACAGCATATTCTTAATGCGCACCTTCGGTAAACCGAGCTAATTTGCCTGGTATTACAAGTGTATTTCAGAGCACTGGCCCAAATCGGTGAGGCATACATCACCCTAGATAGCAGATCTCCACTGGCATCATTCCAGCGACGACATAGACGGCTTCTTGCGAAGTGGTTCTGTACACACAGCATACTCTTAATGCGCACCTTCGGTAAACCGAGCTAATTTGCCTGGTATTACAAGTGTATTTCAGAGCACTGGCCCAAATCGGTGAGGCATACATCACCCTAGATAGCAGAAGCCTCCTGCTTGGTCTTGGACCGCCTATATTCGGCATAATTGTTGCCAAGGCCACGATGGCCGATGCCGCCTTCTCGCATACATACTTCAAGTGCTCTCCAAAGCTCAGTCTCGCGTCGATCATAACCCCCAGGTGTCTAATGGCTGGCTTAGAGGTTATGACGCTGCTTCCGACTTTGATCTTCAGAGAGGTCGTTTTTCTGCGCTTACTGATAAGAACAGCTTCCGTCTTTTGCTCGGCGAGCTCCAATCCAACTGTTTCCAACCACAACTTAATAGTTGTGATCGCCTCGCTGGCATGCATGTCGACATAGCCCGGGTCTTTTGCGACGACGACCACCGCGATATCATCTGCAAACCCGACTATCGTTACCTCTTTAGGCATCGGGAGGTTCAGGATGGCATTGTACATGATAATCCACAGCAGAGCACCAAGAACGGATCCCTGTGGAACGCCCGCTGTTACCGTGTACTCCTCAGTTCCCTCGCTAGTATTATACTGTAGAACACGATGTGAAAGGTAGCTCTTGAAGTGCGACCCCCAGTTTGCGGAATTGAACGCGTTCTTGACATCGAGTGTCACCACCGCACAACATGTGCCCCTTCTTAATGAATCCCTTGCCAAGTTGGCAACCGTCATAATTGCGTCCACTGTAGATCTCGCGCGTCGTCTGAGGCCATACTGTCGATCTGACAAGCCCCCTTTTTCTTCCACCACCTCAGACAGTCGGTTAAAAATTATCCGCTCGAAGATTTTTCCCGTAGTTTCGAGCAGGCAGATTGGGCGGTATGAATTTGGTTCTCCAGGTTGCTTGTTTGGTTTGGGTAGCAGTACCAATTTTTGCTTTTTCCATGGTTTTGGAAAGGTCGTTCCGACAAGCATCAATGCGTCGATGAACTTCTCTGGTTCGGATTGCCACCTTTAACGCCTTATTGGGTACCCCATCCGGGCCTGGTACTTTACCGTCCTCAAATCTGGATGCGGCTCGGAGTAGTTCATTCTCCAATTTAGGGCCTGTTGAGCAATGTTGTTCTACCCTTTTCGGAAAGTGTGACCTATCCATTGCCACTTTCGCCTTTTAATGAAAGTGTCTATCTTGTCCTGACCAGTAATACTTAGTAAGGAGGTCGTCGTTAGAAATGACCTCCGGTCACCGTATGTGTAGGATGTGCCGTAGACACTGGTTCACAATCTAGTTGTTATCTTATTGGTCACCTTCTAAGTTGAACAGCCATATAGAAGCACTGATTTTACGTTGGTTTCGAAGATCCGGAGTTTGGTGCATCTGGAAATGTTGTTGTTTTGCCAGAAAGGAGTCTAAACTGAAAAAAGCTGCTCAAGCCTTGTTGATGCGAGACTCCACATCAGCATCCGCTCCACCATCTGCTGTAACTACGCTTCCGAGGTAGCAGAAATTGTCAACTTTTTCGATTGCCTACCCCGAAACACAAATTTCGCTTTGCCCTTCTGGATCCAAGCTCAAGTACCTAGTCTTGGCAGTGTTGATTTTAAGCCCCGCATTACGACTTAGTAGTAATGCAGAGCATCAGATATTTGAGCTACTTGATCCGATTTATTTGATAGAAGACAAATATCGTCAGCATAGTCTAGGTGTTGAAGGTTGTAACGGACGGTTTGGTGGGCGTCCGAAGAAGCCCATGGGGACGGAGCCTAAGGTGGCATACTACCGTGAAGATCTGGCCGTGCCATCTGGCGAAGAAATAGGCCCCTCAACGAGCTAAGCAACGGCCTATGCTTGCTGTAGCTCAGTTCGGGAGATGTGGGCGGGGTTTTCGCCGCTCGTTGCCCCTGTCCTTTACGTATTAACAAAAATTCATAGGCCTGGGGAAGACAACACAAACAGGGGAGGCTAAAATGGGGGAATAAAAAAAAATAGTCGATAAGGATGGAATGGTTGGCGCACGGATCAGACGCCCACGCGGTCGAATCTGGGTGTAATGGGATCCTCGGCCTCTGGTTTCGTACCACCAACAGATCACTACTCATCAGGTGCTGCTTCGATCTGCCGGTGGGAGCAGCACTACCAGACCATAATATGGTTCATTACAAGGTGTTTGAACAACTTCCATCTACCATATCATATACCTTTTTTCTGGTGTTCTTGAAGCGCGCCGCTTAGTACATCATTAATGGCATTTAAAAACAGTATAGGTGAGAAAACGCAACCTTGTCTCACTCCGCTATGCACCTCAAAAGATTCTGATAGCTTACCCTTATGTAAGACGTGACATTGGGCTCCCTGGTAGGACTCCTTGATGATGGAAATTATTTTATCTGATGTGCCTTTTCTATGTAAAGCCATCCAGATGTATTCCCGGTCAACGCTGTCAAACGTCTACTCGAGATCGATGAACATGAGATGCAATGGGGATCTCCACTCAGCGGATTGTTCAATAATAATTCGGAGGGTGTTGATGTGGTCGCTACATGAGAAGCCCTCGCGAAATCCTGCTTGTTCATCATTCAATGTGCGGTCAACTGTTTGTTTGATCCGGTTCAAGATTATTTTTCCCATCAGTTTGGAGACCCCTGTCAGTAGGACAGAAGTCAACCACACACATATTATTGACAGGAAATGAACTTTATGTGCTTTCCAAACTGTAAACTGTTCGAAGATTTCAACACCTGCACCGCCTGCATTTCAAAATGGAGACTACTTAACGGAGCAGCATTCTTGCACTGACGTTTTATCCAGAGCAGCTCAGATCAAATTGTTAGTGTAATTCTGTGGTCTTAACCTGCTCTGCTCTGTATGGATGTTGAAAAAAACGCGGCTATTAAAAAAAAACAGATTAGACGGTTACAGGCTTTTTTTTATCGCTAGTAACATTTTCAGTCATCGTGTTTTGGCCGTTTCTAGTAAAATTGATTCAAATTTACCATTATATCGGAAATTTAGCCTTCCAAACGGTTGCTTTTCCTTTACTAGTATTAAAAACTGTACCCATGCCATTCTTGTTGGCTTCAGCACGAAGAAAACTTGATGCGCAGATAATACTTTATCGGTTCGTTAACAAAAGAACTTGAATTGTGTTGTATAATACTCAACCCTCGTCATCTCAGCCGGGTTAGTTGTCGCCTGTAGCCAATTTCGTTTCAGCATCTCCTGTCCTGAAAATAGCATTTTAAATTTGCATAATCCTTCATCTCTAGACTCGCGAGACGCAGTCACATTTTTTATGATAACTACCTCCAACACGAGACACACTAGAGAAAACTCGAAACGTCTATTCCAATTAAATGATATAATACCATACTTACCATGACAACATCCACTAATTTCAATAAATTCTCCACAGGAACTCCTATCGCTGGCCAAAAAGCGAAAAAATGCCGATGGCACGGTCAATAAAGCCAAAACAAAGGCAAAACATTCCTCCGAATCGGATTCGGACGACGATGATGACTGGGCCGATGGCAAAAACACAAGTGGCGAATCAGCGAAAGCTGCATCATCAGCAAAAACATCTCCAAAATCGCCGGAGAAGAAGCAACCGTCAAAAGAAGTCGATTCGGAACACGAAGAGGGTGAAGTATCATCCGACGATGATGATTCCGAAGGCGATAGCGACAGTGAATCGTCCTCATCGAGTTCCGATTCCGAGTTTGATGACGGTTTCGATGAAAATCTGATGGGTGACGATGAGGATCGAGCGCGATTGAACGGCCTCTCGGAAAAGGAGCGCGAAACGGAAATCTTCAAACGTATTGAACGTCGTGATATGATGCGAACACGTTGGGAGATTGAACGAAAATTGAAATTGGCACGACGGGGTGATAAGGCGAGGGATAAAACAAAGAAAGAAAAGAAGAAGAAAAAGAAGGTGAAAAAGAAGGAGGTGGTGAAAGAAAAATCACCGGTTGTTGTACAACGATCTCCATCACCTATGCCAGCCCCGAAACCAGTTGAAGCCCCACCGCCGACACCGCCCAACCCGGAAAAGGAGGACGAAGAAGAAGAACCGGCCGTGGCTCCGGAATATTTTGATCCGAAAGAGCGATCCAAGGAGCGCAAAAAGAATGTCGAGATGAACAAGACGGATGATAAACGTAGTAATGCGATGGCACTGCTCAAGGCGAAACGTGAAGGAAAAGCGAAAAGAGGTAAGGATAAACATGATATAACCCTACACTTTGAATGATGCAATGATGAAGATAGGTACGCACTAGAAGTTGGAACAAGTCAAAGAATTAGAAGGGCAACTGATTTTTAGAGACTTCTATTCTTCTTAAGCGAAACGAAATGTCAAATCCCATATAAATATTCTGATTATTTCGTTACATTTTGTCACCGAACATTTTCGTTTCGCACCTTTAGTATTCTGCTTATAATTTGAAAATTGATTAATTCATATCAAATAATAGGTGACTCTGAATGCGCCGAAAAAATGTTCATTTCATTGCATTTAAAAGGACATATAGTAGGAGAACCGGCTGCAGAATTTGCATACATCTCTTAGCGGGATGAAATATACGGCCAAGGCTTGCAAATGCATTGTATAGTATCTAAGGGAAGGGACCCGTGCTAGCCACCATTCTGGGCAGAGTGGTGAAAACACTGTCACTTCCGGTACGGAATGTACTTTGGAAAAAAAAATTATTCTAAATTTTAATTTTGTATCCAGTAATTTATGGTTGTCTGTCAAAAAATTTCCGCCAATAGGGCCTGCCAACATTTAATAACAATTTATGATGTTTTAGGCTGCTAACATTCTATAATAATTTATATAATTTATGATGTCTTAGTTACTGATAATGAAAAAAGAAACAAATTGCAATCAACTATTTACCAAATATTTATAAGCAAAAAACATTTAATAACGACTGACAACGTTCTCATCTAAAAGTATCATATACCATAGTATATTAAGCTATAAAAGATACCAAATAATGATGTATCACTCTTATAGGAAATTTAGTGCTCTTTAATGTTGCCATATATTTTTTTCTACGGAGAACGACTTCCGAGATATATGCGAAAAACTGAAAAATGATAAAACATGGTTTTATTATGTTTTATTCTGCTTCATCGCCTGCTTAATAGCGCGTATTTTCACCATGAGCTCGAATAACAGCCTGCTGAGAAATTTGCGCCCATTTGTCCCTCAGGGCTTGTTCCAGCTCTTCTAAGATCTAAGGAAAGTTGATATGGGTCCTGATGCGTTGCCCAAGCTGGTCCCATAAATGTTCTATGAGATTTAAATCTGGTATGTACGCTGGCCTGTGGAGAAAGCCGATATTATTGACAGTGGGGTATTCATGCACTATGTTTGTAGTATGAGGGCTCCATTTTGCATCAAAATGAAATCGTATCCACATGTGCTTCCAGTAGCATGAAGGCTTAGCAGTTCGTTGATGTATCACTCAGCTGTCAAATTGCCATTATCGATTACAATTAAACCAGACCATAATGGATCCACTGATAAAAGATACTACCAACCCCTTGTGGGGCATAGCACGTCGTTGACGTTTCGTTGGCATAAACTAGTTTCGGAGAATGCCCCTGGACGGGTCAAGGCCATTTACAACAACGAATACCGTGGACGGGGCTTGAACCCGTAACGACCGTAGTCAGACATGAGACTGAGCCACCGGTCCCCCCACTGACTGAGAGAGGTATTGGAAATAACGACAAAAAAGTGACTCATGTTTAGTTCTATGTACCGTTATGTTAGGAACGAACATTTTAAAAGGGTGCTTAATTTTATTCTTCTGCATTAGTACAATAACTACAGTCTCGGCTTCCTTAGTCCTCACACCGGCGCGACAAAAATCGCCCGCCGGATTCGCGACGTAAATTTTCGCCGCGATAAACATCTGATCACAGCATTGCACGAAGGTGCCCACACCGACGCGAAATTTCGCCACTTTGTGCTCGCTGAGTGCGATATCATTTTCGTCGATACCTTCTTGTTTACTTCTCAATAAGGTGTTTATTCGATAGGGCTAACGATATCGAAAAACTTATCGAGATCATGAAAAAAAAACATACGAAGAAATATAAAATCGGGAAAGATATCGCCGACGAGCTTGGAGCAAAATGTAGTACAATAAGCACCAATTCTTATTTTTTATTTCGAGCCCCCGCTTTTTCCGAGAAAAGCAGAGAAAAGCAATAAGTAACGGGTGCATTGAAACCTATACCATGCACTCATAATCTTCTTTCTCTAAGAAGGCAGAATTTTACCTGACTGCATTTATAAACGTTCTGTAATCCATTGTTAAAGGAATTAAATTTACCTTTGCCTTTCTACATCCTCAGTCACTGCTATAATCAAAACAGCTTCTAATAAAATAAATAACTGGCGCAACAGTCCAATTTTAACCATGGCCTCGAGATGAGTTAGCATCATCTCATCTTCTTGATCGTGACGGTATGTCTTGGGCAGAGGTGTGCGATCAGCAACACGTTCAACCGAGTTATTTACCCCATAAATGGGTACTCATTTAACAGCTGAGTGGGCTCATCGTCCGACACGTAAATCCCCTTTTTCATCGAAAACTACCGCATTCAGTAGGAATCGAACCAGCGCCCTAGTGCGTAGAAGGCGAACGTGCTAACCGTTGCGCTATCCGAACTACCAACAGCTTCTACCTCTTTCGAATCCATGGGGACGTTCCCTATTGCGAATTTTGCCGTGGCGGTGTGGCGTCAAAATTCGCTGCAGACCAAGTTGCACAATAAAATACACAACGAACTTTGAATGCGATTTTTTCCGCTGTGATTTTTTGTCGCCCCGGTGTGAACATCTAGAAATCGGCACGAATTTCCATCTTGAATTCGCCGCGGATTCTGTCGCTGCGATTTTTTCGCTTAGGTGTGAGGATCGCTTTAATCGGAAGGGTTCGGCGTTTTTTTAAAGTGGCCCTTTAATTATTTTGCTACGTGTATGCTCATTTGTTGAGGTACCGTAAAAGACACAATTGCGGAATATTAGGGGCGACCGGTAGCGCAGTGTGTTGAGGCATCAGTCTCATGTTTGACTACCGGCGTTTCGGGTTCGAATCCCGTCCATGACGACGTTCGTGGCCATGGATGTGCAGGAGGTGCATGCTGGCAACTGCATTCTCCGAAACCAGTTTATGCCGACGAAACATCAACTGGGCCAGATGCAGCAGTTGATGCGCTATGCCCCACAAGGGGTTAGGGCAATTGAAAGATAGTAGAACCTTCATTTTCTGGGGACCTATAATGTGCATGGAGGTTATACAGTCAGTTTCACGACTTTATTTCAATCAATTTTTTATGAAATCAATGTCCTCATAAGCACCTGGTTTTATTGGAAATCGGCAAAAAGCGGCTATTGGGACGTGCCCGGAAACAGTTTTGTATCGTCGACACGACCTCTCGATTGCTAGGTCGATTTTCCACCATCGGTCTGTCATGAGTATTTTCTTTAATGGAGCTCATTCGAACTTTTAACTCACGCCTTATAAAAATCCCCTCACTAATCTTAACTAAACATCATCATTACAGAGGAAGAAGAAGCCAAGCGCCAAGCCGAAAAAGAACGCGAAGAAGAGAAGGAAGAACTTGAAAGTGTATCAGGTGGGAAATCGGCGGTAAAACTCAAAGCATCCGACATTTACTCAGACGATTCGGGCAGCAGTAGTAGTAGTGATAGCGACGAAGAAGAAGTTAGCAAACCGACAGAAAAACGTTCCGTGAGTAGAAGCTCGTCGAGCAGCGAGTGGGACGAAGAGTCCTCAACGTCCACAAAGAAAACCGTTCTGATCACAACTCGCGAGGATCTAAACAAATTGCGATTGTCACGTCACAAAATGGAACGTTTCATCAACTTGCCTATGTTTGAGAGAGTGGTGACGGGTTGTTTTGTACGAATAAGTATCGGCAACAATGGCACCAAGCCTGTTTATCGAGTTGCAGAAATAGTTGGGGTCGTGGAAACGCCAAAAATATATCAATTTGGACGATCCCGAACAAATCGCGGCCTGCGTCTAAAACATGGCGCACAGGAACGTGTCTTTCGACTCGAATTCATATCGAATCAAGACTTCACCGAAAGTGAATACGATAAGTGGCGAAAAGTTTGCGATACATCCAACGTTCAAATGCCCGCTATGGAGACGTTACATCAAAAGCTGCGCGAAATCAAGGAAGCGCTCAACTACGAGTTTAAGGATGAGGACGTGAACAAAATCATTGAAGAGAAAAATCGATTCCGCCAACGACCGACCAACTATGCTATGAAGAAAACGATCTTGATGAAAGAACGTGATGCGGCGTTGTTGCGCGGCGATGATGAAGTGGCGAGCAAATTGGGCATACAAATTGACGAGCTAGAAAGTCGTGCCAATGAGTTGGACAAGCGACGATCACATAGTATTAGTCTTATTTCGTATATAAATGATCGTAATAGAAAACGTAACGTCGAGGAGGCCGAGAGGGCCATTATGGAAGAGATTCGCGCCACAAAAGGTATGAAGATTGAGGATCCATTCACAAGACGTACCACTCAGCCCCGAATGACATTCAACAAAAATGAGGCGGCCAAACTTGCAGAGGAAGCTAAACCTTTGCTACCCCTACTGCCACCGCCGCCGGGACGCAAGAAGCAAGAGGATGATGTGAAGCCGAAGCCCACTTCAACAGATTACAATCTGTATAAGTTACATGACTTTGAAATTGATCTTGATGTTTCATTACCAAGTGAGTATTAGGGAAATGTTTATTTTTCAAATTGTTTACAATCTCAACTTATTTTTCATTTTCCCTCCGCTTGCAGATAATCCAGTTAGTGTTTTACCAAAAGCTGTGGCTAAAGCTAATGAAACGGCTCCGAAACGTTCACTCAATCTCGAAGACTACAAGAAAAAAAGAGGTCTCATTTAGCTACCGTATGCGCACCATCTGTGGTTATAATTTTCGAACTAATTGTTGTTAGATTTTGGCGCTTTTAGTGATACGAAATACACTTGTTTTTTCACGTAAACATTTTTTTCCCAACTTGGACCTACGTTCAAACTAAATCATTTTAGTGAAAATCAGGCGTTCCGTTTGAAAGCAGCTTGAAAAAGTGTACTGTTGCGTTTTTGAGTTTCAACATTTGTATGCGTGCTAGCGCAGTCTATTTACAAATATAAGTTCACACTTTCAAAATAAAATAAAGTAAATTAAAAGTCTTACATAAGCAAAAGGACTGCCCTGCAGTCGTGTATAAGCAATGTTTGTAGAAATAGATGGATACCAGCAAGAATCCTCAAATATCCGTACGTAATTAGGGAACGTACATGAATTGGACAAGAAATGTTTTAGGAAAACGGTATCGATCGTTGTATAAGAAACAAGCGAATGAACTTAATACGAGTATGATATATTGACAAAGAATATATAGAAACTTTGTCTGCATTACTAGGAACGTACAAATCAATTAACGGCGGTACGCCCCTTATCTATGTATGTATATTCCTAATAACAGTAGCATGCCTTGATCAACATTTATTGTTTTTCTGTTGTAATGTAAGAGCTTGTATAATTTTTACAGAAATTATAGACGAAAGGAAAATGATATGTATTAATTTTCAATCACAAACTTACTAGCTAAGTTCATCGACTATATACACATGTGTATATAAACGGAGTTTCTAGTTCTTACTCTTTTGATTCGAATAAGATATAAAATTAAATTTTTTATTAAGTTATTCAATACTATTTTAAACAAAATGTAAATTATCAAAAAATGTAATTATAAGATGGATATACATGATTACATAAAATATCTTACGTAATATAAGATGTATTTAAAGCAACGAATTGTTTTTATTTAACGAGCAGCTGCTGATGCTAGCGGAGCTACTTATAAAAATGCTAAAGTGAACGGAAGCGTAGCATTTATTAATTTACCATCTTACGTTGCTACCGTTGCCAACTATCGAATATGAAAATGGCTACTTTTCAACAGATCAAAAAACAGCTGCAATTGTGAATTCAAAATCAGCGCTTGGTGGAATTTAAAAATTTCTATCTTTTTCGGTTGTTTTAGATATTTTTCACGTATGTGATTGAGTTATATAAATTGACTATTTTTTCTGACCTCAAAATCACATTCGATACTTTGCATTGTACTAATTTTCACAGATTCATCGTTTCAAAATTTTGAATGTGGCATATTCGATAGTTTGCTTTCTGTTTATTTTAACTTAAACATCCGTCACTACTATCTCCAACTATCGGATGTAAAAAATGCGTTTCTAATTGTGTATACCCTTTGCTTACCTTAGATATGGTAGGTGGATGGCCAATTGTGAAATATTTAGTCATCTTAAGGCGGAATTCCACAAGAAGCATGCAGCATGTTACCTAGTGTAGCCTGTTTTCAGTTTTATTTCACACATTTTCACAATGTCGCATGCTACAAGCCGCACCGATCCGCTGGCTATTGGATAGCGGCGACATTGTACGACACGTAGCATGCTGCAATGTTGCCTCAGTGGAATTCCACCTTAAACTAAAGGTATGTTTTTTTGAACACCTATCCCGTGCCGGCTGTGGTACCTCCACGCATTACAACAACAATTTAACCCTGCCCGGGCCAGTGGAGTGGTTAACCTGCACTCGATAGATTGTACAATTGCACCAGCAAAACCCGCTCGCCTTTCTTCTCGAGTTGCAATTAATGTCGAAAGTGGAAGGTCGTCTTCTTCTGTAAACTCTGAATCCATTGTAGAACCAGCGTGTCGGAAGCAATTCGATATTGTTTCTTGTGGTACTTTCCTCCACGCAGCATTAACCATTACAATGGGATCCAACAAAGTGATTTTCAATTCCATTTTCTTGTCGAAGGCGTCTATAAATTTCAGCAATAATTGACTCCGATAGCGCGATTTTAAACATCGGATGACGCCTGTTATTGAACAGATTATTAGTAAGGAAAACGAAAAGGAATAAATTTTGATACCCTGTTCCATTGGTTGTAACACGGCAGTAGCATTAGGAGGCAGAAAAATGACTTGGATCCATGAAAGGCTTTGCGCTCTGGGATGAGCTGGACAATTATCGATCACCAAGAGAATCTTCCTTTGTTTTCTCGCCAATTCTTCATCCCACGACTGGAGAAGCTTTTGGAAGATTGTTCCGGTCATCCACGCTTTTCGGTTAGCTTCATAGCTAACAGGAAGATGCGATTTATTTTTGAAACATCTCGGTGACTTGGATTTTCCAATAACTCGGTTCTGTCAAGATTGGTGCATACCCAAACTGTAATCCTCTCCTTCGAATGTTTGCCTCCCCGAGCAACTTTCCCCTTTAAACTTTAGCGTTTTATCTGGCAACATTCGAAAGAAGAGGCCAGTTTCATCACCATTAAAGATGTCTTTATTTAAATAACATCTCCGTATACCTAATTGATATTAATAAAATTTGTAAGCTGAATTGTAAAACTTAGACGATATGTGTTTTTGCATTTTTGTATTTATTTATTTTGTCTAATAATAGCGACCTTAAAACGGCGTATTAAATACAATAGATAAAAATGAGACACATACGAATTTTGCAACATACCTGGCCAAACATTTTTAATCCAATTTTCAGTTGTTTCTTTCGAAACGGAAGCCGCTTATTTTACCACTGCAAATATTGTGACGCTTCTTACAGCGATCGACCCAGCTTCTGGAACACTCAAAAGAATCCCCAGATTCTCCATTGACACTATTTTCCAATTGTTTGAAATCTCCCGCCTTTTGCTGAAGAATTGGTCCCGATATGGTAGCGTTCTCGCTTCGTTTGATTGGAAACCACTTCAAAAGGGCTTGGTCGACTTCCTTTGCTCCGGTGGGCGTAACTTTTTTGCAGTGAGCGTGGTTTCAGTTTGAGCTTCCAGATACTTTTTTCTATTCGACCAAATGGTTGAAACAGCCGACTTTGTAAGGCCGTATTCCCTACAAATTTGTGCGTTGGCACAGGCACTTTCTAATTTCTGAATTATGTCGATTTTATCTTTTAATGAGATACATTTTCTCTTCGAATTTTTTCGAATCCATGTCGATAGTTCGTTATATCCGAACAGAAACAAGTGCTAAAGACTTGGAATTGTTTCGTTATAGCCGAGTGTTCGTTATAGCCGCGTGCGTTATAACCGAACACGAATGTATGCATATTTTGAGATTTGAAACGGGATTTGTTGAATTGTTCGTTATAGCCGAATGTTCGCTATAGCCGGGGTTCGTTATAGCCGAGTTCCACCGTATTTGAATTAACATTTGGTGTGTGATGGCGGGCATCAAAGTCACCATCGCGATGGGCCATTGTCTGTAGCAGGCATAAAATATTTAGGCGGCCGTATTCATAATTGCTTGTCGCTACGGTCAATTTTGGAAGCCAACCAGACTACTCTGATTGGCATGACATGACATTTAAAAACGTTCAAAAAAACCCACTAAGATAGCCGTATCTAAGTTTCTAGAGCCAGATCTAGTTCGTTTTGGCGGCCGTCGCTAATTAATGATTGCACGTTCGGGTGCGGGTTCACTTCGATGGAGGGTGATTTTGCCGGTGGGGAGTTTTGACCTTTTTCCCTCTTGGTGGTCAGCCTGCTAGAGGAAATGTTTTTCTTATTCCATTTCGTAAAATCTAAATCGTTAGCCGGGTCCGGTATCGTGATATCGTCATTGTTTGCCTGTCGTTGTTAGAAAGTTTAAGTTCTGTTGCTACAAGAAGGCTGATCTGCTTGAGTGTTCATACATGTTTTGGAGGCGAAAAAGCAGCTTATTGAGATTTCGGTGTTGCGTTTTTCCTCATTGAAACTTTTTGATTTCTTTCTTTTATCCTCTTTATTGCTAACTCCTTCGTTGTCCCCTTCAGAACGTGTTCTCTTTTTCCCATCCTCCTTGATACTGTTACGGATCGTTTCTTCGGATACGATTTTTTCATCGCTTATTTTTTTCCTCTTGAAATTCGAGCATCGGAATCTATCTGCTTTATTACGCCCACAGCTTTTCTGATGTGCGATGACTTATACTTCAATCTACGGATAAATGATTGTTATTCTTATTATTATCCTGTATGATAACTAGTGCATGAGAGCAAATTTTACAAGAAAAAAAAAAATAAAACAAACTTGGCGAAAAAAATCAAGCAGATAATAGATTGCTGCACTTAGGAGGTATCACAATGCACGATTTTCGTGCGATGCGATAACGAATGACAATTCAAACCAGGCCCGGAGTCCGAAGCGTATATACCCTAGACTTGTACAGACCTAGTGGTGACACCAAAAGTACCAATTGGCAACGACCATATGCATTAAAAGTGAGTTTCAAATATGGCCAGTTTATAGGGGAGGTTGGCACACATTCAGGAGGATCTTGGCCATTCTAAAAAATCAATTAACTAACCCATTCTACAAATATTTGTCGAATTTCTCAAATCGTTAACTCCATTCTATCGAAAGTTATTGCTTATTTGAAGTCTCACTTGTAGGGGAGGTAGGCGTTCCTTTGATCTGATTATGCCCAACTTACTAAAACCCAAGCAGCTTCGCACTTCAGGGTAACATGCCAAAAATCAGGTGTCTACGTCAATTGGTTCAAGAGTTATAGACAAAAAACCAGAAAAGTAGGGTAGTACGGGGCTCTTTGTAAGAAAATTATAGAATATTTATTTTTCCAGGGGATTATAAGATTACCCTGACGAGCAATCTACCAAAGCTAGAGCTTTTCACGTTTATTAAGTCGGGAGTTATAAATACATTTGAGTATTTGACATATGTATTTCAAGTCGCTGGCTTCATTCTATCAAAAGTTATCGCTTATTTGAAGTTTCATTTGTAGAGGAAGTAGGAGTTCTTTTGGCATGATTTTGCCCATTTTCAATAAGAAGCAACTAGATCATACTTCCAACACCTGACCAAAATTTCAAGGCTCTAGCTTCATTCTATCGAAAGTTATCGTGCGAACGGACAGACAGACGGACAGACAGACAGACATAGCTAAATCGAATCAGGAGGTGACCCTGATCATTTATATACAGGGTGTCCCAAACCCCAACGTCAACCCGGAAACCGGTGATAGGCCAAGTGGTGACAGTTATCAGAAAACTATTTAAAAAAGTCTCCGTCAATTATTTTTTGACTTATAGACATTCAAAAAAGAATTGGAAAAATTCATACCCTGTGATGATTTTTTAAGTACTGTTATTACAAATTTTCATTTTTTTTATTTTTTTTTTATGAAGCAACCCTGACTAACTGTTCTATAAATCACAATCTAAAAGTGAAAAATTACTGTATTGGTTTTAAATAAAATGTGACTTTTTCCCCCAATTTCGTACTCAAAATTATCACTTATCCCAACTTCAACTGACTGCACTGTAAAAAAAATATACCACGCGTTTTTGGCAAGTAACTGTAAAAGATGGCGCATTTTGTCCAGATTCCAAAATGGTACGACACTTCCTATATTATCTCTTAATTGAGGTGAAAAGGTGTAATTTATTGAACAAAAAAATCAATTAACAATTAAACCTTAGAACTTTAATTCACAACAAATGATCAAAATGTTGGCCTTCAGCGGCAATGCAAGCACGACATCTTTTTAAAAAGGAACGAGTTATAAGCCGGGCGAATCTTCCGGAATTAATGGCTTCAGCGGCTTCCGCAATTTCCCAATTTCGCAATTTTTCGGCGGAGTCCCTCCAATTTTTTTATTTCTTTCGTGTAAACCTTTTCTTTTACCGCTCCCCAATAAAAAAAATCGAGGGGATTTAGGTCAGGTGAACGTGCCGGCCACGAAATTGTACGACCGCCCTATCCACCTTTCGGGATATTCTCGAACGAGGAACTCTCTTACTGTTCGGGCATAATGCGCTGGGCAGCCATCGTGCTGATACCACATATTTGCAAAAGTACTGAGTGGCACGTCTTCCAATAAATTGGGTAAATGATTCATTAAAAAATCTAAATATGTCTCGGCACTTAAGTTCTCCGAAAGCTCGAATGGTCCAATAATTAAGAGATAATATAGGAAGTGTCGTACCATTTTGGAATCTGGACAAAATGCGCCATCTTTTACAGTTACTTGCCAAAACCGCGTGGTATATTTTTTTTACAGTGCAGTCAGTTGAATTTACGATAAGTTATAATTTTGAGTACAAAATTGGGGAAAAAAGTCACATTTTATTTAAAACCAATACAGTAATTTTTTACTTTTAGATTGTGATTTATAGAACAGTTAGTCAGGGTTGCTTCATAAAAAAAATGAAAATTTGTAATAACATTACTTAAAAAATCATCACAGGGTATGAATTTTTCCAATTCTTTTTTGAATGTCTATAAGTCAAAAAATAATTGACGAAAACTTTTTTTAATACTTTTCTGATAACTGCCACCACTTAGCCTATCACCGGTTTCCGGGTTGACGTTGGGGTTTGAGACACCCTATATACATTGCTATACCTCCGGAGCCTCCTTTAAGGTGTTACATATACGTGACAAAAACAATACACCCTATACTATAAGTCTAGGGTATAAAAATAGGTTATGATTAACTCCCAATTTATTTCGGATTCTAAAGCTGTCCCAGTCAGCTTTATTAACGTTTATGAAAGCGGTGCACTGCAGGAAGTATTTTGGAGGGCTATCGAGTCTGATGATGATCGGCAGATGGTCGGAGGACAGCGTGAGCACCCAGTGAGCGTCATAAATGAGGCCGGCAGTAGTAATCGAGAGCAAGCAGTCTGACTGTCTGTGTATGTGTTGCTGCCTCTTCCAGACATTACGAGATGAGAGAATATTAAAAAAAATAAAGCTACTTTCAATGATTAATAAATATCTGTTCTTAACCCCACGTCACGCTAAACGCAACATGAGGCACCGCGAAAGGGAAGTCCAAAAGTTCAAGAGTTCCCTGTGATAACGCCAAATACAAGTCGCCCATCACAACGCTGCACAGTGAGGAAGTGCTTTCTTCGATTGCGGAACTAAAACCAAACAAGGTATTGAATGCGCAACCAGCTGCCATATCTCCAAACGAATCCCGGCTCCCAACAGCAGCCAGAACTACGCTAGCTCAACTTCGTTCTGGTTGGTGCTCGTGTCTGAGCTCATACCTGTCCCACATCGACAATGACATCCAAAACTCCTGCCAGCATGTGGCCTCGCTCCACATGATGTGGAGATGACGTGCTTAACTCCTCGCGCCCCATCGAGCCAGCTGCTTTTTCCACCTGCACCTGGACCTAGAAGATACCAACATGGATAGTCAGAATTTTCGACACATGTTTATTAGCGCACGAAGCGCAGCTACAACAACAGTTCCAGTCTCATCCGGTCGTTGTTTTTTAATTCCTTCGTGGAAATCATCAAAGCTGACTCTGCTTCCGGCGCGGTAACCCTTCGAAAAGGTCGTCATTGCCAAAGCCATTTCCGAATCGGTTTGCGAAGTGAACCCCATTTATATCGGTTTTTTTCGAACTTTCAGCGAAACATCAACCTTGAAATAGGAGGTGGACCCAAAGTCACACGTCTTGTTAAATGAACAATTGCACTTGACGTTAAAACGGGAGTCCCCAGTCCGGAATCGTCCTAAGCATTTGATTTTCTTTTATTCGATGGTTGAACTTGAAATAAAATTTTATTCATACTAAAGCCTAACATAAAGAATCTTATACACTACAGATATTTTTATTGTTGATTAAACATATTTGTAAGCTTTGTTGCTTCATAACAAGCGCGGAATGTGCTTTAAACACGAGAGCTCAATTTCGGATCTTCCAATTCGAGGGCTGCTTTTCTTAATACCTGAAACAATAGATCACACATCCAGAACCAGTTTTATGTGGAAAACATTCGAATTACCTTCAGATTATCATCCATATCCTGGAGACTTTGCTCAATCCAAGATTTGGCACTGTTGCCGCTGCTTTGGGTAAGCAAAGCCAATTGACCAACGGCTAATACTAACGCTGCACATCGTGCTTCCAACAGTCTCGGATCAAGCGGTGGGTACATGGCCTGGACTGCAATAAGACACGGAATATTATACTCCAAGTAAATGGTCGATATAATCCTCTTTCACGAAGCGACCATCGTGGTTTGCTCCTTGGCTAATAGTGGGTTTATCGCTGTGGGAAATAGAGCAAGCGCAGCGAGCATTCTAGAGCGGTATACTGAGGGTAGCAATCTCTTAAGCCGCCCACGCAAGGGGAGTGAGAAATCCATTGAAATTAAAACCCACTATTTGTCAAAGACGCGAACCACTATGCTTCGCCCGGTCAAGTAGGAATGTTTCAAATGGTCTAGCGCTAGTTGGATAAGACTACATACTTACCGACATCATCAACTCGAGAAGGAATTCTCTTGGCTGCGTCTATAACACGATTGGCTGGTGACCGAATCCCTGGTCCCATTGCCATCGTAGCCAATTTCTCGGTGAGACTGCGACATGCTCTTAGAACAGCAAGACATTGTGGAATGAGTAGACCCCAATGGTCGTCAACCCATAGTTCTTCGTTAAGTATTTGATCGAGGGCGCTTCCCAGACCAATGTCACCTAAAGCCATCGCCAATTCCGGATCGGCGTGTTTCTTCTTCATCTTCGATTTTGTTGAAGCACTGAAATAGTAATTTTCCTAGCCTTAGAATAGACATCCAAGCAGACTCCGTCCGATGTCCGAAGATTTTCAAATGGTTTGCCTGCAGAAGCTGTTTTCTTCCTTTCACCTTTGGTTAGTAGCATTTTCAATTATGTATCACAAATATGTTAGTGAAACATGCAATAGACATGCAGTTTTACCGGTTATCAAATCGATCCCAGTTCTTGCGTTTATGCTGACGCCTGCAAATGAACAGCAAAGCGACAAATGCTCCGACGAAAATTGCTGCCAGGGCTCCGATTGCGGCAGCAATTAATGTATCCGTTCCTTGTAAATCCATTTTACATTGCGAATGGATTAAGCGCCGGATGTTCCGATTTAGGGGAGGCGAAACTTTTATTACTGCGCGCAACAGGTGGAAGACAGATGTGTGGAGTAAAAAAAAATCACTACGCTAAAAACAAACAAAAATAAAACTTTGACAGTTTGGCTAGAAAACAGCTGATCGTTTGATTGGAGACCAGTGGCGTAGATATAATTTAAAGTTCGTTGGACAAAATAGTCGTGGAAAATAGAGGCACTGCTCACACGGGGATACTTGAATCTCCGAACGACTGGAATAGTCGGCGACTTGAGATGCGACATGTGTACGGGGATACTCCAGTCGCGGACACTCGGCAACTGCGCAACCAAAGAATAGGAGACATGCAACATGCTCTCCAAGTCGCTTGGTTTCCTTCACCGCGAAAGATATGAGTGATCGAATGTGTGTGTTTGTATAAGGATCAGCACACATGATCGAGCAGATTTTTTTTTTCATAGAGTTTGACTTGGTTCGATACATGCTCGCGACCAAAACGCTTGTCGTGTATGTCGACCTTAAGGTCGCCACCCATTGACGAGCACAACCACGACCAAACTTCCATCGAACTATCAAATATTATAGAACGGTGGAAATAGGGGGAATTGTTTTTCCACACGTCCTATGAAATTGCCTGCGTTCACGTTTTTGAGCGTTGCGGTTATTCAGCAATTCGAATGCATGTAAACAGAAAAATCAGTGATTTTTTCCGTTTACATGCATTTCAATTGCTGAATAACCGAAACGCTCAAAAATGTGAACGCAGGCATTGATGGTTCGATGGAAGTTTGGTCGTGGTTGTGCTCGTCAATGGGTGGCGACCTTAAAAATGCAGCAGTAGCGGTAGAAGCAACAACAACAACAGGCAGATCTGTCGCGATGACACAGCGACGATGACAGATCTACCTGTTGTTGTTGTTGCTTCTGCCGCTGCTGCTGCATTCTGCGTTCAATCTGGTTAGGGCCTGAGGACGAAACCTACGGTGAAAACGGACCCAAACGTTAGTGGTCTGCTTCGGCTATCCCCCAGAATATATAATAGGGTAGCATATGACCGAGAAGGTCGCGTTGTGCCATCTGGCGAAGAAAAAGACCCCTCAACGAGCTAAGCAGCGGCCTATGCTTGCTGTAGCTCAGTTCGGGGGACGTGGGCGGAGTTTTCGCCGCTCGTTCTCCCGGTCCTTTACGTATTAACAAAAATGCATAGGCCTGGGGAAGACAATACAAACATGGGAGGCAAAAACGGGGAATGATAAAAAAATAGGGCGATAAGGATGGAATATGGCTGGCGGACGGCGCAGATGCCCTCGCGCTCGTATCGGCGTTCGGGTGTAATGGCGAAACCTCGGCCTCTGGTTTCATACCACCGACAGATCACTATTCATCAGGTGCTGCCTTCGATCTGCCGTTGGAAGCAGCATGACTAGCATGTGGTTCATTACACATTCCATCCTAAAGGTCGCCACACATGAACGCCCACAGCCGCGATCGAGCCTTCATTGAACCATAAATTTCATAGCACGTGCGGAAAAAAATTCCCCCTATTTCCGCCGTTCTATGAAATTGATGGTTCGATGAAAGTTCGGTCGTGATTGTGCGCGTTCATGTGTGGCGACCTTTACACGACAAGCATTTTGTTCGCGAGAATGCATCGAACCACGTCAAAGTCAATAGAAAAAAATCTTCTCATTTCCACCGTTCTATGATATTTGTTGGTTCGATGGAAGTTTGGTCGTGGTTGTGCTCGTCCGTGGGTGGCAATCTTTAAAGGTTGTGGGGAAGCTTTGCTTCCATTTTTGTCGTCTACGGGCCATGTTAGAGAAGAAAGAAATAATTATAATTTTTGTTGGCAAGAGGAGAGGGCCGGCACAACTAGATGCCACTGGCCAATGCCACTAAAGGCAATACCTTCGGGTGCCGCCAAATAGGCACTCCTTTTGTGGTCTCGGTGCCGAGATGGATAGGCACTCGAGGTAGGTGTCGCCAGGAATAGGCACTCTAGTAATAACACACTTGTCAAGTATGCTATAACGACTGTGTATTTTACTTAATAGTTAACAAGTATTTATACTTAATTTATGCTTACTTGCTAAGTTCTTATCGATTACTCATTATTCATTATTGATTAGTTCCCATAGGAAAATGTGCAATTGATTGCTCCACTTTTCCTATGGTCAACGACTCTGCCATTACTCACCTGTATTACATATGTTTTGATGATTCAAAAATATTTCCATGTGAGCACGCGACTTGTACTTCCATCAACAATGTATGATCAAATTACAAGTGCATGTAGCTTACTGGAATTATCGCAATGTTTTTGTTTTGGATAATACGTAATATCGTGGCACAGATAAAGGCAAGGTCGTTTGTTGACGTAATTATAAAATTGAAATGATGATGGGTTGTGTCACATAAGATACACCACAAGGTGTCCACACACGTAAACCACTTTGGTCGCTAGAACACACATGATCGCGCAGAACCGCGACCAAACTTCCATCGCACCAGCAAATATCAAAGAACGGTGGAAATGAGATTTTTTTCTATTGAGTTTGACGTGGTTTGATGCATTCTTGCGACCAAAATAGTTGCCGTGTGTGGCGACCTTTAAGAATATCAGTTTTCCACAGTTCAAATGTATCAAACGAACGCGAACGAAAAATTTAACTAAAGCCGGCCGCACATTACATCGCAAGCAGGGCAGCCAGCGCAGTGCGCACGCGGCATTGTTGCTGTAAAAATTGTCAAAATCAATTTTACAACAACAATTCCATGTGCACGCTGCGCGGGCTGTCCTGCCTACAATGTGCGGCCGGCCTAACAGGCTGTACAGCTGATTTTCGTTTGTTGCGAATTGTGCACGTTTTCCGTACACAGTATAACTGAAAAATAAGCGTGTGAATATCACAAGCAATTTTTCTGCATTTGGTTCTGGCACATACAGATGGCCGTATAAATTCGACGAAAATACAGCCTATACGTTTATTTTTTCGTTGAGACCCACCCCTTATGAGCATTCTTGCAACATAAATTCTCGACGGAAACAAATAACTGTTCCACAGCCACTAGCAACATTTCACCCATTCCAACCCACTTTCATGGTGTTCCCCAACAAATGACTCCGGCAGCCGCGCAACACATATAAACGGAACTTCATGTTCCATCTCAGTCCGTCGTCCACACTAGATCGAGTTTCGATTTCGCAGTGAGTCGGTTCGTGTGGGTCGTTGTCGCCTCTGTTGGGTCTCTTTTTCTTCAGTTTGTTCCGAAACGTTGCTGAAGAAAGTGTGTGACCGTCGTCGACGAAGCAAGTCCGTTCGTTCGCCACGAGTCTCCTCCTTCACGCTTCTCGCCCGTCACCGGTAATACGAAAAATAGTCCGATCCAAAGTTGCAATCGTCTTGAAAGCAATTTTTCCCTCTGATTTTCTAATTACAGTTGTGCAAGACACTCGTTTCAAAGTTGTCGAGAAAAGTGTTTCGTGAAAATTCACATCAGTTCGCTAGACACCCAACACACACACACACACACACACATACTCGCGTGCGGCCAATTTCGGATTCGGGAGAGCAAAAAAGTGTCCAGTGTTGAAACGAGGATAATTCTGTCAGTTTACGAGGCGGCAATCAGTTTAGATCAAAAGTAAAAATGGTATGTGCAGTTTTTATTTTCATAAATAAGTAAATAATATTCGCCTGGAGAGAGATTGTGAGAATTTTTCCATTGGGGATGCGAGGTGTCCTGATCCCTACCGAAAATGATAATTTGCGATACGGGCACGGGGTGCGAAAGAAGTGTGCGCGGATACGTGCCGAAAGGGTAGCTGGATCTGTTTGTGTTGGTGCAATATCCCAAATGGTCGTGGTCGTCTTGTATGCGACACTAGGGGGTAAAATTTACGACCGGGTGGACTTTCTCGCCGGCTGGAATGCTTTCATTTACCATTGGATTTTATCAGTGCCCATGAGTTAACGTTCCTCGAATTGATTACGTGTTGTCTGGATTTGGAAGCGGCTCGATTGCGCGCTGTATCCCAAAAAGAGCGATTCCTCACTTTTTTTTCCGCGAATGAGTGGCGATTTTCCTTGCGCTGCCAGTGTATGAGTGTTCAAAAAATTTCACGCCCAATTCGTCATCGCGCGGCTGCTGTCGCTGTTACGAACGAGCGTTACTCTCCGACAGCGATCGCGTAATTTTATCTTTCCACGTCCGTCCACCCGATAATGCGGCCACCTCCCAGCCGGCACTCGTCACCACCGGAAGAGATACGAGCAGATCGGAGCCTCCAGGGCGGCCGTTGTTTATTTGAACGGGAAATCTGAGGCATTGGTCTGGTCGCGCATTCAGTTCCGCCAGGTTCACATGCATGAGTTGGCTGCAATGGGAGTTGGATTTTTGCGAACATTTGGCGTTGCGGCCGGTGGAATCGTCAGCAAACTTATGGCACTGGTCGCGAACGTCGTGGGGTACCTTGTACCGCAGTTCTCGCCAAATATGGCATCGGTTTGTTGGGAAAGAGTCAACCGGAGAGACACGACGGGCCGCGAGGAGTTTGTGTGAATGGCGGGTTTGCGCCGGCCACCATCACACACCATTGAAGAATATGTCACGCCGGCAAGAGCGGCAAAATTTAGCCAATTATACATATGTGTGAGTTGTGCACACAGACCCTTGCATACATGGAAACGGGCTTGTGAAGTCCGCGGCGAAACGACGGAAATGACTCCATGTCACAGTCCATCCTGCGCCCGCCCAACACAAATACAAAGATCCACTCATACATGCAGTCATCTATCGTAGTTGCTACGTGATGACGCATATATTTGCGCTATGTGAAAATTGAATTTCTCCCGGTTCGAAATGATTGGGGAAACGGCAACGATCCGCGAGACTGTCGTCTGCCGGGTGTTTGCTTCTTGTCGGTCGTTGGCTGCGACTTCCTCTTTGGATTTCCAGAGGAACGTCGCGTACGAAACGCTCTGGTGAACCCAATTTCTTCAGCCCTGCCATTGCTAGTAGTAAGGAGGCACAGCAGCAGTAGACAGACGGCACTCTCCCTCGGACCCGTGACCCTTTCAATGTGTTTCTTGGCCACTTGAGGGTGTCGCCCCCACTTGGTTTTTATAGTCCGTTTTGGGTGGCACATGGTTTTGTCTAATTTTAGATTTTCCATCCCAAGTTGTCGGATTCGGAAAAAGACAGGCGTGTTTTCCTATTCCGTGGAGAGAAGGTTGATTTTAGAATTTCAATTGACTATAATTAGTATTATTTTGTCTACAATGCATTTGGGGTTTACGTGTTTGATTTTAAGGATCTGGAGTTAGGCATTAAAGGGTGTGTCTTCCATAAATTTTGGACTCTGTTTCGATATAAGTTAGGCGGCTTTCACGCCACTGGTGCTTCCTGCTATCTCGTGTATCGTGCGTTCCGTGTGGATGCCGCCTTAGTCTTCCTTCAGAGGCTGTAAAATTTCTGGCAAACAGCTGATAATTGAAAGTGCGGACAAATTGTTAATTTTAAGCAAGACGACATTTATGTATGTACTATTTTTGTTAATTGCCCTCCATGGGCATGTTGTTCAATCATTGCCATTCACGTCCCGCAACGTTGTAATTGCGGTAAGGATTTCCCCTCCACCTAACCATCAACTCTTCACCCGAACGACTTGTTTTGGAGTTGTCATGTATTAAACAGCTGACAGCCGATTCGCTATTGAATTTCAAACATAACTTCAATTAAATTCAAATTAATAGAATAGAATTTCAGGAAAAAATGAAAAACTGTAAAATCGCCACAAATTTGTGTTACTTCGGTGTAAATAAGCACATAAGAGGCCATGTGAAAATCAATAAATCGAAAACGAAAATCCACACCATCTGACAGTCACGTGCAATATGTCAACTATGAACTGTCAAATACGCCAATACCCCTTACCAAACAGTTGACAGGGGAAATCGGCCAGCAATAATGTCTGGTTAATTTGCCCAGGTCTCTGGTTAATGAAACGCAAACTGAAACGGGGCGTCCGCGAGCAAAATCAGTCGAACTGTCTGCAACCGCAATTATAACGTTGCGGGACCTGAACGCATTGGGTGATTTGGGGGAACAAATTGTGCTGGAGAATTTTTTCCCTTCATTTTTTATGTTTTTGGGGGTGCTGAACACGAATCCGAAGCTTCTCACCAAAATTCTTTCCGGAACATGACCAAAATCTAAAAAACCTCGAAATTTCGATACTTTCTGCTTTTCGCTTAAAACTTGAAAACCGTGCATCCTTTACGGATAAATTGAGCATAAAATTCTGCGTCGAATGAACTACCTAAACGTCAAATTCGGTCCAGTGGTGTAGCCGCAATCAGCAGTCGAAAAACTTCGATTTGTCTCGACTTCGCGAAAAACCCTGTTATGGTTACATTTGAACGTCTGTAACTTGAAAACGGCTACTCATACATAAAAATGCAACACATTTTCGTACTTTTTTTTAGTAGGTGCTGGTAATTCTTAAGAACTTCAATATTGAAGCTTATATTTCCATGTAGCCTTAGGTTTTTGGAAGTCCCGGGTTGTGGGGACAGTGGTCTGGGCTCCGGTGGATGGGATTCGTCTATTGACTCTTCCAACATCTCTTCGAAGTCATCGTCCATGCCTGCAGAAAAGTCCACATTAGGTGCATTTGATTCGTCCAGATCTCGTAGGATCCTACAACTTGTTTCATTCAGCAATCAATCCAGCAATACAGATGCATACATAAATACCTAAAAGAGGAGAAATGTACCCGAAACAATTTGTAGTACTTTTCTCATCTGTCAAGTTCACATGCAATCTGCACTTGAAATTGAATGGAAGTTGAAAGCAACAAAACATGTTTAGTGTTTGGCTAAACGCACCTATTCTCACACTTTCCCTTACAGTTGACACAAAGCGGGGAGAAATGTAGACATGCCTTTTTACAGCCACAGTGTCCTAGTCCTACTCACGCCTTCTTGCATTTCAAGAAAAGATGCGCAGTAGGGCATCTGGTGCGGCATTCCTCGTGGTTGTTATAGACGGGAGTCCACTTTTGGTGTTTTCCACCCCCATTCTTCGGGCCTTTTGACAAAAGCAAACCACTTTTCTCTCAATCACCCTAAACCCTTGTGGGGCATAGCGCGTCAACTGTTCCATGTGGCCCAGTTGACGTTTCGAATCCCGTCCACGACGACGTTCGTGGCCATGGATGTGCAGGAGGTGCATGCTGGCAACTGCATCATTCTCCGAAACCAGTTTATGCCGTCGAAACGTCAACTGGGCCACTATGGAACAGTTGACGCGCTATGCCCCAGAAGGGGTTAGGGCAATTGAGAGAGAGAGAAAGAGTTGGACTTGGTGGTATACCCTGATTGAATGCTGCTGAGCTGCGTCCTCAGTTGGTGGAAGTGAGGCGGTGTTGAATCGCGCCTTGAAGGAGGACGTTACATAACTTTTGTATCTTAGTATATTCTAGTGGCGTCTTTTTGCCCGTACAGCGCCTTCAAGAAGGCCTTTCCTGCCGCGGCTATACTTGAACTTGCCTGGGGATCTTGAAAAACTTTTATGACGGCTGCCAAATGTGGATTTCTCCGGAGGACGTTGAGAAATTTGATCTTCCACTGATGGTGTCGCACCCACTTATCGCATGTCGAGATTATGAGGGTGTCTGTATCTTCCCAGGCTTGCTCGCACTCCAGATGGAAACTCGGTGAATTTTGAGTTGGTCAGGTAAGAGTGTTGAGCAACTGTGGGCACTATCAGTTCAGTGAAGAGGTTACTTCTACAGATTGTTTCTTGGTTGATCTTCTCAGATGATCCATATGTTTCGTAAACTTCGTGAGGGTAGCCGTCAAAAACTACAACTGCGTTAGACTTCACGTAACTTTCACAGATTTCTGCATATGTCTGCCCTTGACGCCACTACACCTGGTGCAACAAGAACCTTCCATCAATGACATATTGTGTGTTGCTTAAGTTCCATTGTTGTTGATTCGGCTCAAAAGCATTGTACAAGCTCGATTTTGTACATTTTCTCATTCCATTAATGTCAAAAAGAGCCTGGGGTTAGGGAGACAGTTCGTATGTCAGGAACTCTGCCAACTCAACATCTGATTGTTTTGCAATGATCCGATCCGATGGAATAACGTGTCAGGATTTAACAATAGTCTTTTCGTGGATAGCACTGTTCATCAATGCAAGAGGCTTCACTCGATAATCTCTTTTGAATTTGAATGCCCAAAATGTTCTCCAACTATGCGGCTTATTCCTTGCACGTCCGCATTTTTAGCCAGCTGGCTGGCAGTCTATCCTTTCATCAATATCAGTACTTATTGATGTGGGGTCTGATGATTCTGGGAAAGGAGGATGTTCATGAAACCAATTCATAAGCTTTCCTTGGTCAATCTTATCTTGAGTCTCTACTGTCTATATGTTGTTCAGATGCATATTAAGGCAGAGGTGAAAATTGCAGTAGCAAGGCTGAAAGCCTGCAATGCACAAATCAGGCTGAATCCGGAACAAACTAGGTCAGCATGCCATCTGATCACCTGACTAGCTTCGAGTATTCCTTCCGGTCAACTATGAGAGTAGAGTGGGCGGAGTTCTTCAGCTCTCTTCATCCCAACACAATAAAATGGTTCACGGACGGGTGGGTCCAAAATGGATAAAGGCTCACGTGCGGGCGTCGTCGGCCCAGGTCACAGAATTTTCATCCCCATGGGATATTTCCCCACTGTCTTTCGAATGGAAGTGCATGGGGTCTGTGCGCGACTGTGCCAGGCCACAGGCTACGTCAACAAAAACATATCTTTATCGATAGCCAGGCGGCCATCATGGCGCTGACTAGTACATCGGTCCACTCAAGACTAGTGAAGTTTTGTCAAGATATCCTTAACATCGTTGGGGCCTCCAACAACCTCATAAGTTACTATGTTCCTGGGCACTCCAAAATTGTAGGTAATGAACAAGTAGACGAACTTGCCTGCCAGACGGGAATCTGAGGCCCCCTACATTAGCCCAAACCCTTTCTACGGTATACCTATCTGCCTTGTCAGACAGCAGATTAGGGAATGGGAGCGAGAGAGAGAGCTGCCTCGCTGTGGTAAGCTCTCCCCGGTATGAGACAATTAAAATTGTTCAGTGCGGTCTACTATCGTAACCGGTCCCTCGATCTACTCAGCCTGAGCTGAAACAGGGCCATAATTATACGTGGACTTCTCACAGGTCACCCGCGTCTTCGGGGTCACCTCAAAACAATTCGCATCGTTTCGAATGCAAGCTGTCGTTTCTGTGAGGCCGACGACGAAACCTCCGAACACATCCTCTGTGAATGTGAAGCTCTTGCTTGCCATGTTGTTGTTGTGGTAGCGATGCTTCAAATACTGAAGTTCTTCTCGCATCGAGAGAGTTTGTCAGCTCTTGGCCGTCGAAAAACGGGTCGATCCGGTACGAAGAACCGGCTGCCGCAGCAACTATTTGCCTCGGCATTGCCTACCCCATGGCCAAAGACGTAGCCGAAGATTAGTCATTACCAAGATAAAGTCTCGATCAAACTCGGCCATCTCAGTCGATTTATCGAGATGTACAGATTGGATCAACAAATCTAGTCCTGCTCTCCAGGATCCGGGCACAATATAATAGACTTGGTGTCGCAGTGCTTGTAGCTCTTTTGTGGGCCACGGCCCATTTATCATCTATCTATTTACATGTTACATACACGTCCAGCAATCATCACTCAAATATCATCATTACCTTGCCATCAGCATTACACTGCCCCCAGAAATGTTACATAACTTCCTCAATCTGCACAATATCGACATTTATCTGTGTATTTCCATTTTCTGACTTTTTTCAAATTAAATGTTTGTTCAGTAAATTATATTTTATCTGTTAAATTAAAGGATTTTCCAGTTGCTTTGTGATATAGCCTAGGCTTATAGGCCATGGCGCGTTAACTTCTCATATTCGGTATGAAGCCTAATTGATGTTTCGGTAGCATATGAAAGATTTTGGCTGCTATGGCTGGCACACATCCTGTCCATTAATTCGCCTTCTACGACAAGCCGGGGACGCCGGCATATTCTTACGACGCACACTACAGGGGGGAGATATTGTTTGTTTTATTGTTTAGGATCAATCAAATTCTCAACAAAACTAAAAAAATCCATAGCCTTAAAAAAGAAATATTACGACAATTAAACATTTGTATCAGATTATTTTCTGTATTTAAAACAAGTGCACAAATTTATTCTCATTAAAAAAAAAATGTTCATTTTGTTGCCATTCATAAATATCAATGGTTACTACACAAAATGTGATATTTTAAGATACCTCACACTATTTTGCGCGTATATAAATATGTACCCGCTACGAAAAAAAATCCTCTGATATATTAAACGCATTTATAGACTTTTATTACGTAAACATATCAGAAACGGAAGGTGTGTGTATGTGTGTGCGAGACTTTGTATATATTGCATGTTTGAATTTTAGACACATGTTCTAACATATCAAAGTTGCTGCGAACATTTTCCTATTCCAAATGATTATTTTTTTCGTCTATAGAGTTTATATCTAACTTCGATAGTCTAGTCGTCTCCTGTAGGTTTCGAGATTTTCTCTGCATGAAGGCATCAACGTATACACATTCCAAAAATAATTATAAATATCACCACGTAGAGCGATCATCCCAGCGACCACGGAAAAACGGCCTGTTTGCCCCTGCCCCCAGTGATGATAGAAAAAGAATCACGAGTAAGAATGAGATTTCTGTACTTTTGTCTTGGAAATCGAAATTTCCTTACTTTTGTCTGTTCGTTGAAACTCTGCTTGATCTTTTAAATGTTTTCCAAAATACTATAACTGTAAGTGATCGATCATATTAGGTTGTTGTTGTTGTAGCAATGCCTACTGACCTCGAAGGGGTTTGGCAGCCCTTGGCCGTTGCTGGTGAACGCTGGTGTCGCTGCGGTGCGTATAACGCCGCGGGGTTGTCTTAAACCCTTGTGGGGTATAGCGCATCAACTACTCGACGTCTAGTGGATTGTTTCGTTAACATAAAAGATTTCGGATGATGCAAATCGCTGGCATACATATACTCTGTTAAGTCGCCTTTTACGACCAGTCTGGAAATGCTGTGGTATTATTCACACCACAGGGGGACATTAGGCGATCGAAAAGGTCGCTCATTATTAGGAAAAGTTTAAAAAAATATCACATAGTCCTGATTGGCGGCATATCGTAAAACACGCCTCCCATCACCTCATTTTAGCAGGTTGCTAGTCCACCAAAAAAAAGCATTGTCACGATGAGACTCGGTCCAACGGACCCCTACCTCTTGTCTTTGCCACCGAATGAGGTAGCTGATGCGTCGTTCTAGCTATTTACGGAAATTATAAAATGAAATTGGCGTCACCTTCATTTATTATCATGTTATCAAGTATATATGTATGTACATATAAAGTACATACGTGTCATTGAAAGAAATGATCAAATTCACCTGAGTCATGCATTTTCTTATCAAGGCAAATTTAGCCATTATCAGTCATTTCGTTTGTGGGATAAGATATGATAATGATAGAAGAAAAATGATTGAAGTGTTTAAATTGAATTGCAAAGTGCGCCGAATTTGCCTTTTGTTTTTCGGATAGTTGGCTTGGCCTTTTTTTGTGCTAGGTAAATGTTTTCAATAATTTTTGGCACAAATATTTGACATTGAAATGAAAAAGGGTGCGTAGTTCATTATATACGAGCGGATCAGGAATAGACTTCTTCTTCATATGCTTTCCCCTCCGGTAAAATATGTGCGGATAACTGTCAATTTTTGGATCTGAAAATATTCCCCTCCGGATCTGAAAAAGTATTCAGATCCAAAAGTTGACAGTTGTCCGTACATATTTTACCGGAGGGGAAAGCATATGGAGTAGTGATGGGCACTATCGAATAACTATCGGAAAGTTATTCGATAGTTTTTACTATCGATAGTAAAAACTATCGGCCGATAGTCCCATTAGTTATTCGATAGTTTTTACTATCGATAGTTATTCGATAGTTTTTACTATCGATAGTTATTCGATAGTTTTTACTATCGATAGTTATTCGAATAACTATCGGGACTATCGGTGGATAGTTTCGATAGCCCGATAGCTTAGAACATAGAGCCATGGAATGAGCTTGTATTGTATGTTTCTGGCTCCAACATTTGGCGAATAAGTCGACAGTCAGCCTACTCGGTTGTTGTTTGATATTGACATATGTTGACTGTTCTGTCGAATTGTGCATGAATAAAAGTCAGTTCTTGTCAGATTATCGACAGTCAGCCTACTCAGTTGGCGTTTCGGTATTGACATAATGTTGACCGGGCTGTCGAATTGTGCATAAACAAACGTCAATTTTTGTCAATATTTAAATTTCATAATTTCTAAACGGTCTACTGAGTTAGCTGACTGTCGATCACATGTCGACTTAGTACCCAGATTTTGGAGCCACTGTTTCTATGGAGACATATAGGACAAGCTCATTCCATGGCTATATATTCAAATCCCGATAGTATGCTTTGAATGAAAAGTTTGCTCTGTAGGAAAAGTTTAGGCGAATGAATGACTATGTACTTTGGCATGTTGGCTGGCTTAATATCATCTGCATGCGATTTTAGATTTATAAGTCAATACAGATTATGTGTGTGATTGGTTACAGACTTGAATTTAGATCTATTCCTGAACAAAACCCCTTTTTTTCAAAAACATGGCCTATATTGCTGGAAAAGCTGGTAGGGATTTTTTTTGGGTCGATGATTGTGAATCTGAAGTCCAAATGGCAAAAAACCAAATGGTGGATCCAGAATGGCAACACTTTTTTTATAAACACGGCCAATCTTGCTGGGAAAAAATTGATAGGAGGTCAATTGTGCCGTGTGTGATTGCGAATCTGAAGCCAGAATTGTAAATAATCAAAAAATGAAGGAGTTTCTGAGCGTCAACCCTTTTTTCTCAAAAACACGGCCAATCTTGCTGGAAAAAGCTGGTAGGGGGTTTTGTGGGCCGCTGATTGCGAATCTGAAGTCCAAATGGCAAAAAAAAAACAAATGGGAGATTCAGAATGGCAACACATTTTTCTTATAAATACAGCCAATCTTGCTGGGAAAAACTGGTAGGGGTCGATTGGGTCGCTGATTGCGAATCTGAAGTCGGAATTGCAAAAAATCTGAAAATAAAGGAGTTTCTGAGCGGCAACTCCTTTTTCCTCAAAAACACGACCAATCTTGCTGAAAAAAACTGGTAGGGGGTTGGGTCGGACTCACAATGCCATCAACAGTAATCCAATACATCCGCCTCATACATTACTCCTTCCAGTCCTTATGATACCCATCTGACCTCACTCAACATCACATCTGCCTACACAATGTATATGCAGTCATATTCATTCATTCATGTAAGAAATGTATTCATCGTCAGCCGAATTTTCATTGAATTCATTCGAAAAATGTATTCGATTGCAAACTATCGGGCTATCGGGACTATCGGAATTTTCTTCCGACAGTTATTCAATAGTTTTCTACTAGTTACTAGTTTTTAAAGTTATCGATAGTTTTTACTAGTTTTTTAAACTATCGAATAACTAAAACCTATTGATAGTGTCCATCACTAGAGAAGTCTGTTCCTGATCCGCTCGGAGGGCCGCAGCCAATACATACTTCTAAGCATACGAAAACCAACGGTTGAGTATTCTGGGTTGATAGATTTGTATTCAGCGGGGCTATTATGTAACTCGATTCGAATCGAAACGCTATCGAAATGATGAAAGTAGTATCATGTAACTCGAAAACGAATTTTCCTCTTTCGACTATTCAATTCGAACGAGAAACTTCGTATCGTACAACTTGAATGCGTTCGAAAATATTACGATTTTAATCGAAAATCGTTGCGAAGGCGGAAATTTTGTCCCGAGCAGTTAATGTTGCAAGTTCTGGATGCAGCTGACGACATAAATATGTTTTTTTTTTTTTATTAAAGAAATACATAATATTATCCGTAGATTCAGGAGGAAACATGAACTTTTCACGATATAATGCCATGTAGTGGATGAAGAAAAGAGTAAGTTTGTCCTGCAGAAAAATTTAGCATTGTTAAACTAATTTTCCTTAAAGTATTATAATATTTATTATTAACTTAATCTAGGGCTCGCTACGCTCACAACGTACATATACCTCACCCGCGTAATCGCCGGGCATTCACATAAAATGTGACATGTTGGCTCAACCTCCTCCAAGCAAAGACGACACTCCGTCTCGTTAGACAAACTCATCTTGTTGAGATGAAATGTCACCCAGTGATGGCGCAATAGGTAGCCTACAAGTAGCCTAAGGTCGGCTCTACTCATGTGGGTGGTGTTTTTATAGGTAAAGGGTCTCATTAACTCCTTCAATTGCCGCAGTCCTGGAAGGTTGTTCCAGTAGTGCTGGCGTATCCTTTTAGACCAATTCGCTATGCTTTTTCTAGCTTAAGCCAAGCCTAGACCACAATAAGATTTTGGCCCGGCCCCCCCATTTAGCCACGGGGAAGACAACACACATCCATAGCCACGAACGTCGTCGTGGGCGGGATTTGAATCCGAAACGCCGGCAGTCAGACATGAGACTAAAGACTGATGCCTCTACGCACTGAGCACGGACAGGGCTAAGAACGTCACTAACCTGACATGTTTGGAAAAAAAGAGCTAGAGAAAAGGTCAGTGTCGGCACGGAAAGATGGGAAGACGTTCGAAAAACACGGATTGGAGAGCGGAAATAAACGGTGATTTTGAAGGGTGTCCTTTTGTCGAATTACCCACGATGGAAAAGAATTTTAAGACAAAACAACATAGGCACACCACCTATCTCCCCAACAGGAATAAGAAATCCTACCCTACATGGATTCTAGATAGTGGATGACGTACTCAACAAGTGAGGATGGAACCTCAAAAGTTTAAACTACGACAGTACTGATTGAACCTCGAGGTCGTAAGAGGTCCTAACCTAAGGTGACCGAAATAAATCTTAACAATGCATTTTTCGACCCCACGTTGGGTGGTATTTGTTGCGATGACAAGACGGAGCGTGTAAACCACGCTTAACGTTACGGTAAATGCAGTGATCATCAGGTTTGTGTATTGTATTTTATATCCGCTAATTGAATCCAGGGTGAATACCAAAGCTTGTCATCCTATGTTTTTCCTACGCTCGTTGTTTTTCCCGACGTCGGACATTGCCGTCTGGATAGATCTCCTTCAATTGTCTCGGTCAAGTTATCACGTCTTCCAGTTTCGAAAGCCCAGTAGTTGTTGTACGTCAGCCTCTACTGAGCCTTCTCAACGAGCTCTCGATTTTCCCGGCAGCCTTGCTTCGCTGATGGTACCTTCTAGAACTTTCTTAGGGGCCTCGACTTTCGTCCATACGATGTATATGTCCTGCCCGTTGTAATCGCTGCAGTTTGATGATCTTCGAAACCTCTAGCTCATTGTAAAGGCTTCACAACTCATGGTTTTACCGGATTCGCAAGTCATTTCGATCTTGAACTGCCCCAGGATTTCAGAATGGTACAAAAAATCGTGTCTCCTTCAGAGCTTCCTATTTAAAACTCTCAGGTTTCTGGAGGGTTCTGATGGTGAACTTAATCAGCATATTGACCTTTATCTCGATTTTATTTGCTGCGCTCAGCAGTTACCGAGCAACTTCTGCTCAGGTGATCATGATCAAATGATCACCGAGCAAGAAATATTTCTGCTCACTGCTCACACTTTTCTTCTTCTTCTTTCCCCTTGACTTTCATATGAAGAGCGTGTGACAACAAGAGAAGCGTTCAGCAGGCACAGACTGCATAACCGACAAATTGCGGAACTGTTCGCGAGCGGTTCCGACCGCTCGGTAGCTTCTGAACCCATCCATTTTCTATTGACGAGCCACACTTTTGTCTTAATATTTATGTGGACTCACAATTGTGTCGGCAAACTAGAAGAGATCAATGAACTCCGCATATTGTAGCATAATTTGAAGGTCGGCACATATACCTAGTCTAGCCATAAATATTGTTACAAGGTTTGGCAACCCTGCAGAAAGGAACCGTTATATTGCATTTCTTAAAAATTGAGCTAATCGCTATAGTACGCTTGTGCTTGATGCATTTGTCATCATTTGAGTTTAATTTTTAGTGTAGTGAACATGGATTGGGGTGACAAAGAAAATAGAATTGCTGTGATTGCACTTCATAAAGTAGGAATGCAACCAAGTGATATTTTTAAGACTCTGCATACCCTTGGTATAAGCCGAATGTTTGTATATCGGGCTATTGAAAGATTTAATGATACGTCTGGAGTAAGTGACCGTGAAAGAAGTGGCCGTCCGCGAACTACTCGAACACCTCAAGCGGTTAAAGCCGTTCGCGAGAGAATTTGCCGTAATCCTCTTCGGAAACAAAAAATTTTATCGCGTGAGATGAAAATACCCCAAGAACAATTTCACGTATCATCAAAAGTGACTTGGGGTTGGGTGCTTATCGTAGATCTACCGGGCATTTACTAACAGATTCGTTAAAAAAAATAGAGTGGAAAAATCAAAACGATTACTTTGCCGGTACGCAAACCAAGAACACCGTAAAATTTTGTTTACGGACGAAAAAATTTTTACTGTCGAAGAAACATTTAATAAACAAAACGATAGGGTTTATGCTCGCAGTGCCAGAGAAGCTTCTCAAGTTGCCCAAAAGATTCAAAGAGGTCATCATCCAGCCTCAGTAATGGTTTGGTGGGGTGTTAGCTACAACAGGGTGACAAAGTTGCATTTTTGTGAGAAGGGCGTCAAAACGTCTGCCAAAATTTATCAAGAAAGTGTCCTTGAAAGTGTAGTGAAACCTCTCAACACGTCATTATTCAAAAATCAGCCTTGGAGTTTCCAGCAAGATTCTGCACCAGGTCATAAGGCGAAGTCAACCCAAAAATGGCTTGAAGAAAATGTTCCAGATTTTATTAAAGCTGAAGATTGGCCTTCCTCTAGACCAGACCTGAATCCGCTGGATTACGAATTATGGTCTGTCTTAGAGCAAATGACGTGCTCTAAAAGACATTCTAATATCGAATCCTTAAAGAAGTCTCTTACACATGCAGTCGCCAACTTTCCGATTGAAGTCGTGCGTGCTTCCATAAATAAGTGGCCAGCTCGATTAAAGGCTTGTGTAAAGGCAAAAGGCAATCACTTCGAATAACTTGTTGCAATTTCTGTTGTTGACAATGCATTTAATAAATAAACAATGATTTCTTAACATATAACACCTCTTTTATTGAACAGTGCTTCAAAAAGTTTGTAACAGTATTTATGGCTAGACTAGGTAGAGGCGGACATTGCATGCAGTTATATTGAATTGACTGTGGCAATTCAGCTTTCGCTTTCCCACTTCGCATTACGAATTTACATCGATATTAATAAACAAAGCACTAAAATATTCGTCTCATGTAGCGCTTCTTGCTGTCGCGTCCTTTTACAAAAATTCAATCGCGTATATTTCTGACGATGTGAACATTTCACATTTTTCAGATTTCGAGTTACGCGCGTTCTTATTTCGGATGGGAATCTTCTCTTTTTGCTGGTTGATATTTTTTTCTATATATTTCTATATTTCGTCACGTTACTATTTTGGTTTTATTAAAAAAAAGAGACTATTAACTTTTAACATTTCTATATTAAAAATCACCAAATCAGTCCTTTAGGGTTTAGAGATCATGCAATCCTACGCATTACTACTTTGCCCAGAAAATCCTCATTGTTTAGTTTTTTTTTGTTGCTCGAACAACCTACAACCTCTTCGAAAATATGCCACGATCGAAAGTCGAAAATTATTCAAGACTATTTTCTCTAAGTCGATTTCATTTATTAATTTTCACCAACCAAGAAGGACGACGTGTGTGTGTTACTTTTATGTAAACACAAGTTCAGGATAAAAATAGCAACACATCATGTTGAAAATGTTTAGAGATCACTCTTCATTGTATGAAAGATTTTTTTTTAATAAAATAACCAGCAAAAATATAACGATTTGCGAAGGAATTATGCAAAAAGATAAAATGACGCAAATTTGTATATAAACGAAGTGATAGATTTTAGATTTGACACGGCAGTTAGGGGTACATATGTATGAGAGCATTGAATAAATCGAAATTATATTGAGGTCGATTTGTAAAGTTTTCTCAGAGAAATGAAATACATCTGGCAATGTTGGGATGAGATGAACATGTTTATTTATGAATTTTTGTGGCAAAAGTTTTCATGCATAACATATGGAAGCAGGTGGTATTTTGCTATGGGAATATGGCCAAGTACATATTTTTCACATAAAATGACACACTGTTTGGGTGATTTTGTTCTTTAAGAAGGGTAGCTGGCAGAATATTCTGGATAGGTATGTAAAATTGGCAGAATTTTATATCTAATACATAGTTAAAAAGAGAGATATGTGGCCGTAGTATCTCTTTACTACGAGTACTTCTTTCTCTTTGGACTTTTCCAGAAAGGTAAACATACCGGAATATCCTCATCGTCCGTAGATTATGCCCGCCTTTTTTGCCGCATGAGTCATTTCTTTAAATTAGAATTGATAAATAGTAACGGAAATGGAATGTCTCTGGCGGTTCATTTAAAATAATATATATGGTGTGTCATATGGTAACGGCAGGTATTGGTCCAATTTTATAAAGGTATACAAACCTAAAAACGGAGATGGGGTAGCCTTTGGGCACATATATTGCCTCCTCACATTGCTTTCGTTGCATGTAGTAAAATAAAAACACCAGAAAAGGAATGTTCTCGTTGTGTTTAATGAAAATATTCTTATGGTCTCCATTCATATTGACAGTCTACACGTAAACATTCGATGGAAAAAATCGTCTTACCTTGACCTTGAATTTCTCACATTCCTGTAAAGTATTGGATAATTTCGGTCATTGCAAATGAAAAAAACTTTAACCAAAACAACATTAACGTAATCAGACGAAATTTTGAAGTGAAATTGTAACATGCTGTTAAGATAACGAGTCAATCTAATCTACAATAGATGTATTTGTTGTCTAAACTAATTCTTACTTTTTGTTCCCTCCACCATTTCCATTTAAGGAGATATCGTGTTTAATGCCCATTTATGGGTTGCTGAAATACGTGGTCATAAATAATCTACCGCATTACGTATACGATTATTCCAATTGGCACGGCTGTGGTTACGAAATAAATTAATGCGAATAAATGGATCAATAAATTTATACAGAGTTAAAGAGGATTTTAAATTCATCCGTTGTCTGAGTATGTTCATATAAAGGGAGGCAAGCTGACAGATCCTGCGATTCCAGCCGATAAAAATAAACTCACGTCACTGTTCTAATGTTTATGATAGGGTCAGAATGTTCTGCGGGGTGGCTTAAACACACAGTCATCTTAGGATTTAGAATTGTACGACAATCAGATGTGCTGTCCTGAAAAGCGCTGTTTTTTTTTAACCTGTATGCTGGATGCGAGGCTATTTTGTATCTGCTGATCTATGAACGACAGTGCAGAGGTAGAACTTAATACCGCGATCTTAATACGATATTCAACCAGCAAAGAGGGCCTCGTCGAATAGATCAATGAACAAGACCAAGCACATGACCGTTATTAGGTATACTTTGTTATTATTATCAATATTCCCGACTACACGGAATCTGGCACTGAACGGGTTTGGCAGCTCTTGGCCGTTGTAAAAAGGGGTCGTTCCAGTGCGTAGAAACGGCTCCAGTGTGGTCACAGAATCTCTGTGACACACAATGGAATAACATTCAGGCTTGCCAAAACGCCGCTCTCCGTACTGTGACTGGCTGTCTCCTGATATCATCCCAGGACCATCTGCATCAGGAAACAAGGATGACGCGTCTAATGGACCACAACACGCTTCTTGCGAAACAGTACCTGGTGAGTTGTTACCGGAGGGAGCACCCCAACACCGACCTCATGGACAAGACACCGCCACCAAGACATGTCAGGCGTGATTTGAGGGACCTCGAAAAAGACGTCCAGAGGTTCAAAAGGGTTCCCTTTGACAACAACGCATACATATCAGCCATCGCAGCAATACATCACGAAGAGGTACAAACATCAATCGTAGGACTAGGTCCAAATAGAGTTCTCTCGACACAACCACCAGCCATTTCTCCCGATGAGAGAATACTTCCGACAGCAGCGAGGACGACACTTGCCCAACTTCGGTCGGGCTGGTATTCGCGTCTTAACTCCTACCTATCTCGCATTGACCGAGATGTCATGAACACATGCCCCGCCTACAATGGTACCTCACGATGTGGATCACATTTTCAATTGCCCAGCTGCACCCACACACCTGACTCCCAGGTCGCTGTGGGAGAACCCCGTAGAGGCAGCTATCTTCCTGTCGCTTAACACCGAGGAAGACGAAGAACAATAACAACATGTAACACACTCACACAACGAACTTCTAGCCATTGATACAACAACTACACGGAATCAGTCGAAAGCCTGGTTCCCAGGGGCACCACTTCCCGCGTGTTGTATAAAAACCGGCCAATTGCTTCACCCTCTTGCGACATAGGCAATGCAGGAAAGTGTTGCCCCGTTATTCCTTTCATATTATATTCGAGCAAGTGGAGCCTCCGTGACCGTAATTATAACCTAACCTCTAGTGGGGCATAGCACGTCAACTATTCGATGTTGCTTAGGTGACGTTTCGGTGGCATAAACATATTTCGGACAATGCACGTTGCCAGCATGGACCTCCTGCTCCCATTTAGGCGCCTACCTGCGACAAGTCGGGAGATGTGGCTTATTATTACGCCCGCACCACAGTTGCGTAATAATAACATAAACATCCCAGTGCAATAATATCTCCCAATTCAAACTATTTTAATTACATTCAGAAGTAAACAGCTAATATATGATGGCTCAATTTGTTAGAGATTTGATCTCATAATTCGTGCGGTCAGGGTTCATGCTCTGCCTCGAGCAAATATTTGCTCCCACCTTGATAGCCCTCGGTGAAACCTACATGACCACCTACGAGTCTCTACATGAGTATCATTGACGAATTCATCAAGTCGACTTGATGAATTCGTCAGTGATACTCATGTAGGCACTCGTAGGTGGTCATGTAATGGTTTCATCATATGTTTGAAAAATACAAAAGTGACTTTAGTCCCGCGGCTAGAACAATGGTTATGATGCCTTATCCAGGCCCGGAGCACATTGATGTCTCTTCATCATGACTTGGTTAGCAGGGAAGTAATCATCTTATGTATCATCTCAATCTCAACTTTAGATACGAATTCAAATTCAGAATTGTACCATATCGTACGTACCAGTGAGGAACTTCGTACCACGGCGTCTGCGATTTGTGGCTGTGTGATGTAGATTTTTTTTTTTTAATTTGGAAATCGGGGGGGGGGGGGGGGGGGGGACTGGAACTAAAGGGAATTTGGGGGTCGCTGGTTTCGAAGCTGAAGTCAGAAAACAAAATATGGGGTTACCCATCCCAGAATGCCAACCCAGTTTTCATGCAGCACACGGGGTTTTTTCGCGCATTAACTGACATCTGGGTAGATAGACACATGTTTTGAAGGTTTTGAAATAACAGGAGATCAGGGGTAGGTCTGCACTACTACAGGTATAGTTAGATTAGATATGAATTCATTTAAAAGGCGAAGGAATGACATAGATTTTCTTGTATAAAATTTACGTTTCTCAATTTGTTTTAAATTATTGCCCATTGCACAGATACGGTACCCCGTATATTTTGAATGCTCTCTCGAATCTTGAAATGACTCTTTTTGAACGACTCAGTGAAAAGAACCGGAGCTCATGTACTAAAAAGAGTCATTGTACCCATCACCAGTCAGCATAGTGTTCTAGCTGCTGTGTCGTGCAAAATGAGCATTCCCCATATCAGCACAGTGAAAACAGTCATTTTTTCTCATCATTAGTTGACGGCTAGATAAACTAGTGATTCCATTTAACCTCGGTGATATATCGCAGTTTGTCGAGGGAGAGTAGTATGTTCATCAGAATAGACAAAACAAACAAACAAAAAATACTCGTTAGTGTTGCCAGATAGCATGAAAAGTGGGCTCAGTTGTGGTTACCACACAGAAAACAGTCATTCTGAAACTAAAGGTCCAAACATACAGTCCCCGTACCAGGGCAGCGCCGTAGTCGCCCGTATACTGGCGATCTACGGTAGGTGGATTGTACAATATAAAACAGCTAGTTTACACTTACCCACACGGACAACAGACAGTCACCTGCACATCACAGGGCGGAACGTGCTCCTCTAGTTTGGTTTAATTTTTCTCGCTCACTGTGCGGTACGGAAATAAATTGGAAACACACATGACCGAACACGGACCAGCCGCCGAATATTTGAATTCACTTGCCACGAACCGTCGCCAAACCAACACATAGGAACATACGGTTGGGTCCCGGTACGGATAGTGTGTGGTTTCGCTTGCAGTGTGCGGTCATGTACCCGGTATACGGGCGGCTACGGCGCTGCCCTAGTACGGGGACTGTATGTTTAGAACTTAAGCCTGTTATTGAAGGCAAACCCACACTGGCGGATAGAAGATGATGAGTCAAATCAGTTCTGATGCGATGCATTAAAATTATCGTCGCTGGGAAGAAATTCGAGGGATTGTTTCTCCATAACATATGGTGCTGTGTAACCTCTTTTCTTCCACACTCCATCCACTTCGATTGTGTTACTAATTGCCTTGGAACCCGCCAGGAGCATGAGCGAGTCAACATCTCTTGCATTTGCACCTCGATTATGAATTAAGTTTTTATTTTGACATACACTCAGAGATCTTAACCTCTTAACCTTCTCGGATCAATGGAAACAAGCAATAAATTAATCACTGCAAGTGAATCAGCTTTGAGCTTAACAATTCTGCTACCATAAATGGGCAGGTTTTCTTACTTTGTCTACACTCGATAAAGTATTGCAATGATTTGTCCATTAATAGTAACTTGGCTTTGTTCACTTATTGTGGGTTGTGCTCGAATGCACAAAACCTCCTCCCTTTACATCACAATCAGATTCAAGTAGTAATTAAAAAATCACATGTCGATTTCAAGTGTAACATAATGATATCTTGTTTTTGTAGCAGGCCTTTTTACGTATGTTAACATGTGGATATGGATGGATATTGCAACTGGGTAGCAAATATCTGAAAGAATTGAATTTGAACGAGACAACTGTTTGGGAAACAAGTCTGCAAAATTGATTCATAAAACGGTTGTTGTGACTCATTGTCTTTGGGTTATTTTTTTTTACGATTGCTAAATTTGCATTTCAAATAGAAAGTTGATTTAAAAGATTTTTAAATTTTACGCAGTTTGTCAATTGATTTTTGATGCAAAATTAAGTTATTCCCCGACCGTCGTCCCTCACAATACTCGTGCGTGTTTCAAACAACAATTTCAGTTTCTGTATCATTATTCGGTGATTGTGATGTTTAATTTGAATAATTACTACTATGACTCGGTATCATTTCTCTGTAAAATCGAATCGTTTCCTCGAATATCGCGTTTTTTTATGTTGCTAAAAATCACATGCCATGAATCAGAGCCGCCGATTTATCACCGAATGTTTTTTGGATCTAGCAAACAATTGTTAAAGTGATAAAAACGCATCACGAATATTGTCGTTGTATAAGAATTGTGTTTGCGAGATTTTTTTTTTATCGCAATATTAAAATGTTTAAAGGTAAAATTCAGCATTTGGGGTACTGGAAACTATTATTTGAGAATAACCTATTTAAGTAGACCACGAATTAGACCACCTATCAGACCATGCATTATACGCTGCTGCTCTGATACGTGGTCTATTGGCTGGCCTCATGCGTTATCTAATCCTGGACATTCACGTACGTCGAAAAACCAAATTTTCCCTGGCTGAAGCCAAAATCTCCCTGCAAATCCATAGTGCGACCGGGGAAATTTTGGCTTTTGGATGTCCATGAATGTCCAGCATTTTTGTGGGGTCCGCTAGCCAGCCAATAACGAATCATCTACTTTAACTTAACTACAAAACGTGAGCAAAGCTTATCATCCGTTTTTCCTGTAGAAATATCGTCAGTTATACTGATAGTGAATCCTTTATATGTATTTTAAAATAGACTAATAACCAACTACCAAGAGAACTATCAGCAGGATAATTTGAGATCAAGTTAAGTTTTCTATGATGAAGGAAGGATTTGTTCCTGCGGCAGCCGGTTCTTCGTACCGGAACGACCCGTTTTTCGACGGCCAAGAGCTGCCAAACCCCTTCGATGTAAGAAGAACTAAAGTATTCGAAGCATCGCTACCACAACAACAACGATGAAGGGTTGTCGAGTTAATATTGCTTTTTGGAGCGCATACTCCCTCCCTCCTGCGCAACTCCGACGATTTTTTCGGCCGTCAGCTTGTCAATTTCACTCTTCTTCACTCCCTAGACAACAATCAAAAGAGATACTGCGGTTCGAAAATTTTGAATAATCTATTTTACTCAATTTATTTCAAACCCAGTGCGTTGAGGTGTCATACGTCTGATGTCTCATCATCATCATATTGGTTATTTGCGGGTTTGAATCCCGCTGTGACCGTGGTATTAAATTAACAGTAATCCACTACCTTTCCCGACTCGTCACGGGGGGTTCATACTAGCAACATGCATCGTCCGAAACCAGCGTACGCTAAGGTGATGTGCTATGGCTCATTAGAGGTTAGGGCAAATAGGGGATGGAGGATATAGGGGAGCATTCTAAAAATAACTTGTCTGCGGTAATTTATTCGTGCATTTAATAACGTTTGTCGGTGCTTTCGAAACGTCTAAAACAATTTCCAAATTGTACGCTCGGTTGGCGTGGTGCTCAAAATTTCGGTCTGCTTTCTTGCACTGACACTTATGTTTTTTTTTGTTCTGTACGGCCCGCCTAAATATACTTCTTTCAAAAGAGGCCCTCTATCCTGAAACAGTTGCCGACCCCTGGTCTAATAGGTGGTCTAATGACTGGTCTAAAGGTCGTCTAATGTGTGGTACTAACGGCTGGCCGGTCAACGTGTTTAAATTTTAGTTTAAATTATTTTTTTATGTTCCGCTATGTGTTCCTTTATTTTGTTGCGAAATATGTTGTTTAGAATATCGCGAAACATTTTATGCTGCTTGTGGTTCTAATGCTGCGAAATGTTGTAAAATTTGGCAAAGTTTTCAAGGCATGAGTTTTGGATAAGAAAAAAAAAAAACAACTTTGCAACCGTTCATTTTTTTATGCCATCCTCTAGGCCTAGGGTGTGAGTTCCTAGGCCGCGACTGAGGGACTTGCGTTTGCGAATGTGAAGAAAAAATATTATAACGGAGCACTATTCGTGTGTATTTTAAAGATTAGGGGATCGTCGAATGCAGGCTATAGTTGTACGATTGCACTTCCAAATAAAATACACATGAATAGTGCTCCGTTATGAAAGTTAAAGTTGTTAAAAACAAGTCGAGGTTTTTGTTGAAACCGTTCCTATGGCAGCCGGTTCTCTGTACCGGAACGACCCGCTATTTGCGAGCGGCCAAGATCTGCCCTACCCCCCTCGACACGAAGGATTAGTCGCTACAACAGCAACTTGTTAAAAACCGACTCATTAAAAAACCGATTCACCAAAAAACCGACTTGTTAAAACCCGACCGGGCTCATGGTTAAAAAAAAACGGGTTAAAAACCGATTCATTAAAAGACCGATTCTCCAAAAAAAACCGACTTGTTAAAAACCGACCGGCTCCGACGAGTTAAAAACCGGTTTTTCTGTGAATCGGTCTTTTAATGAGTCGGTTTTCAACCCGGTTTTTTTTTAACCATGAGCCGGTCGATTTTTAACAAGTCGGTTTTTTTTGGCGAATCAGTTTCGGTTTTTTAATGAGTCGGTTTTTAACCCGTTTTTTTTTTTAACCATCAGCCGGTTTTTTTTTAATGATCCGGTTGACCGCTAGGAGAACCGGTTCTTATAAAAACCTTAAACCGGTCTTGAAATCTTAGGACCGAACAGGTCTACTCAGACCACTGGTCAGCATGTAATTCAGGAATTTTATGTACATAACTACAATGCTTTGAAAACAAAAAGCGCGGGAAATGATTTAACACATTTACATGATTCTCGTTTTTAAAACGCCTCATGAGTACATTTACATATGCGTTTCTTTACGAGAAAAAATGCGTGAAAAACGCGTTTCACTTGCATAAAAAACGCGTATATTAATTGGGCCATAGGCCAACCACTAGAGGAGAGCCATCAGTCTCATGTCTGACTACCTTCGTTTCGGGTTCGAATCCCGTCTACGACGCGACGTTCGTGGCAATGGACGTTTGTGTTATCTTCTCCCCGTGGGCGGAGCGTAATAATAAGCCACATCTCTCGACTTGTCGAAGGTAGGTGGCTAAATGGGGGAGTAGGAGGCGCATGCTGGCAACTGCATTCTCCGAAACTAGTTTATGCCAACGAAACGTCCACTAGGCCACATGGAATAGTTGATGCGCTATACCCCACAAGGGGTTAAGAGTATAGACCGACCGTATTTCAAATAGGTATGAGGTAAAAATAGGAGTAGTTTGTCATCCGTTTTCGGTGTAAATTATTCCATTTATTTGCTAATGCAGTAGAGCTTCAATAATTTTACCATCCAAAATCCGAAGCTTACGTCCACTGGCCCCCTTGTTGGTTCTTTTCGAAAATCTAATTTTATAATACGGGAAATTCAGTCCGGCATTGATTAGGTGAAAAGGGTTCATCAGTACGCCATTCAACGGGAACTAGTCCCTCCGCCTTCGTTATCACTGCATCAGATGATGGCCACTCTGGAATTCATTCAGATCAAACCGGAAATCAAAAGTTGGTGACAATGTCACGAATATGCTATATGTTTTATTTAAACATGTTGTTTTATGTTTTATTTGAACAAGAAAATTAAATTAATAAAAATTTTGTTGAATCATCATGAAATAGAGCTTTATGCTTTCTAGGGAAGTTGTTGAACGTTTACCTCAATGGTCCCATTTACCAAAGTTATTGCATATTTAGATTTGATAGATAAGATTTCGCAAATATTAGTAGTGTTCTTTTCACCTGAATAAAACTCATTCCCATGCAAAACGACTGACCGGTCTATGATCCAGGTCTTGTATTGGATCACATTTGGATCGGAGTTTAAAGTGAATTGGTTAAATGTCAACTTCTTTCTCGGCAAATCGCCCCCTATACCTTTCTATACTGAACTCGAAATTCACCCTCACGCGTCGAATTATCTGTATGGTAGCTGTTTGAGACCGCACATCACGGATCCAGGCCGTTCGATTCAAAGATCAACTCTGTCCGGTTGTCTCGAATACGGCTATTATAACATCATGCCACGGGCGGCACAAAAGATTGATATAAATTTTCTCTTTACCCGTTTCAAGCTTTCAAGTCAAATAAAAGAGTTTAATTATTAAGCCCACACTTTTCCAGTGATGAGTGAAGCCGCCTCGAAATACGATTCATTCGAAATTTCTTTTGATTAGATATCAAACAAATGCCGAGGTACGTGTGTGTCTGAATTGTGCAAGTACAATAGGGGGACGGAAAACAAATGTGTGGACATGTGCTCAAGTGCGCATGGTATTGTTCTGAAACCGCTACTACATATACCTACAAGGGAGGGATACGAATCTCCCCCTTATCACACGGACACGGCAAACCTGATCCTTTTTTAGCTATTGTCTACGTCCGATAAATTGAACTCTTCAATTAAATCCTGCCAGGATTTTTACATGCCTATGTTCTTCTAACTCTTCGTTTTACTGACCAATTCATGCAATTGCGCACAGTGCACGCACAACTGAATAGCTGCTTATGACGGTTACGATAAAGATGCTTTGACATAACATCTTTCCGGTAGCATGTATAATAGTAGTACTCATATAGTGGTGGCTCTAACCAACTTCTCCATATATAGAGAAAGAGAGAAATCATGCGCTGACAACAGACCGGGGTACTCCCAACATGTTATGAATCACAGAGGAACTACTCACAGCGGCTATGAAATAATAAAAGAAAAGTCGTTTGTGAAGAAGTCGGTTAGACCGGCAAACGTATTCAAATGCCGGCAAATTCAGTTCACAGTGATATTGTATGAAGTGTGTGTTTCAATCCACGGCGTTCCTATCTCGTCTCGAATGCGACAGAGTGGGACAACTCGAACTTTCATTGCCCAATCTCTACAAGTTTACCGGTTGATGACTGTACACAGTTTCGATGTCCATATATGGTATCGTGTCGGAGTTTCCTCTCACACAATTCCCGAGTGGAGCTGCGCTCCATTGTGTCAGACGGGTAACTTTCCTTTCCCATTTTCCATTATACGAGTGGAGTACTCTCGTAGTAATGCAATCTTTCGTAATCGATGATGATGGGGTGATATGTTTGCATCTCTGGGTCTGCATGCTGTGGCTAATGGGTGTCTAATCGTTAGCTACGATGAGCAAAGCAATGCTCCGTTATCTTCCAATGAATTCGTTTAAGATTCAAATCATTTCTTTTCATGCCATCGAATTTCGTGCTTTATGACTCGTAGAGTCTGCTTGCTTGGTGGTGTTCTCCGATGTCTGGAAGATTCGCGTGTATTTTGAAGCGATGCTTGGACAAATCTGATCCATAAGATAGGGCCTGACTATAATAGTCATATTATGTCTTAAGGTGTACATTCACGGAGAGGCCATTGGCCTGCGGCTATATGATCCTCGTGCATTGGCTTCAAGTCCAAAATTAGGGGTCATTCACGAAAGAGCAATTATCTGTCAATTAACTGTCGTCATTCCGTGCTTTGACAAAACTATATTTGTCAGTTTGATGTTTTGATTATTATTCGTTTGCAGCATAATTGCCTTTTAATCCGGGCAGTATTTTTTTTTACGCAGTTTAGTTCGGATGTTGTCCACCAGCTATTTGAGTGTTCGGTGGCGTGGCCCGTGGATAATGGGCGAGATGAATGTCCAACTTGGATTCTGCAAATGTCAATTGGATTGCAGAGCCATCAGTTGAGTTTTGGCTTTTTGCGAAGTCATTCGGCTCTGTGGTCTCTCCGTGAATGTCAATCTTTAAAGATTTCTCGTTAAATTTTGATTGGTAAAGATGCTGTCAAATCTGAAAGGAGATTTTGAGCTAACTACCTATATAATAATTTTAAGACAAGGACGTTTAAAAATTTGTATTTAATTATTATTTTGTGTTATCAAACAAAGAAAACATAAAAATTCCATTTACAGCTGTTTGCAAAATTGTTCTGCATCGTCGTGTTACATTCTTAAGAATGTTTAGTTCATAATCAAAATTTGTCAATATTTCTATCCATTTTCGAATACTGTACGATCCAAAAAAATTATTGAATCCAACTGTTCCACTCTTTTTTGGTGGCAATTTTTCCATCTACCTGATCGGTAGAACATTCAAAAACGTCATTTCCATATGATTTGTACAGTCGAGACTAAAATCATATAATGCCGAACATACACCACCCGGAATTCCTGTCCGGAAAAACTGATCAGGCCCGGCCTTTGAGGAACTCCGGATCGTGTATGGCTGCTCCAGGCCGCCTTGAAACCGCCGGACAGGGGCCTTTGAGGCGGCCGGATATATAATTGGAAATCAATCTTATCGCCATAGAATGAAAGTATCTATTGGATTGAATTGTACGGAATTTTACTTTCTATATTCGTCTATTGAAATAAACTCCAGTAAATCCATTCTAGTCACGCGGTCGGACGGCCGCCTTGAGGCCGCCGGACAGGATTTTCACTGAAGTTTATTTTTAAGGGTAAATCTATCTAAAGCTTGGCTATGGAAAGTAAAATGCCGTACAATCCAATCCAATAGATAGATACTTTCATTCTATGGCGATAAGATCGGTTTCCAGTTATCCATCCGCCCGCCTGAAAGGCTTGTCCTGTAGCCTCAAGGCGGCCTGCACATACCATTGACGATCCGGAACTCCTCAAGGCCAGGTCTTATGAGTTTTTCCGGAGAAAAATTCCGGAACGTGTGTGGTGGAGGCCTGGTGGAAACGATTTTCCTTCCGGCTGCCTGAAAGGCCAATCCGGCCGCCTGAAGGCGGCCTCAAACGGCCATATAGGATTCGAAATTCCTCAAGGCCAGGTCTGATCAGTTTTTCCGCACGGGAATTCCGGATGGTGTATGCTCGGCTTAAATGACAAGCCCGGAACCAGGCGAAGTAAATAATGTAAGTAGGTCTATATAAATACGAGGGTTAGTCAGAAAGTAAGTAAGTTAAGGGTCCGATTAGGGGGGAAGGAGTAGTCAAAACAAAAAAACAAGGTCATTTTCGGAAAATTCAGACATTTTTTTATTTTTCTACAAAGTCGCCATTTATCTCAATACATTTTTTGTATCTACAAACTAATTTCGTAATTCCGACGTCGAAATGTTTTGCGTCCAAATTTTTCAAGTACGCTGTGACTGCTTCGGTGATATCATCGGTCGTGTCGAATCGTATGCGGCCAAACGCTGTTTTCATCGCCGGGAAAAGGTGGAAATCACTTGGGGCCAAGTCAGGGGAATAAGGAGGATGCTCAAAAACGTCCCATTTCAACCGCTGTGTTTTGTGTTGCTCCGTCAGTAGACGAGTTACCCAACGAGCGCTCACTTTACGCAGCTGTAATTCGTCGTGAATGATTTTTTGAATAGATTTTCGGCTGCAGTCGATCTTACTCGTACATCGTACCTTTTCGGCCAACTCATCGAGTGTATACCGGGAATCCTCCTCGATCAGCTGTTTAACAAGCGCAACGTTCCCCTTGTTCACTGCGCTCGTTGGTCTGCCTTGGCGCGCTTCGTCATGGAGTTCTTTTCTTCCGTTTAGGTACGCTCTTCGCCAGCGCGTAGCCATTTGATGGCTCATACTCTGCTCACCGTATACAGACGATAAATTTCACTACCGGATAATTTTTTTGCGGTCAAAAAACGTATCACACTACGCGGTTCACATTTGGACGTTACTTCTATCGGCGTCTCCATTTTAAATCGTTGTAAAAACACAAAAATAGACTTATCGGGCTCAGCGATGCGTCAAATTGGTTAAGATAGATGAGAGAACAACCTCCTAAAATTTCGTTAGTTTATCTTTTCACCACGCGGAGCGCTGCCACCCTTAAACTTACTTTCTGACTGACCCTCGTACTTTATGCCTGACGTAACTAATGGTACTATGTACAATAGAAAGGGACAACAAGTACAAAACAACAACAGGGTAGGCCGATTATTCACAATAACCTGGCCCGAGGCTTTGTGTAGAGAATTAAGAATGACACTACCAACTCAATACAACAAGATTGAGTTGGAAATGCACTCCACCAAAAATAGTCAGCATAAAAAGCCAATCGCACTTTGCGTAGAGAAGGTTTTGGTCGGGATCGAACAGCAAAGACTTGACGAAATGTCTCGCTAACTTGTTCCCTTCAGTCTTAAGACCTGCTAACCATGTCATGATGCGTGGGACTAATATCACTTCTGACCTTTCGAAGTATACTCGTATCATTAAACAATACATAACTACTCGCGATCTTCTACTTGCGCTTCATCGATGAATTCATCAAGCCTTAGTTAATGAACTGTTTGATGGAAGTCATGAACGAATTCATCAGGCCGTAGCTGCTGAAATGTTGTACTTGATGAGTATCATTGACGAATTTGTCAAGCCGTAGTTAATGTAATGCAAGATGAAAGTCATCGTCATTTCGCTAGGCCGTCATCAGCAAAGTCATCAAAATGAAAAAAAGAAAAGAAATTTGCTCGTACCGAACTTGAACCCGCGACCACATGAATATGTGCTCAATGTAGCTACCACAGCTTTCCTCTTCTGAAGATAATTGAGCAAACATCAAACCCTCAATGAGTGCTTCGATGAAAAATGAAAAAAAAGTAATCAGCTACTTCGCTGTCTGATGAGTTTATCCGTGACTACTTAAGCGAAACAATTAAGGCGTCTTAAGACCATTATAGTGAGGGTTATAGGCGCATTACTCATTCACATCGTTACCAGAGGAAATATTTTTTGTTTCGCAAGAATTTATACAGTCATACAAAAAAGTATTCGTACACACGTCGTATCGTGCTTTACTGTCCTGCAACAGTTAAAAGAGCTACATTTTTTTAACAAAAAATGTCTCTAACTCTTTTAGCAACACTACTTTCTTATATTAACTTAAAAAAAGTACTCTTTTCTGATCGTGTCAACAGAAAAGTGAGAAACAGTTATGCAATTCCCGAGAATTGAATCAAAAAAGTATTCGTACAGCAGCAATGCAGAAAGAATAATGCCGTTATTCCGTTGCCGATGGCGATCATTCGTATTGGGATCAGTCTTGTGATAATTATCAAGTATTTATCAATTGTTGTTAAGCAAATTTGTAGTGGATTTCCATTAAATTCTTTATTATGGGACGAAAAGGTAAAGAAACGACAGGAGGAGAAAGGAGAATTATCCTTTCCTTGCACAATCAATGCAAATCATTGCGTGAAATCAGCGTTATTGTTGGGAGACCACGCTCAACCGTTCAAAGCATCATTGATAGATATTGTGTCACGGAAAGTCTTACGAATCAACCAAGATCAGGACGACCAAGATTATTAACGGCCAAAGATGAACGCAGTATATGTAGAAAAGTGCGACAAAATCCGAAAATTACAGCTTCAGCGATTGCGGCAGAGGTAGCGGAAAAAGATAAAATAGACGTTTCTGGAGAAACAATCAGAAATGTGCTCCGCCGTGCCGGTTACAACTCTCGAATCGCTAGAAGAAAATATTACATAAGCGAAAAAATAGGAAGGATCGATTAGAATTCGCCAAAACGATGCGAAATCATGGAATAGACTTCTGGGAAAATGTTAAATTTACTCTAATCAGCAAATATAGGTATAACTTTTCCCAGAAGTCTGTTCCATGATTTCGCATCGTTTTGGCGAATTCTAATCGATCCTTCCTATTTTTTCGCTTATGTAATATTTTCTTCTAGCGATTCGAGAGTTGTAACCGGCACGGCGGAGCACATTTCTGATTGTTTCTCCAGAAACGTCTATTTTATCTTTTTCCGCTACCTCTGCCACAATCGCTGAAGCTGTAATTTTCGGATTTTGTCGCACTTTTCTACATATACTGCGTTCATCTTTGGCGGCCGTTAATAATCTTGGTCGTCCTGATCTTGGTTGATTCGTAAGACTTTCCGTGACACAATATCTATCAATGATGCTTTGAACGGTTGAGCGTGGTCTCCCAACAATAACGCTGATTTCACGCAATGATTTGCATTGATTGTGCAAGGAAAGGATAATTCCTCCTTTCTCCTCCTGTCGTTTCTTTACCTTTTCGTCCCATAATAAAGAATTTAATGGAAATCCACTACAAATTTGCTTAACAACAATTGATAAATACTTGATAATTATCACAAGACTGATCCCAATACGAATGATCGCCATCGGCAACGGAATAACGGCATTATTCTTTCTGCATGGCTGCTGTACGAATACTTTTTTGATTCAATTCTCGGGAATTGCATAACTGTTTCTCACTTTTCTGTTGACACGATCAGAAAAGAGTACTTTTTTTAAGTTAATATAAGAAAGTAGTGTTGCTAAAAGAGTTAGAGACATTTTTTGTTAAAAAAATGTAGCTCTTTTAACTGTTGCAGGACAGTAAAGCACGATACGACGTGTGTACGAATACTTTTTTGTATGACTGTACATAAATTTACCTTTACAAACGAGAAAGATTTAATTTTTGAATGATATCAAACCGCAAAAACATCTCGATATTTTGTACGATGATTCATAATGATAGCTCTGGTCCGCCGAAGAAACCGGCTCTAACGTCATATCACTGTTGTATGTGACCATGCTCTGTGCATATCTCGCGGTGAATGTCCCTACTATCTCGCTGCTATTGCTGATATATAATAGAAGCACGGAAACGAGTCAACTTTATAGACGATTTTTAAGAGCCACTTCTACTGAAAGAATACCGTATGAAATGTATTTTAATCATAGCACATGCAATCGCTAATTTTATATTGAGGCGGTCGAATGATGTGTTCTAACAACTATTAATGGCACCATCTATTTTTAACTGGTGGCGTTTATTTTGAATGGGTCCCGCACACCATGCTGAGTTTTTCAAGTTTCAAACAGAATCAAAACTTTGCGGTTATTTTTCGATGTCGGGGAGCATTTTTGGGCCGATATGCTTTTCCTCATTTCCCTTATAGATTGGTGAAAAAGTAGAAAATTTACCTTTCAAGAGGAATTTATGCAGCAATTTTCAAGTACTCTTTCGTTCGTTAATGAATTACGTGCGAATTTCAGCTAGAATAAAAATGGCATTTGGTGAAAATAAAAAAAATGAATCCGTAAATGTTATTAAATAAAATATTAATATAAAATAAATAAAATCAGAAAATACAAGCAACATTTTAATTTCGGTGTATTTTCTAACGATAATACGATTCATTTAAAAAGATTAGCAGCCATAGAGGCGAACGTTGCACACAGCAATAATGCATTGTTGTGTGGGACGTAACTTGCAAAAATGCTGTAAAATGGTCAGGAGCTGTATGCTAGCAACATGCATCATTCTAAACTAGTGATGAGTATAATGACACTTCTCACTGTGCCAGCACATAAGCTCTCACTCTTTTCAATGAGTCGTTCAAAAAGAGTCATGCAAAGAGTCTGGAACTTGGTATATAATATCATATTCAATTAAAGTCGTAGTTTTTAAAAATTGTTGGACACCTATTATTAACAGTTTTTTCTTTTATTTTTTACCCCCCATTCGAAGTCGGTGACCCCCAATGTCATTTAGATCGAGCCAGCCAGATCGGACCACTATTTCCCATGAAAACGGGTTTGCCAATCTGGGACGGACGACTCCAATTTTTTTTGCCTCTTTTGATCCCAGATTCGGAGTCAGCGACTCCCAATGCCCTTTAGTCCAGCCAGATCGGACCACTATATCCCATGAAAACGGGGTTGCCAATCTGGAATGGGCGACCCCATTTTTTTTTCTCTTTTTTGATCCTATATTCGGAGTCAGTCAAATCATTCCACTCTGTTCTAAAAGCTCCATGCCATGAATTCCTCATTTGGGCGAGAATTTTAGTAATTGGAGTATGCGCTTCGTGAGTGAAACATCTGAATTCGAGTCTATACTGAATTAAACAAATAATCAATGTTTGTGTTATCACCACAGCTCAGTATGTCTAATAGCACAGAGTGTGCCGTTTGTGTTAAAAACTCAAAACTCACATTGCGAATAACTCATTTCGTGCCACAGTATACAGAGGAAATTGTCTGGTTGTTGGTTTGGTATCGTTTTCATTTAAAGTTGAACTTGAGATGATGATACAAGACGATTACTTTTGTTTTAGAATGTTGGGCTTGTTTTATGTAATTGGGAAACTTGGATTTGCGGTGCGACGTAAGCAAATTATTTTTGATTTGCTTGCTATCAGCATCAGCATGGGTTGTTGTGTGTATATTTAGAAGTATACACAATGCGTGCATTGCATACTGCATAGATATGATTATGAATAGATTTAGATGGGATAGGTTTGGTAGATAGATTGGTGGTTTTAGTTTCAGATAGATATTAGGATGGGATGTGAATGAATGTAATACATATATGTTATCAGAAATTTTGAATGAGCATGGATTTTCTATGCGTTGCGTAGTATTTAATTTGGGTTTGTTTTGAATATTAATTTTACAGTGTGTCATTCTTAAATTGAACGACTCGGAGGCTATGTCGTTGTGCCGAATCGTTCGCTCATTTTGTTGAGTCATTCAAAAAGAACGACTCGTTACTGTGTTACACATCACTATTCTAAACTGCTAACAAAACGTCAGCAAATCTCTGTAAATCTCCTCTGACATTATTTGTGTCGACTGATGCGAATGAAAGTGATGATGAAATGATTGTTAAATTATCTTGGTCAATTCAATATTGCTGCACGAATCGGGTTGGTTAGTGAATCGTACTAAGCTTCTTAAAAAAAACGCTAATCGCATCTTTCTTTTTTTTTCTAGGCGTCTGGAGTAACCGTATCGGATGTCTGCAAGACAACATATGAAGAAATCAAAAAGGACAAGAAACACCGTTACGTTATATTCTACATTCGTGATGAAAAACAAATCGATGTTGAAGTAATTGGTGATCGTAATGCTGAATATGATCAATTTTTGGAAGATATTCAAAAAGGAGGTCCAGGCGAATGTCGGTAAGTTATATTAATTTTTGTTCGTCATTTGTTTTTTTTTATACCCTAGACCTTATAAGATATAGGGTATACTGTTTTTGTTACGACAAAATTATGTAACACCTTAAAGGAGCTCGTGTAGGTATGGTAATGTTTTTCATAGAGAGCAGAGTAGAGCAGGTTAAGCGGCGAAAAAAAAACTAAACGAGAGCAAATTTGGGTAGCGAACACGAAAACAGGGCATGCCTTTTCTGGGAGTGTGTCATGGTTTAGTTAGAATTCAAATTTCAACTCAAATTTCAAGAGGAAACTCAAATCCTTAGTACATATACAGTCGAACAAATTTCCTTTAGGCTGAAAACACACCGCATAAGACAAAACGTTTGTTTTTGTTTCAAGAAACAACCAACCATTGCTTCTTATCAGGCAGCACACACGAAAAGAAACGAAACAAAACAAAACAAACGTTTTTGTCTCAATGCGTTTTATGACTGGTTGTCGATAATGCATGTCTTTGAATATGATCAACACACACCGAATGAGACAAACTCGTTTCAGACAAACGTCGTTGCCGATAATTGCATACATTGCAATAGGCAGCACATACCGCATGAAACGAAACAAAAAGACAAAAAAAGAGAAGAACAGAAAGACATGTTTCGTTGCCACTAGGCGGCCAGTTGTCTTGCGGAAACAAAAATTCGTTTCCGTTAGCTGGTCATTTTACGTAAAATTTTGCAGATTATGGACGTCGACGTCGCAACGTTGTTGTTTTTAATTGAGGCAAGAAGCCCAATTTTTAATTATAGAGATAAGGAGCATGTAAATAAAATTGCAATTGATTAAAATAGCATTAGTGCAAGCAAATAATCGAAAATTTCAATCTGCATTCTTGTAAAATTTTTAAATTTCTCAGGGTACTTCCTGAGTTCTGCAATTAGATTTCTAATGACATAGGAGATTGGGCACCTTCACCATCGAAATTAAATTCTGTCTTATTTCAACACACACCAAACGAAACAAGACAAAAAAACGTTTTGTTTTGTTTCAGTGTGTTTCGCTTGGTGTGTGCTGCAAGGAAGAACGGTATCTTGTCTTATGAGACAAAAACGTTTTGTCTGATGCGGTGTGTTTTCACACTTAGACAGCAAAATTTTTTGTATGTTTACCATTCCAAATAATTACGCAAAACGAACATTTTATGCCCGGGCCACACCTATCCGATCATGCTCCGATCATGCAGTCGAACTAGTGTATGAGAAGGAAATTGTATTGGGTTTCGAAAGGAGTATGATTGGACGCGTATCGGAAATGTGTGACCTAAAGCCCGGGCCACAACGCATCCGAAATCGCATATAATTTCCCTCTCATACACTCGTCCGACTGTATGATCGGATAGGTGTGGCTCGGACATTATTGACAGGAAATTAACTTTATGTGCTTCCCAAACTGTAAACTGTTCGAAAACTTCGACACCTGCGCCGCCTGCAAACCACTTAACGGAGCAGCATTCTTGCACTGACGTTTTATCTTGAGCAGCACAGATCAATAGTGTAATTGTGTGGTCTTAATCTGCTCTGCTCTGTATGATCTTGAAAAAAAAACGCCTCTATTATAAATGATTAGGGTCACCTTCTGATTCGATTTAGCCATGTCTGTCTGTCGGTTCACACGATAACTTTAGATAGAATGAAGCTAGATGCTTGAAATTTTCATCAAATGTTCGTAGTATGATCTAGTTGGTTGGTATTGAAAATGGGCGTGATCCGGCCAAGGGAACGCCTGCCTCTCCTACATATTTAAAATAATTAAATTAAATGTATCTATAACTCCCGATTGAATGAACGTGAAAAACTTTTAACTTTGGTAGATGACTCTAAAGAGTAATTTTCTACTCTCCTGTAAAAATGGGATTGATCAGTTGGAAAATAACGGTACTTTTTTACTTTGGCATAAACAGGCAAAATTTTTAAGTCTCGAACATTTCTTTGCATATTTAAAATGAAACCGGAATATAGAGGGCTACGCCCGCAATTCGAGGGTTTTGTAGCAAGCGCTTATTTTGGCATGTAAATACTGGCTCCCTGCTCTTCTTGGTACCCCTCAGCTGAATAAAAACACCATAATTAAATGTTTTACCCATGATATAGTATCTTACATGCCAATTCACAAAAAGACTGCATCTGTCACCTCTCAAAGTAATAGTTTTAATACGAGAAGCTGTAGATAGATATGTATGTATACGAGATAAACTGTCCCACTCTTCGAGATGCTTAAAAATTCATATTAAGACGACACTGCAAATTGCAAACTTGTGTAACGGCTTCGAAATTCAGGGCGGCTGGGACAAATTACGGTCTAATATTTTACTGTTCCCCTTTCTACAAATCTCAAGAAAATGCCAAAAATGGAATGTACTCAACATTACCTTTCTCGCGACACCCCACTTGGCTATACCAGTGGATAAAAAAAAATTTACCTTAATTTCGCCTCTATGTGGACCCCCCCTCCCCCCCCCCCCCCCCCCTCTTAAAGTTGGCCAATTACAACACAACGCTATCTCCAGCAAATTATAGCATTTCTACACATTCTCGCCGAATTATGTGTGCAGCTTCAGCCGTTCGTAAGATATTCTATGAACAGACGGACAGACAGGTATTTGACCGATTTTGTAAGATTTAAGACACAAAAGCCTAAAAAAATTAACCGTGTGAATAGTTATTGTTAGGATCACCATTCACCAATCTTCACCCTTCCAAAGTTGGTTCATTAAATAACTGCAATTCGTACTACGAAAAACAACATGCAAGTAGTACACGCATATGTATGCGTGAGGCCGGTAGGTGTATTTTTTGTATGGATAGTGTCAAAATGCATTACTTTAAGTCAATGTACTATTATTAAATATCATGTCATTGTAATGAAACTCAAAGATATTATTGCCTATGATGTTGGTTATCATCAGCCATCAATATTTTTGACCTAGGGTGTGCTTGAGGGGTGCAGGGGTGTGCTAACTGCAACTATAGAAATGTACTATTATTAACCTTTTTGGATGAGATTTAAAAATTCTATTATTTTTGGTTTTCTATGCTAGTGAAATGTCGCTTTTTTGTAAATTTTCATATGTCTAGCTATAACGGTCTCGAAATGCAAGGGGGGGGACAAACTCGGACCACATATTTTCCCCTCTCCCTCTTTTCTCCTTTCTTCAAATTTGAAAAAAATTCCAAAAATGGAATGTACTCAACCGTACCTTTCTTACGATACCCCACTTGCCTATACCAAACGAAAAAAAAATTTCGACCTTCATTTCCCCTCTATGGCGACCCCCCCTTAAAGTTGACCTATTACGACGCATCGCTTTCTCTAGAGAATTATAGTATTTCTACGTATTTCCACCAAATTTCATGCATGTAGCTTCAGCGGTTCGTGAGATATTTCATGGACAGACAGACAGACAGACGGACGCATGACCGATTTCATAAGGGTTTTGTTTTTATACAAAACCCTAAAAATAGGATCCCTTAGAGCTTAATTATTGTACACAGCCACCGTCTTGCCTGTGCGGCGCTTGCATTCGCGATGAAAAAACGTGATGTGTAATGCAGCGCGTTTTTTCGCCGGTTTCTCTACCTGTTAACTAACAGGGACTTATTCATCAGAAGTCTAAACCATCTACAACACCCAAAATACGATAATGCAGTCAAAAAAAAGTGGGAGGGGGGGTTATGTTTTGTCGTATTTTGGGTGTTGTATTGTATATGGTTGAGGTTTGGGGGCGACCGGTAGCGCAGTGTGTTGAGGCATCAGTCTCGTATTTGACTACCGGCGTTTCGGATTCGAATCTCGTCCACGACGCCGTTCGTGGCCATGGATGTGCAGGAGGTGCATGCTGGCAATTGCATTCTCCGAAACCAGTATATATGCCGATGAAACGTCAACTGGGCCACATGGAACAAGGAGTTAGCGCAATTGAGGATATGGTTTAGGCTTTACCGGACATTAAGAAAACGGGCCTAGACCTCTTAATAGCCGGACAACTCGATGGTTTGGCACTTTTCTTCGCATTTTCATGCATTTTCAATATTTGGTTGCCTTAATAAAAAAAAAATATTGGTGTTCTCTTTTAAGTGGACACTCCCCATAACCGGACAAATTTTTTGGTCCCGATTGTGTCCGGTTATGAGAGCGTACACTGTATAAATATACGAGGTCTGTTCAAAAAATAACGGAACTTTTTTAATTACATGGCGATGGGTTGCTGTGTCGACGGGTGGTTGGCAGCACTGCAATTGCAATAATCTTCCGTGTAGTGTAACTGACTGTTTTGTCTACAGATTGTGCTTCAGCTTTCATTTTCAATTTGGAAAAATATTCACAGATCATCACAAGGAACGAAAACAGTGACAAAGAATATCCGCGTCCATAAAAGGACACGACGGGTTCGATTCCTGTAATTCATATAGATCGGTTATTTTTTTAACAGTTCTGGTATATGTTGCTAAAGTTAGGGGATAGCAAATGGACTAATTCATCTCTCCCCTCCATAACACACTCGGAAGTAGCTACTGCAATGGACGGGTTGGTGGGCATCCAAAGATGCCCGCGGGGACGGAGTCTAAGATTGCCATAATGACCGTGAAGGTCGGGCAGTGCCATCTGGCGAAGAAATAGGCCCCTTAAGGTGTGTTTTGCTAGGCAGACGATCGTCGCACATTGTTCGCAATTAGCGATCAACCCAAAGAGCAAGGAGTCTTAGTGTTTGCTCACATGGGTCGTCTCGTAATCGGCTCGGCTGCGATTCGAATCCACTTCCCAAGCAAATCGATTCGCTTACGTGCCGACCAATGGACGACCCGTGTGAGCATCTTCATACATTTGCTTGGAGATTGTAGTTGGAATCGCAGACGAGCCGATTACCAGACGACCCGTGTGAGCAAACACTTATTGGTGTGTATCTTTTTAATCGTCGCCTGCGATTGACGCAGAGTGGTGTCTAACAAAACGCTCCTTTAACGAGCTAAGCAGTCGTCTCTGTTTGCTTTAGCTCAATTTGGGAGACGTGAACGGGTTTGTCGCTGCTCGTTGCCCCTGGTCGTGCATATTAAAAGGAATTCACCGGTCTGGGTCGATAGCGATGGAATGGTTGGCGGACGGCTCAGATGTCCTCGCGCTCGCAAAGGGTCCGGGTGTAATGGGACCCTCGGCCTTTGGTTTCGTACCACCGACAGATCACTATACTCATCAGACTATGTACTCATCAGATGCTGCTTTCGATCTGTCGGTGGAAGCATTACGACGAGAATATGGTTCATTACACTACTTAGCGCATTCTTGGGTTTACGAATACACCTACTACCCCATGCTTCCAAACCCAAATGTTTCTGATGAACAGCTGACTAATGCCGAATCGTCAACGCAAAAATTTTGGTTTTCCACAAACTTGCACTAAGATACAACTCTACAACCGCGAAACGAATGTAAAATCTTTTTTTTTTTTTTTTTTTTTAATTAAATGAGTAATTTTCAATGAATGGAATGCAAAACCTTTTGTTTCCCGACACTCCCACACTTTTTAATTTTGATTCGTTCGTCACTTTGTTTGGAAATTGTGTTTAAAAGTGCAAATATCCCTTATTAATTGGCGTATATTTTTGTAAAATATATTCATGGCGGCATGGGAATCATGTTCAACAGACACCACGAATCGGAGAAGGGGCAATGGATAAGTACCTGAATAACGATATTTTCGGGAACGCACCCATTAAAAACTTGCTACATAGGGACCAGCACCAGCTGTGCAACTGTCAAGAAAAATGGAGCGAAACCCAAGCCAAGAGCGTGGAAATTTTTCGCTCCGAAGGGGTAGTAGACGCTCTATAGAGCGAGTGTTTTCACTAGACGGATGAGTAATAGTGCTACGGCAGCGCTCCGGAGTGGTAGTAGCGTTCCAATAGCGCTACCTGATTATGAATGCATACATTGAATCAATAGTGCAGCTTAGGGACGAGGAGAGGTGTTGAGAGATGGACGAGCTACTGCTTAAACATTGGTGAGTCAAATACATACAGGAAAAAATGGAAGGTGACGACTTTCAATAAATGAATGACCTGTTTAGATCGATTCTGTAAATAATGTATAGTATATAAAAAAAAGTTACATTTCACCTTAAAAGTCAAGTGGATTATGAAGTATTTATCTTAAACCATATTCAGGAGAAAGCCATTACAAATTATTTTTCTTTGTCGGAAATATTATGCAAAAAAAATTAACAATCTTGAGATAAAATCCAGTCGGAACATATTTGATTAAAATATTTAAGATTTGAATTAATTTACATGTTTTCCGCGTTTGCAAATTGTCTGTCTGCTGCTATGCATTTTTTTTCATGAATGATTTAAAGAAGAAATGATTTTTTCTCAGTCGTGTGAATCACTACTTATCGAACCACTTTATCGATTTATTTATTAGCATTCCAAATGTTCGGATTAAAATATATATTTTTTGGCGTCAAAATGAGTGAGGGAGGAGGAGGAGAGACGGGAGAGGAGAGTAAAAACAAGGTAGCCTTCGGCCAGCTTGCCGGAATTATGATATCCTTCACGCTTCGCGTATATTAACTTTGTCATGAAGTTTGCAACGCACAGAAGGAAGCATCTCCGACCATATAAACTATTGTATATATTGTAGTACATATATTCCTGGTCGGTATGATGAGACGAGTCGATTAAGCTTTGTCCGTCTGTCTGTCCGTCTGGTTCTATGCAAACTAGTCCCTCAGTTTTAAAGCTATCGAGCTGAAATTTTGTACAAAGCCTTCTTTCTATTGCACGCTGTAAATATAAACCAAACGGAATCGGACCACTACGTCATATAGCTGCCATAGGAACGACCGGTCCAAAAATCAGTCTTTGTGAGAAAAACTTCTATCTTTTTCAAATTTCACAATAATCAATGGAATCTCCAGTCAAATCATATTTCCGAATTTGATTGAAATTGGACTACTCTATCATATAGTTGTCACAGGAACGACCGTTCCAAAAGCAGGTTTTTGTTAGGAAAACTTTTTTATTTCTGAAGATATCTTTACCAAATTTCATATTATTCCATGATATTGACTGCCAAATTATGTCCCATGTTGGTTGAAATTGGCTCACTATTTCATATACCTCTCATAGGAACAGTAAAAAGGAACATGTTTTATTACTAATTTCGAAGTGGCAAATGCACTGCACAACGAAGGTAAGGTATCATACCTTCGGCAAGCTAGCCGGAGGCTAGCTTCTTAAATGATCTCTAAGTGTCACCATACACTGTCGAACTCGAGCACGAACCTCGTACAAGTGGACCGGTTTCTTCACACCTATGTGAAATGTATGTGTGTGTCAGAGGACATTTGTACCAGGTTCGTGTTCGACAGTGTATGGTGACACTTAGGCAAAAATGACCATTTAGAAGGTCACAAGTGCTTAAAAGTTCATATGGTCTGCTACGCGAGTAAGAGATATGAACATCTTGGATTGGCTCTTGGCCTGAGAGATACTCCCATTGGACGGTGGCCTCAGTACGCTTCCAATCTCTTATGCATTTACTGACGGACCTTAGCGGAATCCCGCAAAAGGACAGGGCCGAGGCCATCCTGGCCAGCTCGTCAACTTGCTCATTCCCAGAAATGCCGATGTGGCCAGTGACTCAGTATAACGTTACCATGTTTGAGGAGCCAACTTTTTATAATGCGTTCTGGCAGTTACGCACTAGCTTGGACAAGACAGACTAGTTGCTTAACGCCAAGATGGCTGTCATTTTTGCTACGGTATTCGGCTTTCAGGCAGAGCTCTGCACACAACTCGACGGCATGTATTTCTGCCTGAAATACTGTGGCGAGCCTACCCATATGTATAGTATAGAAATACCCTGATTAGGACCCACTATTCCGACACCTGTACGGTGCCATTAGCCAACTTTGATTCATCCGTGAACACTTGATGGTATCTGGATGGAGAGTGGAGTGTTCCTCCAACCAGTTTTCTCTGGTGGTTCTTTCACCAGATGGATCGATGTTATTACGGGTTATCCAGCTCTCACTGAGTCAACTTCCCCGTTCCGGATTCAGCTTAGTGAGAGCATCGCAAGCCTTCAATCTAATGCTTCGTTTACACGTGAACATTGAGCAAATGATGGAGCATCCGCGTGAGCATTCTGCTGTGTTCTTGAACATTTGAACTAGTTTACCAATGACTACCAACCAACCCAATTTCGTTTCCGACCAGCTCAAAAGGAGGGTATGAAGAAAAATGGGCTGCTGAAAGATGCATATTTGCTCATGGTGTTATAAAAAAACCCAACTCATAGCAAAGGATCTCGTTTGAAAAGATACATCCATATGAAAAGGTACATTTCCATTTTGTGCGGCGAGCATTTGCGTCTGTTCCCAGTCGTAATGGAAATAGGTTTGAGCGGCTTTGAACATCTTGGCCGAGCAGGAATCTGAATGTATTTTTTTCGTTATAATTTTTTCCATAAGACGCGCGGAAAAATTGGCGAGAAATGGATGGATGGGAACATTGGTTGATCCGAACATCAGGTTGTTATTATTGTATTCACGTTCAAGGAAATACTCACGTGTAAACGAAGCATAATGCTTCGTTTACATGTTCGAGCCAAGCACCGAATATTGAAAAATTACATTGAAAAGCACCAACAACAAGAAGATATCTTTTCTGCTCTTACATGGCCAACATGAATTCATTGGCATTCGTGACCATTTGAGTCGTTCCCACAAGAGATAGGAATGACTCAAATGCTCGGTGGCCGTGGTCGTTCGGTCACCGCTCTACGACACTAATCAAATTTCGGCGCAACCAAAAACTGCCTGTGGGTACTACTAGTTTGCCTTAACCCCTAGTGGGGCATAGCACGTCAACTGCTCCTGCGCGCCATCGTACTCTGTTCTGGACAATGGGGCGCAACTCCCCAAAAGGCTATCCAGTGCCTTACACTCCTTTCCTGTGGATATTAATAGAACTCTCACAGTGCTCCGAGCTTGTCAGTATAAAGACGGCGCGGATAGGAGGTGTATGCTAGCAACTGCACTTCCGAAAAGCTATCGAAACGTCAACAAGGCATAGAAATGCTAGAGATGTTGACGCGCTCATGCCTATGGAGAGGTCAAGGCAATTAACATGTGAGAGCAGAAAAGGTATCTTCTTGTTGTTGGTGCTTTTCAATGCAATTTTTCAATATTCGGTTCTTGGCTCAGCGTTCACATGTAAACGAAGCATAAAGATCGTTGTTGTTGTGGAAGCGATGCTTCGAATATTTCAGTTCTTCTTACATCGAAGGGTTTGGCAGCTCTTGGCCGTCGAAAAACGGGTCGTTTCGGTACGAAGCACCGGCTGCCGCAAGAACGAAGCATAAGGATCGTCAGTTTTGGTTGTGCTATCACATGTACCTGCAATGGAGGAAGGCCTAGTAGTACCTCTAGTGCCGCAGAAGTGCAGGATTAAATGACTCCGCTAGACATGAGACAAGCAAATCTTTGAATTTTACCTAGGGTAACTCTGCCAGTCATTAGGCGCCTTTTTTTTCAACAGTCCAGATCAAGAGCAGAACAACAAAATTACACTAATAACCTGCTCTATATAGAACAATTTTGTAAGTGTAACGCGTGCAATTTTTGTTCTGCACTGATCTGAACTGTTGAAAAAACGTGCCTACTGTAAGGCTAGACAGACTTAATTGGAGCGGGGTTTCTCTTTCGAGGCGTGTGTCATTAAAATGACACTCACCAGCGCTAATTAGATGTTCTCTTTTTGGGGGTTGCCGCCATTTTAACCAACCTACCAGACGCGATGTCCTAACACTTGAAGAATAGTTGTAGCTGAACTCTATTTCTTTCTGAGGAGTTTGCACAAAATAATCTTAGGCATGGAGCCTAGGTTTAGGAATATGTATAGGAATACGCATGCGGATAAATGTGTTGACTCTGTCAGCATGATTACATTCACCCATACGATTAGGAAAATTTTGACAATGCGGATATTTTCAAATGAGAGTGACTGTTGTTGTGTAGGAACATTGTAAAGCATTAACACTCGTTTACGTTTCATCTACTTTAGTTGCTAGCCTCTAATATATCATCTGATTTTCTCTACAATCTTTTTTTCTTTATTTCAGATATGGCCTTTTCGATTTCGAATACATGCACCAATGTCAAGGAACATCTGAAAGTTCAAAGAAACAGAAACTTTTCTTAATGTCATGGTGCCCAGACACTGCTAAGGTATGTAGATTTCATTAAATAATATTATATTGACTTTGTTTTAACAACAAAATGACAAACATTTACCAAATTTTTGCATGACAATCTAATGTACACCGTAGCGTGTTTCAGTTATTTGTGATTCTGTTCAAATAGTCGATTGAATATCAGTTCAATAATATTTTTAATGATTTCGACCAATTAATCGATTCATTGACGACTTGAACTGTACAGCAAAAATTTTGCACATGTCTAAAGGTTATACCGCCTCGTTCAGCATTCAATGAATGTTTTGAACCGAGGGCATTCAACTTTAGAGACATTTGTGTATGTTTAATATTATTGTAATGCTATATTTAATTAAGAGATATCATTGAGAGGCGAGGAAATCGGTTCATCCAACAAGAATAAATCAATTGAATGAATGCAATTTATTGCATTTGAATGAAAATGTTTTGGTTTGATGCTTGCTGCAGCCAAGTGAAAGTGTCTTTTTTTTAGTGGGTATTGTGTTCACGGAAAAGTGTTTCATTCTTGTTGCATAAAGCTAATCTCACACGATACGAGACGGATATGAATGAATCAATTAAATGTATTTAATATTAACTAGTGAACAAGCTTATGTGCAGGGATGCAAATGTCTAATGGCACTCAATAATGTTTTTGGGGATAACTTAGGCCGCGTTTAGAAGACGCGGTTTGAGCAGCGACCACTCCATAACGGCTTATGCGGTAACCGCGGCGAATCAAATGAAGCTGTGTTTATACATTCATCGCTCTTCAAACCGTGGCGGTTTAAAAATACATCGTTTTAAATGGAAGCTCGGCGCTCAGTTTGTTTGTTTACTTTCCAATCTGAAAAAAAAAACGTGGAAAAAACATCTAAAAATGTCGCTCGCAGTACGAAATGAATAATGCATGTATTGTACTATTATATTCGCACACTTTTGTAAACAGGTTTGCGTCGCGCCTGGAGTTTGGCGTTCCTCTATAGAGAGATCAGTAAATTGCACTTCTATTTTGTTTAAGAAGTAGGCCAAAATGATTTTCGGGGAAAATTTCATGGAACATGGCATGGATTGTAAATCAAATCCAATTACCCTGCTGTTCTTCGCTCCCACGGCAACTGGTTCTACGCACCGGAGCGACCCGTTCATCAGCAACGTTCAGGGATTGCGAAATCCCTGCTGTTCGTCGCTAGTGCGCACATTAGTCCCAGAGATGAACGTGCTATTGTCACCCCGTAACTGCCCACACAAGTTCCTATATGAACTGTCTACATCTCCTTGATTTATTGGATGTATGCATAAAGCCAAAGATAGCAAAGATAGCGGCCTCAATAGGAGCCTCCCACAAAGTTCTGGGTGTTAGCGCGGTGGGAGCAACGTAGCATTGAAAGATGTGATCGACAGCATGAGGTGTGGCATTACAAGCCGGACATACGTGGCCGGTCTTGATGTACAATACATATTGGAGTTTAGTTCCGCAACCGATTTTTGAACTTCCTTGCGATGTAAGGTGGTTAATTCAGTTCTATAGGCGACTCCGTCGAATGGCTGTCTGGACATCTTTCTCGAGATCCCTCAGGCTGTGTCTGATGTTACGCGGAGGCGATGTTCTGTCTATGTGTTGATGGTTCGGGTGGTCACTTCGGTAGCAGGCCTACCAAGTATTGCTTCGCGAGGAGGGTATTGGTGGAGGTGATCCTAAAACGACATCAAGTGACAGCCGGTCACTGCGCGTAAAGCAGCATTTTGACAGGACTGTATGTGCTTCCAGTGTATGTCACTCAGGTTTTGAAACCCTGCATAATTGGCTATCGATCTCCCAATGGCTTTGTACGTTACCAGTAAATTCTCGTTGTCCATTCGCCACGCGCTTCCAGCGAGTCCTTTGATAACCTTATTGCGAGCTCTTATTTTGTCGCATATTGTGGAAGCATGGGCAGATGATAGTGCCATACTATCCAAGGTATGACGGTGGGTATGGGTTGATCCCCCACTGAAAAGTTCAGCTGTTGTCTCACCTCCTTGGAGGGTCGGTTGTTGACAACAACAACAATGTTATAGCAATGGTCGGAATTCGGTGTGCTTGTTCGTTACACGCTTACGGATTCGTCTTCATCCCCGGTGTTGAGGGATAGAAAGTTAGCTGCTTCTATTGGGTTCTCCCACAGCGATCTAGGAGTCAGGTGCGTGGGTGCAGCTGAGCAGTTAAAGATGTGGTTTACGTCGTGAGGGGCTCCATTACATGCAGGACAGATGTTTGGCACGTCCTGGTCGATGCGGGATAGGTAGGAGTTCAGTCGTGAACACCAGCCTGACCGAAGTTGGGCGAGTGTCGTTCTCGTAGCTCTCGGAAGTTTTTCCTCTTCCGGAGATATCATTGGTGGTTGGGACGAGAGAACTGGACTCGAACCTAAACCTGCGATTGACTGATGAACCTCCTCCTGATGTATCGCTGCGATGGCCAACCTGTGTGCGCCACTATCAAAGGGTACGCTTTTGTAACTCTGGACATCCCTTTCTAGGTCCCTCAAGTCGCGCCTGACATGTCTGGGGGGCGGCGTCTTGTCCATGAGGTTGGAGTTTGGGTGATCATTGCTTGGCAAGAAGCTGGTTGTGGTCCCTTAAAGGCATCATCCTGGTTTCCTGATGCAGATGGTCCTGGGGTGACATCAGGAGACAGCCAGTAACAGTACGGAGAGCGGCATTTTGGCACGTTTGAATCTTTTTCCACTGTGTGTCACAGAGGTTCTGCGACCACACAGGAGCCGCATAGTTGGCCACTGATTTTCCGACTGCTTTATATGTGACCAGTAGAGTTTCCTTATCCTTGCCCTAGGTACTACCGGCCAGGGTTTTGAGGATTTTATTCCTACTACGCATCCTGTCGCACACGGTTGAGGCATGGTGTGATGATGTGGCCATGCTCTCCAGCGTGACTCCTGGGATTTTAGGATGGTTAATAGTAGGAATAGGATGATTCCCGATCGAGATTTCAAGCTGCATCTTGATCTCCTTCGTCCAGGTGGTAAATACGGTTGCCGATGATTTAGGCGTTGAGACGGTAAGGTTCTTGCTTATGAAGAACGAGTTAAGTTCTTCAAGATAACCGTTGATGTTTTCGCACATATCCGCTATGTCGTTCCCTGTTGCCTGAATGGAGCAGTCGTCATCGTAGGAGATGATGTCGATCCCTTCAGGTGGTGTTGGGAGTCCTGATAGATATAAATTAAACAAGGTAGGAGATAGAACTCCTCCTTGAGGTACACCTTGTTTAATTTTCCTAAGCCTGCCTGCGAGATAATTGGCAATCCATTTCACTACTTGCGTCGGAAGCGATGAACAGTTGATGTCAGACAAAAGCGCTGAATGACTGACAGTGTCGAAGGCCTTCGACAGGTCAAGCGCCACCAATATTGTTCTTTGACATGCATGAACCTGGTTGAGACCATTGTGGATGCGGGATGTAATGGCATCCAAGGCCGTGGTCGTACTGTGCATGCTTCGGAAGCCATGCTGGTGGTCTGCGAGCTGGATGTGGGCCGTAAGAACAGGGTGGATTAGTGCTTCAAGCGTTTTGGCAACTGGTGACAGTAGAGTTATTGGACGATAGGATTCGCGGAGTGTCGCTTTCTTCCCAGGTTTCAATATTGGGATGACTCTCCCTTTTTTCTAGATTTCCATTTTGCTCTATTTTGACCTCCTGTTTTCGGCTACTTGCCTATGGATCTCGCAGCTCATCTTGTGAATTCTGGGGTCGTCCGGGTTTACGTTCCTGATGCTGTCTCTCTCGTCTGCCAGTGGAAAGTTGGGCCGAATTTTCGAAATCCGTCCTGCAGGAATGAACTTCGTAGCCGCTTTATTCAGGACTTTCCTTATGTTGGATTCGACTGTACGAACGTCGGTTGGCGTTGGCAGAGCGAGGAATTTAGCGTTAGTATAGGAGGTGAAACCGTTCCAATCAACCTTATTGTGGTTGACAAACGTCCGGTGTTCGGCAAATATGATGTTTGTCGGTTTATCAAGCCTTATCACGATTGGTGGGTGGTCTAAAGATAGTGTTAGGACCGGTTCCCATTGTGGTTTCCTTTATGAGGCTAGCACTAGCAATCGTGATGTCTGGAGAACTGGAACATGTACCGGCGATGCGAGTGGGGATGTGATCATTTAGGGTACAAAAATCGGAAGCATCAAGCTGTTCAGCTATTGAGATTCCTCTGGCGGCATTGTTGAGGTTGTAGTGCCAGAGCCATGGTGAGCATTAAAGTCACCGACCAGGAGGCGATGTTGACCGGTAAGGAGATTGTTGATATTTGCATGGTATCCTGAGGGACAACTGGATCCGGTGGGATGTAAATATTGTAAATTTCGACATCAAAATTACCCGATTTTATTGCGATGGCCTGCACTTCCATGGTGTTATCATTACTAATAATATCGATTTCCCGGTATAGCACGGAATGGTGAATAATGAAGACAAGTCCTCCTCCAGCGTTGGTCAACCTGTCTTTCCTGACAATAGCGTAGTTGCCATGTGTTGAGGGACGAGTTGGAGTGCAGTTTCGTCTCCTGTATGGCTCCAATTTGGATGCTGTCCACAAATGATGCGAGTTCGGCGATCTTGTTCTGCAACCCATTGCAGTTGAGTTGGACGAGTGAGAGCGTATTAAAGATGGCAGAAGGTGGTGCAGGCGTAAGATTGTGTTGAGAAATCCTATGGGACTGTTAGCAGGAGTCATCGGGGATGGCTGTAAACCTGTCTGAGCGCTCGATCGAGTTGGAGGTTGGGGCGTGTTAGACGAGGTTGCTACTAGTTGTCCTCTGTTCCTACACTTGACTGGCAGTAAAGGAGGAATTCCAGTGTCTGTGATGGTTGAGTCCAGAGCAGTATCTTAGGTGGCACCACTGATTTCAGCAATTGCATCTCACCGTAGTTGCGTTTGGGTGCAGCACTCTGTCACATACGCAGCAGATCCACGGTCCTGGGTTTCTCTCAATGCCGGCGCGGAGAAGTAGCACTGAGAGCAGTTGCGCCGAGATGTTTTGCTTCCAGTGAACATAAAAAATACGAGGCATGTAACATACAAACACGCTTTCCTTCTTGCATTCAAGGGTTTTGGCAGCTCTTGGCCGTTGTAAAACGGGTCGCTCTGGTGCGTAGAATCGGCTGCCGCAGGAACGAATCGTCACAAACTCTGCTGATGTCAGGAAATCTCCTGCAAAAGACTTACTAGCCTTCGTAAGAGTGGTGGAAGGTCTCTTGCTATAATATGATATTAACGGCTATGGCACAATAGATCTACCATGAGGGTCAGTAGCCGCACCTCTTTTTCTATTCTATTCTATGTCAGCATGTGCGCTCTCAATCTGTTTTAGTCGTATAAATCCGTACGTCATCTTGTCCGATTATTTTAACGCTTTAATTTATTTAACGGAGTTTTGGGGTCAGCGTCGATAAAGGTATATCTAGATTAATTTTTACGCATCAAATATACAAAATAATTTCCAATATGTGGAATTTTGACCGATTTCCTTCCTTTTCCAAACTACAATTATGTAATTCACCTTCAAAATCAATATATAAAAATTACATGTAGTATGCATTTCTAAATACAACTCTTAGGTCAAGAGTAAATTGCCTGACATTTTAGGCACGCACCGAAAACCTTCGCAGCGCACCACTCGGCAGAAAGTGGGCTGCAGTCGCAGTGCGATCCGTTAAGTTGGAACGCTTTTTGCACTACAGCGCACTTTCTACCGTGCGGTAGGTTGCATTCTTTCGACAGAAACATGCCGTGCGGTGCGTGTCCCCAACGTGTAAGACAATTTACGCTTGGCCTTACTCTTAACACTTACATAATATTCAATTTTTCAATACTTTTCTTTTCTTCCAGGTCAAAAAGAAGATGTTGTACTCCAGCTCTTTCGATGCCTTGAAGAAATCCCTGGTCGGAGTTCAAAAGTATATTCAAGCTACTGACCTCTCCGAAGCCTCCCGAGAAGCTGTAGAGGAGAAACTTCGCGCCACAGATCGTCAATAAAATAATAATCTAAAAAACAACAACAATACAATACATACAAGATGAAACTTTAATAAAAAAATACACAATATTTATAAATAAACTAAACAAATAAAACGAAGAAAAAACGGAAACCAACATAATGATTAATGATTTCAATTTAAACAAAAAACAAGAAAAAATGAACATTTAAGAAATACATATAACTTTTTTTAAGCAAAGTATAAACCAACCATTTTTCAGATGAACAACAACAACAAAACAAAAAACCAATATATTCTTACTCTTGTATAATAAATAAAAGAAAGAAAAAACGGTAAAGATATGCGCAATTTCAATGAAAAAAGTGAACTTTCGATGCAAAACATCTGAAGCATGCATCATGCTCGAATTCATATTTAGAGTGTATATCGTCCCGATGGAGGGAAGAGAGATTGCGGTGAATATACACATAAACAATTTATTAGCAACATTAGAACAATTTATGTTTGTACCTAAGCGTCATCCCTCGTGTCTCTCCCTGTTTCTCTAAAATTCTATCGCGATATGCTGTGATAGCTTCCATACCTCTTCTAGGGGTCACTGAATATGTAAATTGTAATATATGGTGCAAACAGTGGTCGCTCAAAAAAAAAGGTAAAGAGAAGCGGGGCGGATACACTTCTTATACTGGTACACTTTCGAATCTTTACCACATTTTTTTCGTTTTCCTTTTTGTACATTTTTTTTTCATAATTTCCTTCGACTCGGTCTATACTCTCGTTTAACTTTTTTTTTTAACCAAAATATTAGAGTAGCTTGAATTTGAGATATGCCCGTAGTACGGTATTTCGTCAAGAGCTTCTGAATTTTGATTTTAAATGAATACTTTTTAAAATAATACTGAAATAAACTATAGTTGCATGTACGTATTTTTTAGAAATAAAACTTGAGTAATTTATTTTCGGACAAATAATGTTTCTTTTTTCTTCTGTAAATTTTTAATTTTTGAGACATTTGATTTTGCATTTTGTTATTTTGGTCTCTACCGTCCAACTTAGTTTGGGAAATTGTGTAGGGAGTTGGGATACGAACGACTAAGTGGACGTTCACACTGCGTGCGATGCCGAGCCGAGCCGGGTCGAGCGATGCAATGCGATTACAAGCTTTTAAAGCAAGAAAATAGAAAGTCTTCAATTTTAAATGGAATCACGCTTTGAGTGTACACACTGCGCGCGATGCAATGACGAGCCGAGCGATGGCCCGATGTTTTCACAAACTTCTTTGCTTTTTCGTGCGAGTACCGGCTGCTGATTTTTTGCGATGGAATTTAATGGGCTTTGCGATGGAGTTTATGGGCTTTGCGATGCTTTGCGATGTGAAGCTTTTTGGAGCCAGTATGGTGCAAGTACGAGCTGTAAAGTAATATTTGATGTAAGATCACACTGAAAAAAATGCATGTATGTCTGCTTTTATACCCTAGACTTTTAGGCGCGGTGTATACATGGAAATTATGAGGGTCATCTCCTGATTCGATTTAGCCATATCTGTCTGTCCGTTTGCACGATAACTTTCGATAGAATGAAGTTAGAAATTTGAAATTTTGGTCAAATGTTTGTAGCATGATCTAGTTGGTTGGTATTGAAAATGGGCATGATCCGACTGAAGGAACCCCTACAGATGAAATTTCAAATGAGCGATAACTTTCGATAGAATGAAGCTAGCGACTTGAAATTTGGTTCAAATATTTGGATTTAGATTTAGTTGGTTGGTATTGGAAATGGCCAAGCTCCGTCCCAAGCAACCCCTTCGCTATAAACGTTAGTTCAAATGTAAATATCCAAGATTCAAATGGATGAACGATGAAACTTTTCATTGGATTCACGCCCACAGCTCAAACTGACCATATGGAAAATTCACTTTTAATGCAATGGCCGTTGCCAGTTGGAAGTTTTGGTATCACAACTAGGTCTGTACAAGTCTGGGTATATACGCCTTGGACTCCGGCTTTGATTCAGTATGGCTCAAATGAAAGGTTATTACCACCGTAATAAGGTCGCGTTTAGAAGGCGTGGTTTCACAAGCGGTTTGAGCAGCGGACACCACTGCGTATAAAGGCATAGAACAGAAGCGGCGGTTTACATATTTAGTGCTGGTTCACATGGACGTCCAAATGACGCCTGACGCTGCGTCACTTTCAATCGGCTAGGAAGAAATACATTACGGGCAATGAAGCGATGCACATGGCCGCAGATAGCTATCGGCGGCATTTTGCCGCTGCGATAGCTATCGGCGGCATTTTGCCGCTGCGATAGCTATCTGGGATGACGCTGGTCTCTGCTCCTATCTGCGTCATTTCACGCGTCCGCATATCAATTTTTAATAAGCCGGCCTACATACATTCGAACCCGGAACACGGACACGGTCACAATGTCTGATTTGTATGATGTTTCTTAAACCATTCGCTTGAGGATCACTTTTAAGTGCCAATTAATTAATTATTGTTAATCGTTGATCGTGACTACTACAATTGACAATTAATTTAAAAAAAAAATGGTGGGAAGGGCGCCCTCAGCTCGGACGGGGGTTTGTAAGGGGGGTGAAAATGCGATATTCCTTACATTTTAGAAGTGATGGCCAAAAAACAGTTTATTTAAAACTAAAAATAACATAAATTGTAAATTCAGGCTCGCTATTATGTGGCCCGGCTTATATAATACAGAGTGACGCTGCGTCCTATCGCATCATGTGAGTTGAAATGCAGTTAGGTATCAAAGAGGGAGGAGCTTAAGTGACGAGGCGTCCGGCGTCATTTGGACGTCCATGTGTACCGGTTCTTACACTCAATTCAAATGCAATCTCGCCGCTCCACAAACCGCGGCGATGGTCGCAACGGCCAGTCGAGCGGTTTATACATTCATCGTCGTAAAGCTGCCGCGGCTGCCGCTTTTTGCGTTTATACACAGCGGTGCGCCGCTGCTCAATCCGCTTGTGAAACCTCTCGTCTGAGGTCGCGGAAGAGATGATGAAATTCACCAACACTACGCCTTTCTTCATTAATGGGATGCACCCAATGGCGACGCCCTTCCATTTTTAGAGCACTGCTTTCAAACAGAAATAAATTTACTGGGTCAAGCACAAACGACATGATGTCGAACAGATTCTATTCCTTGAACTAAATTGGTCTCTACTCTCCATAACTGCGTGCAGTGAACATCCCGGATCATCTTTGCATCGCAAGCCATCGCTCGGATCATCTTTGCATCGCAAGCCATCGTTCGGCTCGGCATCGCACGGCGTGCAATGTGAACACCCACCACATCGCATCGCTCGACCCGGCTCGGCTCGGCTCGGCATCGCACGCAGTGTGAACATCCACTAACGTGGTGTCGTTATGGATTGGATATTGAATCGAGTCTAGAGTACAATTTGTAGTAACCGGTTGTAATATAATGACGAATGCACGTACTGCGTGTGTTATTTCAGACAATGTAGTTCTCAATCACACAACAACGGACGTATTTTCATGCGCTCGTGTTGCCCTAGTGTCACCATACACTGTCGAACTCGAGCTCGAACTCGAACCTAGTATGTACAAGTGGACCGGTTTTCTTCACACCTATGTGAAGTGTATGTGTGTGTCTGAGGACATTTGTACCAGGTTCGTGCTCGAGTTCGACAGTGTATGGTGACACCTAGACTTTAATTTATACGTAGGTGATAAAGAAGTACATAAATCCGATATGTCCAAACGCTGAAGAATATCGATGTTGGGTGAGTACAGAACAGGGCATATTTTGCATCAGATTGCCATTTCGTCTATGTATATATTATTATATATCGGAGGAACTGTCTCTTAGACGTCAGGTCGAAGCGGGGTGCTGATATTGGCAGCGATCACCAACTTGTCACAAAAGTGCGCTTACGAACGGCAGCGACTCACCGCCCTCAAAACGCAAGAATCTTGCCACAATGTGCAAACGCTTAAGGATTCATCTATAAGACGTGCCTATTCCAGCGCCTTGCACGAAAGAGCTAATGCACCACCTCTTTATGTGACTCCTACAATTGATGATAGATGGATCGTCCCTAAGGACTCGTTTATTTCGTGCGGTGAAACTTTTACGGGCAGATTGGAGCGCGGTAGGAGACCATTCATTAGTGACTCTACATGGTCTCTAATCTTGGCACGCAAGAGAATTAAAGAACAAATTAACTCAGATACTGACGACGCAGTCAAAGATCAACTTAGAGCTGAATACGGTTCTCTTCAGAAAGGCGTGCAAAGAAGCGTAAGAAGAAGGACAAACGCAACAACATCAATGCATTAGCGGAGAAGGCAGAGGAAGCGGCTTACTGCGGTGACAGTGGAACCCTTTACAAACTTATCAAGCTATTAACTGGCAAATCTTTTGCAACTGAACATCATGCGAAAGATAAAGACGGGTGGGTCCCTACTGGTCACTGATGAACACCAACTGCGACGGTGTAGAGAGCACTCCAGTGAGGTCATCAAGAACACCTTTGGATATTTGAATCTGAATCATCTCCACCAAAAGCAGAAAATATTCCGCAAATAGCCAGAGTTGATATCAGCCCACCATCTAAACTGAAAGTAATTGTGGCTATTAAATCGAGCGGGTGAAGCCACGGAGTTAGATGGAATTCCGGTAGAACTCTTTAAGGCGGATATCAACGCTACTGCGGATATTCTTCTCCCCCATTTGCAAGAGTGTTGGGAAACCAAAACTCTCCCTAAAGAATGGAAGAAGGGTGTCATTATTAAGATCCCGAAGAAAGGTAACCTGTAGAATTGTAATACATAATTGGCGTGGAATTTGCCTCCTCCCGCAGTCTCCAAATTGATGGCAAAAGTAGTCTTAAACCGGATCAAGCATACAGTTCACGAGCTTGGAGTAGAAAGGGCGAACTCAAAAAATCGATTTTTTTTTATTCTCTCCTTGGTATCAGATACATATAAACAATGCGTAGATACCTCGCTTTGCCCCGGCAAGCCCTCAGTTTTCTCATAGTTTCAATCTAAAGTGAGTAATATCATTTTCTGTCAAAGTCTCACTATTCGAATCACTTAGTGGAGCAAGGGATCTGAAACCCCATCCAAGCACTATGAAGAACCATAAATCATTTGTATTCGCCCTTGCTCTTCTGTGAAAAGTGTTTGTTTCGCTAGGTATGTTAGTCATTCATTCGCCCTTGATATTTTGAAGTACTTTGAAAGCTTTGAGCTTGATTTCCCAACACCTCAATTTTGGGATACGCCCTTTCTACTCCAAGCTCCTGAGTTGACCGCACACTGAACGATGAACAGGCTGGTTTTCGCGAGGGCTTTTCATGTAGCGACCACATCAACACCTTCCGAATTATTATTGAACAATCCGCAGAGTGAAGATCCCCATCACATCTCATGTTCATCGATTTCGAGAAGGCGTTTGACAACGTTGACCGGGAATACATCTGGAGAGCTTTACATAGGAGAGGTATACCAAATAAAATCATATCCATCATCAAGGAGTCCTAAAGCGGAGCCCAATGTCACGCCTTACACAAGGGTAAGCTTTCAGACCCCTTCTAGGTACATAGCGGAGTGAGACAAGGCTGCATTTTTTCACCTATATTGTTTTTGATTGCCATTAACGACGTACTCTGCAGCGCATTTCATGAATACCAGAGCAAAGGTATCAAATGGAAGCTGTTTGAATACCTTAAACACCTGAATTGCGCTGACGATGTTTGTCTTCTTTCAAATAGATCGGATCATCTACAATAGTTCAAATGACGGATGCCCTGCACCGCGAAAATCGCAATGCGGGGCTTAAAATCAATGCTGCCAAAACTAAGTACTTGAGCTTGGGCCCAGGAAGACAGCGAAATTTGTGTTTCGGGGCAGACGGTGGACAAAGTTGACAAGTTTTGCTACCTCGGAATCGTAGCTACAGCAGATGGAGTGGATGCTGATGTACTGTCTCGCGTCAATAAGGCTCGGGTAGCTTTTTTCAGTTTGACTCCTTTCTGGCAAAACAACATCTCAGAAGTACCAAACTCAGGGTCTTCGAAACCAGTGTAAAATCTGTGCTTCTTTATGGCTGTTCAACTTGGAAGGTGACCAGGGCGATAACAACTAGATTGCAAACTTTCGTGAACCAGTGTCCACGGCGCATCCTACACATACGTTGGCCGGAGGTCATTTCTAACGACGACCTCCTGTTCATTACTGGACAGGATAAACACTTCCATAAAAACGCGAAAGGGGCAATGGATAGGTCACACACTTCGAAAAGGGCCGGAAAACATTGCTAAACAGGCCCTCGATTGGAACCCACAGGGAACCGACGCAAGTCACTGCATTGGACGACCTAGAAACACCTGGAGAAGATCAGTTGAGGTTGAAGGTAACTCAAAAGTCAAATCGTGGAGTCAGTTGAAGGCGATGGCGGCGCTATGCCCCACAAGGGATTAACATAATCCAGAGAGTGTGATATATTATATCGGAATATAGGTGTGTTATTGTACCGACGCGTTGATATCCGATGAGTGTGTATATCACCAAGTTTGGTTTTCCGTGTTTTCCTCAGTGTCCAGGTGTAGAAACGCAGCTGCCTCGGTGGGTTTATTCCATAGCGCAGTATGAATTAGACGCGTGGAAGCTGCAGGGCAATTAAAGATGTGCTCAAAATCGTGTGAATGTGGAGTGAGGCCACAAGCTGAACAAGAGTTCTGTATGTCGTTATCAATGCGGGACAGGTACGAGGTCAAACGTGAGCACCAGCCAGGACGAAGCTAAGCGAGTGTAGTCCTAGTTGCTCTAGGAAGTCGTAATTCGTCTGAAGATATAGCAGGTTTGAACATTCAACACCGTGTTGGGTTTCATGTCCGCAATTGAGGAAAGCACTTCTTCACTATGCAGTGTTGTGACGGCCGACTTGTAGCTGGCGTTATCAAAGGGAACTCTTTTAAACCTTTGGATATCCCGCTCACGGTCCCTCATGTTCCGTGGTGGATTTCCGTCCATAAGGTTAGAGTTGGGATGGTCATATCGATAACATCCAACCAGATACTATTTCGTTAGAAGTGTGTTGTGGCTTCTTAAGGGCATCATTCTGGTTTCTTGGTGAAGATAGTCCTGCGACGACATCAGAAGGCAGCCTGTGACAGTCCAAAGAGGTGCACTTTGGCAGGCATGGATGTTTGTCCAATAAGTGCCACATAAGTCATCAGCATAACTGACGATTTCGAGTTCGTCAGGTGGCGTAGGGAGTCCTGACATGTAAGGGTTAAACAGGGTGGGAGGTAAGACTCCTTGAGAGACACCCTGTTTAATTCGTCTTAGTTTAGATTTTCCAGATCTAACTTCTGGTTGGCGATCCACTTTGTTATATGCGATGGAAGCGATGTGCCGCAGATGTCAGACAGGAGAAACGAGTGGCCGACTGTGTCAAAAGCCTTTGACAAGTCTAATGCCACCAGAATTCTTCCAAGGACGTGCTTGGTTCAGGTCATTATATATTTTGGATGTGATGGCATCCAAAGCCGTCGAGGTGCTGAGCATTCTTCTGAAGCCATGTTGGTGGTCGGCCAGCTGAATGTGAGTCGCAATTATAGGGTGGAGCAGCGCTTTGAGGGTCTTGGCTACAGGAGACAAAAGTGTGATTGAACGGTATGATTCGCCTAGTGTTGGTTTCTTTCCTAGTTTCAAAATAGGGGTCATCCTTCCTTTCTGCCAAAATTCGGGAATGATAGACGATGAGAAGAGGTTGATCGTGGTCGTTATGTGATCAATTGCTCGTGTGTCAAGATGTTTAAGCATGACCATCGATGTACCGCCTGGTCCAACGGCTTCGGAACTCTTCGCTCTTTTTATCGCTGCGGCAACTTTTCTGATGAAAATTGAAGTGTATGATCAACTGAACGGTTACGAATGCTCCTAGTGCCACGAATCCGGTCTCTATCATCTGCCAATCTAGCTGCTGAAGTAGGGAAATTTGACCGAATTTCGGGTATTCGGCCTGCTGGGATAAACTTCGTAATCGCTTTCTGGAGTATGTGCCTTACATTTCGTTCGGCCGTGCGTACGTCAGTTGGAATTGGTAAGGCAGCGAAGCAATTCGCTTTATTGTGGTTAATGAACATGCGATGATTAGCAAACTGGATGCTATATGGTTTATCCTAGGATTGGCAGGTAGGTGATCCGAGAAGTGTCAGGACCGGTTCCCATTGTGCATCGACGATGGGAGGGCTGGGAACGTGTGTTCACACTAACAGGTGGTACGTTAGGTGTTTACGATGACGTTGATGCTTGCTGTCTGTCTGAATCTGCATGAAGGAGGAACTTCACATTGTCAATGGTGTTTCAGCCCGGAACAATTAGGTGAGACCAGTTGTTGCAGCATGTACATCTTAGGCCATTACCTCACTTGTCGGTACGGCTGCGGTGCGGGATCGGTATGAGCGGTATCAAAAGCTAACCGAGCGCCTTTATTTCAATGAGTGTTTCCTGATTGTCTCGGTATTCGCGGATGCGGCTATGGATCGTTTCGTTTTACCGCGTCGCGGGAGGAACATCCAGTGGCCGACAGAGATAACGTCGCACGGACGTGAGCGATACTGAACAATGAATACCGAAGATAAACCGTCTGGTTGGTTCGTAAATGAAAGCAGTGCGGAATCGTATCGGTATTCCGAGCGTACTGTCCCGCGCCGCTGCCGTACCGACAAGTGAAGAAAGGCCCTTACTGTGGTGGCGTTGGGATACAGCGTTTTGTTGCAGACGCAGTGAATCCAAGGATCCGGATTTGGACCTGGGTTGATCTCAATTTCGCCACGTTGAAGAAGTATTGAGAGTAATATCGCCGACATGTTGTGACGGACGGTATGGTGGGCATCCGAAGATGCCCGTGGGGACGGAGCCTAAGGTAGCTTAATTGACCGTGAAGGTCGGGGTGTGCCATCTGGCGAAGAAAAAGGCTCCTCAACGAACTAAGCAGCGGCCTATGCTTGCTGTAGCTCAGTTCGGGAGACGTGGGCAGGGTTTTCGCCGCTCGTTGCCCCTGTCCTTTACGTATTAACAAAAATTCATAGGCCTGGAGAAAACAACACAAACAGGGGAGGTAAAAATGGGTAATGATAAAAATGAGGCGATAAGGATTGAATGGTTGGCGGACGGCGCAGATTTCCTTGCGTTCGCATCAGGGTCCAGGTGTAATGGGACCCTCGGCCTCTGGTTTCGTATCACCGGCAGATCCTTACTCATCAGGTGCTGCCATAGATCTGCCGGTGGAAGCAGCACAACCAGGTGCTGGTTCATTACAATGTATTGCTCCCAATTTCCAGAAGAAAATGGACAGTCAAAGTTTGACACACACACACGATCTTCCTTTTTGCATCGAAGGGGTTGTGGCAGCTCTTGGTCGTGAAACATGGTTGTTTCGTGTAACATGGGCTGCTCCGGTGCGTAGAACCGACAGGCGCAGGAATATATATAGGTGTGTTTGATGTTCGTTCGAAATCAGTAAGCCGAGTTACAAAAGTAAAGAATGAGGATTTCGAATGTTGATGAAATCATCAACGTGGCGCGACAGCCCGACGTCGGGCCTTGGCCGCTTGGATTGTTGTCCTCCAATTATCTCGGTCACGTGACCGCGTCCTCCAATTTTGAAAGCCCAGTAGCTGCTCGGCGTCTGCATATACTGAGCTCTTCCAACGAGCTCTCGGTCGTCTAGGCAGTCTCGCTACGTCGACTCGTTCTGCGTTCATTACTCTCTTTGGCATACTCAATTGCCCTAACCCCTTGTGGGGCATAGCGCGTCAACTGTTCCCTGTGACCTAGTTGACGTTTCGTTGGCATAAATTGGTTTCAGAGAATGCAGTTGCCAGCATGCACCTTCTGCACATCCATGGCCACGAGCGCCGTCGTGGGCGGGATTCGAACCCGAAACGTCGGTAGTCAAACATGAGCCTGATGCCTCAACACACTGCGCTGCCGGTCGCCCCAGAAGTCGTAGTTTGACGATTTTTGAAACTGATCGTACAGTTCATACTATACAACTCATGGTTGTACCGGATGCGCCATCCATCTCGATCGCAAACATCTCCGAAAATTCGGAGCAGAACCTTACTTTAAAATGTGTCTAGTATGTTTCTGGAGGCTTGAGTCCATGAGGTACATGCTTCGCAGCCATAGCAAAGCACTGGTCGTATAATGCTTTTGTACACGCGGAGCTTCGTGTTTCTGTGCACATGCTTCGATTTCATTATGGGGAGAACCGAAAAAGTCTTATTAGCTAACTGTATCAGTCAGTTTCGTTGACAAGTTGCAACCCAGGTATATGAAGTCGTTCACGAACTCGATGTTGAGGTCCCCCAGATTGATGCTCGACTGTGCAGGTGTCCTTGTCGTCAATTGCATCATTATTTTAGTTTTACCCTCGTTGATACGTAATCCAACTTCTTTTGCAGCGGTATCGAGCGTATGCAGAAGTTCTTCTGCGTCGGCCAATCCTCGGGACATGATGTTGATGTCGGCTGCGCACGCTGCTAATTGTGTCGACTTGATGAGTAGCATCTTGCTGTTGTCCATATTCATAGCCCGAATAGCGTATAAGAGTGCTGGGTTGAAGAACCATGCCAATCCATCGCCCTGTTTCAGACCAGTGCGTGTTTCAAATAGATCAGTAAGTCTATTATGGATCCTGACGTGTGAGACGGAGTTGGTCATCGTCATCTTTGTCAGTCGCACTAATTTGGCCGGTATACCAAATTGCAGCATGATATTGTACAGTACACCACGATCGATACTGTCGTATGCCTACTTCAAGTCGACAAGGATTTACGTTGTATTCCCAGCACTTTTGGAGTATCAGTTTGACCGTAAAGAGCTGATCGGTTGTGGCGACCAGGTCTAAAACCGCCTTGATATTCGCCAATGATTCGTTCTGCGTACGGTTTTATTCGATTTTCCAGAATTTTCGTCAAAATTTTATAGGACGTACAAACTAGTGATATGCCCCTGTAATTCTCACACCGCAGTTTATCTCCCTTTTTGTTAATTCGACAGATGACGCTTCTGCGCCAATCGCTTGGGATCATGCAATTTTGAGTTCAACCAGGGAAAATTAGGATTGGGCCGTCCGTAAGCATTAAGGTGGCACTAAGTCTGCACAGGTCTAGTGAAGACATGCTTCGGTTTCGTTTTATTTGAAGTGGTTCAACTTTATTTGACACCAGAATCCATCTCGCCGTAATTCCCTGTTAAAGGCGAGACGAACGTAATACTGACCTCTCCGCCTCGTAAAACGTTCTTCGTACTCCGCAAGCGTCCGATTTGTCTTCTCCGCGCGTTGCAACAATGATTTGTCAGTTTTGACGTTGGAAATGGTGTCAGCAATTCCAATGAACTCTACAACCGATAAAGTGTTGGACTCATAGATTTAAATAGAACAGATCGGTAATAGTACTATCCCCACTCTGTGATTCGGGTTATTTTCGAACCAAGCCGCGCATGCGCACTGCTACCCATTTGCACGCGGTCGCCATACGTTCGGTAAATGTCGTTACGCCATCGGCCCATTTGGCCCCTTGGCCAAATATTAATACGCGTTGTGCGCGTTTCACTGCGCAGGCGCGGATATGTCAGCCATAACGCGATATTCAAATTTTTACCCCCACTCTGTGCCTATTTCATATCTGTTTAATATACAGTCATTTCCACAAGAGCGTATACTTTGTAACTTTTTAATGCACCATTTCTCAAAGAGTGGTGGGGGACTTTTAGTTACCTGCATTCTTCCTCTTTTTCGCATTGTATAAATTTGGTCATTCTAAGTTCAAGTAGGAGAGTGATAAGACATCAAGTGAAATGAGTGCGATTTACAAAAAACGATTCGAAGCTGTGTTTTTAGTAAGTCATCCGAAAGGACCAAAAATTACACCTGCATCGGCCGGAAAGTACCTGAAAGTTTCGACACAGTTTGTGAATAAGTGGATAAAGCGTTTTAAAGATACTGGAAATGTAGACGATCTACCTGGTAGGGGTAAAACCCGAAGCACTTCAAGGCCATCTTTGATATTTTTAAGAAAAATCCGCCCGTTACTACCTTAGTGCAAGCAAAGGAAATGTTATCGAAGAAGAATATTTACGTGTCCTTGAATACGATTCGGCGAAGATTACAAGAGGAAAACATCAAAACCAGGTATGCCTTGATGAAACCATTACTTACCGAAAACCAGAAGCGAAGACGTGTAGAGTGGGCTAAGGAAAACATCGATCGTGATTGGGACAACGTGATCTTTACGGATGAATCAAGTTTTGCTGTAAATACGGTCAGGAGACGAGTGTGGTCACAAAAAGGAGAAGCTGTCGTGAACCGAACCGTTAAACACCCTGTGAAGGTCCATGTTTATGGATGCTTTTCTGCACGCGGTTTCGGAAAATTAATAACGTTTACCGGAATTCTTACTGCTGAAAGGATGATCATTTTGTACAAGAAAGGATTATTGAAGTCTGCTAGGATGCTATATGGCAACGACAAAACCGATTGGTTTCTACAAGAAGATAACGATCCGAAACATAGAAGCCGGTTGTGTACACGCTGGAAAGAAGAATGGGATTAATGAAGCAGAAGCTTCAAGGAAAGCAAATAAAAGGAGCAGCACATTTAAGGCGAACGCTACAAAAAATTTGGAAGAACTTATCGACAGACTACGCGGAAAAATTGGCCGAAAGTTGTCACCGAAGATGCCAGTCAATAATCAATAGTGACGGCGATTGGACCATGTATTAAATATAATTGCGAAAATGTATTTTGTATTTACTTTCAATAAAAAATAAAATTTCTTACTTGTAACATTTTGTTTTTATTTTGTGAGGTATACGGTCTTGTGGAAATGACTGTATATCTATGGTTGGACGGGATGTCCACGACGACGTTCGTGGCCATGGATGTGCATGGTGGCAACTGCATTCTCCGAAATCAGTTTATGCCAACGAAACGTCAATTGGGCCACATGGAACAGTTGACGCGCTATGCCCCACAAGGGGCTAGGGCAATTGAGTATGGTTGGACTAGTCAAAACAGACGAATGTCATGGAAGCCCATAATTCTGCCCCATCCTTTCATACTTCCTACGATTCGGAAAGAAATCAATACAGCATCGATTTGTTTTAAAAACACATGTATAATTTATGAAAAAATGTATAAAAAATAATTTCGGAAACATGAATAAAATTAATTGCTTTTCCTTTTGTTTGTCTAGGTTGAGACTGCACCGTTGCAATCACTACTATTATTTTTGAATTTTCAGTAGACCGAAGGAAAAACAATGAGAGTGTGTGTGGGGAAAAAGGATAAACGATTACTATAAATGTATTCTAGTAGTTATGTATGAATATGATTTCTTTTCTATAATAATTGATGGTCCTTCGAATGCTTACGTGTATCTAGTAGAACATGTATGAATTTACAATAACTTCAAACGTAAGATTTTCATAAAACAATTCTGTTTTCGAAGTCCTTGTTAAATATTTAGCATTTCATGAACATATCTCCATGTATGTGTATTGTTAAGTTTTCCGGGGAATATATAGCTATGCTATAGCGCGCACGTAAGTTTAACATAAAACACAAAATGTATGAGACTATAGTATCGTATTTCCTCTTATAATTTCACAGATTGTTTTTTTTTTCTAGTAGTATTCATCGGGCACCTCGACCATTTTCCGCTCATATAACAAATTTATTCATATCCAATTTAATGTGGGTTTATGTATTTATGCGTTTTTTGTTTTGTTTTTCTCTTATTTCCAATCTATTATTACAAATTTCGGTTGTTAATCTCTTTCGCGGGCTCGTCCTCGCTGCTGGTGCATATCCTGATGTTTCCTCTGGCCTCATTGATTAGGACATTCATTTGGGATTGGTTTCTTGCCAGCATGTTTTCGCTTTGGACGGGCATCACCGCCATCATCATCACTCTCCTCTTCTTCTTCGTCCTCCTCTTCCTCTTCTTCGTCGTAGTCATCGTCGTCGTCATCGTAATCTTCGTCAACGATATCACCGGTGTAGTAGAGAACGGCCTTTGGAATTATTCTCGCACGCAAGAAGTGACCAATCTCGAAATCGGTGGACAAAATCTGGTAAAAGACATAAATTCCGGTATATTTATAACAAATTCGGAAATTTGATAGTTATTGCAATCTACCCCTTGTGTTTCTTCATCTTCTTTATCTTTGTCATCAGTGATTTGCGGTGGATTAAAGAAATTGAAGAAGGAATCGTTTGGAACTTGTTTTGTGATGGTTCGGACGGCTCCACGCGCTTTATGTTTTTGCTTCTTGCGAATTGTTTTAACTGTCAGATTCATAGACTTCTCCCAATGGATGGTGCAACCCTAGAAAGATAGAATGAGTGTAAACGTAGTCGCTCTTTCGTCAACTATCGAACTCTGTTGCATACTTCACATTTATAAATTTCAGGACCTTCGAAATTGAATGGATATTCTTCATCTACGGCTGTTTTCAAGTAATATTTCTTAGTAAGGATAGGATCTGAGAAGTATTCATTTTTATCGAAATGAAATTCTAAAGTGTACGACTGCAATTAAAAAGGAAATTATTTAACTTAAGTTGTCATAGAACACTTCTTAATCGCATTACTTACCATTGGATTATCAGAATATGAAATTGTAATGTCACGTAATTTTTTGAGAGCTGCTTCATCGTGCTCCTGCACCATTTCAGAGAGCAATTCTGCACTACGGAAAACAGTTAACCAAAATTCAGGAACACCTTTAGCATCTTCAGGATATTTTGCAGTGATATTCTTTTTCAGTTGCAACGTAACTTCCTTCATCTTTTCCGAAAGCTCTTCGGCATCTTCATCATCCGACTTCCATGTGGCCTTCTCGTTGTCGGGCTCAATTTCGCCCGAAATGATTTTTGAACGTTTATCGAATAGTGGCTGATAGAGGCCTTGATATTTACGCTCCAACTCGTACACTTCCTCGTAGAATTTCGATTCGAGCTTCAGCTGTTCGAGTTGTACGTGTTTCAAGGCAGTGACACGATTACGAACTGTTTCGGGTAACATTTTAACCATTTCTTGGAGGAAATGACGTCGCATCGGGCTGGACATGAATGCTGGACTGAATTGGGATTTAGAATTGACATAAGCAATTAGAGAGGCAGCTGATATTTTTAAAGCAAGACCATGTGTACCTGTTTAGGAAATATCGAGTTGCAGACTTCTCCTCTCCCTCCGATTCGGCACCACTACCGGTCTCGGCTCCATCAACGACTTCCTTTGTTTCACTCATATTTGATATCTGTGGATGAAGGAATAAAATTAGAGAAAAATTAAGCATACTGCGATTTTTTTTTTTGATAATAATTTATTTTTTTCAGCAAGTGACAAATTTAGTTCTTTTTTTTCAATATAATCAATTGCATAATTACACATACGAGGGTAAGGTGAAAAGTTCTCGGCCTGACTGCGATTTTCAGTTAAAAACTGATTTTATTTTTCTACATAATCTCCCTTGACTTCAACACACTTGGTCCAGCGTTTCTGTAACATCAGTATTTTCTCCCGGAAGTGAGAGTCTGGAAGTCTGTGAAAATATTCATCTACGGCCCTCTCAACTTCTTCATTGGATGCGAAGCGCTTCCTAGAAACAAATTTCTTCAAGTTTGGGAACAATTGAAGTCGGAGGGTGCCAAATCAGGAGAATAGGGGGGATGGTCGAGCAAATCGTACCCCAAATCCCGCAGTTTTCCCATCACCAACGCACACTTGTGTACAGGAGCATCGTCCTGGTGAAAGATGATTTTTTTCTTCTCCAAGCCAGGCATCTTCACGCGAATTTTGGCATCCAGCTAATCAAGAAGTTTGGAGTAATATTCGCCTGTTATTGTTCTGCCTTTTTCAAGGTAATCAATTAACAGGATTCCTTTCGCATCCCAAAACGCGCTGGCCATGACCTTTCCGGCAGATGCGACCGACTTCGCTTTCTTTGGCGCTGAACTACCGGCTTCCACCCACTGCTTCGACTGCTGTTTCATTTCTGGCGTGTAGTGGTGGACCCAAGTGTCATCCATAGTGACAAATCGCTGCACAAAATTGGTCGGATCCCGATTGAATGGATGCAAAGATTGCTACGAAAGTCGTTTGCGCATTTGCTTTTGATCGGCATTCAGCAAATGCGGCACCCATCTTCCGCAGAGCTTTCGCATCTCTAAAGGCTGGTTCGCATTTGGCTAAGTAGTTTAGTCAAGTGGCGAGTAAGTTAGTAAAGTAAATGTCCGAACAACAACATTTTAGTAAAGTAGTTTAGTCAGTGACTAAATTGCTTGACTAAATACTTTAACCATTCTACTGGATTTTTTCTGGCGAGTAGAGCCCTCCACGACGCTTCACTGTCCACTAAACAAGTGCGGAAAATGATGATTTTAGCCCAGTTCATTAGTTCATAGCTGCCGCGTCGTTAACACTAGGTACTGTACTGTACAGTTTAGTAAACTGAAGTGCGAACGATTTTTGGTAAGTTGCTACTTGCTCAGATACTTGATAATTGCCACTCGACTAAATTACTAAACAAATGCGAACAAGGCTTAATTCTTTGTGCAAGATGTTTCGCACCCTTTCTTCCGATATCCCCACAGCCTCAGCAATATCACTCACTTTCATTCGCCTATCGTCCAACACGATATCATGCACTTTTTCGATGGTTTCCGGTGTGGTTGCGGTTTTTGGCCGTCCTTCACGTGGGTCGTCTTCGAGGGACGTGCGACCACGTTTAAATTCAGCTGCCCATTTTAAATGGTTGACATCGAAGGAGCAGAGTCCCCGTAAACTTTTGTTAACTTCGGATGAATCTCCTTAGAGGTTAATCCATCCAAAACGAAGAATTTTATGACCGCACGATATTCAAGTTTCTCCATTTTAACGAAAAACAAGTAAGACGTACATATACTGCAAAAATGCGTGTAAATAAACTACTTGAGAGAGAACAAGTTGGAACTTGTCATACGAACTAATGACACGTGTGCACCCAGGCGGGGAACATAAATTTTTGCTGATTGTAACGGTATTTCTATGTCAGGCCGATAACTTTTCACCTTACCCTCGTACGAGATTCGATAAAAAAATAACGGTACTTTTCTTCAACTGGTGTACAGATTGCTTATATCTCGATTAGTTTCAGAGTTTTCGCTATTTGCTAGTGCCGTACCGCATGTTTGAGTTCTGTGGTGAATTTCCTTTAATGGCTTAGCCGGCACCCTTTCAGACCAGATTTAAATTTTGAAAACAAGAAAATATCGCAGGGAGCACGGTCTGGGGAGTAAGGAAGGGTCTGATGAGTAGGGAAGGGTCTGGTGAGTAGGGAAGGGTCTGATGAGTAGGGAAGGGTCTGGTGAGTAGGGAAGGGTCTGGTGAGTAGGGAAGGGTCTGGTGAGTAGGGAAGGGTCTGGTGAGTAGGGAAGGATCGGGTGAGTAGGGAAGGATCGGGTGAGTAGGGAAGGATCGGGTGAGTAGGGAAGGGTCTAGTGAGTAGGGAAGGGTCTAGTGAGTAGGGAAGGGTCTGGTGAGTCGAGAAGAGTCTGGTGAGAAGGAAAGGCTTTTGGTAAGTAGGAAAGAGTTTGGTGAGTAGGAAAGGATTCGGGAACTAGGGAAGGATCTGGGAATTAGGGAAGGGTCTGGGAACTCGGGAAGGGTCTGGGAACTCGGGAAGGGTCTGGGAACTCGGGAAGGGTCTGGGAACTCGGGAAGGGTCTGGGAACTGAGAAGGGTCCGAGAACTGAGAAGGGTCCGAGAACTGAGAAGGGTTCGAGAACTGGGGAAGGGTCTGGAAACTAGGGAAGGGACTAGGGAAGGGTTTGGGGAGTAGGGAAACCGAGGAAGAGCAGCGCATTGCCATGATGAAGGTACCATCAATTGTCGCGCCACAACTATGGTCCCAGTTAGCGATTTTTCGCGCAACCTTTCGAAAACGCCTTCGACTACTGACAGTTGACGGCTTGACATTAGAATACAAATTCAAAATGCACAAATCCGTTGAAATCGAAAAAAAAAACATCACATCATCACTTTGACAGAGGATCGAACCTGTTTTGGGCATAGAGATCCTTTGCCAACCCACGGTGATGACTGGACTTTTGCCTCAACGTCGTATCTGTTACCCAACATTCGTCCCGTGTAGTGATCCGCGGACATTTTTCCCTAATTTTACGTCGCATCGTTACTCTAGTAAGCATGACATTCACTATGTTTATATCGCGGGACTATCTTCGAGATCTAACTAAATCGATCTAACTCTCGACGATATAAACGTTTCGGTTTAGTTAGTTTTGGTTTTGGCTTATCTCCACTTGCGATGCAGAACTGGACTAAAAAAAATTGGGACTCTGTCGCTGTCATCGCTGATGTTGACTCTCCGTATGGTCGGTATAAACACTCCACCAACAAGTACTAACACTAAAACGATTTAGTTAATTCGCCTTTTAGTTCCACGGTATAAACGTGGCCATTGCGAAAATCGCCACGAAAACCAAAACACGTCGCACTCAAATAGCAATAACTCGAAAAGTAAACGCGATATAGCCTGCATTCAGGGATCATCATCGCTCCCTGAGCGGTCCTTCCCCTCTTGAGCGCTGTGGAGTGCTACTGTCCCAATGTCTGGTGAATGCAATCGCTCCATGGAGCCGTTGCTGAGCGGCTACTTCTCCTTTTGAGCGAAAATTTTCCACGCTCCCTTGGCTTGGAGCGTGATACATTTTTGTTTTCACAATTCGCATCACAGATGGTGCGCGCGTCATATGTCATTTGATTGAGTGTTGAGTGTGAGTGTTTGACAACACAACGTCCTGCGTGTTATTTTACGGGAATTTTGCAGCAAAATTACAATTAAAAGGTGAGTGGTGTTTCAATTAATTGTATATTTGTATAACCCGGCCAAACCAAACAATTTAAACAGACAGCCGTTAGCCGTTTGTTAGACATTTGCCATGTCAGCTGATTGTCTCAAATTCGATATGTAGCCGGTGTATTCACAGAACAGGTGTGTGACGGTTGTGACAGGGAGCAGTCGCTCCGTGTGACATGGAGGGGAGATGTCGCTACGTAGCTGCTCAATGTTTTGTGAATGAGCCCATAAACAATCTGTAAACAGTTACACGGAAGGTTATGACAATTGCAGTGCTGCCAATCGCCCGTCGCCACAAGGATCCCTCGACATGTAATTGAAAACAGTTCCGTTATTTTTTTTATCAGACCTCGTACACAAATAAAGACGTTTGGTTAAATTAAGGGCAAAATGTATCTTAGTGAGTTTACCGATACGTAAGGATTATTTCTTAAGACCGGTAACAATAACTAAGAAGCAAACGATTAATTTTACAGTTCTATTAAAATGGCAAGATATGAATGATCACTGCCATCCACAGAAAAAAAAACTGTGTGTTTGGGTCGAAATTTTATACACATACAAAAGTTGTGCATCGCCCAGTCTAATTTCTTTGGGTCAGTCTCATGTCTGACTACGTTCGTTACGGGTTCAAGTCCTGTCCACGGCGTTCGTGGCCATGGATGTTTGTGTTGTCTTCCCCCTGTGGGGCGTAATAATAAGCCACACAACATCTCCCGACTTCTCGCCGGCAGGCGGCTAAATGGGAGCAAGATGTGCATGCTGGCAACGTGAATCGTCCGAAACTGGCTTATGCCAACGAAACGTCAGGTAAGCCACATGGAATAGTTGACGCGCTATGCCCCACTAGGGGCGATGGTGACTTTGATAGCCTCCATCACACACCAAATGTCATAGACGGTGTAACCTGTCCAAAACTACAACTTTTATTTTGTATGCAAATACATGTATTTCGAGAGCCACTTACTCTCTTCTTCAGTACAATGGTTACTAAAACTATGGCAGAATTACAATTCGTTGAATACTCCACTTATAATTATGACAGGTAGACAGGTGATAATCAATCATCCGTCGCGTCACAAGGAAGGACATAACGTTTACCACGAGCCCGTGGGAAAGTCTCGAAATTATGCGCGAAGATCCGAAAACACTGCTGAACACCGACGAAGGGAATTACCAATTACGCCTAATAAAATTTCTAGCAAATAAGCATAATAAAAACAGGTAGAAAGTGGATAATTACTTAATATCATATTTTCCTTCTTTTTATTATTATCCCCTGTAATAATTATAAGTTGAGTGTTTAACGAATTGTAATTCTGCCATAGTTTTAGTAACCATCCCAGTCGGACATTTGTCTCCGATTCCTGTGGAATCGCAGTCTTCGATTCCTTACCGGTTCCATTCATCGGTTTGTCTCCGAAGCTGGACAAATTCAAATGTTTTCAATTATGTATCTAGTTAGCCTGAAATTTGAATTCATTTGAAAGTATCTGGCCTTTGGCGGCGTATGCTGTCATATATGAAATATGGAATAAAGGAATATGTATGTTTTTTTTGTAACCCATGAATACAATCCGCCGTTAAATTAAAAGTGCCGTGAAATCAATCACGACACTTTTAATTTCTGGACGAATTGTATATCAGGCTAGATTCAACCCATTTATACAGCCATCGATCCGAATTCGATCTGTGTCGATTCCTCGGTGGCTACAGTCATCGGTCCGGAATCGATTCCAGTCATCGATCCGGATTCGATTCCACGTTAACTACAGTCATCGATCCCAATTCGACCCCAGTATCGATTCTACGTCGACTCCAGTCATCGATTCTCCATCGACTACCGTCATCGATTCCGGATCGATTCCTGTCCTTATTTTCGGTATCGCAAAAGCGGCCATGCCCATACAAATATCTCCGACGTGTCTCCGATAAAGTCATCGATTCCTTAGTAGACAGTCATCGATCCAGGACCGGTCCAGTATCGATTCTTGTCCGACTGGGATTGTACTGAAGAAGAGAGGAAGTGGCTCTCGAAATATATGTATTTGCATACAAAATAAAAGTCGTAGTTTTGGACAGGTTACACCGTCTATTATTTTAGAACTACAAACACCGGACAATATCCAGTATACCAAATGTCAATTCAAATATTGTCCGTCCACACAACGGTCTTCGATGGGCCCACAGGGCGGAGTCTTGTCCCCCACCCTATTGAACCTCTACATGGCCAGTATGCCATCCCCGCCTGATGATCTGCTTCTCATCTCCTACGCGGATGACTGCCCCATTATTGCTACGAACACTAGTATCTCGGTTATGTATGGAAAGATTAACGGATATCTGGCGGAACTCCACACCTTCTTCGCCAATCGTAACCTACAGTTATCAGGGCCTAAATCTACAGCAACCCTGGTTGGTTGGTTGGTTAGAGTGGCTGTTCCATTCCGGCAGGGAAAGAGAACACAATTAGCGTTAGGTACGCCGTTTTGATGCCACATGCCCCATAAGAGGAATAAACCTTTGATATCAAGAACGTTCTGAGGTATTCGTCCTCAGATCCATCCTATGGAGTTAACAAAACGTATTATCTCCCCGATACTCTTCGAGGAGATGTCGGATATATCTTGGAAGAAAGCAACCCTATTCACATCTTGGATCAAGGAGGTCAACACACAGCTGAATGTAAGCATAGGTAACACCAATCCCCACAGCCAACCATCCGAAGATCCTAGGGGTTACCCTCGACAATATGGCCACATCATCGGCCCACGCCTCTTCGGTATGCAATCGAATGCGAGCCCGTCATAAGGTCCTAAAAGCTCTCGCCGGCAGCTCCTGGGGAATGGACAAAGATATCATGCGACAAAGATATCATGCTTACTACTTACAAAGCCTTAGGACGATCTGTGGCAAATTATGCTGCTCCTGTGTGTGCGGAGAACCCCAAAGACACTAATTGGAGAAAGATACAGAACTGTCAAAAGGCTGCCCTTCGCACCGTGACAGGCTGTCTTCAGATGTCCTCCCAGGACCACCTTCACCATGAAACCAACATGTTACCAGTCAAACAACACAACCTCCTGCTGTCCAAGCAATATCTTGTCGGGTGCTATCGCAGCAAACATTCTAACCAACATCTCAGGGATAAAACTCCCCCACCCAGAAACATCAGAGGTAACCTAAGGGACCTTGAGAGGGAGGTCCAAAGATTCAAGAGGGTGCCGTTCGACAACGAAACATACAAGACTGCCATTGCATCGATACACACTGAGGAGGAACGACGATCGAACCAAGACCTTCGCTCCAACCCGGTACTCCAGTCCCGTCCACCAAACATATCTTTCAACGAAGTTACTCTGCCTAGGCGTACTAGGACCACCCTAGCGCAGCTCCGATCTGGATGGTGTTCGAGACTAAACTCATACCTGTCTCGAATCGATCGAAACATCAACACGTGCCCCGCTTGCAATGGCACTCCACACGACGTCAGACATCTGTTTGAATGCCCAGAGGCCCCCACAAACTCAACACTTATATCTTTGTGGGAAAACCCCATCGAGGTCACATTCTTCCTTGGTCTCGACATAGAAGGAGAAGACGGGGAGGCGTTTTAAGTGAACCCCAAATGTCGCTATAACAACAACATGGGCCATCAGGAAATTGCGCATAGTGGGCCATCGAAATTGAAAGCTGAAAAAGGTAGGTGATAGTTGCATTGCGATAACTGTGTAATAGTAATAGCCTGTAAACTTAAATTAGCTGTTCAAAGTTGAAAATGTCCCTTGAAGCCATTTGTGGCCATCCCATGGCCCATCGCTGCTGACAGTAATGACGATTACGCGCCATTGGCCACTGAACACCACCCGTCCGTCCACACAATGGTGTTGGCTTCAAATGGCAGGGGATGGACCATTGTCTGTAGCAGGCTTTAAATTTATTATGAGCCACTTGCTGGCCATTGTCTGCAGCAGCCATAATGCCTGCTATAGACAATGGCCCAGCCCCGGCCATTTGAGGCCATCCCCATTGTGTGGACGGACGGATGGCGTTCAGTGGCCAATGCCACGTAACCGTCATTCCTGTCAACAGCGATGGGTCATCGGATGGCCACAAATGGCTCCGAGAGCCATTTTCCTCCATGCCATGCCCATCGCGTAGACAGCTGACAACAACTTTAACGGCACACGGTTGCTTGTGCTGTCGTTTCGTTCGGAAAAAAATGTGAGTGTAGCCAAGTGGCTAGCAGATTATGAACTGCCAAATACCAGACGTTTTTCCCGTCCAGCGATTCATCGAGCGGAAGAGTGCAACGAATGCCGAGCCGAGCCCTCCGGGTATCCATACGCTGGGGATATTGCGAACAATCATCGAACAAGCAATTTCTCCGCTCGATGAATCGGTGGACGGAAGAGACTCATGGTGCTTCGTTGTGCACAGCAAGCTAGTCACTTCGCTCGTGACTCGGGGAGTTGAATGACGAGCGGTCTGAAACTGCTGGATAAATAAAAATATCGGTATCAAATTAAAGATTTGACCAGAATATTTTGGGCGCATGTGTGAATCTTGATCCGCTTGTTTTGTTTATACTAAAACTGACACAGAGCCACAGCTGTTAATTTCAATGTCCCACTATACCCAATTTCCTAATGGCCCATCGAAGACCATTGTGTGGACGGACGAAATATTTGGTGTGTTATGGCGGCCATCAAAGTCACCATCCCATGGGCCATCGTCTGTAGCAGCCATAAAACGGATCAGTTTTCTGATTCCTGAATATTTTCTCAGAAAGGCTGTCCGGTGCGGTTTAGGTACATAATATGTTTCAGGTTACGTGATCTTTCGAATTAAACTTTTTTTCCGGTCCATTTTGCCCAAACTTCTGACAGCTCGCAGCCGATACCTGCCGACGTGTTTTCAGCTGTTGTGGTGTTCTTCGATTATGGGGTCGTCAGTTTTCACTTACTGTCGTGTAAAAATTGTGTGATACACATAGATTTCGTGAATTTGTGGAAGTCGCAGTATTCGCAGAGAACAAATGTCGCGCTCGGTGGACGTGATCGTTCGGTCACCGATCTACGATAGTAATCTAGAGATCTCGGAGATCAAATCTCGGCGCGATCAAAAGCTGCCTATGAGTACTAATAGAACTCTCACAGTACTCCGAGCTTGTCAGTATAAAGACGGCGCGGATAGGAAGTGCATGGTAGTAACTGCACTTCCGGAAATTAGATATGCTACTGAAACGTCAACAAGGCATAGAAATGCTAGAGATGTTGACGCGCCCATGCCCCAGGAGAGGTCAAGGCAATTAGACAAATTCAATTCGAATGCCGTCAGCTGTTACCTGTTCAGTTTGACAGAAACAAAAACTGACAGCCGATGAAACTGGATGGATCATAGTCGTTGCTGAGACAACTTATGATCCACGGACACGGGGGTAGATTGGAACTGGACCACGATCCTGATTTTAGTGTTTTGGGACCGCGACCAATGTTTGCGTTGCTAAAACGCCAGCGCTAAGTCAGCACCTAGAAGCAGTTAATGCTGCATGGTGATTTGTGATTTGAACTTTTATAGTGTAATAGCCGCCTAAGTCCTTCCACTTTTGGTCAGCATGTTTTCTCGCCTTTCTGGCTCAGCGAAATATTTGACATTTGCGACAATTGTCAAACTTTTCTTCTAATCTAATCGTGTTTTTAACGTAATTGTTAGACCTTATTGTGGGAAAGGAAGTTGTTACCGTATCTTGTGTGTCACCTGGGGCTCATCAAAGCAAGAAATTTAGAGTTGAGTTTTCTGTCAAATGCCAAACTGAACATGGCATTTGACAAATCAGACAGCCGGCATGCTGTTTCTAAAGACCGGTTGACATGTTGAAAGTACACTTTGACAAAGTACGTTGACAACCTACTTTGAGGTTACTTTGAACGTGTCAACCCCTTTCAAAGTGCTTTGAAGTCTCTAGCGTCCCATCAAAGTAGGATGGTGCTCAACTTTCCATCAAAGAATTGATTGTAAATCGACAAGTTCACAGAAAAAAGTTGTTGGGCGGGAAATAGTGAGTTGTTGGTGGTTTTTATTCAATTTACGGTGGTCTGAACGATGTGTTTTGGTATAAATTCCCTAGAAATGCTAAATCCAGCGTTTTTTGTAAGTGGCAAAGTGGTAATTCACAATGGTGGACATTCTTTCCAAGTCATACTTTGACAAAGTGTACTTTGAGGATGTCAACCGGCCTTAAAATACGAAAATAATCATAATGTGCTGGTCAGCAATTGTGAAGCGCTAAGCGCTAACTCAGCGATTTTTTTAGCAACGCAGCCAATGAAGAGGTCCAAAATGTCGCTTTGTTGCAACGACTGATTAAGAGCCACTGCATTCGACATTAATCGACATTCTACAAGTCTTTTTTAATGAACGTACAGCGAAACGGTCAACTGATGGTTAAATTCGATTTATATTCTATTAAACAATTAAGATAACCACTGAACATCTGCTCGGATCTCAAGATTGGCTAAGATCACCAATTGTTTCTCGACGGGCGGGGGAGAACATTCCATAGCCATGTGGGATACTACGATTAGGCGAATAAACCTTATCTTCAGAACTCAGTCTAAAGACCGACACGTCCCTACGTCACTCTCGTATCAAATTATGAAACGTGCTCAGATGTATTGTGATTAACAGAAACAAACGATAAATGGCTTTGTTTATTTTATTGTGCACTCAGGAGCTCAAATGTCATAACACACCTTGCCGCACTAGCATCAAAAGTGACCACCGGCCGGTGGCGCTTGGACAGAACATTCCAATCAACGGAAATTCTTTATTTCCTGAATCTGCTTTTTTCTGGAATTCAAGTAGCGACTAATGAACTGTGTGGCTCGTTTTTTGTAGTGCCTAACAACAATACGAAGTGTTGAAACTCATTGCCACATGGGCCGGATCTTCACTTGAAAACGCTCCACATGTTCAAATATTGCCGCAAAGACGAAAGAAAAAAATTCGGTTCGGTTGGCGCTCCATTGGGCAAAGACACTCGGATCAGATGAGAACGGGCAGTCCGATCCGACGGCACCTGGTAACGACGAATACGCTCTCGATCGGCGTAGCCGAACTGGAGATACATATGTAGTCACCGTCCCTTCACCGACCGGCTCCACAAGACAATTGCCGGCACTGGAACTGCTGCTGCTGTAACCCATTTCCGATCCATCTCAGCTCGAGTTACAAAAGAAAAAAGAAATGAGGTCAGAATTAGCCTTGACCCGGCACGGAGTCAGTCGCATTCACAGACCTAACCAACAGTTCCCATACCACGAACCGAGGAAGAGTTACGCCAGGAGACGTCATTTTGTATCGTTTCGCTAATTGCCATTTCCCGGCCGACTGTAATTCAAGTGCGCAATAAAATTTGCCCATCTTCGACACACTATTGAAAACGTCCCTCACGGGGAAAAATGAGAAACACGTGCGTCTGGCACGGCCGCTACACCATCGCAATTTTCCGCACAATCTTCCACTTTGGACAATCACAACACTACACCGATGTACTCCTGTAATTTCTACGCTACTATTGAAAGGAAGTGGCAAATTTCTCACCGTTTCTGAAGTGGACGAATGTGTTTTTCAGATTGCACGCCAGGAAATTTGTCAGCCGAGCGGATCACAGTTGCCGCCGATACGAGAACGCACCACACGAAAGATGAAAGAAGGCCAGTTGCCAATTGGACCATAGGACGAGATGGAATATGGAACACCGTCTCGTGGCCGGTGGACGTACTGGAATCTTTTGAAGTGAAACGAGCGCCAAACGACACCATGAAATAGTGTATACGGAAATAGTGCATGCATTCAGAGTTTCGAGTTGAAATCGAATGTGTGCATGTAAGCATAATGTATATTGGGACCGTTTCTTTCTTTCGGACAAGGATCCAAATTGAAAAGAACGGCCTGGATCAACTTACGAGGGAATAAAATAATAAAATAAAATAACTAATTGACTTTCAACTCCGATCCAGATGTAATCCAATACGAGAACTAGATGATCGACGGTGAGTTGTTTTCTATGGGGATTGATCTTGATCCCGTGAAAGAAACACGGCTATTGGTTCGGGCTGCCGCCGTTGCACCCAAAGCGTGTGAAGCGAGCTTTTAAGCCGGCCGCGCATTGGGTCGTTGGCAGGGTAGCCCGCGCAGCGTGCACATGGCATTGTTGTTGTAAAGCGTGTTGTTGACACTTGTTACAACAACAATACCGTGTGCGTGCTGCGCGGGCTACCCTGCCTACGAAACAATGTGCGGCCGGCCTTATGCTGGACATACACGAATATCTGAAAGCTAAATTTTCCCCGGTCGCACTATTGATTTGACAAGGAAATTTTAGCTCCGACCATAGATAATTTGGATTCGGAACGTCCGTGAATGTCCAGCAGTAGAACATTGATTGATTGATTGACTTGTTTTTGTTCCGCGATGTTTGGGTCACCCTAAAAGCGCGTTGACACGATCAAACTACGGTTTGACAAACCACCTACTTGAACGTGTCAACCCCTTGTCAAACTGGTTTTATGTCTTGTGCATCTGTCAAACCGTAGTTGGACGGTGCTCAACTTTTCATCAAATGCTAGTTTGTCAAATCGTAGTTTGATCATGTCAACGCGCTCTAAGGCTGCGCGCATGTTGGCTCACGTTCGCGTGTCGCGTTCACGTGTTTTATGTCATACGGTTTGTGTCTATGGTTTCCAACCAAAGACGCGAATCTGTCGATATGATAAATGCTCGGCTATTGTCGTATCAACAAATTGAGTTCGTTATTGTGCCTTAAAATTGATAATTAGGTAAGAATTGAGTGGCAAAACAAACGACTGGGGAGTAGTAGGATGTGCATAAATACACATTTCATACTAAATTATTGGCGTTAATACACAATAATGAATCCAATTTGGTGATACGACAACAGCCGAGCATCTATCAAATTGACAGATTCGCATCTTTGGTTGCAAACCATAGACTCAAACCGTTTGACATAAAATACGTGAACGCGACACGCGAACGTGTGCCAACTTGCGCGCAGCCTAAAGGTCGTCACCCATTGACAAGCACAACCACGACCAAACTTCCATCGAACCATCAATTTCATAGAACGTGTGGAAAAAAATTCCCCCTATTTACACCGTTCTATAGGTCGCCACCCATGAACGAGCACAACCACGACCAAACTCCCATCGAACCATCAAATATCATAGAAAGGTGGAAATAGGGGGAATTTTTTCATTCTATGATATTTGATGGTTCGATCGAAGTTTGGTCGTGGTTGTGCTCGTCCATGGGTGGCGACCTTTATGATATTTGATGGTTCGATGAAAGTTTGGTCGTGGTTGTGCTCGTCAATGGGTGGCGACCTCTAGGCGGCTATTACACTATGAAAGTTCTTTGAAAATAGCTTTCATAACAGATATTTGTAAAAGAACTTTTATAGTGTAATAGCACCGCCATCTTTATTCTCAGGCCGGAGTGTCAGAGTAATGACGTCATGACAAGCAGTGAACCACACGCAAACAAAGTGAAAAACGCGTGCAGTCGACCTCTTGAAATCTGGCGATTTTCATGCGTAAAGGTGGTTTTTGTGTCGCGATTTTAAGTGCAATTGAAAGTAGTGCTCATCACTGATATTAAAAGTGAAAAAACGCAAGGTGCCGCGAATTTCCGTCCAAAATGAACCGCTCGAAAGTGCGCGAGACATGAGTGTGGTTATGAAAGTGCGACACGGGAAATTTCGGATTTTTCGCTAATTTTCCGGCAGTTTGGCTAGTGTGAATGGTGCAGCACTACCTTGGGTCGAATCCTCGGGCCGGTGAGTTCAGCGGAAACTCCCGGAAGTGCCCCAAAAAGTGAATTCAAAGTGGTTGTCAAATGACAACATTACAGGTGTTTTCCGGCCTTTTCATCGGAATTCATAGGGTAAGTATACATTTTTTGTTGTGCTAAAATGTTAGTGGATTGATGCGCCCCAAAATGCGGATTTTGACGACGATGTTGACGAACCGGACGAAAGTTTCACCGCCAGGCATCTAGTCCTGTCAGATGCAGTGAAACATTCGTCTGGCTCGTTAACAACGCGTGCAAGACCCGTATTTTGGGGCGCATCAATTCACTAAAATTTTAGCGCAACAAAAAACGTGTATTTACCCTATGAATACCGATGAAAAGGCCGGAAATCACCAGTAATGTTGCCATTTGACGACAACTTTGAATTCACTTTTTGGAGCACTTCCGGGAGTTTCCGCTGAACTCACCGGCCCGAGGATTCGACCCAAGGTAGTGCTGCACCATTCACACTAGTCAAATTGCCGGAAAATTAACGAAAAATCCGAAATTTCCCGTGTCGCACTTTCCTAACCTCGCACTTTTCAATATACGATTTTACTCGATATTTCCCGGCACTTCACGTTTTTTTCGCTTTCGCACGGCACTGATAGCCACTTCTTTTATTTTCACTTAAAATCCCGACACTAAACTCACTTTTACGCACAAATAACGCGGAATTTTACCGGGCGACCGCGCGAGTTCACTTTAGGTTGACTGCTTGTCATGTCGTTAGTGCTTTGACAATCAGCTGACACTCCGGCCTGAGAGTAAGAGCGCGTTGACACGATCAAACTACGGTTTGACAAACCACCTACTTGAACGTGTCAACCCCTTGTCAAACTGGTTTGATGTCTTGTGCTTCTGTCAAACCGTAGTTGGACGGTGCTCAACTTTTCATCAAATGCTAGTTTGTCAAATCGTAGTTTGATCATGTCAACGCGCTCTAAGGCTGCGCGCAAGTTAGCACACGTTCGCGTGTCGCGTTCACGTGTTTTATGTCAAACGGTTTGAATCTATGGTTTGCAGCCAAAGATGCGAATTTGTCAGTTTGATAGATGCTCGGCTGTTGTCGTATCACCAAATTGGATTCATTATTGTGTATTAACGCCAATAATTTAGTATGAAATGTGTGTTTATGCACATCCTACTACTCCCTAGTCGTTTGTTTTGCCACTCAATTCTTACCTAATTCTCCATTTTAAAGCACAATAATGAACTCAATTTGTTGATACGACAATAGCCGAGCATTTGTCATATTGACAGATTCGCATCTTTGGTTGCAAACCATAGACCCAAACCGTTTGACAGCAAACACGTGAACGCGACACGCGAACGTGAGCCAACTTGCGCGCAGCCTAAAGATGGCAGTGGTAATAGCCGCCTGACTACATATGCTTTATTGCGAATGCACGCTTGCGGTATGGACTATTTCGGTGACCCGGGCCAAATATTTCATGCGGCACTGGTGGTGGGAATCGTGACTAACTTGCCGGCATTTGTTGGCAAGTGATGTTTAATTGGGGTTGGAACGTAGTCGTCGAGAGTGTCACATCGCTTTTGCGCAGTGCAATAGTTTTTACGTGATTTAAATCGTATAATTTCACAACGACTGTAAATTTTTGCGCTTTCTGTCGCGCAGTTATTTTACACATAATTGTTGTGTTTGGTAAACGCAATTAATTGATAAAGTTTCAAAATCGTGAATATCGTTTTAGCACGAATATTGGGAGGATTATAGGCTCTCAGAGCAGCCATGTGGCTGGCTCGGACAAATCGGGGCTGCTGAGTCCGAATAACGGAAACAGTTACGGCACTAGTAACGGTTCTGAGAACGCACATGGAAATGTGAAACCACATTTACGCCCACGTAAAGGGAAAATTAAAGTCGTCTATAGAACAAAAAGGAACGATTCTTTCTGGACTAGAAAAGAAACGTCAGTTAATAAAAACTTTACGAACAACATGGATACGGCATTTGATACAGCAATTACAACGATCTGCGACGAAGACAACAACAAAGCTATAGCGGCTGACGCGCTTATGTCCTTGAATGAGAATTTACCTCCGGTAAATCGAGTCAATTCCTCCGTAGTGGGAATGCCTACTAATAGTATGACAACACAAGTTCAGTTCAACTCATCAGTGACCGGTAATAGCAATCGTAACGACGCTTCAACTTTTGGCACTTCCACCTGGAATGGAAGCGATATTTCTTTAATACGAATCTCATCGATGGATGGTAATGATAAATTAAATTTAATCTGTAATAACTCTTCTGAATTTTTACCCGCAAAAGGGCGTTTAGTGTATAAGAAAAGGTCAAAGAATGATACTTCGAACTGTGTAACAAATAATGGAACTGCGTCCAATATAGGTTCTCAATTTACTTCTGCGAATAAATTTGCATCACTTAGGGTGCAAGATCAACAACGGTCTTCGTCAGGCTCTAATGTTGCAATGGTTAATCCTAACAAGCCGAAGTTCTGTCCACCCATCACGATTCATAAGGTGTCGGCTAGAAATCTCCTCTCTTTAATCAAGGACATAGATCCTTCTTGTCAGGTTGACATGTTAAATTTATCGGACGGTAGTCATAAAGTAAGAGTAGACAACCAACAAACTCATGTGAAATTGGTAGAGGCCTGTAAAAAGGCCAATCTTGAAGGATTTTCTTATACATTAAAAAGTCAGCGTAAATTTTCCACCATGTTGAGAGGTCTGTACTCATTCACAGTAGAGGAAATATCCGAGGAGCTTAATGGTTTAATTTCGCCTTTAAAGGTTACGGTCTCAAAGCATACCACAGCCTGGTCGAGGGCCAATAATGTAGATCTCGACATCTTTCGAGTCACTGCCGATAGCAGTGAAGCCTTAACAACCGTTAAAAACATTTCGTTCATTTTGTCACAGCGAGTGAAGTGGGAGAAACCTAATCGTCACGATCTGACGCAATGCTATAATTGTCAGAAGTTTGGCCATGTGGCTGCCAATTGTATTTCGAAGCCCACCTGTGTTAAATGCGCTGGTGATCATTCCTCAAGCGAATGCCCTAGACAGGGACACAACAATGATAGCTCTGAGTCTCTTCCTCCTATTAGATGTGCTAGTTGCAATGAATTAGGCCATCCGGCCAGTTTTTCGAATTGTCCAGTTCGAATGAGATACAAATTGAAAATGGCGCAACACAGAAACCCCACTCAGGTTCAGAATTCTACCTCCCCGAGGCAGCAGATACCACTCAAGAATCAAAATGTGTTCCCACTTTCTAGCCTGTCTGGAGTTTCTTATGCTGATGTAGCTAAAGCTACGTCTAATCCTCATGTGGGGCGTGATTGTTCTTCTTCAATCTTGCCATTTAAAGCATTTCAAGAGGAAATATCTCAACTCTTTGGCATGTCCTTTGAGGCATTAGTCCAACGCATTTCCACCTTTTGGAACACCACGCGCTCCCTGAGCAACGATGAAAAAAAAATGGCTTACATAACATTTATTTTAAATCTATCCAATGGATAAAATTCGTATTCTGAATGCTAATATTAACTCGCTGCTCTCGCACGGGAAACGTTTTGCGCTCAATGAAATACTTACCCAAACACAGCCTGACTTTGCCTGTGTTACCGAAACGAGGCTTGGGGAGCTCCCACCTGGATCAAAAATTTCTCTTAAAAATTATAAAATAGTGAGGAACGACTCTGGAAGGGGTACATCCATTTGCATTAAAGCAAACATTAAATATAAAAATGTCCGAATTGAAACTCCGTTTGCATCAATAACGGCAATTGAGACCGAGCTTACGGCCCGATCTAGCTTAAAAATCATCATTGCCGCCATTTATGTCCCTTGTAACCTAGGCTCTAAACTCAAATCGGTGCTGGATACTTTTTTCGAAACTGCAGAAAGATACGATGCTTTTATCCTTGGAGGAGACTTTAATAGTCGTAGCCCGAGTTGGGGTGACTCGTCACATAATACTAATGGCTCAAGCCTTGAAAGTTGGCTCTCAGAAAACTCAGATTTGGGTGCTAGCTTTGTTACTTCGGATTCTCCTTCTTTTCCCCGTGGAGCTTCTTTTTTGGACGCTTTTTTAATGTCATCTTTTCTCACAGAACCAGATTACCAATGTGAATCACTCCCTCTTTTTTCTGATCACCTTGCTCTCCTACTTCAACTAAATTCAACTACTTCCTTTCCTACACCCCGAGTATCTTGTGGCCCTAGAAGCTTTAAAACTGTCAACTGGGACAATTTTAATTCGGACCTCACCAGAGTATTACCACATCTTCTTCCCATAGATAGAATCATTTCTAATAATGACATTGACGATCATATTAGCCTTTTAAATGATTCAGTTGCTAAAACAGTTGACAAACACGCCCCTTCAATTAGTCCTTCATATTACAAATATGGAAATCTCTCTGAGGATACATTACACTTCTTTCGCGTGAGAAAAAGATTACTACAACGTCGGAAAAGGATTTTCCACCGTGCTCACAACAGAGTAAATGAAGCATATGAGTCCATCACAACAGAAATACATCTTCTATCTACAATCATTGAACAAAAAATTAATAATGATTTAAATTTGGCGTACATCAGCTTTTTAAAAAAAATTAAACCAGGCCCTGATTGCTTCCGGGCGATAGACAGGATTTCGGGACGTAAAAAGAATGGCTTCAACATTAATACATCTACATTAACCCATCTCAATTCGGAGTTTTCATCCACACAAGAAAAACTTGACGCGTGTGCTTCTTTCTTCGGAAATATATTTGTTGATAACCCTCCTGAAAATCGGGAGTGGACAGGAGAGGTGAGTGAAGTGGTAAGTTCTTACTTACATGGCCTTGAAGGATCATTTCTCACTTCGTTTACTACCACTAATACAGCTCTTAACCCAAATTGCCCTCAATTTTCCGATTCCTTCACCTCTCCAGGTGAAATAGAGAGTACCATTGATACATTAAATACGAAAAAGTCATCTGGACTCGACTCGATCTCAAATTTTATAATTAAAAAATCGTCCAAATGCATTAGCAAGCATTTAGCCATTATCTATAATCACTGCATAAATAATGGATACTTTCCAAATAATTGGAAAGTAGCATCAATTTTTCCTGCCCCTAAAAAAGGTTGCAAGGGAGAACTTAATGAGCTTAGGCCAATTTCCTTGCTGTCAAATTTTGGCAAACTGCTTGAGCGCATTTTATTACGCTTACTTAATCCATTCTGCGAAGCGCTTATTCCTCACAACCAATTTGGTTTCAAACGTCATCACTCCACTGAACATGCTGTTGCCACTTTACAAGAACACGTTTTTTCCAATCTTCGTCAACAAAAATGTACAGTTGCATGTTCTTTGGACCTTACTAAAGCCTTTGATTCCGTATGGCACACAGGTTTAATCTTCAAGCTTATCGACCTCTCCTGTCCTATTCCGATTTTGAGGATGATTATAAACTTTTTGTCAAATCGAAAATTTGTAGTTAAAATCAACAATTTATGCTCCAACCCACAGGAAGTTAGGTCGGGGGTGCCTCAGGGATCAATTTGGGGTCCACTCCTATTCAACTTATATGTGTATGACTTTCCTGTAGGTTACATGCCTGCATCCTCTTCCTGTCAGCTGCCTGCGGTATCTGGAGCTTTAATGTATGCTGATGATACTATCATTTTTGCAAGTGACCCCAGCCCACTCAAAGCAGCAGACATGCTTCAATCCCTAATCAACCGTTGCACAAATTACCTTGAAAAATGGGCCCTCAGAGTTAACCCCAGTAAATCTGAACTTATCTGTTTCAGAAACACGGGTCGCAGTTGTAAAAAAGGAACAGTACCAGAAAGCAAATCTATAATCGTCAAAGTCAACGGCGTCCCTGTACCTCGTAAAGAATCTATTAAATATTTGGGAATCTCGTTTAAATACGATATGAAATTTAACGTACATGGAAGAATACAGTTAGCGAAAGCAAAAAAAGCTAGGTTTGCCTTAAATAAAATCATGCCACGGAAAGCTATTCTCCCTCGTACTAAAACATTACTTTATAAAACGCTTCTACGACCCATTGTTTCTTATTGTTTCCCAATTTGGGCAACTATCTCACCCTGCGTGGGTAATGAATTGCAAATATTTGAACGGAAAATACTTCGTGCCTGTACCTCTCTCTATCGTCGACCTGACAAGAGATATTTTAAAAATTCGATACTTTATAAAAAAACAAAAATAATTCCACTATTACAGTACATGACATTACTAGCGGCCAAAAGAACGGATAATTGGATCAACCATTGCAACCCTATTATAAAAATAATTTCGGAGCGTAGTCAAATGATACCGGCTAACAACTCCCTAGTTACAGGTCTTTCTTTAATCTTTTCAAAGTTTCCGGATATGTTTGATTTCGGTGACAGTCCGAAATTTCTGTCGAAATTTTACTCTAAAAAATCGGACCGAGTCCGTAGGGGTTAAATTGATATTTTAACATACAGTATTATACAAAATTACAGTATATTGGACACCGTTTCATTCTTGTACTTGTAATTACATTGCATTATACATATAGAGATATAAGTTTTTAATTTCCACACTTAAATTTTGTAATAAATCATTATCTGAATAGTGTCATCATTTATGTTCTAATCGCTTTATAATAACGAAATGAATCGTAACGCCTCTACATTGAATTTATATAAATATGTACTGTAAAAGATGCTTACAATATTCTCTCGCAATATAATAACGAAAAGTTATGTTGTTCGTCGTTTTCTAATTGAATGAATATGCATTTTGTTCCCTAGTCATAAGTTAGTTATAAGTTTGTCCATCTCTTTTAAAGAATTTAATCCTCAGGTGAGCATTGAGGAATCTTAACATTTTACGTAACTGAAATAATTGTATGTCCCACTGATAGGTGGAGCTGTCAAAAAAATGTCAGAGTGACATAATTTAACTAGTCACCATTAATTAAGATTCATAGCACAACATTTGTAATAGATCATAAGTCTAATATGTACACATATATTATCCGCTCAATAAAAATTCAGTTCAGTTCAGTTCAGTGATGTTTAATTTTCAAATTCATATCGCTAGTCTTTTTGCAAAGAGTTTTATTATCTACAAGAAACATGAAGCATATTTGCCAATTTGAATCTAATTTTCAAATTCAAAAAGGAGATTAAAATCAACCGGCTCGCCTACGAGAATCCCGCTTATCCAATCTCCCATTCCCATTGGGCACTCCACATTCCAATTAGCCCACCGAATCGTTCCAATACGAATGTTTCAAGATGGCTACTAATCATCTGTACGCGCACAAGGTTTTGTTTTTCTCGCGAAAAACACTGTAAATAGCGATCGCCGGTCGTGAAAAAGCCGCTCGCACCATTTCAGAATGAATTGCGAATTGTTGCCGGTCGTCGGACGAGTGCAATGATGTGCCGCAATTGCGATTAATTCAATGGGCAATTTGTTAGTGGCGGTGGTCGTCGGTTCTTGCAAATTATTGTTGTTATCGCTAAAATGGAAGAACAAAAACAGGGGGATGACAGTGTGGTTGTTGAGTTTAGTGTCGGTCGGAAATATTTGCGTACGGTGGAGACGCATTCCGGTAAGATTTGTGCGGTTTTTGGCTTGAAATCGCTACGAGCGGTAGACGACAGCGCAAAGTCAACATCGAGTGACGGAAGCGATCGGTGCGAAAGTGTTTCGTTTCAAGTGATTTCTGACAGTTGTCCGCTGGATGGAGGGGAAATTGCAAAAAGATTGCAGGTGAGCATGTTTTGTGTGGGTGTTTGTAGAGATGTTTATTCGGTACATTCCTAATCGACGTTTTTTCGATGTTTTTTTCACGTCTTGGCTAATGGCACGTTTACATTTGCCAGTGCACCGGTATGCCAATAGACTTGTCGGCAAATCTACTAATGACAAGAAACATATGTTCGCAAGTCTCTACTGGAATGCCAGTAGGAAATCAATTGGCCCGCGAGGCCAGCTACTTCCAAGGCGCCGTGCGGGTTTACTGGCCTGGCAGTTGCAGGCACGGGTGTTTACACATATGCAGGTGACAGCTTCCTAGTTACTTGCAATGCCTGTAAAATGTACGTACTAGCACGGTCTACTGGCATGTGTAAACGCTACTTAATAGTGGTTCACCCCTGCGGGGTAAAGAGCGAGTGCAGCGAGCGTTCTAGGAGCCTAGCCAAGGGCACGATGTTTTTTTTTCGCGTCTTGGGTTAATAGTGGGTTCACCCCTGTAGGGTATAGAGTGAGCGTTCTAGGGTTGTTCCTGCGGCAGTCGGTTCTACGCACCGGAGCGACCCATTTTACAACGGCCAAGAGCTGCCAAATCTTCAACACAAGAAGGAAAATTGGTTAATGTGTTACATGCTATGTATCGTTTTTTATGTTTATTGGGAGCATCACATCTCGGCGCAAATGCGCTTGATACAAAGGTCCGTGGATCTGTTGCGTATGCAGCAGAGAGCTTCACCTGCACCCCAATGGGACGTCAGTGAGATGCGACTGCTGCGACGAGTGGTGTCACCTGAGGAACTGGTCCGGATTGAACCATCAGATGCACTTGGATTCCTTCATTTACTGCCAATCAGTGCAGGAACAGAGGACTACAAGCAGTAAGCTCGTCACACGCCTCACCTTCCTACACGAGTGAGCACCCAAACGAGCGCTCTCACTCGTTCAACTAAATTGCAATGGGCTGCAAAAACAAATCGCTGAACTCGCCTTATTCATGTACATACACCGCATCCAAGTTGCAGTCATACGGGAGACGAAGCTACATCCCAATTCGTCCCTCAACGCTCATGGAGATTACCCCATTATTAGGAAAGACAGGTTGACCAACGCTGGAGAAAGGCTTGCCTTCATCATTCACCATTCCGTGCAATACAGGGAAATATGTAGATGTCACCAACAACGATACCACCATGGAAGTGCAAGCCATCGCCATAAGGTCAGGCAATGTTGGTATTGAAATTTACAACCTACATATTCCACCTCGGGTTACCATGTAAATATCAACACTTTCCTTAATGGTCAACACCGTTTCCTGCTTGGTGACTTTAACGCTCACCCTGAATTCTGCCACTCATATCTTAACAACGAAGCCAGAGGTATTGAATGACGACATGCCCACTCGTATAACCGGTACCTGTTCCAGCTTTCCAGACATCACGATTGCCAGTGCTAGCTTTATAAATGAAGCTCAATGGGAGCCGGTTCTTACACTAACTTTGGACCATTTACCTATCGTGATAAGGCTTGACAAACCGACAAATGTCGAACCTGCCGACCATCACACTTTTGTCAACCACAATAAGGCTGACTGGAATGGCTTCACCGAATATATCGTAATGTATGACCGAAGCCGGGTTCGGTGGATATTTTTATGCTGAATGGAAACACTTCGATTGAAAAACACACACACTTTATTTGATAAACGAACTATATATACGCGTTACTAACAACCTATCACGAACTAGCTCTATCTATTCGTTTCCGGCGGATTACGATAACGATTGTCCTCCTTTCCATTTCCGAGTGGATAACAACTCAACTGCGACTAAACTTCACCTGAACTCTCGGCTACAACTTATCTTTTTGTTTCCGCTTCCGACTTTAACCGAACTTTTACTGACTTCCTGTTTTTGATGACATCTGACTTTATATAGCTGATGCCTGATTTCAGAATAATCTAGATGGCTCTGTTCTTATCCGAAAGCTTTTCCGAGAAGATTCGTGTATCAACTAGTCTATTATGACTTGTTAACGAAGGTTTCAGATGGTTCGAGACTCCGATAGAGCTCGTTCTATTTGCCGAAGGTTCGAGACTCCGATAGAGCTTAGTACAGCTTGTCCCATAAGAGTGATGTATTCCATGCATACAACAACACAAATTGTAAATTCCTCGCCGTTGCCCTGCCAACTCCTACCGGCGTACGAAAGGCGAAAGGGAATGTCGCCATCCAGTTTGTCGTTTCGCTGATCATTCCGGAGCTCGCCTCAATCAACCTCGTCCATGTCACTGAACAATTCTGGTGGCACTTGAATAACATCACGGAAATGTGAGAACGTATAAATGATTATCTTGGACAACTTAATGCATTCTTCGCAGGCAAGAATTTAACCGTTTCAGCGCCTAAATCCTCGACAACCTTATTTGCCACCCGGAGAAGCTAGTCAACCTATTCCTATCGCGAACTATCCTAAAATCCTTGGAGTCACTCTGGACAGCATCCGCCCATGCCTCAACCGTGCGCGGTATGAATAAAAGCCTCAAATCCTTGGCCAGTAGCACCTGGGGCAAAGGCAGAGAAACTCTACTGGTCACATACAAAGCGGTCGGAAGATCAGTAGCCAACTATGCGGCTTCTGTGTTGTCAGAGAATCTCTGTGACACACAATGGAAAACTATTCAAGCTTGCCAAAATGCCGCTCTCCGTACTGTAACTGGCTGTCTTCCAGTACCATCTGCATCAGGAAACCCAAATGATGCCTAAAGGTCGTCACACACGGCAACCATTTTTCTCGCGTGCGTGCATCGAACCACGTCAAGCTCAATAGAAAAATCTCATTTCCACGGTTCTACGACATTTGATGGTTCGATGGGAGTTCGGTCGTGGCTCTGCGGGAGCATGTGTGACGACCTTAACTTCAAAGGCGACGTGGAATTTCTGAATTTCGTTGACTCTTTTGCAGGTGCCAGTCATCTCGTACGCGGACGACGCTAAATTTCAAATCCCCGTCGTTACAATTAAGCTGATTTCACAGCGTGAATGCCTCACGTTGGGCGCCACTCCTCACACGGACAGTTTTCTCGAGGTTGGCGTCATATTGGGGGCTCGCGATTCGGTCGCGGGTAAATTGGTAGCCGCACGAGTGCTACCTCGGCACTAGGCACTTTATGATCATATCCCCACTTTTCCTTTCGGAGGATTCCCGACACGGGGTAAGATAGCCTAAAACAACGCCATCTAGATATACAAGCCTGCGCTCAGCTGATTTTGACGGCTAAATTACACAATTATTTCCTTTGATGACGCCATCGTATCCACAATCCAGTGGTCGGCGACTGCTGGCGGCGAGTCCCCGGTATTTGTGCGTTCCGTGTTTAGTTTTCGTTTTCCGAGTTCAGTGTTCATTTGTTAGTAAAATTTCATCTAGTGATTCGAGGAAACAAACACGTGCGCGATGAAAGTGTGTCGTGCGGTCAAAAGATGTATTTTGTCAAGTGTGAACTATTCCACGAACTCTGCGACTGATCCCCGAAGCTGCGGCTTCGACCAAATTGCTGCAAGTGTCTAGAAAGTGTGTTTTTAGAGGACTAAAATGCCGTCTGACGCAATTCCAATTGTAAACATATGTCGTGCCGGGGACATCGTTGTGTGTAGTCACTGCCTTGGCGAAGGAAATAATGACGTACACGATCAGCTGAGCGCAGGCCTGTCTATCCAGATGGCGTTGCTTAAAACTAGTTTTGGTGACGTAAACTTCATGGGACTTGTTGTTTTGCAGCATCACTCGCGCAAGGCTTACCAGCGGGCCAGCAGACACACCGCCCGCTCTTAAGAGAACTTTCAGAACACGTCGTTCAAAGCGGACGGTGTGCTTACTGGCCCGCAGAAAAAAAAGGTAACGAATCACCACCAAAAAGAAAATTGTGCTGCGGCGCGGGCGGCGTCGGAGCTGCGACCAGCATTTTGCGTGTAAGGGACGGGTTGGTGGGGGATCCGAAAAAGCCCGTTGGGACGGAGCCTAAGGTAGCATAGTGACCGTGAAGGTCGGGTCGTGCCATCTGGCGAAGAAAAAGGTCCCTCAATGAGCTAAGCAGCGGCCGATGCCTGCTGTAGCTCAGTTCGGAAGACGTGGGCTCGTTGCCCCTGCCCTGTACGTGTTAATAAAAATTCATAGGCCTGGCGGAATGGGAAATAATACAAAAAATGGATCGATAAGAATTAAATAGTTGGCGGAAGGCTCAGATGCCCTCGCGCTCGCGTCGGCGCGGCGTCCGGGTCCGGGTGTCGTCATCGACAGGTGCTGCGCTACCTTAATCTACCTTTTTCTTTTTATATTATGTCAGTGAGAATTTACGGTGAAAAATAAATAAAATAATCAACATTATATTAATGTCAAGTGTATCATTGGCTGCGTTCCTATTTTGGACCGTGTCGGAAGCGCGTCGACACGGTTTCATAGATACTTTGCGAAAACGGTACGATTTCAGACACCGATACAAGAATCTTTGTGAAGGGCAAAAGTATCACGAATTTTTCCGATCCGATTACGCCTTCAACGATTCCTAGAGTTTTGACAGTTCGCTTTTGACAAGTTCTGTCACTCCATTTGTAAATAACTGTTTGTTGGCCTCAAAGTGCGTATAGTGACCGGAAAGTTTGTCCTCGTTCGTAATTTTATTTGAAAATTGTGTTTGAAAGTGGAAATTTTCCTTAGTAAGTGGCGTATGTTTGTGTGAAATATATTCATGGCGGCAAGGGAATCGTGTCGTTCACCAGACAAATCACGAATCGGAGAAGGGGCATTGGATAAGTAGCGGATTTACGATACTTTTAGGACCCATTGGGTGCGTTCCCGAAAATATTGTGATTCCGGTACTTATCCATTGCCCCTTATCCGATTCGTGATTTATCTGGTGAACGTCATGATTCCAATACGGCCATGAATAATTTTCACACAAATATACGCCAATTAATAAGGTATAATTACACTTTGAAACACAATTTCCAAACAAATTGACGAGCGAGGACAGACTTTTCGATCATTATACGCACTGTGACGCCAACAAAGAGTTGTTTATGTATACGTACGTTTACGAACTGTCAAAACTCTAGGAATCATTGAAGAGGAAACTGGATCGGAAAAAAAATCGTGATACTTTTCCATTTCAAAGATTCAGGTATCGGTATCTGAAACGTAAGCGTTCTCGTTTCGACACTGTTTTATAGATATGTACTTTATCTATGAAACAGTGTTGACACAGTGTTGACACGGTACAAAACGGAACCATTAATAAACAAATAGACAATCGGACTAATACTACATGGGCTGAAAAGTCGCGGGATTTTTCAGTAGGTGGCACCACTAGAAAATGAACATGACTCATTTCGAGAGCCTCATCTATCACTAGTTTATGTATGAAGTTTCACGACATTTCGTCCATTCGTTTACAGGCTACAGTCGTTTGAGTGACTACTTTCGACTTCGTAAAAAAAAATGGGAAAACAAGAATATCGCATCTTGATCAAACAATGGCTGCCTTCTGGGAAACTTACAGGATCAGACAATTTGACAGCGAGTAACAGAGATGTGAAGTATTGTATATTCGTAAGTTGAAGAGAGAGTGTCGCTTATCTGAGGGGATCTTTACATGGGAAATATACCGGAAAAATTTGTTGGCTCGTTTCTCCAGCCTATGATTTCTAAACAAATACATCTACCTGCCTCTCTGTCTCTTTCGCTCTAGTGCAATTACTAAGAAACAGGCCCAACGAAAATTGGTTGGTTGTCATTCTGCTCTCTCGTGTGCGTCGAATGTGTGAATGTATCAGTTAAATGCGTCTCTCTTTCACTTACCGATACACAATGCTTTGCCATCTCTGTTGCTCACTGTCATTTCCTTAATCGGTCAGGTTCTCAGGACCGCGACCATTGTGTTTTGATGGAGAAAAATTTCTGAACAATCATTGCAATGGTTGCAGAAATATTATCCCCACATCTGCTCCTTCGAGAACAACAGTTTATCGGTGGTTTAGTGAATTTAAAATGGGTCATATAAGCACCAAAGACGCACCTTGCTCTGGAAGGTCAAAAGAGGCTACGAATGTGGAAATCGTAAAGCAAGTGCATCGAATCGTCTTAAATGATCGTAAAGTGAAGTTGCGCGAGTTAGCTGAGGCCGTGGGCATCTCAAAAGAACGGGCGGGATACATTTTGCACGATCTTTTGGAGATGAAAAAGCCATCGGCGCGATGGGTGCCGTGACCATCGACCAAAAATAGCAGCGCGTTGATGATTCAACGGTCGGTTAGCGTTGTTGCAGGCAGGGCCGTCGAGAGGGGGGGGGGGGGGGGGGGGGGGTTGGGCGAAACGCCCCAGGCCTGTGTTTTTCGGGGGCCCGAAAATTTGAAAAATTGAAAACAAAAGAGAAAAAAACCTATCTACGCACTGAGCTTTTTTTTTGCTACTTGCCCTTTCATACCACTCTGACGCACTGAGCTACCGGTCGCCATATATGGGCCCCTACAAAAGTTGAGTACCGGGCCCGCATTTCCTCTCGACGGCCCTGGTTGCAGGGTAATCGAGTGAACTTTTTTCAACGTTTTGTGACGTTGGATGAAACATGGGTCCATTAATACGCCTGAATCCAATAGGCAGTCTGCAGAGTGGCTGGAAAACCACGAAAGCCGATGCGCATGGCATAATCTTCATCGATTACCTGCAGAAGGGAAGAATAGTCACAGGAGAGTATTATGCAGCGTTATTGGACAAACTGAACGGCGAAGAAAAAAGTTCTCTACCATCACGATAACGCACCGTCACACACGTCCTCTTGACAGCGATGGCGAAATTAGACCAATTCCGATTTGAATTGGTTGCTCACCCACCGTATTTTCCAGACTTGGCCCCTGCGACTATTATCTGTTCCCAAACCTCAAGCGGTGGCTCCAGGGAAAGAGATTCAGATCGAATGAGGCGTCACCGCGGAAACCGAGGCGTATTTCGAAGGCTTGGACATTTCGTATTACAGAAAAGGCATTGAAATGTTGAAAAATCGCTATACCAAGTGTATCGCCCTCGAAAGCAACTACATATGTTGAGGAATAAATATAACTTTGCCCAAAAAAGCTTGTTTTCATTAAAAATCCCGGGACTTTTGAGGCCATGTAGTACAGCCCGAAAAATTTAAAAGTAGACTTTTTGATCACACCTTTTAGTTATCGTTCACTGATTTTTTCGATACGGTCGTTAACATGAATTAATTATTTATCAATGGTAAGTTTTTAATCACATCCGGTTTCAAGTTACCCACAATGCTCAAGTTAGGACAGGTATCTTTTGCCAGCTGTCTATCGTATCATTCCAATGCAAGCCGACAATTAATAGACAAAGTGTACCCAATTTAGTGGAGTTCCATATACGTACATACACAGATTGTAGTATGTATATGTACTATACTTATGTCCTTTGCATGCGATTAGTCAAAGCTGGTGTACTATGTGTTGCCATTGTCATCTCAAAAGTATCTTCTACACTCCAGATTTCTTTTTTAAACTACGTCAAAGAGTTCACAGAATCGGAAACATTAAAACTAAAAAAATAAACTTACTCTAAAACGTTATTGTTGTAAATTGGAAAGGTAAAAGTCATGTGCTGTTACAGCATGTGAAAACCCATTGATTGTTTTGGTCCGGGTTTTTTGTCTGTTACACGTAACACTGTCGGTAATTGGTTACCTGTGTCAATGCAGCTTCGAACTATCCATTATCCATTATGTACGGACTATGACAACGACAAATATTTTGTTGGCCACACCTGAAATAAATACCGCACCGTTCAGGTAACAAACAATTTCGCTGGCAACAGGAAATGATCTGAAGTATGTTCCGGTTAAAAAAATGGAAGTAGGTTGACCGGATAAATGATTTTCTGTAGCGATTCAGTATTTAGTATCAAATTAAGTTTATTGCAAAAATTGATGTATAGATACGACGTATCTTTGCGGATGTACAGAACTTTATTATTATTATTATTATCATTATAAGAGCTTATATAATACAATTATGTTGATCTTAAAGTCGAAGTTAAGCACTAGCTACATAGGCCTTAGGCTTAATAGAACTTTAAAAGTGCATGCCGTTCACTAAATGACCATTGGGAGCTATAGTTAAATATGCATTTCATTCGTTTTAACGTTGGAGGGATGGTGTTTTTTATGTTTTCTGAAGACTGCCTGTTCAAATACTTATACCATCAAACTAAAAAATTTTAAACTGTCTTGAAACAAAATATGACCGAAAATTTGTTCCTGCTTTAAACTATTTTTAGCAAATTACTTAATATCCGTTGTGACAATTTACATACTTGGATGATAAACTTTATATGTACATTATACTCGTCTGCTTCTCGCTTACTTTTTTTTCACCATGTATTTATCTAAAATCCACGTTTTCGATTTCTTCTAACGTTGACAATACATAAAACGAGAGGAACTATCAATTTTCAAATGCCAACAAATTTGTAGTTTTTTTTTTCTAAAAAAAAAAACAAGAAACTACCGAAAGAGAATTTAGATAAAGAGTAGGTTGGTATCTGTTGGTTTGTCGTTTTATGATGGTTATATAAAAATTCGGAAGACAAGCCGGTAAAGTCTTATACCTGTATCTCTGAATTTTCTTGTTTAAGGTGACCGTTCAAGACAATATTCTAATTTTAATGACAAGTGTATAGTAGTCAACAACTGTTTTTAAGCACTTCTTGTTTTTTTGTTAAATTTATTGAAGGAAATAGGATGCTCTTGTTTTTATTCAGACATATTGATTTCTGGTGACAATCATTTTTATTTAAACAAAAAAAAAAATACATTGCATCAGCGCCGTAAGAAATTGCTTTCTCGCCATATCTCATATCTTTCCCTATCATCATCATCGTGGCGCGACAGCCCGACGTCGGGCCTTGGCCGCCTGGATCATTGTCCTCCAATTATCTCGGTCACGTGACCGCGTCCTCCAATTTTGGGAGCCCAGCAGCTGCGTGGCGTCCACACCTACTGAGCTCTCCCAACGAGATCTCGGCCGTCCTCGCAGTCTCGCTCCGTCGACTCGTTCTGCATTCATTACTCTCTTAGGCTGCGATCATCGTCCATTCTTTGTACATGCCCTGCCCATTGAAGTCGTTGTAGTTTGACGATTTTCGAGACTTGCAGCTCATCGTACATTTCATACAACTCATGGTTGTACCGGATGCGCCATCCATCTCGATCGCAAACAGCCCCGAAAATTCGCCGTAGAACCTTACGTTCAAAAGTGTCTAGCATGTTTTCGGAGGCTTGAGTTAGGGTCCATGCTTCGCAGCCATAGCATAGCACTGGTCGTATAATGGTTTTGTACACGCGGAGCTTCGTGTTTCTGTGCACATGCTTCGATTTCATTATGGGGAGAACCGAGAAAAAAGTCTTATTAGCTAACTGTATCCGTCGCTTGATTTCGTCAGTTTCGTTGGCGTCCCTTGACAAGTTGCAACCCAGGTAAATGAAGTTGTTCACGAACTCGATGTTGAGGTCCCCCACGTTGATGCTCGGTTGTGCAGGTGTCCTTGTCACCGATTGCATCATTATTTTAGTTTTACCCTCGTTAATACGTAATCCAACTTCCTTTGCAGCGGTATCGAGCGTATGCAGAAGTTCTTCTGCGTCAGCCAATCTTCGGGACATGATGTTGATGTCGTCGGCGTACGCTGCTAATTGTGTCGACTTGATGAGTAGCGTCTTGCTGTTGTCCATATTCATGGCCCGAATAACGTATTCCAGTGCTAGGTTGAAGAGCGTCGGTGCCAGTCCATCGCCCTGTTTCAAACCAGTGCTTGTTTCAAATAGATCAGTAAGTCTATTCTGGATCCTGACTTGTGAGACGGAGTTGATCATCGTCATCTTTGTCAGTCGCACTAATTTTGCCGGTATACCAAATTGCAGCATGATGTTGTACAGTACTCCACGATGGATACTGTCGTATGCCTGCTTCAAGTCGACAAAGATTTGGTATACGTTTACGTTGTATTCCCAGCACCTCTGGAGTATCAGTTTGACTGAGAAGAGCTGATCGGTTGTGGAGCGACCAGGTCTGAAACCGCTTTGATATTCGCCAATGACTCGTTCTGCGTACGGTTTTATTCTATTTTCCAGAATTTTCGTCAAAATTTTATAGGACGTACAAACTAGTGAGATGCCCCTGTAATTCTCACACCGCAGTTTATCTCCCTTTTTATGAATTGGACAGATGATGCTTCTGCGCCAATCGTCTGGGATCTCCTCGTTCTCCCATATTCGCAGGAGTAATTGATGTATGGCATCAACTAGACTCGTTCCATCGAATTTTAGCAGTTCAGCTGGAATCTCGTCAGCGCCCGGCGCTTTATTTCGTTTTAGTGACCGCAAGGCGAGATCAACTTCCTCTACTGTCGGGGGTTGAATGGGTGGGCCTAGATCAACAATATCGTCGAGAGCTTCCTGTGTGGGGATGTTAGATGGTCGGTTTAGAAGCTCTTCAAAATAAGAGGCCCATCGTTTGTTAATACCATCGCTGTCGCTGATGATGTTTCCATCCTTGTCCTTACAAAGGCTAGTCCTGGGTTGGTAGCCGTTCTTAATTGTACAATATTTACTAGTTTGTACGCTTGTCTGGTGTTCCTATTAGCTAAGTTTTCGTTTATGTTCAGCAACTGCTCGTCAAAGTATTTACGTTTCTTACGTCTAATTATTCTATTCGATATTCGCCGTAGCTCGTCATATTTTTCTCTTCTGGCTCTGGTTCCTCGTTGAATCCATTGTCTGTAGGCCTCGTTTTTCGCGTCAAGTGAGTCTTTGCATTCTTCGTCGAACCAGTCATTTCGCGCTCGCCGGGCTTTATATCCCACGACCTTCTCTGCGACATCCTTGATGGTACCCTTGAGTTCTTCCCAGAACCCATGGACGCCTGTGTTGCTGATGTTGTGTAGCATAGGTGATAGTTTTTCCTCAAGGGCGGTAGTATACGCCACCGCTGTAGTATCACTCAAAAGCTTATCAACCGCAAAGATTTTGGGAGGGCTGATTCTTGATTGGTGCACTGAGGAAATTCTACATCTGTAGGTCGTCTTCACCAAGTGATGATCTGAGTCGCAGTTTGCTCCTCGATAGGAGCGGACATCCATGACACTAGACGCCCATCTCCTGCAGATGAGGACGAGGTCAATTTGGTTGAAGGTATGTGCGTCTGAAGACTTCCAGGTCTGCTTGTGAATGCGTCGATGCGGGAAACACGTAGAGCTTACGACTAGATTCCTGCTGCAAGCAAAGTCGATAAGTCGCTGGCCGTTATCGTTACATTCTTCATGGAGGCTGTGGCCTCCAGTGGTCCCCGGTGCCAACTTTCATTTCCGACTTTCGCGTTAAAGTCTCCCAGCAGCAATTTGACGTCGTTTGTTGGAAGTGAGTCGAAGAGAGTTTCAAGGTGGGCGTAGAACTCGTCTTTTACTGCGTCTTCTTTAACTTCAGTGGGGGCGTGCACATTGATGAGCCAGAGATTGAAGAATCGGGTCTTGATGCGAATCGCACACAGCCGTTCATTTATGGGTTTGAAGTCAGTAATATGCGGTTTGAGGTGATTGTTCACTATAAATGCTACTCCAAACTCCTTGCGGCCCGATGGTTTGCCACTTGTAAAAATTGTGTGCGATTTCTTGTCATTAATCTCGCTGCCAAGCCAATTTGTTTCCTGGACTGCAGTAATGCTCAGTTTGTACTTTTCGACCTGTTGAAGGAGGGCCTTCTCGGCTCCCGGTTTGTGCAGGGAGCGTACATTCCAGGATCCGAATAAATAATCCTTTATTCGTTTGCGTGGTCGTCGTTGTTGATCCATCCAATCCGAGGCTTTTGCTCCAGGTTTCTTGACATGGAGTGGTTTTTGCAAGGACGAGTTGTCAGCACGTCGCTTAACCCCATTCAGGGGATGGCCTCGGAGATAGCTGCTTCAGATGGTTTAATAAACGTGCTGTAGCCCACACAACTATGTAGCAGGTCCAACTACGCAAGTCATTCCATCCTACTAAACCTGAGACGCTTAGGTGTTCGTCAGCCATTCAGGCTACAGCTATCTGCCTTTTCCAAACTGTCTTATCGCTAAGACATTGGCCGTCAGCTAATTAATACACTGCCGTTACCAGGGGGCGCCCACGCGGAGGACTATGGAAAAGGTCTTTGCCCCCCATATCTTTCCCTATGGTTTTCCTGTTAAAATGTAATAATGTCAGTCAACATTATTTCACTTTTCAATTTAATTTAGAATGCCGCCCACAGAAAAAATCGGTACTATGTACATACTTTTCAATCGAAGCGTTTTATTACACCTTCTTTTAAACTTTTTTCATTCAATTGTAATATGTACTACTAAAATATTGATGCAAATTTTAGTTTTTTTTAGGCTTTAAATGTAATACAGATATGGTTATTTGTGGCACTTGTATTATTATTTAATATATCCATAATATACGAGTATGTTAACCCTAAAGGAGCCCCTAGACGATCAAGCCGTTTGATCAATTGGTTGCAGTCCCGTTAAGCACGGATGCTTCAATCAACCTTCTACACGGTCAATCAACTCTCAATTAACTCTTCAAGCTTTTGATTAAAACTCATTCTCAGTTGAGTTTCCGACTGGGAAAGAGCGTGAGGTGAAGTGTCGCAATGGTTTCCAATACAGATTTGGCCTTTTTTGCTATGACATTGGTTGCCCTCAAGCGGAAAAAATAAGAGGAAACGACGTTTGGTCAAAGGAGTGGTATAAAATGAGAAACCGCTTCACTCATGACCATTTACTCAACGTTCTCTGCGATACGTAACCAGAAGACTACAGGAACTTCATTAGAAATTAGAAAACCAAGAGAGTTTTGATTTTTTACTGAAGTTAGGTTAGGAGATAAAGGGTTCCTTCGTTCGAAACACCGTTAATGGAGGGCATAAGGCTTGTTCTCACTGACAAAGCTAAATTTCTGGGCTCATCCTGGATGAAAAATTATGCTGGAAGCCTAACATTCAAGAGCGAGTTAAAAAGGCCACTGTTGCATTGTACTCATCTGAAAAGGCGATAGGTTAGAAATGGGGACTGCAACCGATAGCAGTTTTCTGGATCTATGTCTCGGTAGTGCGGCCTATTCTTATGTATGGGATAGTGGCCTGGTGGACGGCGCTTAGAATCGCATCTTACAGAGGCTTGTTGAAGAAAGTTCAAAGGCTGGCTTGTGTCGCCATTACGGGAGCTCTAAAAACAACACCCAATGCGGCCCTTGAAGCTCTGCCGAACCAGGCTCCCTTGGACATTCTTGCCGAACAGCTTGCTGCTGGTGTGGCCATTCGTCTTCGTGAAACAAGTCACTGGACCACATCCACCACCGGCCATTCTGAACAGCTTGGACGTTCCTGAAACCACGGACTATACCATGTCGAGACTTGAGTTTGAAAGGAATTTCGACTGCCCGATCCCCTCTCGTGAGGAGTGGGCAGATAGCTCCGCTCAAGAATTCGATACCATAAGCATTCACACCGACGGCTCCAAGAGTGATGATGGCGTCGGGGCTGGCGTTTTATTCGGAGAGGTTGAACATCAGACTGTCCTTCCGCCTCCCTGATTAATGTAGTGTGTTCCAGGCGGAGGTTTCGGCTATCTACGAAGCTATATCATGACTGGGGCGTAATGTAATTTCGGCTAGTGATGTAATAATTTATACTGATTGTCAATCGGTAATGAAATCGCTGGATTCTACTGTGACTTACTCGAAGATACTTGCAGAATGTCGTGCCTTACTTCTACTGATGGGAAGCTCTCTCAACATTACTCTTTGTTGGATTCCGGGACACAGTGGCTTTGAAGGCAACTGTAGGGCTGATGCACTGGCTCGGGAGGGTACTACTAGTGAGGTCAGTGGTAGTTTTCGAAACGTTGGCATGCCTTTGGCAACTTGCAAATTGGCCTTAAAGGCTGAGGCGACGGTGAGGGCTGACATCAGGTGGAGTACTGGTAACACATGTCGCGTAGCTAAGCAAATATGGCCTAGGCTGAATCCTAGTCGCTCTTCGGGGTTACTTTCGCTGGATAGAAAGTGAATCAGCAGTGTCGTGGGGGTTATCACTGGTCATTGCCTCATTGGAGAGCATGCCAGGCGACTTCGAATACCGTACAATGATTACTGTAGAAGCTGCGGGGACAAGGATGAGTGTTCATTTCATTTGCTCTGCATCTGCCCTGCTCTTGCAGGTAGTAGAAAATCCACCATTGGCTCTTATTACTTAACCGATCTGGACGACTTGAAGGAGGTGAGTGCGGGTCAGATTCTTAGGTTCATTGTTTGCTCCGGATGGTTCGCGGAAGGGCTCTCTGTTGAGTCGATTTTAGTGGTATCACAACGGACCCAGTGGTGGTCTATGTGTGCTCCGTATGTCGGAGCAGCCCCTATAACCTAACCTAGGTTAGGTTAGGTTAGATGAGCTGCTTCAACCAAAGTAAACAATGATCAAGGCACACTTAGACCACACTGGGTCCGTTGTGATACCCCCAAGAACAGCAACCCGAGCCTACCTCAGTCATCACACTAGCCAGAGCTGACAATAAAGCGATGAAGCCGATCAACCCTAGCATCCTTTAATTCAGCCAGATCAATAAAGAAATAGGAGCCAATTATTTCCTTCCTGCGTCTCGCCAGGGCAGGACAAGCACACATAAGGTGAAATGGCTTCTCCTCCTCCCCACAGCTCCTACAGTAATCATTGTGTGGGAGCCGAAGTCTCCTAGCATGCTCCCCAATAAGGCGGTGCCCAGTGATAAGCCCCACCACGTTTCTTAAATTGTTTCTGCTCAGTAGCAATAGCCTGCAAGAGCGGGGGTCCATTTTCGGCCATATTTGCCTAGTTGTATGACACGTACTGCCATTACATATCTGGTGTTAGTCTTGTATACCAGCGCTCTAGTGAAGAATTTGCAGGCTGCTAAAGGCATCCCAGTACTGCGAAAGCACTCCCTGGTTATATTGGTAGTTCCAGCCCGGGCCAGTTCATCAGCTTTTAATTACCACAAAAACCACTACTCGTATGACCTGGTATCCAACACAGGGTAATGTTAAAATATCTCGCTATCTCACTGAGGGAGCTGCGGCAATTGAATACTGTCTTTGGCGTAACCAAGACGGAACTGAGCGATTTGATCCCCGGTTGACTATCTGTGTATATTATAACATCCATAGCAGATATGATGCGCAAGCCAGGTTACCGCCTCGGAGATTGAACAAACTTCCGCCTGTAAAAAGCTGCTGTATCCTGTGAGGTGGAGCGACAAGCCCATATGCAGCTTCTCCAAATATACACCAGCTCCAACCCCTACCTCAGTCTTAGAGCCGTCACTGAAAATGCTGAAGGTATCAGATGCCAAATTAGCGTTCTAGTTCATCACAACGGGAATACAAGTGTTGTTCAGAACAGTCGAGTGGCCTGTGGTTGCCGCTGCCCATTGACCGGTTTCGTGGAGGCGGATGGCAGTGTTCGCCGCCATCTGTTCTGCGAAGATGTCCAAAGGAATCAAGTCTAACAGTGCGCCCAAGGCAGCGGTCGGGGTTGTCCTTGGGGCTCCCGTGATGGCAACACATGCTGTTCATTCGACCTTCTCCAACAGAGCTCTGTACGACGCGATCCTAAGTGCCGTCCACCAGACAACAATCCCATGCATAATTATGGGACGCAGCACCGATGTGTGATGTATAACCAGTAGACCACCTTCGGCTGCAATCCCCAGTTTTTGCCTATGGCCTTCCAGCAAGAGTACAGTGCAACAGTTGCCTTACTCACACGTTCGTGAATGATAGCCTTCCAGCATAATTTTCTGTCCAAGATAAGTCCAAGAAACTTGGCTTTAACCATTTCTGTATTTTCACTCACAACTATAGGTACATTAAAAACGGCCCGATTTGAAAAGTATTGGGCTAGTTAAACTTGAAATAGAAATATCTTCAACTTACGTATTTTAATGAGTTTTTCCATTTGTAGCATCGGTGTCAGCTTGAACAGCGATTTAGTGTGATTTTCCTTCAAAGCCTCAAAAGGTGACGTTTTTCGACTATCGGTTTTGACTATACTGCTGAACCGAATTTCAACTTTGAGCATTGGATGTAGAATCTGACGCTCTTTAATTTAAATCCTATTAAGTTTTTCGGTCCGATGCACCGTTTAAACGGCATCTCTCTATCATATTTTGCAAGGTGGCGTCCATTTATGTTGCTTACCGTCCCAACTATTAGGCAGGAAAGCGAAAAAGGTAAGGTACTCAGTTATGAACGGAGTACCCTAAGCTGGATAACTTCCTTGGTTACACGGCATGGTAATTTTAAGGCTCATCTGGCCAAGATGAAAATCGACGAAGATGGCGTTTGCAGAATATGTCTGGAGGAGGCTGAGACGGCAGCACACATTGTGTGCGAATGTCCAGCACTGGCTAGCATGAGGTTGAGGATCACAAGCAAGCACACGATAAGTGTGGAAGGGCTGAGTGAACTCAGCCTTAAAGAAATGCTAGCAATAACACGGGACTCAGTGATGAAGACAGAGGTCGACAATTATCAGTCGACATCTGGAAATCACTGATGACCGAGAGGGGGCTAAAAGGACCCAAAACATTAGTGGTCTGCTTCGGATATCCCCCGGAATACAATTATTATTATTCGAGATCAGGATCACTTAAGGAACTTTCATACCAATTGGTTAAGATCAGACCACGGGAAGTGCACGGACTAACGCCCAAACACACAAACGTACAGCATCGGTCATTACATATGCCCGTTCATCATATGAATGTATGGAACGGACCAAAAACCATTATTAAGCAAGAATGCATCACAATACCAAAGCTTTATACGTATTCAATGTTCTTGTAATGTGCAAGTGCGAATTATTTCAGTGAAAATTGAAATTTTTTATGAAACTTGGTTTCATTCTACACACCAACTTAGTATGCGTCTGTAGCTTAGCTCGGTAAAGCACTGGGCATTTTTTGCTACTCGAAACACGGTCGTCTACGGTTCAAGCCCTGTAACGGGATTTTTTTTTTTTTTTTCAAATAAGTTACAGACGCATACTAAGTTGGTGTGCAGAATGAAACCAAGTGTCACAAAAAATTCCAATGTTTGTTGAAGTTTGTGAACCAATAGCCCATCAACAACAGTGTATTGACCAGAACGGTAATCATTTTGAACATTTGCGGTAGGATGAAAAGTTGTCCATTTTATGATGATTATTTCTCAATTTCTTATAGTAGTTAAAGCTGAACTGATGTATAACTGTAACTGATAATATTTCTATTCATTTAACCAGGAAGTAGAATACGATACCATGCTTGACACCAAATTAGGTGATCGCCACTTGACTACAATTAACCCAAAGTACTCATAGTCACACATGATTGTTGTGATAGCCCCCTGGGTGTCATAAATACTCTCATATTTACATACACAAATCGATTAGAGCACCTTGAATGAACCATTTGTCTATAATCGCAATTTCGCATCCGTCCTAAGACCACTTCTTCGTCAATTACAATGCGGGACAAGTGCGTGAACCTATAGCCCCCTATGTGCAATCTATGAGATCCGCGAAAAGTAGGCCATCGCACAATATCATTAAAGACACCAATCGCTCATAAAAGCGCCGATGTTTAGGTCCGGGCCGATTAAATCATAAATCTCGCGAAGGACATATTTTTGTTGTTGTTGGTTTATTTGCACCTCAATGTACATATTGTTTTAGAATTCGCCTGTTCGCTGATCAAAATCCAGTCACGCATATATCGCGGTTGAATTCGAGATCAAGATCGCACCAACGTGGATGGCGGATTGCGTAGTGGAAACACGCAAAACTTGTCTTGTTCGTGTGGTATCTATCCAAAAAACCAAGCACAAAGTATGTATTCGAGGCCATAATCACCTGAGCCACTGAACTGTCGCGACAAACCGGCCGGGCCGCGCACCAATCAGGTAAGACCGCGGTACTTGTATACTTCTGGATGTATGTATATAGTTTTTGTTATTCGGTTCTAATGCAAAAATTCAGGGTTACTAAGAAGTGGATGGCGGGCTTGGGAGGTTACTAAAGCGACCATTATACAGTCAAATATTTAAATACATTTTGTGTCAAACTTTTAAATAATAGTGTAATAGAAATAATTTTTTTACCAAAAGGTTGACAATGGGTGCATTCCTAAAAGTATCGTAAATGCGCTACTTATCCATTGTCCCTTCACCGATACGTGATTTCTCCGGTGAACGACACGATTCCCTTGCCGCCATGAATATATATTTCACACAAACATACGCCACTTAATAAGGGATATTTCCACTTTCAAACACTATTTTCAAATAAAATTACGAGCGGGGACAGACTTTCCGGTCACTATACGCACTTTGAGCCCAACAAACAGTTATTTACAAATGGAGTGACAGAACTTGTCAAAAGCGAACTGTCAAAGCCCTTAGGAATCATGAAAGGGAAAATTTGATCGGAAAAAATTCGCGATACATTTCCCCTTTCCCAAAAATTATAGTATCGGTGTCTGAAATCGTACCGTTCTCGCAAAGGATCTATGAAACCGTGTCGACGCGCTTCCAACACGGTCCAAAATAGGAACGCAGCCAATAATCACATTAATTCGTATTGCATCATAGCAACCAATTTGATATAAAAACAAGGTGACGTCAAACGCGTCAAATTATTTGACTGTGGGATGGTTGCTTAAGCTCATGAAGAAAACCATGCATATGTACATATGTCACCCGAAATTTGAAAAAAAAACCTATTCCAAAACTTCAAGAAGATCCAACTCATTATTTGACATATCCATTAACATCTACCAATAATCTAATGCTTTGTTTACATGTGTCAAGCACCGAATATATTGAATTCTTGTGGGAATGACTCAAATGTTCACGAATGCTCATTAATCGTGCAAATTAATCTTCACCATTGCAAAGCAGCCTCAGCTGCACTTCTTCTTCGTCTCGCTGAAGAAGAAGAGAGATCGCTTTAATACAGGAGCCTTGGATCGTGCGCGATATAGTGAATGGTCTTAGGTCTCCACTCTATGATATTTTTTACGTTAAGGATCAGGGGAGACCCCGATCATGTATTCTTGTTAAAAAAAAAACTATTAGCGCGTTCCTTGTATCGCCGTATAACTGCACGGATAATGTAGTGGTAACCCTGGAAATCGGGAATAGAATTTTCTGGTTAATTTTATCCTCTCTGCTTTCGGATGGTGACATTCCATCCGTTAATTTTATGCGAGCTATAGCTTCTGCCAGAGCAAGAAACATTGGTGTTATTATCGGCTCGGACTCTAATGTACATCATGTTGTATGGGGCAGTTTTGATACAAACGAATGGGGAAAAGCGTTTTTCCAATATCTGATGGAAACAAACCTCTTTATTGGTAATATAGGTGTAGAGCCTACTTTTGTCACCAAGAATAGGAAGGAAGTCCTCGATATTACACATGTCTCTGAGGATCTACAGCATATGTTACGGGATTGGAGGGTATCACCAGACCATTCATTTTCATATCACAGATATCTACAATTCAGTCTGAACGCGAGGCCCGGACCTACTTAACCAGATCAGGAATTGTCTAGCAGATTCACTACCCTCTCTCCCGTGTCATCCAAGTAATGCATTGGAGTTGGATACCATGGCAGGAACTCTTACCGAAGCGATAGCGAAATCTGCCCCAAAAGCATGTCAGTCCACTAAGCCAAAGGGAAAAGTCCACCCATGTGGTGGAGTGCTCAAACCACCTGCCGAAGGTGTTTCAATAAGGCTAAATCGTCGGGACAGAGCTCTGACTTGCTGCTCTATAAAAACCAATTCAGTCAGTACAAGAAGGAATTCAGGAGATCCAAGCGCAGCTCGTGGAAACTATTCTGTGAGCGCACTGAGCGATCTGCCAAAGCATCTAGACTCCGTAAAATCCTGTCTTTGGTCCCTCCTATGCCCACTTATTTGATGAAACATGATGGGACTTGAACTCATGGACCATTGCGTGTGCCGATTGCCATATCGGGTAAATTCCCAGATGTCCTTAGTGAGTTAATGCCGAGGGCCCTGAGTGTTCTTGTGAGATGGGCGAGTGAAGTTGGGGTTAAAGTAAATCCGACCAAAACTGTTCTTTTCACCAGGAGGGGGATTGTCCCTTCGTTCAAGCCGCCACTGTTAGATGGCATTATGTTTGTCCTTGCTGACAAAGCTAAATTTCTTGGGCTTATCCTGGATAGTAAATTGTCCTGGAAGCCTAATATTCAGGGACGAGTAAAAAAGGCCACTGTCGCCCTATACTCGTGTAGAAGGGAAAATGGGGCCTGCATACGAGGGTGGTTTACTGGCTGTATGTGTCGGTCTTGCGCCCCATTCTTATGTATGGGATAGTGGTGTAGTGGAGGGCACTTAGAATCGGATCCTACAGAAGTCTGTTGGAGAAAGTTCAAAGGCTGGTGTGTGTCGCCATTACGGGTGCTCCAAACTCTGCAGCCCTTGAAGCCATGCTGAACCTGACTCCGCTGGATATCCTTACCGAGCAGCTTGATGCCAATGTGGCTATTCGTCTTTGTGAAACAGGTCAATGGACCCTGTCCATAAACGGATATTCGGATATTTTGAATAGTTTGGATGTTCCTGAAACCACGGACTATTCCTTACCCAAACTAGAGTTTGACAAACACTTCTGTTGCCTAATCCCTTCTCGTGAGGAGTGGGCGGATGGTATTGCTTTAGGTACTAACGCTGTTAGCATTTTTACGGACTCCGCTAAGAGCGTTGATGGGGTCGGGGCGGGTGTTTACTCGGAGACGCTGAATATCAGTCTGTCCTTCCGTCACCCTGACTACTGCAGTGTCTTCCAGGCGGAGGTGACTGCTATTCACGAAGCTATTTCTTGGCTGGGTCGTAATGTAATTTCGTTCAGGAATGTAATCATTTAGAGTGATCATCATCATCATCGTGGCGCGACAGCCCGACGTCGGGCCTTGGCCGCCTGGATCATTGTCCTCCAATTATCTCGGTCACGTGACCGCGTCCTCCAATTTTGGGAGCCCAGCAGCTGCGCGGCGTCCACACCTACTGAGCTCTCCCAACGAGATCTCGGTCGTCCTCGCAGTCTCGCTCCGTCGACTCGTTCTGCATTCATTACTCTCTTAGGCATGCGATCATCGTCCATTCTTTGTATATGCCCTGCCCATTGAAGTCGTTGTAGTTTGACGATTTTCGAGACTTGCAGCTCATCGTACATTTCATACAACTCATGGTTGTACCGGATGCGCCATCCATCTCGATCGCAAACAGCCCCGAAAATTCGCCGTAGAACCTTACGTTCAAAAGTGTCTAGCATGTTTTCGGAGGCTTGAGTTAGGGTCCATGCTTCGCAGCCATAGCATAGCACTGGTCGTATAATGGTTTTGTACACGCGGAGCTTCGTGTTTCTGTGCACATGCTTCGATTTCATTATGGGGAGAACCGAGAAAAAAGTCTTATTAGCTAACTGTATCCGTCGCTTGATTTCGTCAGTTTCGTTGGCGTCCCTTGACAGGTTGCAACCCAGGTAAATAAAGTTGTTCACGAACTCGATGTTGAGGTCCCCCACATTGATGCTCGGTTGTGCAGGTGGCCTTGTCACCGATTGCATCATTATTTTAGTTTTACCCTCGTTAATACGTAATCCAACTTCCTTTGCAGCGGTATCGAGCGTATGCAGAAGTTCTTCTGCGTCAGCCAATCTTCGGGACATGATGTTGATGTCGTCGGCGTACGCTGCTAATTGTGTCGACTTGATGAGTAGCGTCTTGCTGTTGTCCATATTCATGGCCCGAACAACGTATTCCAGTGCTAGGTTGAAGAGCGTCGGTGCCAGTCCATCGCCCTGTTTCAAACCAGTGCGTGTTTCAAATAGATCAGTAAGTCTATTCTGGATCCTGACTTGTGAGACGGAGTTGGTCATCGTCATCTTTGTCAGTCGCACTAATTTTGCCGGTATACCAAATTGCAGCATGATGTTGTACAGTACTCCACGATCGATACTGTCGTATGCCTGCTTGAAGTCGACAAAGATTTGGTATACGTTTACGTTGTATTCCCAGCACTTCTGGAGTATCAGTTTGACTGAGAAGAGCTGATCGGTTGTGGAGCGCCCAGGTCTGAAACCGCTTTGATATTCGCCAATGACTCGTTCTGCGTACGGTTTTATTCTATTTTCCAGAATTTTCGTCAAAATTTTATAGGACGTACAAACTAGTGAGATGCCCCTGTAGTTCTCACACCGCAGTTTATCTCCCTTTTTATGAATTGGACAGATGATGCTTCTGCGCCAATCGTCAGGAATCTCCTCGTTCTCCCATACTCGCAGGAGTAATTGATGTATGGCATCAACTAGACTCGTTCCACCGAATTTTAGCAGTTCAGCTGGAATCTCGTCAGCGCCCGGCGCTTTATTTCGTTTTAGTGACCGCAAGGCGAGATCAACTTCCTCTACTGTCGGGGGTTGAATCGGTGGGCCTAGATCAACAATATCGTCGAGAGCTTCCTGTGTGAGGATGTTAGATGGTCGGTTTAGAAGCTCTTCAAAATAAGAGGCCCATCGCTTGTTAATACCATCGGTGTCGCTGATGATGTTTCCATCCTTGTCCTTACAAAGGCTAGTCCTGGGTTGGTAGCCGTTCTTAATTGTATTTACTAGTTTGTACGCTTGTCTGGTGTTCCTATTAGCTAAGTTTTCGTTTATGTTCAGCAATTGCTCGTCAAAGTATTTACGTTTCTTACGTCTAATTATTCTATTCGATATTCGCCGTAGCTCGTCATATTTTTCTCTTCTGCCTCTGGTTCCTCGTTGAATCCATTGTCTGTAGGCCTCGTTTTTCGCGTCAAGTGAGTCTTTGCATTCTTCGTCGAACCAGTCATTTCGCGCTCGCCGGGCTTTATATCCCACGACCTTCTCTGCGACATCCTTGATGGTACCCTTGAGTTCTTCCCAGAACCCATGGACGCCTGTGTTGCTGATGTTGTGTAGCATAGGTGATAGTTTTTCCTCAAGGGCGGTAGTATACGCCACCGCTGTAGCATCACTCAAAAGCTTATCAACCGCAAAGATTTTGGGAGGGCTGATTCTTGATTGGTACACTGAGGAAATTCTACATCTGTAGGTCGTCTTCACCAAGTGATGATCTGAGTCGCAGTTTGCTCCTCGATAGGAGCGGACATCCATGACACTAGACGCCCATCTCCTGCAAATGAGGACGTGGTCAATTTGGTTGACGGTATGTGCGTCTGGAGACTTCCAGGTCTGCTTGTGAATGCGTCGATGCGGGAAGCACGTAGAGCTTACGATTAGATTCCTGCTGCAGGCAAAGTCGATAAGTCGCTGGCCGTTATGGTTACATTCTTCATGGAGGCTGTGGCCTCCAGTGGTCCCCCGGTGCCAACTTTCATTTCCGACTTTGGCGTTAAAGTCTCCCAGCAGCAATTTGACGTTGTTTGTTGGAAGTGAGTCGAAGAGAGTTTCAAGGCGGGCGTAGAACTCGTCTGTTACTGCGTCTTCTTTAACTTCAGTGGGGGCATGCACATTGATGAGCCAGAGATTGAAGAATCGAGTCTTGATGCGAATCGCACACAGCCGTTCATTTATGGGTTTGAAGTCAGTAATATGCGGTTTGAGGTGATTGTTCACTATAAATGCTACTCCAAACTCCTTGCGGCCTGATGGTTTGCCACTTGTAAAAATTGTGTGCGATTTCTTGTCATTAATCTGGCTGCCAAGCCAATTTGTTTCCTGGACTGCAGTAATGCTCAGTTTGTACTTTTCGACCTGTTGAAGGAGGGCCTTCTCGGCCCCCGGTTTGTTCAGGGAGCGTACATTCCAGGATCCGAAAGAATAATCCTTTATTCGTTTGCGTGGTCGTCGTTGTTGATCCGTCCAATCCGAGGCGTTTGTTCCAGGTTTCTTGACATGGAGTGGTTTTTACAAGGACGAGTTGTCAGCACGTCGCTTAACCCCATTCAGCATCTAGACTCCGTAAAATCATCAATCATCTTTGGTCCCTGCTATGCCCACTTATTTGATGAAACATGATGGGACTTGGACCTCATGGACCATTGCATGTACCGATTGCCATATCGGTTAAATTCCCAGATGTCCTTAGTGAGTTAATGCCGAGGGCCCTGAGTGTTCTTGTGAGATGGGCGAGTGAAGTTGGGGTTAAAGTAAATCCGACCAAAACTGTTCTTTTCACCAGGAGGGGGATTGTCCCTTCGTTCAAGCCGCCACTGTTGGATGGCATTATGTTTGTCCTTGCTGACAAAGCTAAATTTCTTGGGCTTATCCTGGATAGTAAATTGTCCTGGAAGCCTAATATTCAGGAACGAGTAAAAAAGGCCACTGTCGCCCTATACTCGTGTAGAAGGGAAAATGGGGCCTGCAAACGCGGATGGTTTACTGGCTGTATGTGTCGGTCTTGCGCCCCATTCTTATGTATGGGATAGTGGTGTAGTGGAGGGCACTTATGTAGAATCGGATCCTACAGAAGTCTGTTGGAGAAAGTTCAAAGGCTGGTGTGTGTCGCCATTACGGGTGCTCCAAACTCTGCAGCCCTTGAAGCCATGCTGAACCTGACTCCGCTGGATATCCTTACCGAGCAGCTTGATGCCAATGTGGCTATTCGTCTTCGTGAAACAGGTCAATGGACCCCGTCCATCAACGGACATTCGGATATCTTGAATAGTTTGGATGTTCCTGAAACCACGGACTATTCCTTACCCAAACTAGAGTTTGACAAACACTTCTGTTGCCTAATCCCTTCTCGTGAGGAGTGGGCGGATGGTATTGCTTTAGGTACTAACGCTGTTAGCATTTTTACGGACTCCGCTAAGAGCGTTGATGGGGTCGGGGCGGGTGTTTACTCGGAGACGCTGAATATCAGTCTGTCCTTCCGTCACCCTGACTACTGCAGTGTCTTCCAGGCGGAGGTGACTGCTATTCACGAAGCAATTTCTTGGCTGGGTCGTAATGTAATTTCGTTCAGGAATGTAATCATTTAGAGTGATAGTCAATCGGTAATAAAATCGCTTGATTCTGCTGTGACTAACTCGAAGGCACTTGCTAAATGCCGTACCTCGATCCTACAGTTGAGTAGCTTTGTGAATGTCACTATTTGCTGGATTCCGGGTCACAGTGTCTATGTCGGTAACTGTAAGGCGGATGAACTTGCCCGTGAGGGAATCAATAACGAAGTCGGTGACAGTTTTCGGAATGTTGGTTTGCCTATGAACACCTGCAAACTGGCCCTAAGGTCCAATGCAACTGCGGGGGGTAACATCAGATGGCGTGCTGCCTTAACATGTCACGCGGCTAGGGAGATCTGCCCAGTACTTAACCCTGGCAGCTCTTTAGGATTGCTCATGCTGGACAGGAAGTGCATTAGTAACGTTGTAGGGGTTATCACTGGCCATTGCCTCATTGCGGAGCATGCCAGGAGACTTCGTGTGCCGCACAATGATAACTGTAGAAGCTGTGGGGACTTCTGCTCTGCTCCTGCTCTGGTAGTAGGAAGTCCATCCTGGGGACCTACTACTTCACTGATCTCGATGATTTGAAGGATGTGAGCGTCGGACAGATTAATCGATTCATCATTCGCTCCGGATGGCTCACGGAGTAGGGATTGACCGAAAGTTCTTTCTTAGATAGAATGTGTTTAGCGGTATCACAACGGACCCAGTGTGGTCTGTGTGTGCTCCGTATGCTGGAGCAGCCCATAAACCTAACCTACCCTAACCTTATCCTACTCCTAGGAACGAGCACTGCTCATAATTGATCGCGCACAGATTATCATTGAGTACAATTTGTGTAAAATTTCTATAAAGATGTGTTCCTCCGGACGATTATATATGCTTCTCGGAAGCTATTATCAGTGAGTTATCGCCGCAACGATCGCTCCGAGAAACACGTTCTTTTAAGGTTAAGCTCTCTTGGTATTTTTTTTTTTTTTTTGTAATTGCTGATTTATTTTAGCTTTGATTATACTTAAGCATGTTTATTGCAAAGAAAGACATTTTTCAAGGATATAAAGAGGAATTTCGGACTGCATTTCGATATCTTCTAGAACTCCAAATCCATTATATTTGCTTCCAATCGAAACTAAGCTCAATACGCTCACCCATCTTTTTTGTGGTTCTGCCCATTCGGTGCAATCTAATTTATGTATTTATAAAGATTTCCAGATTTTCAACCACCTGCTGTCCAACCGCGGCAACGTGTAGGTGATATACGAAACAATATTATTCTATGTATTAGGTTAGGGTTCCCACTTGTCAGATTAGAAATACAAAAGTCTTATTTTCAGCACATGACGTCGCCATCAACTTGGTCATGTGAAATGGAAACAGTCGGTGAATTGATGACAAAAAGAGGATGTTTCATGGGCCTAACCGATTAGTTTATAAATTATTCAGTAATAGGCCACACCACAGACTGGCTCCTATCACTTCACTTGATGGTGGACTTATAATCTGCCAAGCAACAACTCATGATTTCTGATGGGTTCTTTTCACAACTGATTCTTTTTTTTTTGGTGAAGTACTTGTAAGTCGGGCAGAAGTTGGTTGACTACAGCTTGGCGTTTTCAAAAATTCGCACATGACGGGATTGAGTAATGGTGTCATGAGAATATGCAGAATTTTAAATTGGGAGCTTTGAATTCTCGGATTTATGCAGATAATAATATACGATTGCATTTTAATATTGGAATGCGGAATGGATATTTTTTTCAGCCGAGATACGCCAGCACTTATTTTTGTTTTTGTGATTGTCATCAAAAACGATGACTTGCCAAACAAAACTTGGAGGTCGCGGTTACTTGGTCTATAACTGGAGGATAATGATTCAGGCGGCCAAAGCTTAACGTCGTCGAGTTGTAGCGTCACGGTGATGATGATACTAAAATTTACTACTAATAACCGAAATTTTTTATTTTTGTAACATTTGAAGCTTCAATTAAAATTCATTGAAGCTTACACTGAGTCCTAAATATGTATATGCATGTCACCCCTTGTGGGGCATCGCGCGTCAACTGTTCCATGTGGCCCAGTTGACGTTTCTCGGCCTAAACTGGTTTCGGAGAATGCAGTTGCCAGCATGCACCTCCTGCACATCCATGGCCGCGAACGTCATCGTGGATGGAATTCGAACCCGAAACGCCGGTAGTCAAACATGAGACTGATGCCTCAACACACTGCGCTACCGGTCGCCTCGGTCGTCGGTGGGTTCAAGTTCTGCCACGAGCAAAATGTTTTTTTTAAGGTCGATTCACACACGACCGTAATGGCACAGCACTGTGACGGGCCCGTGATTCCACCGATGAAATTATTCTTCTATGAGTTTTGAAGGGGCCTATTCACATCTGACCGTGACAGTACAAACAGTGCTCTCACCGTAACCGTACCGTATTTCTTTCGACGACATTTTTCGATTTTTATGGTCGTATTTTTGTCAGGTTGTGTATTTTTTCAAGACTGCACTACTACAGCATGGATGGAAAAACTGAGCACAATTCACACTCAGCCGTGACGGCACAGTGGTTGGCCAGTGATTGCACCGGCCGTGAACTTAGAGATCTCTATTCACACATTGTTTCATTGTTTCTTACGCCTAGTACGTACTTTAATTTTTTGAATAAATTCTTTCACGCCTCCCCCAGAATCACGCCTGCCTCGACTCATCGACGAGAATTTTGTATGTATTTTCTGCATTTGCAATGAATCGAAGCAGGCGAGATTCTGGCGAGACGCAGAAGAATCTATTCAAAAGTCGCAATGCGTACTAGGTGTTAAGCAGTACAAAGTTTGGAAAAAGTACGGCCGTGAAAATGTAAAAATATCGTCGGAAAGAAATCCGAAAAATACGGTATGGTTACGGTGAAAGGATTGCTTGTATGGGCACGGTCAAGCGTCGGGCGGATGTGAATAGACCCCATCAAAATGCCTAGAAGAATATTTGCGACCTCATCAGTGAATCACGGTTCGGTCACGGCGCTGTTTCGTTACGGTCGTGTGTGAATCAACTTCATGTGTGAATATAAATCATTGCCGGTGGTATCACAGGCCGATTACGTCACTTTGGCGCTACGGTCGTGTGTGAATCGACCTTTATCTGTCAAAGGATGAGTAATTTGAATAATATAACTATGTACCAGTCCACTCAACGCCACTCCGCCCTCGTATCTGCACCGATCCAGATCACTGGTGTTACTATCTTTGTAATCAGACCAAGTCGGGTGCGGACGAGTAGCGACCGTATTTGCACCGGGACAAATGGAAAATTTAACGCAGAAAGAAGGGAATTGAAAATTGTTTTATAAAAGAAGTTGTAATATTGAAATTTCCATGCTCAATTAGAAGAATTATTCTTGCTCCATCCTTGAACAATGTTTGATTCGTATCTTCTTTTTTTTACAAAACTGACCGACTTTTTTCTTTCAATGTTTCAATTTTCCGGGCCTCTTTAAAATCGCCGGGGGCGTTTCGCCTCTTCCGCACCCCCCTCTCGACGGCCCTGACCGTATGTGTAGGATGCGCCGTAGACACTGATTCACAAAAGATTGCAATCTAGTTGTTACGTTATTGGTCATTTTCCAAGTTGAACAGCCATATAGAAGCACCGATTTTACGTTGGTCTCGAAGATCCGGAGTTTGGTGCGTCTGGAAATGTTATTTTGCCAGAAAGGAGTCAAACTGAAAAAAGCTGCTCGAGCCTTGTTGATGCGAGACTGTACATCAGCATCCGCTCCACCATCTCCTGTAACTACGCTTCCGAGGTAGCAGAAATTATCAACTTTCTCGTCTGCCTGCCCCGAAACACAAATTCCGCTTTATCTTCCTGGATAAAAGTACTCAAGTACTTAGTCTTGGCAGCGTTGATTTTCAGCCCCGCATTACAACTTTCGCAAGGCAGAGCATCAGACATTTTAGTCCAGCCACTGCGTGATCTGGGGATACAAATTCTGGTGGAGAATTTTTTTCTTTCATTTTTTATGTTTTTTGGGGTGCTGAACACGAATCCAGAGCTTCCCACCAAAAAATTTTTGCAGAACATGGTCAAAATCTCAAAAAACCTCAAAATTTCGGTACTTTTTTTGGTTTTTCGATTATAACTTGAAAACTGTGGATCCTAGCTAGAAAACGTGTAAGGAAAATTTAAAGAAAATATAATTCTGCGTCGAATGAGTTACCTAAACGTCAAATTCGGTCTATTGGTGTAGCCGCAATCGACAGTCGAAAAACGTCGATTTTTCACAACTTTGCGAAAAACCCTGTTAATGTCGTCATTTGAACGTCTGTACCTTGAAAACGGGTACTAATACGTAAAAATGCCACAAGTGAGAGTTGGAGAGCAGGAAATTCTCCGTTCAGAAAGTACCTAATCTTTTTAATTTGATAAAAAGAAAATTCAGAAATTCGAAATAACTAAAATCACGTTTTTGAACGAGTGTTCCCTTATAACATATTTTCGTTCTTTTTTTAGTAGTTGCTGGTAATTCTTCAACAATTTGAATATTGAAAGTTGTATTTACATGTATATATTACAAGAAGTTGGTTAAAAATACTCTACAGGTTCACAGCCTTAGTATTTTGGAAGGACCGGTTTGTTGGAATGGTGGTCTGGATTCCGGTGGATGGGATTCGCCGACTGACTCTTCCAACATCTCTTCGAGGTCCTCGTCGTTGTCCATGGCTGCAGAAAGGTCCACATCCGCACACTTGCCCTCACAGTTGGCACAAGGCGGGGGCAATGTAGACCTGCCTTTTTGCAGCCACAGTGTCCTACACATGTCTTCTTGCGTTTTCAAGAAATGATGCACAGTAGGGCATCTGGTGCAGCATTCCACGTGATTGTTACAGGCAAGAGTCCACTTTTGGTGATTTTCCACCCCCATTCTTCGGGCCTTTTGTCAAAACAAAGCCACTTCTGCACTTGGTGGTATACCCTCATTGAATGCTACTGAGCTGCATTATCAGTTGATGGAAGTGAGGCGATGTTGAATCGCGCCTTGAAGGAGGACGTCACTCACATAGCCTTTGTTTCTCAGCAGATTTAATGAGGTGGCGTCTTTTGGGTCGTACAGCGCCTTCAAGAAGGCCTCTCCTGCCGTAGCTATACTTGAACGAGCTACCTGGGGATCTTTGAAAACTTTATGACGACTATCAAATGTGAATTTCTCTGGAAAACGTAAGAAATTTCTTCTTCCCCTGGTTGAACAGCGCACTGGTGGAGTCGCATGTAAAAATAGTATGTTTTGGGGCCAAGGAGAGAGCTGTCGTGATTATGAGGGTATCTGCGTCCTCCCTGGCTTACTCGCAACAACAACCGTCAACAACGGAAACACAAACCTAATCCATTTTTTTTGGTTCAGCACCGCATCGTAAGTGGAGCTAAGAGCTAGTCCAATCAACTAATGCGATATGTTTAGATCGTGGTTAGTTTGCTGGGATTAGTTAATACTAAAACATACTTCCACGGTATCAAAGTGGCCAATGCAAGAGGCTTCACTCGATAAGCTCTTTTGAATTTAACTGCCAGAAAATCGTTTCCAACTATGCGGTTTATTCGTTGCACGCCCACCTCTTTAGCCCAGTGGCAGTCTATCCTTTCATCTCCGAAAATGCCAGTACTTATTAGTGTGAGGTCTGCTGTTTCTGGGGAAGGGGGATGTTCATGAAACCAATCCATAAGCTTTCCTTGATTGTCTCGCTTGAGTCTCAGAAATAAAAGTTGTTCACGTGCCAGATTCTAGAACCGAACTTTCGGTCACCTGAACTTCAGCAGGTAGGGAACAGATGGCTGGGTTCTGTGTTAGAAGGATGGAGATGGAAAGTAGGGGGCCCGAACAAAACAATAAATGGGTGGAAACCTGGGTAAACTGTAGAAGCTTTTTACCTGATCACAAATTTCACTTACATAACTTTTTCCGGAAATTGTTACTCGTGGAACCGCTACCGAGAACGTTCCACGGAACTTCTGGATGGAACTGTGACTGCGGTAACTGGAAACGCAATGTTTCTGGTGGTTAGAACGGTGAACTATTAAAAAAATGCCCGAAAATGTGTTGTATGAGAACACTCGCTTAAAAAGTGATTTTAGCTATTTAGAGTTTCTGAATTTTCTTTTGACCGAATTAAAAAGATTGGGTACTGTCTGAACGGAAAATCTCCTGCTCTCCAACTCTCACTTGTGGCATTTTTACGTATTGGTAGCCGTTTTTCAGTTTACAGACGTTCAGATGTGACCATAACAGGGTTTTTCGCAAAGTTGACAAAAATCAACGTTTTTCGACTGTGGATTGCGACTACACCAATAGACCGAATTTTATGTTTAGTAGCTCATTCGACGCAGAATTATATTTTCTTTAAATTTTCCTTACACGTTTTCTAGCTAGGATCCACGGTTTTCAAGTTATAATCAAAAAATCAAAACAAGTACCGAAATTTTGAGGTTTTTTGAGATTTTGACCATTTTCCGCAAAAAAATTTTGGTGGGAAGCTCCGGATTCGTGATCAGCACCCAAAAAATATAAAAAATAAAAAAAAAAATTCTCCACCAGAATTTGTTTCCCCGAAGCCCTTCAGAGCTCCTAATGACTGGATTATTTGAGCTACTTGATCCGATTTAATTGATAGAAGACAAATATCGTCAGCATAGTCTAGATGTTGAAAGTATTTGAACAACTTCCATTTTATGTTATGCCCCTACTGAACCCGACAATGTCTTGGCAAAAGACTCCTTCTACGAAGAACTAAACGCCGTTCAGAGCAGAACACCTAAAGGTGACATTATAATGGTTATGGGTGATTTGAATGCGAAAGTTGGCGCTGATAACTATGGGCTCAGACATGTGATGGGGAGACACGGTCTTGGTGATCGTAATGACAACGGTGAAAGATTTGTAGAGTTCTGCAACTTTCACAGTTTCTTCATCGGTGGTACTATGTTTGAGCATAAGGACCACCACAAAATCAGTTGGTCCTCTGTTGATCGGCGCAGAACACAAAATCAGATCGACCATTTTGCCATTAGTAAAAGATTCAAGAGTTGCCTCCTGGACGTGCGAAACAAGAAGGGTGCCGATATTGGGATGGGAAGAGACCATTATCTTATGATCGCTAATGTTCGATTGCGTATTGCAGCCGTGCGCCGCCCCAGCGACGAAAGATCCAGGCCCCGCAAATTCAACACCGCTCGACTAAAAAATCCAGCTGTCTTACAACAATATAATGACCATCTTGCGCAAAAAGCGGCTGAGATAACTAGTCACCCAGATAGTGACATAAACGAAAACTGGGATGCCATAAAAAATGCGTACATTGATAGCGCAAATACCATCCTTGGCCCAAACCCGGATTGCCGGAATAAGCCTGGATGTCCGACGCTTCATGGCAGCGGATTGTTGAAAGAAAGGAGCTGAAAGTTCGTTTGGCTCCAGCATCAGACGACAATCGAAGCAGCATCGAACTCCTTTACCGTCAGAAAGCTCGAGAAGTTCAGCGTAGTGTGCGACGCGATAAAAGAGTTTATGCCAATTCTCTTTTAGCGTCAGCAGAAGAAGCCGCTAGAAGTAACAACTTAAACGCCGTATACGGTGTCATAAAGGAGTTTACAGGTGGTCGTAACTCCTGCCAACATCCGGTGAAGGATAGTGATGGAAAGCTACTTATCTTGGAAGAAGATCAAATGAGGCGGTGGAAAGAACACTTCGCCGCGGTCTTGAACCGTGTAACCTCTGGTGAAGTTCCCCCTCATATAGATAATTTAGCTAACCATCAAAATGTGCGTATACGGTCCACTGCCCCGACTAAAGAGGAAATAGTCACTGCAATTATTGCACTAAAACGAGGAAAGGCCGCCGGACTTGACGGCATCCCTGCCGAACTTTATCAAGCAGCGCCAAGCGTAACTGCCGATTTGCTGCACCCACTTGTTGATAAAGCGTGGAATACAGAGACCTTTCCCACTGAGTGGAAGGAAGGTTTGATCATCAAACTTCCAAAGAAGGGTAGCCTCACAGACTGTAATAATTGGAGAGGCTTGTGTGCTTCCTGCCGTTGCCAAGATAATAGCTAAAATCGTCCTGGAAAGACTAAAGGCCCACTTAGAAAGCACAATTGATGAAGAGCAGGCTGGCTTTCGATCCGGATTCTCCTGTGTCGATCACATTAACACCTTGCGAATCATCATCGAGCAATGCGCTGAATACGATTCTCCGCTTCACTTGCTTTTCATCGATTTCGAAAAGGCTTTCGATAGTGTGAACCGGGATTCTATATGGGCGGCCTTGCGCAGGAGAGGCATCCCTGAGAAGCTTGTGGCTATTATTAAGGCAACCTATGACGGCGCGAAATGTCGCGTTCTGCATAAAGGTAAGGTGTCGGGGGACTTTGAGATTCGCAGTGGAGTTCGGCAGGGGTGCATCCTCTCACCGATCCTATTCCTCATTGTGATCGGCGATGTGTTGCATGCAGCCCTATCCGGACTCGACAGAGGAATTCAATGGACTTTGACATCTTATCTACAACATCTTGACTACGCTGACGACATATGCCTACTCTCCCACAAAATCATTGATCTGTCCGCAATGGCGTTAGATCTCGAGAGGGAGGCAAGCAAGGTTGGGCTAAAGATTAATACCAACAAGACCAAGGTTCTTAGCCCGCCGTTGCGAAAAAGAAATCCGACACCTATTGCCATCAATATTAATGGGCAGCCTGTGGAGAAGGTGGACAACTTCGTCTACCTGGGTAGCATTGTTGCCGAAAATGGTGGTACGGAGCAGGACATCGCTCGTCGTATCAACCAGGCTAAACGCGCATACGGCATGCTGTCCAAAATCTGGCAGGGCAGTTATCTCAGCATCAAGACCAAGCTGGGCCTGTTTCGCTCCCTGGTACTATCAGTGCTTTTGTATGGGAGCAGTACATGGAAAGTTTCCGTAGGAGTTACCAGAAAGCTGCAAGTTTTCGTCAACTCATGTCTTCGTCGAATTTTAAGAATTTTCTGGCCCGAAACAATATCAAATGAAGAGCTAAGTCGGCGTACGGGTCAGATGCCAATCGACGAATTGATACGCAGGCGAAAATGGCAGTGGATAGGTCACACATTGCGGAAGAGTGATAACTGCATTGCTATGCATGCCATGAAATGGAACCCCATTTCCAACCAAGGCCGACCAAGAGGGGGTCCTCGAATCACATGGCGTCGATCTGTGGCAAAGGAGTGTCAGGTACTGGGTAAGTCTTTTGGGGAGTTGCGCCCCATTGCCCAGAACAGAGTACGATGGCGCGCAGGAGTAGTTGACGCGCTATGCCCCGCTAGGGGTTAAGGCAAAGTAGTATCCTTAATGGTAATTAAAAGCAATATAGGTATGTATAAGTATATATAAATATAAAAAGAAACAATCGACAAAAAGCACATTTCCATAGACATTCAAGTTAAACACACATTACTCTAATTCTTATGTATGTACATAATTCTATTTATCTCGTCACAATGCCCCCGAGTCGGCAGCGGAGCGGTGTCGTCACATCCTTGAACGAAATTACCAAAATATTTTTGACGTCAATACAAAATAGCTCATAGAGAGAAAAAAAACTGCTCCGTTGAAAGCTATATCGTATATGGACCAAAAAAAAAAAACAAATATTAAGCCATAACGCATTAAAATGATAAAAGTAAGCGAACGCATTTTTTACTTCTTTTAAACAGGTAACTTTAAGTATTTTTCAAGTGTTATTTATTCACAGAAATAAATTAAATACTGAAGTACTGAATGATATTCACAATTCTGTGTAAGTAAATTTATATTTTTGAAAGGAAACAGGCGAAGCAAAAAGAGAAGTAGTAGAAATGTAAAAAGCATGTGTGATTAAAATGCTTTATCCCAAAAAAGTACTAGTACGTTCCGTCTTTGGCAAACCAATTGAGTTTTTCAGAACGTTATCAAATAAGGTGACATGGTTTTTGGTATGGACTTGTTTGTCTTCATTTTTATTTTTATTGAGCTAATGAGATTCGTGCATGTTTTATATGATACCAATGTTTTGCTGTCTTTGGAGGATTCAAATCTTTTTTTTTTGCTACTACTCGTATCTAGTGCTATCATGCAAACTGTGCTACTCTACCCAGCATTGGCATTGTATCATTTTGTTGTTTGCCGTTTACAGTTGTAACTCGTTAACCGACAAAAATTATGGACCCTCAGGTCCGATACATGATAACAATCGCCCAAAGCCGGTTTTCGCTGGTTTAATTCTCCGGTTAAATTCTCTATGGTTTCTATCTTTACCCTTCTCAGCTATATCACAATGGTTTTCTCAATGTCCTGTTTATCGTTTATCCGATTGAAAACGCTAAAAGGAACCTTATCTACCTTTTAAATTTAATTGGAAAGAGAAGCTTCAAAGTTCTTCACCAAGGCTCCGCTTAATCGCTTATTCAAAACAAATTCTCAATACCTTGTAATCGCTATAAAAGTTTATCCGGAACCAAATCCCAACACCTCGCAATCGGCACAGAACAACCCAATATAGGTATTGGGTTGTTCGGAAAGTCATTTCGCTACCTTTAAAGGGACGGCGGCGCTATTGAAAAAAAAAATTATGGTGGCGTTAGCGTTGCCATTTGACAGCTGACATTTCAAGCTATAACCAATCACAAATTGTTGGTCCTCTCTTGACAAATCTTTATTTGGCATCGACTTGAAAATGGAAAATAAAAGTGAACATTTTCGTCATATTTTGCTTTTTACTACCGAAAAGGCAAAAACGCAGTGCAAGCGCGGAAAAAGTTGTGTGATGTTTATGGTGAAGACTCATTAACAGAACGCCAGTGCCAGAATTGGTTCGCTCGTTTTCGTTCCGGAAATTTTGATGTCAGTGATGCACCACACTCTGGTCGTCCAAAAGCTGTCGATGACGACAAAATAAAGGCAATGATCGAAGCTAATTGGCGCAGTACGACACGGGAGATAGCAGAGAAACTCAACTTATTCAAATCAACCGTTCACGAACATTTACAAAAGCTGGGATACGTTAGCAAGCTCGATATATGGGTTCCACACGAATTGAAGGAAATTCACCTCACCAAACGAATTAACGTTTGCGATTTGCTGCTAAAATGTAACAAATCGACCCATTGACCCGTTGAAGCGATTCGTAATGGGCGATGAAAAATGGGTTGTTTACGACAACGTCGTGCGAAAACAATCTTGGGGCAAGCGAGATGAACGTCCACAATCGACATCAAAAGCAGATATCCATCAAAAGAAGGTTATGCTGTCTGTTTGGTGCAATTTCCAAGGTGTTTTTTATTTTTATTTTGAGCTGCTCCCAAGGAACCAAACTATCAATTCAGATGTGTACTGTCGCCAGCTAGTGAAATTGGACAAAGAAATCAGGGAGAAATGACCACAACTGGCAAATCGTAAGGGTGTCATCTTCAATCAAGACAACGCCAGACCCCATACATCTTTGGTCACTCGTAAAAAATTATTAGCCTTAGGCTGGGAAGTGATGCCTCATTCACCGTATAGCCGTGACCTTGCACCATCAGATTACCACTTATTCCGTTCACTGCAGAACCATTTAAATGTAAAAACATTCGTTTCGGATGAGGCTGTCAAAAATGAGTTGATTCAGTTTCTTGCTTCTAAAGACCACACTTTCTTCGAGCGCGGCATTATGCAGCTGACTGAAAGATGGCAAAAGGTCTTCGAACAAAATGGCCAATATATATTGATTAATGTTTGTTGCTTGTATTAATAAAAGAAGTTTGAAAATCATGAAAAAAAAAAACGAAATTACTTTCCGGACAACCCAATAGAAGGAGATGAAACCCCCATATACTGTACACTAAATTCTAAATTCGCATGCGCAAGTAAACATTTGAGCTCTACTAGTTACTATTGTACTTTACCATAACCCCTAGTGGGGCATAGCGCCAACTACTCCTGCGCGCCATTGTACTCTGTTCTGGGCAATGGGGCGCAACTCCCCAAAAGTGTTACCCAGCGCGCTTCACTCTTTTGCCACAGATCGTCGCCATGTGATTCTAGGACCCCCTCTTGGTTGGCCTTGATGGGAAATGGGGTTCCATTTAATGGCATGCAAAGCAATGCATTTATCACTCTTACGCAATGGGTGACCTATCCACTGCCATTTTCGCCTGCGTATCAGTTCGTCGATTGGCATCTGCCCCGTACGACGACTTAGCTCTGCATTCGATATTGTTTCGGGCCAGAAAATTCTTAGAATTCGACGAAGACATGAGTTGACGAAAACTTACAGCTTTCTGGTAACTCCTACGGAAACTTTCCATGTACTGCTCCCATACAAAAGCACTGATAGTACCAGGGAGCGAAACAGGCCCAGCTTGGTCTTGATGCTGAGATAACTGCTCTGCCAGATTTTGGACAGCATGCCGTATGCGCGTTTAGCCTGGTTGATACGACGAGCGATGTCCTGCTCCGTACCACCATTTTCGGCAACAATGCTACCCAGGTAGACGAAGTTGTCCACCTTCTCCACAGGCTGCCCATTAATATTAATGGCAATAGGTGTCGGATTTCTTTTTCGCAACGGCGGGCTAAGAACCTTGGTCTTGTTGGTATTAATCTTTAGCCCAACCTTGCTTGCCTCCCTCTCGAGATCTAACGCCATTGCGGACAGATCCATGATTTTGTGGGAGAGTAGGCATATGTCGTCTGCGTAGTCAAGATGTTGTAGATAAGATGTCAAAGTCCATTGAATTCCTCTGTCGAGTCCGGATAGGGCTGCATGCAACACATCGCCGATCACAATGAGGAATAGGATCGGTGAGAGGATGCACCCCTGCCGAACTCCACTGCGAATCTCAAAGTCCCCCGACACCTTACCTTTATGCAGAACGCGACATTTCGCGCCGTCATAGGTTGCCTTAATAATAGCCACAAGCTTCTCAGGGATGCCTCTCCTGCGCAAGGCCGCCCATATAGAATCCCGGTTCACACTATCGAAAGCCTTTTCGAAATCGATGAAAAGCAAGTGAAGCGGAGAATCGTATTCAGCGCATTGCTCGATGATGATTCGCAAGATGTTAATGTGATCGACACAGGAGAATCCGGATCGAAAGCCAGCCTGCTCTTCATCAATTGTGCTTTCTAAGTGGGCCTTTAGTCTTTCCAGGACGATTTTAGCTATTATCTTGGCAACGGCAGGAAGCACACAAATGCCTCTCCAATTATTACAGTCTGTGAGGCTACCCTTCTTTGGAAGTTTGATGATCAAACCTTCCTTCCACTCAGTGGGAAAGGTCTCTGTATTCCACGCTTTATCAACAAGTGGGTGCAGCAAATCGGCAGTTACGCTTGGTGCTGCTTGATAAAGTTCGGCAGGGATGCCGTCAAGTCCGGCGGCCTTTCCTCGTTTTAGTGCAATAATTGCAGTGACTATTTCCTCTTTAGTCGGGGCAGTGGACCGTATACGCACATTTTGATGGTTAGCTAAATTATCTATATGAGGGGGAACTTCACCAGAGGTTACACGGTTCAAGACCGCGGCGAAGTGTTCTTTCCACCGCCTCATTTGATCTTCTTCCAAAATAAGTAGCTTTCCATCACTATCCTTCACCGGATGTTGGCAGGAGTTACGACCACCTGTAAACTCCTTTATGACACCGTATACGGCGTTTAAGTTGTTACTTCTAGCGGCTTCTTCTGCTGACGCTAAAAGAGAATTGGCATAAACTCTTTTATCGCGTCGCACACTACGCTGAACTTCTCGAGCTTTCTGACGGTAAAGGAGTTCGATGCTGCTTCGATTGTCGTCTGATGCTGCAGCCAAATGAACTTTCAGCTCCTTTCTTTCAACAATCCGCTGCCATGAAGCGTCGGACATCCAGGGCTTATTCCGGCAATCCGGGTTTGGGCCAAGGATGGTATTTGCGCTATCAATGTACGCATTTTTTATGGCATCCCAGTTTTCGTTTATGTCACTTTCTGGGTGACTAGTTATCTCAGCCGCTTTTTGCGCAAGATGGTCATTATATTGTTGTAAGACAGCTGGATTTTTTAGTCGAGCGGTGTTGAATTTGCGGGGCCTGGATCTTTCAATATGCAATCGAACATTAGCGATCATAAGATAATGGTCTCTTCCCATCCCAATATCGGCACCCTTCTTGTTTCGCACGTCCAGGAGGCAACTCTTGAATCTTTTACTAATGGCAAAATGGTCGATCTGATTTTGTGTTCTGCGCCGATCAACAGAGGACCAACTGATTTTGTGGTGGTCCTTATGCTCAAACATAGTACCACCGATGAAGAGACTGTGAAAGTTGCAGAACTCTACAAATCTTTCACCGTTGTCATTACGATCACCAAGACCGTGTCTCCCCATCACATGTCTGAGCCCATAGTTATCAGCGCCAACTTTCGCATTCAAATCACTCATAACCATTATAATGTCACCTTTAGGTGTTCTGCTCTGAACGGCGTTTAGTTCTTCGTAGAAGGAGTCTTTTGCCAAGACATTGTCGGGTTCGGTAGGGGCATAACATTGTATTATTGAGATGTTCCTCATTTTGGTCCGGAACCTGGCGGTCAAGACCCTGTCAGAGACCGGTTCCCAGGATAAGAGACAGTTTCGCGCGGCTCTGGTTAAAAGGAGCCCCACACCTGACTCACGACGACTACCGGTAGCTTTACCGGAGTACAACATTACAGTGCTGCCCGTTGGAGAGATGAATTCTCCGCTGTTCCACCATCTTATCTCACTAACTCCTAAGATATTTAATTTGTACCTCAGAAATTCACTCTCTAATTGAAGAAATCGTGCGTTCTGGGGACCTTCTGATCCATTGTCCAGGAGAGTACGCACATTCCAGAATCCAATCTATGTCATTGTACGATAGCTAAAAGTCGTAACCGTTGAGTCAGTCCTTATCCGAGGCATAGTTGACGTTTCGTTAGCATATAAAGATTTCGGATAGTGCAAGTTGCTGGCATACACATCCTGTCCTTTGATTGTCGGTTTTAACGACAGGCCCTCAAAGGGAAAGGCCGTGGTATTTTTTTCACACCCCACACCACAGGGGTACCTCAACCAAATCATAGAACCGCCATCACTGGCGACTTGACATTGGTTAGCAATGGTCGATGACCACTGCCGTTCCAGGGGGCGCCCACGCGGAGGACTATGGAAGAGGAGTTTTTGCCTTCTGTTGTTCAACAATAGTCGTTGCGTGAGAACGCTACTTTAGATTTTCGCTGGGCGACTTCTGTTGTTCAACAAAAGTCGCTCCATGAGAACGCTACTTTACGGGTATTTCGTCGAAAAGGTATTAGGCGATTTTGGAGAGAATGTAAGTATCATTCGTTAGAGTTGCATTTAGTCTCCATAGGAACATTTAAGTTTTAATATTTTATAATAGAACGACAAAATAGTCGGATATAAAGATCCAACAAATCTTAGAACTTAAATTTCTATCTTTTTGGATACCATTATGTGTGTGTTACCAATGACACAAGATTGATTTATCGTTCAAACACCAACTATAGTGCATCTAAACACATAAAAATCAATAAAATCGTAAAAAAATAACTCTCGCCGCAATAGACGTTTCGATTTCACACGAATGACTGCATATAATCTGCAAGTATGTATGTACTATACTTCCAAACTTATTAGCAGTCAAAACATTTTGTCTGTGAAACGCCTAGGATCTATAAATAATTCAAAAGATGTTCCAACAGTATCCGACTGACATCTTCAGTACATCGAGTAGCATTGAACTTATTATTTTATGACCGCACCGCGCACCAGATTCAAAGTTAGCATGTCTCTAGATCTTCTCCATAACCGATGTGGTTCAAAACCAATGTCCTCGCCAGAACGAGGTTTCTCTTCTTGTAAATTGAATTGTCATTGAAAATATGTCTCACCTTATCATGTTCGGGGAATACGGTGTCTTTGCCCCTCTATTCAATATTATGCCGTATGGTTTCATCTGCCAGTGCCACTAAAACAGATCTTAACTTTAGCTAACACTTTGCATCCACAGAACGGATGAATGGTAGTATCTTAAGCATCTGAATCTGACGGAAGACGAGCATAGAGCGATTAACGTTAGGCCATAATCGAGCCTTTTTCATTCGGCTGGCTTTTGAGCGTTCGCTTTTTTTTTAAATTTATTTCGTCAAAGATCCGGGTACGAGTATTTGTATCTGTTTTCTGACCAAACATAGAGAAAGCCTAGGCGTTCGTTCATTCAGTGTGCGACCATCTCAACCACGGTTGGGTACAGTAGAGAAGTTGGAAAATTGAACAGGTATTCAATTAAAGTTATGTATTCAATGTTCTTGCAATGTACAAGCATAGAGGAAAAATATAACAGAGGTGGAACTCAGTATAAATTAAGCAAAGGTTGCCCATAGTATTTCACTTGCGTATGTGTTGTGTTCACTAATCCGTACACAATGGATGTGCAAAAAGTGAAAACTAAAGCCCCCCATCTACCTTGCGATCAGTCGACGCCTATCTGGCGATATTGTGATCGTCAGTTCGATCGCAGAGTGTATCCGCCTATCGTTGTCGTTTTGTTTCTACAGTTCCATATAATTTTAGCCGCGAAATATTTTGTGGCGATCCATCCTTAGATTAATCCGACGATGAATAGCGTTGTCGTCTTACGATGAATTGCATTGTCTATGGGGGTCTTATATCCGCGTTCATTGTGCCTGGCGGGGCCTCTAAAATCGGAGTGAACTTCGCATGGCAACGGATAGCAAACCCATTTCGTATTGTATGCATTATCAATGAGATCGCATGCTGTTTGATCCTCTCTGGCAAATGTACATGAACGCTGATAAACTGTGAAAAGATGGCGACCGTGCGCTCGTCAGGTAAGGGGAACCATGCGAAATTGTGGGATGGTCACCAAGAATCTTTGTGGGTGTGGGGGGTGAATCTTCGTGGGTGTGGCTTGTAGCAAGTGAATGAATAAAAAGTGTGTGATGAAAAATCGGAAACTGAATCTTTATCGTCGCATTTTAGGATGTCCGGAAAGAAAAAACATGCTATGTGGTCTATGATTTAGTATTATACATGATTTATGGCATATGAATTATGATGTAAAATGATTTTTTCTAAAGTGGTGGAGGTGCTATTAGGGTGTTTTTAAAATTTATAAAAATTTTCAAATAAATCGTTTTTTCATCACAGACGTTTCATCATGCACTTGACACAAGCCACGCCCCCAAAGATGGAAATGCACGAATGCAATGGCCGAAAATGGTAACTCACACATATGAAATTGAGGAGCCATGTCACGCATACAATAGCAACTGAGGAAGCTTGGGCGTTTTAATCAACAGACACAGTTGATTTGATGTGTTGCTGTCCTTATCACTCTAAAGGTCGGTTTACTTTAAATTGTAGCCGTTGCTTCTAGAGTGGTGAGGCTTATTTGTGTGCGTGGGATTATTTACATCCTGCTTTAAAAATAAATCTGTTCTGAGTTCCTGCTCTTAGTATACCTGCTCTGTGGTACAAGTGCGAATTATTTCAGTGAAAATTGGAAATTCTTGTGACACTTGGTTTCATTCTGCACACCAACTTAGTATGCGTTTGTAGCTTAGCTCGGTAACGCACCGGGCATTTTTTGCTACTCGAAACATGGTCGTCTGCGGCTCAAGCCCCGCAAGGGGACCAAATACTTTTTTATTCCTCAATTCCCTCTGTTTAATTTCTCCAAGCTTAGTGGTTTCGTACGGATAGAAGCACTCATTAGGTCTTGCATCTTTGCAGCTATTCGTGTGCAAGATGACCACGAAGGTGTGAGAATTCTGTTAGTATAAGCTGTGAAGGTTATGAAAGTTATGTGCAGAGTCAATTTGTCACTTCGTCTCCCAGCCTTCTGTAGCGGTCTGCAGGCGAAGATCACTGCGATTGCCGAAGTTTTGACTTGGCTGGGTCGTAGTATCATATCTGCAAGGAATATTACTATCTACACAGATAGTCAGGTGGCGATTATGTCCATGGACGCAAACCTTACTACTTCGGAAACCGTGGTGGTATGTCGCACCGCTCTTAAGGAGCTCGGCAACTTCTTCAACATCACTTTGTGCTGGATTCCGGCTCACAGTGGTTTCAGCGGAAACTGCAAGGCAGACGAGCTGGCCATTATGGACATGGGATGTTTCCGAAATGTCAAAATGCCTATTGCAGCATGCAAGAAGCTAATTAAGGCAAACGCAATAAGCTGTGCTAATATCGGATGGCTAAATGGTAATACGTAGGTTGCCTTTTATATTTCGGGATTGGACAACCCTAGTGTTGCAATCTGGCAACTGACAGCTCTATCGTAAAGTTTGACATTTTTGAGGTTATACGTACTCAGAACGTTTTGACATACGAGCGCTTTTTGTGTTTTTTACAGTAACTTAAAAGATTAATCTCGGCCAAATAATGGAATTCAATCGTGAACATTTTCGTGCGATTATTTTTTACAACTTTCGACGTGGATTAACTCAGCAACAGTGCATGGATGAACTGAATTCAATTTTTGGCGATGAAGCTCCATCGAGGAACAGTGTTTATCGATGGTATGGTGAATTCAATCGAGGTCGTAGTTCACTCCAAGACGAATTTCGTGAAGGTCGTCCAAAAGGTGAAGTTCGTCCGGAAACCATTGATGCTGTGCGCGAACTGATATTGCAAGATCGTCATGTGACCTATCGTGAGATTGAGACAACCTTAGGCATTAGTGGGACCAGCATACATTCAATATTGCATGAACATTTGACTGCCAAAAAAATTTGTTCGCGTTGGATCTCACACAATTTGTCAATCGCTCAAAAAAAGGCTCGTGTCGATTGGTCGAAAGAAATGCTCAAAAAATACGATCGCGGTGCTTCGAAACACGTCTATGACATCGTGATAGGTGATGAATCGTGGATTTACGCGTATGAGCCCAAAAGTAAACAGCAGTCGACTGTATGGGCGTTTCAAGATGAGCCAAACCCAACAAAAGTTGTTCGCGCACGAAGCACTTCCAAGCAAATGGTCGCCTGCTTTTTCGGAAAAACTGGAAATGTCGCAACCGTACCACTAGAACAACGCAGAACAGTCAATTCTGAGTGGTACACAACCATTTGTTTGCCAGTTGTCTTCCAAGAAATCAGGAAAACCAACCGCCGAAGACGGATCACTCTTCACCACGACAATGCGAGCTCTCACACATCAGCTCAAACAACTGCATTTTTGAGCACTCAAAACATAGATTTGATGGGTCATCCGCCGTATAGTCCTGACTTGGCACCGAATGACTTCTTTTTATTCCAGTACGTAAAAAACAAACTGAGAGGTCAACGTTTTTCAACACCTGAAGAAGCGGTTGCTGCGTTCAGAATGCATGTTTTGGAGACACCTCAATCAGAGTGGCAAAAGTACTTTGACAATTGGTTCAAACGCATGCAAAAGTGTATAGATCTTCATGGGGAATATTTTGAAAAACGATAAAGCGATTTTCAATGATTAACATTTGTTTTTGTTCTCTAATCCCGAAATATAAAAGGCAACCCTCATACCTGCAATGTTACGAGGCAGATTTGGCCGCGTTTCAATCCTGGCCGCTCCTCAGGGCTACTGATGATGAGAAAAGGCATCTCAGAAAGGTTGTGGGGATCATCACGGGGCATTGCCTGATAGATGAGCATGCTAGGCGTCTCCGGCTTTCATACAATGATTTTTGCAGAAGTTGTGGGGACAAAGAAAAGGAAGAGACAATACATCACTTCCCGTGCACCTGCCCTGCTCTGGCCGATAGAAGAGAGGATATTTTAGGCTCCCTCTACTTTATTCACCTCGATGACCTAAAGGACGTAAATGCTGGTCACTTACATCGTTTCATTGATAGATCCGGGTGGTTTGACGACTAGGCTCACATGGCGTTTTGTGCCTATGAGGTGTCACAACGGAGCCAGTGGTGGTCTATATGTGCCGTGTTTATGCGCAGCTGCCTCTTTAATCTAACCTAACCTAAAGCAAATTTGCGAACGAATAACCCCACGTTGGGCGCCATTTGCTGGTATATTGCGAAATGCCGTCACGCCACTCCCAGAAGGCTGAGGGATGATGACTTAAAGTAGATTACTATACATATTCCTACTCAATGCGAGATGTGTCGCGTTAAATTACGTCGAACCTCGATATAACGTTGCGCATGGGCGCGTCAACATCTTTAGCATTTCTATGCCTTGTTAACGTTTCAGTAGCATATGTATCTACTTTTCAGAAGTGCGGTTGCTAGCATGCACCTCCTATCCGTGCCGTCTTTATACTGACAGGTTCGGAGCACTGTGGGAATTCTATAAGTACACACAGGCAGTTTTTGTTCGCGCCGAGATTTGAACCTCCGATCTCTAGAAGTAGTATCGTAGAGCGGTGACCGAACGAACACGTGACGGTATGTCTTGTGCAGAGGTGTGTGATCAGCAACACGCTCAACCCATTTATTAACCCCGTAAATGGGTACTAATTTAACAGCTGAGTGGGCTCATAGTCCGACACGTAAATCCCCTTTTTTTATCAAAAACTACCGCATTCAGTGCGTAGAAGGCGAACGTGCTAACCGTTGCGCCATCCGGACTACAAACTACGTTTCCGTTTCATCATACTGACCAAAAATATATATATGTAGTTTATATGGTCGGAGATGCTTCCTTCTGTGCGTTGCAAACTTCATCACAAAGTTAATATACCCTATCACATCCTTGAAGGGTATAAAAAGCGAAAAGCCTTTTCTTAAGGTTTCACTGAGGCTTACTTAAAGGTTTTGCGTATCCTACGTCTGTGAAAATTTATAGTAGAAAGTAATCTGTAAGTAAAGCCCGGAGACATTCAGCGCCCAGTGTGGGGCCATTTTGATCTAAATAATAATAATAAATAAAGGCAGGCTAAGATACCCAATTAGTAGGCACTGCGGTCATAAGATCTATTGTGTCATAGCCTTAACTAATCCAAAAGACCCTCAACCAACCTGATAAAGGTCAGTCCTTTGTAGCAGTACTCGTAATGACACCGGATCTCACGATGGAATCTCCAAGAAACATGAACCTGGCGCGAGCAACCGCGGGGCATACACAGAGGAGGTGTTTGGACTCAGTGCCCTCCAGGTAAAGTCGGCATTCCGTCTTAGTGGACAGACCCATTTTGTTTAAGTGATATCTCACCCAGTGGTGTCCCGTGAGGAAACCAACGATCAATCTCAGGTCAGCTCTGCCCAAGCGGCTAGCTTCTGTGAGACCGTCGTAATCCTGGGAGATTATTCCAGTGCCGCAGCCTTTCGCCCGCAGACCAATCCCTCGCCAGCGCTCAGGCTGTGGCCCACCTTAGATCGCAGTAGGGATAAAGTCTGAAAAATTTGTCCGATGAGCCCTGCCTAGCAAGTTCATCCGCAGCTTCGTTGGCATGAATGCCCCGATGCCCAGGTACCCAAGATAGAGTGACCCCATTGAAGGGTATCAAAACACTCTTTCACTAGTTTCGATGATAACTTATATAAAAAAAGAACCTTAATAGCTACCTGACTGTCAGAGCAGATAATGATGTTAGCGCCAGTGAGCTTCTTGTACACAATTTCTCTGGCGCAATTCTCAATGGTACGGATCTCGGCTTGGAAAACGCTGGCCCATAGCAATTGAGATCCTGGTGTTTGGTCCAAAGACCCCAGCACCAACTCCTTGTCCCGTTTGAAATGGAACCCCATTTCCAACCAAGGCCGACCAAGAGGGGGTCCTCGAATCACATGGCGTCGATCTGTGGCAAAGGAGTGTCAGGTACTGGGTAAGTCTTTTGGGGAGTTGCGCCCCATTGCCCAGAACAGAGTACGATGGCACGCAGGAGTAGTTGACGCGCTATGCCCCGCTAGGGGTTAAGGCAAAGTAGTAGTAGCACAGATATTGCAAATATCCCATTCCGATTGACTAGGGATGGAGGCCGAGAATTTCCTACTGAAGCAGAGCTCCGTAGTCGTGTAATCTAATCTCGAGCAGATCGACAAGTCAGGAATCTGCTCCAGAATACTCATGAGGCCCTGTTTGAACGCAGTATCATATTTTAGATGCACTTGAAGAGCACCTAGAGCCGCAGATTCCTGAATGCATGCAAGACGTTGCAATTAGCTACACAACTGTATGGTGCAACGCTGCTGCGTTTTGGGCCACCATACGAACGCAGCATATGTCAAAGCTGGTCGCACCAGCATAGAATATAACACCTTAGTCAATTTAGAGGTGAGACCCCAGGTTTTTCCGAAGAGAAGCAAGCCCACATAATCCCAGTGGCCTTACTATTGACAGTCTCGGTGTGTTTGCTCCAGTTGAGCCTAGAGTCCAACGTGATGCCTAGACACTTCACTTCGGTGGAGAACACGAGTGCCGTGTTGCCTAAGCGGGCTTAAACTAAGATTTTTCATTCTCAGAAAACCGCGTTGGTTCCATTCACCACCAAGGCGGTTTTCTGAGGGTTAACACTCAGGCCAACTTCAGTGCACCAGCGAAGGACTAGGTCGAGTGCCGCACCCATCACCTCCGTCACGGTTGTATCAAACTTTTCTCTTATGATTATTGTTATATTATCGGCGTATCTGATAGCATAATCACAATCCCAGAGCCTAGCAAAAGCGGAATCCATTTTAGACCTTACTTTAATGTTGCCTTAGGGGTACCGTAAGGCTTTTTTTTTATCCTATGTCAGTGAGAATTTACAGTAAAACATAATTGAAAAAGTGTCGAAATAGCCAGAAAATATTCGGCGCCAACAGGAAGTCAGTAACTACTACAGCGACTACTGAAGAAGTTGTCAGGATGTGGATGAAAAGGACAGTGATCTTCACCTTCTCTGTCACTGTCCAACTTTGGCTAATAGGAGAAGGAAATTTTGAAACTCGATGTCTCGAATTTATTTTTAAAACCACTTGGTATCTCGAAATCTTGATACCTCGAAATTTCGATAACCCCAAGTAAACCCCAATACCCGCTTGCATTTTTTTCTGACTAAAGAAATTAATTTCACTCGTAATGCGCCAGAATAATGACAACTAATGAAAAAAGCGATGAAATGGTATGTACTTGGAATCCCTCTCCAAGTGTTGAATTCAGTGGGGGCGCCATCTATCAAATAAATATATAACCAGCAAGTACAATTTTCATTACTTTTCACTGTATTTGACTCCGGGGCATAAACTTTGAAGCCGGATCAACATAATGGATGGTGCCGAAGCAACTTTTGATTTTTAGTGAAATTCTCAATGCATCCTGGTCGCAAGGTTTGTTTGCTTCTCAGCGTCAGTTCATTCAGTGTTCAGCAATCTCATCATCTCCAACTTTTTTTTCCACAAAGAAGTAATAAGTAGTAACGACCATATAGTCACTATATCGAGATATTGCTGCCTTTATTAAACCTACTTTCGTCATCATCTTCTCATCGTATAGATATAGAAGAAGCTACCAACGTCGACGGTCTCTTCATGTTAAGCCGCAACCGCCACGACAATATTCCCATACAAATGCAAATTTCTCTTGCTATCCGCCATCTGCGTCACAATTAAAAAAGAAAAAATATTAAGACGATCGCATTGGTTCGCTATCTGGTCTTTCTTTTACACTGCTCTGATGCGATCCTCACTTTGGAAATCAGTTCGTTTTCTTGCACGACTATAGCACAGATACAGATGGTGAAAACTATACGAAAGGTGCCCCCACAACAAACCAAGAAGTTCCGGCTTGAAAAATTCCGCCATGGTACTATGCAGATTTAATCAAGCTCAAGTCTTGGCTAGCTAGCATGCTTAGCGGTGATGCTAACGATCTCAGCTTACTACTCCATGATGCACTTAATTTATAATCGTGAGTCACATTTTTTCATGGTTTTTCGTCGGTTATGGTACCGGCGGATTTAGCTAATAATTTTGGCGCAAAAAAAAAATTGAATAAATCGCCAGCAACAGGTTAATTATATTTAAACAGTTGTTTGGAGTTTCCATATTATCAAATCAATTAATGGGGGCCATACAGGCATTAACGTCACTTTTTGATTAGAATTAGCATAAGCGTTCTAGGATTGAGACTAGCGTGGGCATACGAATACGAAAGCGGAAATTTAAATTCGGTGACAGCTGAAAAAGCAAAATAGACAGAAATGCTATTAAGAGCCTTATGATATAATAAATTTAACACTATCAATTAATAGCCCAAGAATGGTAGTTCATATAAATGGCTGAGGTGGAAAGTTTTGCAGTATTTTGTTTTGTGTACCTTGATATATTTTGGGGTGCTGAGCACGAATGCGGGGTTCCAAAAAAAATTCGGCTTGCAAACTTTTTTATTGACAAAAATAACGCTTTTTTGTGAACTTTTGAGCGGTTATTTAAATATACATAACTGTTTTTCTTGTTAAAAAAAAGCAGTTTTTTTTATTCTAACGGTATTTGGCGTGCGAAATACGAATCTAAGGTTGCCTCCCCAGGGGCATGGGCGCGTCAACATCTCTTGCTTTTCTATGCTTTGTTTACGTGATAGATAGATAGAATATATATTTTCGAACGTGCAGTTGCTAGCATGCACCTTCTATCCTATATACTGACAGGCTCGGGACGCAATGGGAGTTTTATTAGTACCCACAAGCAGTTTTTTTGTATGCGTCGAGGATCGAACCTCCAACAAAGGGTCAGATTTTTTAAATGTTATGGTAGGTGTAAAAACGTCTTTTTCTGTCAGTCTCAACATAATTTGTAACTTTGTAAATTTAAATGCAAGGTTTCGGCAATTTAAGGGTTCTGGCCCATAAAAGTTCGAGGATGAGCCCAGCTTATCCAGTTAATTCACAGTCTTATTTCAATCAATATCACAGTAACCCAGTGCAGCGGCGTTAGTAGTACGCATTACGCCCCAAGCAAATGTCGAAATCGATATGTGATTCAATTAAATAAATGACTTTAGATCTGTATCATTTTCGTCAATTCGAGGCGATGAAGTATTAGGCGTGTTTTTTTTTGCGTAACCGTGTAGGGTCCCTGCCCTGGTTGCGCAAAAAAAACACTCTAGGGCAGCATCCAGGTTAAATTCCGAATCGTGAAGTTGTCTACACTGACGTCAAGTGGTGCGCCTCATATGTGGTGGAAATAAATTACAAATTCGAATGAAATATTAGTTTGATTGTCAGATCGTTTATTTATTGCGACAGCGGACATTTATAAACTTGGCGTACCGCTCTAACTTAACAAACATCATTCAAACGAGCTATTTATCAGTGACAGCTACAAGTGCAACTTTATCCAAATGGGTTGCGGGTTCGATCCACAGCAAATTCTTATCTTTTTTTCCTTTTTTTTTTGTTTCATTGATATTTTTAGTAATCCTATTGAAAATGTATTATTTAATAATAGGCATGGGCCCATCAGAGCAAGACGTAATATTAGTTTACCAATGAATTTGGCTGAGTGACAGAAACACAAGCATGCCAACATCGACATATTACGTTCTACACGACACCGGACCCATCTGTGCGTCATGCATGTGGAATTTATTGAGGGGTTATAGCGAGTAGGGCAGCCACCCTACTAAGCTATCCATGTTAATGTTGTTGGTGTAACGCGTGTATTATTTTACCCTACACGCGATAAATTCCCAAAAAAACACGCCTATTGTATAACGCCGTCCTTTCAGGAAATTCCGACAAATTGTGAATAAAATGCTGCAAACTGCCGCTTCACTAAATGCCTAATTTAAGCATGCTCGTCATTTAGGAACATCATGGATTCGGCCTTAATAGGAGAGTTCTCTCTATTGCATTTAAAGAGAATCCTTAATTGCGGCATTTCCGCTTTAGGTGGTAAGAATCTAGAACCCACACAGGAAAATGTGTAGGTGCAAAAGCAGAAATTTCTTGAGTTTTGTGAAAATACTCTCTAATGAAATAGAGAGAATTCTCCAATTAATGCTAAATCCATAATGTTCCATTTCCGCTTTAGGCAGTAAAAACCTACCTTACAGACATATATAACATTCCTTTTATTCTTGTTTAATCAAATAGTCACAATTGGATGGACAAATAGTTTCGTAAGATGCCGGGTTATAGTACATTGGCAATGTTACCATATTAGCCGGCTCTGAATGCAATATCTTCGACAAACAATGTGTTTAAAATTCTACGGTATTTGCCGGGGGATTTCACGAAATGATAGAGGCCTACGACATATATATTTGCTTATATTAGCCATGTTCGATTCACCCCGACAAAGATCCATTCTCATATAAAACGTTATCACATACGATCAGAGTTGGTTGGACGTCAACTTGCATCTCGCCAATTCGCCTCCTATCTATTTGCATGTGAGTCCGCGATTCGCCCCCATTTTCGCCGCGTGGCTGTTCAAATTCGCTTGTCGCAGATCCGTAACGTTCAATTCACTCTGGATCTCTGTCCGATTGAATCGGACACGGCTATTAACAGGTTGAAAAATGTACATCCATTTTTTGCGTATTTTCCATTATATGATATACTATACAATAGAACAAGTTTGTGTCTATGATATAGTGCGATCGTTTTATCGAAGTGAATATGATATTTAGCAAAATTTTGAGTATTTGGATTTTTCTTTTCTATTAAAAGAACAAAAACGAATGGATTCTCGCGGAAACTTTATCCGTCCTTGACTATAACCAGATAAATAAAAATACCAAGGTTAAATAATAGTCAAAGATGAACAGATACATCTTATACTCTTTGTCAGTCTATTAGTCTCCTGGGCGGATATAGCTTCTGTAAGTCATCGTCTCCTTTCTTGGCTGGTCGTCTAAATTATGTACTTCCAGTTGTTTGGACAACAAGCACTTTGTCTGGGGACGGATCGTAAATTCATTGCTAATTTTACATATATCCAAATAGAGTCTCGCCCGTCGTCCGTTCAAAGAAATTTTAAAATTCTAAATTCAATAATCGAAATTTGCGTTATCTCGAATACTTAATAGTCCAGGCTAGGAACGAAAAATAGGAAAAAAAAATCGTTTAGTTTTGAAATTTGGCACGATTGTAGAAGACAGTCTCCTGAGTATGTGCTCAAAAGTCCCTGATGATACAGGGTCCGAAAGTGTAGGGGAGAAGGGGGTCAAATGCCCTTTTTCCCAGTTAACTAAGGATCCTACAAAAAAAAGTCCCAAGGCCGAATCAAAGTACATAAAATTTCCTACAAAACGATATATCAAACCCTCGGAACTCTAGACCATAAAATAATGTAGCGTATATTGATTTCCTCACAAGGAAAAACGGCACGATAACTGCCGATGGAATACAGTTAGCGACATGAAAATTTGGTCAAATATTCTGATTGAGATATGTTTCGTTGGTACCGCAAATAGGTACGGTCTGACCAAATGTACGCCTACCTCCCCTAAAAATATTATGTATATAGGTATACAATGTTTTCAAACATTTCAACAACGCCCCACCGAATTAAAGTAGGCAGGTCAGGTTGGGTGAAGGACTGCTCAGGACCTTACTATACTCCCCTATTAAAATTGGTCCAATCGGATGAAACCAAGGCTACTATCTATACAAGGTTGTGTGTTAATATTCAAAGAACACTTCAAAATTGACTTCGGCGCTTTTTTCCCTACACTTCCGGACGCCCTATCAACGGGCACGTTAGAGCATATATTCACTACAACTACACGATTTTTTTTTCCTGTTTCTACATGATGTCTACACTAGAAATTGAAATATTCAAGCAAACCCGAAAAATTGGTCTTTGACCCCCTTTATCCTACACTTCCGGACCCTCTATCAACGTGGAATTTTAAGCATACATTCAGATGACTCTCCACATTGCCAAATTTGAAATTTGGCATAATCTATGTGGAAAGTCCTATATGATTTTTCTTCCGGTTTTTCGTTCAATGGTGTACGAGCATGAATCGACGGACCATCATGTTTTACTATTGAAGCAAACACAGGCACTTCAAAATTATTCAGTTTATTAAAATTAGAATGATAATTATAAACTACACGACGATTTATAACTCTATCAGCCAATTCTTTTGTCTAGTCATGTCTGTCAAAAATTCATAACAATAATTGCCTAAAAACTTAACTTCACGATATACGCCATCTATTAAGAATTTCTTAACAATATCCACTGATTAACTGGTCTAATATAATAACATAATATTTAATATAATATATAAGTGACAATTCAAAGGTTGAGGTTATGTTTAAATATCTAAATGTAAACAAACAAGTTTGTGCAGTGTTGTGTGGAGAGCCGTGATGCAGATCATCAGATAAGTACATGTATAATTTGTATTTTCTATTGAATGTGATTCTTTGTGTTCCTTGTTTTCTCCAATTCCAGGTCGCGATGATCGACATCGACGACAAGTTGAGGGGCGCGCCTGAAGAAATGGATAGACTAAAAAAATCTGAAAAGTAGGGTAGTTTGGGGCACCTTGTGTATGGATATTAGTATTAGCTCTGGTTTTCATCCTATTAAATTTTTTTTTTTACAGAGAAGTATGTCCTAAGTGTCACCATACACTGTCGAACTCGAACACGAACCTAGTACAAGTGGACCGGTTTTCTTCACACCTATGTGAAGTGTATGTGTGTGTTAGAGGAAATTTGTACCAAGGTTCGTGCTCGAGTTCGAGTTCGACAGTGTATGGTGACACTAATGTCCTAAGCAGTCATCCACCCGAATTTGACCTGCCGACATAAATTTGTTGGGACGTAATTGGTATGAACATCTCAATAATACATAATACAATGTTATGCCCCTACTGAACCCGACAATGTCTTGGCAAAAGACTCCTTCTACGAAGAACTAAACGCCGTTCAGAGCAGAACACCTAAAGGTGTCATTATAATGGTTATGGGTGATTTGAATGCGAAAGTTGGCGCTGATAACTATGGGCTCAGACATGTGATGGGGAGACACGGTCTTGGTGATCGTAATGACAACGGTGAAAGATTTGTAGAGTTCTGCAACTTTCACAGTCTCTTCATCGGTGGTACTATGTTTGAGCATAAGGACCACCACAAAATCAGTTGGTCCTTTGTTGATAGGCGCAGAACACAAAATCAGATCGACCATTTTGCCATTAGTAAAAGATTCAAGAGTTGCCTCCTGGACGTGCGAAACAAGCAGGGTGCCGATATTGGGATGGGAAGAGACCATTATCTTATGATCGCTAATGTTCGATTGCGTATTGCAGCCGTGCGCCGCCCCAGCGACGAAAGATCCAGGCCCCGCAAATTCAACACCGCTCGACTAAAAAATCCAGCTGTCTTACAACAATATAATGACCATCTTGCGCAAAAAGCGGCTGAGATAACTAGTCACCCAGATAGTGACATAAACGAAAACTGGGATGCCATAAGAAATGCGTACATTGATAGCGCAAATACCATCCTTGTCCCAAACCCGGATTGCCGGAATAAGCCCTGGATGTCCGACGCTTCATGGCAGCGGATTGTTGAAAGAAAGCTCGAGAAGTTCAGCGTAGTGTGCGACGCGATAAAAGAGTTTATGCCAATTCTCTTTTAGCGTCAGCAGAAGAAGCCGCTAGAAGTAACAACTTAAACGCCGTATACGGTGTCATAAAGGAGTTTACAGGTGGTCGTAACTCCTGCCAACATCCGGTGAAGGATAGTGATGGAAAGCTACTTATCTTGGAAGAAGATCAAATGAGGCGGTGGAAAGAACACTTCGCCGCGGTCTTGAACCGTGTAACCTCTGGTGAAGTTCCCCCTCATATAGATAATTTAGCTAACCATCAAAATGTGCGTATACGGTCCACTGCCCCGACTAAAGAGGAAATAGTCACTGCAATTATTGCACTAAAACGAGGAAAGGCCGCCGGACTTGACGGCATCCCTGCCGAACTTTATCAAGCAGCGCCAAGCGTAACTGCCGATTTGCTGCACCCACTTGTTGATAAAGCGTGGAATACAGAGACCTTTCCCACTGAGTGGAAGGAAGGTTTGATCATCAAACTTCCAAAGAAGGGTAGCCTCACAGACTGTAATAATTGGAGAGGCATTTGTGTGCTTCCTGCCGTTGCCAAGATAATAGCTAAAATCGTCCTGGAAAGACTAAAGGCCCACTTAGAAAGCACAATTGATGAAGAGCAGGCTGGCTTTCGATCCGGATTCTCCTGTGTCGATCACATTAACACCTTGCGAATCATCATCGAGCAATGCGCTGAATACGATTCTCCGCTTCACTTGCTTTTCATCGATTTCGAAAAGGCTTTCGATAGTGTGAACCGGGATTCTATATGGGCGGCCTTGCGCAGGATAGGCATCCCTGAGAAGCTTGTGGCTATTATTAAGGCAACCTATGACGGCGCGAAATGTCGCGTTCTGCATAAAGGTAAGGTGTCGGGGGACTTTGAGATTCGCAGTGGAGTTCGGCAGGGGTGCATCCTCTCATCGATCCTATTCCTCATTGTGATCGGCGATGTGTTGCATGCAGCCCTATCCGGACTCGACAGAGGAATTCAATGGACTTTGACATCTTATCTACAACATCTTGACTACGCTGACGACATATGCCTACTCTCCCACAAAATCATGGATCTGTCCGCAATGGCGTTAGATCTCGAGAGGGAGGCAAGCAAGGTTGGGCTAAAGATTAATACCAACAAGACCAAGGTGCTTAGCCCGCCGTTGCGAATAAGAAATCCGACACCTATTGCCATCAATATTAATGGGCAGCCTGTGGAGAAGGTGGACAACTTTGTCTACCTGGGTAGCATTGTTGCCGAAAATGGTGGTACGGAGCAGGACATCGCTCGTCGTATCAACCAGGCTAAACGCGCATACGGCATGCTGTCCAAAATCTGGCAGAGCAGTTATCTCAGCATCAAGACCAAGCTGGGCCTGTTTCGCTCCCTGGTACTATCAGTGCTTTTGTATGGGAGCAGTACATGGAAAGTTTCCGTAGGAGTTACCAGAAAGCTGCAAGTTTTCGTCAACTCATGTCTTCGTCGAATTTTAAGAATTTTCTGGCCCGAAACAATATCAAATGAAGAGCTAAGTCGGCGTACGGGTCAGATGTCAATCGACGAATTGATACGCAGGCGAAAATGGCAGTGGATAGGTCACACATTGCGGAAGAGTGATAACTGCATTGCTATGCATTCCATGAAATGGAACCCCATTTCCAACCAAGGCCGACCAAGAGGGGGTCCTCGAATCACATGGCGTCGATCTGTGGCAAAGGAGTGTCAGGTACTGGGTAAGTCTTTTGGGGAGTTGCGCCCCATTGCCCAGAACAGAGTACGATGGCGCGCAGGAGTAGTTGACGCGCTATGCCCCGCTAGGGGTTAAGGCAAAGTAGTAGTAATTGGTATGTTTGCAAGAATAGTGTTTATAGGGAAGGTAGGTGTACCTACCGAAGGATCATACCTATTGGTTGTACTAACCAGCTAGATCTCAATCGGAATATTTGACCAAATTTTCATGCCGCTAACAGTATTTTATGGGGAGTTATGGTGCCGGTTGCCTTGTGCAGAAATCAGTTTACCTTATATTATTTTATGGTCTAGAGTAGGAGCCGCAATCGTTTTAGAACAGTGGGTCTATTTCAAAAGAATTGTCTTTAGGCGGGCCGCACAGTGAGAAATCATGAAGTATCAGTGAAAGAAAATATACCCCAATTCTGTTGCTAACACTATGCCAGACAAGCAATTTTAAAAATTGGAAGTATAGTGCCCCTGCAGACATCATCAACAAAAAAAGACCCAAGTCAAATCATTTTCTTATTCTAGATTCGAATGGAATTTTATACAGAATATTCATCGAAGTGGCAGTGTACAAAAATCAAACCAAGAGTCCACTAAATATGGACGTATGGACAGCGCCGGCCGATGTTATTAATGTTATTAATTCCCAAAGTGGTCCCTACCCCCGGGGGCTGCGAGGCCGATAAGGGGGTCCATGGCAGATTAAAACAAATTTGGAGGTCCGTGGACAACGTAAGGGGGGCCGCGAATGATTTGGTATAAAATAAAATGATTGTTATAAATTTTCATTATTTTTAATTATTATTAAAATTAAAATATACAGCAATTCATAAAACTGGTTGCTATTTTTACGTACGAGTGAAATAGAAATACGTTTTTTTTTTTATTTTTTAGAAATAATTCTTGATTGCACTTGTTTTGCAATAAAACGTTATCAAATGAATCGATGAAACCCTCTAGGCTTAAGAAACATTTGACAAAAGTCCATAGTGACCATAAGGAGAAAGATTTAAGTTTTTTTTTGAAACACTGAAAGAAAATTTTTCGAAAGCACCGTCATTGCGACGATTGTTAGCGACAACGTCTGGGCGAGATGACGATGGACTACGTGCTCCCTATAAAATTTCCTTATTGATTGCGAAGTCCGAAAAGCCACACACCATTGGCGAAGAACTCATTTTACCTTGTGTAAGTAAGGTAATACGCACTGTGCTGCATAAACCTGATCCCGATATCATATCCATTGAGTAATAAGTGCACATAACACATAAGGATTTGATGAAGTGGCTCAGTGCATCGAATATTTTCTATGCGACCACTTCACAGCATCAGATTTTTCTGTACAGATTGCTGAATCGACATTGCCAGGAAATATGTTTTACTTCTAGCTTATATAAGATTTGTAAAAAAAAGAACAAATTTACCAAGAACTTTTATTTACCAAAAGTTTAGAAACAGACACTAAAGGGGAGACTATATTTAGTGAATTAAAAAAAAAAATTCGGCATAAAAGCTTTATCTTTAAATAATATTCTCTCAGTTGCTACGGACGGTGCTGCAGCAATAATAGGACGATATCGAGGCTGACTTAGGTTAGGTTAGGTAAAGGGGCGGCCATGCTAACGCACAGCACACATAGACCGCCACTGTGTCCGTTGTGATACCACTAGATCCACCTAATGAAAAAACCAAGGCATTAAAACCAGCCTGTGCTGGCAATGTAACGATTGAGCTGTATTGCACTCGTTTCCTTAAAGTCCTCCAGTTTCCAAAAAAAGCGGGAACCCAGGAACCTCCTCCGCCTCTCAGCCAGGGCCGGACAGTGACAGAGGAGATGGAGAACGCTCTCCTTCTCATCCACCTCATCACAGCTCCTGCAGTAGTCATTGTGAGGAATGCGAAGCCTCCAGGCAAGCTCTCCTATAGGACAGTTCCCCGTAACAACTCTGCCAATGTGATTTCTGTTCAGTAAAAGCAGTGTGGTGGAGCGGCTAGGGTCAAGTTTCGGCCAAATCGAGTTCTGACTTAAAACAAGCTAATGTTTTATCTGTACATTGTGCAATACACTGGCAAAAATGCCAAAAATCTCAGTGAACGCTTGCATGGCTCATTAGATTACGTCATTAGAGCTGTTATGTACTTTGATTCGGCCTTGGGACATTTTTTGTAGAATTCTACGTTTTGAAAATAATCAAGGAAAACTGAGAAAAAGTACCTTCGGCCCCCTCTCCCCTACACTTCCAGACCCTCTATCATCGGAAACTTTTGAGCACATATTCAGGGGACTGCCTATAATACGATAGCACGAGTGACGTGAGTGGCTCTTGCTAGTTGGCTACTGAGCTAGTTTACAAGTTGTGTGTAGTCACTACAACTGCGCTAGCTGACCTGCTACCTACTTTTTTTTCTGGCGTATAGCTAGTAAAGTCGCTCAATCTAATCGACCCTTTACAGATCTTCAAAATCTTTTACTGTAAAAACAACTAGATTTTCTCAATAAGTTGGATGCCATCAGTCATTGACCTGATATAAAAATGAATAACACAGGCATGTATCTCGTTTCCTGAAAAACAATCTTTTGGCATTTGATCTTTGGACCACTTAGTTTGGTAATTTATCGACAACAGTAAGGTGTTTTATAATCGAAATTATCATGAGTTCACATTGAGCTAGCACAAAAAGTGTCAATAAAAACAACTGCTAATCCTGATGCGCTCAACAGGTTGCACTACTTATATCCCATGATTTATGATCCTTAAGCGCCACCACTTACCTCTCATATTGCGAGTGTGAATTTTTGAAAATTGTATTGTTTGCATATCGGTCGGTGTTAAGCAACGTAACATAAAATGTCAACCGGAATTCAATCTTGTTTTCTACTTTGTTCAGTGTTCACCGTGAAATGAGGCTGTCGAAACGCCATTGCCGCTTATATCATAAATGGCGAACATTTACATTGAACGATTTGAAATTTATTCATATATTCTGCTAGTGCTAAAGATTTTCTAAGTTTTGTCCGCCAAGTCCTGTTTATACGATTCCATCTGTGTCTTGTCTACGAATAGCTGGTCCTCGGAAATTTGCATACAAAAAGAAGAAGAATACTTATCGGCGAAAAAGAACAAGTTCATTATACAACTTTTTTTTTGTGTGGATTAACTATAATAAACATATCACTTTGTGTCCGTTTGGAAATCCCAGAAGTGATGTATCATCTTGAAAATATCGCGAACTTACGGAAAAACAAGGGATGGTGTCTTAAGCTGTATATTAAAATTTCACCTAAGAATACCAAAAAGACGAACCACTGACCAAAAAAGCCGATAACTCGGAAAAATATAATAGCCGTGTTTGTTTCAAGGCGGAACAGAACAGAATATACGCATTATACTAAGAACATTGTCTCTGAAAATTCTGGATGGAGAGCTGGTACGAGAAAGTTGTTCGGTTCTGTTTGACTTTCCAGGTTGAAGTATTCGGAATTCGATGCAGGCATTGTGATTTAGGGCGATCTTGTGAATACTCGTATAATAATTGTCATTACAATACATATATGAAATAAAAAAAAAATTGAATTAGTTTTGCTGTCTAGATAAAATTTCTTAAATTGTTTTTTTTTTTTCACTGCGGATATATTAGAATTTAAGTTTCCTCTTGATATTTGAGTTGACGCTTGAAGACTAACTAAACCAAGACACACACTGAGTCAAGTTAATACCTACTCCATTTTCCCCTAAATTCCACTTTGAATGTACTGTATAGTTTCTTTGCTGTTTGTTCTGTGCTGTTTTGGTTAGAAAGAAACGCGGCTAATAATATTCTGCCGGAACACAAAAGTTTGTTTTTTTGCCTTTTTTGGCTTTAGGCACGTTAAACACAGTGCTTAGTGGTTAATTTCAGAAACAAGTATAAAAATAAGGCTGGGAGAAACCCAATTCCATTTTCCGTTGGAAATAGATTTTAGAATATTAGCCGTGTTTGTTCGACAATCGAACACAACGAATCTGTGACGATCGAATTCAAATAGAAGCGAATTGCCGAGAAAGATGTAGACGTTCAATAAATTCACTTTCAACTCTGATCTGATGAGATGAACCTGTGTCAAAGTCCGGTCAGTCGTTTTGCATGGGAATAGATCTTAGACCAGATGAAATGAACGCGCTTAATAAACAAAATATAAAGTGGACATCTGAGGGTATTTCGAATGCATGTTTTTTGGTGATAGTAGGTCCGTTCGTTTCACCCGATCTCAGATCCGTCCTCATACAAAACGACCGGTCGGTCTTTGGTCCATGTCTCGGATGTTCATCGGATCATTTTCGTTTTCATATCGTTACAGCTCTGTGGCGTTCGATTCGCTCTGGATCTGAGACCGGGTGAAATAACTATGACTTATGATTCTAACCGCGCCTAATTCCCACCTCGTCCTGTTCATCGCCATTGCTTTCAGCTCACTTCACGACTTGCCTATTGAGGCACCCTCTCTCTTAACTGATCTTCTCCAGGTGTTACTAGGTCGTCCAACACGGCGACTTGCGTTGGTTTCCTGCGGGCTCCAATCGAACCCGCAGTTACGACCAGCTTAAATGGTTGGCTAGTATCAACTCTGGTTATTTGCGGAATATCTTCTGCTACTAATGAAGATGCATTCAAGGACTTGAATGAAGTGTTCTCTCCATCTTCGCAGTTGGTGTTCTTCAGTTACCAGCAGAAACCCATCTTTATCTTTCACAGGATGGTTGACTGTTGATCGCCAAATATACTCCTGCAAAAATTGGCGACAATCGCCCTAGTGGTTTAAACGTTTTTTCACGACAAACATACAAAATTAATCTTCACTTTTTTATACTAGATAAATTAAAAAAAAACGCGCTTGGGCCACATTTCGTGCCACTGATTGTGAGTGTATTTGAAATTAGTTTCCAGCCATTCCCCAATTATCATAAGACCTGTCACCAATATATATTTTTAACTAAAACAAATATTTCTTAGAACACGACGAATCTTAAATTTTCACCTTAAAATATATTGAGTATTATCCGTTGATCCTCTTCCCTAAAAAAAGTTTGCCATATTCTGAGAAATTTATGAAAGATGTTTGCCCATATTCTAATAAATTAATGAAAGACCTTGTATGGGATCCGGTAACGTTTGAAACTAGTTAGAAACAAGTGGCAGTCCAGTAGCATTTAGCACTCTTAACTATAGCGTTTGTTTTAGCTTCGAAACTAGTCAAGAAGACTCAAATATTGTTTTTTTTTGCTTCCTAGCCTAGCCGGTAGAAATGTTGTTGACTTTTAACAGATCTCACTTTATGGCGTTTTTTTTAATTTAGAATTTTTATTAAATTTTCCATACATTGCTGTTGAGGAACAACATAAGTTGGAAGCAAGTTGCGTTCCGAGATTTCGTAATTTAAGTAATTATAACGCCCCTACAAACATTCTTATGGACTCTCCCAGAATTTTTTTTTTCGAAAATGTCGATTATACTAGGGTCGTACAAAAAGTAAGTTTCTCTACTTTATTTTGGAAAAATAATAATAAATAAATAAAACTACAAGTATGTAATTAAAAAAAAAGGTTATTTTCGGATTCTTCAATCCAAAAACTATTTTTCCACATACTCACCATTTTTTTCTACAATCTTTTGTAGCCGTGGCAATAACTTTCTTAGTCCAGTCTGCAGCTTCAAAAATCGGTCTACTTCCGCCTTGAGTTCGTCATCATTGCTGGAGTGCTGTCCGCCAAGGTGATTTTTCAACTTCGAGAACAGGTGGTAATCGCTTGGAGCAAAGTCTGTGGAGTATGCTGGATGAGAAAAAACGTTGCAATTGGTTGGCCAAACCGCTCAGCCATCTTTCTTGCGGCGTGAAGGCGCGCGTTACCGTTAAGCAGAAGGACAACTTTTGACAATATTCCCCGTCGTTTGTTTTGGATAGTCTTCCTCAAGTCCTTCAAAACTTCACAAACCTGTCAGCATTGATAGTCTGTCCCCTAGGGTGATAGTCAATGGGCAAAACACCCTTCTTATCCAAAAAAAAAAACTGTGGCCATTACATTACCTACTCCATTGCCCTTACCCCTTGTGGGGCATAGCGCCAACTGTTTCATGTGGCCCAGATGACGTTTCGTTGGCATAAACTAGTTTCGGAAAATGCAGTTGCCAGCATGCACCTCCTGTTCCCCTATTTAGCCGCCTACCTGCGACAAGTCAGGAGTTGCTAAATGAAAGTATTCTCGCAAGTATGCCATCTGATCACCTTGTGAGGGAAAGATCATTCAAGAAACGGTTCACCGCCGTTATATGGGCCAGAGAACACTGGCAGGAGAAATATGCCAATCTCCCCCCTCATACGATCATGTTGTTCACGGATGGCTCGAAAACCAATGAAGGTACCGAGGCGGGTATTGTGGGTCCTAACCATCGGACTTTCATACCCATGGGCAAGTTTGTCAGTGTCTTCCAGGCAGAGGTGCACGCCATCGAGGCATGTGCCGAGTTATGCCTGAAGATCGGCTACGACAACAAGGACGTGGCTATATTCTCTGACAGCCAGGCGGCCATAAAAGCGCTCTCAAAAAGCACAGTAACATCTAGTATCGTAAATAGTTGCCTAAAAGCACTACATAAAGTTGGTTCTCGGAACAAAGTAACTCTATTCTGGGTCCTTGGCCATGCTGGCATCAGTGGCAACGAACAGGCCGACGAAGTGGCCAGAGCAGCTTCGGCCACTCCCTTCTGCGGACCAGAACCCTTTTGCGGCACTCCAACCTGTACAATCATGAATCCTACAGAGACTGGAAACGCAATGAGGCTACCGCCTTTTGGAACAATCAACCAGGGTTGAGGCAGGCAATGCTTTTCATCTCGGGCTACTCGCATAGTAGATCGGCCTCAATTGCTAAAGTTAAACCGGAACAAGATTAGAACCATTTGTGGTCTCCTGACTGGACACTCAGGCCTGGGAGACCACTTGAGAACTATGGGGATTGTTCCTGACTCGAGCTGTCGCTTTTGCCGTGAAGAAGACGAGATTTCGACCCATATTTTATGCGATTGCGACGCCTTAGCTCGGCGACGTAGAGACTGCTTCGGAGCAGCCTACCCGGAGGCTGATGATATCGCCTCGGCTTCATTATCCCTCCTGACCAAATTTATTAGCTCAATCAAACTTGATCGATTGGTCTAGGCCTGTTACCAGACCCAGGGCTTTAGCACAATGGGCCACTCAGCCCCTGAATCCTTTAGGGGTTCAACGCCCACCCTACAATCTAGTCGAGATTAATTTTCTTAATTACTTCGTTCGATAAGTGAAAAGTTAATGTCGATTAACTCGAGATAATTAGGACATCGGAGATAATTCAGAATTATCATCTACGTGTGTCTACGGTATTACATCATCCGCTGCCATGTTGTTAAGTTTACTAACAATTACATACACCTGCTTAATTGGTTTTGGCGAACTGGATCTTTTATCGGGTTATGTATAAAATCCACCTGTTTAAAATCCACCAATCCATCAATTTTTGTATGGAAAAGTACCAGTACAACTCTCACACGGTGGATTTTAGCGCAAATGTACTCTGGGACTTCCGCTGTAGGAACTAAAAATCCACCGTGTGAGGGTTGTACATACATACATATACATACGCCAATAAGAGGTGTTACAGCAATCTTAACTGCCTATTAGTGCCGTTTTATCATAATGCCACGATGTCTAGAAAACCATAGATTTATGTATCTATTAGAAAAAAAAGTTATGTTACCGATAATCTCGGCCTTCTTTCATGTTTACATGATCGTTTTCCCGAAATCTGTATCTTATCTATGTACATTATCAGCAATGTATGTGCATATGATTAATAATTGGAATACATTTGTCTATCACAAAGGTTGAGATTGTAGAGGAATAAATGTCAAATATATGTGGATTCAAGTTTTATGGATTTCCTGTTTAATTTTCTGCTATTTTTTCAGTACACAACATCACCTTGAAAGCTGTTTTATGTTCATTCGCGGTTCTGAAGAATTACATACCTTCAATGGCCGATGAATGTTCTACTTTGGACCCGATTAACTTCTATTTCATGTATTATTTTTGGCAAGCTTATCTCCGAGAATATATTTAGATATTTCCTTTATCTCTAAGTGGAGTTCAATATCCTCCTTGGAATATCTTATATGGCATGGCCCATTCCTCATGGAATTAGTATTTAAGTTAATTTGCAATAATTAGTATCTTATGGTCATTAATATTGTTGCGGTTAAAAAATCTAGGAATTAGAAAATTAGAAAAAAATAAAAAAATGTCATCCAGGAGAATACTAGTTGTAGTTTAAAGGTTTGATAGGTTCTTTGGACATGTGATCGTTTTAATTCTAATAGATAATCTAATTCTTTGGTTTTTTATCTGAGAAAATGAGTCATAACGGGAGTAGAATTTATTTAAATTACGTTTCTATAAAAAATAATCGGCTAATAAAAATGAAACCGGAAAATAGAGGACTTCGCCCGCAATCCGAGGGTTTTGTAGTGTCCCATACCAATAGGAGATGATCTCTTCTACTATTGGGGATGCTTAACCATTAATGTTAAGACGTAAGACGATATAGCAAATTGCAAGCTTGCATAAGCAAACATATTAAACCTACCGCCCCCCTCCACTTCTCTCCCCCGCTCACCCCTATCCCACTAATCTTTACCCTTTCAAAAATGGTTAACTCCAATTCGCTCAGCGAAAAAACAATAAACAATATTCAAGTACGCAGTGCTCGTAGTAGTAGTAGTACTAGTATGGTGCAGAGGCCAGTTATACGTATGTGCATTTTTTGTATGGATGGTATCAAAATGTCCAACTTTAAATTAATGTACTATTATTAAATATTACATGATTGTTACGAAATTTAAAGATATTATTGCACATGGTGTTGATTATCGTTGGCCATCAATATTTTTGACCTGGGATGTGTTTGAGGGATGCAGGGGTGTGCTAACTGTAACTATAGAAATATACTATTATTAACCTATTTTGACAAGATATCAATTTTCCATTACTTTTAGTTTTTTATGCAAGTCAAAAGCCACCTTTCTGTAAGTTTTCATATTTCTAAGTGTTACGGTCTCGAAATGCAAGGGGGTGGGACAAATTATGATCTCATATTTTTCCCTCCACCTCTTTTCCCCTTTTTTCAAATTTGATGAAAACGCCAAAAATAAAATGTACTCGGTGTCACCTTTCTCGTGATACCCCACTTGCCTATACCAGATGAAAAACCATTTTTTACCTTCATTTCCCCCTCCCCTTAAAGTCAGCCTATTACGATGCATCGCTTTCTCCGGCGAATTATAATAATTTTACACATTCCCACAAAATTTCATATATGTAGCTTCAGCCGTTCGTGAGATATTCTATGGACAGACAGACAGACATTTGACCGATTTCATAAGGGTTTTGTTTTTACAACAAAACCCTAAAACAGACAACAGTTGAACTGAGCTTTGCTTCCACGTAGTCTAGAAGTGTAAAAATGTCACTGTTTAAGCAGTCAATATCCATTTTCATTCCTTTTTTTGAACTTCGCGGAGCAATTTGAAACGATAGTCAATAGAAGAACTATTGACTATCGAGTATGCTAAGATGGTGCATAAATTTGGTTTGTGTAGAGATTCAAGCTGTTTGGCTTCTAACGTAGAATGTGTCATGGACGGTTGAGTGGTCGTCTGAAGATGCTCTTAATATGTAAATAGAATGCTTCGTTTCCACGTGAACGCTGAGCCAAGCACTGAACATTGAAAAGCACCAACAACAAAAAGATACCTGAACATTATGGGTTTGGTCCTTATTGGAGAATTCTTTCTATTGCATTTAAAGAGAATCCTTATTTGCCGCATTTCCGCTTTAGATAGTCCATTTCCGCTTTAGGTGGTAGGAACCTAGAACCCACAAGGGGGGATTCTAGAGCGATCCTAAAGGTCCTAAAGCGGAAATTTCGTGGTTTTGTGAAAATTCTTTCGAATGAAATGGAGAGAATTCTCCTATTCTGTTCTGTTCTGTTATGTAAGAACAGAACAGAATAGGAGAATTCTCTCCATTTCATTAGAAAGAATTTTTGCAAAGCCCCGAAATTTCCGTTTTAGGATCGCTCTAGGATCCCTCCGTGTGGGTTCTAGGTTCCTACCACCTAAAGCGGAAATGGACTCAACTTGAATTCACGCGAGCATTTGAGTCGTTCCCACAAGAGATGGGAACGGCCCAATTTCTCGTGAATTCATGTTGGCCATGTAACAACAGAAGGGCATCTTCTTGTTGGTGATTGTCAGTGCAATTTTTCAATATTCGGTGCTTGGCTCAGCGTTCACATGTAAACGAAGCATAAGCTTGCCAAATTGACCGTGAATGTGTAGGGTTTCTTGAGGTGTTACGGAAGGAAACTACTAAATTAAAACAAGCAACTTTATTGGGCGCGTCCGATCATCATGGCGCCACAAGCACAAACTCCAATGACAATTTCGCAATCGAAAGATATGATTAAAGGTTAGATTCCATATACTCGTATCACTCGTAACACTTCTGGTGGCGAAATATCGAAATGCCTAGTTCGCTACAATAATCCCTCCTAAATGGCCACGTTTAGACCGTGGAACTAAAAGGCGATTTAACTAAATCGTTTAAGTGTTAGTACTTGTTGGTGGAGTGTTTATACTGACCTTACGGAGAGGTACATCTTCTTCTTCTTTCTCCGTTGACAGCACAGATAAATTTTACAGATATAAATTTTACGACAGAAAAAGACTTCTTTTTGAAATTGCAAACAAAGCAAACGCTGAACAAAAAAAAAAACCACAACAAAGGAAACGTCAACCACCGAGTCAACATTAGCGATGACAGCGACTAGTCCCAAATTTTTTAGTCCAGTTCCGCATCGCAAGTAGAGATAAGCCAAGTCCAAATCTAACTAAACCGATACGTTTATATCGTCGAGAGTTAGATCGATTTAGTTAGATCTCGAAGATAGTCCCGCGGTCTAAACGTAGTGTGTGTCTAACTAGTGCTGCGTGTAGACATGATATGACGAAAATCGATTGGCTGTCATGTCGAGCTCGTGTAGGGCGACGATGTTCCCAAGGCTTCTTTGATAGAGAAACTAGACTCAAACTGCGACGACGATGAGTGCGGGCGATTTGTTACACTCGTCATGTTGTGGGCGATTAGGGGGCACCGAAATAAGCCATGACGAAATTAGCCATGCGAAATAATCCATATAGATACTTTCGTTTGGAGCCGAAAGTATTCATGCATGGACAAGATCGGTTTCAAATCGGAAAAAGGTATACGATGAAAACGAAAATAGCCATGCAGTGTCCAGAACGAGTGAAGCAAGCGTTCATTTTTGGGCGATACTGAGGGCTATGATCCCTTTAGCGGGGAGCAAGGGGAGTCCACACAGAGGACTGTTTTACATCGAGCGGGCGTTCATGTTTGTGCGATACTGAGGGTTGTGATCCCTTAAGCGCGGAGCGAGCGTAGCGATCGAAGCCCATACAGGGGACTGTTGATTCACAATCCGCAGTATCGAACAAAGTGTGCATGGACAATTTCGGTTTGGAACGAGATGGGCAAGTTTTGCCCCTTGGGGGTCGCGACCCCCCGTATATAGCCCTAGGTCGCCCGTTTTACTCCTTCTAGATGTACCTGCATTTGTTTCGTCCTAGCATATCTGCATCCAGCATTTTTTTGGGTCTATGCACAATTTCAAACCGAAATAAGGTATGCAAAGGAAAGCGAAAATAACCATGTACATACTCACCTTCGTTTTTAAACGAAATCGAACATTGAATGCGAATCGAAAGTAGCCATGCATGGCCACTTTCGGAATCAGCCGAAATTGCCCATTAATGGCTTATTTCCAAATGGCTTTGGTGATTAGCTGCTCAATTTTAACGTGATACCTAATTAGCGGCCGTTGATGATGATGCTGACTGGTCGTCGTAGTAGCGTTGTTGCACGGATCACGATGCTAGTGCTGCTACTGACTGGTCGTCGTGGTTGCACGAATAGCGTTGCTATCAAAACTATCAGCGTAGGCGGCTGAATCCTTTGGTGCTGCCGCAATGATGGCGACTGCGTAACGAAAATATCAATCCGCTGGAATGCCCTTACGTTTTGATAGGTCTGGTAAAATGAATGTCTGGATGGATCTGGTCATTTGATGTGATAGGAAATGCGACAGACTGCGACCGTGTTACTGCGGTTACTGGAGATGCGACGCCGACTGCGGTCGTATTTTGTTTGTTGCTGCTACTATGTTAAGTCAAGTGTAATGAACTGTCGTGGCGGCGGAGTCGTACTGGCATGGCGTCATGATGGACCTAGGCGTGCGGTGAAATGCTGTCGGCTTGGTTCGCGGCGTTTGGTGGCGCGCGGGGGTTGTCGACTGTAGTGCACGGCGACAATGGTTGCTATATGGCGCGTGCAGTTGACCGACATGCTGCGGCTGTGCAGCAAAGAACGGCTCATACGGGCAATGGCTCGCTGAGATTATGAGCGGCTGTGTTGTTTGCTGCACGGGGTCCTGCAACGTGTGTTTCTGTTGCCGGTGCGCTTTTGTTGTCGGGGCGCTGTTGTTGTCGGGGCGCCGTTGTTGCTGGGGCTCCATTTTGGCTGTAGCTCCGCAGTTATTGTTCAGGGAATCGACGTGTCGTGAGCATGCGTCGGCGCGACTCGTTTCTGTGCGACAGGTATGACTATGTCATAGCACTCGTGAAGACTAAACGGCGTGGTAGCTGGCACAAGCACAACACTAACTGGATTTCCGGCTGTCGGAGCCGTCTGTGCGCGGTAATTGTCGAGTGGTACTAAGCAGTCACCACGTGGCACAAAGTAGCCCCGATGCAGCGGAGACAACAAGTAACTTGATTGGATGCGCGTCCTATCATCATGGCGTAAAAAAACTTCAATGACGATTTCACAGGCTTCTATGTACCGCTTGTAACTCCTCTCGTGGCAAAATATTGAAATGGCTGGGCCGCTACATGTAAGCAGCGCCATCACGTGAGAAAAGGCCCTCAACAAGCTATACAGCCGCCTTGGCTCTATCTCTAATCGACATAATGTCCTTACATAACAAAATATCTCATTTTTAGGGAAAGATGAGCAAGGGATTAAAAAAAACAGGTCTCTTCCTCGCATTGTGTCTCAATCCCTCTTTTCCCACCATAAGATCCTATGGCCAAACCTATTTTATAGGGACCTCCCTTCATCAATAAAAATTTACAAGTCACCTAAATATCATCATCGGATGTCCAACCAACTGTCCATTAAATATTGAATATTGTTAATAGAAATGAATAACTCAGCCCGTGAAGAGGTTACGAAGGAATATGTATATGTGAATTAAAACAACAACAGCCAAAGCAGTGCCATACGCTTCCCGGTAGGTATATTCGGAAAGTGGGATGGCTCTTGCCTGCTGTTGTCTTGATGCCAGTACATTTCGATATGAAAATCATATGCCAAACAACACAAACAGCGTGCTCAATTATCATATCATGTCTGTGAGGCGTGAGGACCTCAAAGTAGAATCAATTGTCTGAGTTTGAAGTGTTGGGTCACTATGTCTATCGTTTCTGAGCGTTTGGACCTATACCATATATTCTATTGCTCACTTGAAATCCACCCTATTTTTCCACAATATTAGTACGAGTGTAACGCTGAAGTTTTTGACATGGATATGTCTTATAGCTGGGGGTCATCCTAAAAATCTGTCCGTAACACGAAATGTCTGCTGTGCTACTCGGGGGTCAGAAGAGGAAACAAGCCCATTGAAAATTTTGCCGAGTTCTATGAATGTAGTGGCCGATTGGTTTACAGAGTATTTCCAACCAGGCTCTCAGAATTGTCAAGCCAGTCTAGTTTAATTTAAATGGACTTGCAAATTTGGACAATTTCGATCAGTTCGATATTTCCAAACGAACTTGCAACATCTGTGCAAAGACAAGTACAAGTATGGGTATGTCTTATAGCTGGGGGTCATCTTAAAAAAGTATGACGAGTATCTACACTGCCATCAAATGCATCGGTACATGGATATGTCTTATGCCTACCGAAAGCGTGGGACGTGTTTTGTCGAATGATTTCATCCAGTATAACTATACTGGGATCTTTATAAAACTTACGTCGATATCTTCAACACAACAGGTTCCACGCAGTCGGTAGCCAAAGACATATCCATGTTCCGATGTATATGCATGCAATGTAGATACTTTGTATCATTTTACCAATTTTTTTCAGACTTTACTGCAAAGCCCTCTTTCTATTGTCATCTAGCTAGATACATATACATACGAGTATGTGCATGTAAAATATGTATCCGTATGATGTTGTTCCACCGCACCGATGAAACTGCCAATTATTAAGTACATAAATTCCATAGATTCAATCTCACATTTAATTCCCATTATATTTACATACACGTACTTGTGTCGTTCCTTTGCAATACTTTCCAATTTTGCAGAGCATCACCGCCTTGGTACAGATTACGTTTTGTCCAAAGAAAATAAAATAGAAAGATTATACTCGTAGAAGTACCTTGTCATTGCATTGAAGCCGGCTGCATTTTGGCATGGATACAATGCCGTGATGCGAATTCTCGTACGAGTACGCTTACCGAAGTGTATGCAGATCCGCGTTGAAATCCGCGAGTCTGCTATGATCACTTAACCTGATCTTTTGCGCGAGGCTGAGGCGCGTTCATTACTGTACTGTTACTATATTGATGACGATTTCTACGTCAAATAAATAAACTTTTAACTTGTTTTTCTTGTGCTGCTTTTTTCGCGAGATTTTCTACGCTCGAACGAAAAGCGACGGTAAATTTGCGGCAGTTTCAATCCGGGATCACAGTCCGATCAGCACACCCAATCACATATTGGTCGTATACTATGATACAAACATTATATGTGGCCAGTGTTGGCATTACTGATAGTATTTTTGAATAATTCAGTAATAATAAATAATAAATGCAAAATTTATTGTTTTTAAGGCATGAGCACGAGCATGTATGCCCCACTAGGGGTTAGGGCAAATGATTATTGGCTAGCATGCTGTACAAAAATTTATGTAGGGACGAATGCGGCCCGTGGGCCGCTCGTTGCAGACCCCTACATTAAAGCTTATGCGAGTATGTTCTAAAATTGGTCAATTATCAAATTATTTCCAGTCCTGATATACATACGTAGTCTTTTTTCTTCTTTCCGTATATAAACTACAGTTGCCTCGATAAAACGGCACTCCGAGGCAAATAGTGTTGCTATAAGGGATGATACTGGCTATAAGTTCAATTTAAACATTATAGTTAATATCCATTCCCACTTTTATACCATAATTAATCTTTTCTTTGTCTCTAATCTTTTCTTTGAGATATGGGCGGGGTATTTGCCTTGCCTCACTCATTACTCAAATTAAATTTCGAGCCTGGAACTAAATAGCATAGCGACGGTGAAAATAGGCCCCGTCCCTAAAAGTCAAGAAAAGTCAGGCTAAGTTACGTTTCTGCTGATTTAGACCTGCGGCCTCTGTACTAAACCCTACCTATGAGGTACCTCCCTAGCGTCGCAATCGCTTAAAATATAAGTCGACGTCACGTCGTCCTTTCCACAGAAACGACAGCTCGAGTCCGATACAATTCCCATGATTCTTAGGTAGGAGTCCATTTAAGTCTGGTGAAACTTTAGCGGGTCAGTCTATATTTGTTAATATTTTAATAACTGAGGAATGGAGAGAAAGAAGCCCACACATTTCGCACAGCTAAAAATCCTGGTCTATTATCAATGCTAATTTGGTTTACATACATATATCACGACACCGAAATTGTATTAGATTTTAATAAAATACTCAATTGCCCTAACCCCTTGTGGGGCATAGCGCGTCAATTGTTCCATGTGGCCCAGTTGACGTTTCGTTGGCATAAACTGGTTTCGGAGAATGCAGTTGCCAGCATGCACCTCGTGCACATCCATGGCCACGAACGTCGTCGTGGACGGGATTCGAACCCGAAACGCCGGTAGTCAAACATGAGACTGATGCCTCAACACACTGCGCTACCGGTTGCTTCCGTAAACTTTACTGGTTTAAATATTAAACTTTGCTGGCGTTATTTTTTAATCAAATTGTTGGTTTCAAATTTAATCTACAGATAATATAATCTATGAAAAAATATTGATTTTATTGCGTTTTTTTCAACCCCTCTAAATTTTTTCTCCAGTCGTTTTTTTTTGCAGTTTTCTAAACTTCCAAATCCTTTGTTAAGCCTATCGCAGGTTAGCCAGCTAATCTTTAACTTTTTTCGCCGTGGCACAGCATCGAATCTATGAACTCCATGTTGTAGAGTTGCGACCTAGATCACTCGGCCACGCAGCATAATATTTTGAGCTGACTGCGAGTAGTTATGCTGAGACTTGAGGCTAAAAAAATATACGTGGGGTTTACGTTTTAATTACAGTTTTATTAGAAACTAATGTGAGAACAAAAAGAACACAAAAAGGTTTGAATTGTATTAGAATTTATTACAGATTGGTTTAAAATAGAAGTAAACTTTGAATTGTATTAGAATTTATTACAAATTTAGCTTAAAATAGAAGTAAACTTTTTTTTAGTCCAAGACCAAGTTTAAAAAAAAAATCCAAGATTTTTAACTGTGCACCGTTACTGAGCTACAGCAAGCACAGACTGCTGATTTTTGATGGAACTTTTCGTCGTGAGAGCGCTGCTCGACCTTCACTGTCACAGACCTTAGGCTTCGTTCCCACGGGGATTTTAAATGCCCATCTAACCGTCCGTTACACTATATACGTTGGCTGTGGAGGTACCTAACTCATAACGGTAAATGACGGTTATTTCACGCAGGAAACCTTTATTAGTCTTCTTCGTCAAATGACAACTGCTTTGGTTGTTTTTTCATCACAACCTCGTTCAGTTTGGTTGGTTGGTTGGTTCAAGTGACTGTCCTTCCGCTACTGGGGGAAGACACAATTAGCGCTTTATGCGCCACCACACGCCTCGTAGGTGGTGGTAAAACCTTGGTTATAAAGGTCTATTCACGGTTGTTGTCGGAAAATGTTCTCAGAACCATCTCACCAAATTAAGGAAATGTAGTATCTCCCTAATCGTCTTCGAGCAGATGGCGGATATACTACGTCGACAGCGACCTCCATCTGTAGCTAGCCCATTTCAGGTAGAGTTTATGGATCTCTCTCTTCACAACATTGAGCGATGCGTGGATCACTATCGCATAGGACTCGTGAAGGGCGGAGCCTTGTCATCTGCTTTCTCGTTCGCCGCTATATTACTGTGTCCAGGAACCCATAGAAGAGAGATGTTGTGAAGCTCGGCCAGTCCGGCCAGCTCCATGCGAAATTGTCTTACTAATTTCGATGAGGTTGAGATTGACGATAGGGCCTTGATCGCGGCTTGGCTGTCGGTGAAAATGGCGACGTTATCTATGCTGACAACAGTGCGCTTTAGAGATCGACACGCCTCCCTTATCGCCAGTATTTCAGCTTGAAACACACTTACGTGGTCTGGGCGGCGAAGTGATTTTTATAGGCCGATGTCTTCAGAGAAGATCCCCGCGCCGATCCCACATGCCATTTTTAAGCCATTAGTGAAGATTTTGCATTCGTACTTCCTGATCACTTCATCTCTGTCCCATACCGCCCTTGTTGGGAAGCCAACTGTGAAGTGTCGCTCGAAGTCGTCTGCGGTGTTGGGAGCAATATATTCAAATAAAATTGCCGTTCCCTGTCGGGAACTGTAGGCTTTAACAATGTATGAATGGCTTTGATGATAATAATTATATTTTAAATACCTTAAAATTCGGATATCTTTTGATCGGTAAAACCGATTGCAATGAAGTAAAAATTGAATGTTACTGCAAATTAAGCATTATTTTTTTTCCAAAAAATGTACTTCAATCGGATTAGCGATTTTCATGTGATGCCCGAACATCTTTATGTATTTGGTTACTGACTACTATACTCCAGATAACTTTTTTTTCCCAAATATTTATTATATGTATATAAATTGACAACACTGTACCGTACGACTGCACCAAATGTGAGATGTATTCAGAGACGAAGACGTAGTGGTAAATAAACTAGCATGTGATTCAGTGATACCAAGTTGAACTGCGCGATCGTGTAGCCAACATTCGTACGGCATGCCGTCTGCCTGCATAGTATCACTAACTAACTAGCTAGCTGGTTGCTCTCCAGACTTGAGTTTTGCCATCAATTCATGAGGCCACCTCAGATCTCCAAATCGAATGCTGTGGGGACCTAAAGCAGGTTGACTGGGGGACACGAGCAAAGTTGGTTTGTGGCCATTCCGGCGTCAGTCATTCATGAACAATTGCTAGATAGGGAGCTATCGGCGGCTATCGCTCCATAGTATCTAATCCGTCTAAAAACGATAGTACTCGTATATCGCGTTCTCATTTAAGCTCTTTTTTCTTAAAGATATTCCGAATGAAACACTACATTTAGATCAATCGTTGATTATCGTGTTGCATGTATCGTATGTAAACAATTACGTTACTAACGATTCACGAAATTACTTATCGCTACGTACTCAGTGGGTTGTTAACCGAAATTCGTACAATTTGTTGCTGCAATTATAGTAACAATCGAGGAGAGTATCTTTCGCACGTTTCAGTTCCGATTTTTTTTACTGTCATTACACGCGTTACGTGACGACAACGAACGAGTTGTGTAATGTTATATATCTTTTTTTAAATGTTTTCTGTTTATTCATTTATAGTGGAAAAAAAAATAAAATATTTGTTTCTGTCCAATCACTGAATGGTGTATGTGCCCAACGCCGGTTTCCCCATTGCCCATGTCCCATTGATTTAATTGTGTGATAACACGTTAGTTGTGCAACAAGTGAAAGTAAAAGTGTGTCGAAAAAATAAAGATATATAGATAAATATTGCAGTTGCAACAAAAATATTTACAGAAAAAATAAAGTTAAATTAAATCAAGCAGTGACGAAAAGAAAAAGAAACGAAACGATACTCACATCGACAGTATTAATGTCGGTGGCGCAAGGATTATTTTCGCATTTCGTTAGCTGCTATAAGCTGCAATTGGCAGATTTTTTAACGCGCCCATACTGGATTATATTGGATTACCCCTTCACATATCGCTTGCAGCTTTGAGTCGAGCTGATGTTTTGTATATAAATTTGGAGTTTATATTGCAACTATTAAACATTGGCCGACCGACAAGATGTTGATTACGAATTATGAAAATGAAAATAAACTGGTAGGTTTTAACTTTTGTGCATAATGTAAAATATGTAAATACGAGTATATTAATTTTTGCCAATTACTACGAGGGCCGTCTGAAAAGTCCTTAGAAACTCACAGAAGTCGCATGACAAAGAAAAATGTTGTCAACTTCAAACATCTAAATCCTAATTTTTATCAGTGCCGTGCGAAGAGAGGGGCGAAGGAGGCGACCGCCTCCGACGCCGTCAGCAAAGGGCGCTGAGAGCGATAGCACAAAAACGAAAATTTAATAAAAATACTAAACAGAATAAATAATTTAAAATATTTTATTAAATTAACGCCAGTACGTATTTTCTTTTAACTGGCGAACAATCATCAGCCTTGGTGATAAATGAATTGACTATTCAAGCAACAGACGTTGCACGAAAATACACTACCGGGTTGAATAGAAAGAACAACAAAGTTTTACTCAAAATCTCCAGTGCTTTAGTTCAAAGAGTAATACTAAGTTTCCGTTATAAAAGATTACCTTGCTGCTCAGTTGATGCATCCATACATTGCACGTTCAAAATTGGGCCGCTCGAATAGGACCATTAGTAAATTTCTGCTTTCACACCATAAAAAGGATACATTTATGTAGTATACAATATTTCGATATAATTAGCCCTTCTTCCTTTATTGAAAGCTCCGTCAAAAATTTAGTGAAAGTTCACCCAGAGCACCTTCACCGATTAGCTGTTTTCGTCCTCGAATTGTATGCTTCCTTCATCCTTTTTTTGTGCATGTCGGCTGACTGAGGTGGACGTTGTTCATGGCCATTGCTTGTATATTAGCGGGATAGGCTTGCTTGCAAGGTTCTTGCGTTGTACATGTCGGGATGTTGATAGCGATTAAGGTTTCGGATTTATTTGTGGATGTGCGAGGTGCGCTATCAACATCCCGACATGTACAACGCAAGAACCCGCAAGCAAGCCGACCCCACGAATCCACAAGCAATACTACTCAATCGCCAGTCAGTCAGCCGACATACACAACTCGCAACTTCATGTAGTACATACATGTATTTACATAAAATGCGTTGAATATAAATTGAGAATTAAGACACATTAATGCTGTTTACGCATTCCACAGATTCTATGGTTTTACCCCGTACCGTACCATAAGATGTTTACACATCAGAAAAAGTGTTTTTCTAAGGACTTTTCAGGTCGCCCTAGTATGTTCATACTCGTATATGGGGTAGTAGGTGGTAGCCATCTCACTATGGTAGGATACCCAAATTGGGGTTTAACCGCTTGCAACAATCTTCAGTAGTTGCTGCTTAACACGAGAACAATTAGTTTAGTTAGTTTTTAATAACTTTTTTTTTTTGATATTGACATTCGAAAAAACTTTATTCCTCAAGTTGAATGAATAAACGCAAAAATATGTTCGCTTCTCGGTTTCGTCTACCGATGCGAGACGTGTTCTCCTCAGCCTTTTCCGCTTCATGTCTACTCTCGCACCAGCGAGAGAGGTAAATGCGCAAGCTGCAAAAGTTTTCATACTACCCAACAGCTCATGATAGACAACGGTGTTAGTCGATTGTAAGGCACTTGGTGCCAATTTATACTTCTGTGTGTTGCAAAAGAAAATGCGGTTTACCGCAAAAGAAAATAAAGAACAGGCATTACTTAAACAACAACCCAAGAAAAAACCGTACCCCCGGTAACGCGTACTATCCAAAATAACTATGCTAAATAGCCATCCTGGCGTACTGTAATGGACGGTTTGGTGGGCATCCGAAGATGCCTGTGGGGACGGAGCCTAAGATAGCATAATTGACCGTGAAGGTCGGGCTGTGCCATCTGGCGAAGAAAAAGGCTCCTCAACGAGCTAAGCAGCGGCCTATGCTTGCTGTAGCTCAGTTCGAGAGATGTGGGCGGGGTTTTTGCCGCTCTTTGCCATTGTCCTTTACGTATTAACAAAAATTCATAGGCCTGGGGAAAACCACACAAACAAGGGAGGTAAAAATTGGAAATGATAAAAAATGAGGCGATAAGGATGGAATGGTTGGCGGACAGCGCAGATTTCCTCGCGTTCGCATCAGGGTCCAGGCATAATGGGACCCTCGGCCTCTGGTTTCGTACCACCGACAGATCCTTACTCATCAGGTGCTACCATAGATCTGCCGGTGGAAGCAGCACTACCAGACCAGAATATGGTTCATTACAGTACCCACCATTTACACTCAGCCCATAGGCTTTCCAGGTGGTCTATAATTTTTGAACTATGACCATGGCGCGGGGGCCACGATTTTCATGATTTGGGTAACCCGGGTACGTGCCCAATGTAGATAGGCTATTCGGGGGCTACGATGTTCATGATTTAGGTAACTCAGACACGTATCCAACTTAGTTAACTACTTTTTAGGCTGGGACAGTATTGCTTATAAAGCAATTTTTGGAAGCCATTCTATATTAGTCTCGATGGCGTATGTGGTAGCACGATGGGTTCTAAAGGACAACGTTCCGAATTGGAATCTCGGTCAGACATGCAAACACAAAAATTTGATTTAAATGTTAAAAAAATTGTAAAAAAAAATCTTAGGAAAACAATACAACCGTAACTAGGCATACTAACCGGATGTTGCTGACTTTTTTTGATTTCTTTACTTACGGTGGGTATTTAGGGGACCAACTTAGGAAAGGTAAATACGGTAGTAGCCTACGTTAGTAACATTGGGGCAACGTTTGTTGGCAAAATACCTACGACATTGATGAATGTTTTTATTACCCTATCCTTAACATTTCGTAACACCCATGCGGGGGCTACAATTTTCATGTTTTGGTTAACCCTACTTGGTTAGTCACACTTTTTGGGAAGCCATAAAACCGCACGTCAATACATTTACATCATGAACTCTTAATTAAGATTAATGGGCTCGTCATTTACGCTAATTTGGATCAGCTTTGAGTTCGTGATAACATTCTCCGAGCGATATATTGATGAATTGATTTGTCGATGAATGAATCACCTCTAATACGAGTACTATGTGGGTACTAATGTCCGAACCAAATTGAACGCAGAATGCAGCGGCAGCGAAACGTCAAGTTAGAAAGCATGCATTTCGGAACATTCCTGTTTCGCAAAAATTAGGAGAATTCTCTCTATTTGATTAGAGAGAATTTCCACAAAACTCAAGAAATTTCCGCTTTAGGACTTACAACTTACCCCCGCGTGGCTTCTAGGTTCTTACCACCTAAAGCGTAAATGGACTACCTAAAGCGGAAATTTCGCAATTAAGGAATTTTAAAAATTCTTTCTAAATGCGATAGAGAGAATTCTCTTAATATTCGCGAAACAGGAATGTTCCTGCATTTCCCTTAAGCGACCTAGTAGATCCGCCTGTTATCGTTGTTGTTGCCGCTGCTGCTGCTCTCTGCGTTCAATCTGGTTCGGTCATAATAATGAGCGCGAGTCCGTCCTAATACGCCAATCGGTACGTCGTGAAAAGTGGCCTTTCGCGATGTGTGTTGAGCTTTAGACTTTCAGTGACACTGCAACGGAACAGTCATTATTTTAATGAACACTCAGAAAGTGGCTCCGTAAAAAAGCATGGTATATGTCCCATTAATTTAATAGGACAAAGTTTCCATACGAAATTGAGATAAGTTTTATAGTATAAATAGGATTTGGCCCATTGAAATAATGTGACCATTAGTCGATCATGCATAGGAAATCTTATTGTTTAAATAGTGTTCGTCATTAATTTTATAGTATGGCAATACATATTAGGTCCATTCGATTCGCCCGGATCTCCTCAAAGACCGGTCTGCCAATTTGTATGAAGATCCTACGACATCCGGGCGAATCGAATGCACCTATTAAATAAGGGAATGCGCATCAATAGCATAGTGTATCCCATTGGTTTCGTAATTCGTTATTTTTGAAATCTGATTGACGATTGCTTTAGAGTTTACATTTCCTGTGACTGCCACGAACATATTCAAAAAGTGGCTTTTCTCGCCAGCCTCAAGTCGACTCAGCTACAACCAAGTATAAGCGGGGACCGCTGTGATCATTTTTTTATAATAAATATATTCAATAGTGTCTTCTTATAAATTTTATAGGATATGCCTACTAACGTAATGGAGTAAGAGAACGATGAGATTTATGGTTTGTAAATTATTAAAATAAACATAAATCTCACTGACCAATTTTAATGGTACAAACTATTAAAAAACTATTGAATTCATATTAATTTAATGGTGTAGATTTTCTGAGTGCCTAATCGTCTAAAAGTCCGCTGCAAGAAAGGCTTCGTCATATTTAACCGGCTGGAATTTACACCACTTGTCAAACATAGTACGAAGACTGCGAAACGTACATCAGCTCAGTCAGCGTTTTTGAGATGGTCAGCATGGGTCACGAACCCGGGTAGGACTTGGCTGACGTACGTTTTCGTAGTCTTCGTAGCTTCGTACTGTTTTACAACTGATATAAATTCCAGCCGGTTACAGATGACGAAGGCTTTCTTGCAGCGGGCTCCAGTACTATAAATAGTTTCCACAAAATGTATCTTCTAAAGAAAAAAAGGCAATTTTGGCACCGACGCGTCTAGAATTAAATCTCACAAATATTTTCTTCTTCCTCTTCATCCAATTTGAGTTTCATTAAATTTAATTTGTTTCCACTGTAAACATTAAGTTTTCAAATTACCTCGAATCTTTATATGTCGGTTTTATATATCGATGGTAAATTAAACAGATTTGGAAATCAAACATTTTGAATGTCCAGTATCTTCCATTTATATATGTACACATACATCCAAGTTTGTGTTTACATTAACGCTTTCGTATTGCAATACAAGTATATCGAAATTTTTCAATACTAACCGGAACTAGATGTTTCGATGAATATCTCTGTGCCTAAATAAATTCATTCTGGATTACGTTTAATGAATGGAAAATATATACATACTCGTATACGTATCTACCGGAGCTATGCATATGCGATCAGAATATAAATTGAGAGATGTACAAATACAAATAGTAGCCAGATTAATATGGTCAGGCTCGCCATAATTTCACAGAATGACGCTTTTATGGGAGAATTCTTTAATGGTTTTGACTACCCACCGAGAAATATGATTCTATTTTTGCTTTCGTGGAACTTGTTTTGTTTATTCCATTGTCAGGAAATAAAAAAGTTTTTTTTTCCGGATATCATTGAAATAAAAAATTAAAATTGAGTTTCACAGAATCAAAAACAATATCCATTTACATTTTAGATTTTCTATCGAAAGAAATAAATATCTATTATTGATTGAATTCCTGTTTATTGTTTTTTAAGAAAAAGAACTCGTTATTGTTGTTCTTATAACACCTTTTGTTGATCTTGTGGCGCATTTGACTAGCAACGCCAAAATATGTAGTTCTACGGAACTCAATCAATAGATTGCTTTTATTTCTCTATGCATTTTTTTGATACTATAAATCAACAGAAACATATTTTCAATATCAGAAAAGACTGTTTTCTGTTTTAGTCAATACTGGATTCTTCCTAGTGGCGTATCAAGAAAATTTTTTAGGGGGGCTATAGACTTATGAGTGAAATTCCCTAGTACAGTTGCAACTTACTTTGTTAGTTATTTTGCCATTTGATAGCTGACAGCTATTCATGCTGTTTTTACAAATCGAATTTTCTTAAGGGGAACATACACTTTCAACTTTGTTGTCAACCTTGTTGTACACAGTATGTGGACACTTTCCAGTAAGTTTGTAAACATCACTTCTTCTCCTTCATTTCTCTAAACACAAGATAAAGGTTTTTTTTGCTCCAGCACACAAGTTAACAGCGCAACTCAAATTCACAACTGATATTTACAATCTTGTTGTCAACCGTTCCACACACATCACATGGTCAACATGGTTGCTAACATCAGGGATCAGGCTCCGTCTACAATGTTTTCAATTATTCAAATTAAATAATAAATAAATTAAATAAACATCAACTTCAACATCAACCAGAAATTCCAACTACAACATGGTCGTCAACATTGTAAGTTGTCGACAAGGTTGACAACCAAGTTGGTAGTGCATGGGCTGCTTTATATTCACTTTTCTTCACTATCTTCACTTCACTAGGCCTGTTCCTAATACCAGGATCCCCGTTTGGTACCGGTTTTTTTTCGGTACCGGTACCAAAAACTAAGAGTACCGGTATCCCGGTTTTTGTAGTACCGGTATTGAGTACGGGATCCCGGGATTTGAGTACCGATATTTTGAACCATGAGCCGGTTTTTTCAGTACCGGTACTGAGTACCGGGATCCCGGGACTTGAGTGCCAGTACTCAGTAACGAGATCCCGGGATTTGAATACCTGTTCTTTTCAGTACCGGGATCCCGGGATTTGAGCACCTGTTCTTTTCAGTAGGTGCTTATTCTTTTCAGTACCTGATATTCAAATACCCGGGATGTCATAAAAACAAGACTCGTTCATTGCCTGACCGACTCTTCAGGCTTTAACATTGAAAATGTTTATAGAGTCGTGCATTGTATGATTTTTGATTGTGATTATGATTATACACATCGTAGTAGTTAATACGTACATAGATATATGTACATTGTACATACATAATTGATTTTTATGAATGAATAGGTTTTGTAAAACGTACCATACACGCAACGATCGATCGGCTGATTCGTCGCCCGATATCGATATCGGCCGATGGATCTGTCTGTGAAGGCGCTTATCGTTGATGATTTTTCGAAAATTTCATATAATTTTTATAGCTGATATTTTGTGGCAATCCATCGGCCGATCGATCGGGCGACGGATCGCTCCGTGTATGTGGGTTATTAGAATTGAGACTGAGCTGAGAGTATGTATTGTATTGGAAGTAGGATGATTGAATGATATGAATATGACATGTGCTCAAAAGTCCCCGACAATAGGGGGTCCGGAAGTGTAGGGGAGAAGAGGTCAAATGTCCTTTTTTCCTTGATTACTTTGGAAACTATGGATTCTAAAAAAAACGTCTCAAAGCCGAATCAAAGCACATCAAATTCCCTACAAATTATATATTATATCCTAGACCATAAAATGGATTATTATACTCTAGACCATGAAATAGTATTATTGATTTATTCACAAGGAGAAACCGCACGATAACTCATGATAGAATACAGTTAGGGACATCGAAATTTGGTAAAACATTCCTACTAAGATCTAATTAGTTTTTGTCTAAAATAAGGATGATTCGATCAAAAGTACTCCTACTTCCCCTATAAATATTTTTTTTTTTTCGAAAATGCCATCAATGTCATCACCGAATAAAAGCAGTCAAGTCAAATTCGGGTGGATGACTGCCTATGACCTTAGTACACTTCTCTGTAAAAATTATTGTAGCTGAATCGAATGAAAAGGAAAAAAGGCTACCTCCCATACAAAATGCTTCAAACTACCCTACTTTTTCTATTTTTTTTTAGTTTTGACATCTAGCTAAAAATAGGAAAACAATAATGAAGCTTTGAAATTTGAAACAATTGATGAAAATAATGCTCTGAATACATGCTTAAAAGTCAGAAAAAAGGGGTCAAAGGCCCTTTCTTCTGGTTTTCCTTGATGTCGCTAACTGTATTCTATCGGGAGTTATCGTGCGGTTTTCCCTTGTGAATAAATCAATAATTTAATTTCATGGTCTACTAGAGTATCATATAATAAACCGTTATATGGTCGTTATATGGGTAAAATACATATATCATTTTGTAGGGAATTTGATGTGCTTTGATTCGGTCTTGAGACATTTTTTTTAGAATCCATAGTTTCCGAAATAATCAAGGACAACTGAAAAAAAGGACCTGACCTGACTCCCTCTCTCCTACACTTCCGGACCGCCTATCATCGGGGACTTTTGAGCACATACTCAGGGGACTGTCCCCAACAATTGTGCCAAATTTCAAAGCTATACGATTTTTTTTTCTAATCAAGCCTTGACTATGAAAAACCTGGAAACATTCAAAATTGCTTAAATATAGTATTACAACAGGAAATTGGAAAAAAGTACACACATACGTTACTCCGATCCTTTACTCCATTTATTCTGTACTTAAGCTACTAAGGTACTAGGTACTAAGATCCGTTTTTCGTGCGAAATCTTATACAAAAACTGTCAAAAGTTGCGTTCACACGAGAAATTTTCGTTCTCTCAGTACACATTAACATATTTCATTCGAAGAAAAAAGTCTCCACATCATTATGAGCATTCACGTGAAAACAATTACTTGCCACTTTATTTCGCTTGAAAACCGTTCTTTTGAGTTGAATGGAAGTTCAAGTGTTGTGTAGAGCGACGCGGTAATGTGCTGTGTGCAAGTCTACATTGTCACTTTTTCGTGTGAGAGATAAGTGCAACATTTTCGCACGAAGAGGAGAGGAGAGTACCAGCCTCTAGAGCAAAAAAAGCTGATGACACCACCATAATCTTAGTCAAAAGGATGTTATTATCCATATTGGTCATCATTGAGATTGGGAACTGTACTTTAACGGCAAACGTCACTTGAGTCTGTCCATAAGAGTGTACTGATGACTGATAACAGCTATGGAAAAGTTCAAAGAAGTCCTATCGGAGATCCTCCAATCAGCCTTGAACATAGTATAAATACGGTGTAATGACACCGACCTACAAATCCATCCTGCAGTTGTTCCCTTCACAAGGATTCTGTAGACAGTTCGTAGGGAAGATAGGAAGGGGACCTAGTCGCTAGCCCTTGTGTAGTTCAATGGATCGTGAGACCCATAATTGATTATGAAGCTGTCATTTGGTCGAAGGAATATTTTACAAAAGAGGGCAAAGTTACACTAAGTAAAATCCACAGACTAGCATGCCTTACAGTAACGAATCCTATTGGCATTTGCCCTACTGCGGCTCTTGAGGAATTACTCAATCTTCCGCCGCTCCACATTTATCTAAAGGCGGAGGCAAAACTAGCAGTACCAAGATTTAAATTCGATCAGATAATAATCAAATAAGAATCAGACAAATTGAACTGAGAGGAAAAATGCTTGATGAAAACTATAAGCTAAGTTTGCTATCTGACCATGTAACCAAGGATTCACGCTTCAATCGCCTCTTTTCTAGAGAAATTTGGAAGAGAGAGGAATGGAAGGAATACATAGTTGGCATTCGTCACTCATGCAAATACTGTGAATTGGTTTACCGATGGCCCCAAAAGTGATAGAGTACTGGCGGAGAGGAGCCCCTCAAAAAGATAATCTATTCGCATGAGGAAGCACTCAACGGTATTTCAAGCCAAAATGAATGAAATTGGGGTTTGTGCCAATGCATTAGTATATTTCTTTCAAATGACTGCTAATTTAACTAATAAGGTAGCGCTACCCTTATATACCTTATTTTTTTATCAGAAAACAACAAATATTTCAATAAACTCGTACATATACGTACGTATGTACGAAGGTGAATGCAAAATATGTATTTATTTATTTCTGAAGTTTTTCCAAATTAAGTGAAAGACTTTTCTACTGCATATTCATTTATTTCATACGGATCTTTTACTGTCGTTTATACAAAGATCTGGAAGCTAGCTAAGCACCCATTTTTACACAAATCACTTTGGAAACTTTAAAGAGTTCATGTATCTTGGATTGATTGGATGCAGCTAGCGTGCATGCAATGCAAACCACATAATGCTGTGGTGTGTAGAAAACCGGATCTTATATTAATCAGTAACTTTCACAACAAAGTATGCTACTATGGTGGTTTTTATTCACAGAGCCAGTTAAATGATCTCACAAGTGCCCGTGGGCTAAAGTCCAAAGATGGTTACTCATTGCTTCAATTGATCGTAATAGTGCACACTCATAGTACTATATGGAGGAATGACAAATTAGACAGGATTATCGTGTCGATCGGAATTACACCAAGAACTGTTTAATAACAATTCCTTATAAGGCTGTAGTTCGACTGTGGTCATAAGATAATTGTTGTAAATAACAGAACGTTAAACTTAAAAACCTGATTATTTTATTATAAAGATTATATAATAATATTAAAGTGAGAGAGAATCAGTTAGCTATGGAGGGATGAAACAACAATGGCGGTGCGGTAAGAAGAATCATTTTACTGCTTAATCAATTCATTTCTAACCATCGATCAACAAATTTAAATGTGAAATTTGGAAGAGTGTGTAATTTTTCTCCTTAATGTCTATTTAATTTTGACATATAAACAAAAATACATAAACCTCCACCACCACCACTATTCGGTGTGAATTCCAGATTATAAAGGCTCTACTGTATGTATTCTCTTGAATCCGTTTTTATACCCTTGACGAAGTAAGGTGTATTAACTTTGTCATAAAGTTTGCAACGAACGCATAAAAGGAAGCATCTCCGACCATATGAAGCAGTGGTTCTCAACCAAAGGATTGTAAAGGGAAGGTGTGTACTGTGTGGACACAATTTAAATTGAGACTTTTTTTAAAATGAAGAATCAAATTCTTGCTGTATTTCAAGGTAATACGAATCTCCTGGACTTCGCGTACCTATCTGATATATTTCAGCATCATAACAAGCTTTATTTACATTTGTGCACACTTGCGTCCAAAATCCAAATTGTTCCGCGGACAATCCAAAATCCGTAGTGTGTGGGGTTAAAGTTGACAGCTCCGGAATCCAGTGCAAGTCAAGTTTAATATTTAACTTGCCCAAAATCCACCCGAGTGCCGCGAGGTTTGTGCGAAATCCGAACTTAATGGAGTCAAATTTAGTTCATGTTTTGTGTTATCAGTGTTAAATAGCAACAAAGAAAATGTGTTTACGTGTTGGCGGCCACCAAGGTGTTTATGCAAATTTTTTGCAATCTATTTGACGGTGCATGAAATTAAATCGGATAAGTGAAAATTGAGTGCGTCATCGAACTTGACTTTTAAAATGACGTCTGGATTGCTATGGATTGGATTGTACTTTTGGAGTCCGTCCATGACGTCAGCTGTAAATCTATTGAGCCGAAATTTTGTACAAAGCCTTTTTTCTATTGCGTGACTTGACGTATTCCTTGCAACACGTGATTCCCCATACAATTTCCATCTAAAATTATTAAGGGATATTCTTTCGAATTCTTAACCCTTTAACAGCCACAGGCATTTTTATTTTTCTTGAAAATTCTCCACCTGACATGACTAAAAATACAATATCCGGGAAACTACGTTAGTTAGAGCACTTACGTAGCCAATATGTTGCTCTAAAATCCTAAAATTAGTTGGCATAAATTAGACAAACGGTTTAATTGCTAAAAATTTTGTTTTGCTCCAAAAAATAATTTTTGTTTCTATCACGTTTTTCTTTAGTCTTTGCATGCATAATGTTTCTCCTGTTTCTAAAATTAACTCTTTATTTTATTGTGATTAAATCGTGTTAGCATACGACTATAGAACATACGTGTTAGAACACGTTTTTTGTTGGTGTTTTGTTTTGTTTCACTTTTATGTCAAGAATCAAATTTTACAACTGAAAATTAATCACATCATTAGTCCCGTTTGGCTTGGATTTCGGTCTCATGCCTAGTATTGTGTTGGTCGCGAAACGAGACGAAATGTCAAATCCCATCTAAAATTAACTTTCATTTCGTCGACGAAAATTTTCGTTCCGCTCGGTAGTATTGTGTTCATAGGTCGAATTGGATGTTATTCCTAATATCCAATAGATGGCGCTGTTTTGTGGCGAATTCAATTTCGCAACTTGACAAGCTACAGTACACTTCGAACAAGAGCAGACTTGACATTCTAATATTTGGCATATAAACTACACTTTTATGTAATATCTCCGAGGCCATCCCCTGAATGGGGTTAAGCGACGTGCTGACAACTCGTCCTTGCAAAAACCACTCCATGTCAAGAAACCTGGAACAAAAGCCTCGGATTGGACGGAGCAACAACGACGACCCAGGCGGCCAAGTTCCGACGTCGGGCTGTCGCGCCACGATGATGATGATGTAATGTAAAATAATATAACGTAATTCAAATATCTAATGTCGAGTAATCAACCAAATGTTTAGTGTCAATGTCAACATATGTTTGTGACATCTATCAAACATCTGGCCTTTTACAAGTGACGACTGGTGTCGAACAGCGGAATTTATTTCCCTGGTGCGAAATATATTACGAAGGTGTACTTTTTGTTGCATTTCGTTCCACGCAATGCAATACCAGGCATCAGACCGAACACGAATGAAAAGAACGACATGGATCCGTGCCGAGCGAACTTAAACAGCCACCATACAGATACTTCGCCGTCGTGGGGGCGAATTGCGGATTCAGTATATGTACATTTAGATAGAGGCGAAATAAGTCGACGTTCAGCCCATTGACTTTCGATTTTAATCCAATGAGATCCCATTCCAGACCTGGATTAAAATGGGTCTGCCATTTTGTATGAAAATGGTCTGAAATCCGGTGAAGCGGCTTTTGTAACTTCAGATCATAAATATTGTTTCGGACCTCCATTCCCCATTGGGCCTAACTCTCTAATTCTAACGCTTTAACTCTCCTTTGCATCCTATGAATAACAAAAACGATTGAATGAAACCAACCAGCTCAGTAAAAAATCAGGCAGGAGGAAACAAGAGACTACCATTTCGATCCAAATTACAATACCTTTGGGGACACTTTCGTGTGCAATGTAAGACAACAAGGTACTGATTGTAATAAAGGCATGCCATCTGTCTCATTTGTCAAAAGTCATGTTCAGTTTTGCATTTGACATTAAATTCAAAATTTCTTGCTTTGATAAGTCCCAGGAGATACACAAATATTGTAACAATTTTCCTTCCCACAATAAATACGGGCAATCATATTAAAGACACGACCATCGACCACACACAATACAACCGAGGTTCGATTCGAAGTTTGACGGAGCAGAGATTTATAATTTTGCAACTGGACAATTGTCGCTAATGTCAAATATCGCACTGAGCCAGAAAAGCGAGCAAATTTTATGCTGACTAAAGTAAAGGTAAAAGCGCTTAGCTCAGCACAGTCATTTCTAAGACAAATTACCATGCAGCACTAAGCGCTTCTCATCGCTGCTGTTTTAGGAATGTAGCCAGTATGTAAAATAGTACCACATGGGCTGAAAAGTTCCGGGATTTTTAATGAAAACAAGCTTTTTTGGGCAAAGTTATATTTATTCCTCAACATACTCGTAGATGCCTTCGAAGGCGATACACTGGTATAGCGATTTTCCAACATTTCGATGCCCTTTGGCGCATCGGTTTCCGCGATGACTTCCTCATTCGATCTGAATCTCTTTTCCTGGAGCCACCGCTCAAGGTTTAGGAACAGATAATAGTCGCTGGGGGCCAAGTCTGGAGCATACGGTAGGTGAGCAACCAATTCGAATCGTAATTGGTCTAATTTGACCATCGCTTTCAAGGACGTGCGTGACGGTGCGTTATCGTGATGATACAGAACTTTTTTCTTCACCATGTGGGGCCGTTTTTTCTTTATTTCGTCGTTCAGTTTGTCCAATAACGCTGCATAATACTCTCCTGTGACTGTTCTTCCCTTCTGCATGTAATTGTTGAAGATTATGCCATACGCATCCCAAAAACAGAGGCCATAACCTTCCCGGCCGAGCGTTGGTCTTTTGGTCGCTTTGGTCGGCTTTCGTGGTTTTCCGGCCATTCTGCACACTGCCTATTGGACTCAGGCGTGTGGTAATGGACCCATGTTTCATCCATCGTGACAAAACGTCGAAAAAAGTCCGCTCGATTACGCTACAACAACGCCAAACCGGCCGTTGAATCATCAACGTGTTGCTGTTTTTGGCCGACGGTCATCAAACGCGGCACCTATCGCCCCGATAGCTTTTTCATTTCCAAAAGATCGTGCAAAATGTATCCCGCCGGTTCTTTTGTGATGCCCACGGCCTCAGCTAACTCGCGCAACTTCAGTTTACGATCATTTAAGACGATCCGATGCACTTGCTTTACGATTTGCGCATTCGTAGCCTCTTTTTTGGCCTTCCAGAGCGAGGTGCGTCTTTGGTGCTTGTACGACCCATTTTAAATTCACTAAAGGCCGGTTGACATGCTCAAAGTACACTTTGTCAAAGTATGACTTGGCAAGAATATCCACCATTGTGAATTACCGCTTTGCCACTTGAAAAAAAAAACGCTGGATTTAGCATTTCTAGGGAATTTATACCAAAACACATTGTTCAGACCACCGTAAATTAAATAAAAACCACCAACAACTCACTATTTCCCGCCCAACAACTTTTTTCTGTGAACTTGTCGATTTACAATCAATTCTTTGATGGAAAGTTGAGTACCATCCTACTTTGCTTTGATGGGACGCTAGAGACTTCAAAGCACTTTGAAAGGGGGTTGTCACGTTCAAAGTAACCTCAAAGTAGGTTGTTAACGTACTTTGTCAAAGTGTACTTTTAACGTGTCAAACTTAAACCACCGATAAACTCTTGTTCTCGAAGGAGCAGATGTGGGATGACATTGCTGCAACCAGTGCATTGATTGTTCAGACGTTTATCCCATTAAAACACAATGTTTTATCTACTCGTAGATGCGATATTCCTGTTTTTTTCATTTTTTTTACGAAGGCGAAAGTAGCGTTACTCAAACGGCTGTAGCTTGTTAATGAATGGACGAAATGTCATGAAACTTCATACATAAACTAGTGATAGGATAGATAAGCTTTTCGAAAAGAGTCATGTTCATTTTCTATTGAAAAATCCCGGAGCTTTTCAGCCCATACCCATCTAGTATGTTACAAGAAAGCAGCTCCCGCGTTTTTTTTTATAGCCCAGCAAATGGTCCATACGTACATTGACAAAATTTACACCTCGCTATTACCGTATTATTTGTTCTATCAAAATGCGTACATAATTTAAATATTTTAAACTTATTATTGGTATAAACGCATTCAGTATGTTAAAAATAAAATTGTTTAATGTACAACACAAATTTGACGTCGTTTTGTCTATGGATTATAAATGTATCCAGCTATTTTCAATTAACTTATGTTTACAGGTATGTAAATAGAAATAGCTGGATGCGCAACTAAATAAATAAAGTATGGTATGTAGACGCGGCTTAACAAAAATAATACCAGCATGTTCTATCTGACGTCTTTCGTTTACAAAGACTATCCAAATAATAGATTTAAAAAAAATCGTTTCCGTCACTGGACCAAAAAGCGCTGTCTTGAAAATCAGTAGTACACATAATTTCTGTATAGGATGCTAGAATAGTCCGCAATGTTTAGATATGATTCTTTGTTGGTCTTTACAATTATATCATGAAGATCCGTGTTGATCCATCAATTATTTGTACAGTGTATACCAGTAGAAATAAACATTGCAGTCAAGGTAAAAATACTCGTATATTCGTTTACCATTTGATCACCCTATGAGGTCATGGATCTGGGGGTGTTGAATATTGGTAGCGCTAGCGCGCTATTCTTTTTCAAGTGCTCATTCAGAATAGGTGTGTCGGATGAATGATTAGTCGTTTTTTGTTCTCCTTTATTCTTTGTTTGTTGTTGTAATTTTGAACTGAGGAATTTGAATTGAAGCTAATGTTCTTGTTTTTCCGGAAGTTTTCGTGAAGGTCGTCTTCATTTAGTTGTTCTTAGTGAGGCTTTGGCATCTGGGCTATGTCTTTTTTGTTTAACCATTTAGTCATGTCGGATTTGCTGCATTCGATGATGTATTCGTAATAAGTTATGGTCGTCAAAGAAGATGGAACTTCATTTGTGCCTTACAATCCTGAATCAGTCTCGGCCCTACGGATTGCCTGAATATGACCTTCACCACAGACGATCTAGAACTCCTCTTCGGCCTGAACTGATCAGTCCAGGCCTTCCGGATTTCTAAATCGTGTATGTGGAAATTGAACTGATTAGTCGGAATGTTCAGTCAGCTGGATACACAATCGAAAATCTATCCGGAAAAACTGATAAGTCCTGGCCTTCATCAAAAATGGCCCGGAACTCTTCTCCGGGAAAAACTGATCAGTCCGTGTATGTAGAAATTGAACTGATCAGTCGGACCGTTCAGTCGTCCGGGCACATAATCGAGAATCAATTCGGAAAAACTGTTCAGCCGAGGCCTTTCGCCAGAGACTCTCTGGAATACCTTTCAATTTACTTGACGACGTTCTAGCTCTTGTCGGTTTCGTAGTGGCAAATAAGTGCATTATAAATCGAGAAAAAAATTCAATAGTCGTGCATAGACGACTTCTCTTTTAATTTTATTAAAATAGTCCTTACTTTTTACTTGCCGAGGCAAGTTTAAGATTTGTACATTCGTACCACATTCATAAATTCACGGGTCATTTTGCCTGAAGAGTATGGTCCCAACAAAACACACACAGTCCATTCAGTTATTCCGAATCAATTTTCGATTGTACATCCGGTCGATTGAACAGTCCAACTAATAAGTTCAGATTCTACCTACACTATCCGGAAGGGCAGTTTTTCCGGGAAGGAATTCGGGATCGTCTATGGCGGGCTTACATACATACACATATCCGTATAAATAATATAGCATTTTCGAAACATATTACCGCATGTTCAAATAAAATTAACGAATTTTCGAAACCATTCGTTCGAATCAAATTAACGATTTTCGAAAAGTATTTAATGCTTTTCCAAATCAAATCACAGATTGTTCCAATTGATTTAATATTATTGAAAATCTCCATTTCATCCTAATACTCAAGTGCCCTAACCCCTTGTGGGGCATAGCGCGTCAACTGTTCCATGTGGCCCAGTTGACGTTTCGTTGGCATAAACTGGTTTCGGAGAATGCAGTTGCCAGCACGCACCTCCTCCACATCCATGGCCACGAACATCGTCGTGGACGGGATTCGAACCCGAAACGCCGGTAGTCTAACATGAGACTGATGCCTCAACACACTGCGCTACCGGTCGCCCCCTAATTTCATCCTAATGCCCGAACCAGATTAAACGCAAAAAGCAGCAGCAGCGACAGTAACAACAACAACATACAGAACTGCTTTCGCCGCTGTCGCTGCTGCTGCGTTCAATCTAGGCAGCTTAAGGGAAATGCATGCTTTCCAATTTGACATTTCGCTGCTGATGCATTCTGCGTTCAATCTGGTTTGGGCATAATTCCTTAAATTCGGGCAGCTATTAATTGCCTTACACCTGGAGAGCATGGGTGCGTCAACATCTCTAGCATAGCAGTGCTTTATTAGCGTTTCGGTAGGATATACTCGTAAATTTCGGATGGTGCAGTTGCTAGCATATAGTACACCTCAATTTAGGGCAATTGGATGGCTATAAATGTGAATCATAAGCCCAAAAAATACACTTTACATGCTAAATTTCACAATTTACTATTCCTATTTGATAGCCCACTGAATCAATGTACAAAAGAGGCCCAAATAAGAAATAATTTCTGGAAAGCTGAAAATGATTTTGATCGGTTCATTTAGGCCTAAAATGAACGTCCTGAGGTTTGCGCCACCGAAAAACCGCGAAATTTTCGGACTTCTTTTAGTTTTTTAGCTATAACCTATAAAATAGTCATTTTTTTGACAAACCTCCTCCTGGTGTTGTGCATAATTACTTTGATTACAAATTATTTTATACAGTTAAGTGGACATCAAACTGAATTTGGGAAAAATTGGTGCGAAAGAGTGTTTGTGCGTGAAAAATATTTGCATGGAAAGTGAAATACCGACCCAAATCTGAGTGTAGTGAAAAAGATGGCGGTGTTTGTGCTATTTTATGACTATTGTCGTTCCATAACACTCGGAGCTATAGCTGACTATGACAGTAGTCAGATTTGACCACAGCTCTGATTATAGCTATGTTATGGAACGTGCTCCTGATGTATTAAATAGCATTAAATTATGCATCGATTGCACCCAAAAACATCCTACTCGGTTGAGTGGTATTGCCAAAATCAACAGTCAAAAGACACGAATTTGTCCTATCTTCGGCAAAAATCTCAAGTGACCCATCTTTAAACGGCCATAAATCGGAAACGGTTGATCTTAATGAGAAACCGAAAAAAGCTTGTTGTGGAGCATCGAATTCTGTATAAAATCAGTACGTAGAATTTTAAATCCGGTTAAGGGGAGCGAGAGTAATGAAAGATTTTCCAAATTCCAATGCACGCTCGCTCTGCTGCAAATCAAAAATCATTTACTTATATTTCACCGCACACCCAAGATTCTCTAAATACATAAAACAACCTAAAGGAACAAACAGCATTCTAAAATACATATAAGTGACCCTCAACTTTAGATGAAACGAAATCGAATTCCTATATTGTTCAGTGTGCCATATCGTTCAGTATCGGATACGGATGGGTTCAACAAATTCACCCCCATTTTTTCCCCAACCTGTATGGTGTTGTTAATTGCCTTTACCCGGCCAGGGGCATGGGCCGTCAACATTTCTAGCATTTCTATGCCTTGTTGACGTTTCGAGAGCATATTTGCTTTTCGGAAGAGTAGTTGCTAGCATGCACCTCCTATCCGTCGCCGGAGCACTGTGAGAGTTCTATTAGTGCCGACAGGCAGTTTTTGATCGCGCCGAGAATTTAACTCGAGCTTTAGATTTAAATATCGCAAGCTTTCGAACGCTATGTTTAGGATTGACAGAAACCATTGGAGTTTTAATAGAATAGTCCATATCTCTTTTTGGCAGTGCGATTATTAAGAGACAGGTAAATGCAGTGAAGTATTCCCATAGGTATTATGTGAAAATATGTGAGGGAACACTTATTGCCATACCATATGTGCTAGTTTCGAAAATATTTTTAATTTTTTTCGTCCTTTTAAAACAAATTATGTAGTCCGTATGGCGCAACGGTTAGCACGTTCGTTTTCTATGCACTGGGCTCCGGTTCGATTCCTACACTAGTTTTCGATAAAAACGGGGATATGAGCCCAGTCAGCTGTTAAATTAGTATCCATTTATGGGGTAAATAACTCGGTTGAGCATGTTGCTGATCACACACCTCTGCACAAAACACGGTCACGATCTAGAAAATGGATGATACCAACTCATCTCGAGGACATGGCTCCGATTGGATTGTTGCGCCAGTTATTTATTTTATTTTAAAATAAATTATAGCAAAAGCACTCCCTCTGATCAAAACTAAGACTTGTGCATAAAATAAGCTCTGGGGGTGCTCTACATGAAGCTATAGCCCTGTCAAAGAACGTCAAGAACAAGGAAAATTGAAAAAATGGCAATTTTCAAACTGCTCCATCTCGGGCGTTATTTATTTAATTGAGTTGAATTTTGATAAATATATTCAGGGGTCGGCAAGATTGTTTCTACTAAATTTTAACCTATAAGACTCCCCGGAGCCCGAACTACTGAAGGCTGAAAACACGCAAAACCGCGAAATCATTGTGTCGCGTAAAAACAGTGTTTCTTGGTCGTTTTTCGTCGTTTTTTCTTGGCGGAAGATTATATAGACTATACTCGTATACAAAGTAGGAGATTAATAAGCGCATCTGGTTCAAATAAAAAAAGTGAAATATCATCCACCATTAATTTCATTCTTAAAATTGAAATTTTCAATCAATGAAGAACAGGTTATACAAAATTATGTGCATTTTTTATGGAAGATCAACCTAGAATTAACAGATTTTTTCATGTAATATATTTTTTTATTGTGAAAGGATTTATTTCATTGATAATTAATTAATTACTGTTTTTTTTTCTTCTAAAAGTTACGTGGAAAAAAGACAAGAAACTACCTAATAAAAATAAAACCTCTTCAGTGATTATGAATTCACTGAAGTCTGGACGATTTCAAGGCTAACCAGTTACGATCAATATGGTGATGTTGCTAAAAGTTGTTGACATTAAAATAGTATCAACGTGCTAGCATAATAAACATTTGGACATTTTTGATTTACACATTTCTTGAAGGACGAGATGGTTTCTAAATTCCTGAAAACCATGAAATGATATGTATTTGTTTAATTTTTTTTTCTTCTGAGTTTTAAGTGTTTTAATGTACCTTAGGCTATGTTAAGCCAACTTCTTTGTTTTTTTAAGTTAAAATAAAAAAAATATTACTCTTCTTTGTCGGCCGGGTGAGATGTGACTCCTCCCTCAATATACATGGTCATGTTACACTCAACTGCGATCTAGTAAAATCTTGAAAATAATTATATCTACACGAAACCATAAAGATTGTAGATTTTTTCCCTCTCCGGAAAACATATCCGTTCCGAATATGCTCCCAATCTACAGCTCGAAGATAAAATCCACAAATCGAAGTTCATATTTTCAAATTCCACAATTATAAAAACCCATACTCACAAAATCCTCAAATTTTTGTATGCAAAAGTTCCGGTACGAGAAGTGCCTTACTATGTTTTACACTTTTGGCTGATACTGCCAAAAGCGGAAATGGAGTCGAAGGTGGGGACAACGTGAATTTGCACTTTTGGCAGCAAGAAGCAACCTTTTTCGATGTGAGTCTATTGCCGTCGGTTTGCACTGCCTAAAGCGGAAATTCATTTATAACTGTAGACGGAGTGTATTTCGGCTTTAGTCAAAACGAATCTATTTTTTTAAATAGGTGTCTACACGTCAGATTCCAACGGCCTAAAGCGGAAATACTCTCTGGGTGCTTTAGGCAACGCGAACATACCGCATGTTAACATATTGGCTATTAGCCAACTTAGGTGCGCCATACGTGATCTTAAAGGCTTAAGTCGTCTAAAAAAACGCCCAAAAATTTGCATGGGGAACCTACCTTTCAGAAGCAGGTTTCAGGTTTGAGGTTCTAAATATCGTATCAACAAACAACCTGATGACAAAAGGAAAGCCGGTACAGAAACAGCAATATTTCACGCAAGTAAACAAATGGATTTAGAAGAATTTCTGAAATTGTTGAACAAATGGAAAAAATTAAACAAAATTGAAAAATAAATGTATCGCGGCATAAATGTTGTATTACGTTTGCTTTTAGAAATGTTTGTCACATGATAATTTTAATTGTCATTTAGGAAATTCCAAGAACGACAAGTCCGTTAATTTGAACACATTCTAATGTCGTTGACATTTGCGTTCTACTAGAACACTTTTGTTTCCTGTAACTATGGACTGGTTTCAATCGAGTGTCAAAACCCTGGCTTTATGTTCGAATCGACAAATAAATTTGACAAAATCTGGGTCGTCCCCTTGCATGTGAAGGGAGAATTTGGCTCGATACACGGGATACGTGAGACTTTTAGCCGATATATGTATGTATATACCTATATAATGCGTAGGGGGTCTCGAGCTTTCAATATACGGCTACATAGAGATTATTTAGAGGGTTAGAGAAGACCACAAGGTTCATTACAGCGGGACCTACGCGTATCTCGGTTATATGAATCAGTTGACAACCATTTCCTTCAGTGATTTTGATTTTCTCTACTTATATTTTTATACCCTAAAACAGGGCTTCCTAAACTTTTTTCATGCATGACCCCTTTTTATCGTCAAAACTTTTTAATATTAAACATGTTCAAAGTCTAAAAATCGGTTATAGGTATTTTTTTTTTACAAAAATAATTTGTTCCTTATAATAACAATGTACGCACTCGTACAACGTCCAACATTTTTCGAGTTAAGATTCTACCATTCAAAAGGGCCTTCGCGACGCTCATAATACTATCTACTCACATATCCAAGCAGCTATAAAATCGCTCTAATCGTATAAGGTTTCATCGAGACGGGTGAAGGAGTGTTACGAACTCCCTAGCTATTGGCAATCAAAAAGCGAGGTTTCTTGTGTTGGATGCCAGACCACCACGCAAGGATATAGACGCTTTTATAGACCAGACCCTTACTGTGGCTTGGGACTAGTCTCGGCCAAGTTGCAAATCAAAGACAAACACATCTTGTACGAATGTCCCACCATCGCGCGTTATAGGATGTCGCTCCTCGGACAGGCTACTATCAGCTCTGCCGATTTCAGGTTGGTTGGTTGGTCATTTAGGTTGGGGCAACCGCTAGCGCAGTGTGTTGAGGCATCAGTCTCATGTTTGACTACCAGCGTTTCGGGCTCGAATCCCGACGACGTTCGTGGCCACGAATGTACAGGAGGTGCATGCTGGAAACTGCATTCTCCGAAACCAGTTTATGTCGTGGAAACGTCAACTATGGGCCACATGGAACAGTTGACGCGCTATGCCCCACAAGAGGTTAGGGCGATTGAGTATAAGTTAGGTTAGGTTTACGGGCTGTCGTGATAACGCACGACATACTTAGACCTTGTGATACCACATATGAGTGAAATACTCCCCTTCAGCCTATCCGTTCACACCACCTCGAGCCAACAATTAACCGATTCAGTCTACCAGCATCCACCGTCGCTACGTCCCCAAAGTCAGTATAGAAATGTGCCCCACGCACTCTCATCCTAAAGTGTGCCAGAGCCGGACACTCACAGAGTAGATGAGTGGTACTCTCCTCCTCCTCATCGTCACAGCTCCTACAGAAGTCGTTAAAAGGAAGCCTGAGTTTCCTTGCGTGCTCCCCGATTACGCAGTGCCCAGTTGTGACTCCTACGACCGCATTTAAGTGCTTCCTACTCAGCGACCACAACCTCATGGAGCGACATTCATCGAGCCAGGCCACATCATCTTCGTTATCCAACATGTGCTTTTACTTGTCCATCTAGAGTTAGCCTTAATAATCGTGGAGGAGGTGATTGTGTGGTTGCAAGAATCAACAAGGATGCCGATGTTTCGCTGATTTTGAGAAAGCGCCTCCGTTTTCCCCTCGTCAGCTCTGATATTACCAGAAAAACCGCTAAGAACAAGTATCCAGCACAGCTTGATATTAAAGACATTATTCATTTCTGAGAGAGAGGCGCTGTAATACGTGGTGAGAATAGATTCTGGGGCTCTTACCGCAGTCTGGCTGTCCGTATAAATGATGACATCCGTAACCGTGATAACGTTATGCCCCAGTCAGAACATATCGTTTCAATTGCCGAAACCTCTGCCTGGTGAATTCTACAGTGATCTGGGAGACAAATTGATAATCTATATCCAATCGTGCGGAGTGGACCCCGGCCCTAACGCGCGCCTCGTTTTAAATCCGTCCGTGTAGATGGATAACCAGTCGAACAATAAAGGTCGTGACTTATGTAATTCTTATCAAACAATAGTGTGGTGTGATATATGTAGTCCGTCGTGGCGGGGATATCCCGGTTGATCTGAATTGTAGAATATCCAGTTACCCGTTCCGCGAAGACGGACGGGCGTACATGCAGCCAGCTGCTCGGCCAGGATATCAAGAGGGAGCCCGTGAAACAATACCTCAAGAGCCTTACTATCCTATTCTTCGTGGAAAAAGAACACAAGTTCCATCTTGTTGGGGTTGACTTGAACCCCACAATTTGTGGGCGGCCCATTTGGTTGGCAAAGAGAGAGAATTCTGTAGAACCTCACCAAGTGTACTGGGCAACTTCCCCGAAACATCAATGGCAACGTCATCCGCATAGGCATCCAGTGTTGGAGATTTATTTGTACGAATTTATTATTACCCCTGCCTCTACAAATGTGAGGACAGTGTCCTGTTCAGGATCCGATTCAAATGTCTCATCGAGGATGGAGGGCGCTGTAACATTCTCCAGATCAGTGATATCAGAAGTGAGGGATACAGTGTCATCATCCCCGATCTGGCTGCTAGACGAGGACGTAGTGTAGGCATGTAACTTACCAGCACACCGACCATTGCTACAACAACAACTATACGTGGGAGAGTGCGGAAGCCTGGGGAAAAACGGACATTTGGGTCTGTACATGTGCATGATTCGATTGAAGCCAAAGGTTAATCCTACAAGTTGTTAACCCTAGAATATTTTTTTTATGAATAAAATTTTTCCCTTGAAGTCTTAATGCAAATAATGGCTGGCTGCGATAAATGCTCATTTTGCCGTGGATAGCCAAATGAAGAATATATCCAAATGCTATCTTTTAAACGAAGGAAGGCTGGAAAACCAAAATCATAGAAAACTTTGCATTTGTAACCTTCTAATTTGTTTTGGTTCTATTCTATAGACTTTCTAATTTTAATTTATTCATTTCGCAACATGTTTATCCCCTGATTATTATTATTATTTCCCCGTTAACATTTCAATTCAGCGTTTTAAAATAAAGCCAATTGACATTTTCAACATTAAAAAAAATCTATTACTATGCAAAAATTTTCGGTTTCCGTGTCCTAATGAATTCGTTCTATCGTGACTTGACAATTAACATTTATATTTAAATTTAATTGGCAATCGAATTCATTGGAATCGTTATACAGATAGTAGATAAGTTAACGTACTTTTATATTCCTTCAGTATAAGAAAAATTTGGATATGAAGTTGATTAGGAATATGAATCTGTTATCATGTTTTTGTTAATAGATTTTAAATGATTTGGTTAACCTTGAACATAGAATCGTTTTTTTTATATACGAGTATATTTGTTTCAGATTTTGTTTTTTAATCAATGTACGTACAATATCAACATAATCCCACTTTTGATTTACTTAAATATGTTCTGCCATTTGATGAGTTTGATAATTTATTAAAGATCAGGATACAGTAAAAAAATCTTAGCATTTTTCTAAACTAAACTTATTTATCTACATTAGCCTGCTCAATTAGATATGCATACTAATATATTCTAAACCCCCGGTAAAACTTTATAACTGTCATAAAACTGTCTTCTCCTTTTAACTTGTTCTAACCCACCTAATCGTATAATTAATTAAATTAATAACGAACCCGGACATATATTTTAATACTCGTACAAACTTCCCATTATAACATAAATTAATATTATTCGATTTGCCATACAACGCTTTAACGTTGTTGCCGCTTTATCGTCGTTTGGTATAAACATATTCACAGGTGAACCAAGGCTGGAATAAAAAATCAATTTGTTTATTATAACAAACTTATGCCATCTTCAAGAGAGATAAAAAAACTTTACAGATGCCAATAATGCGTGGGAAAAATATGAATAAGATATAAAAATGGAATACAAACTTTAAAAGGGATATTGACACGTTATACGTCACAATTTAGTGTGTTGAAGAAATCCGGCTTTTCCAAAATCGAAAAAGGGGCATATCGAGTAGAACATAACAAATATGAATAAATATGTTTCCAAATTTAAAAAAAAAAGAACTTAAAAACACGGCGGGTGTAGCATTACAATAAATTTAAATTTTTTATTTATTTAAATGTACGAAAGATTACTATCAGATGGGCCTCAATTCTTTTGGGAAATCCAAATCCATTGATAGCTTTTTTAGTCACGTTTTAATTGTGCTCGAAAAATCATCGGTTGATTATAAATTACAATATTATTAACAGATAATATCTTGGTTTAATTGAACAATTGGTATGGACCAGTTCAGCGGGTGTCAGTATATTTTTTTTTGGTTCTTATCCAGAGACTCACATTCTTTTGTCACAGAACGGCGCCATGAAATTTTAGGACACCCTCTTGGTCAGGCTTGATTGGAAATGGGGTTCTATTTCATGGCATGTAAAACAATGTACAGTCATCCCTTGTATAACGCGATAGATCGGTTCCTGAAAAATGCCGCGTTATAGAAATCGCGTAATATGAAACTTGAGTTTCATATGGATGGATGGGATACGTTCCTCAATGCATGCAATGATATTAATAAAAAAACTAAAACATAAATATTTCTACTTGTAATTCAAAGTGCTTTATTAAGATGCTTAAATTAACATTTTTAATTTCGAAAAGTTTTTTATTATATACTATTTTTTTTTAAAGTTTATTCAGTTTTCGAGTGTTGGATACTTTAAGACCTGTTTGATGGCCTGGTTGATATGAAGTCTGTTATGCGACTCTGCATAGTGGTTTGTTGCAGGTTTCTTTGAATCTGATTGTATGGAGCTAATGCATTTTCTAACTGTCTTCGAAAATTTTCAAAACGCTCAGCGCAAGGATCATTATCTTCAAATAAGATTTCAAGCCGTCTTGCCAAATCTAAACCAGCCTTAAGAGTTTGCGCTGTCCGTTCTTTCGACGGGGTCGTTGAAAAATCGACGTAGCTAGCCATCGCTGTCTTCGACATTAACATGACCATCAGCATTTAGTATCATCTGCTCCAATTCCGTCTCACTAAGCTCCGGTACTTCATTGATAAGATTGTCGATATCATCTTCAGTCATATCGTCGAATCCTTCGCCACCAAAAGTACGCGCGACGTTTAGTATACGTTGTACGTCAACTTCAACTGAGGGTATGACATTGTCCTTCCATACAATTTCGGGCCAAATTTTTCTCCAGCAAGCATTCAGGGTCGAAGGTTTAATTTTCTTGATATCCCTTGGTCTAGTGGTTGGATAAGTGACGTCGTATTTGGTGGTAAATAAATAATTTTAACGTTTGGATGGATAATCTTTTTTGTATGGGCTGGTGCATTGTCTACAATGAGGAGGATTTTGAAACTGATATTCTTTTTTTCAGTATAATTTTGGACTTCCGGAATGAAACATTTGAAAAACCAATCATCAAATAAGCTTGAAGTTATCCAAGCCTTTGGGTTGGCCCGCCAGTAAACAGGGAGAGTGAATTTGTTTGTATTTTTCATTGCACGAGGATTAAGCGAGCGATTTATGAAGAAAGGTTTTGCCATATAATCACCTGATGCATTCGAATAAAGAAGTATCGTTATTCTATCTTTCGAAACTTTAAATCCGCTAGCAGTTTTTTCACTTTTTGCGACATACGTGCGTTTTGGCAACTTTTTCCGATTTAAACCAAATTCGTCCACGTTAAACACCTGGTCCGCAGTGTAGTCCCCTTCATTTATTATTTTGAGTAGTTCTTCTGGAAACTTACGGGCAGCTTGGGCATCTGCCGATGCTGATTCCCCATTAATTTTCAAATTATGTAAGTTAAAACGCCGTTTAAAATTTTCAAACCAGCCTTTGCTGGCAGAAAACACATGATCAGACGGATTTTGGAGATTATCTGGCGCATCTTTATAATGGGAATAGATCTTTAATGCTTTTTGTTTAATTATACCGGAACCGAGAGGAATTCTTTTCTGTGTGCAATCATCAATCCAAATCATTAAGGAATTCTCCATTTTTTCCATTAATAAATCTCTTATTCGGGCAACTCGTCCAGCACTAACAGCAGATTCAGCATTAATATTTACCCGGATTTTTTCTTCATTTTGCTTTATCGTTCTCACTGTTGATTCATTTATGTTTAAGCTCCTTGCAATAGACGCTGCCTTCTCTCCATTTTCCAAACGATCTAAGATTTTACTTTTGTCTTCCAAAGAAATAAACTTTCGTTTCAGTGCAGGTTTTTTTCGGTAAACTCGCCATTTCTACAATATAGAACCTACATTAGTGTGTCTTGATGGAACCTAGGTTTGCAATTAATCCAGCCAATATAAACTTTGAATCGGAATAGTTACCCTTCAGCTGACGTAATCAAGTCGTGAAAAAACGAGTTTGGGGCGACTTCCATATCTGAGGCGCCAAATTTTAATGATGGGTTTCAATCGAATTTGGTCTGAAATGGACGAATCTGAAGTCCTTTTCCGCGAATTCATAACCGTTTAGGAAATATTTACCGTTAAAGTTGGAACTTTTGTATGAGAAAATCCAGTGCTAGAATTGTATATAGAATAAATTTCCGCTTTAGATACTTAAGAACCTACTATGATACAACATCATTTAATTTTTCATATTTTCAGTCCACTTGTACTTTACATTTAGCGTGAATAAGCCGCCGCTAAAATTTGTCGCCTCAGATATGGAAGTCTTGCCACGAGTTTGCCTTAAGGGCAGTGCAACCATTTCACAGTCCAACCCCGACTAAACACACACATCATCGTTCTTTTTCTAATTTCCCTTGTTCTACTTAATTAATTTTAATCCGGTTTGTTTTATATCATTCAGCATACTGTATTTTATTATATTAGACTTCAAAAATTAAACTTTATCTATTTTATGTTCCACGAGAGAACTTTGGAAAGTTGACTTTTAAAGTCTCATTTTTATGGTTAGATCAATTTTTCTTCAGAATGCCTGGTCCAATTTTTAAAAATTTGCAATGGACTTGTTCCTTATTAGATGTTGTTAATTTGAATAGAGGATTTTTTATATTAATTACAATTTATATTAAAAAATAATAATAAAATAAGTGTGAAAATCCGAGGTCAAATTTTACTTTTCTCTTTTCAAAGCTATAAAAAAACAAAGGGGACAATATATATATTACAAAATCCTCTATTCAAACGATTCAGCATCTAAAAAGGAACAAACCCATTGCCAATTTATTAAAATTGGACCAAGCATTCCCAAGAAAAACTGATCTAACCATAAAAAATGAGACTTTTTTGTTTCAAAAGTCAACTTTTCAAAGTTCTCTCGGGGAAAATAAAATAGAGTTTAATTTTTAAAAACTAATATAATGCTGAATGATATAAAACAAACCGGATTAAAATTGATCAAGCAGAACAAGAGAAATTAGAAAAAGAAAAATGAAGTGTGTGTTTGGTCAGGGTTGAACTGTGAAATGGTTCCACTACCCAATTATTTTTGCTTTAACGTTGTGTATGCATTTCATCTAAAGTCGACATTTTTCAACCGCGTTATACAAATCGAAATACCGCGCTTTCCAAGGGAATGACGCAGTTTACAAATCGCGTTAAAACGAAACCGCGTTGTGCAAACGCCGCGTTAAACGAGGGATTACTGTACTTATCATCTTTCCTCAATGTGTGATCTATCCACTACCATTGGCAAACTTGCAGCTTTCTGGTAACTTTTACGGAAACTTTCCATGTACTGCTCCCATACAAAAGCACAGACAGTACGAGGGAGAGAAACAGGCCCAGCTTGGTCTTAATGCTGAGATAACTGCTTTGCCAGATTTTGAACAGCATACCGAATGCACATTTAGCCTGGTTGCTATGACGAGCGATGTCCTGCTCCGTACCACCATTTTCGGCAACAATACTGCCCAGATAGACGAAATTGTCCACCTTCTCTACACACTGCTCATTTCGTGGCAATAGGTGTAGGATTTCTTTTTGCAAAGGCGTCTTGTTCCATGATTTTGTGGGAGAATAGGCATATGTCGTCAGTATAGTCAAGATGTTGTAGATAAGATGTACAGGTTCATTGATTTTCTGTGTCTAGTCCGGATAGGAATGCATGCAACACATTTCCAATCACTATGGAAATAGGATCGGTGAGAGGATGCACCCCTGTTGAACTCCATTTTGAAGCTCAAAGTTCCCCGACACGTTACAATATGCAGAACGCGACAATTTTCGTCATCGTAGGTTCCCTTAATAATATCCACAAACTTCTCAGGGATACCTTACTGCGCAAAGCCGCCCATATAGAATCTCAGTTCACTCAGTCGAGAGCCATCTCTAAATCAATGAAAAGCAAGTGAAGCGGAGAATCGGTATTGTCTGCTCTTCATTAATTGTGTACCCAAGACAGTTTTAGGCTTTAGCCAACAAGTGGGTGCAGAAACTCGGCGGTTATGCTTGGCGCTGCTTGATAAAGTTCGGAAGGAAATCGTCGAGTCCGGCGGTCTTTCCTCGTTTTAGTGCAATAATTGCAGCTACTATTTCCTCTTTAGAGGTTGGCTAAACTATCTACATAAGGGGAAACTTCACCAGAAGTTATATGGTTGAAGACCGTGGCGAAGCGTTCTTTTTACCGCCTCACCTGATTTTCCTCTAAGATAAGTAGCTTTCCATCACTATCCTTCACTGAATGTTGGTAGGAGCTATGACCACCTGTAAACTGGTTGATGACACCGTATACGGTGTTTTAGTTGTTGCTTCTTGCAGCTTCTTCTGCCAAGACTAGAAGGGATTTCGCATATTCTCTTGTATCGCGTCGCACACTACGTTTGACTACTCGAGTTTTCTGACGATAATGGAGTTCGATGCTGCTTCGATTGCTGTCTGTTGCTGCTGCCAAACGAACCTTTAGCTCTTTTCTTTCAATAATTCGCTGCAATGAAGCGTCGGACATTCAGGGCTTATTCCGACAATCCGGGTTCGTGCCAAGGATGGTTTTTGCGATGTCAATGTTCGCATTTTTTATCTCACCTCAGTTTTCATTTATGTTACTATCTGGGTGACTAGTTATGTCAGCTGTTTGTTGCGCAAGATGGTCGTTATATTGTTATATGACAGCTGGATTTTTTAGTCGAGCGTTGTTGAATTTGCGGAACCTGGATCTTTCGTCGCTAGGACCGCGCACGGCTGCAATACGCAATCGAACATTAGCGATCATAAGATAATGGTCTCTTCCCATCCCAATATCGGCATCTTTCTTATTCCGCACGTCCAGGAGACAACTCTTGAAACTTTTATTAATGGCAAAGTGGTCGATATGATTCTGTCTTCTGCGCCGATCAACAGAGGACCAACTGAATTTGTAGTGGTCCTTATGCTCAATTATAGTACCACCGATGTGAAGACTGTAAAAGTTGCAGAACTCTACAAATCTTTTACCGTTGTTGTTACGGTCATCAAGACCGTGTCTCCTCATCACATGTCTGAGCCCATAGTTACCAGCGCCAACTTCTGCATTCGAATCTCCCATAACCGTTGTAACTTCACCTTTAGGTGTTCCGCTCTGGATTGCGTTTAGATTTTCGTAGAAGGAGTCTTTTGCCAAGACATTGTCGGGTTCAGTTGGAGCCTAACATTGTATTATTGTGATGTTCCTCATTTTGGTTCGGAACCTGGCGGTCATGATTCTATCGGAGACGGGATCCCAGGATAAGAGATAGTTTCGTGCAGCTCTGGTTACAAGAAGCCCCACATCTAACTCACGACCACTACCGGTAGCTCTACCGGAGTACAACATTTCAGTGCTACCCGTTGAAGAGATAAATTCTCCGCTGTTCCACCATCTTATCTCACTAGCTCCTAAGATGTTTAATTTATACCGCAGAAATTCACTCTCTAATTGAAGAAATCGTGCGTTCTGGGGATCTTCTGATCCATTGTCTAGGAGAGTACACACATTCCAGAATCCAATCTTTGTCATTGTACGATAGCCAAAACTCGTAACCGTTGAGTCAGTGCGCCCCACACCACAGGGGAATGTTTACCTCAGCGAAATCATCGCCCTGTCATTACTGGCGGCTTGACTTTGAAAATGTTCCCCTCCGGATCTGAGAAGTATTGTGCTTCGGAGGGAAACATTTTCATGACAGTTGTCCGTACAAATTTTATCGGAGGGGAAAGCATATGGAAGAGAATTCGGCAAATGTCAAAGCCTGATTCGGTCGTAGGACCGCAGCCAATGATCAACGACCACTGTCGTTCCAGGGAGCGCCCACGAAGAGGACTTTGCAAGAGGATTTTTGCCTCCATTTTGCTAACTTAGTATAGTTTGGGGCGACATGTAGCTCAGTGTGTAGAGGCGTCAGTCTCATGTCTGACTACTGTCGTTACTTGTTCAAGTCCCGTTCACGGCGTTCGTGGCCATGGGTGTTTGTGTTTTCTTCCCCCTGTGGTGCGGGGCGTAATAATAAGCCACAACATCTCCCGACTTGTTGCAGGTAGGCGGATGAATGGGAGCAGGAGCTGTTTGCTGGCAACGTACATCGTCTGAAACTGGTTTATGCCAACGAAACGTCAGCTAAGCCACATGGGATAGTTGACGCGCTATGCCTCACTAGAGGTTAGGGCAATATGAGTTCAGTGATTGGCAAATGTTTCAAACAAACTAGTAGACTTTACCCTAACCCCTTGGGCTAGTTCACATTTTGGACGATGCATGTTGCTGGCATAAACATCTTGCCCATTTAGTTCTACGGCGGGAAAGGCTGTGGTTTATTCTTACGGCCCACATGACTGAGGGTTTCGAGTCACAGTCGAACCGATTTCGAAATGACGTATGTAATATATTCCTTTCTGTTCGGCAGACATTTCATTCATAATTGATGTGCATTCGTAAAAACTTTTAGTTATCATCATAAAATCAGCGAAAATAAAAAATACTTCGCGCTTCATAAATATCATCAATCGATATTTAAGATATAAAATAATCGTATTTTTTCAACAAAAAACCGCAGAGATTCCAGATTCCATTCCTGTTTCAATACGTATTCATTAATATTCAATATAAATACAATAATATTCAAAACACATTTAGATAAAAAAAAACTGCTGAAACGGATACGATTAACGTGATAACATGAAAAGATAATATTATATAGATGTATATAGAAGATCAATAGTTATGCTAGCTAGTTAAAAATATATCTATTTCTGGTTTAACCTGACCGCGGTTCAACCTTCTTGTCAGGTTAACTCTTGGAATAGAATATTGTGACATGTAATTTTTTATGGTTACTTTGGCGTATTCTTTATATAGTTGCAAATTTTGTATCTGAATAAAAACGAGCGTAAAATAATGTAATTGATGCCAAAAATAAATGCTATTTTTTGCCGATTTGATTATGCATATTTGGATATACAAAATAAAATTGATTGACTCTTTAGTTATACGAGTATCTATTTATATTTCCGACTCGATCTTGTCCAGTCTGCTAAAAAAAATAAGCATTTCCAAATCGGGTCGAACAAATTCATGACGTCTGGACTGCGTCTGAAATACGTCAAACAGTTTTGCAAAGTGATACGGTTAACGACCACTCTTCGACTTTGCATGCATTAAGGCTATTCATAATTCATTTGGATATAAAAGGCAAAATTTCTTTGTTTTCTTCAAAATTTTTATTTGCTTTGGTGCCTTTCGGCTTTTCGAGCATTTTTTTTTTTTTTTTTTGCAGTTTGCTTGGGGAATTGGGAAATAATAAATATTTTGTATAGCTTGTTGAGGATTTCGAGTTACTCCAGTGATAGGCTACTTTCACATGACGCTGTTCGGGACCATATTTTCTCGTATGAGCTTTTCTCCAAACCGAAATCGCATTTCACACGACGACATTCGATTTTTGACCCAAGAAATTTTATATATATTTTGCGTTAAGATAGACTGAAACGGAGTTATATGCGGTCCCAGTCTATTTAAACGCAAAATACAATATATACACTTCATTTTTGAAGAGCACAAAATTTCCTACAATTTCATTACACAAGTTTTTTCTGCAATCAATAGCAATGGAGCTGTGACACTACCAAAAGATACAAAAATTAGCTCAAACCATTTGTATGTACATACATACGAGTATGTTATATCTTAGTAAATTGTCATTAGGCGTGTTTTTTTGGGAATTTATCGGGTGTAGGGTAAAATGACACACGCGTTACACCAACAACATTAACCTGGATAGCTTAGTAGGGTGGCTACCCTACACTCGATAACCCCTCAATAACTTCCACATGCATGACAGATAGTGTCATGTGGAATCTAATGTGTTGATGTTGGCACGCTTTTGTTTTTGTCAATCGGCCAAATTCATTGGTAAACTATAATAATATTACGTCTTGCTCTGATGAGCCCATGCCGATTATTAAATAATACATTTTCAATAGGATTACTAAAAATATCAGTAGAACAAAATAAAAAGGAAAATAAAGATAAAAATTTACTGGGGATCGAACCCGCGACCCATCTGGATAGAGTTGCACTTGTAGGTGTCACTGATAAATAACTCGTTTGAATGATGTTTGTTAAGTCAGAGCGTTACGCCGAGCTTAGAAACGTCCGCCAACCAGGGAAGGACCCTACACGGTTACGCAAAAAAGCACGCCTATTGTTTCAAAACATGGTGTTGCCGTTTCCTCAGTCACTACTGACTACTTACTGACGCTAGAGATCTCCCAGATAACTCAAAGTAAAGCTAATCGACTTACCTACAAACTGATCAGATGAGTTATTTCGAAAGATGATTACCCAGCAAAAAATCGTACCCCCCATTAGATTGGTTTACACATTTGGTGTATAAATAGGCATGGTATTCCGCTCGTCATACTATATGGGTGATCGTGTAAGAAATAATGAGAATCTAGATATTTTATTGTATTCGAAATCGCGGCTTTAGCCACAGTAAATAGGGGGCTACTTGGTTAGTAACATTGCGAGTAACTGCTGGTGTGAAATACTTGCAATCATCCTGCTCCTTTTTTAAACTTCCCTGACCTTCCTTAATTGTATCTTTTCATTCAATTCCGTATCGCCCATGTGGCGGAAAACTTTTTTAATTTTCGCCTAGCAATGTACGCACCCAGTGTAGACAGCCATATTTTCTGTTGGATAGCACCGGTAATTACGGACTACTTGGTTAGTAATATCCGTATAAGAAGGCATTTCTGGTAGGTTAAATACTTGCCACCTTACTGGCCTTTTTAGCCACCCATTGTAGGCGTCCGGTCTTTTTGCTGGGTTCGCAAATAAAGCCTTATTTGCAAGCCATTCTACGTACACGGTAGTGCGATGGACTTTGAAGCAGAACGACCAGAGATCGAATCCCGGCCGGACAAGCAAACACAAAAGTTTAATTTAAATGTTGAAATCAAATTGGAAAATTATTTCTTAGCAAAATGATCCAACCGCAAAATTAAATAGGCATACTAACCGGATGTTGCTGATTTTTTTTTATTTAGGGTGGGTATTTAGGGGACCAACTTAGCATAGGTAAACACGGGGGCTAACTTGATTAGTGACATAGGGGGGCACTTCTGGTAGGTTAAATACTCGCCACCTTACTAGCCTTTTTTAACTACCCTCTTCATACAATTAATTAATTGAAAATTATAGCCCCCGCATGGGGGGTACGCCCATGCGGGGGCTATAATTTTCAATTTTCGCCTACTGATATACCCACCCTATATAGGCACCCTGGTTTTTTGCTGCGTAGTTTCTTCGATTTACAACGCCGAAATATTTTTTTTTAATCAATTGGGGAAAATTTTTTCCCAATTTTTGAAGCGCTGTTTCTCGTAATATTTCTAACGTATCGAAATTATTTGTATACTGAATTTTAGGAAATTTAATTCTTATTTAAAGTTGCAGTCCTCATATCGATGTAGGAAGCATAATTTAGGAGGTATTAAGTGATCTTTATTTTTCTTTTTAGCCGGAAGACTAAATTCAAACGAATTTTCTATGTAACTACAAATTTTACGAATGTTGTACGTATCTTATTTTATATAAGATAATAATAAGATATTATATATATACTTACATATAAAAGATAATTCAGTAGGATTTTAGATAAGTTTTTTCATAGGATGAGTACTTTTCTCGATATTCGACAAAATTCATACAAAAAGCGGACATTTTTCGCTTTTCGGAAACAATTTTCAAAGTTGAAGAGCTTTTTTGGGGAAGCTTTCACATACGGTGAAGCTTTATATATAGAAATTTAGGAAATTTAATACTCTTTCGAAAAGTGCTAACAGACTTTTCACTAGGACACATGCCTTAGGAGTTATTAAGCGATGTTGGCATTTATATTGCGTGAAGTACATTTTTTAAGAAATTGTTTGTTTGTTGACACAATCTTTTATACTAGCCCACCTACCTATACAACTATTTAATTTGATAAAAGCGTCCGTCAAATAATGTGCAGTGGCGTAGATAATGGGGAGCATATGATGACAATTCAGAAATGACACTCGCGCTGTCGTATTCATATGATTTTTTGTCAGGAGTCAGTTTTGAACTGGAAATTTGCCGATTGATGGATGACTAAATGCGAGTGCAGTTCAGAACACAACAAATTGCTGCAAATCTGCTTCCATACTGCTGCCACAGCATGTTGCTATTTGGGTCTGCCTGGATCAGTCGGTTGTCACATATGGAAATTGATCCGGATCCAAGTGAATCGGATGCTCCTATTATTGTACTTGAATCAATGAATAATATGTATTATATATTTAACTCATATAATTATTTGTTTTCCGATCGTGTAGTGTTAATTTATCAATTTTATTTATCCTGTAAGTGCATATATTTTGTGAGCGACTGGCATAAGTTTTTTTTTGTATTGTAATATTTTGATTGATAGATTGATTTTTAATTTTCGATTGAAACAAGTGCCGGTTAAAAACAATATTTACCATGTGCAGCTATGTGCGAAAATAAATATATGTGTGAATGTACGTATACCTGCCGATATGCAGAAGAAAAGCCTTGAATTGGAACCGGCATGTGAACTCGTTCATTGACAATTCTAACGTCAACTCTACAGACACATCTACGAAACTTTAACTACATATGTACCAGTGACGTGCAGTGGAAATTTTTCATAGTCAAGCAGTTGGGCGCCCTAAAGCCAATTTAGCATAAACAAAAATGGACTGTATAATAGAATATGGACAGTCACAAAAACATTTATACCAAGCGGCTTTAAGCCTTAAAGAAGAAATCAGGAAAGATATAAATAAAATATTGGCACATATATTCGGAATACAAAAAAAAAAAAAAATAAATAAATAAAATATTACTAATAAAAAAAATGATAAATAAATATTATGTTAATTAAGACTAAGAAAAATTCAGGGGTATTTGAAATAAATAAATATTCTTTCGCCATTGCCATTTATTTGTATTCCAAATCTATGCGCCGTTCTTTAAGTAAAAACTCTTTAATCACATTATCAAAAAAATCGTTTTCTCTTCGCATTTGTATAAGAAGATCCTTTTCAACCGCAATTAAAGCAAGATCCGAAAGTCGTTCTTGGGATTGGCGATTTCTCAAAAATGTGTGAACGCGCTTTAGTGTTGAAAATGACCTTTCCGCAGTTGCCACTGTGACTGGAATTGACGTTAATAATTTTGCTAAAATATGAACTTGCTTAAAACCGTTTGCGACATAAGGCCGTTTTTGAAAATAATCGAGAATTTTACTAGGATTCGCGTTTTTAAACTCATCTGAAGAATAAATAACTTTTAGCTCATTTTTCAACTTTATTCTGTCGAAAAATTGACCGTGATATTCAATAAGTGAGTCAAAATTTTTATCGGGAAAATTTGACTTGAATTTAGAATAATAATTCGGTTCAAGCAACTCTAAAAATGAAAGATCTTTAAACGAATGGAATCGATCTCGAATTTGCCCGAGAATAACATCTATAATCTCCCGAAATATCCGCCGTAAATTTTGTAAAGGATCTATCGCATTTCTACATTTCTTACGTGGTGGCTGATATTCTGCTGTAACTGTCGAATAGAAATTATCAAACTTTTTAGAAAAGTCATTTTCAAGCCAATTTTCAAATTCAATAATTTTTTGGCTTGCATATGAAATGTTTACCACTTTGCTCTGAATAATATTAAATAATATATCAGTTTTCGAAAAAATTTCAGAAAAAATTAACAGATATAATTGAAAATCTGACTCTGCGAATTTTTGTAAGTATATATCGGAAAAAGTCAAGGAATCGCCATCCCAGTGTTGAGAACCATTCGAAATTGTCTCAAAAACTGTACAAATTTCATGCTTATGTTCAAATATAACGTTAATAATACGCGAATGATAATGCCAACGCGTTTTGGAAACCGATGGTAAACGACGATTTACTATATTTGCAAAAAGGTCCGACCTTTTAGTGGATGTATTAAAAAATGATGCGATTTTATTGATGTGCGCGAAAAATAATTTAATTTCCGGAATAAACTCAACTGCTTTAGACAATACTAGATTTAGTGAATGAGCGTAACATGGAACGAAAATTGCCGATTTATGTTTTTCCCGAATTAAAGTCTGAACTCCACGAATTTGAGAACTCATTACTGCTGCGCCATCGTAACATTGTGCAATTAATTTCTTATCGATATTAAAATTTTGCAATTGTTTTAAAATGTGAGAGCTTATTGCTGTAGCTGTACGATTAGCGCTTACATCCAAAAATCCGATAAATCTTTCTTCAATCTCATTTGATATTGTATATCTAAAAATCATCGTTAATTGTTCCCGACCGCTAACATCTGGCGTTTCGTCGACCATTACAGCTACAAATGGAGCCTCCTTTATTTCCAAATTGATTTTATTTCGAACCACATTAGCTATAGCGGAAACAAGATCGTTTTGGATTCTATTAGACAAACCCGAAAACGCTGCATTTGCTTTTATAGAATCTATGTGGGACTCAATTATCGGATCGTACAAACTCAAGAAATTTACGGTTTCGATAAAATTACCACGATTATTTGAAGAAGAGTCTTCATTATTTCCGCGAAAAGGAAGCTCCTGTTTTGCCAAAAAAATTACAGTATCGATTAAACGTTTCAAAATATTACGATTACGCTCAACTTTTTCATTATGCAAACTAACAGATATTGCCACCTGGTTACTAAGCATAAACTCTATACTCTGAGAACCAAAATTATCTAATTTAATTACGACTGAAGATGTTTTTCGGAACTTGAATGCTTTGCTGCTGAGCCCGTAAAATTATTCAAATCACTAAATCCAGCTTTATTCCAAACAGATTTTTCATTCGTGAACAAAAGACACGGCCAGCAAAATAACTTATTTAATTTACAGCTTCCCGTTAACCAAATGTACTTTTCATACGTTTCGATATGGAATTTTCGCGTAATATTTTTTAATTTAAACTCTAAACTAAGATCTGGCTTCGGTCTATCCGATTCTATAATTTCTCTTTTCTTGGCAAAGGAAAGAGTTGAAAATCCCGCTTTTAGTACGAAATCCGTCGCGCAGCAATACTCCGACATAATGCGAAAAGAAAACTTACCACTTTTATCACAAATCAAATCAATTAAATCACTACAAACGGTCAAAAAAACTTCAAATCACAATTTAATCAAAATCACCCGATTGCACTGATTTCCTCTTTTAAATTGCAACGGAAAATCCATTACATAACAAAAACAAAAGCTCTACTGGAAAAATCAAATTCCCATAAACATTCCCTGCATTGGCAACATTTCATTAACAAGCATCATTGGGCTTTATCCCACACACAAAAGCAGTCGCGCCAGTGCTTGACTTGTCTCATATAAATTTGCGAACAAAACAAAAAAAATCGTTGCCCAATGTACTACCGAAATTCAAGATTCCCATTTTCTGGAATCAACATGTCTCTAGTATTTGGATGCACACATGGTACATGCATCTAAAGATCTAGGCACATTTTCCTATTCTAAGTTTGGTGTCTATGGTGTGCAAAATGTGGGAGGTTTGAATATTATCTAAGGTAATTGAACGAATGTTTTTTAACCAAAAGAAGGCGCGGATCAGAATTTGAATGTGTAAAGGAATATTTGAATGATAATATGTATTCTTCAGCTTAAAGAAAAACATTGACTGAAATGATGATATGTGTATTGGTGTAAGCAAAGTTTATTATTGAATTGCTTATTTCGGTAAGTCAAGCAGTTTGGAATTGCTTACTACGAGTGCACGTCACTGATATGTACCTACATGTACAGATCAATGTTAAGTCAACTATATTGTTGATATATATAGATACATAAATACAAGAAAATTGACAACATTTCAATGGTGCGCCTGCCCTGATGTACATATCTGTAGTGTGTGTATTGGTCTCTGAGCATGTTACGAAGTAATATGGCCTACGGCTATGAATTTTACTGCCTGTTCCGCTCTTATTTGCAGCTATTACTACCGGGGTAATATGGTAATTTAGTAGAGAATGGTAGGTAGGGTAAAGATGGTAATAGAGGACACTAATTTGATGTTGAGGACAACAACGATGTTGAAAGTATCTGAACGGAGATCAACGGATGAGCAATGTGATTGTTTTATCGATTACAGATGTGGAAACACATTGTCGATATTTTCAACGTTTGGATTTGGATTTTGAATGGAGTGCATGGTCACGCGATGAAACCTCTCCAAACGTGGACTCGAGCTCTTACGTTAACTTAATATACATATAATTAACAGCATTTATGCCGGAACCAGATTGAAAGCACCAACAGCGGCAGCAGCAACTACAACAACATATAGATCTGCTTTCGCCACTGTCGCTACGTTCAATCTAGGTCCGTATGGGAAATGCGTGCTTTTTATATTGACATTTCTCTGCCGCTGCTGCTGCATTCTGCGTTCAATTTGGTTCGGGCATTGCACTAAAAAAATTACACACTTTACTATGCGATTCAAACTTGTTAAGCTGCTGCTGTAAGCCCTTTTCACCTTAGTATTCAGTTATGTGCATTTTGATTGTTTCGCGATGAACTCCGTAGGCGGGGTCTTCGCCACTCGTTGCCGCTATCCTTTACGTATTAATAAAAATTCATAGGCCTGGGGAAGACAACACGACCATGGGAGGCAAAAATGGGGAATAATAAAAAAAATGGGGCAATAAGGATGGTATGGTTGGCGGCCGGCGTAGATGCCCTCCCGCTCGCATCGGGGTCCGGGTGTAATAGGACCCTCGGCCTCTGATTTCGTACCACCAAAAGATCACTACTCATCAGGTGCTGCTTTCGATCTGCCGGTGGAAGCAGCACTACCAGCATATGGTTCATTACAGGTGGCTCATTAGAAAGATAGACTTGAAAACAGAAATTGGGAGAAAAAAATATAAAGTTTTGATACTTTGGGGGAACATTCATAAGGGATGTAGTAATCAGAAAGAGAAAAGCCCCCCCCCCCCCCCCTCCTTTAAAAAAAAAACACTTTTTTTACTTTTTTATTTTTTCGAAAAAAAAAGGAAAAAAATGTTCCTTGTAAAATTCTGCAGAAAAAAGGTCCTTATCACATTTTACGTAAAACTCGACATACACGACAAGCATTTTGGTCGCGAGCATGCATCGATCCACGCCAAAGTTAATAGAAAAAAATCTCCTCATTTCCACTATTCTATTGGGAGGATTTTTCAGGAAAATCTTCAAGCTTCCCTCAGAGCTGATAATCGATCGCTGGCTACTAAATACCCCTGCCTTCCGCGCACTCCAGTAGCACTGGTCGAGTTCATAGAAACATGATTAAGTAAACGGTTTGTGAACATTTTTTCTGATTTAAAAAAAACGCGACGCGGTCAAGTTCTGATCTAGTTAAACATGTCTCCAATTTCGTTTTTGGGATCAGAACATTTTTGTGGAGAATCATGATCCGCAATGATTTTGACAGTTTGACATGTGATACGGTTATAGTTCCGGTTCAAGTCAAACTCAGAAAAAAACATACTGTATTGTAAAAATAAAATATTTTTTTTTTGTTTTTTGAATTTATAATTGCTAGATATAGGCCGTCCCTTACGTTCCTATGAACGTGAATTGGTTCGGCGCGGTTCGATTCAGTAGTGAATGTTGACGTTAAGATTTCAATTTAAATGCATTTCGATGTTTGGTTGTAAGATACGATTCAATTACCTTTATTCTACGTTTACGCTGGACTCGAAATCTCGAAAACGGAATTTCGGCGAAATCTCCTTGAAATCCATCAGATTTCGCCTACATTTTATTGCCAAACAAAACCTTGATTGTTAACAAGGACGCCGTGAAATCCTTCTGGAATCGCGATTGGAATCCTGATGGGATGCGGCACTGCTCAACATGCTAATATAAAAGTTTCAAATTTCCAACGCCAATACACAATTAATTTACAATACCGATGACAGTTGATATTTGAAAATGGTAACAAAATATAGAAAAAAATAACGCATGCTTGTCAGCCCTTGACGTATAATCGCAATTTAATTTATTTTAAATGTCAAGTGAAATCTCGTCCGCGTCAGTATGAACAATTTGGAGATTTTGGAGCAGCTTAACGAATTTCGAGTCTAGCGTAAACGTAGTATGTACATACCTATATTATACATTTTCGTGACGGAAACATATAGATTACGATCATGAGTTCAATTAATAAAACATATCCATATTACAAAATTGGTCAGTGGATTACGTGCCCCTGCCTCTCCTACAATTTCTAAAAACTCGTATGACGTTTTCTATCTCTGTTTCTGGTTATGCAAGTAGTTTTACAATGAAAACACGATTAAAGAGATACGTAATTTGGTCCAATGTTATTGACATTATATTAATTCACTGCGTCCTATACGACCGGTCGCGTCGTAAACACTTCGTTGTATATTTAATCTGTATGTGTGTTACATTTTACTAAAGAAATTTGAACAAATCCTCTTTGAATCTTGTCTAACACCAAGTTTTTACCACTGCTCCATATTCGGTTTATAACGCAGGAGATCGCTTGACAAAGAGTGCCATATTCAAAAATGTATTCTGTAAATGCCATTTGATAAACAGATTCCTCTATATCTTAATTTGAAAAATGTTGAACAAAAAATCTGGATTCCTAGTAACATTCTTTACTATTGCTCGGCTTAGGTGGTAGTGTACTCTGTTAGCTTTTTTGCTTGCATTCAATTCGTTTCAAGTTCGTTGACCTGCTTACTATTTGGGTGCTTAAATGTTGATTTTTTATCTTTTGGATTGTTATTTTTTGCTCAAAATTTGTTATGGCATTTTAAAGCTTGACCCAAAATCAATAAAAACAACAATCACCATATTTTTTTTGTATATTATGTTATTGTACCTTGGTCTAGGTAAAAATTCAACTCCTTACATTGTGATGTGATTATTGCATTCAATATTATTCGATAACTAAATTTTTCGCATCTTCGATTGAATACATTTTAACAAGATAATGAGAATCACAATGTCACAAATTTAATTGCAAACCGTGTCAAAAGTATGCGACATAAAAGGCGATTAACAATATAAACTCGATTTTGGATTTATGTGTTTTTTGGCATGCCTTTATTTTGTGATGCATTTCTTTTGTTGTATAAAAGATATAAATTTTATCTCATCTTTGGAATGTAAATACTGTATGTTTAAATTAGTTAATTAAGCACCATCAGGTTTTTTAAATTGTTTGGCAATGAGCTAGTAATGCAATCAGTATTTTTTATTAGCCGGATACGGAGCCATTGAATCGGATGTCGGTTTTGTCCTTATCATATAATATTGTTAATTATCTTGTTGTCTGATATTGTGTTAGTATACATAGTTACATAAATCTGTCGCAGCAGGGGTTTAACTAGTAATGTAACGCTTATTTATGGTTTTAATGATTTACACTTATGAACAATGAATTCAATAAGAAGTCAAGCTACGACGCAAGTACGATACTTGTTATTGCAGAATTTTTGATTATTTTTTCAAGAACACACCGACCTTGGTCTTTTGAATTTAATTCAAAAGTACTGTATGGTAGGCAAAAAACAAAGGACTATCTATACATAGTCGGAAATTTTTTATCGGAACCAACCTCAAATCTTCGATACGATTTGATAGCTTTACACACAGTCATACTTAAAATAGAGTGATCCTACTCATGGTCCTAGCCCCTAGTGGGGCATAGTGCGTCAACTATTGCGGTTATTGGAGGCATTTTTTTGTATTGTGCATCACAGAAGCTTTCATCCCGGGACTGGGCCTCTCTGCATTACTTTACTTACTCAATGTAAGTGACTTATCAATCCATCGAGTGCGAACCCTAGCAGATTGTTTAATTAGAATCAGTGGCGGATCTAGAAATTGAGTTTGGAGGGGGCCCGACTTTGTTCGTTGCCTGAAGAGTTAAGGGTATTTTCACACTTATTCAGCTTTAGGTCATCAAGAAGCATGCGTCTGTTGAAATCGTAAACGCGTTCCTTATTTAATGAAATCATGCAATAATGAACGTACAGAACCATCAACATTAGCTAAGTCATCCAGTTCAGTGAGGAAGTGAAATGTCTTCCTTCTTCTTGTCAGAGCAGAAGAAATGAGGAGAAGATAAAAATACACTCCTCCTTGTTTTCGTTACCGCAGCTTTTACAGCAGTCATTATAGGGGATGCCAAATCACATGGAATGCTTGCCAACTATGAGCCCAGCGATGACTACCACAGCAGATCTGATGTGTTGCCTTTTCAGGGACTATAGTAAAGCGGTGCGTCTAGAATCCAATCTGTGCCGACGAATTTGTGCAGCATTGCTTGTTGTACCCTGCCTGGCGATCTCGGCTGATCTATAGTTATCATTCAAACCACTGTAATCCAACGCATTCATATCTGTAAGCATTGAGCGACATTTCGTCACGATCTTTTACGTAGTCAGATCCGGTTCGACGGATTTAGTTACAGCTTGGCTCTCGGTGAGAATCACAATGGCTGCGTTTCTAAAACGCAAGCGCTCAGTACAGCGCTTCACAATCTCTGATTAGCAAGTTGTAGTTGTTTTGTGTTTTAGTGACGATATGCTGTCTAATTTGTCAAATGCCATGTTCAGTTTTGCATTTGAGACTTGTGGACATCCAAGGGATAGGGGAACATCACTCAGTTCGAGCGCACTTAACGTTATCATTGGTTTTCGCGGTGAACCCAATTTACGACCGATTCCACAATCCAAACACGTGCCGAGCCAGAAAAACACAAATATTGTATGCTGAATAAAAGTGAAAACGCTTAGCTCAGCACAGCTCAGTTTCTAGAACAAATTACTATGCAGCACTAAGCGCATATCAGCAATTGTGTCTTAGGAACGCAGCCAATATCTCTAGCTCATATCGTAAGACACCCGAGCCAGCGTGGCCAGAGCCGGAAGTAAACTACTGATCTGTGTTATGGAGTCTAACAACCGTATTTGCTGTCATTTATTCACTAAAATTGTGAAGAAGTAGCAGATTAAGCGGCATGTTCAAAGCAGAAGGGGTAGTCCTAAAGGCACCACAAAAAGCAACATAGTCCATTCTTTGCTCCTTCGCCTACAAGCTACGGATAGTCCCTGTGCTCGGAGTAATCCACCAGGCAATTACCCCGTAGTCCGGATGGCGCAACGGTTACCACGTTCGCCTTCTACGCAGTGGGCCCCGGTTCGATTCCTACTGAATGCGGTAGTTTTCGATAAAAAAGGGGATTTACGTGTCGGACTATGAGCCCACTCAGCTGTTAAATGAGTACCCATTTATGGGGTAAATAACTCGGTTGAGCGTGTTACTGATCACACACCTCTGCACAAGGCCGTCACGATCTAGAAAATGAGATGATGCTAACTTATTTCGAGGCCATGGTTCAAATTGGACTGTTGCGCCAGTTATTTATTTTTAACTACCCCAAAAGTGAGTAAAACAGCTACATATTTTAGATATCTCGCCTCATCAGCAAAACTATGATCATCCCGTGCAGCACAGGAGGCTCGACTAGTATCCTATACTTGTGAAGATCCACCTCGGTTTTGTTCGGATTAGCCTTTACCCCGTAGTTATCAGTCATTTTTATGAATAATTTTCAAGTATTCCGTGGAATTTTCCAAGACCAAGTTCTATATATCAAACATTTTAGAGGTGGCCCGGGTCCCCATGGCCCTATCTGGATCCGCCACTGATTAGAATGGAAATTTATTAAAATATTCTCTTTTAAAAATAAGTTTGTTAATTAAGTGAAAGTCAGTTATATCCTTCAAGCTGTTATATAGGATATTACAATAGACCGTGTAATCGGCTCATTAAGAACATAATTCACTCTATGAAAAGGCTGAATAAAAAAAATGTTACGCCGCAAATTGTGTGAGGCATCTCTAACTACAAAGTAATTTGTAATATCTTTACACAAAATGTGAGAGCATAGCAAGTCTCTTATAAAATTGTTTTAACTGTTGACATCTAAGGAGCAGAGTCCCCGTAAACTTTTGTTAATTTCGGATGAATTTCCTTACGGGTTAATACTTCCAAAACGAAGAATTTTATGACCGCACACTATTAAGTTTCCCCATTTTAATGCAAAACACGTAAGACGTCTACTGCAAAAATTCGTGTAAACAAACTACTTGAAAGAACAATTTGTAACTTGTCATACGAACTAATGACATGCAGGAAACATAAATTTTTGCTGATTGTAACGGTATTTCTGTATCAGACCGATAACTTTTCACCTTACCCTCGTACGTAAGTCGGGGACTGATTTCATTCAAATTTCCTATGTGCAAATACGAATTATGTTTCATTGGACGTTTGGTTGACTTAGTTTCAGAAGAATGAAATTAGCAAAAGCATGCAGTTTTCAGGGCCTACATATAAGTTTCAAAATTTACTTAACACTCTTGGTATTTTTTCTTTAAATATAATACTAATATTTCCTTTTTTCTTTATTATTTTTCAGGTAAATATTCCTCCATTTGACAAATAATCATACATTCAATGCAGTGCTTGGTAATGGTATTTTAAATTTAACTTTTAGAGATAATTTATTTTGTTTAATTTGATATGTATCTACTCGTACATTGTCATTGATAAATTTGTGTCGTGAATCATGAATTTGCAAAGAATGAAATCCGAGAATCTCTCGTTCCCAGTCACTGAAAGTTTTTTGGCCGATGAAGGCGGCGGTGAAGGTTAGTCGCGCTTGGTGACGTGGTCGTTCGGTCACCGCTCTACGAGCCTAATCTAGAGCTCGGAGTTCAAATCTCGGCGCGACCAAAAACTGCTTCTGGGTACTAATAGAACTATCACAGAGCTCCGAGGTTGTCAGTATAAAGACGGCGCGGATAGGAGGTGCATGCTAGCAACTGCACTTCCGAAAAGTAGATATGCTATCGAAACGTCAACAAGGCATAGAAATGTTAGAGATTTTGACGCGCCCATGCCCCTGTAGTGGTCAAGGCAATTAACAAAATATTGGGATGAAATCTCTAGCCCTCATCAGTTGCAGAGCCGTCCACAAACCATTTAAATGCATTGGGATGGACAGAGCTATAGGTTAGGTACAGGGGTTGCCATAATGAAGCAGAAACATACTTAGGCCACGATTTGGTCTGTTGTGGTACCACCAAGATCACCTTCATTAGGACTTACGTATCGAACCTGCCTGTGGTGGCGATGTAACGATTGAGCCGTGTGGCGGTCATATCCTTAAGGTCATCCAGATCGTAAAAGATCCGAGAAATTTCCTTCTCCTGCTCTACAAGCACGCCTGCACATAGACGATGTTCCTAGGGTAGTATGAATAAGCCTTCATCTTAACAGCGTGTTAAAGAGTATTCAAAGCGACTCATCACCCTGCCGGCTCAGGGGTGCTTCGTTGATCGCATTAAGTTTAATGTTACTGAAAGCGCGCTCGATGTCTAGGAAAACAACCATCGTGTAATACTTTTGGCCAAGCGATTTCTTCATAAAACTAATCAAAGAGGGCAGAGTATTCACCGATCTACACTTAAAATACGCATGTTGCAACGCAGATAAAGATCGTAACGGAATGGTATCTCGCAGCTAGACATCAAGTCCCTGTAGCGGTTTCAGCGGTGTTGAAGATAGACTAATGAGTCTGAAGTCGTTCAGACGCGTATGTGAATTTCTACCCGTTATCGGAATAAAAATAACCTCAATCTCCATCCAGATGCGATGAACATAGACCAACTCCAGACAGGCCTTTAGGATACCTTCTATCTAAGGACATAAATTATCCGAACATTGTAGCAATGAATGATGCCGTCGGTTCCAGCAGATTTAAAAGGTCCGAAGCTAGAGATCGGCCACAGAATCTTCTCTCGAGCAAGGATAGATACACTGTCACATGGCGATTACAACAACAAGTGTAGGACTCCTCAGATGAGGCAACAGTCGAGAGAGCTGTAAGATTCGGTACATATTTCTTTGAACCATTGCTGACGGATGGTAAATTTGATTCAGACAAAATATTCTCCTACAAATTGCACAATTCCCATCAGATTAAGTTCCATCCAATCAAGAAAATCGCTCGAAAAAAAGACGTAAGATCCGCAATCCATACCTAATTGCAAAATAATGAGGCTCGTTATTGAGCAGATAAGAAATACACGTAAGCACATTATTAATACATATAGATACTACAATACTGCCATTGGCAAGAAATTGTTGCCAAAAATAGCCTGCTGTATAATTCATCAGCTGTATCTATATCTCTCGGTTCATGACTTGAATTTCTCAAACACTTGATAATTTGGTCATCTATTCAAAATTGAAATTATGGGATTAAAGGGGTATTTCCCAAGGTAGACCAATTTTTGGGATACACGAATTCTCTTTCAATGACTCTACATGTACTCGTATATGAGTTACTGTTTGTTTTTTCTTGGGGCACGACTTGACTTCTTCTTCTATGACACATCACTGTTATTGGCTTCGTCCGTATTTTGCAAACATTAACATACACAATAGGCGCGTTTTTTCAACCAGCCATACAGAGCAGAGCAGGTTGACCACACAATTACACTAATAATTTGATCTGAGTTGCTCTGGATAAAACGTCAGTGCAAGAAAGCTGCTCCGTTAAGTAGTCTGCGTTTTGAAATGCAGGCGGCGCAGGTGTCGAAGTTTTCGAACAGTTTACAGTTTGGGAAGCACATGAAGTTCATTTCCCATTAATAAAATGTTCGTTTTGTGTAATTATTTGGAATGGTAAAACCAAATGATTTTGCTGCCTAAAGGAAATTTGTCCAATTGTATATGTACTAAGGATTTAAGTTTTCTGTTGAAATTTTAGTTGACATTTGATTTCTAACTAAACGAAGCCACACTCCCAGCCAAAACATGCCCCGTTTTCGTGTTCGCTACCCTAATCTGCTCTCGATCGTTTTTTTTTTTTTGCCGCATAACCTGCTCTACTCTGTACAAAAAAAAACGCAGCCAATATTAAAATTCGTATAATTTCGTCATAGCAATTGTTAATCTGGAGCTTGTAAACAACCTGCAAAATAAAACTTGAATACGAGATAGCGCCATTGTTGCAATTATGGTTATTACTCGAGTATAATACTTTAATATACTGTACTCGTTTAAAAAAGTCGCTAGTCATACCAAGCCAAGCCGCTTACTCCTAATGGCTCTTCAGCAATTCCAATAGCAATTATACTTTTTTTTTCAAAAAAACATCCAATTCGACAATTATCCACAAAATGAGTCCCCCCTTAAGCATCAAATTATTCAAAATTACGTACACCTACATTATTTTCGTATTTTTCATTTGAAAGTCCGGTATCTAAAAATAAATTTTATAATATGTATGTTCATGGCTAATTTCGCTAATGAACTCGCGAATTACCTTTCATACAATTAGAATTACGTAACTTATCGTTGGTATGGTCATTGAGTGAGGTCCGGATCATGTTTAGAGCATTTGACTTTTGATCGTATTACATTACTCCGTGGTTGGTAGGCCACTGTCACCAAAGGTGTACTTAATAAAAATTTTGTGGCAATATTTTTCAAGTTTATGGAAAGTTTCTTGTATCTGAAAGAGATATGCATTCTTTAGATGGATTGTGGGGCCAGAGTAGGATGTTAAGCAGATCTCAGTAAGATTCAAAACATATTGACATTACTCATAAATTGACCTTAAAAGGAAGTAATTGCACTACTGCACCTCCTTCACAGCAGTATCATAAAAGGGTAATTTCTTATAACTTTTTTTTTTATTTATTTTTTTCCCCATTTCTGCATAAACGTTTTTTATGCCTCGACTTTTTCATGTTTGCTCAGCTTTTAAGCATCTGTTTAGCCTCGAGCCAACTCTACACTTGACATTTTCTTAAAATCAGTCGACATGTCTCAATATGTACGGGTATGATACTTGGTTGCATATTAAGGTTTTGAGTACATCCGCCTCAATGTCTGCCATAATGTCGATTACTTGCGATGATTGCATTCGTTTTCGTACTACATACATAATGTGTAATGTCGCAACCGCTGGCTTATAACAGCAGGCTGAGGCGGCTCCAAAAAAATTTCGAATTTAAGATCCGCAGTGGATTCAAATTGTACACCTAATTATATGCATAGTAAAAAAACGTGTGCATGGTATTTGTTCTTCATGGTGTAATGTCATGTCGCGATCGCGAGATTGCACTCCGAATGTGGCAAAAAGTTGGAGGCTACGAACTTTCGGAATTAATAATGTTGAAATGGAGTTGAGATAATACCACACAGTACTTAATACGAGTATGCGTATGATTAATTGCCTTGACCCCTCCAGGGGCATGAGCGCGTCAACATCTATAGCATTTCTATGCCTTGTTGACGTTTCGATAGCATATTTATCTCTTTCGGAAGTGAAGTTGCTAGCATGCACATCCTATCCGCGCCGTCTTTATACTGACAACGTCGGAGCACTGTAAGAGTTCGAATAGTACCCGCAGGCAGTTTTCCTTTTTGATCGGCCGAGATTTGAACTCCGAGCTCTAGATTAGTCTCGTAGAGCGGTGACCGAACGATCACGGCCACAGAGCGAGGGCGATGATGTTCATCGGCACTTTAGGCCCGTTCCATGCAAGTACATTTTAATTTTAATTTGCATTCAAGCTTGCAATGAGTTACTTTCAAAATTGTAGTCGTTATCACCCCCATTTTCTGAAGAGTGTCTCCATTTTCTGACCCAATGACTCAGAATATCATCAAAAGTGGTATAGTGCATTCGCCCCAAAATCCCCAGTCATATGATACCTATATTGCCTAGATATCACTTCTTTGCCAAAAATGTCCTTTTTTTCCAAACCAACAGGAGGAGCAAAATGTCACCATTTATAATAACCCTATAGAAAGCTAGGTAAACATTTTGGTTGATATCTGACCACGGCAAATGCCTGCAGGAAAAATCTGTGAAAAGACTTAGGCTAGACAAAGACTTATTTTAAACAAAACAGGATATACTGTTGATCTAGTCGATGATCCAAATTGCGGTTTCCGTTTTGTGCTCAGGGTGACACAAGGAACCTGCATACAACATTTGGTTAAGATCAGAATACGGAAAGTGCCCGAAAAAATTAACAAAGGAACGAACAAACGAACAAGTGAACAAACGAACAAGTGAACAAACGGACAAAAGAACATCCTTCCCCAATTTGCGACCTATCTAATGTCCATTTCGCCTACGTATCAATTCGTCGATTGGCATCCGACCCGTAAGCCGACTTAGCATTTCATTTGATATTGTTTCGGGCCAGATAATTCTTAAAAGTCAACGAAGACATGAGTTGACGAAAACTTGCAACTTACTGGTAACTCTTACAGAAACTTTCCAGGTGCTGCTACATACAAAAGCACAGACAGTACCAAGGAGCAAAACAAGCCCAGCTTAGTCTTAATACTGAGATAACTGCTTTGCCAGATTTTGGACAGCATGCCGAATTCGCAGTTAGCCTGGTTGTTACGAGCAATGTCCTGCTCCTTACCACAATTTTCGACAAAAATGCTATCCAGGTAGATGAAATTGTCCACCCTTCCTTACAGGCTGCCGCCCATTAAAGGTCTAAACACACAGTGCCCGGACCAGGGCAGCGCCGTAGTCGCCCGTATACTGGCGATCTACGGTAGGCGAATTGTACAGTATAAAACAGTCTGCTTGTTCACAGTTACCCACACGGACAACATACAGTTACCTGCACATCACTGGGAGGAACGTGCCCGTTTAGTTTGTCGTAATTTTTCTCGCTCACTGTGCGGCACGAAAAGAAATTGGAAACACAAATCACCTAACACGGACCAGCCGCCGCCGGGTGGGTCGTTGTGTAGCCATCATACGGTGAAGAAAATGTACAATGTTGAACAGACAAAAGCACGTTTGCACTTCCCAAAACTAACCGCAAGTCATACACACAATATCGCTGACTATGCCGATTGAATGGAATTGTCAATTGTGTGCGACGAACCATCGCCAAACCGACACACGGGGAACATACGGTTGTGTCCCGGTACGAGTAGTGTCAACGCCATCTAGATAGACAGGCCTGCGCTGAGCTGATCGCGTACGTCATTATTTCCTACGCCAAGGCAGTGACTGCACACGACGATGTCCCCGACACGACATATGTTTACAATTGGAATTGCGTCAGACGGCATTTTAGTCCTCTAAAAACACACTTTCTTGACACTTGCAGCAATTTGGTCGAAGCCGCAGCCCCGGGGATCAGTCGCAGAGTATCGTGGAACAGTTCACACTTGACAAAATACATCTTTTGACCGCACGACACACTTTCATCGCGCACGTGTCTGTTTTCCGGGATCACTAGATGAAATTTTACCAACAAATAAACACTGAACGCGGAAAACGAAAACTAAACACGGAACGCACAAATACCGGGGACTCGCCGCCATCAGTCGCCGACAACTGGATTGTGGATACGATGGCATCATCAAAGGAAATAATTGCGTAATTTAGCCGTCAAAATCAGCTGAGCGCAGGCCTGTCTATCTAGATGGCGTTGGTAGTGTGTGGTTTCGCTTGCAATGTCCGGCCATGTAACCGATAAACAGGTGGCTACGGCGCTGCCCTGGTACGCGGACCTTAATACTGAAGGCAATAGGTCTAGGATTTCTTTTTCACAACGGTGGGCTAAGAACCTTGGTCTTGATGGTGCTGATCCTTAGCCCAACCTTACTCGCCTCTTTCTCGAGATGTAACGTCATTCCGCACAGATCCATGATTCCAATTATAATATCCGAGTATATCGTCATCGTAGTCAAGATATTTTAGATAAGGTGTGTAAGTCCATTGAACTCTTCCGTCTAGTCCGGACAGGTTTGCATACAACACATCGCCAATAACTATGAGGAATAGGATGAGTGAGACGATGCACCGCTTCCGAACTCCACTTCGAATCTCAAAGTCTCCCGCCATCCTACCTTTATGCAGAACGCAACATTTCACACCATCGTAGGTTACCTTAATAATACCCACATGCTTTTCAGGGATGCTTATCCTGCGCGAAACCGCCCATATAGAATCCCGGTTCACACTGTCGAAAGCCTTGTCGAAATCAATGAAAAACAGGTGAAGCGGAGAATCGTACCCAACGCATTGCTCGATGACGTTTCGCATGGTGTTAATGTGATCGACACACGAGAATCCGGATCGAAAGCCCACCTGCTCTTCATCAATTGTGCTTTCTATGTGAGTCTTTAGTCTTCCCAGGACAATTTTAACTATTATCGGTTGGAAGCACGCAAATCATCATCATCGTGGCGCGACCACAGAGCAGAGATATACCAGAGTTGGAACTCAGTATAAATTAAGCCCATAGTATCTTACTTGCGTATGTGTTGTGTTCACTAATTGGTGCACAATGGATGTGCAAAAAAGATCGACGTCGATCTGACGATATTGTGATCGTCACATTGATTGCACAGTGTATGTACTTATCGTTGACGATTTGTTTTACAGTTCCATACCATCGCCAGCTTGATCCGAAGACGAATATCATTGTCGTCTAACGATGAATTGCATTGTCTATGGGGGTCTTATATCCACGTCCATTGTGCCTGGCGGGGCCTCTAAAATGGGAGTGAACGTCGCATGCTAACAGAATGATTGCTGATTAAGTGAGAAATGGTGGCGACCGTGCGCTCGTCTGGTAAGGGAACCATGCGAAATTGAGGGATGATCACGAAGAGTCCATCTTTGTAGGGGTGGCTTGTTGCAAGTGCATGAATGAAAAGTGGGTGATGAAAAATCGGAAACTGAATCTTTATGGTCGCATTTTAGGATGTCCGGAAAGAAAAAAACATGCTATGTGGTCTATGATTTAGTATGATATATGATGTATAGCATATGAATTACGATGTAAAATGATTTTTTCTAAAGTGGTGGAGGTGCTAGCTTAGTCTTAATAATAGGGTGTTTTTAAAAAGTTGTAAAAATTTTTAAATAAATCGTTTTTTCATCACAGACGTTTCATCATGCACTTGCCACAAGCCGCGCCCACAAAGATGAAAATGCACGAATGCAATGGCGGAAAATGGTAACTCACACATATGAAATTGAGGAACCATGTCACGCATACAATAGCAGCTGAGAAACCTTTGGCTTTTTAATCAACAGACACCGTTGATTTGATGTGTTGTTGTCCTTATCACTCTAAAGGTCGGTTTACTTTAAATTGTAGCCGTTACTTCTAGAGTGGTGAGTCGTATTCGTGTGTGTGGGATTATTTGCATCCTGCTTTAAAAATAAATCTGTTCTGAGTTCCTACTCTTAGTATATCTGCTCTGTGGCGCGACAGCTCGATGTCGTCTTCACTAAGTGATGACCTGAGTCGCAGTTTGCTCCTCGATATTAGTGGACATCTATTACACTAGACGCAAATCTCCTGCAAATAAGGACGTGATCAATGTAATTGACGGTATGTGCGTCTGGAGATTTCCATGTCTGCTTGTCAATACGTCGATGCGGGAAACACGTAGAGCTTACGACCAAATTCCTACTGGAGGCGAAGTCGATAAGTCGTTGGCCGTTGTTGTTACATTTTTCGTGGAGATTGTGGCCTCCAGTGGTCCCCCGGTGCCGACTTTCATTTCCGACTTCCGCGTTAAAGTCTCCCAGCAGCAGTTTGGCGTCGTTTGTTGGAAGTGAGTCGAAGAGAGTCTCAAAGCGGGCGTAGAATTCGCCTTTTACTGCGTCTTCTTTAACTTCAGTGGGGACGTATAATATACAGCTTGAGATGATTGTTCACTATAAATGTTACTCCAAATTTCTTGTGGCCCGATGGTTTGCCACTTCTAAAAATTGTGTGCGATTTCTTGTCATTGATGTCGCTGTCAAACCAACTTGTTTCCTAGACTGCAATAATGCTCAGTTTGTACTGTTCGACCTGTTGAAGGAGGGCCATCTCGGCCCTCGGATTGTTCAGGAAGCGTACATTCCTGGATCCGAAAGAATAATTCGTTAGTCGTTTGCGTGGTCGTCGTTGTTGATCTGTCCAAAACGAGGCTTTTGTTTCAGGTTTCTCGACGTGGAGTAGCTTTTACAAGGACGAGTTGTCAACACATCGCTTAACCCAATTCAGGGATGGCCTCGGGGATAGCTGCTTCAGATGGTTTAATAAACGTGTAGAGTTTGTGTCCAGTTTGTACTTTTCGACCTGTTGAAGGAGGGCCATCTCGGCCCCCGGATTGTTCAGGAAGCGTACATTCCAGGATCCGAAAAAATAATTCGTTAGTCGTTTGCGTGGTCATCGTTGTTGATCTGCCCAAAACGAGGCTTTTGTTTCAGGTTTCTCGACGTGGAGTAGCTTTTACAAGGACGAGTTGTCAACACATCGCTTAACCCAATTCAGGGATGGCCTCGGGGATAGCTGCTTCAGATGGTTTAATAAACGTGCTGGAGTTCACACAACTATGTTGCAGGTCCAACTACACAAATTATTCCATCCTACTAAACCTGAGACGCTTAGGTGTTGGTCAGTCATACAGGTTACAGCTATCTTGCCTTTTTCCAAATTGTCTTATCGCTATGACTTGGCCGTCAGCGGTTTGACCCGCTACCGTTACCAGTCAACATGCATTATGCAGCAATATTTCGAAATCATTTCCTAAACGAGCTCTTTTAAAGAAACTTTTACGTCAAACCTGGTGGCGATGACACTGGAATATGGAAGTTTCCTTAAAAAAAAAAACACATACGCTGTGTCTTTTATATGGCCGTAAGTATGAACATGTCAACTTCCATGGGTGATGAAGGGGCAATCCCATAATAAAATTTGTCCGATCTGATGAATATTTTGAAGCACTAAATAACTCAAAAAAATAGCAAATCTAATCCAGACATAAGGCTCAAATGAATAGGTCTGCAGCAAATTTCGCTAACAAATCTCCAACACACGCATACTCGTAGCTCAACCCGTCGGAGTACCGCACCCAATCCCTAAGAACAAATCCCACCCATCACCTATTTATATTTAACATGCATTTTGCTTATGTTTTTTTTCTTTACGTCCAAGTCGACAACAACATTTCTCATATTGGATGATGAGTCGTTCAGTCCATAAAGCTGAGCTAAGATATTAATCGAAAGAAAGCTCGCACAGGGGCGCACAGAAGGGGGGCAACAGGGGCAATTTGCCCCGGGCCCCGTATCCGATTGGGCCCCGGCAAGGACCCTCTCGTTGCGAATCCAAACTTGTGAAAAATACACACTCTGAATTTCAATCTATGTATTTGGAATTTGGTTTGTTCTTTGCATTTGCGCACATTTCTTCCTACAGCAGACACATTATGGTGAAAAAAAAAAAATGTCATTCACAAAGACCGATACATCAAATGGAAGGAATTGACCCAGAGGATATCAGCGGGATGTACTGTCGACCAAACGTCAATGCGTCTCCTAAAAGAAGAAACAAGAAAATGCACAACAATTTTGACCACCATCCCCGATGTTGTCTTATTTTTGAGTCGAAAGGGCCTTCCATTTAGGGGACATCGAGAAGATTATTTCAGAGAAAGTGGAACATCTGGTCTTTTCCTTTCAACTCTGCAACTGGTCGCGATTTGCTGATTTTGAGAAGAAAAAAGGAGTCGAAATTGGATCGAAAATCAAACAAGTGCTCGAAGACTGTAACATCGATTTCAACTTGTGCAGAGGTCAAGGATTCGACAACGAAAATTCTGGAGTCCAAGCCATCGTTTCACAAGAGAATCCGCAAGCTTATTACACGCCTTGCAGTGCACACACGCTGAACCTATGTGGCGTACTTGCGATGGAAACAAGCATGAAGGCTAAAACGTATTTCGGAAATATTGAAAAGCTTTACAAAATATTTTCTCTTAGTCCAGTGAGGTGGAAAATTTTGCAGGAAACCGCGAACCTTTCTCTCCATGCGATATCCACCACAAGATGGAGTACCAGCTGAAGCTGTTCGTCCGTTATGTAACTATCGCGGTATCGTTGAATCTCTACAGAAAGCCCTCGAAATTGACGTACCATCTGAGATCCAATCAGATATTATCTTCATACTTAAGTGGCTACAATCCTTCGATTTCATCCTTTTCACAACAATTTGGAGCAAGCTACTTCAATTTCTGGACGATACAAACAAGATTCTCCAAAATTCGAAACTAACGATAGAAGTAGGAGCCCGTAGTGTGGATAAACTTCTGAATGATATCAGTCGCTTGAGAGATTTCTGGCCAACCCTATTGACTGTAACCAAAATAATTGCATCAAATTTGGGCATTGACTCTGAAATGCTGAATGATAAAAGAAAAACGAAGAGAAAACGATTCCATAATGAAAACTGCAACGCAGAGCACGTATTCAAAGGCCTCGAAGATTGCTTTAAGGTTGAAATATACTTCCCGATCATAGATATACTTTTAACCGAGGTTGACAAACTGCGCTTAAGATTATCCCAGTTGTCGAGACTGCACACGCCGATTCTTCAGCAACCAAGTGAACGGAGCCACTCAGAAGACAAGTCGCAGTCAGACGACGAAGTCCAGGCTATCGTTACATCTGCTGCTCACGCTTCAAAAGCTGCATACCCCAAAGATTTGGTCGAGGCTGATCTATGCCAGGAAATAGGTTTGTTGTGGAAAATAAGAAATCTCATGGAATGGAATTTTAACTCTGCTTTGGAGCTTCTTAATCTTATTTGTTCATGGGGGTACGAAAACATTTTGCCCCAAATATGTATTTCACTGAGGCTTTTGTTAGTGCTTCCACCATCTGTGGCGTCCGGAGAAAGAGCTTTCAGTAAATTATCTCTTATAAAGAGTAGACTAAGATCTACGATGGCTGAGGACAGATTGGATAACTTACTGTTACTCTCTATTGAACACGAAAAAGCAAGTATAATAAATTTCGAGGATGTCATTCGGGAATTTAGCGTCATAAAAGCACGAAAGAAAATTCAGTAATACACTGTAAAAAAAACATAATAAACACATAAATTTTGTCAAAGGGCCCCTTTCTATTTATTTGCCCCGGGCCCCCTAATTTCTCTGTGCGCCCCTGGCTCGCACATACGACGTTTGGTTGGTTACTATTTGTATTTGTACTTCCGTAAAGATGAGAGCTCTTTGGGGGCGTTTGCTATAGAGAATTATCGTGAAGGTAGCTTTTTGAGCTTTGTAAACATAGAGGTCAAAGTTCAACTGCATCTTCAAGCTAAAAAAATTTGCTACAAAACCACCTCGTTTATACGAGGTGGTTTTGTAGCAAATTTTTTTTTTAATGGTTCTTGGACATGATTAAAATTATTTGCATTTCGGACATACTCGTATAAGACGGACTTCAGCTGCGGCTTTTTTCAAATCAGCAAAAAGATAACCAAATAGAAAAAAAATCAATCATATCCGCAAATGTACTGTAACACATGTAGTTGCTCATTTAAACACTACTAGTTAGCAACCAATATAACACGAAAAATACTATAGGTCCGGCTTTCATAGTTTCATATAAGGTGAAATTAGCTGTCGCCCATAAGAAAAGTCAAAGACAATTTACCGGAATCATAAATGAGGGGGCCTACACGGATCCAGCGTGATATGAAACAAGAAACTCACCGCAAAAAGCCAGTCTACCAATATGGTCTGGTGGTCTCGTATAGGTTTCAACTTCGACCAACAACAAAAAAAAAGTTATAAGCCACAGCACGGACAACAACAACCATCAATAAAGAAAGAAAGACAAAAAAGAAAAGCCGGACATATATATTTTTAGACGGGACTAGTATAATTATATGAATCAATGTAGAAATTACTGACCTTTTCTTCATCGGTTATTGGACCACACGGAATTTACATAAATACGTTACGTGTTGGCCAGACATATTGACTCTTGTCAATATTCAAGGAGGACTAGAGACGGTGCGTATAGAAAAAATTAAATAAAGAATAAAATTAATCGAAGAAAGAAAAACACAAATTAACAATATTATTAATCTTCAGTGTTGTATTTTTGCCAACTACATAGAAAAAAGTCATACTTATGTACCTACTATACGTATGTATCAACAAACGATCAAGAAATTTAAATAAGTAGTTGAATATGAAAAAAAAAAATATAAATTTTGAATTTATTATTAACTTCTTGTCTGACTAGTTCTTTTTCGATTCTTTATTCTTGATTTTCGTAGATCTAGTCTGGCCTTTTTTTCCGACCGGGCAGAACAAATACAAATATGAAAATTTCCGTTGAATTTTTTAATTATATCTTTGATCTGATAAGGAATTCTTGAATATCTATTGTAGAATATTGATAGGTCGTTTTAAAACGGATCTAATTCAGATATTGGTTTAACTGTTTGTCCATCTGTGGTATGGTAAGAAGGGCTGCCGTATACGTTAGAGAACACTTGAACCAGATGAAGGTCCCTTGTGTTACCCTGGAATTGAATAATTCCATCTATCATCTATTGTTGGACTATTTGCAGCTAATTCAATATCTTCCACAACAAAAACGACCTCAACGACAGCGTATTCACCAGACTGAACAACAACAACACCAGGAACCACAATTGTTGCCTAATCAACCTGACGCCCCTAGCCTCAACGAGTTACAACGCGAACTCAACCAACTTCAAGTCAAGTTTGCAGCCCTATCAAAACAACTTGGCCCGACTTCAGACAATACGGGAGCTGCTTCCCAGGCTACTGGAGACCTTACAGAGGACGTTACAAGTGACGGTATTGTGACTCGCTCTCGCTCAAGAGCTAAATCGCAATCCGATCTGTCTCTTGACCGGACGTCTGTGTAATAATGGAGATCGGAGGACGAGGGTTGGTATGGCCGTGAAGGCCTATAGGACACCAAGTGTCAACGAACCACTCTCCGGAGGACTACCTGTGACGTGCGCTGGCAGACCAGCTCAGCTTTCGGGAGTAGTGGGGTGGGATATACACGGCAGTCACCGGCCTCCTCCATCATTAACAAAAAAAGGTATCGCACGTCTGCCCGATAATAACTACAAAAGCAAAATAAACTACAGACAAAAGATATAAGATATATGCAAAAGAGAACCTAGTGGTGACGACGAACGTCAAACTCCCAAAACACGAAATCAATACCAAAAATCCCGTGAAGGGACACAGGGCTGCATCAGCCAAACTACTAATTGGCACAAGGCCGAAAATATTAAGATAACGGGAATACCGTCCAATCAGGACAGATCCCTTTCCTCTTCAGGTCAGTGAGCCTTCCGATGGTAAACGGCTCAAGCTACGGGCCCCTGATGGTGTGGGCCCGGCGCGTCTATACCCTCCCTGCCTAGGGATCTCAGGCGCATGTTTTTGAAATCCCCCAAAATATATCTAAGAATCCAAGGCGAGAGAGGAGGGAGAGGGGATCACGCTAGATCTAGCTCCTCATTGTAAATTCAATTGTGAGAAGTCTGGACTGCTTCATCCTTTAGCATTTCTAATACGTAATATTAATATTTTTATATTTTTTTTTTTTATTTTTTTATTTTTTTTTTATATTTTTTTGTTTTTTTTTTTTTTGTTTTTTATTAATTATCAAAAATTCTAATTTGATTCTTGCCGTAATTTATATTTGGCCACTTCCTGGAAGTGAGTTGGCATAGTATAAAAAAAAATACCCAAGAATAGCGCTGGATCCAAATTCTATAATATATAAATTGTGCAAAAATATGGAGAAATAACTCCCTAGAATAAGCAGGAAGAATTGAACCCCAAAAAAAAAATATACTCCATAAGGCGTTGCAGTGGAATAAAACACCAATATTGTTTGAAAAAGAATATTTCTGTAATATGAAGTTCTGACACGATATTTTATAGTTGGCTTCACTGCTCCACTTATATGTGATTCACTTAAGGGTGAAGATCATAAGAAAAATAAGGAATTCGATAGGGTTTATCCCACTCGCGATTTTTTTAAATGTCACAAAAGTAGAAATGAATAAGTTTCCACATAAATTTATTCGCTTCAGCTTGTTTTGAACTTTAAATCTATGCTCTGTAATATGTCAGTAATTGTAACGTATTTAGTGTGGAAAAACAAAGTGAATAACGTCTGAAATACATCTGTTGCATTCATACGATCACCATCATAGACCGCGCACGGTGTTCTGCTTTGTCACACTAATTAAATCATGCCGTACGGCAAAAAAAATTTAGACGTCGTTTTGAATCCCGATATATCCTAGAACTATCAATCAAGAAAGCACTTGGTTTACCTCCGCATTTATTGCATCCAAATTGCATTGGTTTGGTTATTTTGATACGGATAAAGCCAAAACAAAATTCAATAATAAAATAAGAATTCAATACTAAATATTGTACTAATATTTACTGTATATCTCATATGATAAATGGCAAGACATACTGCCTTCACTAACGGCCACTTTCAATTTGAATGCATTACTTCCTGGCTCGAATATTCGGGCAATTTCAGACAATTCACGCATGTCATCACAGACAATAAGCAGTCATCGGGATTTTGATCTGGATCTAATGTCTTACGAATAATCGTTAACGGTGGCGTTAGAGATTCAAAGCCACCGGCCGGTTGGTAAACATTGACCACTCGTTGAACGACTTATCATCTGCCTGTGCACTATGCAATTTATTGTTTATATGTACTCCCTATCTCCGATGTGACACGAAATATATGAAAGCAAGAAAAGGTACTTAGCTGGGCTTTTGTTTTTGTATCCCGACTGCATCGGTTATGTTGCCGGTTGGTGATGCTACCGCTGCTGCTAGAGAGGGAGCGCTAGTTGTAGCCAGTTGCTGGAGTGGCGAATCGCCTAGCAGCCGCTATTGTTGCGTCTTCGAATCGTCCGCTCACTCTGGTGGTCAGCAATCAACCGCCTTGTTTGTACTGCTGCGACGACGAACAATCGAAATCACAGGCTCAGGTTTATCAACACCAACAACAACCCGGTCTCGGTGCATACACGGAAAAACACGAAGATGTCGTTTGGTCGAGAAGTCTCGCGAGGCACTTGGGACACGATCCAGAAAATGACACTAATGGCGTATTTTCGCTCGATATCTCGATACTACACTTTCCTATCGATTTCGACCGCGATAGGCTCAATTGCACACAGTGCCGAAATGATTTTATGCCATTTTTCAGGGCAGTCCGCGGAATTCCATGCTTTTCAATTGCAACTTTGACTCCCGTACTTGATGGAGCACATCGACTCCCAACTTTTTCCCGTCCGGTCACACTCGCGGTCAAGCACCAACTGTCGACCATGCGGTGCAATATCCAACGGTCTTCTCATAGGGGCGCTTTTTTGCGAAAGATTTTTGCTATTCTGGCTTCAATGATCATTTTAGTCCGGATTTTGTTAAACCAGTCCGGTAGGCAAAAATTTTGTGTATTTATTAAAAATATTACTGCCGTGAATACAATAATATTTCTGAAACTACACTAAACTTTCCCCTACCGGAAGGCGTTTTTCTCTATAAAGAAAAATGGCTCCGAGCGTTGTGGTGGCGAAAAAAAAGATGGCTTTGGCGGGAAACCAATTCAAAATTTCCAAATTTCCGGAAGCGAGATACAGGCGTATATAAAGACTGTAGAACCGAACATTACAACACAGATGAAAATTTACAATTATTATTGAAAAGATTCATCTGGATGGTTATGCTTGCAAATCTTTAGCGTGAAATACACCTATCCTTTTGCCCTGCATATCCTGCAGCTCGAAACAGGATGGGCCACGGACCGCCATCACTCTACACTTCACAGACCTCATCCCCAATTTGGCATTATAATGGCTGGCTTGGTTGCTGGCGCGAAAATTTCTACAATACACGATGTCTCCCACTTTGAAATTCACCGGCCTTGCACGCAGGTTGTATCTTCGAGCGTTAGTTTGTCCGGCTGTTTCTAGGTTGTTCTTTATTTGCTGTCGAACTAACTCTAGTTTTTCGTCCACCTTTACTTCTGCAGTAGGATCATCTAGTTGGGAGGCATTGCGTAATATGGAATAGAAACTTCCGTGAAGGAGCATTGTTTGTCCGGTGAGCGCGAAATATGGTGAGCAACCTATGGATGCGTGATATCCAGAACGTAAGGCGCAGTTGATTTTGGAGATGTTTACATCCCAGTTAGTTTGACCGGGATTAATGTAGGCGCGTATAGCGGCAACTAGCGAGCGATTAACGCGTTCCGACGCGTTTGATTGGGGTGAGTACAGCGCTGTGTAGTGATGTTTGACTCCATAGCTGTCCAGGAGACTATTAAAAAGTGTCGATTTGAACTGCACTCCGTTGTCGCTAACTATGATCTCCGGTACTCCAAAAACCTGGAACACCCTCTGCTCCAGAAATCCAACTATAGCGTTGGCAGTGAACTTTTTCACTGGTTCGATGAAAGGGAACCTTGATAGGCTATCAAGGACTACTATGGCCCCCACATTTCCAGCCTTAGTACGCGGGAACGGACCAATAAGGTCGACGTAGAGTCGTTGGAACACACGTTCGGGGACAGGAGGTAAGCCCATGGGTGGTCGTAGGGGTGTGTTAGGAGCTTTGCTGGTTTTACAAATTTCGCACCGCGAAACAAAGTCCTTAATCTGCCGGCACATTTTGGGCCAATAGAATAGAATCCGGAGCCGCCGCAACGTTTTACCAAATCCACCATGCGAGCAAAGTGGATGGTTATGTGCGCTCCGGATCAGGTCTTCAGTCAATTCCATTGGCACCCAAAGTTTCCAAGACGACTCTTCCTGGATTTTGTCCCCGCTCGCGTGTTCCAAGCGTCTATAGACAAATCCATCTATAACGCGGAGATCTGGAAGCATGTGTTGTTCTTTCTCTACTTTTCGGACGAGAGCGCGATAGTCCGAAGATTGGAAATGTGGTGAGTCAAGGGGTATTTCGAGAGACTCATCTTCTCGGCTGGTAATTTCAGCGACGTCGTGTACACGGGATAATGCGTCAGGGACCACATGATCACTGCCTTTGCGGTGTTTGATGGCAAATTTAAAGCCCTGGAGCTTCAACGCCCAGCGGGCTAAACGACCGTTCAGGTCTCTTAGTGACATAAGCCACTTAAGCGAGGCGTGGTCTGTGATGATCTCAAATTCCTGCCCTTCGACGTATGGTCGGAATTTACGGATGGCAGTCACCGCCGCTAAGCACTCCTGCTCGGTAACTGTGTAATTGCGCTGGGCCGTGGTTAACTTTTGAGACATAAAAGCTATAGGAGCTTCCTCACCTGCGTCTGTTAATTGGACCAGCACCGCTCCTATACCCTCTTTACTGGCATCGCAGTGTATGGAAAAAGGACGAGAGAAGTCCGGGCTGTGGAGGACAGGCGCAGAAGCAAGAGAGCCCTTGAGTGCATTGAATGCCGCAAGAGTTTCCTCGTTCCAGGCAATTACACGACCTTTTCGCAGCATGTCGGTTAGGGGCGCTGACATAGTCGAAAAATTAGGCACGAAGCGACGGTACCAGCCGCATACTCCCAGAAATCGGCGCAAATGTCGTATTGATTTCGGCAGCGGAAAATCGTTGATGGCAGCTACTTTATCAGGGTCTGTTTGGATCGTCCCATGACCAACTATGTGACCTAAATATTTGACTTCTTTCATTACAAAGTGGCTTTTTTCTACGTTAAGAGTTAATCCCGCATGTCGTAAACAATGTGCTACCTTCTTCAGTAACTCGCAATGCTCCTCAAAGGACTCAGTAACTATGAGCAAATCGTCTAGGTAGACGAACACCTGATGACGAAATTCGGGTGGAATTACTTTGTCCATCAGACGCTGCATAGTCTGAGGAGCATTGCAGAGTCCAAAAGGCATCGTTACAAATTGATAGAGGGGTCTACCAGGTACCGTAAACGCTGTTTTGTCCCTCGAGTTCTCATCCAGCGGTATCTGCCAGAAGGCGTCTTTTAAGTCGAGGCTGCTTATAAACTTTGCCTTGGGCAGGCGACTTAATATACCATCTATAAGAGGAAGGGGGTACGCATCTTTAACGGTAGCATCGTTGACTTTCCTGGCATCGAGGCATAGACGTATTTTGCCTGGTTTCGTAACGACGGTGACGGGTGAGGCCCAACTACTTTGGGACTCCTCAATGACACCCATCTCCAGCATCCGATCCAATTCAGCGAAGAGTAATTTCTCTACCGCAGGCGATATCGAAAAGTGGCGTTGTTTTATGGGTTTATTGTTACCCACATCGATGACATGTTTAACTAGAGTAGTTCGCCCTAGTCCCTCTTTCGAATAGGATGGGAAGCTGGAGATGATTGTATTGAGGATGTCCTCCTGTTCAGGAGTCAAAAGGTGCCGGTTCGAATCCGGTGACAGCTCGCTTATACTTGGGGTGATAGTCGGATGGCTAAAGTTAAAAAGGTCGGGAGCTAATTCGAAGGTTCTCACGAAGTCAACGCCAAGGTAAAGGTTCTGACTTAAAGATGGAATTATGAGGAAAGTCATAGTTTTTCTTTTACCTCGGAATAAAATGGAACCTGTGACCTGACCCAGGGTCGAATGTACAGTACCGTCGGCAGTACTTAACGTAAGATGGTATCGCTTCCAGGGGAACTTATTTTCCTCTACAAACCGTTTCGCAAAATCCGCGGAGATACATGACACCGAGGCGCCAGTGTCGATTAGACCACAAACGTCATTATCAAACAATGAGACCTTCGCATAAGGCCTCAGGTCATCTGCAGGGTGGTCTACCAACAAAGCTGAACAATAGCGACGACGATTTTCCCGGACTCTTTTCCAGAACTGACGTAGTCGTAATGTCGAAGGTTTAGGTCGGCGCTTAGACAATTCTTCAACCTCGAAAATCCGCTTTCGAGCAAGCTCGTATTCCTGTAACCGTACGTGATAAGGTTTGAATTTATTCGGAAGTGTATTGTCCCGTTGTGATTTTGGAGGATCCAAAATAGGTGTTTCATCGGATGTTTCGGTCTGAGTCGAATGGCAAACCATCAAGCAAATCGGTTCATGCGAAGAGGTGTTATCATTAAGAGGTAATGTAGTGGCAGAATTTGGAGCAGGGGTGTAAGGTTCGCATACAGGTGGACCAGGTGGATCTTCAAACGCAGGGCAAGTATGTTGTTCTAAGGTGACTAAGGAGGGTCTTGAAATGTGAAGGGGTGAGGAATCGTTTATTCCAAAAGAGCGCACTGAGTCCCGATGGAGGATGTCTGGGTGGACGGCATCCTCTTCGTCGCGTTTTTTTGACCACTACATCGGGGACACTGAGGTTTCAATATGTCAGCTTTGCCACATCCGAAACAAAATATTTTCCGTTCCGCCGGGCATACGTCGTGCCTATGACCCTTTTGTTTACAGTTCCAGCAAAAAAACATGGTGTTAAGCTCTTCTATCGATGGTGTTAGAGCGTCAGAGTATTTTCGATCTGGTGACTGAACTGTAGATTCGTCGATGACGTCATCCGGATATGAGGTTGAGAGTTCTGACACATACGGGCGATGGTGTTGCCTAGGAGGGCGAGAACGAGCCAACTCTTCCTCTAAATTTTCAAGGCTCAATACGAAGGATCTGAATTGGCGAATTGAACGAAATTCCTCGTGGAGGACGTCCCGCCTGAAATCTGGACGCACATTTCGTCGAAGAATTTCTATCAACTCTGAATCGAGTAGCGGGTGCTTAAGACGATCAACTAATGTCTGAATGCCATCATAAAAGGCATCGAATTTTTCATTGGAACGTTGTGTTCGATTTCGGATCAAATTTAAGAGATCGAGATCGGTTAACCGATCTTGAAATTGGTCTCGGAGTGCCTCTTTAAGCAACTCCCAGTGAAAATATTCGTTGGCCCTATGAAATCGCCAATACCAGCTGTTTGCCTTTCCCGTCAACAGGACGTGAAAGGAATTGCAGAGTGAAGTGAAATCTCCTCTCAGCGTTTGGTATGTCAACGCTTGCACTTTGTACAGGAACGAATCTACAGGCATGCTTGACTCGTCGCCATTAAATTTGACATTCCATGAAGAAAGTATATTGGCCACTCTTTCAGCTGATCTCTCAACACGGGGAGGATCTTGCTGACGGCGACTGGCAGATGTTCTATACAAGCCATCTCTTTCACGTGATAACGGTGGGGTTTGCTCCCGAAGTGGGCGGTTAGAAAACTCGTATTCCAATCGATGAGCAACTCTTTCAGCTGATCTCTCAACACGGGGAGGATCTTGCTGCGGATAATTGGTGGGTCTCCGATATGTTCGGTCCCCTTGAGGCCGCACTAAGGGTGGAAAATGCTCGCTATCTGAATGATCGGCGGGTTCGTGTGCCGAAGGCCTGTTCGGTACTTGCGTCTCCATGTTGTGCTTGCGAATCGCTGAGGTAATTAGATTTTCCAGCTGTGGTAAGAGTCGTTCTATAAGATCTGACTCCGAAGTCCCTTCAGTTGACTTATGAGAAGGTTGGGTATTAGGGGGCAATACTGGATCTGATTGTGGTAAGTCAGTGGGTGAAGGTGCTACTCTGCGCGTTTGAGATCGAGTCTTAGGTCCCTTCGGTTTTGGCATCGCCCCTCTCGATGTAGGCTGACTAAATCTTTCTCTCACCGAATATTCGAATTCAGCCGCGGAAGGGGAAGTCTGCTGTGATCGGATGGGGCAGATGCGTCTGCAAACTGGACAGGTATTACGGTTTTTCAACCATTTATTTAAACAAGACGCATGAAACTCATGATGACAAGGGGTTTCCATCAAATTTTCAATAGGCAACATTTCCGAGTTGCAAACGCAGCAGATTTTGTCACTCTCATTAGGTAAACCAAGTAAGTCCTGTTCTTCAGGACTATGTCTTACGGCCATGGTTAACGATTTATTGTATGTAAGAAAGTTTTGTCAAAGAATAGTAATGGACAACTAAGTGCAGTTCAAAGTCGGAAAAGTACAGTTTCCAATTTTTCTAAAGCAGATAAAGACGTAATTTAGTTCAAACGCAGTAATAATATGTGTAAAAGGGAAGTTTCAGGGGATGAAATAGACGATCTGTTCTTCCAAGAATAAATCTAACTAAAAATAATAATATAAGCCCAGATAATTCACGAGAGCTGTTCACAAAAATTGTATTCTGTTCACAGAAACACGTGCTAATAAAGGAAGTATGTATAGTAGGTTTAATTCAAAGGGGAAAAATCAAATATATGTAACATTTCCGTAAGAGAATTTCTATAGTCTTATTCTAAATAATGCAGAACTTATTTGGCTAATCCCGCACGTACAGAGTTGAGGCGATTTTGATTAGAAACCAACACCAGATAACACGAATTCTGGTGCTAATATTTTAATATACTACTACAAATAAGTATATATTTCAGGCTTCGAGATTCGATAACTGATCGGGATAGTATTTTATTTAAAATAATATATTTAGGAAGAAAAATAAGTAACGCTGGTTCTCCTCTCCTTCTCACTCTCGCCCTAGCTACTACGATTAACAACGCGATTATATCACGATAGTTAATCAAAAATTAATGTTCATCTGACCCGAAAAGAAAAAAGAATGTGTCCGTCATGGAGGCTAAAAGAGGGATGCAAAACTAACAGATTAGCCGGATCACTTACTTTCACCCAACTTATCCTTTACAGTCGCAGGAACAAGTCGTGGAGCTGGCACCATTGCCCATTCCGCGCAATTCGGTGTTCCCTTGACTGAAATTTCAAAATTGGATGAGAGGGCGATCCGAGCTAAGAAATGCAGAATATATATTTTGAGGATCACTGATCTGTCACACCAAGGTGATGCTGTATTCTCTTCACTTCCCGGTCCAATTATCGAAAAAAAAACATCAAAAATTCGCGATTCACAGGAAGTGTAGAGGGCATACATAACAGGATACGAAGTATCCTAAGGACAAAACAAGACAGATCAGTGCCTATTTGGGGAGGGGATAAACTACGTTAACAGGAAGGGATTGGGAAGGAACACCAGTCCTAAGGTCTGCCTGGGCAAATAGAGAAGCGTGAAGCAAAATTTTCTAAGAATTGGAGTGCCTAAGCACTCCGAAGGGTTTAAGGACTGGTGCTGTGGGGCAACAAAGATATGAGGACCCGAGATGGTATTGGGTCCTCTTCGTCCAAGGACGAAAACTCAAAGTTTTCTGGCCCCACGTTGGGCGCCATTTGTAATAATGGAGATCGGAGGACGAGGGTTGGTATGGCCGTGAAGGCCTATAGGACACCAAGTGTCAACGAACCACTCTCCGGAGGACTACCTGTGACGTGCGCTGGCAGACCAGCTCAGCTTTCGGGAGTAGTGGGGTGGGATATACACGGCAGTCACCGGCCTCCTCCATCATTAACAAAAAAAGGTATCGCACGTCTGCCCGATAATAACTACAAAAGCAAAATAAACTACAGACAAAAGATATAAGATATATGCAAAAGAGAACCTAGTGGTGACGACGAACGTCAAACTCCCAAAACACGAAATCAATACCAAAAATCCCGTGAAGGGACACAGGGCTGCATCAGCCAAACTACTAATTGGCACAAGGCCGAAAATATTAAGATAACGGGAATACCGTCCAATCAGGACAGATCCCTTTCCTCTTCAGGTCAGTGAGCCTTCCGATGGTAAACGGCTCAAGCTACGGGCCCCTGATGGTGTGGGCCCGGCGCGTCTATACCCTCCCTGCCTAGGGATCTCAGGCGCATGTTTTTGAAATCCCCCAAAATATATCTAAGAATCCAAGGCGAGAGAGGAGGGAGAGGGGATCACGCTAGATCTAGCTCCTCATTGTAAATTCAATTGTGAGAAGTCTGGACTGCTTCATCCTTTAGCATTTCTAATACGTAATATTAATATTTTTATATTTTTTTTTTTTATTTTTTTATTTTTTTTTTATATTTTTTTGTTTTTTTTTTTTTTGTTTTTTATTAATTATCAAAAATTCTAATTTGATTCTTGCCGTAATTTATATTTGGCCACTTCCTGGAAGTGAGTTGGCATAGTATAAAAAAAAATACCCAAGAATAGCGCTGGATCCAAATTCTATAATATATAAATTGTGCAAAAATATGGAGAAATAACTCCCTAGAATAAGCAGGAAGAATTGAACCCCAAAAAAAAAATATACTCCATAAGGCGTTGCAGTGGAATAAAACACCAATATTGTTTGAAAAAGAATATTTCTGTAATATGAAGTTCTGACACGATATTTTATAGTTGGCTTCACTGCTCCACTTATATGTGATTCACTTAAGGGTGAAGATCATAAGAAAAATAAGGAATTCGATAGGGTTTATCCCACTCGCGATTTTTTTAAATGTCACAAAAGTAGAAATGAATAAGTTTCCACATAAATTTATTCGCTTCAGCTTGTTTTGAACTTTAAATCTATGCTCTGTAATATGTCAGTAATTGTAACGTATTTAGTGTGGAAAAACAAAGTGAATAACGTCTGAAATACATCTGTTGCATTCATACGATCACCATCATAGACCGCGCACGGTGTTCTGCTTTGTCACACTAATTAAATCATGCCGTACGGCAAAAAAAATTTAGACGTCGTTTTGAATCCCGATATATCCTAGAACTATCAATCAAGAAAGCACTTGGTTTACCTCCGCATTTATTGCATCCAAATTGCATTGGTTTGGTTATTTTGATACGGATAAAGCCAAAACAAAATTCAATAATAAAATAAGAATTCAATACTAAATATTGTACTAATATTTACTGTATATCTCATATGATAAATGGCAAGACATACTGCCTTCACTAACGGCCACTTTCAATTTGAATGCATTACTTCCTGGCTCGAATATTCGGGCAATTTCAGACAATTCACGCATGTCATCACAGACAATAAGCAGTCATCGGGATTTTGATCTGGATCTAATGTCTTACGAATAATCGTTAACGGTGGCGTTAGAGATTCAAAGCCACCGGCCGGTTGGTAAACATTGACCACTCGTTGAACGACTTATCATCTGCCTGTGCACTATGCAATTTATTGTTTATATGTACTCCCTATCTCCGATGTGACACGAAATATATGAAAGCAAGAAAAGGTACTTAGCTGGGCTTTTGTTTTTGTATCCCGACTGCATCGGTTATGTTGCCGGTTGGTGATGCTACCGCTGCTGCTAGAGAGGGAGCGCTAGTTGTAGCCAGTTGCTGGAGTGGCGAATCGCCTAGCAGCCGCTATTGTTGCGTCTTCGAATCGTCCGCTCACTCTGGTGGTCAGCAATCAACCGCCTTGTTTGTACTGCTGCGACGACGAACAATCGAAATCACAGGCTCAGGTTTATCAACACCAACAACAACCCGGTCTCGGTGCATACACGGAAAAACACGAAGATGTCGTTTGGTCGAGAAGTCTCGCGAGGCACTTGGGACACGATCCAGAAAATGACACTAATGGCGTATTTTCGCTCGATATCTCGATACTACACTTTCCTATCGATTTCGACCGCGATAGGCTCAATTGCACACAGTGCCGAAATGATTTTATGCCATTTTTCAGGGCAGTCCGCGGAATTCCATGCTTTTCAATTGCAACTTTGACTCCCGTACTTGATGGAGCACATCGACTCCCAACTTTTTCCCGTCCGGTCACACTCGCGGTCAAGCACCAACTGTCGACCATGCGGTGCAATATCCAACGGTCTTCTCATAGGGGCGCTTTTTTGCGAAAGATTTTTGCTATTCTGGCTTCAATGATCATTTTAGTCCGGATTTTGTTAAACCAGTCCGGTAGGCAAAAATTTTGTGTATTTATTAAAAATATTACTGCCGTGAATACAATAATATTTCTGAAACTACACTAAACTTTCCCCTACCGGAAGGCGTTTTTCTCTATAAAGAAAAATGGCTCCGAGCGTTGTGGTGGCGAAAAAAAAGATGGCTTTGGCGGGAAACCAATTCAAAATTTCCAAATTTCCGGAAGCGAGATACAGGCGTATATAAAGACTGTAGAACCGAACATTACATCTGTCATGGCGCCTTTGGAGGTGGCTAACCTGGACGCTACTTCCACTCATCTCGCCGCTCAACCATCATCCTTACCTGCAAACAGTTCGTCGCTGTCTCAACTTCAATTAACACCAAGTCTGCTACTTCCACAAAGCTTCTCACCTGGTCTGCAGAGGCAACAACCATTACCACTACCAGGCATACCGCAGACTCAACATTCGCAAGACCATCAGCAGCAACTACGAGTTTGCACACCTCCAAAGCAGCTGTTCCTATCTAGACTTGCCTACAATACCACGGAAAACGAAATTAGGCAATACATCATCTGCAAACTGGGTTATGAACCGTCAGTTCTTACTTGTAGGAAGCTAACTAAGGATAATATTCCTAACAAGGTGGTAGCTTGCTTCAAGCTAACTATTCCGCACGACTTACTGCTACCTTTCAACGAATCCTTTTGGCCCCCTGGGATTCTAATAAAAGAATTCACACGCAAAGAGGATTTTCATCGCCAAAGATACACCAAAGGTCCAAAATAAGCTGTAGTCTCTCTTTATATTAGCAAAATGTTCGTGGATTAAGGACAAAGCTTCATACTTTAAACAATTCTGCCTTATCTTCTCTACATGATGTCATCTGCCTAACCGAAACATGGCTGAACTCTTCCTTTAACAGTGGTGAGATCCTCGAGGGTTACAATATCTTTCGGTGTGATCGAAATTTTGACCTTCTTGGGAAATCGACCGGTGGTGGTGCCCTAATTGCCACACGGAACCACATAGAATGTTCTTTACTATCCAAGACTGACAATCAACCATACGACTGTGTCACTGTCAAAATTGCCACTTCTTCTTCAACATTTCTTCTAATTTCCTGTGTTTACGTTCCATGTGGTTCCGTTATAGCTACCTACGACAGTCTGTTTTCGCATCTGTCTGACATCTGCAATATCTTGTACCCTGAATCTTTCATAATCGTTTGCGGAGACTTTAACACTCCAAGCCTTAGTTGGCCTGACTCCCCGGGTCTTCCAGTTACAGCCTCGTCTCCGTCAATTCTTTTATCTTTCACATCTTTCATGAACTACTGTAATCTTTTACAGTTTAATTTAGTTCGCAATTTTATGGATCGTGTCCTTGACCTTATCCTTAGCAACCTACCTTTGTCCTCCCTCTCCACCTCTTGTGCTACCTTGGCCTATGTCCCGTGTGATCCATACCATCCTGCGCTACTGCACGAGCTCAACATCAGTCTTCCCCCTTCTTGGAGGAATGTCAGTGTTAGCCGGTTAAATTTCCGAAAAGCCAATTACGAAGCCATTAACCAGAGACTGTGTGAAATTGACTGGTATCATACCTTTGAAAACCTTAGCTGCGAATCATCAGTCGAAAAATTCTATACGGTTCTCTACAGTATCGTCTATGCTTTCGTTCCTTTTTATAAACCGAACCACCGCAAGGGCCCGGTGTGGTTCACTCCACAAATTTACAAAATGATTAAGAGAAAAAATCGGGCTCGCTCTCGATATAAGCGCTCTAAATGTTTCTCTGATCTGGTCTCTTTAAAAAAAACTTAGATCTCACGCCAAACGACTAATTAAATCCGCACGCGCTACCTATCTGCTTAACATCGAGAACAGCGTCAATAAAAACGAGTCAAAACTTTTCTGGTCCTTTGTCAATAATATGCGTTCTTCTTCTTCATCTCGCCCGTCTTTCCTTGTCCACGAAAACACTACCGCGCAAACTTCTCAGGAAATTTGTCAGCTCTTCGCTTCCTACTTTTCTAGCACATTTCGACAGCCCTCCACGCATCTTACCACCTACAATTTTTCCCAGCAGGTTGATTTTCTTTCCTCTCTGCCACTTATTTCACCGGCGTATGTAGACCTCATCATTTCCACCCTTAAAGCTAACTCTTCCCCCGGCCCAGATGGTATTCCGAACTACTTTTTAAAACATACGCACAGCTCCATCTCACTTCCTCTTGCTATTCTTTTTAACAAAAGCGTACAAGAAGGAGTTTTCCCATATCAGTGGAAAACATCCTTCATTGTTCCCATTCCAAAGAATGGTGACCCAACACTTACTTCCAACTACCGACCTATCTCACTCCTTTGCTGTTGCTCCAAAATCTTGGAACGAATTGTCTATAACCATATTTATGATTCGTTTGGCCATCTAATCAGTCCCAACCAACACGGCTTCTGCAAAAGCAAATCTACTGTGACCAATTTAGTTGAGTTTGTCAATTATGTTGCCAAATCGTTTGAAAACCACCTGGACGTTCATGTAATTTACACTGACTTCTCAAAAGCATTTGACTCAGTTAACCACAAAATTCTACTTGACAAATTGAAAAATTTCAACTTCCCTCCTTATCTAGTTTCCTGGCTTTCTTCTTATATTCTTGACCGTACCTCCAATGTTATATTTCAAAATTCTGTCTCCTCGTCTTTCTGTCCATGCTCAGGTGTTCCACAAGGCTCTATTCTTGGTCCCTTGCTGTTTGCCTTTTTTATAAACGATCTTCCTGTTCTATTTGACTGCCTCTGCTTGCTATATGCTGACGATTGCAAGCTTGTCTCCTCCATATCAGGCCCATCTGACTGTTCTGCCTTGCAATCGGATATTAATGTATTACATTCCTGGTGTTGCTCTAATGACCTTGCTCTCAACGTATCTAAATGCTCTGCTATGGTTTATTCCCTAAAATTATCTCATGTCTTTTTTCCATATAAAATTAATGGCTGTCCGCTTGAGTATGTCCCCTCTACCAAGGACCTTGGTGTAGTCTTTGATTCCAAACTTAAATTTAATGATCATTATGCTGTCATCATTAGCAGGGCCGCTAAGCTAGCGGGTTTTGTTTTGCGCTGTTCCCAAGATTTCCGTTACATAAGTACTGCAGTAAACTTGTACATTTCACTTGTTCGGAGTATTATGGAGTACGCATCCGTGGTATGGTCACCTTCTACAACTGTCTCCTGTGAAGCATTAGAGTCCGTCCAACGTAAATTTACCCGTTCCTTGTTTTTTAAATTCAACATTCCCTATACTCCTTATGCTGAACGTCTTACTTTCCTCAAGTTGATGTCCCTTCAGAGCAGACGAATACTTCTTGATGAATGTTTCCTCTACAAAATTTGTAGTGGTTCATTACACTCACCGTTTTCCCGTGACATTGCTCTTAGACATCCTTCCTATAATACCCGCACTACCGCCGTTTTCGATCCTCCCACGGCCTCACTGTCTGTCTACAAGAATTCACCACTACCTCGAATTATGACTAATTATGACAAACTGGAGCTTGGTCCTTTATCCATCTCATTTCTCGCCTTCAAAAAAAAATTACTTCATAAAGTAGCTTCGGCGGATCTTTAAATTTCTTAATTTATTTTTTTTTTTCTTTTCCTTTCTCTTATTACCTTGTAACCTTATTATTTGATTCTGTACTATTTTATTTTATTTTTTTTTTCTTCTCTCTTTTTATTTTTAAATTGAATTTCAATCTTGATCCTTCATTTTACTGTATTTCTTTTTTTCTTGTTATTATTTTAATTTTGGATTCTTATGTATTACAATTAATTTTCTCTTTGTTAATTTTTCTTACTCACAAAATATTACTGTATTTTTAGGACTATGTCCTGTTCGGTAATTTCCTTCAATAAATAAATTAAATTAATTCTATTATAGAAGGGCAGGAGATGACGATCAAAAATACAAATTAACTAATGTAAATATAAACCCTGGGAATACAACTTCTTTAGTAAGGTTAGCCAACCGATAACTGCGCACTCAGCTAATAGTGAGAAGCAGGAACTGACCCTCATCCGCACTACCTCAGTCAGCATAAAAATAAATAAATAAATAACTGGCGCAACAGTCCAATTTGAACCACGGCCTCGAGATGAGTTAGCATCATCTCATTTTCTAGATCGTGACGGTTTTTGTGCAGAGGTATGTGATCAGCAACACGCTCAACCGAGCTATTTACCCCATAATGGGTACTCATTTAACAGCTGAGTGGGCTTATAGTCCGACACGTAAATACCCTTTTTCATCAAAAACTACTGCATTCAGTAGGAATCGAACCGGGGCCCAGTGCGTAGAAGGCGAACGTGCTAACCGTTGCGCTATCCGGACTACAACCTCAGTCAGCATAATTTATGTATTGTATATGCTGATCTCAAGAGTTCACGTTCTCTGAAAAGCTAATGCCAGGCAGCTGTAGAATTGATACTATAAAAGGGTCTCGCATCCTCCTCTACGTCTTCGAAGCCTCTGCAGAAGTCATGGTGTGGACGTCTGTCATAGCCTTTAAAGTTCACCACATATGATGCGCATAGCCAAGACTGAATTTTCATCGAAACATCAATTTCATAGAACGTGCGAAAAAGAAATCTTCTCATTTCTACCGTTCTATGAAATTGATAGTTCGATGGAAGTTCGGTCGTGGTTGTGCGCGATAATGTCTGGCGATTTTAAGGTGCGCTTTGCTAGACACACGATCGTCGCATATTATTCGCGATTGGCAATCAAGCCATAGAGCATGGAGCGCTATTTGTATGTATCTTTATGATCGTCGCCTGCGATCGACGCAGAGTGGTGTCTAACAAAACGCACCTTGAAGCGTGTTCACCGATAACACAATGACCGTAGTGATTCTCACCGCGAGCCTTGTTCATCTGAATGCAGATGAATGTTAAAAAATACGGGGGGGGGGGGGGCACAAAAACTTTTTACTATATGCTTTTGATTGACTGTCGGATTGCCTTGTTTTGTGAACTGTTTGTGATGATATTCTCACAATAAACTGATTCATTCTTCAAATAACAATTAACGTATCTCTTGCACTTCAAAAATGGACTGATGATGGGTCAACAAAAAAAAACGGCCCAGTAGCCCTAGTTGAAAAAGTCGACGACTTAGGGCAGGCAAATATTCGATGTCGATACGAATGTATAGTCTCATACAGTCAATTAAAATGGTCTCACGATTGAAGGGAACCAATTTGGATCCGACCGTGCAAATGATCAGCGTTGTATGGACATTACGTTTCTTATTTGTCTTTAAGAATGAACCATTAAGATCCAGCTCAATTTTTCAAGTATTTGCAGACCAACCATAATGCCTCTTTGTTTGATAACACAAAATAATGATATAAATTTTAATTAAATTCAAATATTTTTACCGTTCATGTCTTAAAATCATTATAATTAGTACAAAAGATCTATTAAGTTTTGGCAGCATCTTGAGGAATCATAACCAATTTGAACGTCGAGCTTTAATGCCTTATATGACCATTATGATTCGGGCTAATATTACACGGGTTCTCATGACCCGGGGCCCGGGCGAATGGCGGGTGTCAAACCTTGTTAATCCAATTTTTTATTGCATACATTTTTAGCTTAACAATCCAAGAATACGCTGCCAAAATATCAAAGCGTAATTTGCATTCGTTTAGATTTTATGAGCATAATATAGTCTATAGGTTCGAGTGCACAGCAGGTAGGGCGGAGCACTAACTCAGGTCAAACGCATTTTTCTCAAAATGACTTTTTTTCACATTTGCGGGAAGTCTAACTCAAAAAGTAATGAACCGATCATTATGAAAATTGAAAGTATGATTCTTTATAAAATAAAATTACGAAAAACATGAACTAACTTTTGGGATGATATTTTAAGGGTGTTTTGTTGCATAGTTAGTGAACAAAAATGTTGAAAATTGAAAGGTTGGCAACTAAGTACTTTCGGTTTTCATTGATAGCGTTGCGTTAATTTTTTGTATAACATATGTTAGTGCTGTACTTTGCCGTTTGTCACGTGATACTTGTCACATTGACGTAACTTTAGAAGCAAGTAGTGCGTGATTTTGATTTGCGGGTTAATTTTAAATGGAGTGCAGAAGCGAACATTTTCGGCATATTTTACTTTTTTATTTTCGTAAAGGAAAGAAAGCTGCTGCGGCTCACAAAGAGGTGTGTGAAGTTTATGGTGCTGATTGCTTAACAGAGCGCACGTGTCAGAATTGGTATAAGAAATTCCGTTCTGGAGATTTTTCCCTCAAAGATGAGCAACGTTCTGGTCGGCCTACTGAAGTTGATGATGACCAAATCAAAGTCATAATTGAAGAGGATCGTCATATAACTGTTCGAGAGGTTGCGAAGAGGCTTGATATTTGGGTACCTCACGAATTGAAAGAAATTCATTTAACACAAAGAATCAACTGTTGCGATATGCACCTTAAACGAAATGAAACCGACCCTTTCTTAAAAAGAATCATCACTGGTGATGAAAAATGGGTCCTGTACAGTAACAAAGTTCGAAAACGATCATGGAGCAAACACGATGAACCAGCACAAACCACATCGAAAGCTGAATTGCATCCAAAAAAGATCATGCTGTCAGTTTGGTGGGATTACAAAGGTGTTGTGTTTTTTGAGCTGCTTTCAAGGAACCGAACGATCAATTCTGATGTTTACTGTCAACAACTAATGAAACTGGATGAAGCAATCAAAGAAAAACGGCCAGAATTGTCAAATCGGAAAGGTGTAGTGTTCCACCATGATAATGCACATCTTTGGCAACTCGTGGGAAACTATTGGAGCTTGGCTGGGAAGTGATGCCACATCCCCCATACAGCCCTGATCTGGCACCATCTGATTACCATTTATTTCGAAGTTTGCAGAATTTTTTGAATGGTACAGCTTTCACAAACGAAGATGACCTTCACTCGCATCTGGTTCAGTTTTTTGCTGATAAGGACCAGAAATTTTATGAGCGCGGAATCATGCAGCTGAAAGAAAGATGGCAAAAGGTCATTGAGCAAAATGGAAAATATATAATTGATTAAAAACTATTCTTTGTTAAAAAAAAAAGTGTTTTATTTTATACTACAAAACCGAAAGTACTTAGTTGCCAACCCAATAATTTTTTCCAACACCTGCAAACTTTTTAATTTCCATTATTTTCACCTGCATTGTGGCTCATATTCTTCGAAAATAAGTTGATAATGTAAAATTACTTTTTGATTTCGGATAAAAATTGGAATCGCTACACGTCCCGCAATTGGAGAACTCCAGTTACGGCCTTCAGCGGACATCAGTGTGTAACTTTGTTATTTTCGGCTTAAATTATCCTAAAAAATCAGTGAAAATGAGCCTCCTAATGTGGTTTCCCCCTTTAAGGTACAAGATTCAATGGTATAATCCTCATAGGCCATATGTATGTCCGTAGAAGCTCCTTCCTTCCTTCCCTATGTGTCATAGCTAAATAAGTGTTTGACTGTTTGAACAAACAAACCGAGTTAAGATCGCTTTTCTCGCGAAATGATGTTTGTACCTGAAATATTGGAGGGGCGTTAACTATTTCCGTCGCCTTTTTGAAAACAGTAACATACACACCAGCGAGTAGTTAGTAAAGTAACCCGGCTTTAACATTTTTTCGCACAATCTACCTGGTAGTTAGCTAGTCAACATGTTTACTACTTAGTTAGTTAGTTTACTTAGTTTACTATATCAGCTAATAAATTTGCGGAATTGTAGCTAGTAAACTCACTCAATGGCATCGAGGCTTTAGATTGTAGAGGATATGTTCTTCGCCGCTAATTCTTCTTTCTCAGCATGTAGAATTTTAGGGTCAAATTAAAACAATTCCAGACATAAAAGAACCCAGCCATACTACTTTGCGCCTTAACCCCTAGTGAGGCATAGCGCGTCAACCACTTCTGCGCGTACTTTGTTCTGGGCAATGGGGCGCAACTCCCCAAACAACTTGCCCAGCGTCTTAAACTCCTTTGCCACAAATCGATGCCATGTGATTTTAGGACCTCCTCTTGGTCGGCCTTGGTTGGATTGGATTGGGTTGGTTGGGATGGGATTGGAATCTCATTTCATGGCATGTAAAACAATGCAGTTATCATCCTTCCGCAATGTGTGACGTATCCACTGCCATTTTCGCCACGTATCAATTCGTCGATTGGTATCTGACCCGTACGCCGACTTAGCTCTTCATTCAATATTTTTTCGGGACAGAATATTCTTACAATCCGACGAAAACACGAGTTGACGAAAACTTGCAGCTTTCTGATAGCTCTTACGGAAAAGGGCTGCCGCTCAGAAACCCCTTTATTTTTTGATTTTTTGCAATTCTGCCTTCAGATTCGCAATCAGCGGCCCAATCGACCCCCTACCAGTTTTTTTCCAGCAAGATTGGCCGGGCTTAGAAAAAAAGTGTTGCCCTTCTCAATCTCTCATTTTGGTGTTTTGCCATTCGCAATCAGCCACCCAAAAAAAACCATACCAGCTTTTTCCAGCAAGATTGGCCGTGTTTTTGAGAATAAAAAGGTTGCCGCTCAGAAATTCCTTTATTTTTTATTACATATTTGCAACTCTGACTTCAGATTCGCAATCAGCGACCCAATCGAACCCCTATCAGTTTTTTCCAGCAAGATTGATTGTGGTTATAAAAAAGTGTTGCCATTTTGGATCCCCCATTTGATTTTTTTGCCATTTGGACTTCAGATTCGCAATCACCGACACAAAAAAACCCTACCACCTTTTTCCAGCCGCTCAAAAACTCCTTTATTTTTTTATTATTTGCAATTCTGACTTCAGTTTCGCAATCAGCGACCCACTCCACCCCCATCAGGTTTTCCCAGCAAGATTGGCTGTGTTTATAAAAAAAAGTGTTACCATTCTAGACCCCCCATTTGATTTTTGCCATTTGGACTTTAGATTAGCAATCACCGACCCAAAAACCCCTACCAGCTTTTTCCAACAATATAGGCCATGTTTTTGAAAAAAAGGGTTCCGTTCAGAAAAAGATTTAAATTCAAATTCAAGTTTGTAACCAATCATACACATAATCGACGACGTTCGTGGCCATGGATGTGCAGGAGGTGCATGCTGGCAACTGCATTCTCCGAAAGCAGTTTATGCCGACGAAACGTCAATTGGGCCACATGGAACAGTTGACGCGCTATGCCCCACAAGGGGCATAGGGCAATTGAGAATGCACATGATATGAGCCAGCCAACATGCCAAAGTACAATACATAATCATTCATTCGACTAAACTTTTCCTACATAGCAAACTATCGGGCTGTCGAATAAACTTTTCATCCAAAGCATACTATCGGACTATCGAATCGATATCGATAGTCCCGATAGTTATTGGAATAGCTATCGACCGATTGTCCCGATAGTTTCGATAGGGCGATAGTAACTCGAATAACTATCGATAGTAAAAACTATCGAATAACTATCGGGATTATCGGTTTTTACTATCGATAGTAAAAACTAAAGAGGTATTTACACTTCAACGTGAACGTGGAAAAAAATTGTTTCCACGGTGAACAGCTCCGTGAAAATATTTCACAGCACTCCCGTAGTAAGAATTATTTTCCACGTTCACAGTCGCATTTACACTTCCCAGCTGAATGATCCACATTCAAATATTCAAAGATATCCTTCTGGAAATCTGTGGTCCAGAACAATACCAAAATAAACAATATTTTATGATCTTCACAATTCCATCCATCCAATTGTTTACACAACTGCAACATACGCATATAATATGCAATCAGTCTTATAAAACATGTACTGTAATTTAAATACGATCATATTTTTCTCAAGCGATAGATACATTTTTCACGATGAACAACTTTTCCGAATGCAAATGCAATTCGAACGTGAACGTGGTAAAAATTCCGCGGTGAGTTTCTCGATTTCACGTTCATTTTCACGTTCACGTGTTTACACTTCTCGGCGAAACGTGGTGAAATTGATTCCACGATGAATTTTTCTTTTCACGATGAACTGTACGGGGAATTTAAAAAAGATAAGTATAATATTAACATAAGGTTGTGAAAATATGGTCAAACTGTAGCTTATCGAATTCCCCATTCATTCCACTATAATCCCCGTACGTAAAATATTATTTTCATAGATATATTCGAAGAAAAAAAATTTTCCACGTTCACGTTCATGTACAGAGCGCTTAAGGAATAACTTCCGATAGTTATTCGATAGTGCCCATCACTATCGTAGAGCGGTGACCGAACGACCACGGCCACCGATCGCGACAATTATAATTGGCACCATCCAAACTTAGCCTAAAAGATATCTTCCCTTGAGAAATTGAACCAGGAGTCGCGCAAAGCTATGCCTCCAGGATGTATGTTCTGTAAAGACATGTATATATACATCCAAGCTACATACAAAAAGTATCTACACTGCATGCAGATACATCGGAACATGGATATGTCTATGACTACCGACTGTGTGGAACCTGTTGTGTTGAAGATATCGACGTAAGTTTTATAAAGATCCCAGTATAGTTACACTGGATGAAATCATTCGAAAAAACACGTCCCACGCTTTCGGTAGGCATAAGACATATCCATGTACCCATGTATCTGGTGGCAGTGTAGATACTCGTCATAAATTCTGCTTTGCTTTGTCCTGTCCTGTCCGCTCGGGCTCCTTTCTCTCGCGGGATCGTTTCGTTTTCGTTTGCATCGCGTGTGTGCAATATTCACCTCCTCTCGTGCACCATGTTCCATCTACCCGTTCGGTACAGTTTGCAGACTGCAGCCTATCGACATTTCACTGACTACGTTTCTGCTAATCGCAATCACGCTTCCCACCATCTTTTCCCAATCGGACGTGTATTGTGTTTGTGTATCTATTGCAAAATCGCTCCCACACTATCCGTCTCATCCCGCCCCTTTAATCAACAGTCCGGGTCCGGCACACACAATCCGTTTCTCAAGTAACGCGTGCGACTCTATGCGATTGTGTCCGGCAAACAGAAAGGGAAACTAACAAAAGTAAACAAAACATTCCAACACACGCACAAAGAGAATGCACAAGAAAAATTTTGGAATTTTTGCAGAAGGGGAGGGGGGGGGGGGAGGGGGCATTTGATCTTCTGCAGACCTCTGAATGTACATCATGTCACGATGAGCTGCCCGGAACTATAACATCCTGCGACGAATATTTCTCTATTTCGGGGCTTGGGATATTTTAACACGCGCAGTACGAATCCACCACATTGTGGGCCAGTCAGACCTCAAATCGCCGCCATTGCAAATGCACAACCATTTGGATAGAATGAACTTTATCCGCGATGGCTCTCGCTCTCTATCTTCGGGGGGGGGGGGGGGGGAGCTATGTAATGTACACACTCTCAAATTGCGTCTGCGCATGTCCAAATGTTAGTCGAACTGACTACTTGCTACTTTTTCTGGGACCCTATTCATTCAGATATGTAGTACAACGCGCGCTATTTTATTTGTTTGGATTCCAGCCATTTTGAACAGTTTGGAATTTTTGCGGAAGGGGGGCATTTGATCTTCTGCAGACCTCTGAATGTACATCATAACATATAACATCCTGAGGCGAATATTTCTTTATTTCGGGACTTAAGAGATTCTAACTCGCCTAGTATAAATCCGCCATTTTGTTCTATATGTTTATTGCACGTGTGGTGGGGGCCCACATTGTGGACCAGTCAGACCTCAAATCGCCGCCATTGCAAATGCACAAACGTAGTCGCTGGATCACCCGATTTGGCTCGAATGAACTTCATCCGCTCTCGCTCATTTTCGGGGGGCGGGAACTATGTACACTCTCTCAAATTGCGTCTGCGCATGTCCAAATGTTAGTCGAACTGACTACTTGCTACCTTTTCTGGGACCCTAGTGATTCAGATAGTACAACACGGGCTATTTTATTAAATGATGAATGGTAATTGGCGGCAATTGAAGGTCATTGAAAGTCCGCCCGTTCACCCGTACACTATGTTATTTCTTGCCGTCCACAACGTCAACCTTTATCGCTATCAAATCAACATCCCAACATGTACACACAGTATCCCCGCAAGTGCACCGCCCGCGCGGATCTACAAGCAACAGCATGCACAATGACCACTTCACTCAAACGACATGCACAACCAGAAAAGAAAAATTTTCAATGGGCTTGTTTCCTCTTCTGACCCCCGAGTAGAAAAATAGACATTTCGTGTGACGGACAAATTTTTAGGATGACCCCCAGCTATAAGACATATCCATGTCAAAATTTAATCCAAATCAGGATGATAATCAGGAAATAGTCCTAAAATTTTAGAAAAAAAAAAAACAATAGCTTATTTGTCGCGAAAACACTTTTATGGTACATATAGTAAACACCCATAATTATCCGAACAATGCAGACACCTGACTCTGCATCCGATAAACAACATTGTACAACATGTTTATCATATTTATTTACAAAGTTAATCCACTGGATTAGTCAACTATAATATATTTTTTCCACTTTTGTTTTTTTTTTGTCATTTTTTTCAGTGTTTGTCTATGCAATGATTAATATACATATGTACATATCACTTGAGAGATCTACTTGGGTCTATCTAAGCCAAAGTGAACGTGATACTCACTGATTGCTATTGTATTATTTTAATTTTTTTTCTTTATTTTTTGTAATTAAATATTCCGCAGAGGAAAAGAACGCTTTGAAGATATTTATATGACCGGTAGGTAAACATAATGATAACGCCATGCCTTTGTTTTGTTTACATTATGAGTATGACCCACACTCGCTGCCATTCAAATTGACAATAAAGTAGTGTGTATTTATTTGTGTTGTAATTAATTTTATCTGCGCATCTGACGTCATTGTATGCGGTGAAAAGTTTCATGTCATAGCTAGGAATGGCGAGGATATATCGTTATCGGATATATATCGTTTAGAAAATATATCGATATATTTGTATCGAATGCAATATTCGATATATCCGACATATTGATATATAACATTCAATATGTACATATAACAAGAATTTTTCGTAAAATAACATCACTTCCTTACCCGGGGATTATTTCGAATTTTCCTCATCCCTGACCGCCCGGTTTGGAAAAATGGTAATACCTGTCCCGACTCCGGATCTATTACCTGATACACTGACGGGTCTGAAACTGAACAGGGTGCTGACGTCTTTTGCGTCACCCGGGTTTCAATCACTATGGGTACTTCACCCAGCGTTTTTCAAGCCGAAGTCCATGCCATAGAGGTCTACGCCAGGATAATTCTGGAGCAGAAACTTGGAGGCGCTCAAATTGCTATCTTTCCGGATAGCCAGGCCGTAAAGGCTCTGAGGCGACCGGAAGCTCAGTGCATAGTGGCGTCAGTTTCAAGTCTGACTACGGTCGTTACGGGTTCAAGACACGTCCACAGCTTTCGTAGCCATGGAATGTTTTATTGTCTTCCCACTGGGGTGCGGGGCGTAATAATAAGCCCCAACATATCCCGAATTGTCGCAAGTAGGCGGCTAAATGAGAGCAGGAGGTGCATGCTGGCATGCATCGTCCGAAACGGTTTATGCCAACGAAATGTCAGCTAAGCCACATGGAATAGTTGACGCGTTATGCCCCACTAAGGGTTGGGCAAATGAGTATACAGGCTTTCGTCAAGGCTGGTGAAAGAATGTGGTGAACTTCTCCATTGTATGTCGACCAACAATCAAGTTTTTTCTTTGTACTGGGTGCCAGAGATTACTGTGGTATTGAGGGAAATGAATCGGCGGATGAACTTGCCAGGCAAGGCTCAATGTCTGACTTTATTGGACCAGGATGATATTTTGGTTTGCGCATAGCTTCAGCCAGGGCAATAATAATGGGGGGCTGTGGCAATCGAAGGAGTTGATGAGACCCTTCGGTGATGAGGATACTACACACATGAGTAGAGCTGGCTTGAGGCTACTTGTGGGCTACCTTTTTGGCCATCACTGGGTCAGATATCATCTAAATAAGATGGGTTTATCTAGAGAGACGGAATGTCGTCTTTGTTTGAAAGAGTCGAGACCACACATCACATCACATCATCACTATGCAAGGTTTACGCTTTTCGGGCGGGTCACCACATGCCCTGAAGGTGTTAGGAGTACTCCGGCAAAAAACATACATATTAGGCTTCGAAAGAATGATGGAGGGTCTCTTGTTATAATTTTTTTAAAGGCTATAGTACAATAAACCTCCTGTGGTCGTAGTGCCCACCATTAGGGTAAATAGCTGAACTTTTTATTCTACTCTGTACTACCCAGGAATTAAAGTTAGTGCGGCGAAGACGAATTTTTCAGTCAAATACAATACAATAAAATCGAAGCACTGTACATATTTAAAATGCGCTGAGTATATTCAACGCCAATTCCAGATACTATATCATATGCTTTTGTTTCAACACTGCGGTCGATTATTATTCGATCGATATTACTTTGTAATTCTAAGTCCCGGTTGCTCAATGTCCGATTAAAATTTATCTTAAGAATAAACTGCCATTTAGCACAATTTAATTTTCTCAATATCTGTTTAGCGTAATTAATCGGATAAACGCTAACTGTACCCTAGCCTTCGATTAATCTCTTAACCAAAACAAAACCCAACTCCTGGTTTCCGGTTGAAAATTTTTCGTAAACAAAAACCCAACACCTGATACCGGATGCTGAGATTTTGATAGCTGCAACTGTACACTTTTATAAATTCAAATGAAAAAAAAAAATGAAAGTGGCCATAAAAAACAGAGTTCCTGAAAATTCATTCGATGGAAGAGAATTTGCAACAGACTCAGCTGCAAATGTATATGCTGAGAGACCAAACTAATACAAAATCGATTCGTGGACGGTAGAGTTCCGCCAGGAAAACTGCCATAATTGTGGTCTGAGATAAGTTCCACACTTTATGGCTTGGTAATTTGTATGAGACGTATTAGAAAACGAAAATGCTTATCGGGCTGTTTATCTCTCTCAATTGCCCTAACCCCTTGTGGGGCATAGCGCGTCAACTGTTCCATGTTGCCCAGTTGACGTTTCGATGGCATAAACTGATTTCGGAGTATACACCTCCTGCACATCCATGGCCACGAACGTCGTCGTGAACGGGATTCGAACCCGAAACGCCGGTAGTCAAACATGAGACTGACGCCTCAACACACTGCGCTACCGGTCGTCCTAAATCAAATCGGGCTGTTTATAGCTTCGATTAATTTGTGTCCCTGTTAGTTAACAAGGAGTTTAATCGGACATTGAGAAAACGGGCCTAAGAAGTATTGTAAGTTTGCCTTTTTGGCAGTCATACATGTCAAATCGATGCGAGCAAGAAATTTGACTATGGCCCGTTTTTCTCAATGTCTGGATAAACTACCAGTTAGCTATCCGGGGCACTAAATTAAACATTAGCGTACGCAACTCTCAAAATATGATAATACAGTAGAAAGCTCAGCTAATGCAGCAGAAAATCAGTTGATTTTCTTGGCGGAATTCTACCGCCTGTTCTATTCTATGTGTGTACCGTTTCTCAGCATTAATTTGCGGCTGAGTTGGTTTCAAATCCTCTTCCATCGAATGGATTTCCAAAACTCTGTTCTTTGTAACCAGTTTAATTGGCTTATTTAAATATGCAAACGTAAACAGTTTCAGCTGTCAAAATCTCAGCAACCCGTATCAGCTGTTTGGAATTATCGTGCGATGAATTCTTAACTGGAGGATGAGTAACTTTTGGAGTTTATCTATAGGATAAACTTTAACGAGACATTGTGAAAACGGTCCTATAACAGGCAAACAACTGATTGGGACGTGCGTGCTAACAAATGCACGTCCGAAAAGTAAATATGCTTTCGAAACGTCAACAAGACGTAGGCCCATTTTCTCAATGTCTGCCAAAACTGTCAGTTAGCTATCTGGGACACTAAATTTAACCTTAGCGTATGCTACGCTCAAAATATGATAATGCAGTTCAAAACTCAGTTAATGCAGCAAGAAATCAGCTGATTTGCTTGGCGGAATTCTGCCGCCTGTTCTATTTATGGTACGTCCGTACCATCTCTCAGCATTAATTTGTAGCTGAGTCGGTTTCAAATCCTTTTTCATCGAATGGAGTTCCAACATTCTGTTCTTTGTGACCAGTTTACATAATTATCTCATTTGAATGTGCAAACGTAAACAGCTTTAGCTGTCAAAATCTGAGCAGCCCGTTTTAGCTGTTTGGAATTATCGTGCGATAAATTCTTAACTGGAGGATGAGTGACGTTTAGAGTTTATCTATAGGATAAACTTTAACCAGACATTGTGAAAACAACCCATAGAAATGCTAGAGATGTTGACGCGCCCATGCCCCTGGAGGAGTCAAGACAATTAACAAACAGCTGATTTTCGATATCTGCAAGTGGACAACGTTGTTCTTGTTGTTCTGTTTTAACACTAGTCTGCTAAGAAAAGAAAATATTTCCACGATATTCGGTTTAATTCAACCGAGTTTTTGTAATCAAAACGAAGAAAATAAAAAAGATCTCGCATAATATCCACCGAAAAAGAGCTTAGTGCGGCAATTCGAGGCGAATTGCGAATCTATTAACAATGGCGTTATAATGTGGAATCATAGATTATTGATTCCGGATATGTGGCTATGAAAAAATGCATCGTTTTTACCATTTATTAAATTATCGTATCTATAGTTTAACTTCGGTAAAATTACAGTTAAAATATTAAAATCCTCACCATGATCATGATAGTGATTATCATCATCATTATCCTCGTAAAATCATCAACGACAACGGAATGCAATAGTTATGGCACAAACACAAAAAAAAAGCATTCTTTTTTGCCAGCGAAAACTGGTTAAGTAGCACGTCAATTTAATGAGGGCAAGTTCACTGAGCTCTCATCATCTGGGAATCCAACGATGGAAATAACCAGAAAAGTTATCTAATACTTCAAGTGACAATGGTAAACGGTCCCGAGTCCGAAGCGTATATACCCTAGACCTGTGCCGACTTAGTGGTGACACCAAAACTTCAAGCAACAGCCATATGCATTAAAAGTGTGTTTCCTATATGGTCAGTTTGAGCAGAGGTTAATCGATGAACCTGAACGTAGGCGCTATTTGAAATGAGTGAGCTCTTTTTGCCACAACTTTATAGGAGAGATAGGATCTTACTTATTCCTAAAATCAATTAACTAACCCACACTACAAACATTTGGCCAATATCTCAAGTCGCTAGCTTCATTCTATAGAAACTTATCATATATTTAAGAAAACATATGCAGGGGAGGTAGGCGTTCTTTAGGTCCGATCGTGCCCATTTTAAAACCTACAAACTGGATCCTTTTACAATCATTTGGCCAAAATTTCACGTCGCTAGCTTCATTCTATCGAAAGTTATCGCATAGTTAAAGTCCCATTTTTAGGGGAGGTAGGAGTTTCTTTGGTCTTTCTTTGCTCATTTTTAACACAACAAATTTTCAACTCGCTAGCTTCATTCTGTCGAAAGTTAACGTAGTTATTAGTTAGTTATTTTTTTACATTTGTAGAGTAGGTAGGCGTTCCTTTGGTGTGATTATGCCCATCTTACTAAAACTGAAGCAACTTGCCATCTGAAATTTATATGCCAAAAATCAGCTTTCCATGTCGATTGGTTCAAAAATTATAGATAAAAAAAAACAAGGGAAGTCAGGTAACGCGGTGTTCCCTGTAAGAAAAGTACCGTTATTTTCCAACTGATCGATCTCATTTTTAAAAGAGAGTGTAAGATGATCCTCGGTAGTCATCTAATAAAGCTAAAGCTTTTCCTGTTATTCAATCATTTAATTCTTTTACATATGTAGGGGAGTTAGGCGCTCCCTTGGCCGGGTCACGCCCATTTTCAATACTAACCAACTAGATCATACTACGAACATTTGTCCAAAATTTCAAACGTCTGCTTTTATTCTGTCAGACGTTACCGTGCGAACGGACAGACAGGCATGGCAATATATACAAAAAATCAGGAGATGACCCTGGTTATTTAGGTATATACGAGTATATACATCATCATTCCTACGGAGGCTCCTTTAAGGTGCTACATATTTTCGTCGTGATAAAAACAATATAGCTTATACCTTATAAGGTCTAGGGTATAAAAAGAATAAAACCGAAGAAGAAGCTAACACAATAGTTGAGCACCAATAATAGCTTCTGAAAATATTACATTGGGTGGGTTCCTAGAAGCAAGCACTTGATCCGAGTACCAATCCAGTGCGTGACAGAGATGTATAATGTTGTCAGTCCAGGAGTGCACCTGTTCCAGAATTTTGTCGACTTTTAGAGGGTAGATTGACACATTCATTTCCCCAGATTGCAATCTCTAAAGGCCGACACAGATGATTGAACCGAACAGTTCGAAATCATCACCGTACCATGCCATTTTTTCATAGGAACGGTGGAAATGAGTAGAACTTTTTTTCCCTACTACTACTATTTGCCCTAACCCCTAGCGGGGCATAGAGCGTCAACTATAGTATTCCCATGTGTCTTAGTTGACGTTTCGTTGCATGTTGCTAGCATGTATCCCCTGCCCATTTGGCCGCATGCCTGCGACAAGTCGGTAAAGGTTGTAGCGTACTATTACGCCCCATATCACAGGGGTAAGACAACGCAAACATGCATGGCGACGACGTGGACGGGATTCTAACCCGTGACTAACCGGTATGCTGAGACATCAGTCTTGACGCCTCAACGCACTGAGTTACCGGCCGCTCCTGTTTGACGTGGTTCGACCGAACGAAAAAATGGTTCACGGCACGGTAGTCAGTAGCGAGATTAAATGTCGACATGATTCGGAATCAGGAAACTTCCTCTTTCACTCACGGATGCATAGCATTTTACATATCTGTTACTCACTGGATCGGTACCGCGACCAGTCTCTTGCTATTAGGAACCCGCCTGTTGTTATATAGTAGTCTTGCTTGGACAAACGCAACAAAATCCCATGAATAATTCTAGTCACTCAATGAAATCATAAAGCCAATGGCTGCGTTCATAAAACGCCATCGCGGAGTCAGCACCGAATAGCGATTAGTGCTGCATGGGATAGTAGTTTGTCGTAGAAACGCTTGCGCTGAGCTAAGCGCTTGCACTTTTAGTCAGCATAAAATTTTCTCGCTTTTCTGGCTCAGCGGAATATTTGATATTTGCAACAATTGTTAAACTTCAATTCTAACCTCGATTGTGTTGTGTATGGTCGATGGTCGAGTTTTTAAGGTGATTGTTAAACCTTACTATGGGAAAGAAAGTTGTGACCATATCTTGTGTGTCACCTGGAACTCATCAAAGCGAGAAATTTCGAATTTTCTGTCAAATGCCAAACTGAACATAGCATTTGACAAATGAGACAGACATCATTTCGTTTCTACAATACGAAAATAATCACAATGTGCTAGTCAGCTATTGTGAAGTGCTGACTAAGTTGTGACTCATCGATGAATTTTTATGAACGCAGCCAATGTTCAATGGTTCATCAAAGCGAAATTTAGGTAAGGTACCTACTCCTATTGTATGTATTATGGAGTGCGAATTTATGTGGTTTTAATTTTAGGCAATCGCGATTAGGTAACATCTCATGAACGGGGTAAACATTCTCACATTCCGGTATTTCCACTGATTAGTGTCTTTCGAATAATTGTTTATTACTTTACGAGGAATTGCAAAACGTAAGGCGCTTAAGTCTTTTGCAATCAAATGTCGTGTGATTCCCAGCCAACTCGTTTCAATTGGCTTCGTAGAATTTGGGCAGTTTGCGGATACTGACTTTTATTAAATTATTTTATAATTGCTATTGATACATATTATGATATTTTGTGTTAATTATTGACTTTTAGCGCGGCATTAAACAAAAAATTATCGGGAAAATATGTATGCCTTCATATTAGCAACAGCAGCATGTTGACTTCATATTAGAGATGGGTATCGATCAACCAGTAATCGATTAATGAAATCGATTATAATTTTTTACGAATTAATCGATACACCGATTATTTGTGACTCGAAAAATCGATTAATCGATTAATAGACAATTTCAAAAAAGGTTGGGAAAAAATTAAAAACTGGGTACAATGAAAACAACGAACTCCAAGTAAAAAATAGTCCTTATTTATTCACATGAAAATAGAAGAAACATCATCAAACAGAGAAATAATAATTACACCTACTGGAAGCAGTTGCCTGAAACGTTCCCAGTAGCTGCAGAAATAATAGTAATTATTGAATTGTGAGAAGTATTGAGCTTATTTATTAATCCCAATACTTATCGTGAACGTCCTTAAGGAATATAAGTGTATTGACCATGTCGGCGGTCAGCCGGCTTTCTGATCCCTCAGAATTGGACTAGCTTCAGAGAAAAGCCTTTCTGAAGGAACTGAGGTCGCTACCGCTGGCACATATGTTAAGGCGACCTTAGAAACTGCTGGGAACGTCTCAGCCAACTGTTTCCAGAATAATACCGGATTTTGTTGAATCCTCTCCTGTGACGTCCTCAGATACAAACTGAATTCCTCATTGATGCCGCCTGAAGCGTCCTGGGGTGCCGCACGACTTTTGGACTATATCTTCTCAGATAGGTAAAAGTAGAATGAGAAAAGTAGTAGGTAAATACGAGTACTATACACGACTGTTGTAAGTGATTTTTCGCAATGAAAGAAAAATATATCGCTCTTGAAATCTGAAGTCTCAGCGAAGAAAAAAGTTCAATAATCGTTATAAAATAATCGATTAATCGATTAAATCGACCCTAATGTAATCGATTAAATAAAAATCGATTATTCGACGAAATAATCGATTATTTCGATTAATCGATTAATCGATACCCATCCCTACTTCATATAATCCATGGGATGCCAAATTCTGGCTACAGATTCTATGCGTTTATTTTATATCTTTACAATTATGCACCTTTATCTTCTCCCTTTCATACACTCATCCTAGTACGTGGGGTACACAGTAAATGTTCTAATACACGTGACGCGTAAACCCGTCGGGCGCGTCAAATCTACGATACCCGTCTCACGTAAAGAGCAAACGGGTTTACGGAAACGCGTAACTTGTTAGCTGACGACGGGTTCCGACGGGTACTCATCGATGAATCCAACAACAAATACATGAAAAAAGATGATTTCAATACTCACGCATACGCTGTCGATTCGTAAATGCATCTTGTGTAAACTCAACGACATGTGCATTATTCCCGCGTCAGTCAAATTCGCTTCGATTCCCGTTCCTGACGTTTCGTCTTCGTAAACCCGACTTACGTGTAAACACTAGTCGCGTTTACTCGACTCGGGTAAAAATCAAGCGATCGCGTATACGCATCCCGTGTATCAGAACCTTAAGGCTGAACGCACGCTGATCGTGTTCGCGTTCTGCCAAACGGATCGAATCTTTGCTAGAATGACACTCCGCCAGTTTGACAAAGACTCGACGGTTTTCATTTCACCAATTGTGTTAACTGTTGTATTGTATTGCTGAGATATATCTTACACTGTCCGGTCGTTTGTTTTGCCGCTCATTTCCTGCCTAATTATCTGTTGTGAAGGGCAACAATCAACCTAATTATATCCTTCACGGATGTGATAGGGTATATTAACTTTGTCATAAAGTTTGCAACGCACAGAAGGAAGCATCTCCGACCATATAAACTATTATATTCTTGGTCAGTACGATGAGTCGATTAAGCTTTGTCCGTCTGTCCGTCTGTTTCTATGCAAATTAGTCCCCAGTTTTAAAGCTATCGACCTAAAATTTTGTACAAAGCCTTCTTTCTATTGCACGCTGTATATACCTAGTCTAGCCATAAATATTGTTACAAGGTTTGGCAACCCTGCAGAAAGGAACCGTTATATTGCATTTTTAAAAAATTGAGCTAATCGCTATAGTACGCTTGTGCTTGATGCATTTGTCATCATTTGAGTTTAATTTTTAGTGTAGTGAACATGGATTGGGGTGACAAAGAAAATAGAATTGCTGTGATTGCACTTCATAAAGTAGGAATGCAACCAAGTGATATTTTTAAGACTCTGCATACCCTTGGTATAAGCCGAATGTTTGTATATCGGGCTATTGAAAGATTTAATGATACGTCTGGAGTAAGTGACCGTGAAAGAAGTGGCCGTCCGCGAACTACTCGAACACCTCAAGCGGTTAAAGCCGTGCGCGAGAGAATTCGCCGTAATCCTCTTCGGAAACAAAAAATTTTATCGCGTGAGATGAAAATACCCCAAAGAACAATTTCACGTATCATCAAAAGTGACTTGGGGTTGGGTGCTTATCGTAGATCTACCGGGCATTTACTAACAGATTCGTTAAAAAAAAAATAGAGTGGAAAAATCAAAACGATTACCAAAGATTAACCATAAGGAAGATACCTCACTTAGTACGATTTAATTTTTAGAACGGGATGCACTCAATCCCACGCATACACATATGCCTGGCTGCGCTAAAAGCAACGGCTATAATTTGTATGAAACCACGCATTAAAGCGACAGAGACAACAACATTTAAAAACAGCTGTGCCAGCTGAGTCAAATGTCATTTGCCTAAGAGGTTTCATTGTATGAGTACCATGGCAATACATTTCGCTTAGTAGATATAATTGTATGGGTGTGATTTGGCAGATGTTTGGCATTACCAGCAACACAAAACAAAAGAACTCAACGAGGCATTACCCAATTGATTTCCGTTAAGTTTTTTGATTTTAACGAAACTTCTGTCAGAAGCTTTAGCGGTAAATTGTATCTTGAATTTCAACGGTAGCAATTGGAAAATTGATATATTTTGGAATTTGAAAATTTAAAATGGTATGCATTATTTGTGGACCGACTAAATCACGACGTCTGTTTAATGTGCCGAAGGAAGTGAATGCGTGAGTTAATTATATATTCGTTTTCATAATTTTTATTGAGCAAAAGTGAAGAAGTTTTAATACGTGAAAAAAGTTCTCTTTTGGGTAGTTAGTTAATTTTACAAGTATTGCCCCTTAAGGCCGGTACTTAGATCGCGTAAAATGAAAAGTATCATGAAATCCCGTCTGTTCGGTGGTGGTTACGAACCATTTAGTGGAAATAAAGCCGAACATACACCATCCGGAATTCCTGTCCGGAAAAACTGATCAGGCCGGGCCTCGAGGAATTCCGGATCGTGTATGGTCGTTTCAGGCCACCTGAAGGCTTTTCAAGCGGCCGGAAGGAAAATCGTTCCCGCCAGGCTTCCACCACACACGTTTAAGCGGCCTGTCCGGCCGCGTGTTTCAGATATTAGGTGTACAACTTTGCTTAAGCCGTTTTCCGACAAACGGCTGGGTCGGAAAACGGCGTTTTGTGTATGGATGAAGCGCTTTCCTGCACAAGGGAGAGGCTGGAGAAATTCCTAGGGAGGTGTGGTGGGCTAGGGACGCATGGAGAGATAGGGAGGTATCAAGGGCTACATGGAGGTCTGGAGAACAATGAATTCCAAAGGATTTTTTTCATATATATTTTTTTATATTTATTTAGGATTCAGTGAATAATGTATTGCAGGCATTGAGTGTTAGACGATTGTTTAGTGTACCAGACACAAACGTGAAAATGTTGATGAACGAACAAGAATCAATACTGTCTTCATGGAATGTTCTTCGTCTAGACAATATTCTTAATTTAAATTGCATAGCGCTTAATTGAGCTTCACAGTTGGCGCTTATGCACATGGTTAACATGCAGATCGAGGAAATTGCGGCTGCAGCAATGTATTTGGCCCATTGTTATGATTATTGTGATAATTATAGGGCTGAAACACGCAAACTTAAAAGATAGAAAAGAAGATGGTGGGCGGTCTCTATTAACCGCAACCGAACAAGGTCAGCAAGTGTTCATATTTTTATATGAGGTTCTCACATGCGCTCAAAACAGTCTGATCAAATCTTCAATTTCATATCGATATTTCTATGTATCCGACAGTTTCAGATCAAGTGATTTGGCCAAATAAAAAAATCATTATAAGGTGATTTTTAGTTTGTAAGTATAGTTTCATGTGAACAACAAATTTACAATATAAAATGCGTTATATAGTAGTTACCGTTAGGTTTGCGAACAAACCTTCAGTATCGACATGTAAATCGGTATTATCCCCTCACTATTCTCAATTACTTTTCTATTCATTGTAAAATTGTGTTTAACATTTATAGGAGCACAAGTGTCTTGTTCATTTTAGCAAGACACTTCAATAATAATTAAACTAAAATATAAACCGTTAATAAAATACTGAAAACACAACGCAAATGTAGAAATGCCAAAAACATTGACTTTTCAAATAAATGCAATTTTTTTAGAAAAAACAAGAAGAAGAAAGAGTACAAAATCCTTTCCACTGGACAGTAGAAGTCTTTAATAAATAGTTGTCTGTTTTGTTTCACTTGAATTTAATAGTTTGGCCTGAAGGGGTCGAGACGAATGTGATGTTGTATCATTACTTTTTCTTGCCCTTGTCGACGACAGTTGGGGCTGCAGGAGGAGCAACGCCTGTCAATGCGGTCAGTTCCTTCTTCAGTTTGAGAAGAATTTCGACTTCGGGTTTCCAGACATCGGCACCGGATGATGATTTCAGCGTGCGCACTTTATCGCCCTGCAACGAAATATTATCAATACAGCACAATCGATTAAAAACAATAGTCTTTGTTTACCTGATCCGCGATTCTCTTCTCCAATGCTTTGATAGCCTCATTGTCGTCCAGTTGAGCTGGCGCCGAACCTCCGTCATTTGAATCTTCTGCAATTCTTCGAGTTGTTTCTTGTATCCAAGGAGCAGAGCAACTTCCGGTTGCCACACGGCCTTTTCCGCACTACTAGTCTTCAGAGCTCGCACCTCCTTGCAGCTTTATTGCTTCATCGGCTTCGGCAATTGTTGCAAATACTTTTTTCACGTCGTTTTTCGCTTGATTGCCATCGCTACTTCCGTTCTGCACGCGACTGTAATTTTCCCGAAGCTCATCGATACGCGACTGCTCGATTTTCGTGAAAAATGGTGCAGGTTTGTCGATTGTCTGGACCGAAGAAGGTTGCAAGCGAATGGTTTGCTGAAAGAAAATTGGTCGTTGCGATTAGATGTCGTCGCGGTGTTATGAAATGATGCGGCAAACTTACCTCTCGTCAATGTAGCGATGCTTCGATTGCAATTGATCGAACATGTTGCGGGCAATATTAGGCATGTACGTGTACACAAGCATGGAGAGTAGAGCGCTTAAATTACACAAAATACCCGTGACAGTAGCGGCTCTGGCTTTCTGATCATCAGTGCCCTTGAACAGCACCCATGGCTGTTGTGATTGCATGTACTGATTGCCGTGTCGAATGCCACCCCAAAGCCTGGCCTTCTCCATTGATCCAATGTATCCGTTAATTTCACGATTCACTAGAGCCAACAGAAGTAGCTCATCTTCGGTTAATTTCATCGGCGGCACGGTCGAGGCAAAGTTCTTTTCACAGAACATGAGCGAACGATTGACAAAGTTGCCTAAATTGTTGAGAAGTTCGGAATTATTACGGGCGGTTAGATCGTTCCAACTGAAGCTGGAATCTTGTGCCTCGGGCCGGGCAGAGGCCAAGTAGAAACGCCAAATGTCGGCCGGAATGCCAGCCTCCTGCAATGTGAACGAAAGTAGACTTGGAACAGGAGGTAAATGATTTGAAAAACTCACCTGAGCATCATTTCCGAACACGCCAATGCCTCGACTCTTACTGAACTTGCCATCTTCATGGTTCAAATACTCGCTGGCCATAATGCGCGACACCAGCGTCGATCCATTGTTCAGGGCAAGCAACGTAGACGGAAACATGACCGAAGGGAACGGAACGTTATCCTTGCCCATGAACTGATATAATGTCACGTCGATGCCCTTTTCCGGTTGCTACCATTGCTTGTAGTCTTTCGTGTAGCGACTTGTGATGGACATATAACCGATCGGTGCGTCGAACCATACGTACAATACTTTCTTTGCAAATCCTTTCATCGGCACCGGAATGCCCACTTCAAATCGCGCGAAATACATCGCGATTTCAATCGCTCCTTGAGCCACGATCTGACACAAAATTGACGTACTGACCACTTTGACACTTGTCACAACTTGTCCGTATTTCCGAGAGCGAAGGAGATAGCCGAAACTGAATCGTTAAGTTTTTTCGATCAGTTTTATATTGGCATCTCTTTTTGATATATGGACGATATTTGATGTAGATATTGCTATCCACTTTTAGCAAATTGTACGTGTACGGACTATCGAATTTACTACATACAAACCTCCTAGTCACCAACAACCCATGGCTTAATTTATATGAAGTAGGGTATCTTCCTTATGGTTAATCTTTGCGATTACTTTGCCGGTACGCAAACCAAGAACACCGTAAAATTTTGTTTACGGACGAAAAAATTTTTACTGTCGAAGAAACATTTAATAAACAAAACGATAGGGTTTATGCTCGCAGTGCCAGAGAAGCTTCTCAAGTTGCCCAAAAGGTTCAAAGAGGTCATCATCCAGCCTCAGTAATGGTTTGGTGGGGTGTTAGCTACAACGGGGTGACAAAGTTGCATTTTTGTGAGAAGGGCGTCAAAACGTCTGCCAAAATTTACCAAGAAAGTGTCCTTGAAAGTGTAGTGAAACCTCTCAACACGTCATTATTGAAAAATCAGCCTTGGAGTTTCCAGCAAGATTCTGCACCAGGTCATAAGGCGAAGTCAACCCAAAAATGGCTTGAAGAAAATGTTCCAGATTTTATTAAAGCTGAAAATTGGCCTTCCTCTAGCCCAGACCTGAATCCGCTGGATTACGAATTATGGTCTGTCTTAGAGCAAATGACGTGCTCTAAAAGACATTCTAATATCGAATCCTTAAAGAAGTCTCTTACACATGCAGTCGTCAACTTTCCGATTGAAGTCGTGCGTGCTTCCATAGATAAGTGGCCAGCTCGATTAAAGGCTTGTGTAAAGGCAAAAGGCAATCACTTCGAATAACTTGTTGCAATTTCCGTTGTTGACAATGCATTTAATAAATAAACAATGATCTCTTAACATATAACACCTCTTTTATTGAACAGTGCTTCAAAAAGTTTGTAACAGTATTTATGGCTAGACTAGGTATGTCGGAACCAGCGGAATCGGACCACTACGTCATATGGCTGCCATAGGAACGACCGCTTCAAAGTTTTTGTTAGAAATTACTTTTTTATTTCTGAAGATATCTTTACCAAATTTCATATTATTCAATCACATTGACTGCCAAACCACGTTCCTAAATTTGGTTGAATACGTCCTACTATTTCATATACCTCTCATAGGAACAGTGAAATTGGAACAAGTTTTACTACTAATTTCAAAGTGGCAAATGCACCATAAGTCACAACTAACATAATAAGGGTATCATACCTTCGGCTAGCTTGTTTTTTGATACGATGATGCCCGAGTATTGGTCAAACTGACGGAGTGTCATTCTAGCAAAGATTAAGTCCGTTTGACAGAAGACACGCGAACGCGACGCTCGAACGCGATCAACGCTCAGCCTAATGCACCCGCCAGTATCATAAAAATATTTCAGGTTGATGTTGGTTAAAGAAAATCGTCTAAAATAACAAAGATCCCGATATAATAACAATGATAGGTTAGGGGGTTAGGCTAGAGAGGCTGCCGTGGAAAGCATTATCCTCAGGTGTGCCGGCCATAGTAGCTTCTTATCTAGAATATCACCTAAGTATTTGACGGTATCCGCCAGGAGCACTGGGGTTTTATAAATAGTGGATGCCTCATTGGTCTGATGTTTCTTTTCCTTGAAAAAGGGACGATAACTGCTTTGACCGGTGATGATTGATGCACAACCACCTGCCATATCTTCGGACGAAATTCGACTACCTAGAGCGATCAGGAGACCAGGACTACTTTGGCTCAACTACGCTCAGGGTGGTGTTCACGTCTGAAGTCATGCCTGCACCGCATCGGCGACAGTCCAGAACTCCTGTTCAGCTTGTGGCCTCACGCATGATGTTGAGCACATCTTCAATGGTCCTGCAGCTCCTACTCGCCTAATACGTAATGCGCTATGGGAAAACCCTATTGAAGGAGCTGTTTTTCTCATTGTTGTTCTCCAGGAGAACAACAATACCGAAAGCCAAAATGTATGACACACGTATGTAGCTGAGTTCTGAAATTGCAACTACAACAAAAACTCTGCCCCTTTCATATACGTAGCTTTACTGCCGAGTTCAAAGAGATTTGTAGTTCCTAAAGTGGTAATCTTTCTAAAAGCGATAGACACATATTATTCGCGGAACAGGAATATTCCCATAGTTTTTTTTGTGCCTATTTTTACGCAATTTAATTTTTTTCCTCTCTTCTTTTCCAGCACTACATTGAGAGCTTGGCCATAGCTGAAGCCGAGGATTCCAGCTATGATTCTGATTGCGAAAATGACGACATCCACAACAACTCGAAAAACATTGATCATGAACAGGTGTCTCGAACAACCAGTGATACATTAGGCCAGGAATTTGCCGAATATGTAACGAAACAAACTCTCTGCCAACAACAACAGAACGTACAGTCGACAATATCGCCTACAGCTGGAGCTGCTCCTCTGTCGCCGGAACGATCGCCTGGATATACGGCACGTGTAGAATTCGCCCTTAAGCTGGGCTATACCGAGCGTCTAGTGCAGGCCGCTTTAGCTCGACTGGGCCCCGATCCAGCACAAAATGAGCTCTTAGGTGAACTCATCAAACTTGGAGCATTGCATGGCAATAAGGGTGACTTTTGTTGTGATTCACCGACGGCCGAATGTCTCTCTCCCCACGGATCGACAACATCCTTAGCGGGCGCTGGGGTGACTAGCGATGGTGCTGTCAAACATCCCCTCGCAGCAACATGTAGTTTTAGCGATGATGCTTCACAACAAGTGAATAGATTACGTCCAATAGTCATAGATGGTAGCAATGTGGCCATGAGTCATGGTAACAAGGAAGTTTTCTCGTGTCGAGGAATTAAATTATGCGTCGATTGGTTTAAGAATCGTGGCCATAAGGATATTGTTGTATTTGTGCCGAAATGGCGAAAAGAAAGCGCCCGACCGGATAATCCGGTCAAGGATCAGGAGATTTTAAATGAGCTGGAACGTGATCGTATGTTGGTATTTACGCCGTCAAGATTGGTTGGGGGAAAGCGAATGACATGTTACGATGATCGTTATATCTTAAAGGTAGGTTTAAGCTACATACACCTAAATAAATGGTGGTTATCAACTACAATGCAACAATACTCTTTGTCTTATAGTTGGCAGTAGCAAATGACGGAATCGTAGTGTCCAACGACAACTATAGAGATCTTGTTCAGGAAAGCTCGGAGTTCAAGAAAGTTGTGGAGGAGCGCGTATTAATGTATTCGTTCGTGAATGACCGATTTATGCCACCCGATGACCCACTTGGTAGATCAGGCCCCACTCTAGATAACTTCTTACGAATTCAGCCTAAGTGAGTATTTTATATCTACAAATTAATCTCTTTAGTCACTAACTTTCCAATCAGTTTTAGGAAATGTGATCCACCACCATGTCCATACGGTAAAAAATGTACATATGGAAATAAATGTAAATTCCATCATCCGGAAAGAGGACTGGGACCTCATAAGTCCGTAACGGAACGACTCTCCGAGCATGCAGCTCGTCACTTATCTGCACGTAACTCATCCGGCGAATCAGTCAGACAACCTGTTCAAGGAAAATCCCTAAGTGTTCCACTGAGCGGTACAGCAGACACAAATCCGGGGGAAAGAACGCGAAAGCCTTTGTGTAGAACACGTTCAGGACAACCGGACTGTACTGCTCCAAAGCACACAACAACACTTGGCCAACCGTCACAACAAGCCCAACAGCACTCTCCGATCTGGGATCCTTCATCATGTCACCACCCTCTAACCGAGACCAATCACATGAGCTTCCCGAAATCGCACAGTATTGAGAATATTTCGCGAGAGGTCTACACGACGCATCCACATCTCGGCATACATCCGAATTATGCATCTTTATGGTCGGCGTCGACACAACAACCAGGAAATACGACAGTTTCGGGTGGAACAACACAAAAACCGCCAAGTAGTTCAGAAGCAGCTGACGAATCAATAAATCTTCATAGGAAGTTGAAAAGACAGTTAACATTGAATCCGGCCGGTTGTGATCCACGGATATATCAAATGCAACGATGTATGGCTCCTACAGGTGGTGGTGGAGGCGGAGCAGCAGCGGCGGCGGCTGCTGCCGCAGCTGCACAACCCCATTCACCGCATAGACTGTTGACTCCTTCCCTTAGTGGTCCACGATCACATCATCCACCATCGCAGTGGGATTTGCATCAGGTTAGTATTAAATAGTGTTGTTGAAGTGAAAGTTCTTATGGGAGGGTACGCGCGCTGCTTTTGTAGTGGACGGGTTGGTGGGCATCCGATGTCCGTGAGAACGGAGCCTAAGGTATAGTGACCGTGTAGATGGGCCCGTGCCATTTGGCAAAGAAAAGGGCCCCTCAACGAGCTAAGCACGGCCTATGCTTTCTATAGCTCAGTTCGGGAGACGTGGGCGGAGTTTTCACCGCTCGCTGGCCCTGTCCTTTACGTATTAACAAAAATTCATAGGCCTGGGGAAGACAAACACAAACATGAGAGGCAAAAATGGGGAATAATAAAAAATGGTGCTATAAGTGTGTTGAGGCATCAGTCTCATATTTGACTACCGGCGTTTCGGGTTCGAATCCCGTCCACGACGACGTTCGTGGCCATGGATGTGCAGGAGGTGCATGCTGGCAACTGCAATATAACGAAAAGAGATGAATCTTGTCGAATTAAGCTTTGACACGATCCAGCCCAAATTAAGCAAACCTGACACGAATTTTTGTACAAATTTTTGCTTAAAAATTTCAACATTTTTTAGCACTACCGTGGATCTCTTACACTGCTGCCAATTTTTGGTCAATGCAGTGCAACACAAACACTTTCCGTTTCGCCCTCTTGTTCATCTTCGTCATCTTCGACGATTGTGTATGGATATCTACAACAAGAGCCGCGTACAGACAGAATCGATGAGCTTTCAATGTTTCTTCGATTGCCCTCACACGGGAGTTTCATCCGCAAAAATTTGAATGGTCCGCAAACATTTGAAGGGTCCGCAAAAATTGACTTTCAAATAATTCACTTTCAACTTTGATCCAGACGTGATCCAATACGAGACCGGTCAGTCTTTTTCTTTGGGAACGAGCTTTTGTTCGGGTGAAGATGAACTCTGTATGTTGCGCACGCATGATGGTATGCTGTTTCCCCAAAGTAGGATACAGCGGCTCGACTGTTTTTTTTTTTTATTATTATTATAGAGGAGAGGGGGGAAGAGGGGAATCTCATTATTCAGGAGACACTGCCGGCAACTAGCGTCAATTGTACGGCGGCGACATGCTGCTTTCATCCCTACCTCTCGGTATTACCTTGCAGGGCTGGTTTTGGCTAATTGGCCATTAATCCGTTGCGTCCTTTTTCATATTTGCTCCTCTTTCCTTAGTTCCCTATGTATGTCGCATATCGTGCGAGTTGCGGCTTCCCAATTTGATTCAGATCTCTACTATGTTATGTGGATTGAGATCACTGCCAAGTTTGACCTCCTGTGCTTCACGCTTTCCTGTAAACCTTGAAATAATACATGTTCCGGGTCTTCCGCTATTCCTGAGCACCTCGGACAGCCGAGCGAATCGTCCAGCTTGAATCTGTGTAGGTACTTCCTATATCCGGGTTAGATAGTGATTCACCTCTCCATGTTTGCGGTTCAGCCACAATTCGATTTGCAGGATAAGTATATGTGTCCAGCTTGCCTTCAGAGTTTCATCCCACCGCGGTTGCCATTTCCTCAGAAACTCGCACCTTTCTCGTTTTTTGCGCGCATTAGATACGTCCAGTGGCTCCAAACATTGGCCTTTGTGCAATCGGTCCATTTCGGCTGCTCCGCTAGGTTAGGTTAGAAGGGTTACCTTGAATGACACAGCACACTTAGACCACATATATGGGTCCGTTGTGATACCCCAGACATTTACCAGCCTGTATGTTAGAGTTTAATCATTGAACCAGCTGGAGCTGACAATGTAATTATAGAGCTTATTGACATCCATGTCTTTAAGAAGGTCATCCAAATCTCCGGAAAAGGAGGACCCAAGAATCTCATGCCTTCTTACGGCTAAGGTATAGCAGGCACAAAGAAGATGGAAAGTACTCTCCTCCTCATCTTCGTCATCGCAACTCCTACAAAAATCGAAAAATTCGGAATCTTCGGGCGTGTTCGCCTATCAGACAGTGTCCAGTTATAACTCCCACCAACACGCTGATGTGCTTTCTTCCCATTGATCGAAGTTTGGAAGAGCGGACAGGATCGATCTAAGGCCACATCAGTTTTGTTATTTGGCATGTGCTGCTGGTACTCCATCTAGTGTTAGTCCTGCTAACCGCATCAGCCATTATTAACATTTTACAGGCAGCCGTGGGCATTCCAATTTTGTGAGGCTCTGACTTCGTCTCCCTAGTCCCTGCTCGAGCAAGCTCGTCGGCCCTGGAGTTGCCAGCGAAACCGCTGTGACCAGGAATCCAGCACAACACAAAGTTGAAGAAATTCCCCAGCTCAACGAGAGGCAAGCGGCATTCTTCCACCAATTTGGATTAGGTGGAAACGGAATATATAACGATGTCTCTAGGGGTTACGATGTAACGTTCCAACCATGTCAGAACCTCTAATATCGCCGATACCTCCGCCTGGAAAATGCTGCAGGGATCCGGTAAACGAAGTGAAATATAAACTTTCATGCTTTCGGAGTATACACCGGCACCTACTCCTTCGTCACTCCTAGAGCCATCCGTATAGAAGTCAATAGAATCCCGTCCTGCGGGGACAGTATCTACCCAGCGGCTCCGCCAAGGAATCAGACTTGTAAAGTTCTTTCCGAAAGCAAGCTTAGGAGACGTGTAGTCGATCGTTATGGAAAATCCAGGTTGTTCAGTTGTGTCGCCGGTACTTAACGTTGCCCAGTGACCAGTCTCACGAGGGCGAATGGGCGTATTTGCAGCTACTTGCTCGGCAAAAATATCAGGTGGCAGTATGTATCGAGAGCAGCGGATGATGAAGTTCTAAGAGCCCCAGTTATTGCTTTGCAAGCTAAACGTTGGACCTTACTCAACAGATTGCGATAGGCCGCTATACGTAGTGCCGTCCACGTCCACCAAATAATAAAATAAAATAAATAACTGGCACAACAGTCCAATTTGAACCATGGCCTCGAGATGAGTTAGCATCATCTCATTTTCTAGATCGTGGTGGTCTTGTGCAGAGGTGTGTGATCAGCAACACGCTCAACCGAGTTATTTACCCCATAAATGGGTACTCATTTAACAGCTGAGTGGGCTCATAGTCTGACACGTTAATCCCCTTTTTCATCGAAAACTACCGCATTCAGTGGGATCGAACCGGGGCCCAGTGCGTAGAAGGCGAACCTGCTAACCGTTGCGCTATCCGGACTACACTAAATAATAACACCATGTAAAAGTATTGGACGCAAGACTAACACAAATAGCCAGTAGACAACCTTTGGCTGCAGGCCTCATTTTTTTACCAATGGCTCTCTTACAACAGTAAAGCGCCATATTAGCATTATTCACACGTTCTTGTATGTCTAGCTTCCACGTAAGTTTCTTATCTAGGATTACACCCAGAAACTTTGCTTTATCAGTGAACACCAACCTCGTCCCTTCAAATAATGGAGGTGTTAGATCAGGAACTCTGTACCGCTTTGTAAAGAGAACAAGCTCTGTTTTGTCCGGGTTTACCCTAACGCCAGCATAACTTGCCCAAATTGATAGAATAGAAAGTGCATTCTCTATTATTTCACAGAGAACGTTTGGAAAGTTGCCCGAGATGACAATGGCAATATCGTCCGCATAAGCAATCACCTACACCCTCCCCCTTCCAAGTCCAAAAGCAGTTTATTCACCGCCGGATTTCAGAGAAGAGGAGAGAGAATCCTGCCTTGGGGGGTTCCTCTACTTACACGCCTTCGTTCAGACGACACACTCAGACTCGCGTGTATAACCCTAGATGTTAGCATCAGGCTAATGAGTTTGCAGAGTGAATCGTCAATACTCAGACTTGCGGGTGCATCAGTGATTGCAACCGGTTGAACATTGTTAAAAGCCCCCTGAACTTCCAAAAAGGCCACCAAGGTGTATTCTTTACAGGCAAGATATTTTTCGATGTGACTTACCAGAGAATGTAGAGCAGGGTCCACAGACCTTCTCTTCCAGTTTGCTCAACTAGCTCCAGTCCTACTTTATCCAACCACAAATTAATAGTTGTGATTGCTTCGGTGGCATAAACTTCGGCGAATGATCCTTGGCCACCACGACCACAGCTATGTCATCTGCGAACCCGACTATCGTTACTTCCTTAGGTACTGGTAAATCTAATATGTCGTTGTACATGATGTTCCACAGCAAAGGGCCGAGTACAAATCCTTGCGGAACGCCTGCTGTTACATTGTACTCTCTTGGTCCTTCGCTGGTTTCGCACTGTAGGATTCCAAACGAAAGGTAGCTTTGTATAAGTCGCGTCAAATAGTCAGGCACACCTATTCTCTGCAAAGACAAATCAATGCATTTCCAGTTTGTCGAATTGAAAGTATTTTTGACGTCCAGTGTCACATCCGCGCAACACTTGCCATCACGAAGTGCTTGCTTCCCTAGATCAGTTACTGTCAAGATGGCATCGGCCGTGAAGTCTGCCTTTCGAAAACCAAACTGTCGACTGTATGATAGGCCAAAACTGCACAGGTAAACTGCATTGTCTGCAGCCAATTTCGAATATTTCAATCTTAAAAGTCGCTGACAGAACAAATTTCTTGCACCAGCTCTCCATCGAAAACGGGAACAATGCTATTAGTGGAACGTATTGTAATGTTTCCTCTAATCGAAGCTGGGTTCGTTAGATATTCTTGTGCTGAATAATTAAAACACTTCGATTAAAAAACACACACACTTTATTTACAAAACGAACTACACACGCGTAACTACTACTTTGCCTTAACCCCTAGCGGGGCATAGCGCGTCAACTACTCCTGCGCGCCATCGTACTCTGTTCTGGGCAATGGGGCGCAACTGCCCAAAAGACTTACCCAGTACCTGACACTCCTTTGCCACAGATCGACGCCATGTGATTCGAGGACCCCCTCTTGGTCGGCCTTGGTTGGAAATGGGGTTCCATTTCATGGCATGCATAGCAATGCAGTTAAAATATCACTCTTCCGCAGTGTGTGACCTATCCACTGCCATTTTCGCCTGCGTATCAATTCGTCGATTGGCATCTGACCAGTACGCCGACTTAGCTCTTCATTTGAGATTGTTTCGGGCCAGAAAATTCTTAAAATTCGACGAAGACATGAGTTGACGAAAACTTGCAGCTTTCTGGTAACTCCTACCGAAACTTTCCATGTACTGCTCCCATACAAAAGCACTGACAGTACCAGGGAGCGAAACAGGCCCTGCTTGGTCTTGATGCTGAGATAACTGCTCTGCCAGATTTTGGACAGCATGCCGTATGCGCGTTTAGCCTGGTTGATACGACGAGCGATGTCCTGCTCCGTACCACCATTTTCGGCAACAATGCTACCCAGGTAGACGAAGTTGTCCACCTTCTCCTTTCTCCACAGGCTGCCCATTAATATTGATGGCAATAGGTGTCGGATTTCTTTTTCGCAACGGCGGGCTAAGAACCTTGGTCTTGTTGGTATTAATATTTAGCCCAACCTTGCTTGCCTCCCTCTCGAGATCTAACGCCATTGCGGACAGATCCATGATTTTGTGGGAGAGTAGGCATATGTCGTCAGCGTAGTCAAGATGCTGTAGATAAGATGTCAAAGTCCATTGAATTCCTCTGTCGAGTCCGGATAGGGCTGCATGCAACACATCGCCGATCACAATGAGGAATAGGATCGGTGAGAGGATGCACCCCTGACGAACTCCACTGCGAATCTCAAAGTCCCCCGACACCTTACCTTTATGCAGAACGCGACATTTCGCGCCGTCATAGGTTGCCTTAATAATAGCCACAAGCTTCTCAGGGATGCCTCTCCTGCGCAAGGCCGCCCATATAGAATCCCGGTTCACACTATCGAAAGCCTTTTCGAAATCGATGAAAAGCAAGTGAAGCGGAGAATCGTATTCAGCGCATTGCTCGATGATGATTCGCAGGGTGTTAATGTGATCGACACAGGAGAATCCGGATCGAAAGCCAGCCTGCTCTTCATCCATTGTGCTTTCTAAGTGGGCCTTTAGTCTTTCCAGGACGATTTTAGCTATTATCTTGGCAACGGCAGGAAGCACACAAATGCCTCTCCAATTTTACAGTCTGTGAGGCTACCCTTCTTTGGAAGTTTGATGATCAAACCTTCCTTCCACTCAGTGGGAAAGGTCTCTGTATTCCACGCTTTATCAACAAGTGGGTGCAGCAAATCGGCAGTTACGCTTGGCGCTGCTTGATAAAGTTCGGCAGGGATGCCGTCAAGTCCGGCGGCCTTTCCTCGTTTTAGTGCAATAATTGCAGTGACTATTTCCTCTTTAGTCGGGGCAGTGGACCGTATACGCACATTTTGATGGTTAGCTAAATTATCTATATGAGGGGGAACTTCACCAGAGGTTACACGGTTCAAGACCGCGGCGAAGTGTTCTTTCCACCGCCTCATTTGATCTTCTTCCAAGATAAGTAGCTTTCCATCACTATCTTTCACCGGATGTTGGCAGGAGTTACGACCACCTGTAAACTCCTTGATGACACCGTATACGGCGTTTAAGTTGTTACTTCTAGCGGCTTCTTCTGCTGACGCTAAAAGAGAATTGGCATAAACTCTTTTATCGCGTCGCACACTACGCTGAACTTCTCGAGCTTTCTGACGGTAAAGGAGTTCGATGCTGCTTCGATTGTCGTCTGATGCTGCAGCCAAACGAACTTTCAGCTCCTTTCTTTCAACAATCCGCTGCCATGAAGCGTCGGACATCCAGGCTTATTCCGGCAATCCGGGTTTGGGCCAAGGATGGTATTTGCGCTATCAATGTACACATTTTTTATGGCATCCCAGTTTTCGTTTATGTCACTATCTGGGTGACTAGTTATCTCAGCCGCTTTTTGCGCAAGATGGTCATTATATTGTTGTAAGACAGCTGGATTTTTTAGTCGAGCGGTGTTGAATTTGCGGGACCTGGATCTTTCGTCGCTGGGGCGGCGCACGGCTGCAATACGCAATCGAACATTAGCGATCATAAGATAATGGTCTCTTCCCATCCCAATATCGGCACCCTTCTTGTTTCGCACGTCCAGGAGGCAACTCTTGAATCTTTTACTAATGGCAAAATGGTCGAGCTGATTTTGTGTTCTGCGCCGATCAACAGAGGACCAACTGATTTTGTGGTGGTTCTTATGCTCAAACATAGTACCACCGATGAAGAGACTGTGAAAGTTGCAGAACTCTACAAATCTTTCACCGTTGTCATTGCGATCACCAAGACCGTGTCTCTCCATCACATGTCTGAGCCCATAGTTACACGCGTAACTAACAACCAACGTCAAACCAGCTCAAACTATTTGTTAACGGCGGATAACGACTATCCTCCTTTCCGCTTCCGAGCGGATACTTTATAACGATCCGACTTCCACTGAGTGTCGAGTATTACATACATACTACAATACTTCTTCTTGTTCTTGGTGACATCTGTCTTTATATAGCTGCTAAACCCATGTACCCACCACCTAGCGAAGATTCTAGACGGTTCGAGAATCAGCTGGTACCTTTCATTGATGAATCGAGACTATGATAGAGCTTAGCACAGTGTATGTCGTAAGAGATACGTATTCCGTACACGCAACAGTATGTTAGTTTTAGTTGTCCTATTCTTACGCAAAACAATTATTTTCAGAAAAAAAAAAAACAAAATAAATATCTAGTAAAAGGAAAACCCTTTGAGTTATTGCTGAAAAATTATTTAAGAAAAATTTCTTTTTTTTAATTATGTAACAAAATATCTTTTATACATTTACAGAGTGTTACGCGCATCGCATCGGCACCCGATCCATCACGTCCATGGCATAACGGTCCACCGCCAGCATCATCATCTGAACCGCACATAAATCTATGGCCTCATCATGCACCGGCTACTGTTCTAGCCGCACAGGATCAACGCCGACGGCTACACTATCACTTATCTAGCATATTTCCCGAAGAACAAGTGCATCGAGTCATGCAAATGTATCCGGACGAGACGAATCCTCAAACAATTTGTGCTGCCATTTTAAGTATGTTCCCGAAAATTTAATTCGTTCGAGTTCATCCGTCGAATAGATTCGAATTAGATGTGTATGTACATAATTAATTGCAATATTGCAATGCGAGAGGGGGTATGTACGAATAGGATCGACTGAGTTGTATTCTTTTTTTTATTCGGAAAAGTTGTGTCTCTTTCTAGCCTGTGTGTAATTTTGAAACATTTTCTTGTGAGAAAATGCTAGCACAATGTAATCAGGCGAAACGAGATTTGTGGTTTTGGTAGAAGGATAATACCAAAAACTGCACACTGGGATTTCATATCCGTCGTACATACTTTCATGACAAGCATCAACAGTGACTAGACAACTATTTTTTTATACAATGCTCTATTTGTTATTTATTTCTATACTTCATTTTTACTTTTTGGTTTTTAAGTTTTATTAAATTGACATATATATTCCAATTAGAAAACATAAAATTATTTAATACTAAGAAATGCATTACGGTATGCAAATGTGAAGCGGAACAAACAATGAATGAGTAATATCCGTCGAACATGAACATTTAGCATGTTTATGAGCATTTAAATTTAGCAGACAAATATATATATATAAAAACTGCATATACTAATGTTAAATACCTAAAATACTATATTTGTAGATATCTCTTAAAAATACCAACATTTAGCGGAAATGAACACGAAAATGTTATAAATGCCAGTTTTTATTTTATTTTAAAGTAAACATTGCGAACATAAAATGGAAAACAGATCTACAAATAGAACTTCTTTTCAATTCAGATAATCTATCGTGTACAATATAATTAAGCTTACTTATCGTTGATAGTTTTTTAGTCATATTTAATAAAATTCATTTTGCATAAGAAAGGCAAATTGAAAAATGAATATAAAAATTGCTTAGCAAAGAAAATGTATGCAGAGTGCAGTAGCTGCTGTGAAGGCAGCCTTCTTTTAGGGGGAGGGGGTCTAGTTAGAAATGCCGGTTAAACAAAAATGAACTATGAGGTTTTGTTTAGACTAGTTAATAGGTAAACGCACTTGGGAAAAGGGAGGGGGGGCGAAGAAGGTGCTACTTTTGGGTTTTTCGCATATATACCGTTTTCCTTCAAATTAATATATTTACTGACCAAATTTTCGAATGAAATTGACAAATATACGAATCAAATTAACAAATTTGCGATACAATTGAACGTTTTTGCAAACCAGATAAATGTTTTTGTGAATAAAAAAAATCGTTTTCTAATGAAATTAACAATTTTACAAACCAAATTACCAAAAATGGAAGCTTGCCATCGCCATGCGCAGGTCGGCTTTCTGAGTACCTTATCGCCTACGTCAGACACAAGGTGCTATGGTACATTCTCTCTTGTATGAAGACTTTTTAACTAACTATGTATTAATTCTAGCAAAAATCTTTCTGAGGTAAAATTGAAGATCACAAAAATATAGGTGAAAATAGGCGTGTTTTTTTGCGTAACCGTGAGGGTCCCTGCCCTGGTTGCGCAAAAAACGGTCTAGGGCAGCATCCAGGTTAAATTCCGAATCGTGAAGTTGGGTACACTGACCTCAAGTGGTGCGCCTCATATGTGGTGGAAATAAATTTATAAACTTGGCGTACCGCTCTAACTTAATAAACATCATTCAAACGAGTTATTTATCAGTGACAGCTACAAGTGCAACTCTACCCAAATGGGTCGCGGGTTCGATCCCCAACAAATTCTTACCTTTTTTTCCTTTTTTTGTTTCATTGATATTTTTAGTAATCCTATTGAAAATGTATTATTTAATAAGGAGCAGACGTAATATTAGTTTACCAATAAATTTGGCTGAGTGACAGAAACACAAGCGTGCCACATCGACATATTACGTTCTACACGACACCAGAGCCATCTGTGCGTCATGCATGTGAAATTTATTGAGGGGTTATAGCGTGTAGGGCAGCCACCCAAATAAGCTATCCCGGTTAATGTTGTTGCTGTAACGCGTGTGTTATTTTACCCTATACGCGATAAATTCCCAAAAAAACACGCCTAATGTTTAAACGACTTTTTTCTATCTTAAATAGTTTTCCAGATAATCTCTCTTGTTCCCACGAAGTTGAAATATCATCGTTTTTGTGATGTGCTTCATCAAATATCAAATCATCCTACGACAAAAAATTAATAGAATGTACAATATTTTTTGGAAAATTTTGTCTACTATATTTTGATCCTACAACATTTATCGCTGGGAGTGATAGTTATCGCGATATAAACAAAAAAAGAAAACGAATTCGCTTCTCAAATAACATAGCTGTCACCGTGCGCAAGTTAACTAAATTGTATTTTTCTTCAATAGATAAACTGCGGTGTGAGAATTACAGGGGCATCTCACTAGTTTGTACGTCCTATAAAATTTTGACGAAAATTCTGGAAAATAGAATAAAACCGTACGCAGAACGAGTCATTGGCGAATATCAAAGCGGTTTCAGACCTGGTCGCTCCACAACCGATCAGCTCTTCTCAGTCAAACTGATACTCCAGAGGTGCTGGGAATACAACGTAAACGTATACCAAATCTTTGTCGACTTCAAGCAGGCATACGACAGTATCGATCGTGGAGTACTGTACAACATCATGCTGCAATTTGGTATACCAGCAAAATTAGTGCGACTGACAAAGATGACGATGACCAACTCCGTCTCACAAGTCAGGATCCAGAATAGACTTACTGATCTATTTGAAACACGCACTGGTTTGAAACAGGGCGATGGACTGGCTCCGACGCTCTTCAACCTAGCACTGGAATACGTTATTCGGGCCATGAATTTGGACAACAGCAAGACGCTACTCATCAAGTCGACACAATTAGCAGCGTACGCCGACGACATCAACATCATGTCCCGAAGATTGGCTGACGCAGAAGAACTTCTGCATACGCTTGATACCGCTGCAAAGGAAGTTGGATTACGTATTAACGAGGGTAAAACTAAAATAATGATGCAATCGGTAACAAGGACACCTGCACAACCAAGCATCAATGTGGGGGACCTCAACATCGAGTTCGTGAACAACTTCATTTACCTGGGTTGCAACCTGTCAAGGGACGCCAACGAAACTGACGAAATCAAGCGACGGATACAGTTAGCTAATAAGACTTTTTTCTCGGTTCTCCCCATAATGAAATCGAAACATGTGCACAGAAACACGAAGCTCCGCGTGTACAAAACCATTATACGACCAGTGCTATGCTATGGCTGCGAAGCATGGACCCTAGCTCAAGCCTCCGAAAACATGCTAGACACTTTCGAACGTAAGGTTCTACGGCGAATTTTCGGGGCTGTTTGCGATCGAGATGGATGGCGCATCCGGTACAACCATGAGTTGTATGAAATGTACGATGAGCTGCAAGTCTCGAAAATCGTCAAACTACAACGACTTCAATAGGCAGGGCATGTACAAAGAATGGACGATGATCGCATGCCTAAGAGAGTAATGAATGCAGAACGAGTCGACGGAGCGAGACTGCGAGGACGACCGAGATCTCGTTGGGAGAGCTCAGTAGGTGTGGACGCCGCGCAGCTGCTGGGCTCCCAAAATTGGAGGACGCGGTCACGTGACCGAGATAATTGGAGGACAATGATCCAGGCGGCCAAGGCCCGACGTCGGGCTGTCGCGCCACGATGATGATGATTTTTCTTCAAAAAATAAACACAATCTCGTTATTTTGTTAATACGATCTTTATTCGTATGTATCGGTCTTAACACTAAAAATTACGCTCATTCTCACATTCTATGAAAACTGAAAAAAAAAAACATGTCAGCAGAAAAGTTCATATTCCAAACTGGAGTTTGAACTTTTCCCAATCGGGTGTCGAATTGCGGATATTAACTTGTCTTTCCGTTGACTGAATTTCATTCAATGACATTGCTGATTCTGCTGCTCTGTTTTCATGGAGTGTGGATAATGTATCTCGCGTGCTGCACCCTGAACAAGCAAAATGAGCCTGTCCTTCGAAAACCAAACTGTCGACTGTATGATAGGCCAAAGCTGCACAGGTAAACTGGCTGAACAAGCAAAATGAGATGCGGCAGGGCATTATCTTGTCTTCTTTGTATCATGGATTTAGGCCGTGTTTAGAAGCTGCAGGAGCCGCCGCGGCGACTGCTGTAGTTTGCATAAACTCTGCCTTAGGACGAAAGTGGTCCACAACTTAGTCCTCGTACCCTCTTACCTAGTAGTTCATTATCAGTAAACTGATGACGAGTATCTACGATGAATACAGATACATCGGTACATGGATATGTCTTATGGCTACCGAATGCGTGGAACATGTTTTGTCGAAGATATCGACGTAGGTTTTATCAAAATCCCCGTACCGTTAATTACACTGGATGAAATCATTCGACAAAACATGTTCCACGCATTCGGTAGCCATAAGACATATCCATATACCGATGTATCTGCATGCAGTGTAGATACTCGTCATCAGTTTACTGATGATGAACTTTTTTCCACAATAACTGACAAACAATAGTAGATCTAAATCGGGAACAATCTAGTTGACTGGGCGACACATGGTTCGCGTCTATGATGAATAGGGGGTTTTGAATTGAGATGATTTTCCACTTTCCTTGCGTGGGCTCCGCTCGCTATGCGAGCTCCGCGGTTTACGGGGCTGGAACCCTCAGTATGCCGTCCTAGAACGCTTGCTTCGCTAGCTCTGTACGCTACAGTGGTAAAACTACTATTAGCCAAGGCGCGAACCATGATGTGTCGCCCGTTGAAATAGGAATATACCCAAAGAAACATTCCTACTTGACAGGCGAAGTATAGTGGTTCGCGTCTTTGACCAGTAGTAGGTTTTAATTTGAGTGGATTTCTCACTTCCCTTGCGTGGGCGGCTTAAGGGGTTGCAGCCCTCAGTATGCCGCCCTAGAACGTTCGCTCTATATCCCACAGCGGTAAACCCACTATCAGCCAAGGCACAAACCACAATACGCCACCCGGTGAAATAGAAATATACCCTAGCTTTCGTTCGGCTATCTTGCCGAAGGTATGTATCACACCTTCAATAGTCTTTGTTACTATAAATGGTAAATGCGGAATGGATCAACCATTCTGCATTTACCACTTTGAAATCAGCAATAAAACTTGTTCCGATTCCACTGTTCCCACTGTTCCTATGAGAGGTATATATAGTTGACCGATTTGACCCAAATTTAGAAATGTGGTTTGGCGATAACTATGATCAGTTAATGTGAAATTTGGTAAAGATATCTTCAGAAATAAAAAAGTCTTTCTGACAGAAACTTATTTTTGGACCGGTCATTCCTATGACAGCTATATGATGCAGTGGTCCGATTCCGTTGGTTGCAACATACATACAGCGTGCAATAGAAAGAAGGCCTTGTACAAAATTTCAGTTCGATAACTTTAAAACTGAAAAAAAAAAATTAGTTTGCATAGAAACTGACGGACAGACGGACAAAGCTTAATCGACTCATCTCGTCATACTGAACAAGAATGTATATATAGTTTATATGGTCGTAGATGCCTCCTTCTGTACGTTGCAAACTTCATGCCAAAGTTAATATACCCTATCACATTCGTGAAGGATATAATGATGTATGATCCATTACAGGGAATTTTGATTCATTAGCTTGTTGCGGTTTTCGAGAAACATACAAAAACCGAAAATGGTATCTTATTCGTGCCCCCTCCCCTTTTCCATACTTCGTAGGTCCGAAAATTTTTAGTATGTTTATCTCCTAACTAGTCCATAGCTCATTTTTAAGGTACCGACATTGCTATCTAGAAAGTCTTATTGACCAGAGCATTTAGTTTCCTATTTCTTCGTTTTTTTTTTCGAATAGACGTACCATCCGAAAAGTTAAAATCGGCCCTAATAAAAACATTGACGAGAAAGTCTTTTAATAGAATATAAAAATTAAACTAAGGTCTGAAAGCACTTTGCCGATTTAAAAAATTAGCCGGTATCTGGTCGCGCCTCTTGCTCTCTTATTCGATGCACGGTAGTGGAGGTGGCTGAAGAGTTCATGCCTCCCGGGTCAGTGGACGAAACCGGAATACTGTACGCTCCCTCCCCCTTTCGCCTTGAACGTCTTTACTTCTTTCATATTTAAATCCCAGAACAATAATTCGCGTACAACGTGCTACAGAAAAACCACCGAAAAAACATGATTAAAGCGCAAAAAAAATTTGAACCCCTACTACTACGCTACTGCTGGATCAGTGCTTAAAATGAATAATGCTTTAATCTGCAATATTTGTAATAGAAACGAAAGGAAGCAATGAGTGACAGAGAAGAAATATAAAACGAATGATGACAACTTTATTTTACCTAAATATAAAAATAACCGACTTACTCAAAATTGGATTCATATTAATATTACAATATTAAATCTAAATATACTGATGCGATATTGAATCTTTTCTTCCGTAAGACTTGAGTTGAACGTGACTCCTTTTTTATAGAATGTATAATACAATAATGATATTATTTTCTTTTTTTTATTGTTTACAATTAAGTAATATTCTAGACTATACGAGTATAATGAGCATGGCTATTTGACTTTGTTAAATATGTATGTACTTTTTATGTATTTGTTATATTGATTGTAATCAAAACTAGATATTTTGTAGCTTAAGTTAAGCCCCCCATTGTGTTTAATTGGAAAGAGAGAGAGAGAGAGATAGAGAAAAAATTTATTCTTGAAATGAAATTTAAAATTGTTGTGCAATGCAATAGTTAAACAAATGTTTAAATATATAAATAATTATTGTGTTGTTAACACACACAATAAGAGCAATGTATCTATGTAATCCGTTATAACATTAACTAAGATTATTATATATTCTTCACAAAACACATCATGTAATATTAATAATAGCCTAAAAATCACACATTGAAAAATAAATCCCAGGCCAGCAGACTTCCCCTAATATTAATTTTTTGTTTTCCTATGTTATACATCTACGTCAAACCACTTTTAACGATTACATTTAAAGTAACAAAAAACGCAAAAAAAAAAACAAACATTTAAATAGGTTCATCCACGACAAATAAAAACATTACAAGAAAAAAAAAGAATAAAAAGAATTAAGAAAAATTTGGATAAAAAAAAACTAAGTAGATATGAATTGAATATGATATATACATAATATTATGATATTAATAAATGCATAACATACATGTGTACATACATCCGACGTATGATTGAAAACAAACATAAAGAAAAAGTGTAACAAATCTTAAGTTATGACACTATGAGAGAGTCATATAAAACAAAACTCTACTTCTAGTTAAGTAATAACCCTCCCGTTGTTGTATGTATCTTCATATTGGAGTAAATAAAAAAATAAACGAAAAAAAAAACTTGAGTAACCCAAAATAGTGAGAGAAGGAGAGAAAAAGTTTCAAACTAAAAAAAAATACAAAAAAAAAAAAAGAAAAAACATTGCGACGATGACTAATTTTTGAATGTAAACTTAACACACACAGAAAAAAATGTGAATGAAATTATGTGTATATTAAATAATTTAATATTGGCAAAACAAAGCGAATTAAAAACATAGAAAAAACACGAAAAGGTATGCGTTTCATTTTTCCCTCTCTTAAGGTCTAGATAGGTAGGTAGGTTAAAGGGCTGCTGTGTTTAACACAGCACACATGGACCGCAGCAGGGTCCGTTGTGTTACCACCGGGGATTCAACACCCGACCATTCTAATGTCTAATCATTAAACCAGCCAGAACTGTAAATGAAACGATGGAGCTTGCCAATATCAACATTAGCCAAGTCGTCCAATTCAGCGAAGAAGTAGGCTCCCAGAAAAGTCTTTCTCCTTCTTGACAAAGCAGGGCAGGTGCATAGAAAATGAAAAACGCACTCCTCCTCCTCGTCACCGCAGCTCCTACAGAAGTCATTGTAGGGAAGGCGAAGCCTCCTGGCGTGCTCACCAATCACACAATGCCCAGTGATGACTCCCACCGCCGCTCTGATATGCTGCCTTCCGAGTGACAGCAATTTAGCTGATCGGCTAGAATCCAATCTGGGCCACAGCGACTTTGTTGAAAGACATGTACTTCCATTTAGAGGTCTAGATAGACTTTCTCATGAGCAGAGAATGGAAATAATAATTTTTCAACTAAATAATAAATATTTATTACGAAAATTTTGGTGAGTGGTGGTATTTATAATTATTATCATCCCATCAAACACCAAATAATAATAATAATTACAAATGAATAATGCAGATAGCGGATTCTTCAATAATTATTATTTCTTCTGAAATAATATTTATTTATTTCTAGACACAGACGTAACGTGTGTTGCCCAGATTACGTTCAGTGGAACGAACGAAAGGAATTTCATTTCATCGACACTGCGCGTTGGCATGTGTTTTGGCTAGCTACTGTACTCGCTTTCGTACTCAAATACACATCGCAGATGCACCGTATACTCCTAAAAGGGGATTTTGTTCATTAGCCGGTCTATGATATTGTGCAGAGCAGTGGGAATTTCAGGCTTCTTAAATAATTCTTCTTTCTTCACTGTGCGTAGTCGCTCTTCTTCATGTTTTTTTCCGTAGTTGAACTGATTTAAAAAAAGACACCTGGCGCAGTGAAGCCAGAGGAACTGATTTTTGATATGGGCTAATTCGGGACCATCTATGAGCTTATGTATAATTAAGATATGGGTGGGATACTTAAGTGCAGTTGTTAGTACCAGGTGCAGCTGCAGAATTATGTATTTCGATATGAGGGCGATATTTTCAGATGATGAAACTTTTTAACTATTCGATTGATTTTACTATTGTATAATATATGAATTTATTTATCTCCGGTTTCATTTTAAGCTTCATCAACTAAATGCCTTTCGTGTAGGTAAATTTTTGCTTATTACTTTTTGCTGTTATGTTATTGTAACCTTGCGACTGTACCGTGGATTTTCCTGAAACTCCGCCGGAAGCTATTCCTCACTAACTTTCACCAACTGGATAAGTTTCGTTCAACAAGGTTTTTCCGTTATAAATTAATCGTGTTTAAAATTTACGGTTATATAGCTGTAACTCTGGATCTGATTCATTGATGATGCTGAAATTAACTAGGAGCCCAGTCCTGATGATCGCCCACCAATTAGAAAAGTTTCACTTAGCTAGCTTCTTGTGTTATAGAGTTATTTTGCTTTGCGGCTATGTAGCTGTACCTTTAACTTTTGAACCACTTGATGCTTTTCTTTGAAATTAAATAGGAGTCTAGTTCTCCTTAACATCCACCAACTGGATAAGTTTCACTAAGCTAGCTTCTTCCGTTAAGTAGTTATTTTGTTTATAAAATTATGCCATTACATAGCTGTAACTTTTTAACTGCTTAGTGGATGTTTGCTTAAATTCCATAATAGGCTAGTTCTTATTGACGTCTACTTACCTAGCAAGTTTGGTTTAGCCAGCTTTTTCCGTTATGGAGTTATTAGTCTTGGATTATTTTGCCGTTATATAACTGTAACTTTTTAACCAGTTGATCGATACTGCTGGATTTCAATAGCAGCCGGCTCCCTACTGATATCTATCAACTGGAAAAGTTTCACTTCGCTTACGACTTCCGTTCGACTGTAATCGTGTCCACAACATTTTGCGAGGGAGGGTCGAATAACTGATTTTTCTTCGAAAATCAAAATACACTACCGACTTACTTTTTCCAATTTGTTGGGCAGTATCTCAATAAGTTAGTCCGAACTCTTTACAGGCAACTAATTAGCCTTTTTCTTCAGGTGTCAAAACCTTCCCTCGACTTATTGTTTGCAAGATCCTTTAAAATGCACCACTAATGACAAAAATCAGGGCAGAGATAGCAATTTTTTTTATCAAAATCGTATATATAACAATCGTATAATCGCAGGATGAATAGTCTTCACTTCGTGGAAAAAAATAAATATTTATTACAAATTTGAACAAATAATTGTAATTGTAATAATTATTTTTCCTCTGGGAAATGATTATGTCAAACAATAATTATTGTTTTGAAAATTGAAAAACGAATATTAATAATATCTTGAAAAAGATTTTCTTCTCGAGAATCATCTAGGTTAGGTTAAAAGGCTGCCGCGGATGACGCAGCACACATAGTCCACCAAAGGGCCCGTTGTGATACCTATCAAGATAAAAACCTATCCCATTGAAATTACTTACTATTCATTGAACCAGTCAGAGCTGGCAATGAATCGATAAAGCCTGAGGGGGTTATGCCCATTAGCTCTTCAAAATGAAGGAAGAAAGAGTCGCCCAGAAAGACCCGCCTCCTCCCAGCCAAGGCAGGACAGGTGCATAGAAAATGGAGGGTACTCTCCTCGTCAGCATCCGCCGAGCTTCTCATCATCATCGTGGCGCGACAGCCCGACGTCAGGCCTTGACCGCCTGGATCGTTGTCTGCCAATTATCTCGGTCACGTGACCGCGCCCTCCAATCTTGGACGCCCAGTAGCTGTTCGGCGTCCACATATACTGAGCTCTCTCAACGAGATCTCGATCGTCTAGGCAGTCTCGCTCCGTCAACTCGTTCTGCATTCATTACTCTCTTTGGCATGGGATCATCGTTCATTCGTTGTACATGCTCTGTCCATTGAAGTCGTTGTAGTTTGACGATTTTCGAAACTCCCAGCTCATCGTACAGTTCATACAACTCATGGTTGTACCGGATGCGCCATCGATCTCGATCGCAAAGGGCCCCGAAAATCGCCGCAGAACCTTACGTTCAAATGTTGCTAGCATGTTTCCGGAGGTTTGAGTTAGGTCCATGCTTCGCAGCCATAGCAAAGCATTGGGCGTATAATGGTTTTGTACACGCGGAGCTTCGTGTTTGTCGTCGATTTAATTTTACCCTCGCTGATACGTAGTCCAACTCCTCTTGCAGTAGTATCGAGCGTATGCAGAAGTTCTTCTGCGTCGGCCAATCTTCGGGACATGAGGTTGATGTCGTCGGCGTACGCTGCTAATTATGTCGACTTGATGAGTATCGTTTTGCTGTTGTCCATATTCATAGCCCGAATACCGTATTCCAGTGCTAGGTTGAAGAGCGTCGGTGCCAGTCCATCGCCCTGTTTCAGACCAGTGCGTGTTTCAAATAGATCAGTAAGTCTATTCTGGATCCTGACTTGTGAGACGGAGTTGGTCATCGTCATCTTTGTCAGTCGCACTAATTTTGCTGGTATACCAAATTGCAGCATGATGTATTACAGTACTCCACGATCGATACTGTCATATCATAGATCAACAATATCGTCGTGACTTATTGTGTGGGGATGTTAGATTGTAGGTTCAGAAGCTCTTCAAAATAAGAGGCCCATCGTCTGTTCATGCCCTCGGTGTCGCTGATGATGTTTCCATCCTTGTTCTTACAAAGGCTAGTCCCGGGTTGATAGCCGTTTTTAATTGTATTTACTAGTTTGTACACTTGTCTGGTGTTCTTATCAGCTAAGTTTTCTTTAATATCCTGCAACTACTTGTCAAAGTATTTACATTTCTTACGTCTAATTATTATATTCGATATTCGCCGTAGCTCGTCATATTTTTCTCTTTTGGCTCTAGTTGCTCGTTGAATCCACTGTCTATAGGCCTCGTTGTCGAACCAGTCATTTCGCGCCCACCGGGCTTTATATTCCACGATCTTCTCTGTGACATCTTTGATGGTACCCTTGAGTTCTTCCCAGAACCCATGGACGCCTGTGTTGCTGATGTTGTGAAGCATAGGCGATAGTCTTTCCTCAAGGGCGGTAGTATACGCCACCGCTGTAACATCGCTCAGAAGCTTATCAATCGCAAATATTTTGGGAGGGCTGATTCTCGGTGGGTGCACTGAGGAAATTCTACATCTGTAGGTCGTCTTCACCAAGTGATAATCTGAGTCGTAGTTTGCTCCTCGATAGGAGCGGACATCCATCACACTAGACGCCCATCTCTTGCAAATGAGGACGTGATCAATTTGGTTGACGGTATGTGCGTCTGGAGATTTCCAGGTCCGCTTGTGAATGCGTCGATGCGGAAAACACGTGGATCTTACGATTAGATTCCTGCTGCAGGCGAAGTCGAGAAGTCGCTGGCCGTCGTTCATGGAGACTGTGGCCTCCAGTGGGCCCCCGGTGCCAACTTTCATTTCCGACTTTCGCGTTAAAGTCTCCCAGCAGCAATTTGGCGTTGTTTGTTGGAAGTGAGTCGAAGAGAGTCCCAAGACGGGCGTAGACTCGTCTTTTACTGCGTCTTCTTTAACTTCAGTGGGGGCATGCACATTGATGAGCCAGAGATTGACGAATCGAGTCTTAATGCAAATCGCAATAGCCGTTCATTTATGGGCTTGAAGTCAGTAATGTGCGGCTTGAGGTGATTGTTTACTATAAATGCTACTCCAAGCTCCTTGCGGCCCGATGGTTTGCCACTTGTAAAAATTGTGTGCAATTTCTTGTCATTGATCTCGCTGCCAAGCCGGGACTGGGGTAATGCTCAGTTTGTACTTTTCGACCTGTTGAAGGAGGGCCTTCTCGGCCCCCGGTTTGTTCAGGGAGCATACATTCCAGGATCCGAAAGAATAATCCTTTAGTCGTTTGCGTGGTCGTCGTTGTTGATCCGTCCAATCCGAGATTTTTGTTCCAGGTTTCTTGACGTGGAGTGGTTTTTACAAGGACGAGTTGTCAGCACATCGCTTAACCCCATTCAGGGGATGGCCTCGGAAGATATCTGTTTCAGATGGTTTAATACACGTGCTGGAGTTCACACAACTATGTTGCAGGTCCAACTACGCAAGTCATTCCATCCTACTAAACCTGAGACGCTTAGGTGTTGGTCAGCCATTCAGGCTACATCTAGGTATCTGCCTTTTTCAAAACTGTCTTATCGCTAAGCCGTCAGCGATTTGATACACTGCCGTTACCAGGGGGCGCCCACGTGGAAGACTATGGAAAAGGTCTTTTGCCCCCCATATAATTTTGATCAGCTGATATTTTGTGACGATCCATCGGCCAATCGATCGGACGACGGATCGCTCCGTGTATGTGGGACAAAGTTTGATCAAAAACATTTGAGCCAAACTTGACTTTTATTGGATAAAACCTTGTTCATCTGAGAATATGAAGATTATTTGAAGAACGGAAATAAGCCAAGTTTTTTAGTACCCGTTTACACACTGATATTACACACACCACAAAAATGTCCCTCCGGCTGTCAAATAATATATTGTGATTTTTAATCATGCCGCAACCGAAGGAGCACCAGCTGATAGGAGAAAGTAGGCAATGAAAAAACATATTGTAAAAAGCCGACACAAAGTGCAATTTTCAGTCACTTAATTTGACAAACGAGGGAGGGAAGAAGGTGGGCTATGAAAAAAAATGTGTACGAAAAAACACGTATGGTTTGTGTGTAATGATAACCTCTCTTTAATACATGTTCCATACTCTCAGGTTCAATATATATCTTGTTTTTTTTTTCAAGAAAGTTAAGTGGCTAACTTCACGCCGCTGTTGTTATGACAACATATGACAACGAAAACAATCGAAAATCAGCTGGATTTGAAGGAAACTTCTATAGAAAAACATTTGGGACACATCTCAACAGAAAATTACTGTTCAAAATAATTTGGAAGTGCCTCGTTCTTTTATCTTTTTACAATCCGAAAAAATGTCAGATCACGGTGCTGTTTTACAATCGTACAATCAGGAACTAGTTAAACGTAAAGTAGAGACTTTGTCTATAAAATTAAATTCTACTTAAGACTAATTTGTTTCAGATATTGAGCACTTAAGACAACGAAAGGAAAAAATCGGACAAGCAATCCAGTCACAGGAGCAAGAAAAAGCCAAGGTAGCATTATTTTTTTGTATCTGGAAGTTGTCCTGAGAATTATTATTATTATTAACGAGAAAATTACATTTCAGTTGGTTGAGAAAATCGACGAAATGAATTCACGCTTAGAAGCTGTGACGGCAAGCATCGACGAGAAAAAGCGTTGTTATTCAGAATGTGATAAAACCTTAGAACAAGCCGAGCTTGGACTCTCGAAGGTACGAAAATAGGATGTGGGGTTTTACTGAGTTTTCTTTTTAAAGTTCGTTAAGCCTGATTTCTGTTCATATTTCCAAAATTTCTATAGAGCTGGGTAAACCAAATGCAAAGTTTAGCATAATTTCAACGTGAATATAATATATATAATAGCAACAATATGAGGTTCGGATCCAGCAACGGTCCCATCCATCTGTTTCCCGAAAATATTTCCGCGAGTCTTATGAAACCTGAGAATATGAAGACTACATATTCCATACTCTCAGTATGGAACAAGCATTAATACGAAAAAAAATACATTCAGATTCTTGCTCGGCCAAGATGTTCAAAGGCCGCATTCATAAATTGGTAGCGCTACCCGAGCGCTCCCATTTCTGTACTGTATCGCAACAACAAAAATGGGAGCGTCCCGGTAGCGCTACCAGACCAGAATATGGTTCATTGCAGACTCCAGGCCGAAGCGAAGCTTCGATCTGGTTACTACTCCATATAATTACACAAAGCGAACAAGAAATGAACTTTATGTGCTTTCCAAACTGTAAACTGTTCGAAAACTTCGACACCTGCACCGCCTGCATTTCAAAACGCAGGCTACTTAATGGAGTAGCATTCTTGACTCAGATCAAATGTTAGTGCAATTGTGTGGTCTTAACCAGCTCTGCTCTGTATGACTGTTATGCAAGCCATAGACGCTCGTACCAATCCGTCGGATTGGTCGCAAGTCAACCACTGATACGCGAACCGTATTCATACAATTTTACTCAAGAAAAGCAGTCAAACAAGTTATTCTCTATCGCCGCGACACGCTCCGCATAAGTGTACAGCGACAGCCCGCGCGACTACCTTTTCTGATCCCATATTGTAGTTGTTGTTTGGGTTGGCTCTGAGTTCGTGTCGAGCTCGATGCTCAACACTTCGAGCCCAGACCCGACCCAACAACAATTTCAATGTAGAGTCCGACCGGTATTTGAATAGGTGAATTGTTGTGAATGAACGATTACGGTGTGTGTCAAAATACAGTATGGTCTGCTTATTGACGAATTTTTCAATGCAGAATTTATAGGCACGATATTATATACGTATACATGCACGTACATATGTGAGTATTATAGAAGTCTCGTTGTTATTAAGATTGGGTAGATCTTCACCGTCTCCTTAATCAAAGATGAACAGGTGCAATAATAATTACAGTCTGCAGGTAAATGGGAATTATGTAGTTATACTGATAATCGTTGGAATATAATTTATTGGTTGGCTGGAAACTAATACATATTTTGAATCGTGCTATATATGGTAAGACTGGGGTTTATAGCGGATCCAATATGGTGTAGTATCTATTGTATATATACAGCTTCCTTTTATTCTGAAGTCGGAATATGAGATGAAAAATGTAGTAGCGGAGCTCATTTTTGAGACCTTTGTACGGGATGATGGTCATTGGGAGGTGAATGGTTTCTCCCCTTGAAGCTACCACAGCTAAATATTATAGTAGTTGTCAGAATATATAGAATATATAAATATAAATATATATTTTATATATATATATATATATAAACATTTTCTAAAATAATATCCTGAACAGTTATACGAAAAAGAAGGTACTCATTAGCACCCACAAAACAATCCGAAAGACCTAGAAGGCCATAAAAAATGGTAAAATACTCCCGAATTTATGATCCCCAATGAACCTATCTACACACCGGGCTGTGCTTTCCTTGAATTTTTAATCGTGTTTTTTTCTAACTGGCAACTTTGCTTTCTTCATTCATAATTTAGAATGTAGCTCGTTGTAGTTGTGGAAACCCTGTGAGCAGATATTGACAGTCATACCAGAGATATCAATGAAACTATCAAATCGAATTATTGCAATCAAGGTACATATGGCTGCTGGTTGTTAGTGTAATATGTGCGACTTTTGCTCTGCACTTGATCTGTTACAAAAACGCAGTATGTACAATAATTCAATGTTTGCCGAATTTCTTTGGTAGTTTTAACGTTATCAGTGCTACCACTGTCTTATACAATTAATATGTAACCGTGGTAGCTCCATAGGTGCAGCGTTGGTCTGTCAAGCGAGAGGTCTTCACCATGCTGACAGCAAATTTGAATTCTCGCTTTTCTCGCCGATTACCAGTCGACTCAGTTGAAAATGAAATTATTGATTTCATAAGAATTATTGGGGGCTAAGCGTGGTACTGACCATTCACCTCCCCATTACCATCATCCCGTACAACGGTCTCGAAAATCAGCTCCTCTACTACATTACATTACATACATATTACATCGATAGTATACCATATAGGATCCGCTACAGCACAATTCAAAATTTGTTCAAGTTTCCAGCCAACCAACAAATTATATTCCAACGATTATCAGTATAATTACATAATTCTCATTTACCTGCAGACTGTAATTATTATTGCACCTGTTCAACTTTGATTAAGGAGACGGTGAAGATCTACCCAATCTTAATAACAACGAGACTTCTATAATACTCACATATGTACGTGCATGTATACGTATATAATATCGTGCCTATAAATTCTGCATTGAAAAATTCGTCAATAAGCAGACCATACTGTATTTTGACACACACCGTAATCGTTCATTCACAACAATTCACCTATTCAAATACCGGTCGGACTCTACATTGAAATTGTTGTTGGGTCGGGTCTGGGCTCGAAGTGTTGAGCATCGAGCTCGACACGAACTCAGAGCCAACCCAAACAACAACTACAATATGGGATCAGAAAAGGTAGTCGCGCGGGCTGTCGCTGTACACTTATGCGGAGCGTGTCGCGGCGATAGAGAATAACTTATTTGACTGCTTTTCTTGAGTAAAATTGTATGAATACGGTTCGCGTATCAGTGGTTGACTTGCGACCAATCCGACGGATTGGTACGAGCGTCTATGGCTTACATTAAAAAAAAGCGCCTAAAATGTTTCTTTTCATATGGATGTATCTTTTCAAACGAGGGTCAACAGACGAAGGGTAATTTTACGGGTCTAAATGCAAATATGTATCTTTTCAGCAGCTCATGTTTCCTGGTCGATAACAAAATTTGCTTGGTAATTGTTGGTATATTTGTCCAAATGTTTAAGCAGAATGCTCACGAGATTGCTCCATGATTAACTCAGTGTTCACATGTAAACGAGCCATAAGACTTCGTGCACATGTTTCGGAGCAATCAGGGAAATGCGATAGGGTGTCGTGTCCATTCTTATTGTATTTACTGGAATGTTGTCAAAAGTGTTCAGCCAGGTGTGTACGCACTTTAAAATAGTCCTCTTCAAGAGAAGCATTGCTGGCCGATGTATAGAACCCTCTTTGAGCTGAAAACTGTGTCAATTTTATTATTATTCTAATCTTTTAATATTTGTGTTGATTTCTCTAATCGAACGTTCCCACGACCGAGCCGCCCAATCAATTAATTTTTGAAATTAATATAAAGTGTTATTGAGAAAACTGATACAACGTACATATATTTTCATTTTCAGATTATCGAGAGTGCTCAAGTTCTTCTATCTCTTGTCCAGCAAGAATCAGGCAGCATAAGTTCTACAAAGAATGAAATACCTTGACAACTCATACTATTTGCATTTGTATATTGTGTAACTTTTCCCCTCTAATTTAAATGTAAAATATTTTTTTAAGTTGTTTGTTTTTTAAATATTTGATTTAACGAGTAGTCCAGGGACGCCGGAACAACGTTTATGGCAAAGGAGCAGCAGCAAATTTTGTTCGCCTAGGCTACCCATCCGGAATGTGCACTTGGCATATTGCTCTATCTAGGGACGCGAGCTACCTCATCATTTACCGCAATCCCAACGCAAGCAATAAATAGGAATTTATGTAGAGCACATACATATTCACGGCATACTTCATAATAATTAAACTGTCTACACATCTACTTGCAAATGGAATCGCTTTATTCGCAATTTGCAAGTTACTGTGTACATAATTTCAATTATTGATTATGCAGCTGATATGCTTTATGACCTACATTAATTAGCAATATATTAAGACAGGTCGACAACAGTACTCGGTGTTGTATTCTTTAATTATTGTACTTGTCAAGTTGGTCATTTTTAAACCTTGCAATAAAAGTGTTCTTTTGTCGAAGTAAAATTGTGTTCGTCTTATTTACCACGTTCTTGGGAATAGCTTTTAAATATCTCGCTTGAGCGCCCAACTTCTGGTGTTCGCGTCTTAACTCCTACCTATATCGCATTGACCGGGATGTCACGAACGCATGCCCCGCCTGCAATGGTACACCTCACGATGTGGACCACTTTTTAAATTGCCTAGCTGCACCCACACACCTGACTCCCAGGTCGCTGTGGAAGAACCCCGTAGATACAGCTATCTTCCTGTCGCTTAACACCGAGGAAGACGAAGAACAATAACAACATGTAACACACTCACACAACGAACTTCTAGCCATTGCTACATTAACAACAATTTTGTTGATTTCCACACGTAGTTTGTCTGCAATCGATTTAAAAAGGAGTTCAGTCCATCACGTCTCAGCTGTAATCTATCCTCTTTGACTTCATCAACTGCAACCTATCACAGACAGAACATCCCCTGCGATCTACCGTTCGCAACATCCAAGTCGTGCAACGTCCTGCATAACTTCCTTCTTTTTGTAGACATCTCCCTTGAGCAGGGTACATACTTCTCTGTCTCCAGATCAAACTCGGTGGCAAATGTGTCGATGCGTCCCTGCCACTTCATAGATCCTCTATTCACTTGAATTTAAATCAGATCGTCCACCTCAACCTTCTCTTTTTACAACGACTCGTAGATGCTGGAATCCACAATGATTAAACTTGCCACTGTGTTCTACACATTCACGCGTGGTTTTCAGTTTCCGACACTCAAACACTCGAAATCGTTTTCCCACAGGACACTCACAACAGTCGAATTCATCTCTCAAATGCCAATCAAACTAAACCTGGCATTTGACAAATGCAACAGCATGCCACGAAATTACAACAACCAAATTCATTTCAAGTATCTTTAACACATCATCATCATCGTGGCGCGACAGCCCGACGTCGGGCCTTGGCCGCCTGGATCGTTGTCATCCAATTGTCTCGGTCACGTGACCGCGTCCTCCAATCTTGGAAGCCCACTAGTTGCGCGGCGTCCACATATCCTGAGCTCTCCCAACGAGATCTCGGTCATTCTCGCAGTCTCGCCCCGTCGAATCGTTTTGCGTTCATTACTGTCTTTGGCATGCGATCATCGTCCATTCGTTGTACACGCCCTGCTCAGTGAAGTCGTTGTAGTTTGATTTGATTTTTGAAACTTCCAGCTCATCGTACAGTTCATACAACTCATGGTTGTACCGGATGCGCCATCCATCTCGAACGCAAATAGCGCCGAAAATTCGCGGTAGAACCTTACGTTCAAATATGTCTAGCATGTTTCCGGAGGCTTGAGTTAGGGTCCATGCTTCGCAGCCATAGCATAGCACTGATCGTATAATGGTTTTGTACACGCGGAGCTTCATATTTCTGTGCACATGCTTCGATTTCATTATGGGGAAAACCGAGAAAGAAATCTTAATAGCGACGGATACAGTTCGTCGCTTGATTTCGCCAGTTTCGTTGGCGTCACTTGACAAGTTGCAACCCAGGTAAATGAAGTCGTTCACGAACCCGATGTTGAGGTCACCCACATTAATGCTCGATTGTGCAGGTGTCCTTGTCGTCGATTGCATCATTATTTTAGTTTCACCCTCGTTTATACGTAATCCAACTTCTTTTGCAGCGGTATCGAGCGTTTGCAGAAGTTCTTCTGCGTCGGCCAATCTTCGGAACATGATGTTGATGTCGTCGGCGTACTCTGCTAATTGTGTCGACTTGATAATAGCGTCTTACTGTTGTCCATATTCATAGCCCAAATAGCGTATTCCAGTGCTAGGTTGAAGAGCGTCGGTGCCAGCCCATCGCCCTGTTTCAGACCAGTGCGTGTTTCAAACAGATCAGTAAGTCTATTATGGATCCTGACCTGTGAGACGGAGTTGGTCATCGTCATCTTTGTCAGTTGCACTAATTTTGCCGGTATACCAAATTGCAGCATAATGTTGTACAGTACTCCACGATCGATACTGTCATATCATAAATCAATAATATCGTCGAGAGCTTCTTGTGTGGGGATGCTAGATGGTAGGTTCAGAAGCTCTTCAAAATAAGAGGCCCATCGTTTGTTAATGCCATCGGTGTCGCTGATGATGTTTCCATCCTTGTTCTTACAAAGGCTAGTCCCGGGTTGATAGCCGTTCTTAATTGTATTTACTAGCTTGTACGCTTGTCTGGTGTTCCTATTAGCTAAGTTTTCATTAATACTCAGCAACTGCTCGTCAAAGTATTTACGTTTCTTACATCTAATTATTCTATTCGATATTCGCCGTAGCTCGTCATATTTTTCTCTTCTGGCTCTGGTTCCTCGTTGAATTGTCTGTAGGCCTCGTTTTTCACGTCAAGTGAATTTTTGCATTCCTCGTAGAACCAGTCATTTCGCGCTCGCCGGGTTTTATATCCCACGAACTTCTCTGCGAACATCTTTGATGGTACCCTTGAGTTTTTCTCAGAACCCATGGACACCTGTGTTGCTGATGTTGTGTAGCATAAGCGATAGTCTTATCTCGAGGGCGGTATACGCCACCGCCGTGGCATCGCTCAGAAGCTTATCAACCGCAAAGATTTTGGGAGGGCTGATTCTCGATTGGTGCACTGAGGAAATTCTACATCTGTAGGTCGTCTTCACCAAGTGATGATCTGAGTCGCAGTTTGTTCCTCGATAGGAGTGGACATCCATCACACTAGATGCCCAACTCAAATGCAAATGAGGACGTGGTCAATTTGGTTGACGGTATGTGCGTCTGGAGATTTCCAGGTCAGCTTGTGAATGCGTCGATGCGGGAAACACGTAAAGCTTATGACTAGATTCCTACTGCAGGCGAAGTCGATAAGTCGCTGGCCGCTGTCGTTACATTCTTCATGGAGATTGTGGCCTCCAGTGGTCCTCCGGTGCCAACTTTCATTTCCGACTTTCGCGTTAAAGTCTCCCAGCAGCAATTTGACGTCGTTTGTTGGAAGTGAGTCGAAGAGAGCCTTAAGGCGGGCGTAGAACTCGTCTTTTACTGCGTCTTCTTTAACATCAGTGGGGGCGTGCACATTGATGAGACAGAGATTGAAGAATCGAGTCTTAATGCGAATCGCACACAGCCGTTCATTTATGGGTTTGAAGTCAGTAATGTGCGGCTTGAGGTGATTGTTCACTATAAATGCTACTCCAAGCTCCTTGTAGCCCGATGGTTTGCCACTTGTGTGTGCCAAGCCAATTTGTTTCCTGGACTGCAGTAATGCTCTGTTCGTACTTTTCGACCTGTTGACGGAGGGCCTTCCCGGCCCCCGGTTTGTTCAGGGAGGGTACATTCCAGGATCCAAAAGAATAATCCTTTAGTCGTTTGCGTGGTCGTCGTGTTTGATCCGTCCAATCCGTGGCTTTTGTTCCAGGTTTCTTGACGTGGAGTGGTTTTTACAAGGACGAGTTGTCAGCACATCGCTTAAACCCATTCAGGGGATGGCCTCGGAAGATTGCTGCTTCAGATGGTTTAATAAACGTGCTGGAGTTCACACAACTATGTTGCAGGTCCAACTACGCAAGTCATTCCATCCTACTAAACCTGAGACGCTTAGGTGTTGGTCAGCCATTCAGGCTACAGCTATCTGCCTTTTTCCAAACTGTCTTATCGCTAAGACTTGGCCGTCAGCGATTTGATACACTGCCGTTACCAGGGGGCGCCGACGTGGAGGACTATGGAAAAGGTCTTTTGCCCCCCTTAACACATCACATCAAAACTTTTATAAAATATTTTACGTAGTGCAGCATATACATTCTTGGTAGTAAAATATCTTTTATATCTTTTACAAAGAACTTTTATAGTGTAATAGCCGCCTTACTGGGAAGCTCGGAACGCTATGCGAGTTAAATTAGTACCTACAGGTAGTATTGACGCACCGAGGATTGATCCTGTTTCTCTAGATGTAAAATCGCAGAGTAGCGACCGAGAAGTGACGACTACCGAGCGCGTCATGATAAATATTATACTCCCCAGAAATTGTCTATCATTCCACCGTATTACCACAAAACCTCATGAAATAAAACCAATTTCCTTCCGATTGTTTATTCGAATGTATTCAATAAAAATAATGCAATTACGCAAAAATAACAATAAACAATAATGATACTAAGAACTCGGTTCTTGATAAAAGTGCAGTTAAATATAATCACTATGAGAATTCCATATATTATCTCGGCCATTAAAAGGCACCCAAACGCCGTCTTCGCGTCCACGTCTTAAGAAAAGAGATTGAAAAATTCCGAATGTCCCTAATTCGAGTCAAATTGAGAGTCCTACTGTCCTAACCTACGTGTGTCTTTTATGAGAAGAAAAACTTCCGCGGCACAGATATCTAACTACCAATAACATTACGCTCCCTATCGTAAATGTTGTAAACGTCGTATTTGTCGTAAACTTCTGTCATCCCCACAGTAAAAGAACAGAAGTTTACAACTTTACGACAAATGCGGCGTTTACGACGTGAGCAAGAATCCTCCTATTTTCTAATTTCTATTTTACAGCTTCCATTTGAAGGACTTATTACTGAGGGCGTGGGTTTACACCGCAGCACTTTAAGCAAGTTTTAAGCCAGCAATATTAGCAATTCATATGGAGTGTATGAACTTCCTTCTTTTTGTAAGTGACGCGGTATAAGCCCACGCAATGTTCTCTTATAAAAAAAATTTGGTCAATTCGGGGTCCTTATCGTCTACAATTTCACATCCTGGCCTTTTAGGGATCACTTATTCGATGAGGTCTTTTTTGATATTTCCGTATTTTCTTTTTCACCTGAAACAATTAACTCAATGTCTTTAAGTCGTTTCGTTTAGAAAGGTCACAATTGGATATTTTCTAATGATACTCCCGGGGGGAAGAAAGGCTCACGCATGTCCAGCCGCTCTCGCTTCAGTCCACACTCTCAAAAGTTCCGCAGGTTCGTCGTAGCCGTGAGACGCTACAACGTAGCGGTAGCTTTGCGGACCCGTGTACGATGCTTTGTTGAAATAGAACTCCTTGCAGTGAAGCGGTTCGATGTGCGCCTTGAGCGCGACGATTCCCAAGTAGATGTCATCGAAACGGAAGTGTTTCGTGTACATGCTAGTGAAGTACATTTCGAAGAGTGCTTCACGCGATAGAATGAACGCTCCCGCCGTTACGTACGGTGGCCACAAGTGAAACGGATATTCGTTGAGGGTGACATGCCACTTGCTAGATCGATGACGATGCGGCGATGAAACAAACACGAACCCCGCAAACAGTTTGGCATCGCTGGGCAACTCCATGTCCATCAAGTGACGTTTGCTTCTGGACCTGTTCGTGGAGGCGGCCACACGATTATGTTTGTCCACAAACTGCTCGAGACGATGGAAATGATGTTTGCTGTCGAATGAATTCAACCCTTGGCCGACGACTTCGTGGGCCTCCTTGAGAAACTGGCCGTTCGGCGGAGTTCCATTGCGGAAGTCCGATTGATTTAGCCTACGTGCCAATTTCCGGAGCGTTTCGTCAGCTTCCGCCAAGTAATCGGGATATTTTGTTGGATTCCGAACGAAGCGAAGTACATTCTTGGCCGATATGTAGAAATCGTCGTCCACGAACATGTAGAACCGCGAACGCGGACAAAACCGCACTGCCCACTGGAAACCCATCATAGTTTTAATTGTGTTGTTGAAGTACGTATCGATGAAATTCGCTTGGACGATATCCGAGTACTGGTCCGCTTCAATGTCGATATGTTTCTGCAACTCCCGATTGTCCCCAGTGCCCAGCAGAAAGACTGTCCGGATGGTCACATCCGAGAATCGTCGCTCGTAGCCCCAACTCTTGCGAATTGCCGAGCGCTTGTTGAAGTTCTTCATGGACGATTTTACGAGGAACACCAGCTGAGGACTTACCGGCGCCCCTTCCTCAATGCATTTTCGCGCGCCGTCCTTGGAGAAGGTGTAATTGTAGAAATTGATGGGCTGCACGTCCGGCTCCTGGTGGAAGCGTAGCTGATGCGCGTAGTGTAGCACGTCGCCGTTCATGGGATACGTGAAGAGTCGATAGTAGTCCAGCTCGAACATATGCGTGAATACACCGAAATAGTCGAAGAGGAATATCAACAGCGCCGACAGGAACAAATATTTGACCCGGAAGCGCATGCAACATCGCGGCACCATTGTCATGACTCTTTATTACTGATTTTCGATACAACCGATTGAAGGTTTAGGCACCCACACGTTACGTATTCCACGATATCATTCTCTATTGACTTCCTCGGAGACAATTAATTTAATTAATGGGTCGGCCCGGCATGGCAAATGATTAATAGGTCTATTGTTTACGTTGTCAACTGTCAAAGGTTTGACGGATTGCAGGTCTAAGGCGAATGAGTGTGTTCAATGAAAGGCAGTTGCGACAAATGTTCTGAATGGAAGTAAATTTTTACTTTCGAAATTGGGTCTTTAATTCTAAACTTTTAATTCAAGTAATTTCATAATCAAGAAACAAATCTTCAACCGATTTTCCCATCATATTTCCCAAATTCCCAATTTGAAATTTTCGCGCCACCCAACGACCAGTACCACAACTACGAATTTGAAGCGAACATATTTTTTTTCGCTCGATTGGTTCGTTCTTGTCGGTCGTGAGGGCGAAGAGGGAAATTTTCCGAGATCGTTGTTTTCCCCGTGTAAATTCAGTGGAAATCTGTCAAAAGCGGCCCAGCCGGGCAATTTCTCGTGATACCCCAACAATTCGAACGTTAGATCCGCCCTGTTTCATTCATGCGTGTGGCGAAAAGCGGGCTGTGGGACGTGTCAAGCGAATTGTGCAAACGAAGAAGAATGCTCGCGCGAGAAAGAGAGACGGAGAAAAAAGAAAAGAAGTTCATCGACCCCGAAAGTCATTGACAGTTCGCGAAGCGGAGCTCAACGCCAGGTCTGGTTTTTTTCGTCGATTTTTGATTCGCTTTTTTCACTCGCCATTTGTGTATTTCGGCCGCGATCCTTGTGCGTTTCCAATAGAGTGCCGGTTGCATCGAGGATTCGCGATACGGTGACAGTGTTTTGTGGTGCGCGAAAAGTCCTGAACCCGGAAATCGTGATTCCGTGGAAGGAGGCGAAGTGCAAAGGAATTTGGTGTGCGTGTTCTGGTTCTGGTTTGGTGAATTGTTGCGCACGGAGTGGTTGCGGGTGGCCGGGTGCCAGGCGACGACAACGTTGTCGACAGGTCCACGACCCTGTGATCCCGGAAGGAGCTGAAAAGGACACAACAAGGACGGCAATCGAGTTCGAAGCGTCTTTACGAATAGTGGGAGCAACGGAAAACGCGTTATGGAAGGCACAGACAGAGGTGAGCTTCAACATGAATTCATATTAGTGGTCTCGCGAAATTTAAGCGCACCTTCTACTTGGCCTATGTCTTTGTTTATAAATTGGTTGCGTCCAGTACGTGTGGCTATCAGCCTATCAGAGGCGCTAATCACCTCGCCAAACGACGACGAGAAGCCGCCGAGCTGAGAGCGAAATGGGGACACCACTCAGTGTCTATTTTTAGTCACCATTTCGGTGTCAACTGCCGGTTGTGCTGTGCAAAATTCAATTGGGGAACTTTTTTGTCTCATCGTTGGGTTTTCCTTTTCGCCGTGAAATTTTCATGTGAGTGAGGTTATGGTGAGCTGTCAATTGATTTAGCGTTGTTGCCGTGCCATTGACATTTCGCCACATACGGTGAAACAGGTCACAGGTGCCTTCGGGCGAAGACGTTGGGCAAGTGGTGTGCAACAGTCGCATGTGTCAGATACATGTTTACAGGAACCTGTGTACAAAATACAATAGTACGAAAAAAATTATGTATGTATTCCTGTAAAAGAAAAAAAAAGGTGTGCATTTATGAAATTGTAGTTATGGGTTTGAACGTCTGAGATATATAAGAAAGATAGATGCATGAGTCCCGATTTTTTTTTGGAGATAGGAATATTGTTTTTTCTTTTTCTAAAAGTTTTTGCATCAAAGCTGTTAATCCTAGCAGAGAATTTTTCAAGGCGGTTGAAAAATGTTACCACCAGTTTTCCGTGTCTAAAATAGTTTTGAGAGATGATCTCACTTGAAAAGGAATATTTTCTTATTTTTACACCCTAGACCAGGCTTATTCTTCCTTGCCCTTTCATAACACTCTGCTCATTCACTCATTCATTGATAGTGGTTGCCTTAGAACATGGTAATACCAATCCATACGACGATCTTCGAGCTTTTCACTGATCGGTTGCTCTATAAACAAGCTACCTCGATGCGATCCTTTTTGGTCACACCGGCTGACATCCGTAGCATTTTCATCCCGGTCGCAGTCATTTGACTTTCGTATGTCTTATACATAGTCCAGCACTCGGACGCATACATGAGTGCGGGACGTACGACCGTTTAGTAGAACTTGCCCGCTTTCGTGGCAACTTCTTGTCGCAGAAAACTCCAGAGTTTTCTCGCCACTTCATCCAACCGACACTGATGCGATGTTTGACCAGTTAGTTGAACCTTGTACAGGACTTCAACTGCTCTCGTTTAATGTAGATATCTGGTATCGGTCTCTCTGGAGCTGAGAAAGGACAGCAAAGATACTCAGTCTTTGGTATGCAAATCCTCAGTCCATGGTCCTCCAGTATCTTACACCACTTGTGTAAGCCTGCAAAGCAACGATGTCTTTGCTACCCAGGACAACGTCATCGGCGAAGAGAAGAGGTATTTTCAGGTCATCAGAGATGAGAGTTAATAAATAGAGCATGATGATGTTGAAGAGCAAGGGACTCAATACACTGCCTTGGTGAACTTCGACTTTAACCGGAAATTCTTCACACTGCCCAGCTGTGCATCTAACTTTAATTGTTTCTCCATCATACATGTCTTGTATCATCTTAACATATGCCTCGGGGACCTTAACTGCTCTTAGGGCCACCCATATCAGAACACGAGGAACTCTGTCGAAGGCTTTTTCCAAATCGATGAACACAAAGTGCAAGTCCGTCCGTGCATCACGATGTTTTTCCATCGTAACACGCAAGTACTGAATAGCGCCTGTGGATCGACCCTCCACAAAGCCGCATTGATTGTCATCCAACCGTACAATCTCTTTCAATCGATTGCAGAAAACTCGCTCGTAAGTCTTCAATGTGTGAGATGTTAACTTGATAGCCCTATAGTTGTTGAACTTGCGTGAGTCACCCTTGTTCTTATCGTTCCTGCGGCAGCCGGTTCTACGCACCGGAGCGACCCGTGTTACCTGGAACAACCACGTCACACGGCCAAGAGCTGCCACAACCCCTTCGATGCAAGAAGGAAGATCTATGTGTGTGTCACACAACTTGACTATTCATTTTTTCTGGAAATTGGGAGCAACACATGCCGGCGCTACTGCTCTCAATACTTCTTCAACGCGCCGGAATCGAGCTCAACCCAGGTCCAGGCCCTTGGATCTGCTGCGTCTGTAATAGAACGCTGCACCCCAACGCTATCACAGTAAGATGTACTTATTGCAACAACTGGTGTCACCTTACAAATTGTTCCGGGCTGAAACACCACCGACAATGGAACTCCTCCTTCACTGCGAGCCAATGTAGATTCAGAGGGCAGCAAGCATCAACGTCATCACAAACACCTAACATAACACCCCCTGTTAGTGCGAACACAAGTTCCCAGCCCTCCCCCTCAACTCCAGTGAACCACATTACCAACAGAATTCCATTGCAACACATCCTGACACCTGCACCAGCTGTTGCGAATCTCAACACCATATCAATTGTGCAACTTAACTGCAATGGGTTACAGCGGAAAATTGCAGAATTATCGGACTTCATGGATAGACACCGCGTCATGATTGGAGCTATACAGGAGACAAAGCTTAACATCAATTCGTCCCTCAACTCCTATGGCAATTACAACGTCATCAGGAAGGATAGAGTATCAAATGCTGGAGGTGGAATAGCATTTCTGATCCATCAATCAATACCATATCGTGAAATCGACGTCACAGTCACCGACAACATCTTGGAGGTACAGGCCATTGCCATTCAGTCGGGTAACATCGATATTGAAATCTACAACGTTTACATCCCATCTGTATCCAGTTGTCCCTCGGGATACAATGTCAATATCACACCACTGCTAGCTGGCCAATATCGTCTCCTACTTGGTGACTTCAACGCCCATCACGAACTATGGCACTCTAACCTCGACAACGATGCCAGAGGGGTTGCCATAGCCGAACAACTTGACGCATCGGACTTCTGTCCACTCAACGACGATACTCCTACTCGTATTGCTGGAACATGTTCCAGCTCACCCGATATCTCAATTGCTAGCGCTGGACTTATTAATGATGCTCAATGGGAACCAGTCCTGACGCTATCCTCGGATCATCTGCCAATCCTAATAAAATTGGACAAACCATCAAGTACTCAGGTTGCTGATCATCACACGTTCATCAACCACAATAAAGCGGATTGGGATGGCTTCAAGTCCTACATCAACACAGCCTTCGCTGCCTTACCAACTCCAACTGACGTGCGCACGGCTGAACGAAATGTAAGGCACATACTGCAGGAAGCGATTATGAAGTTCATGCCAGCAGGTCGGATACCCAAAATTCGACCAAATTTCCCGACTTCAGCAGCTAGATTGGCAGATGATAGAGACCGCATACGCAGCATTAACCCGGACGATCCAAGGATCAAGGAACTAAACCTTGATATCTTTAAACAGGTAGCAGATCACAGGAGAAGGAAATGGAACTCCCACCTTGACAATTGCAACTTGACAACGGGTGTCAATAAGCTCTGGTCAACGGTTAGGGCCCTTACAAACCCAACCAAACACAAAGGGCATGTTGCTATCCAATTTGGCAACATTACGGTTAACGACCCAACAAAATGCGCCAACAACTTTAACAAACAGTTTATCGAACATCCACCTCCTGATAGACTTAAGCGCATTATTACTAGGAGCATTCGTAACCGCCCAGCTGACCAGCAACTTCAATTTACATCTCAGGAAGTTGTAGCAGCAATAAAAAGAGCGAAGAGTTCCAAAGCCCTTGGACCAGACGGTATATCGATGGTCATGCTCAAACATCTTGACACAAGAGCAATTGAATACATAACGGTCACGATCAATCTCTCCATCTCATCGTCTATCATCCCCGAATATTGGAAGAAAGGAAGAGTGATCCCTATTCTAAAACCGGGAAAAAAACCAACACTGGGTGAATCATACCGTCCCATTACACTTTTGTCTCCTGTAGCCAAGATCTTAGAAGCGCTGCTCCACCCTATAATTGCGACTCATACTCAGATGGCCAACCACCAACATGACTTTAGAAGGATGCACAGCACCACGACGGCTTTGGATGTCATTACATCGAAAATACTCAATGGCCTCAACCAAGCACGTCCTTGTCAACGAACGATTCTGGTGGCATTAGACTTGTCAAAGGCATTTGACACTGTCAGCCACTCGTTTCTCCTGTCAGACATATGCGGTACATCGCTTCCGTCGCATATTGCAAAGTGGATCGCCAACTATCTTGCCGGCAGACAGTCCTACACAGAATTTAGATCCGGGAAATCTAAACTAAGACGAATTAAACAGGGTGTTCCCCAAGGAGGAGTCTTATCTCCCACCCTGTTTAACCTTTACATGTCAGGACTCCCTACACGACCTGACGGACTCGAAATTGTCAGTTATGCCGATGACTGCACGATTCTAGCAACCGGCAACGATATCACTCAAATGTGCGAACAGATAAATGGGTATCTTGACGAACTTAACACCTTCTTCGTCAACAAAAATCTCACTCTGTCTGCGCTGAAGTCTACCGCTACTCTGTTTACCACATGGACCAAAGAAGTGAGACAACAACTGGATATTGCAGTAGACGGTCAAACTATCCCCACCATTAACCACCCTAAAATCCTCGGTGTCACCCTTGACAGCATGGTTACCTTCTCAGCCCATGCGTCAACCATTTGTGACAAGATGAGAGGCAGGAACAAAGTCCTCAAAGCTCTTGCTGGCAGTTCCTGGGGGAAAGACAAGGAGACCCTACTAACGACCTACAAGTCTATCGGGAGATCTGTGGCCAATTATGCGGCTCCCATCTGGTCGGAAAACTTATGTGACACTCAATGGAGGAACGTCCAGACCTGCCAAAATGCAGCTCTCAGAACTGTCACAGGCTGCCTACTGATGTCGTCGCAGGACCACCTTCACCAGGAAACCAAAATGATGCCGCTAAGAAGCCACAACACACTTCTAACGAAGCAGTATCTGGTTGGCTGCTATCGGAGTGACCATCCTAACTCTAACCTTATGGACAGAAGCCCTCCGCCACGTCATGTAAGACGTAATATGAGGGATCGCGAGCGGGAGATCCAAAGGTTTAGAAGAGTCCCCTTCGATAACACCAGCTACAGATCGGCCATCACAACACTGCATAGTGAAGAAGTGCTATCCTCAATCGCGGACATGACACCAAACAGGGTACTAAATGCGCAACCACCTGCTATATCTTCAGACGAACTTCGACTTCCTAGAGCAACCAGGACTACACTCGCACAACTTCGTTCTGGCTGGTGCTCACGTCTGAACTCGTACCTATCCCGCATTGATAAGGAAATACAGAACTCCTGTCCAGCCTGTGGCCTCACTCCACATGATGTTGAGCACATATTTAACTGTCCTGCAGCTCCGACGCACCTAACACCTACTGCGCTATGGGATAATCCTATTGAAGCAGCTGCGTTTCTACACCTGGACATTGAAGAAAACATGGACAACCAAGCTTTATGACACACACATTCATCAGATATCAACGCGTCGCTACTACAACAACAACAACCCTTGTTCTTATAAAACGGGAGAAGGAAGCTTTTCGTGAAAGCGTCAGGCATCGATTGCCCTCTTTTAATTTTGCTGAAAAGAACAGTGAGCCATCTAAGCCCGACATGATTCATCTTCAACCAAAATTCCAGGGGTATTTTGTCCGGTCCGACTGCCTTTCCGCGTTTCATTTGCATCATTACTTTCATCCCCTCCTCCACTGAAAAATCAGCGTTATCAGTGGAGTTTGACTCCACAGCTTGAAAAGCTTCAGGTCGAAATTCTTCGTTTAAAAGTTCGTCAAAGTACTCACGCATTATGATACAGATTGCTGTGTCTTCAACCAGTAGCACTCCTTGTGAGTCTTCAACGTACTTTAGCGCCTGAATCTCTCGAGCGTTTCTTCTGCTTTGGGCTGCGACCTTATAAATTCTGGCATTGTCTTTAGGTTTCTCTTGCAATTACGATCTCTTATCAGCCGAGAAGTTTTATCAAGAACTAGAAGATCTTCTAGTTTTTGATAGAACTTCTCGGCTTCAATCAATCGCCTTTGCTTGAGCCACCTTTCGCTTTACTTCCTTCCGGAATTCATCATTTCTTCCGAAGTTGAACCTTCTCGGCTTCACTGCTTGTCTTGCATGTTTTCCAAGCCTTGAATGCGTTCGATTTGGCCGGGACTGCTTCCTTAGTTTCATTATTCCAGTACCACGCCTCCTTGTTCATGTGGAGTGGGCCCTTTGAAACTCCCAGTGTCTTTTCAGCCTCACCTACTAACATTGCATCCAAAGCATTCCGCATTTGTGTTGGACTTTGCTCGTGGCAGTTGGTATTGTTTTGAAGCCACTCTTCTATTTTAAGAATGAGTGGATTCAAAGCTTTTGTTGTTGAGATTATGCCACTTGATTTTCTAGACTGGCTTGGGGATTGCTTGCGGTCTTGTTCTTCCTTTCAAAATAAATTCTGTCAGGAGCAACCGGTGCTGGGTGACCGCAAATTCACCCAAGACCACTTTGCAGTCTTTCACCCAACGTCTCATGAAATTTAGACACAGATGATAGTCTATCTGGGTCGCATGAGCTCCACTGCTATATATGATCAGATCACATGATCAGGTGCCTTTGGTTCTTAATGAACCATGTGTTGAGAGGGGGGCAAAAACTCCTCTTCCATAGTCCTCCGCGTGGGCGCCCCCTGGAACGGCAGTGGTCACAGACCATTGCCAACCAACGTCAAGCCGCCAGTGATGGCGGTGCGATGATTTGGTTGAGGTACCCCTGTGGTGTGGGGTGTGAAAAACAATACCACGGCCTTTCCCTTTGAGGGCCTGTCGTTAAAACCGACAATCAAAGGACAGGATGTGTATGCCAGCAACTTGCACTATCCGAAATCTTTATATGCTAACGAAACGTCAACTATGCCTCGGATAAGGACTGACTCAACGGTTACGACTTTTAGCTATCGTACAATGACAAAGATTGGATTCTGGAATGTGCGTACTCTCCTGGACAATGGATCAGAAGGTCCCCAGAACGCACGATTTCTTCAATTAGAGAGTGAATTTCTGAGGTACAAATTAAATATCTTAGGAGTTAGTGAGATAAGATGGTGGAACAGCGGAGAATTCATCTCTCCAACGGGCAGCACTGTAATGTTGTACTCCGGTAAAGCTACCGGTAGTCGCCGTGAGTCAAGTGTGGGGCTCCTTTTAACCAGAGCCGCGCGAAACTGTCTCTTATCCTGGGAACCGGTCTCTGACAGGGTCTTGACCGCCAGGTTCCGGACCAAAATGAGGAACATCTCCATAATACAATGTTATGCCCCTACTGAACCCGACAATGTCTTGGCAAAAGACTCCTTCTACGAAGAACTAAACGCCGTTCAGAGCAGAACACCTAAAGGTGACATTATAATGGTTATGGGTGATTTGAATGCGAAAGTTGGCGCTGATAACTATGGGCGCAGACATGTGATGGGGAGACACGGTCTTGGTGATCGTAATGACAACGGTGAAAGATTTGTAGAGTTCTGCAACTTTCACAGTCTCTTCATCGGTGGTACTATGTTTGAGCATAAGGACCACCACAAAATCAGTTGGTCCTCTGTTGATCGGCGCAGAACACAAAATCAGATCGACCATTTTGCCATTAGTAAAAGATTCAAGAGTTGCCTCCTGGACGTGCGAAACAAGAAGGGTGCCGATATTGGGATGGGAAGAGACCATTATCTTATGATCGCTAATGTTCGATTGCGTATTGCAGCCGTGCGCCGCCCCAGCGACGAAAGATCCAGGCCCCGCAAATTCAACACCGCTCGACTAAAAAATCCAGCTGTCTTACAACAATATAATGACCATCTTGCGCAAAAAGCGGCTGAGATAACTAGTCACCCAAATAGTGACATAAACGAAAACTGGGATGCCATAAAAAATGCGTACATTGATAGCGCAAATACCATCCTTGGCCCAAACCCGGATTGCCGGAATAAGCCCTGGATGTCCGACGCTTCATGGCAGCGGATTGTTGAAAGAAAGGAGCTGAAAGTTCGTTTGGCTGCAGCATCAGACGACAATCGAAGCAGCATCGAACTCCTTTACCGTCAGAAAGCTCGAGAAGTTCAGCGTAGTGTGCGACGCGATAAAAGAGTTTATGCGAATTCTCTTTTAGCGTCAGCAGAAGACGCCGCTAGAAGTAACAACTTAAACGCCGTATACGGTGTCATCAAGGAGTTTACAGGTGGTCGTAACTCCTGCCAACATCCGGTGAAAGATAGTGATGGAAAGCTACTTATCTTGGAAGAAGATCAAATGAGGCGGTGGAAAGAACACTTCGCCGCGGTGAACCGTGTAACCTCTGGTGAAGTTCCCCCTCATATAGATAATTTAGCTAACCATCAAAATGTGCGCATACGGTCCACTGCCCCGACTAAAGAGGAAATAGTCACTGCAATTATTGCACTAAAACGAGGAAAGGCCGCCGGACTCGACGGTATCCCTGCCGAACTTTATCAAGCAGCGCCAAGCGTAACTGCCGATTTGCTGCACCCACTTGTTGATAAAGCGTGGAATACAGAGACCTTTCCCACTGAGTGGAAGGAAGGTTTGATCATCAAACTTCCAAAGAAGGGTAGCCTCACAGACTGTAATAATTGGAGAGGCATTTGTGTGCTTCCTGCCGTTGCCAAGATAATAGCTAAAATCGTCCTGGAAAGACTAAAGGCCCACTTAGAAAGCACAATTGATGAAGAGCAGGCTGGCTTTCGATCCGGATTCTCCTGTGTCGATCACATTAACACCTTGCGAATCATCATCGAGCAATGCGCTGAATACGATTCTCCGCTTCACTTGCTTTTCATCGATTTCGAAAAGGCTTTCGATAGTGTGAACCGGGATTCTATATGGGCGGCCTTGCGCAGGAGAGGCATCCCTGAGAAGCTTGTGGCTATTATTAAGGCAACCTATGACGGCGCGAAATGTCGCGTTCTGCATAAAGGTAAGGTGTCGGGGGACTTTGAGATTCGCAGTGGAGTTCGGCAGGGGTGCATCCTCTCACCGATCCTATTCCTCATTGTGATCGGCGATGTGTTGCATGCAGCCCTATCCGGACTCGACAGAGGAATTCAATGGACTTTGACATCTTATCTACAACATCTTGACTACGCTGACGATATATGCCTACTCTCCCACAAAATCATGGATCTGTCCGCAATGGCGTTAGATCTCAAGAGGCAGGCAAGCAAGGTTGGGCTAAAGATTAATACCAACAAGACCAAGGTTCTTAGCCCGCCGTTGCAAAAAAGAAATCCGAAATCCGACACCTACTGCCATCAATATTAATGGGCAGCCTGTGGAGAAGGTGGACAACTTCGTCTACCTGGGTAGCATTGTTGCCGAAAATGGTGGTACGGAGCAGGACATCGCTCGTCGTATCAACCAGGCTAAACGCGCATACGGCATGCTGTCCAAAATCTGGCAGGGCAGTTATCTCAGCATTAAGACCAAGCTGGGCCTGTTTCGCTCCCTGGTACTATCAGTGCTTTTGTATGGGAGCAGTACATGGAAAGTTTCCGTAGGAGTTACCAGAAAGCTGCAAGTTTTCGTCAACTCATGTCTTCGTCGAATTTTAAGAATTTTCTGGCCCGAAACAATATCAAATGAAGAGCTAAGTCGGCGTACGGGTCAGATGCCAATCGACGAATTGATACGCAGGCGAAAATGGCAGTGGATAGGTCACACATTGCGGAAGAGTGATAACTGCATTGCTATGCATGCCATGAAATGGAACCCCATTTCCAACCAAGGCCGACCAAGAGGGGGTCCTCGAATCACATGGCGTCGATCTGTGGCAAAGGAGTGTCAGGTACTGGGTAAGTCTTTTCGGGAGTTGCGCCCCATTGCCCAGAACAGAGTACGATGGCGCGCAGGAGTAGTTGACGCGCTATGCCCCGCTAGGGGTTAAGGCAAAGTAGTATGTGTTGAGAATGACCAGATCGTATGAGCTGCACATAGTCAAGATAGCCTTCCCTTCATCATTTCTGGCTGTAGATTGGCTTCCTTTCCCACCATGGCAATCCTCGTAGTCATAGTTCGATTCTCCCACATGGCCATTGAAATCCCCTCCGAAAAAAATCAGCTCGGTATCTGGTATACTTTGAAACAGTGTGTCAACGTCGCTCCAAAATGCCTCTTTTTCACTTTGCTGCAAACCAACTTGGGGAACGTAAGCACTTATGACGTTCCACACTCTTCCGCAGATAACCAATTTCAAGCGGTCGCTTATCTTCGAGATACTCACGATGCTGCCAAGTAAAGCCGATGACAGAATAACGCCAACACGCAACGCCGTTCCTATCATTCGAGTTTCCATAATAGTACAATTGTATAATACTTTTTGGAATTCGTCAAAAAACGAGCTCGGTCGACTTGGTCATTTCGCCACTTGGTCTCCTGCACGCACATAATGTCTAGCCTTCTCCGTTTCATAACGTCCTCCAGTTCTTCGCTCTTCCCGTCATGGATCCGACATTCCAACTTGCAACCCTCAGCTTCTCTACAGTGTACATAGACTGCCTCATAGTGCTCGCCCCCAGAAACCGTCGAGCTCTGGCACGAACAATGTTCACCCTGGGATTACTCAACTGCGCATCAGAAGTAGTGCCCAGCGGGGTAGTGCTTCTAGCGTGTTCTACCATAAGGCCTTACATCCATTCTTTTACACCTATCTGGAGAAAGGTAGAGTTGGGTGGCACTAGTGTATTGAAAATAAATTTGTATGGACTTTCCTTTTACATCCGGCGGTGGTCTCCAGACCCGGCAAACCACTCACACACACTGACCAGTGGGACGTCCTAAAGATGTTGAACAGTGCCGCAGGCTCATCTAGAGGTGTTCTTGTTTCCTGCACGTGGTCTGTCCTATTAGTCGCCTCATACGATCAAGGTAGGACTCGCCTACTCCTGGGATCCCGGTACTCAAATCCCGGGATTCCGGTACTCAGTACCGGTACTAAAAAAACCGGAATACCGGTACTCTTAGTTATTGGTACCGGTTCTGAAAAAAAACCGGTACCAAACCGGGATCCCGGTATTAGAAACAGGCCTAACTGTCACCACGGTAAGCCGCTCCCTCTGCCTTCTCCGCTAATGCATTGATGTTGTTGCGTTTGTCCCGCCTTACGCTTCTTTTAATAATAATTTAATAATTCTTTTTTATCTTTTTTAATAACTTCGTCCCAAATTGTTACGCCTTGACTTTCATATTTAAAATCAATTAAATGATTCGGTTGACCGGAAAACCGGTAGTTTCTGCCGGTTGAAACCGGACGGTTTACCCTACTACAAAAAAAATAAAATAAATAAATAACTTGCGCAACAGTCCAATTTGAACCATGGCCTCGAGATGAGTTAGCATCATCTCATTTTCTAGATCGTGACGGTCTTGTGTGTGTGATCCTAATCAGCAACACGCTCAACCGAGTTATTTACCCCATAAATGGGTACTCATTTAACAGCTAAGTGGGCTGATAGTCCGACACGTAAATCCCCTTTTTTATCGAAAGCTACTGCATTCAGTAGGAATCGAACCGGGGCCTAGTGCGTAGAAGGCGAACGTGCTAACCGTTACGCCATCCGGACTACTATAAAAAAAAACGCATAAAACCGGACACCACTGTTATAATGTTTGAGTAAAGATTTCAGTATGATGTAGGTACATTCAGGGTCCCTAAGCGATATCGATGTCTAATTGCTGTTTACCGAGAACATGTCGCTGTCGAGTTGAGTATTGAACGCCAAGAACTGTAGAAGAAGCAAGCCGACATCGGAATAATTATTGTCACTGAGCAATTAGGATCTTAATGAAAAAAAAGACATGAAAATCTTAAAATCTGAAATTATATTCGTGCGTGCTAGCCGCGTTATTTTGCGTATCTATCGAGTGTACTGTAGGATAACAACAACGCATAACACCTGCGTGTTACTCTCTCTCTCTCTCTCTCTCTAATTGCCTTGACCCCTCCAGGGGCATGGGCGCGTCAGCATCTCTAGCATTTCTATGCCTTGTTGACGTTTCAATAGCATATCTACTTTTCGGAAGTGCAGTTGCTAGCATGCACCTCCTATCCGCGCCGTCTTTATACTGACAAGCTCGGAGCACTGTGAGAGTTCTATTAGTACTCACAGGCAGTTTTTGATCGGGCCGAGATTTGATCTCCGAGCTCTACGAGTAGATTAATATCGTAAAGCGGTGACCGAACGATCACGGCCACCGACCGCGATCATACCTACCCTACATTGGCTGCGTTCTGGGAAACTTATAGGATCAAACAATTTGACAGTGAGTAACAGAGATGTGAAATATTGTATATCCGTAAGTTGAAGAGAGAGTGTCGCTTATCTGACAGAATCTTTAGAGGAGAAATTTACCGGAAAAATTTGTTAGTTCGTTTCCCCAGCCCATGATTTATGAACAAATACATCTACCGGACTCTCTGTCTCTTTCGCTCTAGTGCAATTACTAAGAAACAGGCTTAACGAAAAATTGGTTAGTTGTCATTCTGCTCTCGGGATTCGTATGTAGATGCTTTGGCATGAGTTGTGTGCGTCGAATGTGTGAGTATCAGTTCAATGTGTCTCTCTTTCACTTACAGATACACAATGCCTTGCCATCTCTGCTGCTCACTGTCATTTCCTTAACCGGTCAGGCTTTCAGGACCGCGATCATTGAAAGATACGCAAAAGAACGCTCTGCTTTAGGGAGTTCACAGTGGTTTCAGTGTTTCAGGGCTTAGGCTGCGCGCATGTTGGCTCACGTTCGCGTGTCGCGTTCACGTATTTGCTGTCAAACGGTTTGGGTCTATGGTTTGCAACCAAAGATGCGAATCTGTCAATGGGCGCGGTCCTGGAAGCCTTCTGATTTGGATCTGACTTTTCTCTTTTCTCCTTTATGTGCTTTCCCCTCCGGTAAATTTAGCACAGAAAACTGTCAATTTTTGGATCTGAGAAATATTCCCACCGACGGCATACCCCGCCGTCTTGTCAAAAAAAGATCTGTCAAGTTTTTAATTTCAAAAAGGAAAATTTAATTATTGCGGAATTATTGGATGATTTCGGTGATTTTCAAATTGTAAATGCAAAGCATACAAAATATAGTGCGCGTTGTCATGGATAACAACATGACAAACGATTGGAGTTTGTTGGACGGGATTGAGCGCGAAAACCGACCTAAAAATACACGAAGAAGTCCACGAATGAGGCTCCAAACACAGTCGGTTGGCTAATCCACAAAAGGGATGGTACTGCCAGGGTTTGTAAATTGTTGTTAACGTGCACTAATTCGCAGCACAATCACTCCACTATAAGGCAATTTACTAACAAATTTCTCAGGGAATTGTAACTAGTTTGTTCAAATAGGTTGGTAGGCTAAAGGCGCAGCAAACTACCACTAAACACTTCGCAACACGTCCTGCACGCCGGCTAACGGATTACTGGCTATGCTGCTTTGGTGACGATGGCGCCGGTGACATCTGAGAACTGTCAAAATTGCTGATTCTAGAAATTGACCGGAAAAATATTCAGATTCAGAGGGAAAATTGTCAGATCCAAAAAGTGACAGTTGTCTGTACTAAATTTACTAGAGGGGAAAGCAAATGGAGGAGAATTTGAGAAATGTCAAACTCTGATCCGCTCGCAGGAACGCAGCCATTATGACAAATGCTCGACTATTGTCGTATCACCAAATTGGGTCACTGCCATCTTTACTCTCAGGCCGGAGTGTCAGCTGATTGTCAAAGCACTAACGACATGACAAGCAGTCAACGAAGTGTGAACGCGTGCGGTCGCCCGGTGAAATATCGGGATAATTGTGTGTAAAAGTGAGTTTAGTGCCGGAATTTTAAGTGTAACTAAAAGAAGTGGCTATCAGTGCCGTGTGAAAGTGAAAAAAAAACGTGAAGTGCCGGGAAATATCGAGTAAAATGGTGTATTGAAAAGTGCGAGGTTAGGAAAGTGCGACACGGGAAATTTCGCATTTTTCGTTTATTTTCCGGCAATTCGGGAAGTGTGAATGGTACAGCACTACTCTGGGACGAATCCTCGGGCCGGTGAGTTTAGCGGAAACTCCCGGAAGTGCCCCAAAAAGTGAATTTAAAGTGGTTGTCAAATGACAACATTACAGGTGATTTCCGGCCTTTTCATCGGAATTCATAGGGTAAGTATGCGTTTTTTGTTGTGGTAGAATTTAAGTGGATTGATGCGCCCCAAAGTGTGGATTTTGACCACGATGTTGACGAACCGGACGAAAGTTTCACTGCTAGGCATCTAGTCCTGTCAGCTGCAGTGAAACTTTCGTCTAGCTCGTCAACAACGCGTTTAAAACCCGTATTTTGGGGCGCATCAATTCACTAAAATTTTTGCACAACAAAAAACGTATAATTACCCTATGAATTCCGATGAAAAGGCCGGAAATCACCTGTAATGTTGTCATTTGACAACCACTTTGAATTCACTTTTTGGGGCACTTCCTGGAGTTTCCGCTGAGCTCACCGGCCCAAGGATTCGTCCCAGGGTAGTGCTGCACCATTCACACTAGCCAAATTACCGGAAAATTAACGAAAAATGCGAAATTTTTCGTGTCGCACTTTCATAACCACACTCATGTCTCGCGCACTTTCGAGCAGTTCATTTTGGTCGGAAGTTCGCGGCACCTTGCGTTTTTTTTCACTTCCAAATATCAGTGACAAGCACTACTTTCAACTGCACTTAAAATCGCGACACTAAAATCACTTTTACGCACGAAAATCGTCAAATTTCAAGATGTCGACTGAACGCGTTCTTCACTTTGTTTACATATGGTTCACTGCTTGTCATGACGTCATTGCTTTGACACTCCGGCCTGAGAGTTAAGATGGCGGTGATTGGGTTCATTATTGAGTGCATTCACGACGCTCGTTTTATCCGGATCGCTACGGAGCGCTCCGTAGCGCTACAACCCCTCCCGGTCGTGATTGCAACCGCTCCTTCCATCCGCTCCGGAGCGGTTACTTCCCCTTGGTAGCAGAAATTTTTTACGCTCTCTGGGCATGTAGCGCTACATTTGACAATTCGCAGCTGGTATGTGCGTTGTGACGTTTGTGTACATCAAAAGCGCAAATAGAATCCCCGTCTATGTAAATTCACTGTCTTCTCGTCTTTGATTTGATATTTCCTTGTTTCGTGATGTGCCAAAGAAATGTTTTGCGATGGAAAATTGACAATTGTCAAATATTTGCGGTGTCACCTGTTTGTCAGACATTTCATATGTAGCGGTTCAATCACGAAAGAAATGTTGACAGGTAGCGTCTCCTCAAATGTGTAGTGGAGGGGATGTAGCGTTCCGTAGCGAAATTTTTTCACATGAATGCAGTCATTGTGCTTTAAACGGATAATTAGGTAAGAATCGAGTGGCAAAGTAAACGACGTGAGAGTAGTAGGATGTACATAAGCACATATTTCATACTAAATTATTGGCGTTAACACACAATAATGAATCCAATTTGGTGATACGACAACAGCGGAGCATTTGTCAAATTGACAGATTTGCATCTTTGGTTGCAAACCATAGACTCAAACCGTTTGATATAAAACACGTGAACGTGTGCCAACTTGCGCGCAACCTTATCGTCATTAGCAATATGTGTGTTCATATTTATCACATCCTGTCTCCGTAGAAAAAAAAGATTGAACACTGGAAGAATCAAGAACCTATAAGACCAGTACATATGCACAAAACCCTGTGTTTTTGTCAAAAAAGAAAGGTGGTACGCGAAAGGCCCATACTTTTATAATGAATGCAGTTTTCGTATGCTGAGCCATGTGCAGACTGTACGAATCGTTATCGTTACAAAACGCTTCGTCTATATAACTACCAATCTTCTAGTCTTTCATTTGTGTGTGATTTGCACATGCCTGTTTTGGATTTGTATTGCAAAAAAGTGAGCAAGACACCTAGTTCCCATGTTAGTGCGGAACCGGAATTCTGAAGGTCAAGATCAAGAAACGCGCTGCTCAAGAATATATGATGCTCATTTTTTTCTTATTATCAACCATATGCATACAAAAGATGTTAAGGAATTATAATTTGCTCTATGTGTACATAAGAAAGTCGAGTTGGCTGAAAATTATTGTAATATGCATGGAACCATAGAGGCAAGTCATTAAATTGCTGAAGACTTTCGACCAGAAAGGGAGCGTGGACCATGTTGCAGGAGATGAAGATAACAAAAAACATACGTTTCACTTTTGGGGGTAAAAATTAGTTTTTGATCGTTGGTAATTTTAAATTGCTTAGAACGTCGGCGATGAGGATAATGATAGTATAGATAGATAGAGCGGGCATACACAACGAGGCACACCTGTCGATGTCTGATCGAAATAAGAAAACTTGAGATTTCACGATTTGGTTTTTAACCAAACCAACAACGGATAATAATTCTGATGCTAAAGCTATACTGCGAAATGATGTCATCTGAAACTGGAAAACAGATGAAATACTCGTAGTACATATTTCAATCAATTTGAAATTTTGTGGCTCAAACCATACACCATACACTTGTACAAAAAAAAAGAGTTTGAATTCCATTAATTGAATGATCATGTACAAACGTTTCGGTCCAAATATTGCGCCCTCTGTTTTGGAGCAGTCATTTTTCAGATTTAATGAGTAATACATACAACTGCATCCCTGGAACATGAGCTGCAAAAAGATAATTACAGTAGAGAACGGATAAATACAAAACTCTTAAGTACAAAATATACGAGGGTCAGTCAAAAAGTAAACTTAAGGGTGGCAGCGCTCCGCGTGGTGAAAAGATAAACTAACGAAATTTTAGGAGGTTGTTCTCTCATCTATCCTTACCAATTTGACGCATCGCTGAGCCCGATAAGTCTATTTTTGTGTTTTTTACAACGATTTAAAATGGAGACGCCGATAGAAGTAGCGTCCAAATGTGAACCGCGTAGTGTGATACGTTTTTTAACCGCAAAAAATGATCCGCTAGTGAAATTTATCGAGAATTATCGTCTGTATACGGTGAGCAGTGTATGAGCCTTCAAATGGTCACGCGTTGGCGAACAGCGTACCTAAACGGAAGAAAAGAACTCCATGACGAAGCGCGCCAAGGCAGACCAACGAGCGCAGTGAACAAGGGGAACGTTGCGCTTGTTAAACAGCTGATCGAGGAGGATTATCAACGACTATCAACGCAGAGTACTACTGTGGTGTTTTGGATCGTTTACGAAAAGCAATCAAAAACAAACGGCCAGGTTTGTTGAGTCGCAAAGTGTTTTTCATTCACGATAATGCTCGTCCGCTTTCTGCCCGTTTAACCCAAGAAAAATTGGCCTCATTTAAATGGGACGTTTTTGAGCATCCTCCTTATTCCCCTGACTTGGCCCCAAGTGATTTCCACCTCCTTTTTCCGGCGATGAAAACAGCGTTTGGCGGCATACGATTCGACACGACAGATGACATCACCGAAGCAGTCACAGCGTACTTCAAAAATTTGGACACAAAACATTTCGACGTCGGAATTACGAAATTAGTTTGTAGATACAAAAAATGTATTGAGAGAGATGGCGACTTTGTAGAAAAATAAAAAAATTTCTCAATTTTGCGAAAATGACCTTGTTTTTTTGTTTTGACCACTCCTTCCCCCCTAATCGGACCCTTAAACTTACTTTCTGACTGACCCTCGTACATACACTGCTCGTCACCAGAATAGGGACGATTTCAATGAAATACATTTTTATCGATAGAGAGATGTTGTTAATGAAGTAAAATAATTTGGAATTAAAGCACACATTATAATTTATTTCTAATTTTTTTTTCAAAAAAACAACAAAAAGTTCATTTTTTTTGGTCACCAGAATAGGGTCAGGTTGGGTGACCGGTAGCGCAGTGTGTTGAGGCATCAGTCTCATGTTTAACTACCGGCGTTTCGGGTTCGAATCCCGTCCACGACGACGTTCGTGGCCATGGATGTGCAGGAGGTGCATGCTGGCAACTGCATCCTCCGATACCAGTTTATACCGAGAAACGTCAACTGGGTCACATAAAACAGTTGACGCGCTATGCCCCACAAGGGGTTAGGTCAATTGAGAGAGAGAGAGAGAGAGAATAGGCTCAAACACAAAATAGTATAAAAATTCATATCTAAAGCAAAAATTCAAGCTGACATTGGTTGTAACATAAAAGTGATTAGTTTTAAAATATTTTAATAGTGCGTACTACCTCCTTGGTTCAAAATGACTTTGTAAATCCGGTCTGGCAATGAAGCATAATAATTTCCAATATCTCGAAGGGAGATTTGAGCCCACGCACTTTTAATGGCTTCCTTTAGAATCTCAGTATCTTCGTACTGTCTCCCCCCTTCATACACCCTCCGTGATAAAAGTCCCCACATATTTTTTATAATATTAAGATCAGGAAAGTATGGCGGCCATTCAAGCAATTTGACATTTTGACCCTTGATCCACGATTTTACCTCTCTCGCAGTATGAATGGGGGCATTATCATGTTGGAACGTCCATGTAATTGGTCCAAAATATTCGAGAAGTGTGGAAATGCCTTTTCCAATACCGATTTATAAGCGTTCGCGTTCATTTTGGGAGTTCAAAATTGTAATTCTCAAGTCCCATAATATGAAATGGCTCCTCATACCATTACACCGCCTGCACAGCTGTGATGACGACTTAAATAGCTTTCAGGTGTTCTTATATCGTGGAAATAAAAGTTATATCCATCAGGTCCGTCGAGTTTGAACTTTTTTTCGTCGGAAATGACGATGGTGTGCCACTCCTTATTCCAGGTCATATGCTCTCGAGCAAAACGAAGACGTGTAGCCTTACGAGCACCATTAAGCGGTGTTTTTTTTTTAGTTTTAGTTTTTTTAAGTTGCAAGTGTTGCGTATTACACGTGTTACAGTTGATAGACTCGCTTTAACACCGCTTTTTTCTCTGATCTTCGATGCAGAATGGCGTGAATTGTGACGCAGCTCGGACAATATGTCTTCTGTCTGTTGCTGTTGTTGCTGAATAAAGACATCCTTTCGTATTTTTTTCCGTAATTTGCACCTTTTCGGATAAAATTGCTCACTACATTTTGACTTCGACCAATTTTTCTGGCAATTTCTCGCTGATTTAGGCCACATTCGAGGTAACCTTTTATTTGACCCTTTTCTAAGTCATCCAGTTGTTTACCGCGACCCATTTTACACTAAAATCACTCGACACTACCGGAATTGTTAAAAATAAAAGATTTCACACTGTTTGATAGCAACTGCACATCGCAAACTAAATGAATTACCGTTGAACCTATTCTGATGACCCAAAAAATGTAGTGTTTTGAGTGTACAAAACAATCGAAGCAAGATTTAACATAGGTACAGTCACAGAAATGTCCTCATTTTTGTAGTATCAAGTCTAAACAAAAGAAAGTTTAAAACATCCAACAAAATATAATGTACATGTACTTTTTGAGATATGTATAAGAGAAAACTTAAATGAAAATTCTTGAACCTATTCTGGTGACGAGCAGTGTATATAAAAGTCCGGTGACTTTCCACCTATTTTCGTATAATATTGCCTCTATAAGTGCAAAACGCATAAGTGCAAAACACGCTGGAGTGAAACGAGATATTTATGTACATCTAAAGCAGGGGTCGGCAACCAGCTGCCGTCCATAACGTTCTGTGCAACCCGCGGGGGAATAACCAATTATGTATGTACTTTAAGTTAGGATCTGTAAAACGAGAAGAAGATGTGAATGCGCACAAGTACAGTCTTGTTGGTTTGAGAAAGATGTGAAATCCACTCTAGATTTATACATTTTTAATAGAGAAGACAGCCCTACCTTTGTCACTAGGAACAGGCGGGAGTTCCTTGACATTACGTTTGTGACTTACAACATCTCAAATCGGATACAGAATTGGCATGTCTCGCATGAGCCATCTCTGTGGGATTACAGGCACATTTGTTTTGACATAGCCACATTAAACCAAGTCAAAACAAGCTGAAGGATTCCCCAATGCACTGATTGGGAAGGATATTCGGTCTCTCTGCGTGAGAAACTCAAACTTGCAGGTCTGATTACGTGATTCATGCCTCCTTATGTCCTGAGACTCGTAGGTGTAATTCAGCCAATCAGGCTATAGCTATTCTTCCCTCCTCCTTTCACAACACTGGCTTGGGACAGGCTTCGGCGGAGTTTGTTGTTAAAGCTAGAGTTGTCAAATTTAGTGGTTATAGTAAGTAATGTTGGTCAAATCGTCAGGGAAAGTTACAGTCTTGAGCTGACTGGGCTCTGGAGCAGTTGAATCCAAATTCCAAATTCGTTTATTGAGACTTCTTTCTTAGGCTATTACAGTTTAGTATATACATAAGGTTGTTGTTGGGCAGTTGACAGTCCAATGTTTGTCAAGAGTCTTAAGGAAAAAATTAAATAATTGAGCTAAGAAGCTAATCCATATTGATATCTGATTTAGACTCGCCTATTCACTTAAAGTATTTTTCATCATTGCTCATTGATTTTCTAGCTGGACAGGCTCTTATAAGAGCAAATATTAATACTAATCATCATCATCATCGTGGCGCGACAGCCCGACGTCGGGCCTTGGCCGCCTGGATCATTGTCCTCCAATTATCTCGGTCACGTGACCGCGTCCTCCAATTTTGGGAGCCCAGCAGCTGCGCGGCGTCCACACCTACTGAGCTCTCCCAACGAGATCTCGGTCGTCCTCGCAGTCTCGCTCCGTCGACTCGTTCTGCATTCATTACTCTCTTAGGCATGCGATCATCGTCCATTCTTTGTACATGCCCTGCCCATTGAAGTCGTTGTAGTTTGACGATTTTCGAGACTTGCAGCTCATCGTACATTTCATACAACTCATTGTTGTACCGGATGCGCCAACCATCTCGATCGCAAACAGCCCCGAAAATTCGCCGTAGAACCTTACGTTCGAAAGTGTCTAGCATGTTTTCGGAGGCTTGAGTTAGGGTCCATGCTTCGCAGCCATAGCATAGCACTGGTCGTATAATGGTTTTGTACACGCAGAGCTTCGTGTTTCTGTGCACATGTTTCGATTTCATTATGGGGAGAACCGAGAAAAAAGTCTTATTAGCTAACTGTATCCGTCGCTTGATTTCGTCAGTTTCGTTGGCGTCCCTTGACAGGTTGCAACCCAGGTAGATGAAGTTGTTCACGAACTCAATGTTGAGGTCCCCCACGTTGATGCTCGGTTGTGCAGGTGTCCTTGTCACCGATTGCATCATTATTTTAGTTTTACCCTCGTTAATACGTAATCCAACTTCCTTTGCAGCGGTATCGAGCGTATGCAGAAGTTCTTCTGCGTCAGCCAATCTTCGGGACATGATGTTGATGTCGTCGGCGTACGCTGCTAATTGTGTCGACTTGATGAGCAGCGTCTTGCTGTTGTCCATATTCATGGCCCGAATAACGTATTCCAGTGCTAGGTTGAAGAGCGTCGGTGCCAGTCCATCGCCCTGTTTCAAACCAGTGCGTGTTTCAAATAGATCAGTAAGTCTATTCTGGATCCTGACTTGTGAGACGGAGTTGGTCATCGTCATCTTTGTCAGTCGCACTAATTTTGCTGGTATACCAAATTGCAGCATGATGTTGTACAGTACTCCACGATCGATACTGTCGTATGCCTGCTTGAAGTCGACAAAGATTTGGTATACGTTTACGTTGTATTCCCAGCACCTCTGGAGTATCAGTTTGACTGAGAAGAGCTGATCGGTTGTGGAGCGACCAGGTCTGAAACCGCTTTGATATTCGCCAATGACTCGTTCTGCGTACGGTTTTATTCTATTTTCCAGAATTTTCGTCAGAATTTTATAGGACGTACAAACTAGTGAGATGCCCCTGTAATTCTCACACCGCAATTTATCTCCCTTTTTATGGATTGGACAGATGATGCTTCTGCGCCAATCGTCTGGGATCTCCTCGTTCTCCCATACTCGCAGGAGCAATTGATGTATGGCATCACCTAGACTCGTTCCACCGAATCTTAGCAGTTCAGCTGGGATCTCGTCAGCGCCCGGCGCTTTATTTCGTTTTAGTGACCGCAACGCGAGATCAACTTCCTCTACTGTCGGGGGTTGAATGGGTGGGCCTAGATCAACAATATCATCGAGAGCTTCCTGTGTGGGGATGTTAGATGGTCGGTTTAGAAGCTCTTCAAAATAAGAGGCCCATCGTTTGTTAATACCATCGGTGTCGCTGATGATGTTTCCATCCTTGTCCTTACAAAGGCTAGTCCTGGGTTGGTAGCCGTTCTTAATTGTATTTACTAGTTTGTACGCTTGTCTGGTGTTCCTATTAGCTAAGTTTTCGTTTATGTTCAGCAACTGCTCGTCAAAGTATTTACGTTTCTTACGTCTAATTATTCTATTCGATATTCGCCGTAGCTCGTCATATTTTTCTCTTCTGGCTCTGGTTCCTCGTTGAATCCATTGTCTGTAGGCCTCGTTTTTCGCGTCAAGTGAATTTTTGCATTCTTCGTCGAACCAGTCGTTTCGCGCTCGCCGGGCTTTATATCCCACGACCTTCTCTGCGACATCCTTGATGGTACCCTTGAGTTCTTCCCAGAACCCATGGACGCCTGTGTTGCTGATGTTGTGTAGCATAGGTGATAGTTTTTCCTCAAGGGCGGTAGTATACGCCACCGCTGTAGCATCACTCAAGAGCTTATCAACCGCAAAGATTTTGGGAGGGCTGATTCTTGACTGGTGCACTGAGGAAATTCTACATCTGTAGGTCGTCTTCACCAAGTGATGATCTGAGTCGCAGTTTGCTCCTCGATAGGAGCGGACATCCATGACACTAGACGCCCATCTCCTGCAAATGAGGACGTGGTCAATTTGGTTGACGGTATGTGCGTCTGGAGACTTCCAGGTCTGCTTGTGAATGCGTCGATGCGGGAAACACGTAGAGCTTACGACTAGATTCCTGCTGCAGGCGAAGTCGATAAGTCGCTGGCCGTTATCGTTACATTCTTCATGGAGGCTGTGGCCTCCAGAGGTCCCCCGATGCCAACTTTCATTCCCGACTTTCGCGTTAAAGTCTCCCAGCAGCAATTTGACGTCGTTTGTTGGAAGTGAGTCGAAGAGAGTTTCAAGGCGGGCGTAGAACTCGTCTTTTACTGCGTCTTCTTTAACTTCAGTGGGGGCATGCACATTGATGAGCCAGAGATTGAAGAATCGAGTCTTGATGCGAATCGCACACAGCCGTTCATTTATGGGTTTGAAGTCAGTAATATGCGGTTTGAGGTGATTGTCCACTATAAATGCTACTCCAAACTCCTTGCGGCCCGATGGTTTGCCACTTGTAAAAATTGTGTGCGATTTCTTGTCATTAATCTCGCTGCCAAGCCAATTTGTTTCCTGGACTGCAGTAATGCTCAGTTTGTACTTTTCGACCTGTTGAAGGAGGGCCTTCTCGGCCCCCGGTTTGTTCAGGGAGCGTACATTCCAGGATCCGAAAGAATAATCCTTTATTCGTTTGCGTGGTCGTCGTTGTTGATCCGTCCAATCCGAGGCTTTTGTTCCAGGTTTCTTGACATGGAGTGGTTTTTACAAGGACGAGTTGTCAGCACGTCGCTTAACCCCATTCGGGGGATGGCCTCGGAGATAGCTGCTTCAGATGGTTTAATAAACGTGCTGGAGCCCACACAACTATGTAGCAGGTCCAACTACGCAAGTCATTCCATCCTACTAGACCTGAGACGCTTAGGTGTTTGTCAGCCATTCAGGCTACAGCTATCTGCCTTTTCCAAACTGTCTTATCGCTAAGACATTGGCCGTCAGCGAATTGATACACTGCCGTTACCAGGGGGCGCCCACGTGGAGGACTATGGAAAAGGTCTTTGCCCCCCATTAATACTAATAAAAAATAAAAATAATTCACTTAATCATAACAAACATAAAAAATTAAATCTAACTTAACAAAATAATAATAATAATAAATACTTAGAGAAGGTATTGGATGCTCCATTATGATTGGTCAACCATGGAGCTACCTGGCCCACTCTAAACTTCATTGAGATAAGAACTAATGGGTAATGACTTGTGGTTATCCTGCGCAATATGTAACTCAAACTAAATAATGCTAGCTCTAGTTTGTAGAAGCTAGGAGTCGGTTTTTTTTACCCACAGAGCCAGTTTCTAATTATCTCTCAGCGAGATTCATATGTAAGAACGATACAGAGTAGGGGCAAACATGGGGTATTCAGCCTCTCAGTGAGTCACTTGAGGCCTTTACATAGTATGGAGGCAAAAAAGAGCCTGAAGGCAATAGCTCAGGTAGAGCATCTGAAGGGGGAAATAGGAGTTGGAAAGGTGACTTATAATACGAGTTTGCTTGTTGCAAGCTACTATTATTTCGGTATAGACTGCGAGTAATCCATAACGGGTGTTCTTCCCATTTTTTCAAACGGGTTCTGCTAGCAAGGATCATATATTGCATTAATGGGGTGATTCCGGACCCGCCATAAATTAATGAGTTACGGAAAATTTTTTTGTTGGGACGTCGGTATTTTGACAGACATTTGCCTAGGATTTTCCTTTCAAAGATCTGTAAGTCTTTCGCTACGGACGGAGAGATATTCATCCAGGCCGGGAAACAGTAATTTATCGCAGGACGGATTAACGTTTTATACATTAAGGTCTTTACCCTATAATCGCTAGCTTTAGAAGAGAGTAGTGTGTTCAATCTAAAAGCTGCGTTTTTAACTTGAGCAGTTGAATCGGTACAGTTGAATTTCGGATCAGCTTCAGCGATGAGTCCCATTTTTTGATGAATGGCCGCGTCAACAAGCAAAATTGTCGCTATTAGGGAGATAAAAATCCACATGACACCCATCAGTTGCATCCAGAAAGTCACTGTTTGGTGTGAATTTTGGTCTGGCGGGGTCATTGGCCCATACTTTTTACAAATTGAAGCCGCCATTCTGAACATATCTACCGTCTAATCTAAAGTATCAATTTTGTTTAATGAATATATGTACATATCAGGTGGCGCGTAACTTCCCCAGTATTGTCAGTTCTCAGTACTAAATAAGGCGAAGAAGGATTAAAAATATTGATTGCATGAAAGGCTAAAAGCTAGATTTTTGCTTTTTAATACTATTAATCTTTTTGTATTTGAGCTAAATCCTTTCATTAAATTCCATATAAAAAATGCGCAGCTAATGAACTTTTTTTTACAAATTTACTCTTTACATATGTATTTATGATAAGCTATGAAATCCAGCTAAAACAAAAGCAGATCATTTATCTGAAACGCTATCAAACCCAATAAGTCAGTAGCGTGACAAAAACTACAAGACACTATAAAATATGTGATAAGCAAGCTGCGAAAACGTATCCCTAGGGATTATGTTCGGCATCGATAAGGTAGATTAAAGTTTGCAGACGGGGTATAAATTCAGCCTACTCGAAAGAATGTCATCATTAGTCGTGTCAAAATGATGAAGTTAGCTGTTGTTGCCTTGTTCGGTCTCGTCCTCGTTCCAGCCTTGGCTTACGATCCAAGGATTGTTGGAGGAAAGAACGCCGCTGCCGGTCAATTTCCCCATCAAGTTGCTTTGAAGAGGAGCGGATCTTTCCTTTGCGGTGGATCCATCATTTCACCTACTTACATTTTGACCGCCGCTCACTGCGTTGTTGACGGTAGCAACAGGCCGTAAGTGTCCGTCCTGGTCCTTAGTCTACGAGTATTGTTTGGTATTCGAATTTACTAACTGGTGTTTTACCTGATTTAGATATGCTGCCTCCACCTTCACCGTTGTCGCTGGAACCAACAACTACAACAGTGGCGGAGTTTCCCACACCGGCAAGACCATCAAGGTTCACGAGAGCTATGGCAATTTCCAAAACGATATTGCCCTCATCGAACTGACATCCGCCCTTACCTACTCCACCTTGATCCAACCAATCGCTCTTGCCACCGCTGCTCCACCAACTGGCGCTGCCATCACCATCTCTGGATGGGGACGTCTCAGCACCAACGGTGCCCTTCCAACTGCTCTTCAATACAACACCTTGAGTGCTGCCGCTTTGTCTGCTTGCGCTTCCAGCGGTGTGACCTACTCTGGCTTGCTCTGCTTGGCTCACTCATCCGGACACGGTGCCTGCAACGGTGACTCTGGTGGTCCAGCTACCTACAATGGCAAGATCGTTGGTGTTGCTAACTTCGTTGTTGGAGGTTGTGGTTCTTCCTACCCAGACGGCTATGCTCTTGTCCCATACTTCTACAATTGGATTATGGCTAGGATTTAAAATGTTTAGATGATAACTGAATAAAGTGAAAGTCTGAATAACAATGTTAATTTTTTCTTTACTTCGGGAGGGGTCTTCCTCGAAAATATAATCGTTGGTGTATGCACTCTCTCTCTTAAGCGTAAAAATAAAACTCGAAATCCCAAAATAAGCAGGTATAAGGCGACATATTGGACTCCATATTTTTTAAATATTTTGTGTCTATGTGGTGTACTGAACAAAGAATTTTATAAAATGCAAACTTGTGTTTCGGGAGTGATTTGTGCCCTTCTTCAGTGCCCGACTCAAGCTTCTGATACACGAGACGAGCAAACGCGTTGCGCGTGACAAATACGTGATACCCATCCGGTATAAACAGCAAACGGGTACATGATAGCTCGACGGGTGCTTCGGTATAAATGCGCGCTTCCCACTTACTTGTAAACAGTAATCGCTTTTACGCGGCACGGGTGAAAATTACGCGATGGCGTATACGCGTCCCATGTATCAGAAGCTCTTATACAATAATATTATTAAGATTATAAGTATATAAGGGTCTAATAAGGGCGCAAGTTGCTCCTGAAACACGTGTTTGTATTTTATTAAAAAAATCTACAGTATAAAGAAAACTTTATTTTACTTAATTGATTATTTCAAATTTTTGCGCTTTCAGCTTTGCTATTAAATCACGACACTGACCCGGCTTTTTATTTTTCAAAAAGCTTGAGTTTCGACAAGACGAAAAGCGTGAGATTGTGGTTGTCAAATTGAATTTGGAATTTTAATTCTTTTTTAATGTGTCGAATCTGATAAGTTTTATTCCGTTTCCGGCGTACACGGCAAACTTTTTAATTCGCAGAAAAACTAAATAGTTTAGTCAGAAAAATAGAACACACGACGCAGACAGCAGACTAAACTATTTAGTCACCGCTGTGTGGGCGGTCTCATAAACTACCGTGTGTTCTATTTTTCTGACTAAACTATTTAACGAAACTTTTGACAGTTTTTGTATGAAATTTAGCACGAAAAACTAATCTTAATGCCGAGCTTTACACGGGATGGGTATCGTGGATTTTGGAAGCTTTATTCAGTGTTATCTCTCTCTCTCTCAATTGCCCTAACCCCTTGTGGGGCAAAGCGCGTCAACTGTTCCATGTGGCCCAGTTGACGTTTTACGGCATACACTGGTTTCGGAGAATGCAGTTGCCAGCATGCACCTCCTGCACATCCATGGCCACGAACGTCGTCGTGGACGGGATACGAACCCGAAACGCCGGTAGTCAAACATGAGACTGATGCCTCAACACACTGCGCCACCGGTCGCCCCAATCAATGTTATAACAGCCTGAAAAGTATTGTATTTCGCCTTTTTATTGACATCGTCCTATTTCTACATACATGTATATACATTTGACGGCAAAGCGCCTCATTTTGTATGAGTGGTATTAGAATTTTAAGTTAAAGGATGTGAATCGCCAACTGTAACGTTCGCAATAGTGTCAAAAACATGGAAATGTCTAACTCCTCATGGCTCGTGCTTGTAGATTTTCTGCCATCGGCCTCCATCACGAATGGTTGCTAGCATTCTTCGAGTCGCTTATCATCGTACAGTAACAACTCACCTGAAAAGGCTTTAGCCGGATATGTTTTTCTTGGATGGTCAACGTTTTGCGGCCTTATCGCCAAGTTCATTATGCAATTTGCCGCTCAATCTATTCTCAAAAAGTCTGTGGGCAATTAGTACAATTTATATATACTCTCTCAACTGCTCAAAATAATCCCTCCATTCAGTTAAAGCTATTATGTGCGCATTTTTCAAAATTTGGATTAATTTCTTAATTTTCTATTCATATCTTTCGATCGAATGATGAACCCAACTTTATAATGCATTACTTGATAAGATTCATTGAATTTGCACGATGGCATTAAAAGGGATTTGATTTACGTGCCGATATCAAAATATAGATTTGCAGCATGAGTATAAATTTAGGCAGGGATTGACGACTTGCATCCAGTCTTTTTCACAATGGCGAAGTTAGCAATTGTTGCATTGTTCGGTCTCTTCCTCGTTCCAGCCTTGGCTTACGATCCAAGGATTGTTGGAGGAAAGAACGCCGCTGCCGGCCAATTCCCCTGGCAAGTTGCCTTGAAGAGGAGCGGATCCTTCAACTGTGGTGGTTCAATTATTTCACCAACCTACGTTTTGACTGCCGCTCACTGTGTCGTCGATGGCAGCAACCGACCGTAAGGATATTAAATCTTACAAATAACTGATCCTTGTTTGCACTATGAGAGTACATCATTGCAATGTTTGTTTTTTTTTTAATTAGATATGCTGCTTCTACCTTCACCGTCGTCGCTGGAACCAACAACTACAACAGTGGTGGAGTTTCACGCACTGGCAAGACCGTCAAGGTTCACGAAAGTTATGGCAATTTCCAAAACGACATTGCCCTCATTGAACTTACTCAAGCCTTTACCTACTCCACCTTGATCCAACCAATCGCTCTTGCCACCGCTGCTCCACCAACTGGCGCTGCTATCACCATTTCCGGATGGGGACGTCTCAGCACTGGTGGATCTCTTCCAAGTGCCCTCCAATACAACACCCTCACTGCTGCTGCTTTGTCTGCCTGCTCTTCTAGCGGTGTTGCCTACAACGGATTGCTCTGCTTGGCTCACTCATCCGGACATGGTGCCTGCAACGGTGACTCTGGTGGTCCAGCTACCTACAATGGAAAGATTGTTGGTGTTGCTAACTTCGTTGTTGGTGGTTGCGGTTCCTCATATCCCGATGGATATGCTATGGTATCCTACTTCTACAACTGGGTCATGGCCAGAATCTAAATTGATTGTATCTGAAGAAATAAAAAGGTATTAGTAAATATTGTGTTATTAGTATAGTATGTATTGGGATTTATGGTTTTTGCTGGTATTAGTTGGAGCATTGTGCACTAGAAATTTAATTGCGCGAGGATAAACCTCTTCTTCCTCCTTGCCGTTTCATACGACTCTGCGGCTGCGCGTTGCTCTGCCTGTGGTGCTGGCACTTCGCCTATTCTGGCGGTATAATCTCAGCCTTCTTCTGCAGGCAGCTCGATCTTGGATCGTATTGCCGAGATTGATGCGTTGTTGTTGCTTCTTCATCTGATCGATCTACGCGTGTTTCCGTCTGCCTTGGGTAAAGGATAAACCATCCCCGATATAAAGTCGTGGCAGCAGCGCCTACTTCCAAGTTTCATAGTCCTTCGCAATACGTTTCAGGAAATTCATAACGATAGGTTAGGTTAAGTGGCGGCCTTACAGCCCCTCATAAACCGCTTGGGTCTATAGCGATGTCACAAATTGACAGCGGAGCAAAAGAAATTAAGTATTGGGATTAGTTAATATCGTTGGGCCATTGTTGAGTTCAAAGGTTTTCGTCGCGTTCGGGAATTCCCAGAGACTCTTTATACTGAGGTTCGCGACCGCCTTCATGTTGCGTAAGATGTAGGCACCAATATATTTTTGTCTTGTTCTTGCGAGTGCTGGGCTAACAAGAGGTGTTCTAGAGTTTCCTTAACACTCGCTTACATCCCATCTCAATACCACGTCGTTACATATGTGAGTACCCGGGTACTCAGATAGGCTTTGTATGGAAATTTTGTAGAAATTGCTGTTGTCAAGGGGCAAGTCAAACGGATTTGGAATGCAACAGGATTTTACCTAATCCTGACACAGGATACGTAAAACCCATAAACTTATTCTGAGAAGTATACCCTTTTTTATTGCAACTGCCAAATTTTCAATGACCAATTTTTCCCCATATAATATCAATGTGAGTACCCAGGTACTCATGATCATGAAATACCCGGTTGTAATCAACAAGAAGTGAAGAAAAAGGTATAAGCAAAAATGCAAAATCACTTGTGGATATGTTTTTCCAGGTAAAACATAATAGTGATAACTCATTAAGGAAGGCGGGGACAATAAAAATTACAATAAGTGAAAAAACTAGCTTTTTATAGCTTATGAGTTCCCGGGTACTCAAGTATGTATGCGAGTGTTAATGTCAGGCAGCAGACAGTTTCCACAGCCGTTAGATGTCCTTAATCCTAGCCTATATGCGTGCTCCCCTATCAGGTAATGACCAGTTAGTAATCCGACTAGCATCGCACACTTATCTCTGGATAACCCTAGGAGTATGATTGTTTTCTTTGGGTCGAATTCCAGAGCTCCCTCGTTATCCTGGAATTGATGATTCTCTTCCAATCATTATTGGCCAGTTGCATCATCTTAGTCCATTTTTTTTATCTTAGTACCTGTATTGGTATTGAAATTGCTATCGCCATTGCGTTATTAAGAGCAGCATCCAATTTTGCAAGACCGTCCGCGATGTCGTTGCCAAGGCTGCCGCTATGGCCTGGTATCCATCGGAGTTCTACTCTTCTTGAAGTACCTAGCATCTGAAGACCCGAAAGACATCTGCGCACTGTCTTTGATCTTATGGTGTTGGATTGCAGCGTTTTTAAAGCAGCCTGACTGTCCGAGTGAATAATTTTTGTTCCCTTCTTGCGAGGTGTTTAGGCTAGCTTTGTAGCCTTTTGAATCGCTAGATGGATAGATTGCCGCTCCAACCCCCGCTTCCATCTTTGAGCCGTCGGTATAGAGATTTAGTGATTTCTTTGGCAAAATCTCGCCTACAGCATAACAATTTCTATCTTCTATGAATATCGGGAAGTTTTTGTTGTGGTCCGCCACTGTTTTTGTGTTGAAGTCGGTGGTTGCGACTGGCAGTATCATGTTTTGATGACCATACGGGTTTGTTCTGAATTGCCCTGTTTCCCCGAGTCTTAGGACATATCTAGACCCTGTGTTCATTAGAAAAATATCGATTGGGGGAAGGTTCAGGAGAGTGTTTAGGGAATTCGTTGACATAGTTCTCATTGCTCCAGTGATTCCCAGGCAACCCAGTCTTTGAATCCTTTCCACTTTCTGTTTATGGACATTAATTTTAAGTGCTGTCCATCAGACCACAATTCCGTGTAGTAAAATTGGCCTGACAACGGCCCTGTACATACAGTGTATAATGCGAGGTTTCAGTCTCCATACCTTGCCAAGCAAACTTTTGCAGGTGTAAAGAGCGATGATTGCTTTCTTGGTTCGTTCTTCGATGTTGAATTTCCAAGTAAGCTTGCTGTCTAGAATCAACCCTAAGTACAATACTTTGCATGAGTCATCAAAGTTAACCCGGTGACAGCCTTCCTTGGGAGGTTGAAGCCCTGAATTTTCGTTTTCCGTGAAGAGAACAATTTTAGTCTTTTGCGGGTTCACACTTAGACCCACCTTGCCTGCCCATTTTAGCAGCTTATTTAGACCCATTGTTGTGAGGTCCGATAGAACACCAGTGTCCTTTCCGGATACAAGTATTACTACATCACCTGCGTAGGCCACCACACGTATGCCTATCGCTTCAAAACTTTTAAGTAAAGTGTTCACCACTAGTATCCATAGAAGTAATGATAGCACTCCTCCCTGTGGCGTACCCCTTCTGGCTGTTTTAGTAGCCCTCGCGTTGCCCCATGCAGACGATATAGGTTAGGTGCAGGGGCTGCCATTAAAGATCACAGCACACTTAGACCGCAAATTGGGTCCGTTGTGAAACCTCCAGAAACTCTCTATACCTTACTCTAAAAGCTAGGTATTAAAACCAGTCGGTACTAGCAATAAAACGATTGAGTTTGTCGCGCTGGCGTTGTTAAGGTCCACGTTCACACAGCTTCTGCAGTAATCATGGTGCGGGAGGCGCACCCTCCAGGCTATTTCCCCAATAGGACAGTGCCCTGTGATGACTCCCACAACCCTGCCGATGTGCAATCATGCAGACGATATAAGTCTGTTGGATAGCAGTGATGTGATCCAAATCCTTATGTATTCGCTAACTCCCGCCCAATGAAGAGAGTTCAAGATCGCTTGGGCTGTAACATTGTTGAAGACCTCGGCTATGTCCAAGAACGTGCCGAGCGTGTATTCCTTGTATTGAAGAGACTTCTCGATGGTGGAAACTACTTCGTGCATAGCTGTTTCCACCGATTTCCCTTTACACTCGTGGTGCGTGTTAGGGAGAAAGCCAGGCTCGAGCGACTCTATAATGTGCCCATCCAGTATTACCTCCATGGTTTTCAGCCTGAAGGATATGAGACTGATAGGTCTATAGTCTTTTGCGTTATCATGACTGCTTTTGCTAGCTTTGGGTATGAACACACAACGCTTGCCTCTCGCCAGGCGTGATGTACATAACCCATTCTAATGCAGCCTTTGTATTGTAGCCACAATCCAGACTGCTTGAGAGTCGATAGCTTTTTGTTGCATTGCAGGTATGATCCCATCGGGTCGGGATGATTTGTATGGGAATTAATGGCTCTTTTTACTGGAATATTGCTGCGGCGTGAGTTAGTCATCACCGGTTGTCGGGTGGGTGGTCTTTCACAGTCCGGGAAGTGCGTTGCAAGGTGTAATTCCAGTGTTTCTGCACTTCCTTCTGTCCAACCATCTCTCTTGTTGAGCGTAGAGGGCGGCGTCGGATTTTTGGAGATGCCCCTGATGTGCATCCAATCTGACTGCAGAAGTCCCGCCTGCTTTTCCGTTTTACCGCTCTCAGCTGTTTTTTAAAGTATTTGAGCGAGTTTCTGTATCCACTCCAATCTTCATCTTTCCCTGTGCGCTTAGCAACACTAAAAAGCGCCCGCACCTTGCGCCGAGACACCCCAATGTCTTTATTCCACCACTTTGTCTGAGTCTTCTTAGGAGATTTTCTGCACGGACTGTAATGAACGGTTTGGTGGGCATCCAAAGATGCCCGTGGGGACAGAGCCTGAGGTAGTATGATGACCGTGAAGGTCGGGCCGTGCCATCTGGCAAAGAAAAAGGGGAACATTCCTGTTTCGCGAATATTACGAGAATTCTCTCTATTGAATTAGAATTTTTGTAATTCCTTAATTTCTGGCATTTTTGCTTTAGGTAGTTCATTTCCGCTTTAGGTGCTAAGAACCTAGGACCCACCCGGGGGGATTAGTAGGTCCTAAAGCGAAAATTTCCCGAGTTTTGTGAAAATTCTCCCTAATTTAATAGAGAGAATTCTCGTAATTTTCGCGAAACAGGAATGTTCCGAAAAAGGCTCCTCAACGAGCTAAACAGCGGCCTATGCTTGCTGTAGCTCAGTTCGGGAGACGTGGGCGGGGTTTTCGCCGCTCGTTGCCCCTGTCTTTTACCTATTAATAACAATTCATAGGCCTAGGGAAGACAATACAAACATGGGAGGCTAAACTTGGCCTCTGGCTTCGTACCACTGACAGATCATTACTCATCAGGTGCTGCCATCGATCTGCCGGTGGGAGCAGCACAACCAGACCAGAATATGGTTCATTACAGTACATAACGCCGTGAATGCATTGATAAGTGTGTTTGTCAGGAATTTATTTATGCGTTCGATGTCTTTTCCATTTCGTGCATATTCTGGACGTTTATTGGTGAGTTTGTCGCGTATGATTCTCGCATATAACTCCCAATCCGTCTTCCTCGGATTTCTGTATAATTTGATCATTTTATCGGTTTGATATTCGATGTTGAAGCTAGTGTATTTATGATACGATCAAAGAAGGAGGGTCTTTCCAGAACCCTCGATACTGATATTGGTAAATACTGTTAGATGTAGGACATTTTCGCTGTTGGATGTAGGTTCGTTACCGCGATTTATAATTTTTAGGTTAGTACTGAGAATAAAGTTTAATGACTCATCCCTTGCATTGTCGCCTTTGCTACACCAAAGAGTATGGTGTGCGTCGCTTCTAATCACTAGCTTCGATCTCTTCGTCGTCGAGTACTCCACTAGCGCCTGTAACTCATGTGGTGGTGCGGTTGTGTCGTGGGCCATGTAAGTTGAAGCAATCATTATCGAATCATTGCTTCCGTCCACATGTATCACTTTTAATTCGGTAGTACTCCTTTCGTAGTCGAGGAATACATTTAGGCTTTTTTGTGCCGTTATGGCCGTTCGTGCAGAGTGCGTTTGGATGGTGCGGTATAATTTTAAGTCATCAGCGTAGAAAGGATATCCGATAATAACAGTGGTAGGTCGGAAATCAAGATATTGATTCTCTAAATGGCTATCCTGCGGCACCCCAGAAGACGCAGATACACTTTTGGATATCCGACCTTGGTATTTGCCGAACTGAGTTCGGCAAAGAAGGAAGGACCAGAGCCAGTTCAGAAGTTACCCAGCTAGTTACCCATCTCTCAACTGCTCAAAATGATCCCTCCATTCAGTTAAAGCTATTATGTGCGTATTTTTAAAAATTTTTATTAATTTATTAAATTTCTATTCATATCTTTCGATCTAATGATGAATGAGCCCAACTTTTTAATGCATTACTTGATACGATTCATTGAATTTGCACGATAGCATTAAAAGGGATTTGATTTACGTGCCGATATCAAAATATAGATTTGCAGCATGAGTATAAATTTGGGCAGAGATTGACGAATTGCATACAGTCGTTTTCACAATGGCGAAGTTAGCAATTGTTGCATTGTTCGGTCTCTTCCTCGTTCCAGCCTTGGCTTACGATCCAAGGATTGTTGGAGGAAAGAACGCCGCTGCCGGCCAATTCCCCTGGCAAGTTGCCTTGAAGAGGAGCGGATCCTTCAACTGTGGTGGTTCAATTATTTCACCAACCTACGTTTTGACTGCCGCTCACTGTGTCGTCGATGGCAGCAACCGACCGTAAGGATATTAAATCTTACAAATAACTGATCTTTGTTTGTTGTATGAGAGTACATCATTGCAATGTTTGTTTTTTTTTAATCAGATATGCTGCTTCTACCTTCACCGTCGTCGCTGGAACCAACAACTACAACAGTGGTGGAGTTTCACGCACTGGCAAGACCGTCAAGGTTCACGAAAGTTATGGCAATTTCCAAAACGACATTGCCCTCATTGAACTTACTCAAGCCTTTACCTACACCAATTTGATCCAACCAATCGCTCTTGCCACCGCTGCTCCACCAACTGGCGCTGCTATCACCATTTCCGGATGGGGACGTCTCAGCACTGGTGGATCTCTTCCAAGTGCCCTCCAATACAACACCCTCACTGCTGCTGCTTTGTCTGCCTGCTCTTCTAGCGGTGTTGCCTACAACGGATTGCTCTGCTTGGCTCACTCATCCGGACATGGTGCCTGCAACGGTGACTCTGGTGGTCCAGCTACCTACAATGGAAAGATTGTTGGTGTTGCTAACTTCGTTGTTGGTGGTTGCGGTTCCTCATATCCTGATGGATATGCTATGGTATCCTACTTCTACAACTGGGTCATGGCCAGAATCTAAATTGATTGTATCTGAAGAAATAAAAAATTATTAGTAAATATTGTTTTATTAGAATAGTATGTACGGATATTGGGATTTATGGTTTTCGCTAGTATTAGTCGGAGCATTGTGCGCTAGAAATTTAATTGGGTGTAGTCCTCTGGTTTCGTACCACCGACAGATCACTATTCATCAGGTGCTGCCTTCGATCTGCTGGTGGGAGCAACACTACCAGGATATGCTTAATTTCATTTGGTTAATTACAGGCTAGCTCCTACTTCGAGGCCTGCCATGAGAAAGAAGCTGAGGACAGAGTGTGCTGCGAAAAAAAAGAAAACAAAAGCGAACTGGGCACCGGAGTCAGCCGGAAACCATTGTAGACGAGAAAGGTTTGCACAAATAAAAAAAACTGGATTTCCCCATTATTCAGATGATTAACAGAGTTCAGAGAATCACGAGGATAACAGAGCAGAGGCTCAACGCTGCATTCCTTGCAATAATCCACTCTTTATCTCTGAAAATCATTGAGCATCTCAAAAATAGATAATATGCAGTAATGTAACCAAAAATATTAATGGAAGTGAAAAGATGGCAACAGAAAGGTACCCAGGGCTCCTCCGTGCTTTATCCGGACTCCGAAGAAGCTCCAAATGCCGGCAACTCAAAGCATTTATGGGGGGCTTAGGTACGTGACTAAACCACAAAAGACAAACACAACACCAGGAATGCCTTGTTGAACTGAAACTAAAACGATAAACTACTTTATTGCAAAGATGGGGGTGCTACAGGGGAAAGCACAGCTACTTGAAGGGGAAATACGCTAAATAAAAATGGCTAAGTCTTAAGACTTAGAGCAAGTAGCCTTAATGTGCTTGTGGGGATGCAGGGAAGGACCAAAAAGGACCTCGACGAGGTTCTTGACGGGAAGTGGGCCCCACGTTGGGTACCAATTATGTATGCGGGACATTTGCAAAAGATGCGTTTGATCGTTTCCACATCCTCCAAACAGAGACGGCATTCAGTCTCGCTGGACAGACCGATCTTGTTTAGGTGATATCTGACCAGGTGATGGACAGATAAGTACCCCACTAAAAGTCTTAGATGGGTTCTATTCATTTAAATAGTACCCTTGTGATGTGAAGGTACTGATGACGCAATATGACAGACTAGTTTGGGACCCGCAGTTTGGCCGAGGCCAGTAAAAAGCCACAGTAAGGCCGGCCGCATCTTGGATGTAGGCAGGGCAGCGCAGCGCGCACATGGTATTGTTGTTGTAACCATTGTTAGAATCTGATTTTACAACAACAATGCCATGTGCGCGCTGCGCTGCCCTGCCTACGTCCAAGATGCGGCCGGCCTAAGGCGTAGGGTTATGAAAACGACTGAATGATCCTCTTCTAGCAAGTTCATCCGCAGCCTCGTTCCCCTCAATGTCATGGTGGCCTGGCACCCAACTCAAGAAGACTCGGTTTTTGGTTGCCAACAGTTGAAGGAGTTCGTAACACTTCACCAGTTTTGAAGAGCCCTTATATGAGGAAAGCGCTTTTATAGCTGCTTGGCTGTCTGAGTAGATAGCAATGTAAGCGCCGCGAAGTCCAGTTTCCAAGATTACCCTGGCGCAGACCTCAATGGCGTGGATCTCAGCTTGAAAAATACTGGGCGAAACTCCCATTGCGATCGAAATCCCGGTGTTGAGTCCAAAGACACCTGCACCAACATCCTGTTCTGTTTTAGACCCATCGGTGAACCACTTAATACATCTGGGGTCTGGACAGGGCGTGCCATTTTCCCATTCAGAGCGGTCAGAGATGAGGGCTGAAAATTATGCTCATGTGACCTCTTTCTTCACTACGTACGTCGGAAGTTACACGAAGTCTAAGAGCATTTAGAGCTGCTGATTCGTGAATGAATATGTGCAACGGAGTAAGTCCAATAATCGCTTCCAGGGCTGGCGTAGGACAAGTGCGCATAGTTCCTGTGATGCCAAGGCCGGCAAGGCGTTGAAGCTTATTGCACTCCACTGGATTGCTGAGTTTTCGGCCACCACACAAGCGCTGCGTAGGTCACCATGGGTCGCACCAGCATGGTAGCATAAAAACCGTGAAGATCTTGCCGCGCCATCTGGCGAAGAAAAAGGCCTCTCAATAAGCTAAGCAGCGGCCTATGTTTGCTGTAGCTCAGCTCAGGAGACGTGGGCAGGGTTTTCGCTGCTCGTTGCCCCTGTCCTTTACGTATTAATAAAAATGCATAGGCCTGAGGAAGACAACACAATCATGGGAGGCAAAAATACGAAGCAATAAAAATGAAACCGGAAAATAGAGGGCTACGCCCGCAATCCGAGGGTTTTGTAGTGTCCCATGCCAATAGGAGATGAACTGTCCTACTTTTGGAGATGCTTAACCATTCATGTTAAGACAATATTGCGAATTGTAAGTTTGCATCAAAAATATTGAAAATAAATTGTTTGAATAATTATAGAGAATAGAGTCAGCGACGAGCATACCCCCTCTCCCTCCTTTCATTACCCTTTTGAAAATGGTTAACTCCAATTCGCTCTACGGAAAACAATATGCAAGTATGTTGTACTCGTAGTACTAGTATGTAGTACAAGAGACCTGTTATGTGCATTTTTTGTATGGATGATATCAAAATGACCAAATCTAAATGAATGTACTACTATTAAATATTACGTGATTATTACGAAATTTGGAGATATTATTGCACATGGTGTTGATTATCGTCGGCCATCAATATTTTCGACCTCGGATGAGTTTGAGAAATGCAGGGGTGTGCTAACTGTAACTATAGAAATATACTATTATTAACCTATTTTGAGAAGATATCAAAATTCCATATTTTTTTTGTTTTCTGTGCTAGTTGAAAGCCATCTTCCTGTATGTTTTCATATTTCTAAGTGTAACGGTCTCGAAATGGCCAGGGGGGTGGGACAAATTACAATATGATCTCATATTTTCCCCTCTGCCTCTTTTCCCCTTTCTTCGAATTTGATGAAGTCGCCAAAAATGAGATGTACTCAGTAGTACCTTTCTCATGATACCCCACTTGCCTATATCAGATGAAAAAAAATGCTGACCTTAATTTCCCCTCTATGGGAACCTCCCTTAAAGCAGCAACCCACCTACCCCCCCCCCCCCCCCCCCCCCTTAAACTTCTCTCCCCTACCACTCCTATACCACCAATCTCCACCCTTTCAGAAATGGTTAACTCCAATTCACTTTACGAAAATAATAAACAATATTCAAGTATGCAGTACTAGTATGTAACCGGATATGTGCATTTTTTGTATGAATGGCATCAAAATCTCAAAATTTAAATGAGTGTACTATTATTAAATATTATGTGATTGTTATGAAACTTGGAGGTATTATTGCCTATGATGTTGCTTATCATTGGCCATCAATATTTTTGACCTCGGGTCCGCGTAAGGGGTGCAGGGGTGTGCTAACTGCAACTATAGAAATGTACTATTATTAACCTTTTCTGATAAAATTTCAAAATTCTAGAAATCTAGGTTTTCTACGCTAGTAAAATGGCGCTTTTCTGTAAATTTTCATATTTCTAAGTATAACGGTCTCGAAATGCAAGGGGGGGGGGGGACAAACTCGGATGACATATTTTCCCCTCTCCCTCTTTTCCCGTTTCTTCAAATTTGAAAAAAATTACAAAAATGGAATGTACTCGACGGTACCTTTCTTATGATACCCCACTTGCCTGTACTAAACGAAAAAAAATTTTCAACCTTCATTTCCCCTCTATGGGGACCTCCCCTTAAAGTTGACCTATTACGACGATTCGCTTTCTTCGGCGAATTATAGTAATTCTACACATTCCTACAAAATTTCATGTATGTAGCTTCAGCCGTTCGTGAGATATTCCATGGACAGACGGACAGACAGACATTTGACCGATTTAATAAGGGTTTTGTATTTACTACAAAACCCTAAAAATGGGGCGATAAGGGGATAGAATGGCTGGTGGACGGCGCACACAAACTCACGCTTGCATCAGGGTCCGGGTTTTATGGGACCCTCGGCTTCTGGTTTCGTACCACCGACAGGTCGCTACTCATCAGGTGCTGCTTTCTATCTGCCGGTGCAGCATTACTAGGATATGGTTCATTACAGGTGGTTCATTACAGACACCATGAAATCATTCTGAAATCGCGATTGAAATCCTGATGTGATACGGCAATACCCCACATGCCAATTTAAAAGTGATGAATGCCAATACAATAATTTCCAATACCAATGACAGTTGGCAATTAAAAATGTCAAATAATATCGGATCATGTCAGCCGTTGACATAAAAGCCCAATATAATGTACTAACTGCCAAGTTAAATCCATAATAGTATCAGCATAAACACTTCTGGGATTTTGGAGTCAGCTGGTCGAAATCATGCGATTTCGACTCCAGCGTAAACGTAGTATATGTAAATCAACATTTCCACAATAGGTGGATCTGGATCAATTTCCATTCAAAACGACAGGCAGGTTCTTGATCCTGGCAGATACAGGTCTGATCTGGGATTTCGTCGGATCCAGGTGGTTTGTGTCTTTGCTAAATACATACATACTAGGCGCTTTTTTCAAGATCCATATAGAACAGAGCAGGTTAAGACCACACAATTACACTAACAATTTGATCTGAGTTGCTCTCGATAGAACGTTAGTGCAGGATTTCTACTCTGTTAAATAGTTCCACATTTGAAATGCAGGCGGCGCAGGCGTCGAAAGTTTAGAACAGTTTACAGTTTGGGAAGCACATAAAGTTCATTTCCTGTCGATAAAATGTTCGTTTTGTGTAATTATATGGAATAGTAAACATACAAAATAATTTTGCTGCCTAAAAGGAATTTGTCCGATTGTATATGTACATACTAAGGAAAGGATTTAAGTTTTCTCTTGAAATTTGAGTTGATATTTGAATTCTAACTAAACCAAGACACACTCCCAGCAAAGACATGCCCCGATTTTATGTTCTTTACGCTAATTTGCTCTCGATCGTTTTTTTCGTCGCTTAACCTGCTCTACTCTGCTCTGTACGAAAAAAACGCACCTACTATGGCATTTTCATCATCTTGCAATTGGAATGTTTCATGTTTGACACTTGGCATTCGATTCACTTATGATCTAGTACTGGGTGAATTGAACACACCCAATATTTTCAAAATCCTCTGTACCCGATATTGGTCGCCCAAACCTAACTTGATGACTAGCTCGAATAAGAGCCTAGTAGTCCCACAACATCTTCTGAAAACCCATTCTTTTGTACATAAGTCCTTTTATTTAATCTACAGTGACACGTTTAAATCCTGGCCATGACCCAGTTGTAGAAGTAGGATACCATAGCATATCCATCAGGATATGAGGAACCGCAACCACCAACAACGAAGTTAGCAACACCAACAATCTTTCCATTGTAGGTGGCTGGACCGCCAGAGTCTCCGTTGCAGGCACCGTGTCCAGATGAGTGGGCCAAGCAGAGTAATCCGTTGTAGCTGACACCGCTGGAAGCACAGGCGGACAAAGCAGCAGCAGTGAGGGTGTTGTATTGGAGGGCACTTGGAAGAGATCCACCAGTGCTGAGACGTCCCCATCCGGAAATGGTGATAGCAGCGCCAGTTGGTGGAGCAGCGGTGGCAAGAGCGATTGGTTGGATCAAGCTCGTGTAGGTAAGGGCTTGTGAAAGTTCAATAAGAGCAATATCGTTCTTGAAATTGCCATAACTTTCGTGAACCTTGACGGTCTTGCCAGTGCGTGAAACTCCACCGCTGTTGTAATTGTTGGTTCCAGCGACAATGGTGAATGTATTAGCGGCGTATCTAATTCAGAAACAAACATTGGAATGATGTATTTTAGTATTCTAAAATCGTACAGATTAATTATTTGTAGAAAGTGTATCCTTACGGTCTGTTGCTGCCGTCGACGACACAGTGAGCGGCAGTCAAAATGTAGGTGGGTGAAATAATTGAACCACCGCAGGTGAATGATCCGCCTCTCTTCAAGGCAATTTGCCAGGGGAATTGGCCGGCAGCGGCGTTCTTTCCTCCAACAATCCTTGGATCGTAAGCCAAGGCTGGAACGAGGAAGAGCCCAAACAATGCAACAATTGCTAACTTCGCCATTGTATAAACGACTGTTTGCAATTCGTCGAATGTTGCCCTGTTTTATATCCCCGTTGCAAGCCTGAGTTTTTTTTATTGACAAAAAATAAAATCCCTTTCAAATCTGCCGTGTTACGCAGTCCTCTTATCAGCATGGTTCTACGAATATTAAAACCAACATGCATAATTGAAAATACTACCAAATTTTCTGTATTACCAAAGATTACAACAGTTCATATGCAGGTATTTGAAGGAGAATACAAAAAGGGATTTCGTTTTTAAAAACAAGATTTGATTGTCTTATCTCCCTTAATAAAAAATTGCGCAAAACCATAATGCATTATTTCTGATAAGATTGCTGAGTATGCAAGCCGGATTTGAAAGGGATTTAATTTTTTGTTGATAAAAACAAATCAGGCTTGTAACAGGGGTATAAATTAGGCCAATAGTCGACAAATTGCATACAGTCGTTTTTTATAATGGCCAAGTTAGCAATTGTTGCATTGTTTGGGCTCTTCCTCGTTCCAGCCTTGGCTTACGATCCAAGGATTGTTGGAGGAAAGAACGCCGCTGCCGGCCAATTCCCCTGGCAAATTGCCTTGAAGAGAGGCGGATCATTCACCTGCGGTGGTTCAATTATTTCACCCACCTACATTTTGACTGCCGCTCACTGTGTCGTCGACGGCAGCAACAGACCGTAAGGATACACTTTCTACAAATAATTAATCTGTATAATTTTAGAATACTAATACATCAATCCAATGTTTGTTTCTGAATTAGATACGCCGCTAACACATTCACCATCGTCGCTGGAACCAACAATTACAACAGCGGTGGAGTTTCACGCACTGGCAAAACCGTCAAGGTCCACGAAAGCTATGGCAACTTCAAGAACGATATTGCCCTTATTGAACTTTCACAAGCCCTTACCTACACGAACTTGATCCAACCAATCGCTCTTGCCACCGCTGCTCCACCAACTGGCGCTGCTATCACCATTTCCGGATGGGGACGTCTCAGCACTAGTGGATCTCTTCCAAGTGCCCTCCAATACAACACCCTGACTGCTGCTGCTTTGTCTGCTTGTGCTTCCAGCGGTGTCAGCTACAACGGATTGCTCTGCTTGGCCCACTCATCTGGACACGGTGCCTGCAACGGAGACTCGGGCGGTCCAGCCACCTACAATGGAAAGATTGTTGGTGTTGCTAACTTCGTTGTTGGTGGTTGCGGCTCCTCATATCCTGATGGATATGCTATGGTATCCTACTTCTACAGCTGGGTCATGGCCAGAATTTAAACGGTGTATCTGAACGAACATTCAATAAACTGTTGAAGCATACAAAAATTTGTTTTCTGTGAATACTTACTGTAGTTTTGGATATCTTTCGAGCGTTTCGTTAATCGAGCAAAATACTTACTGGGAAAAATATTTTTCCTGATAAACATACTATCCGTACATTTATACTTGTCTCGGACACATCGCTGAAGACTTCATAGGCAATCCCAGCATTGTTGAATCGGAGGGTATACAAAGCCGCGGTACCAAATATTTAGCAAAAGTCACCAGTTTTCCAGGTGTAAATAGAAAAGTTTTATTTTTACTCTGTCTGCGCGGTATCTCGATGGGTAAAGTATCGATTTACCAAGCGAGTGGTCGCAGGTTCAATTCCTGCCACGAACATATTCAAACATTTGCTTTTCTCGCCGGCCTCCAGTCCACTCAACTGTGAATGAATCTCTCTCTCTCTCTCTAATTGCCTTGACCCTCCAGGGGCATGGGCGCGTCAACATCTCAAGCATTTCCATGCCTTGTTGACGTTTCAATAGTGTATCTACTTTTCGGAAGTGCAGTTGCTAGCATGCACCTATCCGCGTCGTCTTTATACTGCCAAGCTCGGAGCACTGTGAGAGTTCTATTAGTATTCACAGGCAGTTTTTGATCGCGCCGAGATTTGATCTCCGAGCTCTAGATTAGTATCATAGAGCGGTGACCGCACGATCACGGCCACCGAGCGCGATAAATGAATATAATGAATGAATACATTGATTTGATTAAAATTAATGGAGTAAAGCCGTTGCATACCGAATACTGATCATGCCACCCAGGGCCGGTCATAGTTTAACTAAAGGTGCAGGCAAGGAAATTTTGGCGCCCTCTTTTTCCAGACATTTTTTTAAAAATAGTGTCTACTTGGACAAGGGCGACGGTGAGAGTGATTTTCCAGTTTCGGTTTTGCTTGATACTAATATAGATGTCGCTTGGAGAAAAGCAGTTGTGTGAGAGTACCTTTTTCCCGGGCAGTTTTGCTTCGTACTAATTATCGTCGGTGCATTGCCGGCCTTAAATATTTTAGCAACTAATGTTCAACTAATAGAAAATGGATCGTGACATTTTAGCTTAGTCTTTAAAAATTACATACACAAGAAGGCCCGCTTTGAAATCTCTATTTTTACTGTCTTGAGGCGCCTTCTTTTATCCAGCCCCTCCCTACCGATGACCTAGAGAAAATTGATCGCAAAATAAATTTCATTCCTTGTCAATGAGGTCCTATCTTGTTCCTAGGTTTGTTGAAGTTAACGTCAATGTTATTCCCTTTCTGACCGTCTAAATAAAATAAGCAGGGCAAATACTTATTACAAAATCAGACTTGTTATAGGGAAGAGCTATTGAATATCAGTGGCTACTACAGAAAGGTGAACGCAACGATCGAGGATCCCGGATTGGATATTGGGACTAAACTCCCGACAGGGTATCCATATCGATACTTTTGCTGTCTACGATGCAAAAGCAACTGCAGACAAGACAACATACTCCCAGTATGTAAGAAAAGTTTACATGGGTGGGATAGGGATTAAAAGAGCGAAAAAAATTGCCTAAGTCTGTAAAGCGCTGTGTATGTGAAGCGCAAATATTAGGAGTAAACCTCAAAAGTTATCAAATGCGCCCCAGGTGGGGCTTAACAATTTGCTGCTAAGGTTGATTTCGGTCCCTTCGGCTTCACGCACTCAGGGTCTTACAGACTCCGTCCATTTTCTAATTTTTTAACCCTTATCTCATCCATGTACCCTTTCCCTGTAGAATAGGATTTTCCCTAGGTTCGTTTCACCTTGAAGTCCTATGTTAGTTAGCCCTGCCGAAACTTGATTACCTTTGAGGTTCACATTTGTGCTTCACGGATTAGGTCGAATTCTCCGCTAACCCTAGCAGGAGTGGGTGTGAGCGGTACCCCGAACGCCATCACGAGGCCTGTATCAGTTGTAGGGCCGAGGATTGATTAAATTGGATTGCCGAGCCTGCTACTCATCACGCGTCAAAACTGTCACTTACAAATTAGGCTTTTGCACTTAGGAGGTGTCGGGACCTCGCGCACGACCATATCTTCAACCTCATACCTCGCTAATTCTTGTATCTATTAAGATGCGTTTAGATTTAGCGAAACCACTCGCGCAACTGTTTCGCGGGGGATAATTGTGCGGAGTGTGAACGTGTTCCTCACCCGAAACTAGTCTCGCACGAGGAACTCACGGTGTGACGCACCCGGTGGTTCGCTGTGAGTTCCTCACGCGCAACTGCATGAGACTCAGTCTCCGATTTCGCCTAATGTGAACGTTGCGCGAGAATGGTTTTGATGGGGAAATACTCGTCTGATCATAGACAGAAGGTTTGATGGAATGCTACCAAGCAGGTGAATGTCTATGAGCCTCTCCATTAACTTTCAGAAAACTGACGATAGGCTGAATGGTCTTAGATCACTTGGACGTACGTGTGAGTTGTGAGGTTCTACCCGCTTTTGGGTTGAATATCACTTTCACCTTAGTCCATAATTTAGAAATGTACACCAACTCCAAGCGGGTCCTGAAAATAGTCTGAATCCATGAAGCCAGAATATCCGATAAAAATTGCAGATCAGCCGGGATTATCCCATCCGGGCCAGCGGGCTTATAAGGTTCAAAGCTAGATAAAGCCCAGATAATCTTTTCGCTAGATATAATGTTACTAGCGTCGCATGAAATGTTTCCAGTAGGCGGTGAATACAGATTCGATATATAAGGTGAGCTTCCCGGGAAATGTAACCAGTATCTCAATGGGTTCCTTGCTGGAGGTTGTCTACGACCCAACTTACTTTAGTAGGTAACTAGGTGCAGATGCATTGGTAGAGAGGATTTTGCGAAGTTTGGACGCCTCACTCGACTCCCCGACACGTTCACAAAAAAGTAAGTTTCCATGAATTGCGTTTCGCCCTTCTCAGTTCCTTGTTATATAAGCCAAGAAACTACCTGTAAGAGGCCCAGTCAGAATCAAGATTAGAGGATTTAGCCTTGTTGACGAACTTTCTGCATGAGACCCTAAGTTCTGCTATCAAAGGATTCCACCAAAGAGGGTTTTCCTTACCTTTTTGTCTTATGACAGGACACGATCTAGTCGATGCTTTGTTAAGTGCATCTCTTAGTGTACGCACTAAGGCATCCACCTCCAGTCTGTCACGCAGTCGATCTGGAAGAGAAGGCAAAACTCCAAACTCCCGGTGTTTAATCCAGAAACTCAACTTAAATTTAGGCAAACATAACACGATTGAGCGTTTCGCTAATCATAACACATTTCGAAATACATCGAGATAACGCCTACTCGAGGAGGGCTTGGTTCGTTGGACTTTATGTAGTGCTAGCATGTGTTTTTAACAGAAAACACGTCCGAATTAAATCCCGAAATGCTCTGAAATTGCACTGAAGAATAATCAGGAATTAGTCAAATCCAATCTGAATGCAATTACCTATTGTTACACCATATCACCTGCAAAGCTTCATCCTTTATTATTGTGTTGTTTTCCCGCAAATGATCAGTGAGTACTAATCGCCTTTACTTAGTTTGCGATAAGAAACTGTTGACCGATAAAAGTTTTCAATCATATTCATACTCGTAATCACGACCGAAAAAACGGTAAACGGTTCAACGTATTTTAGCGTGTTAATCTTTGGAGAAAAATTACCCAAAAAGTGATTTGTTTTCGTCTCTGTTTTGCTAAATAAAATCGACTTAGCGATTTATTATTAACTTTTGCAATGATAAATAATAAATCAAGTGTTCAAGTTTTGATTGATTGGTGACACTATGGATTTCTGTATGCAAGATGGGATTTTTGAAACGTATTAAACCAGACCGAAGCGTATATACCCTAGACTTGTGCAGACCTAGTGGTGATACCGAAAGTACCAATTGGCAACGACCGTATGCATTAAAAGTGAGTTTCTTATATGGCCAGTTTATAGGGCAGATTGGCGATCTTTCAACAGGATCTTGACCATTCTCAAAATCAACTAACTAACCCACAATACAAAAAATTGTAAAATTTTTCAAGTCGCTAGCTTCAATCTATCGAAAGTTATCGCTTATTTGAAGTCTCACATGTAGGGGAGGTAGGGGTTTCCCTTGTCGTATCTTATGCATTTTCAATAACAACCAACTAGATCAACTTACTTTAGTAGGTAACTAGGTGCAGATGCATTGGTAGAGAGGATTTTGCGAAGTTTGGACGCCTCACTCGACTCCCCGACACGTTCACAAAAAAGTAAGTTTCCATGAATTGCGTTTCGCCCTTCTCAGTTCCTTGTTATATAAGCCAAGAAACTACCTGTAAGAGGCCCAGTCAGAATCAAGATTAGAGGATTTAGCCTTGTTGACGAACTTTCTGCATGAGACCCTAAGTTCTGCTATCAAAGGATTCCACCAAAGAGGGTTTTCCTTACCTTTTTGTCTTATGACAGGACACGATCTAGTCGATGCTTTGTTAAGTGCATCTCTTAGTGTACGCACTAAGGCATCCACCTCCAGTCTGTCACGCAGTCGATCTGGAAGAGAAGGCAAAACTCCAAACTCCCGGTGTTTAATCCAGAAACTCAACTTAAATTTAGGCAAACATAACACGATTGAGCGTTTCGCTAATCATAACACATTTCGAAATACATCGAGATAACGCCTACTCGAGGAGGGCTTGGTTCGTTGGACTTTATGTAGTGCTAGCATGTGTTTTTAACAGAAAACACGTCCGAATTAAATCCCGAAATGCTCTGAAATTGCACTGAAGAATAATCAGGAATTAGTCAAATCCAATCTGAATGCAATTACCTATTGTTACACCATATCACCTGCAAAGCTTCATCCTTTATTATTGTGTTGTTTTCCCGCAAATGATCAGTGAGTACTAATCGCCTTTACTTAGTTTGCGATAAGAAACTGTTGACCGATAAAAGTTTTCAATCATATTCATACTCGTAATCACGACCGAAAAAACGGTAAACGGTTCAACGTATTTTAGCGTGTTAATCTTTGGAGAAAAATTACCCAAAAAGTGATTTGTTTTCGTCTCTGTTTTGCTAAATAAAATCGACTTAGCGATTTATTATTAACTTTTGCAATGATAAATAATAAATCAAGTGTTCAAGTTTTGATTGATTGGTGACACTATGGATTTCTGTATGCAAGATGGGATTTTTGAAACGTATTAAACCAGACCGAAGCGTATATACCCTAGACTTGTGCAGACCTAGTGGTGATACCGAAAGTACCAATTGGCAACGACCGTATGCATTAAAAGTGAGTTTCTTATATGGCCAGTTTATAGGGCAGATTGGCGATCTTTCAACAGGATCTTGACCATTCTCAAAATCAACTAACTAACCCACAATACAAAAAATTGTAAAATTTTTCAAGTCGCTAGCTTCAATCTATCGAAAGTTATCGCTTATTTGAAGTCTCACATGTAGGGGAGGTAGGGGTTTCCCTTGTCGTATCTTATGCATTTTCAATAACAACCAACTAGATCCTAGTACAAACATTTGACCAAAATTTCAAGTAACTAGCTTCATTTTATCGAAAGTTGTCGCTTATTTGAAGTTTCATTTGTAGCTACTACTCAATTGCCCTAACCCCTTGGGGGGCATAACGCGTCAACTGTTCCATGTGGCCCAGTTGACGTTTCGTTGGCATAAATTGGTGTCAGAGAATGCAGTTGTCAGCATGCACCTCCTGCACATTCATTGCCACGAACGTCGTCGTGGACGGGATTTGAACCCGATACACCGGTAATCAAATATGAGACTGATGCCTCAACACACTGCGCTACCAATCGCCCCTATTTGTAGGTGAGGTAGGGGTTTTGTTCGTCGGATTTCACGTATTTTCAATATTAGCCAACTGGATCCTGTTACAAACATTTAACCAAATTTCCAAGTCACTAGCTTCATTTTATCGAAAGTTATCTCTTATTTTATGTTTCATTTGTAGGGGAGGTAGGGGTTCCTTGGACCGGATCTGACCCATCTCTAATACCAACTAACTAAATATCTCTTCAAACATTTGACCAAAATTTCAAGTCGCTAGCTTCATTCTATCGAAAGTTATCGCTTATTTGAAGTTTCATTTGTAGGGGAGGTAGGGGTTCCTTTGGTCGGATCTTGCCCGTTTTCAATACCAACTAACTAACTAGATACTATCAATACTCTACCAAATTTTCAACTCGCTAGTGTCATTCTATCGAAAGTTATCGTAATTAAAGGAATATTTAATTTTTTGAAATTTGTAGGGGAGGTAGGCGTTCCTTTGATCTGATTATACCCAACTTACTTAAACTCAAGCGGCGTCTCACTTTAGGGTTACATGCCAAAAAATCAGGTGTCTACGTCAATTGGTTCAAGAGTTATGGACAAAAAACTTGAAAGGTAGGGTAGTACGGGGGTCTTTGTAAGAAAATTACCGTTAGTTTTCAACTGATCGATTTTATTTTTCCAGGAGAGTATAAGATTACCTTCACGAGCAATCTGCCAAAGTTAGAACTTTTTATGTTTATTTAATCGAGAGTTACAAATACATTTAATTATTTTACATATGTAGGGGAGGTAGGCGTTTTCTTGGTCTGATCATGCCCATTTTCAATACCAACCGACTAGATCATACTTCCAACATTTAACCAAAGTTTCAAGGCTCTAGCTTAATTCTATCGAAAGTTATTGTGTGAACGGACAGACAGATAGACAGACAGACATGGCTAAATCGAATCAGGAGGTGACCCTGATCATTTATATATATATATACATTGCTATACCTCCGGAGCCTCCTTTAAGGTGTTACATATTTTCGTCGTGACAAAAACAATATACCCTATACTATAAGTCTAGGGTATAAAAATAAAAGAAAAGACATGGGACTATTGAAATGTTTTCTAAGTATCAGAGTCAAAGTGATTTGATTAATTTCACAGTCAACATCTTGTCCCTTCTAAGGCGACACATGTAAATACATATTAAGATTTGAATACCAGGCTAAAAAAAGACAACCTTCAATTCAGAAATACTGAAATAGTATTTTAATGAAAAAATAGTGAGAATAGATCGAGCGTTGTTAGGTAAGATCTAAAAAAACACCACTTCTTGCATATAAAGTCAGAGCTTCACGAAGGTCAAGCTAACACCTAGGTCCCAAGCGCCTTACCTTTATGTGTTTCTAGTCACTTTTGATGCATACATAATTTGATCCATTCTGTATAGTATATGTCAAAATTGACTATTTATCTCTTTTCTCTTATACAGTACAGTCGCGATAATTTCAATCTGCGATAATCTCAACCTTTGATAATTTCAACTAAATAAATTTATAATGTATATGTAGTTTATTTAGTTGAGATTATCAAAAGGTGAGATTATCGCAGGTTGAAATTATCGCGACTGTACTGTCATATACTCGGTAATTTCAATTCAAATACTCTGTAATTTCAATTCATTGTTATGTTTCAATAGTTTCACCATACCGATAATTTCAACCCAGGTAAAGGCTTGCAACTTGTCAAGGGACGCCAACGAAACTGACGAAATCAAGCGACGGATACAGTTAGCTAATAAGACTTTTTTCTCGGTTCTCCCCATAATGAAATCGAAGCATGTGCACAGAAACACGAAGCTCCGCGTGTAAAAAACCATTATACGACCAGTGCTATGCTATGGCTGCGAAGCATGGACCCTAACTCAAGCCTCCGAAAACATGCTAGACACTTTTGAACGTAAGGTTCTACGGCGAATTTTCGGGGCTGTTTGCGATCGAGATGGATGGCGTATCCGGTACAACCATGAGTTGTATGAAATGTACGATGAGCTGCAAGTCTCGAAAATCGTCAAACTACAACGACTTCAATCGGCAGGGCATGTACAAAGAATGGACGATGATCGCATGCCTAAGAGAGTAATGAATGCAGAACGAGTCGACGGAGCGAGACTGCGAGGACGACCGAGATCTCGTTGGGAGAGCTCAGTAGGTGTGGACGCCGCGCAGCTACTGGGCTCCCAAAATTGGAGGACGCGGTCACGTGACCGAGATAATTGGAGGACAATGATCCAGGCGGCCAAGGCCCGACGTCGGGCTGTCGCGCCACGATGATGATAATGATGATAATTTCAACCAAGCTGGTTTTTATCAGTTGAAATTATCGCGACTGTACTGTGTTTATCAACTGGAAGTACATAACCTCGACAACTGCGACGATCCGATAAAAAGCCAGAGTTGCGAATCCTGGTCAATCGTATATAAGGCAACGGTTGCAGAAAACGGTTTTTGAGTAAGAACAAAAGAACGCCTTCGAAGAAAAAAAAAACAGTTTTTTTTTCATTTACTACTTCATATAACTTGATCTGTATGCGTTAAGAAAAGCAAAAAAAAGGAAGAAAAACGTAACCTCAAACCACATAGTTGAAAAACGTTAGCCCAAAAATTGGTTGTTTTAAAAACCGTTGTCGAAAAAACGATTGTTAGGGATAAAACGTAACGGTAAATGACAAAACAAAAGACGCATTTTTTTCTATCATATTTTTGATTGATTAATTAAATTTAACGGCAAAACCGTTTAACAGGCCACGTTTGCGTTGTCTTTCTGTCAAATTGACGATTTCGCTAAAACTTTGTTATACGAAGAAAACCCTTCATACTATACGTATAACAAACATCAAGTTGTGTTCAATCGTATAAAACGTAAATTAGCTGTAGTTGTTACACTCAGGCCCGTTTTCTCAATGTCCTGTTAAGCTGCCTGTTAGCTAACAGGAACTTATTTATCAAAAGCCTAAACCATACACAACACCCAAAATACGATAATTCAGTTCAAAAATAAGGGGAGAAAATCCCCATGTTTTGGGCCTTGCATAGTTTAGGTTAAAGTTTTTGATAAATAAGTCTCTGTTATAGCTAACAGTGTCACCATACACTGTCGAAATCGAACACGAACCTGGTACAAATGTCCTCTGACACACACACACACTTCACATAGATGTGAAGAAAACCGGTCCACTTGTACTAGCTTCGAGTTCGGCAGTGTATGGTGACACTAACAGGCAGCTTAACAGGACATTGAGAAAACGGGTCTTAGCATTTTAAAAGAACATCCACATCCATCAACCCAAGCGAAAACTTTATATGACAAAATGAATATAAAGCGCCATATTAGTGCCCACAGGCAGTTTTTGATCGGCGCCGAGATTTGAACTCCGAGCTCTAGATTAGTATCGTAGAGCGGTGATCGAATGATCACGGCCAACGAGCGCGACTTTGTATTTTATGTAATGTATTTTACCGTATATTTTCGAAGTTGAATTACGAAAATTCAGCTCAGACTATAAATCTATATATTTCTGTTTGATTGTCCGCAATTTGCGGCCAAATGGATGGATTTCCATGAAAATTTCATAAGCATATCCGTTAGGATCCAGAATAGTTTTAGCGTTTTAATTTTTCAATTTGGCAGCACTCCCCACACCCATCCCTAATGGGGGTGAGTAGGCGACGAATTGATATTGAAACCCGTGGAAAACTGTAAAATATTACCAAGATTATTGTCAAACTAATAGTTTCCGAGGTCGCTGAGATGAATGGTGGTAAACCCAAAGGCTACTCCTCCCCAGGTGGTGGGTAGGCGTGGTAAAAATCTTCAGTATAAAACCAAAAAATTGTGAGCAAAGCGAGCTCCCTTATCTAGAAGTCAATAAATAGGGGAAATCACGATTTTTACGATTTTTTGGAAAGAGTTGGTCCAATTTTTACTTTTTACCTTTGGCAACACTGGGCGTCGGTGATAGCTGCTTCTGGTGGTTCATAACGTGCTAGAGTTCACACAACTGTTGCAGGTCTGACAACGTGATTCATGCCACCCTAATGACCTGAGACGCTTAGGTGCAACTCAGCCAGTCAGGCTATAGCTATCATTCCCTCCTCCTTTCAAAACCATATGGCTTGGGACAGGATTCGGCGAAATTACACGGAAGTTAATACATTTCACAAATTCAATTCAAACAGTTTACAAATACATTTTGAGATTTCGCGAAAGATGTAAATAAAATGAATTTAATTAGTCTGCTTTAATAGCTCTTCTAAATAGCAATAGGAATGATGCAAACAATGATTTTCTTAAAAATATTTAAAATAGTCGTGTACTTCAACTCTGGAGCCATGCGACGTAACGACGTGCGAAAATTTCAATCGTAGCAAAGGAACGACGCGACGGAATAAAGTAATCGAACATGTGAGCTCCATAAAATACCTCATCGCAGGTATCACGCAGGAACATGATGGCCCCAAATTTGGATTTCAATAAGTGACGAGCTCAACGGAAGCGTACACGTGATCTCCACGGAAGCGCACACATGAGCATGTCTGAAAATAGCTCTCAAAATAAAGTTATTATAAAACAAAATACCTAATCGAAATTCGGAGCTTCATAATTCATCAGCGGGGTGATTTGACAGGATGAATGTCGTATAAGTTGTGTCAGAATCAGCAGAACAGATGGCGCAAAGCTGTCGGAATATTCCTCGGATAATAGCATAAGTAGTTTGACGAAATCGACAGAATCTGCGGAGCCGGAAGAATCAGAACAGCAAAAGTAGAGAAGAGAGAGAAATAAGGAAATAAAATTACCCGAGAGAAACCAAGAAATTTTTCGGCAGCATTGTTTTGGCCTGGTTCTTCTACTATATGGACCGGGCGGGTGTTCCTGGGAAATGAGATGGAACTGGGGAATGTGAGTTTGACAGGTTGGCTCGGGACTATATGAACCGCGTGTGTGTTCCGGGGTAGAGGGCGCGTGTCTCTCTGTTTACTATTCAGCAGACGGAATGATGTAAAACTGCCTTAGTGAATTTAGTGTACATAGATTGTGTGGGGGCAAAATACCTTTTCCACAGTCCTCCTCGTGGGTGCCCCCTGGTAACGGCAGTGTGTCAAACCGCTGACGGCCAAGTCTTAGCGATAAGATAGTTTGGAAAAAGGCAGATAGCTGTAGCCTGAATGGGTGACCAACACCTAAGCGTCTTAAGTTTAGCAACACCTAAGCGTCTCAAGTTTAGTAGGATGGAATGATTTGTGTAGTTGGACCTGCAACATAGTTGCGTAAACTCGAGCACATTTAATAAACCATCCGAAGCAGCTTCCGAGGCCATCCCCTGAATGGGGGTAAAGCGATGTGCTGACAACTCGTCCTTGTGAAAACCACTCCACGTCAAGAAACCTAGAACAAAAGCCTCGGATTGAACGGATCAACAACGACGACCACGCAAACGACTAACGGACTATTCTTTCGGATCCTGGAATGTACGCTCCCTGAACAAACCGGGGGACCGAGAAGGCCCTCCTTCAACGGGTCGAAAAGCACAAACTGAGCATTACTGCAGTCCAGGATACAAATTGGCTTGGCAGTAGTGACATCAATGACGAGAAATCGCGCACAATTCTTACAAGTGGCAAACCAAGTGGCGGTGCATGCTGGCAACTGCATTCTCCGAAACCAGTTTATGCCGAGAAACGTCAACTGGGCCACATGGAACAGTTGACGCGACTCAGATCATCACTTGGTAAAGACGACCTACAGATGTACATAGAATTTCCTCAGTGCGCCAATCCAGAATCACCCTCCCAAAATCTTCGCGGTTGGTAAGCTTCTGGACGATGCTACGGTGGTGGCGTATACTACCGCCCTTGAGGAAAGACTATCACCTATGCTACCCAACATCAGCCACACAGGCGTCCATGGGTTCTGGGAAGAAATTAAGGGTACCACCAAAGAGGTCACAGAGAAGATCGTGGGATATAAAGCCCGGCGAGCGCGAAATGACTGGTTCGACGAACAATACAAAAATTCACTTGATGCGAGAAACGAGGTCTATAGACAATGGATTCAACGAGGAACCAGAGCTAAAAGAGGAAAATATGACGAGCTACGGCGAATATCGAATAAAATAATTAGACGTAAGAAACGTAAATACTTTGACGAGCAGTTGTTGCATATTAACGAAAACTTAGCTAATGGGAACACCAGACACGCGTACAAACTAGTAAATAAAATTAAGAAGGGCTATCAATCTAGGACTAGCCTCTGTAAGGACAAGGATGGAAACATCATCAGCGACACCGATGGCATCAACAAAGATCATCATCATAGTGGCGCGACAGCCCGACGTCGGGCCTTGGCCGCCTGGATCAACAAACGATGGGCCTCTTATTTTGAAGAGCTTCTGAACCTGCCATCTAACAAATCCACACAAGAAGCTCCCGACGATATTGTTGATCTAGGCCCACTCATTCAATCCTCGACTGTATAGGAAGTTGATCTCGCGTTGCGATCACTAAAACGAAATAAAGTACCGGGCGCTAACAAGATTCCATCTGAACTGCTAAAATTCGGTGGAACGGGTCTAGTTCATGTCATACATCAATTAGTCCTGCGAGTATGGGAGGATTAGGTGATTCCAGACGATTGGCACAGAAGCATCATCTGTCCCATTCACAAAAAGGGATATAAACTGCGGTGTGAGAGTTACAGGGGCATATCACTAGTCTGTACGTCCTATAAAATTTTGACGAAAATTCTGGAAAATAGAATAAAACCGTACGCAGAACCAATCATTGGCGAATATCAAGGCGGTTTCAGACCTGGTTGCTCCACAAGCGATCAGCTGTTTACGGTCAAACTGATACTCCAAAAGTACTGGGAATACAAAATCTTATCGTATCGATCGTGGAGTACTGTACAACATCATGATGCACTAAATGAAAAACGTTGATTTTTCCTACGACGGGATTCTTTTTTATTTATTTGTAAATGCGCATTTCGGACACCAGTTGTGTCCTTCTTCAGTACAATTCAACTACTTTCCTCAACACCAAGACATACACCTATATACCCTCTATTTTGACAGCGTTAATTACTTTACATTACGTTACGTTACTCTAATTACCATTTAATGACATACAACATGTTTTGAAAGCAAATAAAAAATAGAAAAACCCAATCGAGAAAGGAAGAAAATTGAGCCACAGGTAGAATAATGATGAAAACCACCCGTTTCACTTCCTGGGTGATTCCATCGCCAGTAGATTCAGCAGCCCTGATTGTAGATTCCCGATATCATGTTTCAGCCTCTGGTTTTCCGGTTCCCTTAGAATGGCCAGACTTTCTATAGTGCATCCAGTTTCCTGCTGTCTATACTCGCTTTGATGATCTCCACGTTGTCCCATGTTATGTTGTGCCCCTCTCCTGCTATGTGTCTCGCTACCATCGATTTTAGCGACGCGGGGTCCTTGTTGTTTTTTACGCTAGACTCAGCCTCTCTCACGTGCTCACCCCATCGTGTGGAAACTAGCCGCTTCGTTTGCCCGACGTATGTTTTGTCACATTCTGGACATGAGACCTTGTATACGCCGCTTACTTCATGTTTCAGTCTCTTGTCCTTCGTGGACCCTAGCTTGGTCTTGAGCTATTGCCTCCAGCTTGATGAGACCATTTCGATGTCCATATCCTTCATCACCCGCTTCAATTTCCCGGATGCGTACGAATGTGTGACGCCTATCCTTCTCCTTGGTTCTTCCTTGTTATGTTGGAGGATGGTCAATCGTTGTTCTTCTAGCTTTCTCTGTTTATTGCGGATGAGACATGATATCGCCCTTGGTTCGTATCCATTCTTCAAGCCCGTGTTGAGGATGTACCTCCTTTCCCTTTCGAATCGCTCCGTGCTCAATGGAACCGTGAAAAGTTGGATCGTGTGGAACGGGGCAAACCTCTGGGAGTACGAATGATTGGAGCTCGATGGAATCATTCTTTGTGTGTGGGTTGGCTTCCTAAAGATGTCGAATTCGATGTAGCTCCCGTTCCTTATGATTTTCAAATCCAGGAATGGCAGTTCTCCATGTTCCTCCATTTCTATCGTAAACTTGATGTTCCGGTGAACCGTGTTCAGGTTGGAGAGGGTTTCCTCTCCTTCCTCTTTATTGATGATCGCCAGCACGTCGTCCACATATCTCACCCAGAATTTTGGCAGTAATCCTCTCGCCTTCAGTTCTTCCTCTATCCTGTTCATAAAGATATCACTAATGAACGGAGAGAGTGGGTTACCCATGGCCACCCCCCTGGTTGCCTTGAAGAATCTGCCGGGGAACGTGAGGTAATTCTCCGTCATGCATATTATTGCCAGCCTCATGAGAAGATAAGATTGACTTCCTTCCTCCAAGCCGTAGATGTGGGCTCCTTTTCAAGTAGCCACTCCTCCAGGTAAAGTAGCGCCTCCTTGACCGGGATGCTTGGAAACAAGGCTTTAACGTCGAAAGAGACGACCCGTTCATCGGACGAAATTGGACCCACGGTCTTCAGTTTGTCGATTAGGTCGTCCCTGTTCTTAAGAGATCTGCACGAGCTGGACCCACCTAAATCGTTGAACCTTCCGAGGAGCCATTTGGCGATGTTTTGTGTGGGGGAGTTGGTGGCTGCTACGATCTCTCGGAATTCGTTCCCAGGCTTGTGAACTTTGGGCAGCCCCTTCAACCTTGGAAGAGCGGGGTTGGGCATTCTGAGCTTCGAGGGTTGTTCTACGATGGAACGACAATCCTTTAGAACTTTCTCAACCGTCTTGATGGATTCTTCTAGGGGGCCTTTGCGCAGCTCGAAGTACCCTCCAGTGTTCAGCTTCTCCAACATTGCCGCATCGTAGTCCTCTTTTTCCACGATCACCACTGCGTTGCCTTTGTCCGCTCTCAAATAGAAAACTCCTTTGGTTTGTAACTCCTTGACAATTCTTGATTGTGTTGTTGCAATCTTCGATGGTTGCGGATCTAAGCCTGTTACGACACCTTCTACACTCTTCCGTGCTGCTTCCTTGGTGTTTTGGTCCTCGAATTGTATCCCTGCCTCGATGTCAACGATGATGTCTTCCTTGGGTAGCCGGCGTTCTTGAAGAGCGAAGTTCAACCCCATGTTGAGCATTTCCTCTTGCTCTTTCGTGAATTCCGATTTCGACCTGTTGATGACGAAATTTTCTAGAAGCTCAACTCGAACATCTTGGTCGTTTTCCCTTGGCGAAACTCCTCGTAGTTTTTGGAGTTTCTTCCCTGACTCAATTTTTATGGATATCCTCTTCAATCCAAAGTGATCATCGCCCCCTTTAGCTCCCATCACAAGCACCATTTGTGCCGTTTGATATGCTTGCATAACTTCACGTCTGCCTTTTTTTTTTCTTCGTATCATGACACGAAATTTATATAAAATTTTTTCCCTAGTTTAACAAAAAATTAAATTTCCTTATAAATTTTTTTTTCAGGTAATTGCTGACCGACAATTGAAGTTATACCAATCATAAGATTCCTATTATAGAATGGGTAAGAATTGCTATACATACATCTAAGATAAGCTGAAAATCTAACTTATTTGAAGTCCAAATTTAATCAAAAGTGAAATGCTCATTCCAACCAACATTCAACTTTCAATTCAACATTCAATCAACTACCTGACGAATGGCGAGCTTTCAAGCTCTATCGTACACTGGGCCATATCTAACTAGTTCCATGTACGCCTCAAATGCGTTCGCTTCATTTTTTCTCTCGGTGCATCTGCGTGGGCTCGGCTTGGCTGTTTTTCGCTCCCCTCTTGAATGCATCGTCCGCGTACGCTTGTACGGCGGCTCGCATAAACTTTACACACATCGTGGATTCGCGGATGATGGAAACGAAAGCGCGAAATGCGACAAAAAAAGGTGACCTTGAAGTTGAGCAAGTTTGTGTTTTTGTCGTCGGTCGGGACAAAGATGCGCTTGGGTGGCACCGGAGACTTAGCTCATTGGCTTGTCGGCGAAGATGGCAGCAGTACAGGCATACGCGGCAGGAAAGGAAGCGCGACGCTTCGCTCGTACATATGTGTTATCTCACCGTTCCTCTGTCCGTCTCGGACGAAAAGTAAAACCAAAACAGAAAAGAAAAGTCACGATATGGGGCCACAAAAAAGAGGTGGTGCCGCGGTGGCATTGCGAGCTTTTTTCACATTCTGAGTGCGAGTAGAATGTTCCACGAAGACGGCAAGTGGAGAACACGGTTGACCTTTACCACAAATACATTCGCGTCTACATTCCATGTGGCGATTTATTAACGCTTGTCAGTGTTTTGTTGATTTTCTGGTTTAGTGTTGCCGTGCATCTTGAGAGATTTTTGACAAAAATTTTGTGCGCCTTGCGAATGTCGAGCGTTTACATATTCAACGCCAGCACTAAAAGAAAATAGAAGTACGATTTGTTCATTTTTCAGGAGATTGTCTGAACGTTTTGAGCATTTTAGCGATAAATAATAAATAAGGACAGGCTAAGGTACCCAAAGGTGGGCACTGCGACCATGAGATCTATTGTGCCTTATAGCCTTAAACTAATCCAAAAGACTCTCAATCAGCCTGATGAAGGCCAGTAGGTCCTTTGTAGGAGCGCTCTTAACGACCGCGGAGCTCACGATGGAATCTCCAAGAAACAAGAACCTCGAACGAGCAACCGCCGGGCATTCGCAGAGAAGGTGTTTGGTTGACTCAGTGTCCTCCAGGCAAAGTCTGCATTCCGTTTCAGTAGCCAGACCCATTTTGTTGAGGTGATATCTTACCCAGTGGTGTCCCGTGAGGTAACCAACGATTAACCTCAGGTCCGCTCTGCCCAGGCGGCTAGTTTCTTTGATACCGTATGGGTTTATAAGATCTTTCGACTGACGAAGACCAGCGAGATCATTCCAGTGACGCAACCTTTCATTTGCGGACCATTGCTTAACCAGCTGTCTGGTTGTAGCCCAGCTCAGACCACAGTACGGATCAGGCCCGATAAATTTCACAGATGAGCTCTGCCTAGCGAGTTCATCCGCAGCTTCGTTACCTTGAATGCCCTGATGGCCTGGTACCCAACATAGAGTTACCCGATTGGTGTTTGTGAGACACTGAAGGGTATCAAAACACTCTTTCACTAATTTTGAAGAAAATTTGTATGAAGAAAGAGCCTTAATAGCTGCCTGGCTGTCCGTGCAGATAGCAATGTTTGCGCCATTAAGTTTCTTGTGCAGAATTTCTCTGGCGCAGGTCTCAATGGCATGGATCTCTGCTTGAAATATGCTGGGCCAGACGCCCATGGCGATTGAAATCCTGGTGCTCGGTCCAAAGACCCCAGCACCAACTCCCTGATCAGTCTTTGACCCATCCGTAAACCACATGGTACAGCTAGGGTCAGGACAGAGGTTGGCACTGTCCCATTCCGAGCGGCATGGAATTGAGACCGAGAATTTTCTATCGAAGCAAAATTCCGTAGTCATGTAATCTGATCTCGAACAGATCTGCAAACCCGGAATCCGCTCCAGGATGCTCATGTGGCCCTGATTGTACACATGAGCATCATAAGTTAAACGCACTCGAAGAGCGCTAAGAGCCGCAGATTCCTGTATAAAAATATGCAGCGGAGTAAGACCAACAATCGCCTCAATGGCCGATGTCGGACATGTACGGATGGATCCTGCCATACCAAGGCATGCAAGACGTTGTAGTTTGGTACACAACTGTATGGTGCAACGCTGCTGCGTTTTGGGCCACCATACTAGCGCAGCATATGTCACGACTGGTCATACCAGCATCAAATATAGCCACTTAGTCATTTTAGGGGTGAGGCCCCAGGTTTTACCAAAGAGCGATCTGCAAGCCCACATGATTCGAGTGGCCTTATTAATGACAGTCTCGACGTGATTGCTCCAGTTGAGCCTCCAGTCCAACGTAATGCCCAGACACTTGACTTCAGTGGAGAACTGAAGTACCGTCCTGCCTAGACTGACCGAGCTTAAGTTAAGAATTTTCCTCCGTGTGAATGGGACCAAGACGGTCTTTTGAGGGTTAACACTCAGGCCAACTTCAGTGCACCAACGAAGGACTAAGTCAAGTGCAGCACCCATCACCTCAGTGACGGTCGTTTCAAACTTTCCTCTGATTATAATAGTTATATCATCGGCATATCCAATAGCATGATAACCATAATCACATAGCCTAGCTAGTAACTCGTCTACGACTAGTGACCAGAGAAGTGGGGAAAGAACTCCTCCCTGAGGACAACCTTTAACAGCATTAACACAGGAGAAGGCGCCACTCAACGTTGAGTAGATCTCGCGCCCGCGAAGCATGGCATCGATCCACATAAAATAATAGTGGCTGTGGGTATATCTCTGAGCTCAAGTGCTCTAGATATGCAGCTGTAGCCAGTATTGTCGAAAGCTCCCTCGATGTCAATGAAGGCGCACAAGGCAATTTCCTTGTCATTGAGGGTTTTTTCAATCGTTCCTACGAGATTGTGTAAGGCAACCACTGTCGACTTACCTTTTACGTAGGCGAACTGGGTACGATGCAGGGGTGACGTGCATTCCATTTTCTGTCGAATATGCAGATCCAGTAACCTCTCCATAGTTTTTAAAAGAAACGATGAAAGGCTTATCGGTCTGTAAGATTTAGGTAGCTCTTCCGGCTTGTTTCCGTTTTTTGGAAAGAACACCACGTTGATCGCTCTCCATAAACGCGGTATGTAGCTGAAGGTGTAGCTTGCTCTGAACAGGGCAATCAATGGATTGATAATGAAACTAATGCTGCGTTGCAGAAGAGCAGGAAATATGCCATCGGCGCCAGGTGCTTTATAGGGTTCAAAGGACTCCACGGCCCATTTGACCTTTTCTTTGTCGAAAATGACCCCAGAGAGGCTTCTTAACAGGCTGACCGGGACCCGATGGTCAGCTGGTGGAGCAGACACGCGGGGTCCAGATTGTACTGAACCCGGAAAGTGGGTGTGCAAGAGCAGCTGTAATGTTTCCACTGGATCCACAGTGAAGGATCCGTCAGGTTTCTTAAGCTGACCAATACCATTGGAATGATCCTTTGATAAAGCTTTGTGGATGCGAGCCGCTTCAGGTAGTGAGTTAATTTTGGCACAATGTTTCCTCCAGGTCTCCCGCTTGGATCGTCTTATAAGGAGATTATATTCCGTGAGCGCACTTCTGTATGCACCCCATTCATCATTTCGCTTCGCTTTGTTGAACTTTCTCCTAACCTGGGCTCTCTTGCGCGCCAGTTCCTCGTTCCACCAGGGAACCCTACGTGTCGTACTAAAACCACGTGCCAGAGTGCTATCTTGGTAGGAGGTGATTAACACGTCGTTAAGCTGTTCCGCGGCTAATTCCAACTCACCAGTCGTGCTAATGGAACTTAGCAGTTGGTCAGTTTTGGAACACACTAATTCGTGAAAAAATTTCCAATTCGTCCTCTTAGGACAAAAGGACGCAGACCGGAGTTCAGAGCTTCCAGGAATGTCAAATCTGATATGCATGTGATCAGAGTTTGACACTTCATCTGAAACCCTCCAGTTCATAACTGTCTCCGATAAAACACTGCTAGCAAGAGTGAGATCAAGTACCTCTCTCCTAGCAACAGTGACAAAAGTGGGCTTGCACCCTTTGTTGAGAACGAATACTTGTTTACACATAAGAAAATCAAGTAAGGACTTACCTCTGTCGTTAACGTCGCTGCTCCCCCATACAGTATGGTGGGCGTTGGCGTCACAGCCAATGATGAATTGTCGGTTGGATTTCCTACAGAACTCGACTAATAACTGAACCTCGGCTGGGGGGATTACATCATCATCCGAGGGAAAATAAGCGGATGCTATCACCACTTTATGACTCCCATGTGGAGTGGAAATGTCCACTAGTACAGCAACTAAATCCTTGGAAATAAAGTTGGTTAGTGGTAAATGATTGACGTGATTGTCTATCAAAAGCGCCGCACGAGGGCGATCTGTTAATTTGTCGTATATCAACTTACCAAATGTACTGTTGATACCACAAACTCGACCATTTACCACCCAGGGCTCCTGAATGAGCGCAAGGGTGGTCTTCTTTTCTTCGAATAACCTGCACAGTGTGGCCGATGACGCTTTTGCGTGGTGCAGGTTAGCTTGGAGCACCCTAATGGTGCTCATAGTGACCATACGAGGTCGAGCGGTTGCCAGGGTTCCCTCGCTTACCCTGCTGAGACTTGCCGCTCACGTCAGATTTCCCGCCTCTAGTATGGCGCCGATCGCCTCGAGGGGTATTTCGTTGCCGGCCCGTCTGAGTGTTAGGAGAGCGTTTTAATGCCACATTTAACGCATGATCTTCGATATGGCCTGAAGTCCTTTGCAGAGTCGTGATGCCTCGGCTTGTAGACGGTATGTCCCGGAAATCCACAGCACCGATGAAATTCTTCACTGGTCTTCCGAACACATTCAGAGGACCACTGACAGACTGGGCTGTAGGAGCCAACACGAGAGTCGCTCCTGAGTTTCTGGATGCGCCGGATGTTACGGCTAGCGAGGTTGCGGAAACCGAGGTGTCCATGGTCGACGCAGTTTCCAGGTTGGATGTCGGCAGTGATACAGCACCACTTGTGCTCGCACGAGGACCAACTTCGGGTTTTGTGGGCCTCAAAGGAGTGTCAGGGGGTTTCATCTCATTGGATTGAAGTTGATCGGATGATCCTTCGTCAGGAGCATTCGGAGGCCGGCGACTTTTGCCCTTAAGATTGAGGGTTACCGTAGAAAAACGGTACCCAACTACTCCACCCCATTCTGTTAGTTTCGCCACAGACGTAGCATCCACGGCCAGGACTAGGTGGAGGTAGTGGTCCTTGATGTCACTATTTATAACTCTCCAACGCTCTGTTGGGAGACAATTGAAATCGCTCACGATCACCAGAACAGATTCTGGGGAGTAAGCGGCGCTTTGGGGAAAGTACCCGTGAACCACGTGTGTCCGAGGAAACTCAGATTCCTCGACTAGTGCAAAATCGAAAGAACACTTGGACCTAATGTGTCCTGAGTTCCTTCGAACCCACTCCGCAGTGGCGGAGTCAAGGCAGACTAGTAACAACCAGCCTGATCTAGGTACACAGGATTGAAAAAGAATCCTGTGCCCTTGAGGTCGATGCTCGGAAACGACCTCGGGAATGACTCTTTGTAACAGAGCCAATTGCTCTGCAGTTAGGGAGTCTTTTCCAATATCAGCGGAGCAGAAGCCCAATTTGATGGTACTCACCGCCTGACTGTAGGAGACTTTCCCTGGTTCCATGTGAGCCGGTTTGGGCTTCTTCGCCAACGACAGTGAAGGGGATTGCTCCTCCGAGCGTCCCCTTTTCACCGATGGGATTGGGCATTGTTCTGAGAGAGCAATCTCAAGAGCTTCTTCTCTCGAGTGGCCTTTTGCCTTCGCCCTCTTAAAACGCCGTGATTGAGCCGAGTTGAGTTTAACGAAAGCACTACTCTCGTTTACTCCCAATTTGCTCACAGCGTCTCTGACAGAGGAGAGCCCGGATTTCACCGAGCAACCTGCATCCGATTCTACATCCGTGTCCAAGACCAGAGTCTCAGCATCGGATGAACTGACACTGGATAAGGAGGACGGTTCGGGAGAGTTTTGCCTTGAGGCAATCACATTCCCAACCACTTCAGCTGCGAGCCCAGTGTCTACACAGGAAGAAGGGGGAAAAGGTAGCCCGGTGGCTACATGTATCGATGCCAAAGAAGCCGCATCAAGCTTAGTGTTCTCACCTGTGTTGTGGTTGAGGTTATCCATTGTTGAAGGTCAACAAGCACATATCCAAGCAGATATATCACACGCACACACGTATGCAACCGCACTTAAAAGACCGTAAAATGAAGGGAACCGAAAAACCACGAAGCGGCACGCACACACACGCACAAGCAGATCAAAGTATGTATCTGAAACCGCTAAACTTTTCGATCGTAAAGGATTTTAGAAAAACACTACCTTATACACGCATGGACATCCATGTGAAGAAAAATACCAAAACACGTTTGGAAAAAGGAAAATTCACCTCGCATTTATCACTCGATCAACGAAGCACCACGCCGGCGGTCTATGACAACAAACAAAAAGCGCCAGCCAGCCCCACACACACACACACACCCACAACGGGCTCCACAGCCGCTAACTGTCCCGTTCAAAAGAAAATTTGTCAACTTCACGAAAACTCGGGCACTAGAAAATAAGAACTTACTCGCACCCAGCGAGGAAATTGAACAAATTTAACCAATGAAAAGAACTACAGCGCTGACGGGCGCAATCGCGATCAACTATTGCACCAATTTTCACAAAAGAAAAGCTTGAAAATAGCACAAAATCGCAAAATCACTCTGCCGGCGATAAACAAACACTCCGTCTCGGGTGACAGTCGAGCGAAGAAAGCATAAAAAGATAAAAGTTCTTTGATATTTAAAAAAGTTTTCTTCTAACTTTTTTAGAAAGAACTACATATGTATGTACAATTCGACAGTTTTGTTTTTATTGATAGATAGTTATTAACATAATATCTATAGAGATATAGCGATCGAGTGGGTGAATCGAACTGTGATTACGAGGATTGCCATGGTGGGAAGGGTAGTCAATCTACAGTCAGAAAGAATGAAGGTGAAGCTATCCTGACTATGTGCAGATCACACAGTCTAGCCATCGTTTATACATACATACATGGTTCATTAAGAACCAAAGACACCTGATCGCATACAGCAGTGGAGCTCATGCGACACAAATTGATTATCATCTGTGCCTAAATGTCATGAGACGTTGGGTGAAAGACTGCAAAGTGATCTTGTGTGAATCCGCGGTTACCCAGCACCGGTTGCTTCTGACAGAATTTATTTTGTAAGGAGGAAGAAGACCAAGTAATCTCCAAGCCAGTCGAAAAAATCAATCTTAACAACAACAGCTTTGAACCTGTTGCAACTCCATTCATTGTTAAAATGAAGGGGTGGCTTCACAACAACAAAAACTGCGACGAGGAAAAGTTAGTAGGTGAGGCTGAAAAGACCCACTCACACGAACAAGGAAACGTAATGGTAGAATAAAGAAACCAGAGAAGCAGTGCAGGCCAATTCATCATCGCGACGCAACAGCCCGACGTCGGGCTCTGGCCGCCTCGATCGTTGTCTTCCAATTATCTCGGTCACGTGACCGCGTCCTCCAGTCTTGGAAGCCCAGAAGTTGCTCGGCGTCAGCATATACTGAGGTCTTTCTCGCAGTTTCGCACACTTCCAGCCCATCGTACATTTCATACATGCGCCGAAAATTCACCGAAGGACTTTCCGTTCGAATGTGTTTAGCATGTTTTCGGAGGCTTGGGTTAGGGTCCAAGTTTCGCAATCATAGCGTAGCACTGGTCGAATGATGGTTTTGTATACGCGGAGCTTCGTGTTTCTGTGCATATGCTTCGATTTCATTATGGAAAGGTCCGAGAAAAAAGTCTTATTCGCTAGCTGTGTCCGTCGCTTGATGTCGTCAGTTTCGTTGGCGTCCTTTGACAGGTTGCTACTTAGGTATGCGAAGTCGGCTACGAATTCGATGCCGAGGTCCCCTACGTTGATGTTGCATTGTGTTGGCTTGCAGCATGATGTTGTACAGTACACCACAATCGATACTGTCGGATGTTTGCCTAAAGTCGCCTAACATTTGGTACACGTCAATGTTGTACTCCCAGCACTTTTGCAGAATTATCTTAACCGTAAAAAGCTGATCGGTTGTGGACCGACCAGGTCTGAAACCGCCTTGATACTTGCCAATGATTCGTTCGGTGTACGGTTTTACGATGAAATTCCTCTGCAATTCGCACACCATAATTTATCTCCCTTTTTCTGAATTGGACAGATGATGCTCCCGCGCCAATCGACTGGGATCACTTCGTCCTCTCAGATTCGCAGAAGTAGTTGGTGTATGACATTTAATGGACTCGTTTCACCGGATTTTAGCAGCTCAGCTGGAATCTTGTCAGCGCCCGGCGCTTTATTTGGGTTGAATGACTACCAGAGGTTGTATAGTGGGGCCCTGATCAATAATAGCGCCATCGATTTGGGCTTCTTGTATGGGGACTTCAAATGTTGCATTCAGAAGCTCTTCAAAATAGGACGCCAATCGTTTATTGATGCTACCTATGTCGGTGATGATGTTTCCATCCTTGTCCTTACAGAGGCTAGTCCTGTGTTGATAGCCGTTCTTAATTGTATTTACTAGTTTGTACGCTTGTCTGGTGTTCCTATTAGCTAAGTTTTCGTTTATGTTCAGCAACTGCTCGTCAAAGTATTTACGTTTCTTACGTCTAATTATTCTATTCGATATTCGTCGTAGCTCGTCGTATTTTTCTTTTTTGGCTCTGGTTCCTCGTTGAATTCATTGAATTTATAGGCCTCGTTTTTCGCGTCAAGTGAATTTTTGCATTCTTCGTCGAACCAGTAATTTCGCGCTCGTCGGGCTTTATATCCCACGACCTTCTCTGCGACATCTTTGATGGTACCCTTGAGTTCTTCCCAGAACGCATGGACGCGTGTGTTGCTGATGTTGTGTGGCATAAGGCGATAGTCTTTCCTCAAGCGCGGAAGCATACGCGACCGCCGTAGCATCACCCAGAAGCTTATCAACCGCAAAGATTTTGGGAGGGCTGATTCTCGATTGGTGCACTGAAGAAATTCTACATCTGTACGTCGTTTTCACCAAGTGATAATCTCAGTCGCAGTCCTCGATAGGAGCGGAAATCCATCACACTAGACGCCCATCTTCTGCAAATGAGGAAGTGATCAGTTTGGTTGACGGTACGTGCGTCTGGAGACTTTCAAGTCAGTTTGTGAATGCGTCGATGCGGAAAACATGTGGAGCTTACGATAAGATTCCTACTGCAGGCAAAGTCGATTAATCGTTGCCCATTGCAATCCTCAAGGAAAGGTCTCTGTATTCCACACTTTATCAACAAGTGGGTGTAGCAAGTCGGCAGTTACGCTTGGCGCTGCATAATCAAGTTCGGCAGGGATACCGTCGAGTCCGGCGGCCTTTCATCGTTTTAGTGCAATAATTGCAGTGACTATTTCCTCTTTAGTCGGGGCAGTGGACCGTATACGCACATTTTGATGGTTAGCTAAATTATCTATATGAGGGGGAACTTCACCAGAGGTTACACGGTTCAAGACCGCGGCGAAGTGTTCTTTCCACCGCCTCATTTGATCTTCTTCCAAGATAAGTAGCTTTCCATCACTATCCTTCACCGGATGTTGGCAGAAGCTACGACCACCTGTAAACTCCTTGATGACACCGTATACGGCGTTTAAGTTGTTACTTCTTGCGGCTTCTTATGCTGAGGCTAAACGAGAATTGGCATAAACTCTTTTATCGCGTCGCACACTACGCTGAACTTCTCGAGCTTTCTGACGGCAAAGAAGTTCCATGCTGCTTCGATTGTTGTCTGATGCTGCAGCCAAACGAACCTTCAGTTCTTTTCTTTTGACAATCCGCTGCCATGAAGCGTCGGACATTCAGGGCTTATTAGGCTGTGCGCGTCCGTAAAGCCGACCATACACCATCCGGAATTCCTGTCCGGAAAAACTGATCAGGCCCGGCCTTGAGGAACTCCGGATCGTGTATGGCTGCTTCAGGCCGCCGGACAGGCCTTTCAGGCGGCCGGATGCCTAATTTAAAATCGATCTTATCGCCATAGAATCAAAGTATCTATCGATTGGATTGAATTGTACGGCATTTTACTTTCCATGGTCAAGTTTCAGATATATTGGTCTATTGAAATAAACTCCAGTGAAAATTCAGTCTGGTCACGCGGCCGGACAGCTCGCCTTGAGCCGGCCGGACAGGCCTTTCAGTCGGCCGAATGTACATACAATGCCGTACAATTCAATGCAATAGATAGATACTTTGATTCTATAACGATAAGATCGATTTTTGATTATGCATCCGGCCGCGTGACCAAAATGAATTTTCACTGGAGTTTATTTCAATAGACCAATGTATCTGAAACTTAGCCATGGAAAGAAAAATTCAATTCAGTAGATAGAATGATACTTCGAATCTCTGGCGATAAGATCGTTTTTCAATTGTGCGTCCGGCCGCCTGAAAGGCCTGTCCGGTTGCCTCAAGGCAGCCCGCACATGTCATTCATGATCCGGAATTCCTCAAGGCCAGGCCTCATCAGTTTTTCCGGAGAAAAATTCCAGAACGTGTGTGGTGGAGGCCTGGCGGGAACGATTTTCCTTCCGGCTGTCTGAACGGCCAATCCGGCCGCCTGAAAGGCCAATCCGGCCGCCTGAAAGGCCAATCCGAAACGGCCATACACGATCCGGAACTCCTTAAGGCCGGGCCTGATCAGTTTTTCCGGACAGGAATTCCGGATGGTGTATATTCGGCTTAAGAGAGGTGTCCGTCGTAGAAGACATTGATTTACCATAACTCCCAGCCGGAACTTTTCAAATTTGTCCGTTAAGATGGGTGTCCGTTGGAGAGAGGTTTCACTGTACCTGTATTTGCATTAACAAAATTTGGGTACTCGGATGTTTCAAACTAGAAAGACCCCATCTATTAATACAATTATTTACTCACTACACTTTCATCGAATTGGAATAGTTGATTCCATTTTTTATTGAATTCACTTTCAGTATAGCGCGGCAATACTGTAATATGCATTTTTTTCCTTGCAAGGGGTTGTGGAAGGGAATAAGCCCCGAGGGTGGTCTACTCAATGGGGCAGGAAGCGAAAGCTTTGTCGTTTTTGTGAAGTGACGCAGGAGGTCGGCATCGCGCTCTACGAACCATTGTAGTTGGATCGGATGTTCTTGTTGTTCTCGTGCTGCCTGCAGAACCAGGCTTTAGGAAAGAATGCGGGAACGCGATGCAAGGAGACGCTCGTTACTACCCAAATCCATCGCACGTAGAGAGTGAATGGATGTGACTGGCGAATAAATCGCTCGAAATGTAAGTGGCGAGCTTTCAGTTGAACTTGGACTTGATACGGAAAAGACGGGCGGTTTCAGACACGCCACAGACTCAGACTGTTGGACCGCGTCTTGGGTGCCGTTTGTTTTTGTGTCTGTTGTTCGCGTATTCTACCCGCGGTGGCTGAAAACGCGTCCAGCGTTGTCGGACTCCAGTAGTGCAGTCCTTGGGAATGCAGGATTAGTCCGTCTGGACATGCGAAACGGTAGAAGTCGTGTGTCGCACCTGTGCTAGAGTGAATAGAGTGTAAGTGTTCCACGGAGTCTTAGGCGAACCTTAAGCCGTATGCACTGTCTCCCCCGTTAGTGCAAACCTGTGCCGGACCATGATAATTCCGCTGCTGCTGACGTAAATCCGCAATATTCTTGTTTGCTTCGTCTGCGTCCCACTGACTTAGATCGCGGCCTCCTCCTTTGCTGTTGGCTTCATAGAACACCCCACAAATCTTTCGCCTGTCCAAGAAATTCTCGAGTTTGTGTGTGGATCAATGTGATTAACAAGAAAAGATAGTGCAGACGACAGTGGCGGGTCTACCCTGACCTTGAATCGTAGCGAGCGAGTCACAACACCGTGAATAGCAACAAAACAAAAAAAATAAACACCGACAGCAACAACAACAGTGAGCAAGTGAATTGTGAATCTGGCGTTTTCGTGGCTGCCCCGCGTGTTTCATTTCATTCTTTTCCGACAGACGACGATTGATGTTTGCGTTTTCGGCGAGAAGATCTTTGAAAAGTTATGTGCACCATCGGCCGGCGTCCGATGACGTAATCCGCATCGTCGTTGCGATATGCAGTTGATTTGGTGCATGTCGGGACGGTTTGCATTCCAGCCGTATTCTGTGCGTGAGAATTCGGGTCGCAGACGAGTCCATGATTTTCGTAACTGCATTTTTATTCGCCCCATCTGTCGTGCACGGTCGACCAGATAAAGTTCGTCCGACATCCAAAACTGTTTTTTTTTTCGCCGAAATTACGTGAATGGAAACGTGCTTTTAAGTTGCCGTCCGGATTCGCAACAAAAGAATGGTCTTCGTAAATTGCGTCTTAAAATTTCAGCTTCGGAGAAAAAAATTCGATAGTGTTGTGATTGTGCAATGGCTCGTCTAGTGTCCAGCCCGGGGTTTCGTTTTTTTTATACCCTAGACCTTATTTTTTTCAGAGCGTGGGATAGACACTAACACCCATAGTTTATTTGCAAAGTGATTATGTTTGTGAGTTGGTGAGAGTATAGAATAGTAATCTATCGTTATCAGAAAATGTATACTGCTTAATTGCAAAGTGTGGCGAAATGTTCAGGCAATATGTCACTACGGCTACCAACATTCCTGGTTTTATCCGGAGACCCCGAATTATTTTGAAAAGAATCTGTGGGTTCCCGGGTTAGCCTGAAATTACACTTTGCGTTTTTCTGCGGAAAGAGCAATCCCGTTTCCGATTGCGGCAGGAAATTGCAGCGTTTTCGTAACGCATAAGTGTAAAGCGTTCCCTTTAAATGTACGCGTTCCCTTTTAAATGTGCGCGTTCCCTTTAAATGTGCGCGTTCCCTTTAAATGTACGCGTCCCCTTTAAATGTACGCGTCCCCTTTAAATGTACGCGTTACTCTTCTGCGATAATGCGTTTTTTACGGGATTGCTTTTCCCGCACAAGAACGCAATGTGTAATGCCAGGCTTCCGAATTATGAATTTTTTCGGAAATTATGGCATGTGCATAATTATCATAGATATATGTATGTACATTGAACAGATCGGTAATAGTACTATCCCCACTGACTGTACTTCAGGTTATTTTCGAACCGATTAGCGCATGCGCACTGCTACTCATTTGCACGGGGTCGCTATACGTTCGGTAAATGTCGTGACGCCATCGGCCACTCAGCCACAATTTTGACATTTACGAAGCATTTGGCCCCTCGCTCCTCGGGCCTCCGGGCCATATGTTAATGCTTGTTGTGCGTGTTCATCAGGAAAGTCCACCGAAACAGCTCTACATCACCCGGTGAGTGAGATTGAATCGGCAATGGAGGCGAAAGAAACTGCCTTATGCGCCTTTCCCGACATTGAGGGTGCATTTGACAATACTTCGTCCACTGCTATCGACAGCGCTTTAAGGGCCAAGGGAGCGGACGTGACCACCGCGAAATGGGTGGGACAAATGCTCTCATCGAGAAGGGTCATTACTACGATTGGAGACTGCTCCCTAGCGGCTAGTGTCACTCGTGGGTGTCCACAAGGAAGTGTCCTATCGCCACTCCTGTGGTGTATAGTGCTGGACAGTCTGCTTAGGGAACTTACATCACGGGGCTTCTCTACGCAAGGATACGCCGATGATCTGGTGATCTTGGTTAGAGGCATGTTCGAGGAGGTCTTATCAGACATCCTACAATCAGCACTATGCATAGTACAGGAATGGTGCAACGCAAATGGCCTTCGATTGAATCCCCCCAAGTCAGTTGCAGTCCCCTTTACTAAGAAAAGACACCTCAGACGAATCAGATGCCCCCTAATGTACAATCTACCCATTCCCTTGGCAGACAACGGCAAGTACCTGGGGATCATTCTTGACAAAAAACTACTCTGGTCAGAGCATCTGAAAGTAGTATCAGACAAAGCCACTAAAGCTCTGTGGATATGCAGACAATACTCGTATGTAGGCAAGATGTGGGGAATCAAACCCTCTATTGTCCTATGGATTTACAAGGCCATCGTTAAACGTGCCATACACACACCGATCGATCGGCCGGTCCGTCGCCCGAAATCAATATCGGCCGACGGATTGGGGTGTGTATGTGGAAATCGCACCGATCGGGCGATCAATTTTGATCTGCCGATATTTTAGTGCGATTTTCGTGCGATCGATCGGTGACGATCGATTGGGTAGTGTATGTGATTATCGCAAGTGAATGTCAAATTACCAAATTATTAAATGATGGAATTTGAAGGATTCTAATGATTTAAATGGCACTGCAATTGAAATATCAAATATGTGGTACAAGAAAATATCACACACATCTAAATATTTTAGTTAACAAAAATGAATCTAGGTTGGATTGGGAGTGAATCATAACCTATTTTTTGAATTGTCATTCGTTATCGCATCGCACGAAAATCGCTCAGTGTGTGTGTGCAGTGGAGATCGGCAGATATTTTGTGGCGATCCATCGGCCGATCGATCGGACGACGGATCGGATAATGTATGGCGGCTATTAGACCCATGCTTGAATATGGTGCAGTTGTATGGTGGAAGAGAGCCTATACAGTAACTGGCAGATCTACCCTACGTAAAATTCAGAGACTTGCTTGTCTCATGTCTACCGGAGTCATTCACTCCTGCGGCGTTTGAGGTACTGCTAGACCTTCCACCATTGCATGTTCATGTAATAGCACAAGCAAAGCTGACGATCCTCAGACTGAAGGCTTGCGATGTCGTCACTAAGCTGAATCCGGAACAGGAAAGTTGGCTCAGTGAGAGGTGCATAACCTGTATGCCATCGGAGCATCTGGTGAAAGAACCATCCAGCAACAAGCTCTTCAACACTATAATCTGGATCAGAGAAAACTGGGAGGAATATTCCACTCTTCTTCCAGATACCATCAAGTGGTTCACGGATGAATCAAAGACGGTTAATGGCCCAGGTGCCGGAATAGTGGGGCCCTAACCAGGGTATTTCTATACCTATGGGTAGGTTCGCAACAGTATTCCAGGCAGAAGTACATGTCATCGAGTCGTGTGCGGAGCTCTGCCTGAAAGCCGAATTCCGTAGCAAGAATATAGCTATATTTACTGACAGCCAGGTAGCCATACTGGCGCTAAGCAACTGGTCTGTCTCGTCCAAGCTAGTGCGCAACTGCCAGAATACATTACAATAAGTTGGCTCCTCGAACATGGTAACGTTATACTGTGTTCCTGGCCACGTCGGCATTTCTGGGAGTGAACAGGCTGATGAGCTGGCCAGGATGGCCTCGGACACGCCCTTTTGTAGACCTGAGCTCTTTTGCGGAATTCCGCTAAGTTCCGCCAGTAAATGCATCAGAGACTGGGAGCGTACTGAGGCCACTGTCCAATGGGATTATCTTCCAGGCCTGAAGCAACCCAATGTTCACATCTGGTTACTTCCGCAGCAGCACATTTGTACTTTAAAAAATGAACCGCAGCAGGGTTAGAAGTATTTGTGACCTTCTAACTGGACATTCTTGCCTAAGGGGTTACTTAAAGATTATGGGTATAGTATTGGACGCAGCTGTCGTTTAGGCGAGGCCGATGATGAAACGTCACTGCACGTTCTTCGCGAATGTGAGGCACTGGCCCAACGTCGCCTAGTACATCTCGGCATCGCCCTCCCTGAAGCAGATGACATTGCTTCGATCCCGCTCATCCTTTTAAGCAAGTTCATTAGCGCGATCAAACTTGATCGACAGGCCTAGGCCTGTTGCAGACCTGGGGCTATAGCACAATAGACCATTTGGCCTCTAGTGGGCCTTTTTGGCGCTCGCAGCCCCTCTCTCAATATAATCTAATCTGTGCGTGTCTCACTGCGCAGACGCGAATGTGTCAACAATAACTCTATATTCAAATTGTTACCCCCACTCTGTGCCTATTTCCTATCTGTTCAATGTATATCTATGATAATATGCCCAATTCAACTGAAGCGTCACTGAAATTAGTAGAAACAAAAAAGAAAATCTCGACTTGAGAAAATGTCGATTACAAAATTTCTCGATTGATGAAAATATCGAGAAAAATATGAATTCTACTAATTTAAAATGAATTCAATGGTGAGGTGTAGTAAACTATCCCAAAAGCGACAGACTTTATTTCGAAACTCTGAATTGTTTGACTATTTTCGATGAGATTGTTATTGTTCCAGAGCCTTAATCGCGGCCTGGCTGTCTGAGAAGATGGCGACACTCCTAGTGGTTCCTGTGCTGTGCTTCAACATCCTACACGCTCCCCTTATTGCCAGCACTTTAGCTTGAAATACGGTTGCATAGTCTGGGAGGCGAAAAGACATTGAGGCACTGACATCCTCAGAAAAGACCCCCGCACCGACTCCACAATCCATTTTAGAGTGAATATTCTGCAGTCGTATCTTCCGATCACCTCTCCCTCCCTCACTCCATTCCGCTCTCGTTGGGAACCTTGTTACGAGGTGCTTTTCAAATTCTACTTCGGTGACGATATAGTCTGTTGGCAACATGTCTCGAACTCCGACAGGTTCCAGTATGCCCACATGGTTTGGACGTCCAACATCCAGACTCCCTAAGTGTCACCATACACTGTCGAACTCGAACACGAACCTAGTACAGTTTTCTTCACATCTATGTGAAGTGTATGTGTGTGTCAGAGGACATTTGTACCAGGTTCGTGTTCCACTTCGACAGTGTATGGTGACACTTAGTCTGACAGCGCTGCACGCCGCGTTGAATTTTATTTGTAGGTCTAAAGGGAGTAGACCTAGGATGATATTAAGTGCATCCGCTGGACATGAACGCATAGCACCCGTGACTGTGATGCAATATGAACTAATTCGATATTTTTTACTGGAGAACGAGCGTTTTAGGTTTATTTCCCGAGGGTTAGGATTAGCGATGGGCATACTCTTTCTACTGTGCCAGCACATACGCTCCAACTCTTTCCACTGAGCCGTTCAAAAAGAGTCGAAAAAATCCAAAGACTCGGGTAGCATATTCAATAAATGGACTGGAACGGAGTTATAGGCGAAAAATTTATAAAAGCGCTAGTTTTTTCAAGGGGGAGCACAGGGGGAGAGTGGGACAAATTTGGATTTTTGTTATCTTACCGACCTATACAACATATAGAAAATTCAGAACTAAAGCATCTTTTGCAAGGTAAACACTTCCTGTCTCTTGGGTTAAGAGCTCTACCATTTTTTCTCTCGTGTCAAACGTAACTTTAAGAATAAGTAAAATAAAAAGCCAAATCTTCTACAAATTTTCTCTGTTCACTCGCCGAATTGGAGCGATGTGCGATGGTAAGGTATTTATATGTACATAGCAGACGGAAAATCAAATTCGGAGAACCAAGAATGGTGTTGGCACTTAATTAAAGGCTGTCAATCAAACAAATTTTAAAAATCGGAGGGTTGAGCTCAATTTAATTTTTTAATTTTTTGGGCATACTTGAGCTTGTCTTCAGATTTGTTCTAGTTACCATTAAATTATGTTTATTAATAGAAACTCGTAATGTGCAATGCGAAGATTTTACGCAAGGGTATGGATCATAGATATATAATAAACAGATATGAAATAGGCACAGAGTGGGGGTAAAAATTTGAATATCGAGTTATGGCTGACATACGGGACAGTGGTGTGTGCTGAGTGCGAGACACTCTACTGTACTGAACAACTTGGATCTTCCCAACGAGAGGGGGTAAATTTCCCCAAAATATCATTTTGGCAGAAGCTCCAATAGTCTGATTCTGTCGAGGAGTCTATGGATGGGGAAATGCCCTTGAACATCGAATCCATGGACATCTATACAGATGGCTGTAGGACCGACGAAGGCGTCGAGATTGATATTTACTCGCACGTTCCTTCGGCAGCCAAATCTACGCACCGGAGCGACCCGCGTTACCTGGAACAACCTCGTCACACGGCCAAGAGCTGCCACAACCCCTTCGATGCAAGAAGAAAGATCTAATTGTGTGTCACACAATTTCACTGTTCAGTTTTTCTGGAAATTAGGAGCAACACATGTCGGCGCTATTGCTCTCAATACTTAGACTGAAGAAAACATGGACAATCAATGACACACATTCATCGGATATCAGCGCGTCGCTACAACAACAACAGCAACATTTACTCGGAGGTCTTCCACACTATTGCAGTGTCCTATAGGCGGAGGTTTCAGCGGTCTTGGAAGTTCTGCCGAAGTTGGGCAGTCATGTCATTACTGTGAGCGTGAGGGACATATTTATTTGCAACGACAGCCGGTAATTCGTTCACTTGAATCAGTCTTGACGACATCTAAAACTATTGCCGCTCAGCCCACGCAGAGATGGGCGTCCTCTTCAATGTCACTTCAGTGGAGGTTAATTCGGATCATCTCTTAAACATATTTATCTAGTGCAGGCTTATTAACCCGTAGAGCTATCCAGGTTAATTCAGGTTAACGCATTGTTGTAATTGCGTGTTGTTAATCCGAACTAACCTTTACTGGAGTACAAAAGAATGTGCCTTCTGTTAGATCCCGAGTGGTTTTTGTGGATAACTATAAGGCAGATGAGCTGACACAAGGACATCAAAATGCCATTTACCAGCGGCAGCACGTGCCAAGCAACGAGAATTATTGGCCGATATTTGATTCCAGCCGCTCTGCCACGTTGCTGTCGCTGAACAGGAAGCAGGGTAGTAGGGGTTATCACAGGGCATCGCCCAATCGGGTAGCTCGCGTGGAGGCTTCGTATTCCTCATCACGACTTCTGCAGGAGACCGGGATGAGGAGGAGAGCGTTCTTCACCTTCTCTGTTATTATCCGGCCTTGGCTGGCATGAGAAAGAAAATTCTGGGCTCTCGGGTCTTCCATGATCTGAACGACCTTAGGAGTATAACCGCCGTAAGGCTTAATCGTTACACCACCAGTACAGACTGGTTTCTTACATAGGTTTCAATAGAGGTGACTTTTTAATGATACCGCAACGGACGAAATGCTGGTCAAAGTGTGCAGTGCCCTACATCTAACTTCTTTTTCAAAAGTGTTATGTACGCTAGTGATTTCGCCTTCAAAGATCTGAATCGAAGCACTAAATTATTTGATAGACTAGAGCCTCCGCAGATATCTTCATACCATGTTGAGCCATTCATTTGTACCTTCAAAATTAAAATAGAACATTCCATTTCTAAAGCCCATCATCAGACGACATTACTCTTTCGTTTTATAAATCTGATACTATCTATTAGATACTTCAAATTTAAAATGATATACTTTCGCTCACCCACTATGTCATACGTCTGTCTGCCAACGCGTCTGAATGACCCGAAACTTATCGGTCATTCGTCATGTTGTGTTGACATTGCAGCAATTGATTGGAAAGTATCGGTTTCATTCGAATTTTTATGGTAGGCATTTCTTATATACATATACACGTATATGCGTACGTACGTAGCTACTGGAATTGACAAGCAATTTTTAATGACCTACATGGACGCCGGCAATTAAATAGATAAGAGAAATGCAAAATTCAAAATGTTAGATCATAGATGATCACTATGGTTAAATCACGTGATTAAAATCTTGTGTGACTATTACTAAGACTAAATTGATTAACTAATAAAACTGCAGGGAACATCATATGTATGTATTTATTATATACATTTACTATTTGTCTTAACCTCTTTTAGGGCATAGCGTGCCAACTACTAACCCCCGTGCTCCTAAGAGGCATAGTTGGCGTGTCGTTAACATATACAGGTTGCTTTGCCTCGATGCGCTCGGTGGCCGTGTTCGTTCGGTCACCGCTCTTCAATCTTGAGAATCGAGGTTTGATCCTCGGCGCAAACAAACAAAAAACTGCCTGTGGGTACTAATAGAACTGTGCGCTCCGAGCTTGTCAGTATAAAGACGGCGTGGAAAGGAGGTGCATACTAGCAACTGCTCGTCCAAAAACTAGTATGCTATCGAAACGTCAACAAGGCATAGAAATGCAAGAGATATTGACACGCCCATAGAAACCTGTCAGAATAATACTCTTAGAACTGTCACAGGCTGCCTCCTCATGTCGTCACAGGATCATCTTCATCAGGGAGTGACCATCCTAACTCAAGCCTTATGGACAAAACCTCACCACCTCGTCAAGTTAGACGCAACATGAGGGGCCGCAAAAGGGAAGTCCAAAGGTTCAGAGAGTTTCCTTTGATAACGCCAGCTATAAGTCGGCCATCACAACGCTGCAAAGTGAGGAAATGCTTTCTTCGATTGCGGAACTAAAACTAAATAAAGTACTAAATGCGCAACCGCCTGTGCCATATCTTTAGTTGAATCCCGGCTCCCAAGAGCAGCCAGAACTACAATATGTATGTAGGCTCAACTTCGTTGTGGCTGGTGCCCGTGTCATCGCGACATCCAAAACTCCTGCCCAGCATGTGGCCTCACTCCACACGTCGTTGAGCACATCTTTAACTGTCCAGCAGCCCCACGCGATTAACTCCCAATTGCGCTGTGGGAGAACCCCAACCAACTCAAGTCCTCGAAATGCGGAAGCCTCCGCCTCATATAGAATCTATGGAGGAGCAATCCGCATATATTCATCACTTAACTATTTAGAGTAATTCCACTCGTAGAAAGTAAACAGAGAGACACACACCCTCTTCCCCGCAACAACCGCTCAGTCCATATAGAAGCACATGAGATGTCAAACTCACATTCCCCCTCTCATACTTCTTCTTTGTGAACGATAACATTCCATTTTGTCTCTCTATCGCGGAACACCCGTCCGGCCCATATTGCCGACACATGAAATGTCAAACTCCCATCCCCCTTCCTACTTTCACACTTGTACCGAATTATTCATTTTTCTTGATCTTTTTCATTTCCTTCTAACTCTCTCTTCTGTGCTCCGCCTTCAGGGAGCCTACAAATCTATGCAATTTTTTTTTCTTGGAAAATTTAAAGTTCACGTGCCGCGGAAATTCGAGTCTTTGCATGCAACGCTAAATAAAGGCAAGGAAGATTCGGGAGACTTCAGAAAGAACAAGTTCTCCTTATGATTACATAATCTACAAAGCGATAGGTACTCTTCCCTGCGTCCTCTACATCTGCAGAACGCACCTTTTCCATGTTGGACTTGATTAAAAATCGACTCCGTTCTACAATGGGTCAAAAGCACTTGAAGCACTAGTGCTGATCAGATGTGAAGGTGATTTCGAATTGGACGACATTTCGCTAAAAAAAAGCAGTTTACGCTTTACCTTCTGATACCAGATTCAGTAAACAAATTTTCTTTGTTTGAAAAATGTTGCTTTATATAAATGTCAATTGAAACTTGGTTACTTTATGAAGATAATGTCAACAATTTAAGTCCAAAGGTTTGCTTGTCTAATACATCATTATCAATGAAAATTTATTTGTGTAAATATGATGTTTTGGCATGAATTAGTTTGGCTATCTACACGAACAGCCTATAAAGGCGCTCACATCGTTTAAGGTCTCTTTGAGACTGATGAATGAGTGTTTCGAACTCCACAGCGGTTTGCAACCAAAAATTGAGTTTTCTTGTGTTGGGTGCCAGGACATTGAGGGGAACGAGACTGCTTAAGCTTGCAGTACAAGGGCCATCCAATCACTTTTATGGGTACGAGCCTTACTCTGGCTTTGGACTGACTTCGGCCAAATCGCGATCAGAGACTGGTCTACATTATCACGGCAACTGTACTCCGTACTGGAATAACCCTCCAGGGCTGCGTTTATCGAAGGAGCTAATAATGCCCTTCAAACATAATGGTGCTTCTTACATGGGAAGAACTCATCTGAGACTTCACTTGATGACCTAAAGAAGACGCATCTGTCCAGCTAAACTGAATGCCGTCTCTGTCTGGAGGGCGTTGAAACGACGAAACACGCCTTGAGCGAATGTCCCGCCACGCGCGTTAGAGGATGTCGCTGCTCGGGCAGACTACTTTCAGCTCTGCAGAATTTAGGTTGACTCCTGCAAAAGACACACTGTCCCTTATTTGAAGGGTGGGCGGTCTTTTGACGGTTCAATAGGCTACGGCATAATAGACCTCTCTATGGTCGCTGGGTCAGTAGCCCGGGTCACTTTCATATGTTATCTTATCTTAGCACACTCGTGAGTCCGACTGAAATAAATATTCCTCTCTAATTATTCCTTGAATTAATAATTGTGGTACAAACGGCTTAAGCCAAAATTTACTTTAAAGGATGAGTTCTCGGAATATCTGATCATTTCTCTCTCAATACGCTCATGCTCGGACGGCATATCGCATTAAAACTGATTGATAACACATCTCTATCTATGAAATTAGACATATGTCGGATTAACCGGAGGAAACACGGCTACCGGAGGCCCCCCGTCTCTGAATTTATAACTTTTACTCGCCACGTGGCGATCAAAATTATATACACTCCCTCTCACTGGACTCCTTAGGACCGGACCTAAGCTCGGTCGTTGAGGCCTCGAAAACCGTTAGCACGCCTCTGACAACAACAACAACAACCATGATTATCCGGCCATACTAAAAATGCAGAAGCAGCGACACCTGTTTTGCCCTGTCATTAGTAATCCTTGATGGTCAGCCTAAGTGAACCAGACCTAAGCATCCCATACCCATCTTGAAGTTCCATAAACAAAGCCGAGCAAAATATTTCCAATTTACTCTTCATTGCTTGCTGCCGACGTAAATGCAAAAAAAAGAAGAAAAAACAAAGGCTGCGTTCATAAAGCGCCACTGCTGAGTCAGCATTGAGAATCGATTAGTGCTGCATGGTAATTTGTCGTAGAAACACTTGCGCTGAGCTAAGCGCTTCCACTTTTAGTCAACATAACATTTTCTCGCTTTTCTGGCTCACCGCAATATTCGACATTTGTGACAATTGTCAAACTTCGACTCTAACCTCGGTTGTGTTGTGTATGGTCGATGGTCGAGTTTTTAACGTAATTGTTAAACCTTATTGTGGGAAAGAAAGATGCTACCATATCTTGTGTGTCACCTGGGACTCATCAAAGCAAGAAATTTCGAGTTTTATGTCAAATGCCAAACTGAACATGTCATTTAACAAATGAGAGACGGCATGCAGTTTCTAAAACACGAAAATAAGAACAATGTGCTGGTCCGCAATTGTGAAGCCCTGACGAAGCCCTGACTCTGCGATTTTTTTTAATGAATGGAGCCAATGTCACATCTGGATTGATGATAAAATTCTGCAATGTACGAGGACATAAAATAGATTGCCAGGTGGCCGATTACCAGGGCCGGGGTGGCAGGAACTTATTGAAGTTCTGTTACTTGGCCCGTTAAAATATATTTTTAATTAGTCTCGAAGGAAATTCAATTCAAACAAATTACCTGAACATGCATATGCATTCTTTCTCACCGTGAAAATGAATACGTATAAAAGAGAATAAATTATAGTACGTACCATAACAGTTGCGAACAGATCAGAGATGCTACGATCGAAGATGCTTCTCTATATAAAGGTTATTCAATGTCATAAACAACAAACAATGCCAACACAATAAAAGGAAATAAAAAATGGAAAAATTCTCCTCATTTTTTAAATATCACGAAACACCCAACTGTATAAACCTACCAACCAACAAAAGCGGGCCATCATATAAGAAGAACCGACATTTACAGCAATATTTGCGTTGCCATATTTTACATGATCTTCAAAATGAAATAAATTTTACAAAATGTTAATAAATAAGCTGAAAAATAAGAAAATCCGTTTCTTGTCTCTCAACTCAATATGTAAGTTTTTTTTTGCTTTTTTGTTAATGGAAAAGAGTAAGAAAATAAATCGCTTACATACAAGAGACGGTAATATATATCCCGCAATAAATTTGCAGTGTCAATTGTTACTAAAAAGATCAGGTAAATAACATTGAAAATTTGACGGCAAAGAAAAGAAACTATAAATATTTTTAGGATTTTATTACTGCTTAACCGAGGATTCATTTCTTTTCGGACAAGGTATTTTGAGTGAAATTAGTCATTTTCCAAGGTAGATTTCCCCTAAAATGACATAATTCGTAAAAGTAGATAAAACAGTAGTACAGTAAAAGTAGATAAAACAGTAGATAAATAGAAATATGATATTACCTTTATCATAAAGACTTTCTTAGTAATTAGAATAAAATGAAAATATAAAAAATATAAATAATCTTCACTCATGATGGATTCGGGTCCATTTATAATAATCCAGAATTTAATATTCCGCCACATGTTTTTCATGTTTTGGGAAAAATAAATTTGGTTTTGACGCCATGGAAAGGTTATTTAAATGTACAGCTAAATAAATTTGGCGCATTATAAAATACATAGAAATTAAAAAAGGCTGATTTGAGCGTACAGCTCCAAGTTATTGGTTTTAAATGAAAATTAACCCCTAATTTCAACACGGGAAAATTCAAATTGATATTAATAGCAGTAAGAGATTCGTACATGTATGCGTCCAGCTCATTCCGAAAGAAATTTAGACGAGTTATGTATTGTAAATGTAAAATTATAGGTTAGGTTAAAAGGCTGCCGTAGATGATAATGCACACATAGACCACTAGAGGGCCCGTTGTGGTTGTTAATTGCCTTGACCTCTCCAGGGGCATGGGTGCGTCAACATCTCTAGCAATTACCTAGTCTAGCCATAAATACTGTTACAAACTTTTTGAAGCACTGTTCAATAAAAGAGGTGTTATATGTTAAGAAATCATTGTTTATTTATTAAATGCATTGTCAACAACGGAAATTACAACAAGTTATTCGAAGTGATTGCCTTTTGCCTTTACACAAGCCTTTAATCGAGCTGGCCACTTATCTATGGAAGCACGCACGACTTCAATTGGAAAGTTGGCGACTGCATGTGTAAGAGACTTCTTTAAGGATTCGATATTAGAATGTCTTTTAGAGCACGTCATTAGCTCTAAGACAGACCATAATTCGTAATCCAGCGGATTCAGGTCTGGGCTAGAGGAAGGCCAATCTTCAGCTTTAATAAAATCTGGAACATTTTCTTCAAGCCATTTTTGGGTTGACTTCGCCTTATGACCTGGTGCAGAATCTTGCTGGTAACTCCAAGGCTGATTTTTGAATAATGACGTGTTGAGAGGTTTCACTACACTTTCAAGGACACTTTCTTGATAAATTTTGGCAGACGTTTTGACGCCCTTCTCACAAAAATGCAACTTTGTCACCCCGTTGTAGCTAACACCCCATCAAACCATTACTGAGGCTGGATGATGACCTCTTCGAACCTTTTGGGCAACTTGAGAAGCTTCCCTGGCACTGCGAGCATAAACCCTATCGTTTTGTTTATTAAATGTTTCTTCGACAGTAAAAATTTTTTCGTCCGTGAACAAAATTTTACGGTGTTCTTGGTTTGCGTACCGGCAAAGTAATCGTTTTGATTTTTCCACTCTATTTTTTTTTAACGAATCTGTTAGTAAATGCCCGGTAGATCTACGATAAGCACCCAACCCCAAGTCACTTTTGATGATACGTGAAATTGTTCTTTGGGGTATTTTCATTTCACGCGATAAAATTTTTTGTTTCCAAAGAGGATTACGGCGAATTCTCTCGCGCACGGCTTTAACCGCTTGAGGTGTTCGAGTAGTTCGCGGACGGCCACTTCTTTCACGGTCACTTACTCCAGACGTATCATTAAATCTTTCAATAGCCCGATATACAAACATTCGGCTTATACCAAGGGTATGCAGAGTCTTAAAAATATCACTTGGTTGCATTCCTACTTTATGAAGTGCAATCACAGCAATTCTATTTTCTTTGTCACCCCAATCCATGTTCACTACACTAAAAATTAAACTCAAATGATGACAAATGCATCAAGCACAAGCGTACTATAGCGATTAGCTAAATTTTTAAGAAATGCAATATAACGGTTCCTTTCTGCAGGGTTGCCAAACCTTGTAACAATATTTATGGCTAGACTAGGTATATGCCTTGTTGACGTTTCGATAGCATATCTATGTACTTTTCGGAAGTGCAGTTGCTAGCATGCACCTCCTATCCGTGCCGTCTTTATATTGACAAGCTCGGAGTACTGTGAGAGTTCTATTGTATTAGTACCCACAGGCAGTTTTTGGTCGCGCCGAGATTTAAACTCCGAGCTCCAGATTAGTATTGTAAAGCGGTGACCGAGCGCCCTTAGGTCCTCCAAATGAAGGAAGAAAGAGTTCCCCAGGACAGGTGCCTAGAAAATGAAGGGTACTTTCCTCCTCGTCAGCATCCTCGCAGCTTATACAGAAGTAATTGTAGGGTAGGCGAAGTCTTCTAACGTGCTCCCCAATAGGACAGTGCCCAGCCCAGTGATAACATTCACCACCACGCCAATGTGCTTCATGTTCAATGATAATATTGCAGCAGAGTGGCCGGGGTCCGCTGTGGGCCCTAAACTCTTCATGGTTTGACACGTACCGTCCTCAGTCGTCCATCTAGCGCTTGCTTTATTTTTCGCGTTAGAGTTCATTGCAGATTGCAAAAGGCACTCCGATGTTCCAACGACCATCCTCAATTGCTCCAGTCGTCCCAGCCCAAGCAAGCCATCAGCCACACAGTTACCAGCATAAGCACTGTGGCTTGGAATCCAGTATAATGTGATTCCAAAGTAATGCCCCATTTCATCAAGAAGCGATCGACAGTTCATAACTGTCCGCGATGTCGACAGAGCAGATTCAACTGATCGAATTGCAGCCTAATTGTCATTGTAAATAGTGAGTCTCCTATCAATTGTGACATTACATCCCAGTCAGGTGAAAGCTTCTGAGATCGCCAAAATCTCTGCCTGCAGTACGCTGCAATGATCGTGTATGCGGAAAGATAAACTAATCTTCAACGTCTCCGAAAAGATACCGGTTCCCACTCCAACATCCGCTTTGGATCCGTCGGTAAAAACGATGGAGTCTGAGTGAGAGATTGCCCCAGTTTCCCACATGCTCCTTAAGGGAATCGGTCTCACAAAATTCTTACCAAACATATTCTTAGGGGAGATATAATCTGTATATGCTGATTATTGAAAATAGCATAGTGGCCAGAGCTTAGCGCACGTCACTGACCGGTCTCGCGAAGTAGCAATGCTACAATCATTGCTTGCTGTTCAGCACCACCTCGAGGTGTGCCCCTTCAGACGATTTATGCACAGTAGATTCTCCCAAACTGGACTGTATACCCGTGGAAGACAATAACAGGTTAATTTGTTCACACAATGACGCATAATGGTTCACGTCTTTGGCTAATATCCGTAGTGTGTTTGAAATCGAGAAGATTTCGAACTACCTGCTGTCGGGTAGATTTTGAAGACTTTTTACACGTTAGACCAACTAGACGCGTTAGATCACGCATTAGACCACTTATCAGTTCTGCCATCGAACTACGAATTAGACCACTAATCAGGACGAGTTATTAGACCACCTATTAAGGCCAAATGACACGCAGAAAGCTGGACTCGACGGACGGAGGGGCATAATTGCATTTGAGTATTATCAAGGAATCAGAGGCAGACGTACATGATTTCAATTGAACCTCCACTGCAATTCAATAGTTTCCAATTCCATTCAACGGTAATTGGTTATTTCAAACATTTTTGAAAAAAATTCAAAAGCCCGTTGTGTTTGTAGATGGGGGGCATTGCGCTGTATACTATTGTTTCGTGAGGCGAAATTTTCAGAACTTTGTGCTTGCATTAACCATCAACAAGATGATAAATAATAAGAAACTCACTGTCGCTCATGAGAAAATAGATCTTCGGAGATCTATATTCATTATAAACTATGCATACATGGTGTGCATCAATTGAAATTTGAAAGCGTTTAAAGCAGTAGCCAGCTGCTTTCCACAAATGGTTGCAAAGGGGATATAATTTGCATAAATCGCTAACGTCGTGTGTACCGAACTGACTGAATAATTGATAAAAAATTATCAATGAAATTTTGCCGCCCATCCGTCGCGCCCAGCGTAATTAAGCCTCTAGACCACCTATCAAATCACGCATTAAACTACCTTTTGAGCTACTCTGACGCGTGGTCTAATAGTTGATCCAGTGTGGTCTTATAGGTGGTCTACTACTACTACTATTTGCCCTAACCCCTAGTGGGGCATAGCGCGTCAACTATATGGCTTAGTTGACGTTTCGTTAGCATCAACTGGTTTCGAACTATGCATGTTTCTAGCATGTACCTCCTGCCCATTTAGCTGCGCACCTGCGACAAGTCGGGAAAGTCTGTGGCTTATTGTTACGCCCCACCCCAGACAACACAAACATCCATGGCCACGATGTAGACGGGACTTGAACCCGTAATTGACCGGTAGCATGAGACATCAGATTGACGCCTCAACGCACTGAGCTAACGACCGCCCCTAAAGGCTTGTTCGCACTTGACTAACAATAAGTAGTTTAGTCAAGTGGCGAGTAATTTAGTAAATTAAATGTCTGAACAGCAACATTTTAGTCATTGGCTAAACTACTTGACTAAGTACTTAAACCATTCTACTGGATTTGTTCTGACGAGTAGAGCCCGCCACCACCCACCACCGCCACGCTTCACTATCCACTAAACAAACTGTACTGTACAGTTTAGTAAACTGAAGTCCGAACGACTTTTGGTGAGTTACTACTAGCTCTGCTGCTTGCTACTAGACCTGTTCGGTCCTAAGATTCCAAGATCGGTTTTAGGTTTTTATGAATACCGGTTTTCGTAGCGGTCAACCGGATCTTTAGAAAAACCTGCTTATGGTTAAAAAAAAACCGGGTTTAAAAGCGACTCATTAAAAAACCGATTCACCAAAAAAAAAAACCGACCGAGTACTCAAAACCGACTTGTTAAAATTCGACCGGCTCCGACGAGTTAAAAACCGACTCATTAAAAAACCGATTCATCGAAAAACCGACCGAGTACTCGAAAACCGACTTGTTAAAAACTGGCTGGCTCATGGTTAAAAAAAAAACGGGTTAAAAACCGACTCATTAAAAGACCGATTCACAAAAAAGCGACCAAAAACCAACCGGCACTCGTCGGAGCCGGTCGGTTTTTGGTCGGTTTTATCGGTCTTTCAATGAGTTGGGGAATCGGTCTTTTAATGAGTCGAGTTTTAACTTGTCGGAGCCGGTCGGTTTTTAACAAGTCGGTCAGTTTTTTGGTGAATAGGGTTTTTAATGAGTCGGCTTTTTTTACCGGACATGTGTCGGTTTTTATGACCATAAGCCAGTTTTTTTAATGATTTGGTTTTTTCGAAACCGGTACTTGGGAATCTCGGGACCGGTACTAACAGAAGACCGGTTTTAAACCGGTGGACCCGTTTTAGGAACAGGCCTAAGCTACTCGCCACTCGACTAAATTACTAAACAAATACGAACAAGGCTTAAGGTCTAATACGTGGTGTGATGGCTGGTTTGGTCTAGTCTAATGCGTGGTCTAAAAGCTGGTTGGTATAGGGTGTGTGAATTTGAATTTTATTAATGGTGTAATTGTAAAATTATGAATGTAAGTTTGTTTCTCCGAAATGTCAAAAGGATGCTCGTCATTTCCATATATAATAAGTATCATATTTAAGTAATAAGTCATTTCAATATATCAACGATAATTATTATTCCACCGAACAACGAAATTATCGTCATCATATTGTTTATTCCCAGACTTAATTTTGTCTTAATTTCAAGCGAAATAAGACGAAACCTACACGACACTTAAAAGTCTCCTGGGCAATTATTGTAATTTTGCTTGACATACGTGTACATACATACATGCACATTACGTACATACTCGTACATACATATGAATATGACATGCGCTTCAATAAAATTAACTTTTCGGATCGTGTCAAATGCTTCCCAAAGTTAGGGATATGTATTTTCCAGGCATTCCCTATCGTCTGTAACATAAAATAAATAGACACAAGCTAGAAGAAAATGGTTGTTCCTTGTTTTTTTTTCTCTCTCTCTTAAAGTAGCAAAATAATTGGCTTCAAGTAAATTTGATTTTATTCATGTTTCAGTAGGTATTCAATTAGGACTCTTTTTGATGATAGATAATAGGGCCTTTTATTTTTTATTTTTTGACATTCTGAATTGAATAAATTAATGACAATTATTAGGTATTGACTATATTGATATGTTTACAAAGTGTATTATGAACGAACATATAAATAGTATTACAATATTACTATTATTTTCAAGTTCGAAATGTTACAATTTATCGAATGTTTCATGTCGGAGTTGGTCAAAAAGCCCGGATCATCAAATATAAGACAACAAAATTATGGAGACATGCGAGTATATAAAATACACGGTCAATTTAAATTGAGCGCGGTCCTCCACTGCAAGCGTTATTGAGCGGCTATGTGCTCCCGCGACAAAAGTGTTTACAAATGGCTAAGAGCAACAAGGATTTACAGGCTTCTTCGCGTCTCCGCAATTTGCTAAACCATCTCTTCTGTTGCACGCAAAATTAAACAGTTTTAAATCGGCAAAATGCTTTTTCGAATACATTCCTCGATGCAACGCGCGGCTACGAGCGGCAAGTCCAACTTTTTTTTGATCTGGCGCTCGAGTTACCTGGCGGATGCAGATGCTTGTAGCCGCTTCGCTCAAACACGCTTGCAGTGGACACAGGTTCATGGAAATCCAGCGGGTACCACCGCTGCTCAAACCACTTGTTGAACCGCAGCTCGTCAAACGAAGATGTTTAAATTTGTTTGAATTTGTAATTCTTTTCCTACGTGAGACACGATTTCACAAAGCTCTCGATCTTTTCATCTACATATGTAGCCGAACTTTTAAGAAGACATGATAAGTAGGTTAGGTTAGGTTAAAGGGGCTGCCGTGATACCCACAGCACACGTAGACCACTACTGGGTCCTTTGTGATACCACCATCGACTCAACAAACCCGAGTCCTACATATTCATTGAACCAGCCTGAGCTGTTGATAAAGCGCTGGAGTCAGCTGATGCTAACATCCTTAAGGTCGTCCAGATCGACAAAATAGAAAGACCCCAACGTAATCCTTCTTCTTCTAGCCAGGGCATGACACCCACATAACAGATGAAAGGTACACTCCTCCTCATCCTCGCGACTCCTACAGAGGTCATTGTGTGGAAGCCCCAATCTCCTAGCATGTTCGTCGAGCAGGCAGTGCCCTGTAATCACCCCCACAAGAGTCTGTAGATTACGTCTATTCAACGCCAGCAGCTCCTCGGAGGGTTTGGGATCGATCCTAGGCCAAAGTTGCCTAGTAACAGTACAAGTGCTACCATTACTCCACCTCGTGTTGGCAGCACTCAACGCGACATTGTTTATCAACAATTTACAGGCTGATAAATACCACCCGAGATGGCAGTGACTAAACCCGGTCCCCCCAATAGAGCCTCTTCTAGCTAGTTCATCTGCTTTGCAATTTCCGTCGAAGCCACTGTGGGCCGGAATCCAACAAAGGGAGATGTTAAAAAAATTTTCCATCTCCAGGAGACAGGTGCAGCATACGGCAACAATCTTTGAGTTTGTGATCACATATTCAAGGCACTTAATCGCCGGCTGACTATCCGTAAAATGATAATATCCTTAGCAGCTATGACATTACGCCCGAGCCATATGAGAACCTCCCAAATAGCCGCAATCTCTGCCTGAAGAACGCTGCAAAAGTCAGGTAGATGTAGTGACAAGTTTAAATTCAACTTGTCCGAGTACACCCCCACTCCCACTCCTTTATCCGTCTTAGAACCATCAGTGTATAAACTTACAGCATTATACTCCTGGAAAGTGTTGGCTTCCCACACGACCCGTGAGGGGATTTGGCTTACAAAATTCTTACCGAACAGATACTTGGGAAGAGTGTAATCCGTCACCGCAGGAAAATCCGAGCTGCTAAGAACAGACGAGTGTCCCGTGGCTACCACAGTCAACTGTCCAGTTTCCCGGAGACGAATGGGAGCAAATTGAGCAGGACATCAAGAACAGCTGTTGGCGTAGTTCTAAAAGCCCCCGTGATGGTGATGCTCACTATTCTTTGGAATTTCTCCAGCATACTTCGGTAAACCGCAAAATTGAGGGCAGTCCACCAGACAATAATACCATGCAGAAGTATAGGCCGCAGGACTGAGACATAGAGCCAGAAAACAACATGATAAGTAATACTCGTTCATTGGAAAAACTCGTGAAGTGTGTTTTACAGGTCCATTTCCTAAGCTCCGTTGCAGTCTGAGCCTGGTGAAAGAGTGTTAATGTCTTTCATCTAAAATTTAAGTGACCCTTTACGCGGTGCAGTCATCAATCACCGCGGCATGAAATCGAGAATTGCAGATTTACTTGAGCTGCGAGTATGTAGTGCCCAATTCAATTTTAAATGCTTTTATCAGGAAACTTTAATAATGAAGAAAATATGCACTTCATAGAATCAAAATCGTATCTTAATCCCTGGCGCCGCATATTGCTCCTAGCCCATGCACAACCCAGACCTAAGCCATGTATGGGTCATTTTGTTTTTCACTGTTGCCCATATGCTACCGCATATTGAACTTAGCCCACGCAGACGTGACCCATACGTGGGATTGTTTGATCTCGTCGGACAGTTTCGTGTGCATGTGTCGGTCGTTTTTTTTTAACACCGTCGCACCTGTCACTTTGTTTCGTTTCGTGATAAGATGGAGTTCGATAACGAAATATTAATTTCTTTGGTGAAAAAAATCCAGTTTTGTATCGTACGAACCATCCGGATTACATACGAACAAAATTGAAAGACAAAATTTGGAAAAATATAGGAGATGAAATCACCTGTTCAAAGTTGTTATTAACAGACGATAACAACTGGGTTGTGTTGGCTTCAATATGCGGTGACAGAACCACTCCTGAGCGTGGGACTGTTCTGAGTTGGCCGTGACTTGCGCGGGGGTTGGGTGCAATATGCGTCAGGCCTAAAACTTCCTATTATTTTATCGTTAGTTTAGTTCAGTTACTCGCCATTCGCATTTCTATTTTACACTGCCGCTCAGCTAAATAGGTTCAATGATTTTATTTGTTCAATCAACTGGAGGATTTCAGTGAAATAAATTTGGTATGTACAGAGTCATCAATTGTTTTCTTTTCGCGCGAAATTGCATACAAATACTGTCAAAAGTTTCGTTATTTTGACAGTATTTGTATGAAATTTCGCATGAAAAGTAGTGCATCGTTGCTATTTTTCATAAATAAAAAACAGCATTAATTCATCACATTCATGCCGATGTGTATCAAAACAATCTTTTGCATTTATGACGCAGTTTTTCAATTTGTATTCCATTAAAAAGCCATTATATTCAAATAAAAAAGTCGATGAAAGTCGCCTTGGAACTCGTTTTAATCTTAATCGGTCAGGCAAGAAGAGGAACACGCGAAAGCACAGCTCCGAGTTAAAATTGAGTCAAGTGTCAGTCAGTGGTGCATGCATATTTGCCCATACCCAACCGTTGATTACGAAAGGAGTGAAATTATGTTAGCTGTTGGAAATCGTTCTTGAACTCTCTGCAACAATGATAACACAATACTCGTACACACACTGGACTGATTTTAAAAAGAATGCCCCTCTGATTTACGGCACGTCGCATCGCGTCATGTGTGTTTTGTGCTATTTATAGAAGTATCTGCGACGAGTGTACTATAAAAATACAAATTTCATGGGAATTCAAGAATGGTCAGTTTCGATAAAACACGTGACGATTCGACGAGACCATTTCAATTGCATAATTAGTCCCCAAAATCAATCTATCGTAATACTTTTACTATACAGGGTGTCCCATACGGAAAGGTCTTACAGTTTTTGGATGGATTATATACATACATACTTTGTGGAAAAATACTACCAGAGGTATTTAATCCGAGATTTGATGCCATTTTCTGAAACTGCATAAGATTTGAAATAAAATGACACTGGTCAAGAAATTTTTTGCAACCTTTTCAGTTAGGTTTTTTTAATAAAAAAAATTGAATGTATATTTCATAACGGTATTTTAAGTTGAATTGTCTGTAATTACTACAAAAGTTATCTCAATGGCTGCTTTAGCACCGCACATACACATCTAATGCCCTAGACAGACCATAGAAGTTAATCTAATGCTTCGTTTACACGTGAACGCTGAGCCAAACACGGAACATTTAAAAATTGCATTGAAAGGCACCAACAGCAAAAAGATACCTTTCTGAACGGTTAAGATGAGCGATAGATGGTATTTTTCCACAAAGTGTACACAATCGACCCTGAAAAGCAGTGGCTTCCGAAGCGGGACACCCTGTATAATACACATATAATTTAGTTAAATTAGACTATTTTTTCGAATAGCATTCGTTCTCTGTTAAATTACCCTGCCATTCTTTTCAAGCTCCTCCGCTATTTAATAATAAACGACATGAACTTTTGTCTGGGCTCATTAAGATTTAACGCGTGGAGAGCGTGTCCGTACCACATTTTGTGATCTGGCCATGACCAGGCTTCAGGCTAGCCATAGTACACTGCCGCTCAACTGAATAGGTTCACAATTTTTCGCCTAAATTTTCTCTTCTCACCCAGATACTATTACACCCTCGTAAATATAATAGTTGCTGAGAGTGAAAATAAAAAAAAAAAAGAAAATTTTTTAATTTCGCTGGCTTCATAAATCCGAGTTGCAATAAAAAAATGTATCTTGCTGGTACACATGTTCCTGACGTATGTGAACATTCGTAGCCATTTTGAATGTTTAGTTTATTTTTGACAGACGAAAAGGATATGTACGTATTTTGTGTGCTCGGCGATTTTAGACTTGCGAAAAATATGGATCAAAGAATTAGTATAAAATTTTGCTGAAACAAAAGCAGCAACGGATTCGAAATGTTGACTTTTGGCGAATCTACTATGAGTAACAGCCGCCATACATTATCCGATCCGTTGCCCGATCGATCGGCCGATGGATCGCCACAAAATATCAGCTGATCAAAATTACATATATGGAACTGTCAAAAAAATCGTCAACGATAAGCGCATACACAGGCCGATATCGATACCGGGCGACGGATCGGCCGATCGATCGGTGTGTGTATGGCACATTTAAGACAACAGTTTACAAGTGATACAGACGTTTCCAAGATGGCCGTGATCACGTTGAAGATGACGACTGCCCTGGACGCCCTAGCACAGCAACAACCGACATCAAAGTAGAGCAAATGAAGAAAATTATTCTTGAAAATCGCCGAGTCACTATCAGAGAGGTTGCTGATGATTTCGGTATATTACACATCTCGATTTTTTTTTGTGGGGGTGCCAGCATTGCCATCTTAATATACAGGCCTCCGCTCAGCTGATCGTAGCGAAGTCTCGACTGCTATGCTGACGTCAATTTGATGTCATCAACGCCATCTAATATAGACAGGCCTGCGGTCAGCTGGTTTTGACGCAATTATGTCCTTTGATGACGCCATCGTATCCACAATCCAGTGGTCGGCGACTGATGGCGGCGAGTCCCCGGTATTTGTGCGTTCCGTGTTTAGTTTTCCGCGTTCAGTGTTTATTTATTAGTAAAATTTCATCTAGTGATCCGGGAAAAAAAGCACGTGCGCGATGAAGGTGTGTCGTGCGGTCAAAAGATGTATTTTGTCAAGTGTGAACTGTTCCACGGAGCTCTGCGACTGATCCCCGGGGCTGCGGCTTCGACCAAATTGGTGCAAGTGTCCAGAAAGTGTGTTTTTAGAGGACTAAAATGCCGTCTGGCGCAATTCCAATTGCAAACATATGTCGTGCCGGGAACATCGTCGTGTGCAGTCACTGCCTTGGCATGGCCTTGGCGAAGGAAATAATGACGTAACGATCAGCTGAACGCAGGCCTGTCTATCTATTGTACATAGATGGCGTTGATGTCATTCATACCTTGCCACTGCCTTGACATGGCGGAAATAAGTGCTCCTACAGGAGTGGCAGTAATGATAATTTTTATATGGGGGTACTGGCTTCACGTTACGTTAGCACCCCCATTTTTTTTTTAAACCGGGCGTATCAAATTCGAAAGAAGAATATAATGAAATTGTTAACTAAGTGCTAATTTGGTGCTCCACTCCCGAACTAAGTGCTCCTGCAGAATTGCCGGAAATGATTAGTTTTTATTGCAGCCTCCACTTCTTCAGTTCGTTCTTTTTTTTTATAAAAAAGCGTGTTGGTATTGGTACACTGGAGCTGAATATCGTTTACAACTATAAAAGTGGGGGTGCTAGCGTAACGTCAAGCCAGCAACCCCATATAAAATAATCAATTACAACGATTCGGCTGGAGCACTAAATTTTAGAGTTTGGCACTTAATTAGCACCTAATTATGCAATATGTTTCATCTTGATTTTGCGTTGTTTAAAGAGGTCGGGTGCCAGCTTATCGTCAAGTTGTTCAGTTGTGGCGATTCGCCTGGAGCACAACATTTTTGAGTTGAGCACCAAATTAGCACCTAATTATGCGATTTGTTTCATCTCGATCTTTTATTGTGGGGGTGCAAGCTAAACGGACGTGGCCAGATTAAGTGTTTTGTCTGCAAGTTGTGCTCTGGTTAAAACAAGAATTACTTAAAACTCTTCATTTTACAATGTTCAGCTACTGATTCATGCACATATTTTGGAATCTTCTTTAGCCATCATTCCATCTATTTTAATCGTATGAAGTCATCAAAAAATGATGTGATACACCTTCTTTTTCACTAACGACTAGAACTAATATCTTTAAATATGTATTTTAATTTATTCGTAAAAAAAACAAGAGACTATACTTAAAACTATGGCTGTTATTTTATTCAATGAATTAATCATATTAAGATGTTTAATATTTATAAGATAAATTATTTGATGCTATTATAGTCAGTTAGCAGTTTAATGAAAGGATGTATCGGGGGGAGACGATGAAAGATTATATGAAAAGATACTATGAAACAGTCACTAATAAGTTTGTTATCTTTGTAGTAGTTGAGGAGATAGATGATTAGTCGTTATTTCAGATTCTTTAACCAACGACAGCGATACAAATTACATTGTATTATACTCGTGGGAAGGTGTTAAATGACATTTTTTGCTGAATTCCGTTAAGTTGATAGTTGTTGGAAGTGTGTGCAAAAGAATATATAATATGTATCTGAGTTTCTTGGGTGTAGTCTTTCAGAAATTGATTTTTTTTTGTTTTAGTTTTTGTTTTCCAAATATCCGAAGATGCCCGTAGAGACGGAGCCTAAGGTTGCTATAATAGCCGTGATGGTCGGGCAGTGCCACCTGGCGAAGAAACAGCTAAACAGCGGCCTGTGCTTGCTCCACAGGCTGCCCATTAAGAACGTGCTAAGAACCTTGGTCTTGTTGGTATTAATCTTTAGCCCAACCTTGCTTGCCTCCCTCTCGAGATCCAACGCCATTGCAGACAGATTTTGTGGGAGAGTAGGTATATGTCGTCAGCGTAGTCAATATGTTGTAGATAAGATGTTGTAACGGACGGTTTGGCGGGCATCCTAAAATGCCCGTGTGGGGACGGAGCCTTAGGTAGCATAATGACCGTGAAGGTTGGGCCGTGCAATCTGGCGAAGAAAAAGGCTCCTCAACGAGCTAAGCAGCGGCCTGGCGGCTTGCTGTAGCTCAGTTCGGGAGACGTGAGCGGGGTTTTCGCCGCTCGTTGCTCTGTCCTTTACGTATTAACAAAAATTCATAGGCCTGGGGAAGACAACACAAACAAGGGAGGTAAAAATGGGGAATAAAAAAAAATGAGGCGATAAGGATGGAATGGTTGGCGATGGCTCGCTTGCCCTCGCGCTCGTATTGAGGCCCAGGTGTAATGGGACCCTCGGTCTCTGGTTTCGTACCACCGACAGATCCTTACTCATCAGGTGCTGCCATAGATCTGCCGGTGGAAGCAGCACAACCAGACCAGAATATGGTTCATTACAATGTCAAAGTCCATTGAATTCCTCTGTCGAGTCCGGATTGGGCTGCATGCAACACATCGCCGATCACTATGAGGAATAGGATCGATGAGAGGATGCACCCCTGCCGAACTCCACTGCGAATCTCAAAGTCCCTCGACACCTTACCTTTATGCAAAACGCGACATTCCGCGCCGTCATAGGTTGCCTTAATAATAGCCACAAGCTTCTTAGGGATGCCTCTCCTGCGCTAGGCCGCCCATACAGAATCCCGGTTCACACTATCGAAAGCCTTTTCGAAATCGATGAAAAGCAAGTGAAGCGGAGAATCGTATTCAGCGCATTGCTCGATGATGATTCGCAAGGTGTTAATGTGATCGACACAGGAGAATCCGGATCGGAAACCAGCCTGCTCTTCATCAATTGTGCTTTCTAAGAGGACCTTTAGTCTTTCCAGGACGATTTTAGCTACTATCTTGGCAACGGCAGAGAGCACACAAATGCCTCTCCAATTATTACAGTCTGTGAGGCTACCCTTCTTTGGAAGTTTGATGATCAAACCTTCCTTCTACTCAGTGGGAAAGGTCTCTGTATTCCACGCTTTATCAACAAGTGGGTGTAGCAACTCGGCAGTTACGCTTGGCGCTGCTTGATAAAGTTTGGCAGGGATACCATCGAGTCCGGCGGCCTTTCCTCGTTTCAGTGCAATAATTGCAGCGACTACTTCCTTTTTAGTCGGGGCAGTGGACCGTATACGCGCATTTTGATGGTTAGCTAAATTATCTATATGAGGGGGAACTTCACCAGAGGTTATACGGTTCAAGACCGAAGTGTTCTTTCCACCGCCTGGTTTGATCTTCTTCCAAGATAAGTGGCTTTCCATCACTACCGGATGTTGGCAGGAGCCACGACCACCTGTAAACTCCTTGATGAGACCGTATGCGGCGTTTAAGTTGTTACATTTTGCGGCTTCTTCTGCTGAGGCTAAAAGAGAATTCGCATAAACTCTTTTATCGCGTCGCACACTACTCTGAACTTCTCGAGCTTTCTGACGGTAAAGGAGTTCGATGCTGCTTCGATTGTCATCTGATGCTGCAGCCAAACGAACCTTCAGCTCCTTTCTTTCAACAATCCGCTGCCATCCGTCGGACATCCAGGGCTTATTCCGGCAATCCGTGTTTGTTCCAAGGATGGTATCTGCGCTCTCAATTTACGCATTTTTTATGGCATCCCAGTTTTCTATGTTACTATCTGGGTGACTAGTTATCTCAGCTGCTTTTTGCGCAAGATGCTCATTATATTGTTGTAAGACAGCTGGATTTTTTAGTCGAGCGGTGTTGAATTTGCGGCGCTTGGATTTTCGTCGCTAGGGCAGCGCACGGCTGCAATACGCAATCGAACATTAGCGATCATAAGATAATGGTCTCTTTCAATCCCAATATCGGCATCCTTCTTGTTTCGCACGTCCAGGAGGCGACTCTTGAATCTAATGACAAAATGGTTGATCTGATTTTGTGTTCTGCGCCGATCAACAGAGGACCAACTGATTTTGTGGTGGTCCTTATGCTCAAACATTGTACCACCGATGAAGAGACTGTGAAAGTTGCAGAACTCTACAAATCTTTCACCGTTGTCATTATGATCACCGACGACGGTGTCTCCCCATCACATGTCTGAGCCCATAGTTATCATTATCAGCGCCAACTTTCGCGTTCAAATCACCCATAACCATTATAATGTCACCTTTAGGTGTTCTGCTCTGAACGGCGTTTAGTTCTTCGTAGAAGGAGTCTTTTGACAAGACATTGTCGGGTTCAGTAGAGGCATAACATTGTATTATTGAGATGTTCCACATTTTGGTCCGGAACCTGGGGGTCAAGATTTTGTCAGAAACCGGCTCTCAGAATAAGAGACAGTTTGGTGCCGCTCTGGTTAAAAGGAGCCCCACACCTGACTCACGACGACTACCGGTAGCTTTACCGGAGTACAACATTCTAGTGCTGCCCGTTGGAGAGGTAAATTCTCCGCTATTCCACCATCTTATCTCACTAACTCCTAAGATGTTTAGTTTGTATCTCAGAAATTCATTCTCTAATTGAAGAAATCGTGCGTTCCGCGAACCTTCTGATCCATTGTCCAGGAGAGTACGCACATTCCAGAATCCAATCTTTGTCATTGTACGATAGCCAAAAGTCGTAACCGTTGATTCAGTCCTTATCCGAGGTATAGTTGACGTTTCGTTAGCATCTAAAGATTTCGGATAGTGCAAGTTTCTGGCATACACATCCTTTCCTTTGATTGTCGGTATTAACGACAGGCCCCCAAAGGGAAAGGCCGTGGTATTATTTTTACACCCCACACCACAGGGGGGAGGTTTACCTCAACCAAATCATCGCAACGCCATCACTGGCGGTTTGACATTGGTTAGCAATGGTCAGTGACCACTGCCGTTCCACGCGGTGGACTATGGAAGAGGAATTTTTGTCCCCAATGTGACAATAGTACATAAACAAAGAGTTTTGTACATAAACATAAAGTTTTTAGAAACCAAAAATAATTGTAAGTTAAATCATAATTATTAAGGAATCTGTTTACCCAATTAAATGTAAAAACCCGAACTACTGCAATATTATAATTACATTTCAGTTGTAAACCGACTTGAAGATGAAGTAAAATTACTAATATACATGTACGTCTCGTTCTCTCGATTATGTTTCTTCAAGTGAGTTCGCCAAAGTATTATCTAACTATGTTAAATTATAAGATTTTCTTAAAAGCAATTCGAATTTTTGGATGGATAATGGTGAATTTTTAAAATTTATAGATATGAATCTTATTTTCTCATTTTACATACGGCGAATCCACTAGATTCAGATGAAATCTTTTGTAAGAAAGTACATAATAAAATGCAATGATTGACAAGGTCACTATCATGATTTTGTTTGTCTGACAAACCGCTGTTTGTGAACTAAAGCCATTAATAAATAGCCAACATTTATTACAATGGCGATGACATTTTGTCTGGACGTTTTTATATTTATCTGCATTCTTCTCTGTATTGACTGACATTTTTCCTTTTTTTTTTCAATTTCTTCTATAATCCGAATCAAATTTCTTTTATATTTTTCTGAAATTTGCATTTTAAATGGTTATATCTTTGATGTCCATCAAGTCGGCGGCGACGACAGTGGCTTACTCATGACGAATTTTATAAACTTGAAAACTGGACATACAGCTTGCGCGGGATGTATTTCTATTAGTTTATTCGAAACTTCGTTGTTGTTTTTTTTTCGCCGACTTCATTACCCGAAAAGATTGACAAGAACTTGAAAGGTGATATTTCCTAACATTTGCGAATAAAAGACTTATTCTTATTGACCTTTGAATAGAACCACCATCGCCTATTGTTCGAAAATAATCACTTTGCAAATAATAAACAACGGTGTTTTATCTTTCTTTTTGTGTCTGTGTTTAAATGATGTCCTTTCTTCTGGGAAATATTCAATAAAAAGTAGTATAGTATAGGAAATCGCGCGAAATTGAGTTTTTACCACGTTTTCATTTTATACAGGTATTTCATCTTCGTCTTCAAAGCAGCCGTTTTGAAATTTATGAATTTGAAAGAGAGAATAAAAATTGTATATAGAAATCCTGTATAGTTATGTTTTTTTAATAATCAAAAATACAATGTGACTTATCGTAAGGAGGATATATTTTTATCGACATTCCGGTGAATACTACTGTGGAAGTGTGATCAGTCTGAAAATGATGGAGTAGTGAAATTTATATTTATTAATCATTTTTTAATACATAATATTGAAAGTTTACCAAGTGTGTTAACCAAGTGATAGATAATCAAAATGCTGAAAAAGGAGAAGCCCATGTTGTCCGTGGATGCCTTGATACAGGCACAAGGAAAAGCGTGGAATCATCGTGCATTTGGAGGTAAATGATCTTTTGTTTACTATTTGACAATTGCATTATCATTATATTAAAACTGAAGGTTTCAGGTTTTTTTTTTAAATTTCATCAATAGCAGTTTTGCTTTCTGGATGTTATTCTCGATTGGCTTCCAGTATCTTTGCTTTCCTCTTCAAGCATTGCATTCGCTATTTGGATTGTTGTGTTAGCAGTACACAGTTGTGCGTATAGTACTGTGATTTATGTCATTTGAATTTTTACCAAAGCAAATTAGTGCAGGCTGTAAATGCCACAAAAGCGTAGTAAGGAAAAGGAAAAAAATCGTGTGGTTTGTTCCCAGTTGACGTTTTGTTGGCATGTTTTGTTGGCATAAACTAGTTTCGGAAAATGCAGTTCCCATCATGCAACTCCTCTGCTCCCTTATTAGAAGCCTACCTGTGACAAATGGAGAGATGCTGTGGCTTATTATTACGCCTCGCACCAAAGGGGTAAGACAACACAAAAATTCATTGTCACGAACGTCGTCGTGGACGGGATTCGAACCCGAAAAGCCGGTAGTCAAACATGAGACTGATGCCTCAACACACTGCGTTACCGGTCGCCTCAAAACGTCTTAGTGCACTTTCACACGAAGAGCCGCGCGGCTCTCGCTCGCGAGTGAGAGCGAGGCGCGTAAGACTGAAATGCAAAGAATACACTTCAGCTTTCATACGGGGAGCACCAGCCTTTACGTCGCGTGAGTGAGAGCCGGTAGCTCGTGCGTCGCGGCTCTTGATATAAATGCAAAGCGAGGAGTGCTGGCATTCACACGGGAAGGCTTTCGCTCTGCATTCCGTCGCAAAGTAGTGCGTTGCATGCAATGGATTCTACACTTGCTGTGGCCACTTATCTTCTTTACGATCGACGCTGTCTTCGACGACGAAAACGTCAACGTTCCTTTTAACAGAAAGCAGGATGAAGCAGGAGTTTTTGCCACGCTTTATCAAGAACACGCGAGCGGGAGCCGTGCGGCTTTTCGTGTGAAAAGGCACTTACTCGGCTAAAAAATCTGATACGAAGGGAAAGACCACAAAGTAATGCATAAAAAATGTTATCACCACTTTTGATATTTTGAATCTATGGTTGTGGGGGGGGGGGGGGGGGGGGTCCCCCTCTAAGTGTCACCATACACTGTCGAACTCGAGCACGAACCTGGTACAAATGCCCTCTGACACACACATACACTTCACATAGGTGTGAAGAAAACCGGTCCACTTGTACTAGGTTCGTGTTCGAGTTCCAGATCGACAGTGTATGGTGACACTAAGGGGGTCGCGACGACAGAAAGATTGAGAACTCCTGGTTTAATACTTAATATAGTGGAAAAACTGATGCTGGCGGCCATTTGACAGGAGCCTGGCGTCAGTAGGAACAAAAAAGTTTGCTGATAAACGTGGTCCCGTTATAAAGGTGGCAGGAGTTCATTTTATAGTATTGAGGCAAATATGACAACGAAAAGTGTCGCTGACTCCCGGGATACAACTTGTCTACTGTTGACATACAGTAGAAACCTTTCAAGAGCTATAGTGACCATTGTATACTAAATATAGATAAAATAAAAATAGAGAAAAGATGGTATATATGTACGAGTATGTATTACATACTAATAAAAAAAAAACATTTTGCAAACTTCTGTTCCCTGACTAAAAATAGAAAATGCTTATTCACTGTCTTGAAAGTAAAAAGAAGGATATTGAAGCATATTGTTGTCTTCTATTTTGTATCTGGTAGATGTATCGAAGTCAAGTTTTTTATTGACTTCAATTATATTTTTCAAATATGGGTACAATTAGCTTAGACCCATAGCGTTCCTAAAAATATTATTCGAAAATTCGTTAATAATTTCAAATGTATGTATTGTACTTATCTAAAAATTCTTCGTTTTGATGGACAGATTGAAAGATGCCAATATTACCGATCTAATCACTCCAGTTCGTCTTGTGTGGTTCCATTCGTACACAATTTTTACACAATTACGCCATAAATTTTCTATTTTCGTAATCTCATTTGAAATTGAAGGCATGAATCACGTATAAATCAATAATAAAAAAAAATTGGTGCTTATCGTTAACTAACCGGGTTCAAGAATCAATGGGCAGCCGATTGATCAAAATCAAAATGCCTGGCATTGATTTTGTTTCTGTTTCATTTTAAGTTCACGCTATTCACAGAATGCGAATACGAATTCTAAACGCCTTAAGGTATGTTTTGCTAGGCGCGCGATCGTCACACATTGTTCGCGATTAGCGGACAACCCATAGAGTACGGAACATTGTTTGTGTGTATCTTTTTCATCGTCGCCTGCCTAGGAACTGTACGCATTTGGAGCTAGTGCTGTGCTATATATTCTTACTCCATTATCACTGTGGTCTCTGTGAGCCCATCGAAGTGTTCTATTCGGCTTTGATCAGACCTCGGTGTAATTTAGTTTAGTGTATTCCTAAGGTGAGAGTATACTTCTCTCCCTCCTGTAGAGTAGCTTAGGATTTCCATGGTACTATTAGTGTGTTGGTCTATTTTGTGAAAAGTCCCGTACGTATTTCCGGATTGTATCAACCCGAAGGTCCTTGTGAATGTCGTCGTTTCTAATGTACCGTGGAATCCTGAAGATCCTCCGCAGAGCGAGATTTTGACAGACTGTGTTCTCTTAATTGCCTTAACCCTTCCAAGCGCATAGGCGCATCAACATCTCTATCATTTCTACTATATCTTGTTAACGTTTCGATAGCATAACATATCTATACATACTTTTCGGAAGTGCAGTTGCTAGCATGCACCTCCTATCCGCACCGTCTTTATACTGACAAACTCAGAGCACTGTGGGAGTTCTATTAGTACCCTGTAACGGATGGTTTGGTGGGCATCCGAAGATGCCCGTGGGGACGCAGCCTAGGTAGGACCGTGAAGGTCGGGCAGTGCCATTTGGCGAAGAAAAAGGCCACTCCGGGTTAAAAACCGACGCTCGATTCACCAAATAAAACCAACTTATTAAAAAGCGACTGGCTCCGACGAGTTAAAACCCGTTTTTTTGGTGAATCGGTCTTTTAATGAGTCGGTTTTTAATCCGTTTTTTTTAACCATGAGCCGGTCGGTTTTCGAGTACTCGGTCGGTTTTTTGGTGAATCGGGTTTTTAATGAGTCGTTTTTTAACCCGGTGTTTTTTTTAACAAGAGCCATTTTTTTTAATGATCCGGTTGACCGCTAGGAAACCGGTTTTCATAAAAACCTAAAACCGGTCTTGAAATCTTAGGACCGACAGAAAGTGCCTACACCTTTCCCAAGTCTTCGTACTTCAGGCCGTCAGGGTCATGTATTGGAGGAATAATTTTTTGGCTTTAGTCCTTCAGTTATTGTTATTGTCTCTCGGATCCATGAGGAAATGGACCGGCTTATGGTCCGACGATAATTCGTCCAGGACGGTAATCTGCAGAGATCCAGTGCTTCGGATAACCCTTTATGGTGGGATGCCGTGTTTCGATCTGAAATGCGTCGGTTCTCTGGGAATATGAGTGTGTACTGAATTATTTTTTGTGACGAATCTATACAGTTCTGATCCGGCTAGATTGCTTCTCACAGCACCTCATGAACGATACGCATTAATATCCCCTCCGAGAAAAACCGTACCTTCGATTTCTAGAAGCATCCGCAAGTCTTCTGAAAAATTCATGTTTATTGGTCGATTGTAGACCGAAACTATGGTGAGGTCGAGGAAGGTAGTTTGCACTTTTATGGCAGTAGCCTCTATGCGTTGGTCTGGGAGAACAATTGGATCTCTCAGTTGCCCTAACCCCTTGTAAAGCATAGCGCGTCAACTGTCCCATGTGGCCCAGTTGACGTTTCGTCGGCATAAGCTGGTTTTGGAGAATGCAGTTGCCAGCATGCACCTCCTGCACATCCATGGACACGAACGTCGCCGTGGACGGAATTCGAACCCAAAACGCCGGTAGTCAAACATGAGACTTATGGCTCAACACACTGCGCTACCGGTCGCCCCAATTGGATGATGGCTAATGTTTCGTCTGATTAGGATGGCTGTACCTCCTCCCCTACCTATCATTCTATCACTCCTGTAAAGAATTGGGTGAAGTTGTTTCCAGGTTTCAGAAAGGTCTCCTGGATGAGCATGATACCAACTTGATACTCTTGTAAAAAGTTGATCAGCTCACCCTTGTGTTGTTGGGTGGAATCGGCGTTCCCTGAAACCATAGAAACACAGTTGACAGCCATCTTAATGTTTGGGTTGGGCTGTAGGAGGTTTGCCAGATTCTGGGCTGCGAACAGACACTGAATCATGGTTACCATCTGCTCCATAATTTGTCGACATTGTGCCTGCACTTGGCGAGAGATAGTCTCAACTTGACCGGAGCTCGAGATTGTGGGGTGGATGGGTGTTTATCGGCTGGGACGGGTGTGACGGAGGCACAGCGACTCTTGTCGTCTGAGCAAACGACTTCCTGATATTTGCAGGATTTTTGGGGCATCCGCCAAAGCTTGCTGGGCGCTCGCCGCCACAGTTGCCACGTTTCGGTTTTTCCTCTGCTTTCAGAGTGCAGTTCTTGAAGTGGTGGAGGCACATTTCACGCACCGTGGTTGGGCGTGACACTTATTGGCCGCGTGCCCGAATCGTTGGCAGTTGTGGTATTGGGACTGCCCACTTTTCAACCGTTGAGCCTCTTCTTTGTTGCTGGAGAGAGGCTGCAGATGCCCGTGATAATTGTATTGTATATATCGGCCTCATTTCTTGGGAGGAGAACTTTGACCAATTTGGACATTTCGAAGTGTTTGAGTTTGAAGCACTCAATGGGGTGAAACCCCTGTGCTTCAAGGTCCTCTTTGATTTCTTCTGGAGTATCTCTCCAGGCCGCTGATAATTGTATTCAAATTTTTCTCCACCGAGAGGAGATAAGTACGGTACTGATATTTTCTTTCAGTCAAAAATCTTGTCAACTTCCAGTGATCGTTTGTTGTCCCAGGGACTACATGGATTCTCAAATAGATTTTCTGGGCAGTTGCATAACCGATATTCAGATGAATAAGCTAAAGATGATGGGAACCGGTTTGTCCTTAACGGCTTTTTGCGTTAGAGTAGGGGTGCATGTAAGGGGAAATGGCCATAGCCGTGTCTTATGGCTTGGTGGAGTTAGGTTTTAGTTGTTTTTTTTTTCACAGTCACAAGTGTGAGTTCCTAGACCGCGACTGAGCAACTTGCGTTTGCGATTGTGAAAAAAACTATCAACAGAGCACTATTTATTCGTGTGTATTTTAAAGTTAAGCGGATCGTCGAATGCAGGCTGTAGTTGTACGACTTTACTTTCACATAAAATACAAACGAATAGGGCTCCGTGACTATAAGTTTTTTTCGCAAGTCGCTTAGTCGCGGCCTAGGAACTCACACATTTAGGCAGCATTTAGAAACCAAAAATAACTAAATAACTAATAAGAACTAATAACTAAATAAACAGCGGAGGCTGCTGCCGCGGTTTATGGAGTGGCGAGATTGTAATTCTCGAGATTGTAATTCAAGTACAATGCAAACTTGTAAACCGCCGCGGCTGCCGCATTTTACTGTACGGCAAATCGTAAGTATAAATTGGCACATAGAAAGTGCTGCGCTGCTCAAACCATTTGTGAAATCGCGCCTTCTAAATGTTGCCTTAAAGTTAAACTGATGTCATTAACTCGTCTTCTTTTATTTTCTTGTCTAAAGCGGCCTTGACTCTGACCACCATTCGTATTTTGTTGCGATTTATTTTGTGTCTTGGTTTTGTTGGCTACTTCCTCAATCCGTCAAGTTATATGTATGGTAGATCTAGATACAATTCGATTACCAAAACTCCGTCATGCTCATATAATACGAGTATGTTATATTATTATGTGTTTATAATGGTGAGATCAGACAGATGTGCATGCGCTATAAATCAAATCAAATTTTGTCAATGGATTCATCACCATTCGAAATTTAAATATTTTTTTCGATATCAGAATAAGTATTGTGAACATCACTCTTGATCAAATTAAATGTTGGCATTAAAAGAAAAAGAATCTTTGCTTTGATAAAAAAAAATGCAAATGGATTGCGATCAAGAGTCAAATATACGCTAAATGATCTGTGATTTTTGTGCGATGATGTGGCTGATAGGCTATTTTTTTTATTTTTATATCTGCCATCCAACAAAAAAATATCTGATGTCACTCTTGGCAATTCGTTCCAAGCTTAGTTGGGACGCTAAGCGATTTAAACCTTGGAAAATATGAAAGAGAAATTCCGTTTGGTGCATGGTTGAAAATTTCGGAGTAATTTTGATAAAAAAATGTATACTCGTACATATAGGTCTGTTATATAAAACGTCGTTTAATATTTTATGAGTATAAAAACAATCCATTCTACGTATTTGATATTTCTACACCCAAAATGAAATGAAATGAATACGCCGTCGAAAGTATACTATATCCGTATAAAATATTTTTATACCGTTTTAATTACATATAAGAAAAAAAACATTTTATACTTCTATTCCATAAATACATACATATATGGTTTTAAAGAAAAACATTGATTTGATATATTTTGTATCAAATAAATAAAATAAATAACTGGCACAACTAGACTAGATCTAGACGGTGTGGTTTGTGTAAAGGTGTGTGATAAGCAACACGCCCAACCGAGTTATTTACCCCAAATGGGTACTCATTTAACAGTTGAATGGGCGCATAAGTCCGACACGTAAATCCTCTTTTTTATCGAAAACTGCCGCATTTAGTAGGAATTGAACCGGGGCCCAGTGCATAGAAGGCGAACGTGTTAACCCTTGCGCCATCCGCACTGCATTTTGATTCAATATCATGAAAAAGGAAGTAGGACTTGTTGTTCGACCTTTTCTATAAAAATTGTCTCTACATTTTACACACAAAGGGAGTTTTTCTTCGTCGTATGATAATTGCGAAGTTCGCGCATGTCACCAAAACAATATTTTATATTTTTTACATCTATGGAGTTATTTTAACCCTATTTATTTATCATATCATAGGCAAAAGACTTCCACAGTCCTCCTCGTGAGCGCCCCCTAGTAACGGCAGTGTGTCAAACCGCTGACGGCCAATTCTTAGCGATAAGACGTATGGAAAAAGGCGGATTGCTGTAGCCTAAATGACTGACCATCACTTAAGCGTCTCAGGTTTAGTAGGATGGGATGATTTGTGTAGGTCGACCTGGAACATAGTTGCGTGAACTCCAGCACGTTTATTAAACTATCCGAAGCAGCTATCTCCGAGGCCATCCCCTGAATGTTTTTAAGCTATGTGCTGACAACTCGTCCTTGTAAAAACCACTCCACGTCAAGAAACCTGGAACAAAAGCCTCGGATTGGATCAGCGACGACGACCACGTAAACGACTAACGGATTTTTCTTTCGGATCCTGGAATGGACGCTCCCTGAACAAACCGGGGCCAAGAACACCCCCTTCAACAGGTCGAAAAGTACAAACTGAGCATTACTGCAGTCCAGGAAACAAATTGGCTTGGCAACGAGATCAATGACAAGAAATCGCACACAATTTTTACAAGTGGTAAACTATCGGGCCACAAGGAGTTTGGAGTAGCATTTATAGTGGACAATCACCTCAAGCCGCACATTACTGACTTCAAACCCAGAAGTGAATGGTTGTGTGTGATTCGCATTAAAACTCGATTCTTCAATCTCTGTCTCATCAATGTGCACGCCCCCACTGAAGTTAAAGAAGACGCAGTAAAAGACGAGTTCTACGCCCGCCTTGAGACTCTCTTCGACTCACTTCCAACAAACGACGTCAAACTGCTGCTGGGAGACTTTAACGCGGAAGTCGGAAATGAAAGTTTGCACCGGGGGACCACTGGAGGCCACTGTCTCCATGAAGAATGTAACGACAACGGCCAGCGACTTATCGGTTTCGCCTGCAGTAGGATTCTAGTCGTAAGCTCTATGTGTTTCATGCATCGACGCACTCACAAGCAGACCTGGAAGTCTCCAGACGCACATACCGTCAACCAAATTGATCACGTCTTCATTTGCAAAAGATGTCCGCTCCTGTCGAGGAGCAAATTGCGACTCAGATCATCGCTTGGTGAAGACGACCTACAGATGTAGAATTTTCTCAGTGCACTAATCGAGAATCAGCTCTCCCAAAATCTTTGCGGTTGATAAGCTTCTGAGCGATGCTACGGTGGCGGTGGCGTATACTACGGACCTTGAGGAAAGACTTATCACCTATGCTACACAACATCAGCAACACAGGCGTCCATGGGTTCTGGGAAGAACTCAAGGGTACCATTAAAGATGTCGCAGAGAGGGTCGTAGGATATGAAACCCGGCGAGCGCGAAATGACTGGTTCGACGAAGAATGCAAAAAATCACTTGACGTGAAAAATTAGGTCTATAGACAATGGATTCAACGAGGAACCAGAGCCAGAAGAGAAAAATATGACGAGCTACGGCGAATATCGAATAGAATAATTAGACGTAAGAAACGTAAATACTTTGACAAGTAGTTGCTGGATATTAAAGAAAACTTAGCTGATAGGAACACCAGACACGCGTACAAACTAGTAAATACAATTAAGAACGGCTATCAACCTAGGACTAGCCTTTGTAAGGGCAAGGATGGAAACATAATCAGCGACACCGATGGCATTATCAAACGATGGGCCTCTTGTTTTGAAGAGCTTCTGAACCTACCATCTAACATCCCCACGCAAGAAGCTCTCGGCGACATTGTTGATCTAGGCCCACCCATACAACCCCCGACAGTAGGGGAAGTTGATCTCGCGTTGCGGTCACTAAAACGAAATAAAGCGCCGGGCGCTGACGAGATTCCAGCTGAACTGTTAAAATTCGGTGGAACGGGTCTAGCTACTGCCATACATCAATTACTCCTGTGAGTATGGGAGGCGCAGAAGCATCATATGTCAAATTCACAAAAAGAGAGATAAACTGCGGTGTGAGAATTACAGGGGCATCTCACTAGTTTGTACGTCCTATAAAATTTTGACGAAAATTCTGGAAAATAGAACAAAACCGTACACAGAACGAATCACTGGCGAATATCTAAGCGGTTTCAGACCTGGTCGCTCCAGAACCGATCAGCTCTTAACGGTCAAACTGATACTTCAGAGGTGCTGAGAATGCAACGTAAACGTGTACCAAATCGACGTAGAGGAACTTCTGCATACACTCGATACTGCTGAAAAAGAAGTTGGACTACGTATCAACGAGGGTAAAACTAAAATAATGATGCAATGGATGATAAGGACACCTGCACAACCGAGCATCAATGTGGGGAACCTCAGCACCGAGTTTCATTTACCTGGGTTGCAACTTGTCGATGGACGCCAACGAAACTGACGAAATCAAGCGACTGATACAATTAGGTAATAAAACTTTTTTCTTGGTTCCCCCATAATGAAATCGAAGCATGTGCACAGAAACACGAAGCTTTGCGTGTACAAAACCATTATACGACCTATGCTACGGCTGCGAAGCATGGACCCCTTAACTCAAGCCTCCGGAAACATGCTAGACACATTCGAACGTAAGGTTCTTCGGCGAATTTTCGGGGCTGTTTGCGATCGAGATGGATGGGTTGTATGAACTGTACGATGAGCTGGAAGTTTCGAAAATCATTAAACTACAACGGCTTCAATGGGCAGGGCATCTACAACGAATGGACGATGATCGCATGCCAAAGATAGTATTGAACGCAGAACGAGTCGACGGAGTGAGACTGCTTAGACGACCGAGAGCTCGTTGGGAGAGCTCAGTATATGCGGACGCCGCGCAGCTACTGGGCTTCCAAAATTGGTGGACGCGGTTACGTTACCGAGATAATTGGAGGACAGCGATCCAGGCGGTCGGTCAAGGCTCGACGTCGGGCTGTCGCGCCACGATGATGATGAGATTTGAACTCCGAGGTCTAGATTAGTATCGTAGAGCGGTGACCGAACGACCACGACGACCGAGCGCGATCCACGACAGTGAGTAACATATTTCAATAAATTTTGGGATTTATTTCGTATTTTTGGTGTTTTTCATTTTGGAGTTATTCCATTATGAAATAAGTCTTAAAAATTGGGACTTATTTCATTTTCTGGTTTAGGAATTATTCCATTTCGCTTGGGACTTATTTCATTATTTTTTTGGGAGTTATTTCAATTTTATCGGAACTTATTTCATTTTGAGTTATTTCATAGCGCATTTAATTTGTACCACTCAAATTCACCCTCTAATTGAATAACCGTGTGTCTGTGGATCTTTTGATCCATTTTCCAGGAGGGTACGCAGATTCCAGGAACCAATCTTTGTAATTATACGATAGCCAAAAGTCGTAAACGGTGAATTAGTCCTTAGCTGGGGCATACTTGACGTTTCGTTAGCCTATATAGAAGGTTTCGGTTGATATAAGTTGACATACACATCCTGTCTTTTTAGTCGATTTCTACGGCATTCCGGTAAAGACAAAGGCCGTGGCATTATTCTTACGCTCAACACTGCAGGGGGAAATGCTTACCCAGTTGCCCTAACCCACCGTGCGTCATAGCACGTTAACTATTCCGTGTGGCCTAGTTGACATCTCAGGGAGATGGGTGGTTTGTTCAACATTTCTCTCTGCTGGATACCGAGCCATTGTGGCTTCGCTGGCAACCGCGAGGCGGAGGAGCTGGCTCGAGAGGGGACAACCGGAGTTATTCACGGGGACCGTATAAACATCAAAATGCCTGCCTCATCGTGCAAACTTGTCATCAAGGCCACCGCGGTTGACAGGGCGAACATGAGATGGTTAAACGGCGATATGTGCCAAACAACAAAGTCGATTTGGCCGAAACTTGACCCTAGTCGCTCCGCCACACTGCTTTCACTGAACAGGAAACACATTGCCTGGAGGCTTCGTATTCCTCACAATGACTTTGCAGGAGCTGTGATGACGTGGATGAGGAGGAGAGCGTTCTCCATCTTCTTTGTCACTGATAGCTGGTCCGGCCCTAGCTGAGAGGCGGAGGGAATTTCTGGGTTCCTGGTTTTTCCGGGAACTGGAGGACCTAAAGGATGCGAGTGGTAATGCAGCTCAATCGCTATATTGCAAGAACAGGCTGGTTTGTTGCCTATGTTTAATTAGGTGACTTTGGCGGTATCACAGCGGACCCAGAGGTGGTCCAAGTGTGCCGTGCGGTATCATGGCAGCCCCTTTACCTAACCTAACCTAGTTGACGTTTCGTTGGCATAAACTAGTTTTCGGAGAATGCAGATGGCAGCATGCGCCTCCTTTTCCCCCATTTAGCTCCTACCTGCAACAAGTCGGGTGATGCTGTGGCTTATTATTACGCTCCGCACCACAGGGGGAAGACAACACAAACATCCATGACCACGAACATCTTCGTGGATGGGATTCGAACCCGAAATGCCGATAAGTCAGGCATGAGACTGATGCCTCTACCCTCTATGTACTGAGCTACTGGTCGCCCCACTCAACTGAATCATCACAACGCTATGCCTACCGTCATAACTTAAGAATGGTCAACGACCACTGCTGTTCCAGGGAACGCCCACGAGGAGGGCCATGTAAAAGAGTTGTTGTCACCCCATACATATGCCATGGTAATCAATTTGTATGTCAAATCCAAAACGTTTAAAATAAAAATAAACATGGAAGACCCCCGAGTGCTAATCGATAAATCGTTCCACCTGGAAATAGATTGTAAATACTAACGAAAGAAAAATCAACAACAGGTTAATTCCATTCAAAACTGAAACGTAAAATCCCAAAAATAGATAGCAAATAAAAATAAAAATTCCATTCCAACAATAGAAAAAAAAAGAGTAATCATATGTGCCTTGCCTATCCATCGCCCACGAGCATATTTTGTAAACATAACTCCAAAGACGAGGTCACAAATGACATACTTAAATGCAGGTTGTATTCGATTGACAAGTCTAGCGCACGTACTCGGTAGAGTAGCAGTAGATACATTCAATTAACGTCAGGTAAATTGAGGAAGAGATTTTTTTTTATTTAATGACGCATCGCTCGAGTCAAGTCCGCCAGTCGTCAATCGTCAGGTGAACTAGGAAAAAACGAGGGGCGATTCGGCGGGGGCTTCAGTCAATTCACTGCAGAATAAAATAAGCCCGCAGAAAATCAACATAAATGAACGTCGACTTCGACTTCTGTTCAGTTAATATATGTAATCGCCTTTTTTAATGGATACCCCCAGCCAGCTAGTGAATCATTTGGCTTAGAAGCAAAGGCTACAGAAATTATGAAGAATTATATGGAAGACACGTAACACGTTTGCATAGGTATCTGCGATATTTTCTACAGGGGGAGGTGGGTTTACTCCATCAAATATGTGGTAAGCAACGATTCTGACTACTACTGACCTTGAGATAAAATTAAGTATGTATATGCGACTGCTGCTTTGCTTCTCTTTAGCAGGTTGAACACATTCGAAATGAATAATTCTAGCCGATCATAGAGTTAATAGGCGAACGACTGTTATTTTGCTAATTATTTCAAGCCAGTAATATAACATAGTCGGCTACTATTTTGCTTCTTTTTGCTACTGCGTGAACGCAACAAAATTAGTGACAGCTCGTGGCTGAAAATACACACATACACGCAAATTAGCTGTCAAATTTTCCGCATTTCATTATCAGTAATGATCGCTGCTTCAGGCGCCAAGGGGTAAACTAAATAAAGTTGGCCCAGATTTTGCTTAAATTTTAACGTATATTGTTTTTTTTTTTTTTCATTAAACATCGATTAGATACAATTATATGTAATACCTATGACACATGATGCACGCAAATTATGTATCATTCCCATTCGAATGATAATTCGATTTCTTGTGTGTCCTTGCGAATTGACCATTCGAACAAGGTCCGAATGATAATTCACGAATTACAATTGGCATAGGAAACGTAATTCCTTCTTTGTGTATTCAGTGCCTGCCGCCTATCCGACAAAATGTCACTGAGTAGGAATAATATTCACTCGTTGCTATGCAATAGAAATAATATTCACTCATTGCTAAGCGATTTATTCGTTGCTAAGCGACATGAACAATATTTATTCGTAAAGTACAGTCTACAGTGCTAAGTCGATTTCGCATTGACAGTTGGGGAATAAATTTCAGGTTGATGTGTGTACTATAATGTCCAATTCGATATTGCTAGCAATTAATCATTTGCCGAATGATCATTCGGCTGGAACGTCTCTCGTATATTTTCTCGGGGAAATAGTTGAATAATTTAAATTCAAACAAACCTCTTTTTATTCAGCATTCCACATTAAATCAACGAGTGTCCGAATCAAATTAGCGCATTTCCAAATCAAAATTACGCAAAGAGAATCAAACGGGATCGATTTTTCTTAAATTCAATCGAAAGTTATCGTGCGAACAGACAGATAGGCAGCCATCGCTAAATCGACTCAGGAAGTGAATATGAATATACAGGGTGTACCATTGCTGATGGTGAATACTTCAATGGAAGATAGTAGTATTATTTCTAACATATGACATGGGCACTCTCTCTCTTTAACCGTTACAGAGGTATAGCATTTCTTGTAAATTTTTTCATTTAATTAGAGATTCGACTTTCTGAAACCACATAAAATTTCATATAAAACAACTTTTTTCCGGCTACGAAAATTACCGTTACTTCAAAGGTACAACTTCAAAGAAATTTCAAAATCGGATTTTCATCGTAGATTCAAATGATTATTTTACAACGATACTATGAACTGACAAAACTGCAAAGTTGTCCCATCGTGTTAGCTAACGGCGTATAAATTTTAAGGGCTTACATTTTAAAATTTGCAGATGTTACGTATTGAAGGAAAAAGAAACAGTGTCTGAAGAAGAAATAAAATAAATTTTCTTAGATAGTCCACGCTAGGGATATCAACATTTTTCAAAGTAGTGGTTTTCGGTTGTACCGGTTATTTCCTTAATTAAAACAATAGTATGATACCCTTCACGCGAAGCGTATGCCTTACGGTGCATTTACCACTTTGAAATTAGTAGTAAAACTTATTCCAATTTCAGTGTTCCTATGAGGAGTATATGAAATAGTGGGCCGATTTCAACTAAATGAAGGAATGTGGTTTGGCAGTCAATATGATTGAATAATATGAAATTCGGTAAAGATATCTTCAGAAACAAAACAGTTTTTCTAACAAAAACTTGTTTTTGGAAAGGTCGTTCCTATGACAGCTATATGATGGAGTAGTCCGATTTCAACTAAATTCGGGAGTGTGATTTTACTAAAGATACTATTGATTATTGTGAATTTTTTTTTATTTCGAAAGATATCTTTTATATCTTTCGAAATAAAAAAGTTTTTCTCACTAAGACGAATTTTTTTGACCGGTCGTTCCTAGGGCAGCTATATGACTAGCTATGGTCCGATTCCGTAGATTCCGACATATTTACAGCGTTCAATAGAAAAAAGGCTTTGTGCAAAATTTCAGCTCGATAGCTTTAAAACTGAGGTACTAGTTTGCATAGAACCAGACGGGCAGACAGACGGACAAAGCTTAGTCGACTCGTCTCATCATACTGACCATATACAATACATATTATACATAGAATGTCATGGCGTTCGATTCACTCAAGATTTAGATTCAAGTGAAACGGACACACCTTTTGAATAAATTATTATTATTTATTATTATATTTTTATTAAATGTATATGAAATATGCAATTAAATTCTTAAGCTCTAGTTGCTAAGACCATCGGCTAAGAAACGTAACATAAAAGGTGATAATTTACAATAGAATTAATTTAAATTCTACAGTTTTGTTATTACATATAACATTTGATTTTTGTTTTTGTTTGATCTTTTGTTTTAGTTGGAAATATTGGTTTGTATTATTTTTTTTTTAATTAATATTTTTTTTTACTTATATAAGGTTTACTAATTCACCTTTTTCTAAAATTTGAAATAATTTTTTTACAGTTATCGTAATTTCTGGAATTTTTTAAGTAATTTAACATATCGTCATTCGAACTATAAATTCTTGGGCAGCTCAGTAAATGGTTTATATCTAGTATTATATTGCATTGATTACATAGGGGAGGGAGCTCCTTCTTCAGATGATGATTGTGCGTCATATATGTATGCCCTAACCTGAGCCTGGTGATGATCTTTGAGTCCCTTCTATTCAGTTCTTTGGGATGATTAAAGGTCGATTCAGACACATCAGTCACGTCACAGTTCAGTTAACCTTCCGAATCCTAACCGTCGCCGTCAAGTCACAGTCAAAATTGCGGCTGTATTCACATATATCCGTAGCCGTCAGTAGTCAGTCATTTTTTGCGTGTACTCTCGATTGTACCTCGATTTAAATATTAAACTATTTCAACTCAGAGGAAGGGAGTGTACCGTGGCAACATGCAAGAATTTAAAAATACATTTAAGTATTGGTGTTTCAATTTTCAAAACGAATTGATTGTACTCTATTTATAATAATAATCTTGTTTTTAGGGTTTTGTATAAAAACAAAACCCTTATGAAATCGGTCATGCGTCCGTCTGTCCGTCTGTCTGTCCGTCTGTCCATGAAATATCTCACGAACCGCTGAAGCTACATGCATGAAATTTGGTGGAAATATGTAGAAATACTATAATTCTCTGGAGAAAGCGATGCGTCGTAATAGGTCAACTTTAAGGGGGGGTCGCCATAGAGGGGAAATGAAGGTCGAAATTTTTTTTTCGTTTGGTATAGGCAAGTGGGGTATCGTAAGAAAGGTACCGTTGAGTACATTCCATTTCTGGAATTTTTTCCAAATTTGAAGAAAGGGGAAAAGAGGGAGAGGGGAAAATATGTGGTCCGAGTTTGTCCCCCCCCCCCTTGCATTTCGAGACCGTTATAGCTAGACATATGAAAATTTACAGAAAAGCGGCATTTTACTAGCATAGAAAACCGAAAATAATAGAATTTTTAAATCTCATCCAAAAAGGTTAATAATAGTACATTTCTATAGTTGCAGTTAGCACACCCCTGCACCCCTCAATCACACCCTAGGTCAAAAATATTGATGGCTGATGATAACCAACATCATAGGCAATAATATCTCTAAGTTTCATAACAATGACATGATATTTAATAATAGTACATTGACTTAAAGTTATGCATTTTGACACTATCCATACAAAAAACTCACCTACCGGCCTCACACATATGTAGATATGCGTGTACTACTTGCATGTTGTTTTTCGTAGTGCGAATTGCAGTTATTTAATGAACCAACTTTGGAAGGGTGAGGATTGGTGATTGGTGATCCTAACAATAACTATTCACACAATTAATTTTTTTAGGGTTTTGTGTCTTAAATCTTACAAAATCGGTCAGATACCTGTCTGTCCGTCTGTTCATAGAATATCTTACGAACGGCTGAAGCTGCACACATAGTTCGGCGAGAATGTGTCGAAATGCTATAATTTGCTGGAGATAGCGTTGTGTTGTAATTGGCCAACTTTAATATGGGGGGGAGGGGAGTCCACATAGAGGCGAAATTAAGGTAAATTTTTTTTATCCGCTGGTATAGCCAAGTGGGGTGTCGTGAGAAAGGTAATGTTGAGTACATTCCATTTTTGGCATTTTCTTGAGATTTGTAGAAAGGGGAACAGTGGAGGAGGAAAAAATATTAGACCGTAATTTGTCCCAGCCGCCCTGAATTTCGAAAGCGTTACACAAGTTTGCAATTTGCAATGTCGTCTTAATATGAATGGTTAAGCATCTCGAAGAGTGGGACAGTTTATCTCGTATACATACATATCTATCTACAGCTTCTCGCATTAAAACTATTACTTTGAGAGGTGACAGATGTAGTCTTTTTGTGAATTGGCATGTAAGATACTATATCATGGGTAAAACATTTAATTATGGTGTTTTTATTCAGCTGAGGGGTACCAAGAAGAGCAGGGAGCCAGTATTTACATGCCAAAATAAGCGCTTGCTACAAAACCCTCGAATTGCGGGCGTAGCCCTCTATATTCCGGTTTCATTTTTGCTTACCATCTATTTTTATTTCATTTCCAATTTGCTTCCATATCCTGTTTTTATATGCTATATCCATATATTTATTATGCGATAAACCGTACAGAACGGGGTAATTTCGAACCAACTCGATTAATTTTTCGTCGTCGCCCATGTTCACTTTCTAAACTGACGTCCGTCAAACACAAAAAATATCGTTGGGAAGAAATGTGAATTTGACTGTTCGGTGACGGAAGCGCGACTGACGGTTCGGATTCGTGACTGCGCCGGCTCAGTGTAGACAGCGCCACTTGACTTTCAAGAAACGATATTTTTTGTGACTGATACCGGACGGTTCTGACGGAACTGTGACGTGACGTGACGTGACGTGACTGATGTGTGTGAATCGACCTTAAATGGGAGATTCTCCGGGTTGATGTTGTTTGTATAAAAGTTGTTTCTTTCTGGCCATGTTGCAGCGATTTCGTTTTTAATTAGTTGTTTAGTCGACTTCTTCAAATCATGTGGGCTGATGACTTGTCGTGTTAGTATGGGGTGATAAGTAGCCATTTTGGCGTTCATGTCTGCTGTTTCGTTGCCTGCTATTCCCTGGTGGCTTGGGACCCAGTATAGTTTGATTTTTTTGGGATATGATATAAGCTTTCGTGTGATTGCGGCTATCAGAGGCGATTGTTGGTTTGGATTTAGACAGGCATTTATGACTGAAAGGCTATCTGTGCAAATTATGAATTTTCCCTTTTGCTTAACTGCATAGTCAATCGCGTCGATGAGGGCGCAAGTTTCAGCTGTGAATATACAATAGAAGCGTTTGGGGCCAATGAATGCATTCTGATTATATTGCATCCGTCGTCTACGATTGCGTATCCAATGCCGTTGTTGTTTGAGGAGCCGTCAGTGTAGATAAAGCTCCATCTCTCACTACTCATAAAATTATAGAATTCAGCAAAATATGCTCTGTAGATTTCTGGTGAGGTTGTTCCCTTGGGTAGAGTTGATAGCTGTTTGCTGATCGATGAATTATTCAGTTTCCAGGGAGGGTGTGAATTCATTCTTTTAAGGTTTATATTGGTGGGTATGTTGTACTTTCGAACTTAGTCTGTGCAGACTAATAGTGTTGAGCTCACTTTTAGTCGGAGTTTCCTTTTCAGTAGCCGATTAAATGCTTCCCTTAGTGTGGTGTTACCATCAAATATGATTTTTAATTACTATAATAAAAAATATTTCATGTACCTGTGAATTTAGTGCCATGAAGTTGAATTTTCGACAGTGTTTCTGACCCGCAATCGAGCTCAGTTATGACTTCGCTGAGGTAATCAAATGTTTTTGTTGAGCAATGTTCAGCGATGAAAGTAGCAATTTTCAACTCTGCATGTTTTCTTTTCTCTTCAATTGTTGGTCTGACGAAATTAGTGATTTTTGGAGTTTTACGCATTCTTGCCGGGTCCTATTATTATCTTGGTGGGTCGTCGCTTTAGCTTTCCCACAGTATAAACAGTACACAACACACGTGAACTGTCTCTCGGCAACGGATTCAACCAACCTTAACAACAAGCATTTACAAAGTCAGGATTTGCAGGACGTGCAGTGTATGGCATAGACTGTTTTATAACTTTAAAACGATAAAAAATTAAGAAATGCCGAAATTAGCAATTGGCTCTCTAATTATGTGACGCACTGTAGGGGTGATACCAAAAGTACCAGTTGCCAACGACCAAATGCATTAAAAGTGAGTTTCTTATATGGACAGTTTATAGGGGAGGTTGGCGCTCATTCAGAAGGATCTTGTCCATTCTCAAAATCAACTAAGTTACCCACAATACAAATATTTGTCGAATTTTCAATTCTCTAGCTTCATTCTATCAAAAGTTATCGCTTATTTGAAGTCTCACTTGTAGGGGAGGTAGAGGTTTCTTTCGTCGGATCTTGCGCATTTTCAATAACATCCAACTAGATCCTAGCACAAACATTTTGATCACAATTTCAAATGATTTTTCGAAAGTTATCGCTTATTAAAAGTTCCATTTGTAAGGAAGGTAGGGGTTCCTTGGATCGGTTCTGGCCCATCTTTAATACCAACCAACTGAATCCTACTTGAAACATTTGACCAAAATTAAGTCGCTGGCTTCATACCAAAAGTTATTACTTATTTGAAGATTCAATTGTAGGGGAGTAGTTAGGAGGTCCTTAGGTCGGATCTTGCCCATTTTCAGTAACAACTTACTAGATCTTACTATCAACATCCGATCAAATTTTCAACTCGCTAACTTTATCCTAGAAAAAGTAATCGTAGCTCAATAATATTTCAACTTTTGCCATTTGTAGGGGAGGTAGTCGTTCCTTTAACCTGATTATGCCCATCTTACTAGAACTCAAGCAGCTCCTCATCTGAAATTTACGTACCAAAAATTAGCTCCCTACGTCAATTGGTTCAAGAGTTATAGAGAAAAGCCCTGAAAATTAGGGCAATACGGGGCTCTTTGTAAGAAAAGTACCGTTATTTTCAAACTGATCAGCCTCATTTTTACAGGAAAGTACAAAATGACGCCGTTAAGTCATCTGCCAAAGGCAGGCGCTCCCTTAGTCGGATCACACCCATTTTCAATGCCAACCAACTAGATCATACTACGAACATTTGACGTAAATTTCAAGCCTCTAGCTTTATTCTATCAAAAGTTATCGTGCGGCAGACAGACAGACATGGCTAAATCGAATCAGGAGGTGACCGTGATCATTTATTTATAATATAAACATTGCTATACCTCCGGAGCCTCCTTTAAGGTGTTACATATTTTCGTCGTGGCAAAAACAATATAGCCTATACTTATAAAGTCTAGTGTATAAACAAACATATACATATGTACATGTGTAGTTGAATAATTTTCGCTACTTCTTTTGAATTTTAGCTTCCCTTACAACAAACCTCTTTAGGTGGACCACCTCTATATGTTGACTGAAACTTGTCCGACCTTGAGTGGTCGACTTATGGAGATTCCACTGTATTAGGAAACTATTCGGAATTAATAATTCCTTTTATCACAATTGGATTTAACAAGTATTATCATATATGTATGTATTATAATTAAGTTTACTTCTGAAGATTTTAATTTTCACAAATTTGTATTGAAATTAAACAATCACCAATTTTATCCGAGACTCAATCCATTTTATGTCAACTTCAGGCTCCTACCATATATGGGTGACCTGCAAGTTTTTTTTTCGTGCAATAACTTATCCTAACCTACAACGCTCCTAACAGTTTCAGAATGAATTTTTTATTTACACAAATTATTTTTTCTCTTCCAGGTAATCAAAAGCGATTAATTTATCAAATTATTGAAAGATGTGTTTGCTTATAAGTGAGTAACTAGCGATTATTTCATATATATATATATCTTCAATCTATCCACAATTACAACTATGTATACCGTTTATTTTAATGCTATACTGTACTATAAATGATTATGTGTACGCCCGACCTGACATTCCGCATTTCTTTCTGTAACCATAGCAATATTTGTCCATTAGGTCTATAAATTGGCTTTCCACTCAACGTCATTATTGACGCGTGTAATATAATTAAATAATAGCATCTCAGAAAATGTAATAAGATTATTCTATTCCAATCACCAGAAGCAACAGCCATAGATCGACAATTGTAGCCATCAGGATGCCGAGTGTAGTCCTCCTCAAATGAGTAAACAAGGTGTCGGATTACCGCAACCTTTAATCGAAACTTCCAAGTTCGAGATCTCAAGTCATTCAACGCTTGTTATTGATTCAATTCATCACGAAAACATGTTTTCTTTACTGCAAATAGAAAGCCGACTTCACTTTGGGGACATTGCAAAATTGACATCCCCCACCTTGTGTCTGTCGTCCGTCGCCAGCATCACCGAAAGCCGTTGGCTCCATAAATTCTGTTTTCACCGCCTACAATATTGGGATACTTGTATTGTGTAAAACCACCAGGCTAGCCATTTTCCTCTTACATATTTACCGCTGGAATGTACACGACCTTGTCGGGAAATGCGTCATTGAATATCAGCCCATATGCTCTAGGCTCTACCCACAACGACGACGCCCTCTCCGCATTTTATCCTATATCCATCCAGTCTAGATCTATTCACTACCCGCATATCACCGAAAGTCGCACAAAAATGCCACGCATGAATGTTGAATGTTGGCCTTGCCACTTTGTCCACGTAGATTGCCTTGCTTTGAAGCAGCCAGGGATGAGAAATGAGTCAAGGTTATATGGTATCCACGACCGTCATCCATATTGCTACTCGCACATACGTACCTATTGGGATATCTAAAAGAGTCCCCAAGGAGAAGTGCCGTAATGGTGGTACGAGGCGAACAAGAGAAGATTACATACAAAACAGATGATGGCATTACCGTTGGACATGGAAAAAACTCTTGAGTTTAGGTCAAGGTTGTATCTGAAAGTGCCCAGGGTAAATTCTCACCCACTGGCCACCAGACATTTTGATAACGTCTTGCGTTGTGAGGGAAAAATCAATTGGAGGTAGTCAGAGAAGTCTTGTGTTGGTACGTACGGTGGTGCTGCTACCAGTGTTAAATCAAATTGAATCTCTAAATTAAAATATTTTTATACCCTTCACGGATGTGATAGGGTATATTAACTTTGTCATGAAGTTTGCAACGTAGAGAAGGAAGCATCTCCGACCATATAAACTATATGTACTATATTCTTGGTCGGTATGATGAGACGAGTCGATTAAGCTTTGTCCGTCTGTCTGTCCGGTTCTATGCAAACTAGTCCCTCAGTTTTAAAGCTATCGAGCTGAAATTTTGTACAAAGCCTTCTTTGTATTGCACGCTGGAAATATGTCGGAACCAACGGAATCGGACCACTACGTCATATGGCTGCCATAGGAACGACCGGTCCAAAAATTCGTTTTTGTGAGAAAATTTTTTTTTTTATTTCCGAAGATATCTTCTTCAAATTTCACATTAATCAATAGTATCTTTAGTCAAGTCACATTCCCTAATTTGGTTGAAATTGGATCACTCTAGCATATAGCTGTCATAGGAATGACCTTTCCAAAAGCAAGTTTTTGTTAGAAAAACTTTTTTATTTCTGAAGATATCTTTACTGAATTATCATATTATTTAATCATATTGACTGCCAAACCACGTTCCTAAATTTGGTTAAAATCGGCTCACTATTTCATATACATACCTCTCATAGGAACAGTGAAATCGGAACAAGTTTGACTACTACTATTTCAAAGTTGTAAATGCACTTTAAGTCGCTTCGCGTGAAGGGTATCATACCTTCGGCGGTTTATAGACCTTTTATTTAACTGGTTCTTACATATTTTGGAAATTTAAAAATCATGGGGTCTAAGATTGGTGTGTTTCTTGTACTTTTATTGACTCTATTCTTTTTTTTTGCTATCTATTTTGTATAATTTAATGGCTGCTTGACTATGACAAAATTTCTACATATTAGGGAATCTAGTGTATGTCACCTTCAGAATCATGGAGTCGCTTAAAGGCTTGTACTCATTTGCTTAGCAAAATTTTGTACTTGCATATGATATCTCCAGCAAAAATTAAATGGTAGTGACAGCTATGAATAAGGAAACTGGTGACTTGGTGTTATTCTGCATACCATGCAAACTTAGAATGCGTCTGTAGCTTAGCTTGGCAATGCACCATGCATTTTTGTTGCTACGCGAAACACGGTTGGCTGAGGTTCGAGCCCCTAACCGGACAAATACTTTTCTATTCTCATTTCCCCTCTATTTAATTTCTCCAAGCTTAGTGGTTTCGTATGGAAAGAAGCACTCTTCATGTCTTGCGTCTTTGCAGCTACCCGTGTGCAAGACGACCACGAATGTGTGAGAATTTTATTAGTATAAGCCAGCCGTAAAGTCGTGGCAAGTCACCAATTCCAATTTTCACAGAAAAATAACTCGGACTTGCGCATTTATAGGATCCTAGAATACAAGGGCGGTAGCTTACAAACGAAAAACGAAAATTTTAGAAAAGTGGCAATTTATTTCTCCTTTCAGCTCGATACACTTGACCCAGCGATGCTCCAACTTCTTTAGCCCGTCTGAAAAATACGTGCAAGAGCACTTTTTTCTTCGCCAAATTGGGCCGTTTTTTCTGCAATTCGGCGTCGAATCGGCACAATAATCCGGCATAGTAGAGCCCTGTGACCGTTTTGGCCTTCTCCAGGTAGTCGATGTTCGATAGGACAGTCTTCGCCTTCTTCGGAGCACGTTCGCTGGGTGAAGTCCACTGATTCGAACCCGAAACGCCGGTAGTGAATCTTGAGACTGATGCCTCAACACACTGCGCTACCGGTCGCCCGAAACTACTGCCCCCTACGCTGGAATAAATTCTTTTCGTGGTCTAGCAATCTTAATTTTCATGAAGCAGATCAGGGGGTGGGACTGGGAACGGTAGAAACTCTTCCCGATCTGAGACAATCTAAATTGCTCATCGCGGTGTATAATTCCGTATCCGCATTTGAGATTTACTCAACTTGACCAGAAGCAGGGTCAGAATTATCTGGGGACTTCTCACAATTCACTTCCGTTTTCGAGGTTTTCGAAGTCCCACCAAATGCGTATCGTTCCAGACGGAAGCTGCCGTTTTTGTGAGGCCGACGACGAATCTCCAGAATACATACGACTGTGAAAATCGTATACGCTACACACATATCTAATTTCGCGTTCCGTCTACAAAAAATCGTTTTTTCGTTTCTGCCAAACAAGGTAGTTAGAATATTTTGCATAAATTTTGGCGCTTACGTAAGTGCGGATTTACGTAAGTCGGCCATACGTATGTCGGGAAGTGTAGTGTATTCCGTATACAAACAACTTCTGCTCTATGGTTTCCTAACTCGAATGGCCAACTTTAGACATTGTCTATGGACACGAAAGTCTTACAATTTTGTAAACGGAAGTGGACACAGGAACGAAAAATCAGCAAAAACACAAAACTTGACCAAGGGCCGTTTGCTCAATGTCCGATTAAAATTTATCTTTAGAATAAACTGCCATTTAGCACAATTTGAATTTCTCAATATCTGTTTAGCGTTGTTAATCGGATAAACGCTAACCGTCCACTAGCCTTTGATTAATCTCTTATCCAAAACAAAACCCAACTCCTGGTTTTCGGCTGAAAATTTATCCTAAACAAAAACCCATCACCTGATACTGAGATTTTAACGGCTAGAACTTTTCACTTTTGCAAACTCAAATGAAAACAAATAATAATACAAAATAGATTTGTGGACGGTGGAATTCCGCCAAGAAAATCAGCTGATTTTGCCATAATTGTGGTCTGAGATAAGTTCCACACTTTATGACTTGGTAATTTAATCGACGTATAAGAAAATGAAAATGCTTATCGGGCTGTTTATAGCTTGGATTAAAGTGTCCCTGTTAGTTAACAAAGAGTTTAATCGGACATTGAGAAAACGGTCCCAATAGTTCTTTCGTAATTTCTGTCTATTTTGTTTAATTTATACTCAACGTGAAGTTTTTTTTGTAAAACATGAGGCCATTTTTGATTCTTATATTGTCACAGATAATCCCACAACAACATTAATCGTCATTATTATGATTAAAACTGTTTTTCATATAAATCCTGGAATCAAATACAAGTCATCCTCGTGACGCTCATTAGTCTTTATTTGCTTGAATATTTCATTCACGACTAAATCATGGTGGCAGAGCATGAGAATAATGGCGTCAGCAATTTGAATTTGTCGGGAAGGAAGAGTGGTTTATGCATGTACATACATATTTAGAATTCGTATTGGGAAAGCAACAGAAGGGAAATTTCAAACAAAACGAGAGTCGTCGATTACAAAAAGTTTTTTAATTATTTCTTCGGCCACCATCATCACTCGACGATACTCGTTCCTGTTGCAAAAAATGGCGACATTGAACGTTTTTTTTGCTTGTAAACTTGGTGACAATGATATCCTTGACTTTCGCAGTATCCTTTTACGTGATACATGTGTTTTTTATTTCGCTTTTTTCTGTCTGTTTGGCATTGGTTTTCCAATTCTTACGGCAAATCCTATTGCCTTTGGTCAGGGACACAGACGACGACGAGGTCGGCTAAAATTCGGTCTGGGACTATACCCACCCATTACCATTTACACCCCACTCTACCGGAGCCTGTATTTATATATGCATCTGCATGTACTCGTATGTACATTTGTCTCGCCGCAATATCTTTTGGAGCTGTGTATGAAGAGGAGCATTCTGAAGGGTTTATTTTACACCATATCTCCTCCCAGTCCCAGTTCAGTTGTGCAAGTTTTTGAAATACGCATGCGCTGAATTTTTCCTTATTACGTACTATATATATATATATGTAAATACATACATGTATATATCCTTGCTTGAAATTGTAGGGTAATGTTCCCATTTTTGGCACGTCCCGATTTATTGTGATTCGTTATCATGAGTTTGAATGGGTCGAATTCTATGAGGCATCTCAGATTATATAATCAACTTAAGCTCGATTCATATTAAATGACACGTATTATCGTGACGTGTCGGTACGTCGTAAAAAGTGACTCCAGAATACTCATTTGCCCCAACCCCTAGTGGGGCATAGCGCGTCAACTATTCCATGTGGCTTAGTTGACGTTTCGTTTGTATAAACCAGTTTCGGACGATGCACCTTGCCAGCCTGCATCTCCTGCTCCTCCTGTGGCTTGTTATAACGTCCCGCATCACAGGGAGAAGCTAACATAAACATCCATGGCCACGAACGCCGTGGGCGGGATTTGAACCCGTAACAACCGTAGTCAGACATGAGACTGACGCCTCTACGCATTGAGCTACCGGTCGCCCCAGAGTGCATGCCAGGCACTTTCTGAGATTATTTTAAAAATAGTTAGAGGCTTGGTTGGTATAGGTGGTGGCTGAAGCACAGCTTGTCAGATCCCAATTAGCGCGAATGCGCCGTTTTGTAACCACAAACCTCGGCAAAATCGTTTATAAGAAGATGGTTGGACTAACAGGGGATGCAAGGATGTCTAGATCCAACCGGAGGAGTTCAATAAGTATAACAGCTCCCCGATCTTCACCCCCCGATATATCCCCCAGGTTAACAAGAAAGGCCTCACGCAATGCTCGATGTCTGGCCCTAGCAAGGGCCGAGCATTTGCAGAGGTAGTGAGTGGGGGTTTCTTTCTCATCCTCATTCCTGCAGCTGCGGCAGTGCGGATTATAAGGAATGCCAAGCCTTATTGTATGTTCTTCGATAGGCCAATGTCCTGTAATGACCGCCGTGAGCCTGACGACATCTCTACGGTTAATAGCTCAGATGTTTTCCTTCTGTCATACGAGGACCATATCTTCCTTGATACGGCGCAGGTGGGCAGATTCCGCCATTTGGAATCCGCAACATTGAGGTAGTAAGAGGAGATCTTGCTCTTAATAGTCCTCAGCAAAATACAAACAGATTCCGCATGAGATAACATGAACATTCGTACCGTATTCTTTCCCCCGCTGAAATTCAATGGTTTTAGATGAACCATCGTCGGCTAACACGAATTATGCGGTTAACACGAATTGTGAACTCAATTTTGTACAATACAAAAATGTCGGTTAACACGAATTTTATTTTTGATGATGGAAACGAAAAAAAAAGGAAAAAGCCAGAAGAAGTTTTCGTATTCCTGGTAGTTTTGTTTATTCTTTCATGTTCACAGTTGCGATCTCCCCTTTACAGCACCTGGAGATGTTGATCGATATCGATGAACCGAAAGATTGGGATAAATTGAAGTAAGGTGAGTTTTCGTTCAGGAGGAACTCCGAAAAAGTAAGATTGGCAGGTGAATACCTTTCACTGGACGAAAACGAGTAGTTTACCCAACGAAGAACAGCAGAAATGAGAACACCAAGAAGAAGAGGAAGAACAAGCGGTCGAGAAAATAAAAAAAACAATTGAAGTGAAGTCATCCGAAACAGCTGGCTGCTAAGTCACAAATCGCGCTCGGTGGCCGTGGTCGTTCGGTCACCGCTCTACGATACTAATCTAGAGCTCGCAGTTTAAATCTCGACACGATCAAAAAGGTGCCTGTGATAATAGAACTCTCATACATAATGCTCCGAGCTTGTCAGAATAAAGACGGCGCGGATAGGAGGTGCATGCTAGCAATTGCACCTCCGAAAAGTTGATATGCCATCGAAACGTCAACAAGGCACAGAAATGCTAAAGATGTTGACGCGCCCATGCCCCTAGAGGGATCAGGGCAATTAACATAAGTCACAATACGCTCAGCATGTCATCTGGTTACCTGTTCAGGAGGCTACGCTTCGAGCACTCCTTCGGGTCAACTGTTTCGGATAGAGAACGAGGGGGGACCTACGATTCTCGCCATCACAACACAATAAAATGGCTCACGGATGGCTCCAAAATGTATGAGGGAAGGGTGCGAACATTGTTCGCCCAAGACACGAAATTATCATCCTTTTGGGAAATTTTCTAACTGTCTTCCACGTGGAAGTTGCCGCCATCGAGATATGTGCGCGACCGTGCAGGGCTGAAGGCTACATTAACAGAAACATCGGAATTTTCACTGATAGTCAAGAGGCGTTTCTCATGGCGCAGACTAGTACATCGGTCTTGTCTTGTCAAGATATCCTTAACATCATTGGAGCCTCAAAAAACCTCGCAATCTACTGCATCCCTGGACACCCTACAATTGTAAGCAAGGAACTTGCTAGATATGCGAATTCGGATAACACAAACCCAATTCGTGTTAAACGAATTTGGATAACACGTATTTATTTAACACGAACTGAGTATTTCTTTCTCCTGACGAGTTGGCCTTAACGATGGATTACTGTACATACAAATAGTGCTCCCTAAGGCTTGTTTTACACCTATTCGGTTCGGTTCGTATTCGGCTGCAACCGGACACGAGTTCGCGCCTTATTGAAACCTGATGAAACCTATTCGTGTGGAGGGAGTATTCGGTTCTGTACTGTTTCTATTAGGTACCGAATAAGTGCTGAATAGAAACCGAAACACTGTTTCACACTTGTCGGCAGCGACTGAAAACGAACCGAACCGAATGGAACCGAATATGTCTGAAACAAATAGTTGCTCTTGTGTTCGTCGGAAAGCTACAGTCGCTAGGTTACGTTTAGCACGTTAAACGTTAGTTTTGCTAGACACTACTCTGCGTGGATCGCAGGCGATGATCAAAAAGATACATACCAATAGTGCTCCGTGCTGTATGGCTTGATCGCTAATCGTGAACAACGTGCGACGATCGTGTGCCTAGTAAAACGCACCTTTAACGCTGAATTTTCTTGGGCTTCACATTAGGTCCCATTGAATCTTAAGGTATTGACCTTAAAAATGGTCCTCCGGATTAGTCCTTCTGTGATAATTAACATTCAATGGTTAAATCAAAGTAAATGTAGCTTAATGCGTTTGGGGATCATTGTCAGCCGAGAAGGTGTTCTGGTTATATTTTAGTATTAGTATTTAGTAGTACTGGTCCAATTTAATATAATATCTTCCGTCATTGAGACACATTTCATCTCGGATTCCGCATTAGTTTCTGGGATCAAAGTCATTTATATTCAATATATATTTTTTTTGCTGATTTCTGACACTTTGCATATCAAATTTGATCTGCCATACTATTCCAACCGCTTCTTCTCAAAAGTGAGGATGGTTGGTTACACCCTCGGTTACTCGTATATGTGGAAATAAATACATGTTAGCCGCCTTATTTGTAACCCAATACCGTCCCACATTTTGACCTTATAGTATATGAAATTGGAAGCCACACTATAGCTAGCTTTACCGGTTTTTGTTTTTCACACGATTTGTGGCTTGTTTGCAACCGTTGCAAACTGCAACCTGCCCATATCCGTACAATTTTTGCTTGCAAATGCATTTGATTCTCCTCACCTAGGAAATAGTGGATACGATGATACAAATACCATATTGTGTGCTCTTGGCTTTGACATTGACCATCTCTCATGGTGAATTTCGATTTTCTTGTTATTGTTTTGGATAGATGCTGACATTGCAAATTTATAGAATAAGTTGTTTGCTAATTAGAACTAGGGTATAAAAATGAATTTGAGATTTGCGATTCGAAGAATTTCAATGGGAACATTAGTTTTTGTACGGTGAGAAATGTTGCTTCTACTTGACACTTTTTGTTTGTTTTTAAGATACTGCACCCTGAAACATTATATCGGTTGTAGGTGTTTCCAAATGGAATATTGGCATGTTGAAAAGAACCAACCTGATACTCTTTTTCTTTTTTCCTACAGCTCAATCTTTCAGAATAATCATGGTCGCGTTCGGTGGCCGTGGTCGTTCGGTGGCCGTGGTCGTTCGGTCACGATACTAATCTAGAGCTCGGAGTTCAAATCTCGGCGCGATCAAAAACTGCCTGTGGGTACTAATAGAACTCTCACAGTGCTCCGAGCTTGTCAATATAAAGACGGTGCGGATAGGAGGTGCTTGCTAGCAACTGCACTTCCGAAAAGTAGATATGCTATCGAAATGTCAACGCGCCCATGCCCCTGGAGGGGGTCAAGGCAATTAACAACATGGGAAGATACGTATTTCAATAACGCATTGAAATTCTGATCACTAGGCCCGAAATTTGGTGGAAATCCATCTTTGTCGATGAGTTAAAGTTTTGCTGATATTATATCATGAAGGAAATCCCTTCAAATGCAGGGTGAATACCTAGGGCCGGTTACTCAATGTCCGGTTACTCAATGTCCGGTTAAAATTTATCTCAACATTAAACTGTAATTTAGCACAATTTAATTTTCTTAATGTCTGGTTAGCGTTATTAATCGGATAGACGCTAACCGCCGCTGTTCGCTGCTCATCGATAACCTGAAATGGCAATTTATCATTAATAGTGAATTTCTAAAAATCCACATCAAAATACTTACCTGCTTATACTCCACAGAACATTAGGATCCGACGTTTGCTTCCCGAATTGACAAATACTCATCGAGCGTCTCCAGACTAATTTCTCGGGATCTCTGGCTGAAATAAAACCAAACACAAAGAATCGGGTTCAACAAAATACGAATGGAAATTACTTATCTGAGTCGGAGCGTTTCCCACGATGAACAAGCTCGACGTCCACGTCCGCCACTGTTGATGTTGTTATGTCAAGTATCAACAAACTTGACGTTGACGCCATCCTAAGTTTCCACTGAACTAACTTTGACGAATCGCTGAATTTAACTCTACACTCTTTTAGACAATTGTATTCTGTAATTAAATTCTGTAAATTGTTCTAAAAGCCTGTATTCTGTAAATCAATCAGTAATTGAGTGGAAAATTGGCGGGAATCTGTCTGTCTTGTTGGAGCCGTCGTCGCGAACAGTCGATTTAGAAATCTATCTGAATACATATATCCGAATATCGTTTGTACTTTATCCTGAATTAATAAAATTGTGCGAAACATTGAAAACAAATTGTTATCGTTAATCCAACGCAGTGTCTACGACTTAAGTAAACAGCCGCAAATCGTCCGTAAAACAAAACCCAACCCCGGTTTCCGGTTGAAAATTTATCGTAAACAAAAAACCAACACTTGATACCGGATGCTGAAATTTTGACAGCTAGAACTGTTCACTTTTGCACATTCAAATGAAAACAATGCGAGTGGCTATAAAGAATAGATTTTCCTTCATTCGATAGAAGAGAATTTGGAACAAACTCAGCCCCAAATGAATATGCTGAATAGAATAGTGGACGGTATAGTTCTGCCAAGAAAATCAGCTGATTTTTCTAATAATTTGAGCTTTGAAATGCATTCCACACATTATTGATTGGTAATTTAACCGACGTATGAGAAAATGAAAATATTTAACGGGCAGTTTATAGCTTGGATAAGCTCATGCCCCTGTTAGTTTACAAGCAGTTTAACAGGATATTGAGAAAACGGGTCTAAGTCTTTTTAAGGACTGTTTTTCCAGGCATTTTCCGTGGTCAGATTTCAACCAAATATTGTACGTTGCTTTCTTGGGCTATTACAAGTACCATTATGATGATATTTTGGTCCTCCTGCATGTGTGCGTCTGATAAAAGGGGCTCTCTTTATCATGAAATGGAACGGAAACCAAACTTGGTAGATATGGGTATCTCCTAATTCGTGGTGATGGACCAATGCACTCGAGTCCTCTTGAAGGCATTTCAAGTCCGTTGGTTAGGACTGATACCATTTTAAGTTCTTTGATGAAGAAAAAAGGACATTCTTGGCAACGAAATTATATCTAGGCTAGATGGGTATCATATGACGGGCCAAACATCATCGCTTTTTTTGTGTCATTTTTTGCTGTTGTTTCCCCGAGTACGCCAGTTGTAATGGACATCCGAAGATGCCCGTGGGGACGGAGCCTAAGGTAGCTTAATGACCGTGAAGGTCGGGCCGTGCCACTCGGCGAAGAAAAAGGCTCCTCAACGAGCTAAGCAGCGGCCTATGCTTGCTGTAGCTCAGTTCGGGAGACGTGGGCGGAGTTTTCACCGCTCGTTGCCCCTTTACGTATTAATAAGTATTCATAAGCCTGGGGAAGACAACACAAACAACACGATAAGGATGGAGTGGTTGGCGGACAGCGCAGATTCCCTCGCGCTAGCATGGCGGATCAGGCGTAATGAGACCCTCAGCCTCTGGCTTCGTACCACCGACAGATGCTTACTCATCAGGTGCTGTCATAGATCTGCCGGTGGAAGCAGCACACCCACACTAGAATATGGTTCATTACACAGTACAATACTTCTTTATCTATTTTTACATTTTACATTCTAATTGTTCGGATTACCACCGATTTATATCAGGATTGTTGTTTTTGTGCGGACAGCCTTGAGGACGCTAAGCTTAGAAGCTTAGCAATCTTACAGAAGCTTAGCTGTAGATGATGATATAGTAATATTAAAAATCTTCTATGTATTCGAAGTTTCTCAAGGGGCTCCAACGTTTGAAGAGCCACAAGAGGGGCCTAAACTGGGATTCTTTCTCCAACTTTTTTCTCCGTAGACGGCAGTTTTATTTTGCTATTTAATATATTGTGGATAGTAAATTGTAGCATGGTTTTTTCTTGAACCTAAATTTGTCTTAAGATCTATGTATAGTTATAAAGTCATCTTCAAATTCACACCAGGAGAAAACCTTACAACGACAGCGGTATTTATGTAACGGCCGCCGCCGGAGTTCCTGTCATCGTAGCGTAGCGTAGCGTGGCTCCGGCTTTCGGCCATGTGACAACTAAGGATGAGATCCAGGTTAATGCCGTTCAGCCATAACTTACAGGTTCGACCTGCCAGGACCAGCTGGATTCTAGTCTGTCTTGTAGAGCCTCGGAGGTACCAGGCACTAAAATTTCAAATTTCCTGGTGTTGTGCGGATGTACTCGCGGGCTCCCTTATACCCACGCCTTCTTTCCTCCGGAACTGAGCTGTCAGTCAGTGCCGATATCCGCCAGGGGAGTAGCCGTATTTTGGTTCGTCGTCACGGCTTACCATCCGCATCTGTAACCCCAGACAATAGAAAGGGACATGACAAATGTTGTGCCAATTGATCAAAATTTTAATGCGTGGTTGAATGTATCTCGTCAAACAAATAGAATTCGTGAAATTACTGCGTCATCATCATCATCGTGGCGCGACAGCCCGACGTCGGGCCTTGGCCGCCTGGATCATTGTCCTCCAATTATCTCGGTCACGTGACCGCGTCCTCCAATTTTGGGAGCCCAGCAGCTGCGCGGCGTCCACACCTACTGAGCTCTCCCAACGAGATCTCGGTCGTCCTCGCAGTCTCGCTCCGTCGACTCGTTCTGCATTCATTACTCTCTTAGGCATGCGATCGTCGTCCATTCTTTGTACATGCCCTGCCCATTGAAGTCGTTGTAGTTTGACGGTTTTCGAGACTTGCAGCTCATCGTACATTTCATACAACTCATGGTTGTACCGGATGCGCCATCCATCCCGATCGCAAACAGCCCCGAAAATTCGCCGTAGAACCTTACGTTCAAAAGTGTCTAGCATGTTTTCGGAGGCTTGAGTTAGGGTCCATGCTTCGCAGCCATAGCATAGCACTGGTCGTATAATGGTTTTGTACACGCGGAGCTTCGTGTTTCTGTGCACATGCTTCGATTTCATTATGGGGAGAACCGAGAAAAAAGTCTTATTAGCTAACTGTATCCGTCGCTTGATTTCGTCAGTTTCATTGGCGTCCCTTGACAAGTTGCAACCCAGGTAAATGAAGTTGTTCACGAACTCGATGTTGAGGTCCCCCACATTGATGCTTGGTTGTGCAGGTGTCCTTGTCACCGATTGCATCATTATTTTAGTTTTACCCTCGTTAATACGTAGTCCAACTTCCTTTGCAGCGGTATCGAGCGTATGCAGAACTTCTTCTGCGTCAGCCAATCTTCGGGACATGATGTTGATGTCGTCGGCGTACGCTGCTAATTGTGTCGACTTGATGAGTAGCGTCTTGCTGTTGTCCATATTCATGGCCCGAATAACGTATTCCAGTGCTAGGTTGAAGAGCGTCGGTGCCAGTCCATCGCCCTGTTTCAAACCAGTGCGTGTTTCAAATAGATCAGTAAGTCTATTCTGGATCCTGACTTGTGAGACGGAGTTGGTCATCGTCATCTTTGTCAGTCGCACTAATTTGGCCGGTATACCAAATTGCAGCATGATGTTGTACAGTACTTCACGATCGATACTGTCGTATGCCTGCTTGAAGTCGACAAAGATTTGGTATACGTTTACGTTGTATTCCCAGCACCTCTGGAGTATCAGTTTGACTGAGAAGAGCTGATCGGTTGTGGAGCGACCAGGTCTGAAACCGCTTTGATATTCGCCAATGACTCGTTCTGCGTACGGTTTTATTCTATTTTCCAGAATTTTCGTCAAAATTCGCTTTATTTCGTTTTAGTGACCGCAACGCGAGATCAACTTCCTCTACTGTCAGGGGTTGAATGGGTGGGCCTAGATCAACAATATCGTCGAGAGCTTCCTGTGTGGGGATGTTAGATGGTCGGCTTAGAAGCTCTTCAAAATAAGAGGCCCATCGTTTGTTAATACCATCGGTGTCGCTGATGATGTTTCCATCCTTGTCCTTACAAAGGCTAGTCCTGGGTTGGTAGCCGTTCTTAATTGTATTTACTAGTTTGTACGCTTGTCTGGTGTTCCTATTAGCTAAGTTTTCGTTTATGTTCAGCAACTGCTCGTCAAAGTATTTACGTTTCTTACGTCTAATTATTCTATTCGATATTCGCCGTAGCTCGTCATATTTTTCTCTTCTGGCTCTGGTTCCTCGTTGAATCCATTGTCTGTAGGCCTCGTTTTTCGCGTCAAGTGAATTTTTGCATTCTTCGTCGAACCACTCATTTCGCGCTCGCCGGGCTTTATATCCCACGACCTTCTCTGCGACATCCTTGATGGTACCCTTGAGTTCTTCCCAGAACCCATGGACGCCTGTGTTGCTGATGTTGTGTAGCATAGGTGATAGTTTTTCCTCAAGGGCGGTAGTATACGCCACCGCTGTAGCATCACTCAAGAGCTTATCAACCGCAAAGATTTTGGGAGGGCTGATTCTTGACTGGTGCACTGAGGAAATTCTACATCTGTAGGTCGTCTTCACCAAGTGATGATCTTAGTCGCAGTTTGCTCCTCGATAGGAGCGGACATCCATGACACTAGACGCCCATCTCCTGCAAATGAGGACGGGGTCAATTTGGTTGACGGTATGTGCGTCTGGAGACTTCCAGGTCTGCTTGTGAATGCGTCGATGCAGGAAACACGTAGAGCTTACGACTAGATTCCTGTTGCAGGCGAAGTCGATAAGTCGCTGGCCGTTATCGTTACATTCTTCATGGAGGCTGTGGCCTCCAGAGGTCCCCCGATGCCAACTTTCATTCCCGACTTTCGCGTTAAAGTCTCCCAGCAGCAATTTGACGTCGTTTGTTGGAAGTGAGTCGAAGAAAGTTTCAAGGCGGGCGTAGAACTCGTCTTTTACTGCGTCTTCTTTAACTTCAGTGGGGGCATGCACATTGATGAGCCAGAGATTGAAGAATCGAGTCTTGATGCGAATCGCACACAGCCGTTCATTTATGGGTTTGAAGTCAGTAATATGCGGTTTGAGGTGATTGTTCACTATAAATGCTACTCCAAACTCCTTGCGGCCCGATGGTTTGCCACTTGTAAAAATTGTGTGCGATTTCTTGTCATTGATCTCGCTGCCAAGCCAATTTGTTTCCTGGACTGCAGTAATGCTCAGTTTGTACTTTTCGACCTGTTGAAGGAGGGCCTTCTCGGCCCCCGGTTTGAAATTACTGCGTAGATAGTCCCCATATATTGGAAACTCCGTTAAACCATGGAATCTGATTAAGCGTTTTGTTTGCCAGCGTCAACTATGAAATTTATATGTCTGTACATTGTTTATATTTACGTAACGCACAAAGAGTTAATTTAGTTTTTCTTGCATTAATTTTAATAATTTGTTTTTATTAAACGTTTAAAGGCAAGAATAGAAAATAGATACTATTAATGATCTAAAAAAGCATTCTTTTAATTTTTTTATTGTTAGAACCGATGTCAAAGAAGATATTACTTTAAATTGCAAACATATCACGTTGTATTCCAGAATACTAGCATCATGTTTGTATATAACAATGCCATACATTAACCAGATTATTCAGAATAATAATATATTACCTCACAACGGCACACGTATGCTTATATGACGGGGGACGCTTTAGTGAGAGGTGCGAAATCGCGCAGAATGGCCTTGACGAAAAGAAAACGCAAATCTTACGGAATGAATAAAAACTTCTTGTGATGTTTTTGCAATGATAATTATTTAGCATTGCCAATCCGAATAGAATAACATTTCAATTTTATTAATTTTAAAGTATAATAACAATTTTCTAGTAAAATACAAGGATGTTGTTTTTGGCGCCACGTGTATTTATTTCAAATCAATCACGAAACGCGTAATAAAAGGGCATTTATAAATAACAATATTTTGCTGGGTTTCATGTCGGGAGATATTTAGATTAATTTTTAAATTTTTGGTTGAGAAATGCTACAAAGTAAAAAAAATTGCTTCCTTTTTAAACTAGCCCTAGGCGAATTAATATTCCTAAAATTCACCAACCGATTGGTGTTTAAAATATCTAGGGAAGCGGATGGTCCGCGGCTCAACATAAACTTGGTACACAGCTTCTTTGGGTTATATTTTGGTCCTTCTGGAGGAATGCGTCAGGACAAAGGACTCCATGGTCATGAAATGAAACAGAAACCCAACCTGGTAAATATTTGGTAAAACTTACAGAATAGAATAGAAAAAAAAACTTTTTTTAGCGAAAACTTTAGTTTTTCGGATTCGGGTCCCGATTCTTTAAAAATGTAAGTTGAGAATCTCTCTAGTTAAAATTTGGCATAAATTGCACCAACTTGTTACGGTTGTCTATTTGAATTCAGCAATTATGTGCTTTAATTTTATGACAAAGGGCGGTTTTTTTTGGCCAATAAAAGAGATTCCCAGTAAAATTTTTGTTGGCAAACCTCGGGTTTTTGTTCGGCACTCCAAAATACATAAAGGTAATATAAAGTAAAAGTAGGGCTGCAAAATTGTCCATCTCAAAATATCAATTCAGAGTTTTTGTTTTAAATTGCCTATCTCGTTTTTTTCGTACTTAGTGGCTAAGATGGGGGCTTCTCTCTGAAGCTCTTGGACAAACCATATCCATAGAGCTTCGTCGACAATATCACAAATCGGTTTTTTATTTGTCCACCGAGGTGCACGAATTTTCTCGGACTTAATTTTTGAACACATCTCTTCAACCGATCGTCTATTTCGTCGCCAATCGCTTTTTTTCACTAATTCTTCGCTATCAAGCCTTTTTAGCACTTTCAACCGTGTCTCAGTCGAGACCATCACACGTTTCCGTTTTACTAACTCACTCACTCTGAAGGGTATAATTCACGGATGTACAATAATAGGGTATATTAATTTTGTCATGAAGTTTGCAACGCACAGAAGGAAGCATCTCCGACCATATAAACTATATATGTACAAATATTCTTGGTCAGTATGACGAGACGAGTCGATTAAGCTTTGTCCGTCTGTCCTTCTGGTTCTATGCAAACTAGTCCCTCAGTTTTAAAGCTATCTATCTGAAAGCTTTGCGCAAAGTCTTCTTTCTATTGCACGCTGTATATAGTATGTCGGAACCAACGGAATCGGACCACTACGTCATATGGCTACCATACATAGAGAATAACTATGGAGGAGCAATCCGCATATACTCAACACTAAACTATTTGAAGCAATTCCAGTCGTAAAAAGTAAACAGAGAGACACACGCCCTCCACTGCGCAACACCCGCGCAGTCTATATAAAAGCACAGGATGCACGTAAGATGTCATCCCCTCTCCTACTTCTCCTATTGGAACAATAACATTCCAGTCTATTTCTCTGCCGCGGAACACCCGCCCGGTCCACATAAAAGCACGAAGGATGTCAAATTTCCATCCCCCTTCCTACTTCCTCACTTGTGCCGAATTACTTCGTTTCTCTCGCTCTTTTTCATTTCCTCTGATTCTCTCTCTTAAAAGCTACCATAGAAACGACCGGTCTAGAAATTCGTCTTTGTGAAAAAAAAAACTTTTTCATTTCTAAAGCTATCTTTTTCAAATTTCACATAAATCAATAGTATCTTCAATCAAATCACATTCCCGAATTTGGTTGAAATTGGACTACTCTATCATATAGCTGTCATAGGAACGTTCCAAAGCAAGTTTTTGTTAGAAAAACTTTTTTTTATTTTTTATTTCTGAAGATATCTTTACCAAATTTCATATTATCCAATCATATTGATTGGCAAACCACGTTCCTTAATTTGGTTGAAATCGGTCCACTAATTCCTATACCTCTCATAGGAACAGGGAAATCGGAACATTTTACTACTAATTTCTAGTCATGATATGACCTCCTCCTCTTGCGGATCCGAGTCCGACAACGGAGTAGGTTCAATAAATTAGGTTCGCAGACCTACTCCGTATATACTACTTTGCCTTAACCCCTAGCGGGGCATAGCGCGTCAACTACTCCTGCGCGCCATCGTACTCTGTTCTGGGCAATGGGACGCAACTCCCCAAAAGACTTACCCAGTGCCTGACACTCCTTTGCCACAGATCGACGCCATGTGATTCGAGGACCCCCTCTTGGTCGGCCTTGGTTGGAAATGGGGTTCCACTTCATGGCATGCAAAGCAATGAGTTATCACTCTTCCGCAATGTGTGACCTATCCACTGCCATTTTGGTTTGCGTATCAATTCGTCGATTGGCATCTGACCCGTACGCCGACTTAGCTCTTCATTTGATATTGTTTCGGGCCAGAAAATTCTTAAAATTCGACGAAGACATGAGTTGACGAAAACTTGCAGCTTTCTGGTAACTCCTACGGAAACTTTCCATGTACTGCTCCCATACAAAAGCACTGATAGTACCAGGGAGCGAAACATTCCCAGCTTGGTCTTGATGCTGAGATAACTGCCCTGCCAGATTTTGGACAGCATGCCGTATGCGCGTTTAGCCTGGTTGATACGACGAGTGATGTCCTGCTCCGTACCATTTTCGGCAACGATGCTACCCAGGTAGACGAAGTTGTCCACCTTCTCCACAGGCTGCCCATTAATATTGATGGCAATAGGTATCGGATTTCTTTTTCGCAACGGCGGGCTAAGAACCTTGGTCTTGTTGGTATTAATCTTTAGCCCAACCTTGCTTGCCTGCCTCTCGAGATCTAACGCCATTGCGGACAGATCCATGATTTTGTGGGAGAGTAGGCATATGTCGTCAGCGTAGTCAAGATGTTGTAGATAAGATGTCAAAGTTCATTGAATTCCTCTGTCGAGTCCGGATAGGGCTGCATGCAACACGTCGCCGATCACTATGAGGAATAGGATCGGTGAGAGGATGCACCCCTGCCGAACTCCACTGCCAATCTCAAAGTCCCCCGACACCTTACCTTTACGCAAAACGCGACATTTCGCGCCGTCATAGGTTGCCTTAATAATAGCCACAAGCTTATCAGGGATGCCTCTCCTGCGCAAGACCGCCCATATAGAATCCCGGTTCACACTATCGAAAATATGAAACGATTGGATTTTATTGATATCAGGTGGAGTGGAGCCTTTATGGCCGGTTTACATTCTCGCCGAGTGGACGAGGCGAGAATGCCCGAGGTAAGTAGCCTGGGCGAGGTGTGCGCGTTCACATTCTCGCCCGAGTACGAGTCACGAGTACTGTTCCTTTGGGCAATGACAAACACCTGATGGTGCGTTAAGTGTCACTAGAGGTTGTCGAACTCGAACACGAACCTGGTACAAGTGGACCGGTTTCCTTCACATTTATGTGAGATGTGTGTGTCAGTGGACATTTGTACTAGGTTCGTGTTCGAGTTGGGCAGTGTGTAGTGACACTAACATAGATAGATAGATAGATATAAAGATTCGAGCTACTTTCCCAGCAGGAAGGCACTGCGACCATAAAGATCTATTGTGCCGTAGCTCATTAATCCAAAAGACCGTCCACCCTTCTAATAAAGGGCAGTAAGTCTTTAGCAGGAATCAACCTGAATTCTGCAGTGCTGATAGTAGCTTGCCCGAGGAGTGACATCCTAAAACGCGCGATGGCGGGACATTCGCACAAAATGTGCTTGGTCGTTTCCACGTCCTCCAGACAAAGACGGCATTCAGTCTCGCTTGACAGACCCATCTTGTTCAGGTGATATCTGACCAAGTGATGGCCAGATAAGTACCCCACTAGGAGTCTTAGGTGGGTTCTACTCATTCGAGTAGTACCCTTGTGACTGAAGGGCATTATCAGCTCCTTTGATTGACGAAGCCCTGGAAGGTTATTCCAGTACTGTTGACGCAATCGTGCAAACCAATCAGTGATCCGCAGTTTGGCCGAGGCCAGTCCAAAGCCACAGTAAGGCTCAGGTCCATGAAAACGACTGGATGATCCTTGTCTAGCAAGTTCATCCGCAGCCTCGTTCCCCTCAATGCCCTGGTGGCCAGGCACCCAACACAAGAAGACTTGGTTATTGGTTGCCAACAGTTGAAGGTGATTGTAACACTCCTTCACCAGTTTTGAAGAGACCTTATATGAGGAGAGCGCTTTTATAGCTGCTTGGCTGTCTGAGTAGATAGCAATGTGAGCGCCGCGAAGTCCAGTTTCCAAGATTACCCTGGCGCAGACCTCAATGGCGTGGATCTCAGCTTGAAAAACGCTGGGCGAGATTCCCATTGCGATCGAAATCCTGGTGTTGGGTCCAAAGACACCTGCACCAACACCCTGTTCTGTTTTAGACCCATCGGTGAACCACTTGATACATCTAGGGTCTGGACAGGGTGTGCCATTTACCCATTCAGAGCGGTTAGGGATGAGGGCTGAATATTTTCTGCCGAAGCAAACCTCCGTGATCATGTAATCTGATCTCAAGCAGATCTGCACGTCAGGAATTTGATTCAGAATGCTCATGTGACCGCTTTCTTCACTACGCACGTCGGAAGTTAGACGAAGTCTAAGAGCATTTAGAGCTGCTGATTCTTGAATGAATATATGCAACGGAGTAAGTCCAATAATCGCCTCCAGGGCTGGCGTAGGACAAGTGCGCATAGCTCCAGTGATGCCAAGGCAGGCAAGGCGTTGAAGCTTATTGCACTTCAGTAAGACAGAAGATTGCTGAGTTTTCGGCCACCACACAAGCGCTGCGTAGGTCACCATAGGCCGCACCAGCATGGTGTATAACCACTCAATTATCTTTGGGGTGAGCCCCCATGTCCGTCCAAAGAAACTTCTGCAAGCCCACATTGTGCGTGTGGCTTTTCCAAGTACATTATCTATGTGAGTATTCCAGGTGAGTTTCGAGTCTAGAGTTACCCCGAGGCATTTAACTTCAGTGGAATAATCTAAGGTCGTGCCGCCTAACGAAATTGGATCCAAAGTTATATTTCGTTTTCGTGTGAACGGCACAACGACAGTTTTCTGTGGGTTTACATGTAAGCCCACAGCCACACACCAGCGTAGAACTATGTCAAGGGCCGACGTCATCACCTCAGTGATGGTAGATTCGAATTTGCCCCTGACTATGATAGTTAAATCATCCGCGTATCCGATAGTGAGATAACCGCGCTCATTAAGCATGGAAATCAGTTCGTCTACGACAAGGGACCACAAAAGGGGTGACAGAACGCCACCTTGTGGACAACCCTTTACGGCATTCACGCAAATGGATGTACTGCCTAGAGTTGAGTAAATATCCCGTCCACGGAGCATGGCGTCTATCCATGCAATGGTAGCGGGCGGGATGTCTCTGAGTTCCAGTGCTCTGGAAATGCACTCGTAGCCAGTATTATCGAAAGCCCCCTCAATGTCAAGAAACGCGCACAACGCGATTTCCTTTTCACTGAGGGACTTTTCGATTGTACTGACAAGGCTATGCAAGGCGGTTACTGTTGACTTACCCTTCGTGTACGCGAATTGCATACGATGTAGGGGGATTGACAGTTCCATCTTGTGCCTGATATGCAAATCAAGCAACTTTTCCATGGTTTTAAGGAAGAAGGAAGTAAGGCTAATCGGTCTATAGGATTTGGGCATATGTTCCGGCTTATTGCCCGCTTTGGGTATGAAGACCACATTAACTTTCCTCCAAGGTTGTGGTATGTACCCTAGGGTGTAACTTGCCCTAAAAAGTTCGATTAGCGGAGTTATTATGATCTCCAAGCTGTTTTGTAACAGAGCGGGGAAGATGCCGTCTACACCGGGAGCTTTAAATGGCTCAAAGGATTCTATCGCCCATTTTACTTTGTCCATGTCAAAGATGACCCCCGATAAACTGCGAGCCCGGCTTACGGGAACCCGTTGGGGCCTCGCAGTTGGGCAGGGGTCACCATCAGACAGTACGGACCCAGGGAAATGGGTCTGAAGAAGCAACTTTAATGTTTCTTCTGGACCTTCAGTATACGAACTGTCTGGTCTCAATAGAAGGCCGACGCCGTTAGCTGAGTCTTTGGAAAGGGCTTTGTGAAGGCGCGCCGCTTCCGGTAGCGACTGAATGCTTTCACAATGTCTTTTCCAGCATTCTCGTTTGGAATGCCTAATGAGTTTGTTGTACTCGGTGAGAGCAGTTCTGTACTCATCCCACCTATTGAAGCGCTTGGCTTTGTTGAACATCCTCCTAACTTTAGATCGCTTGCGGGCCAATTCCTCGTTCCACCAGGGTACTTTTCGCCCCGACTCCACCGAACGTGAAACGGTACTATCTCTGTAGGAGGAAGTTAAAATTTCATTGAGCTCCTCAGCTGCAATCTCAATTTCCCCTGTAGTGCTTATGGGGCTGACCAGTAGTTCCGCTTTGGAGCTAACTAGTTCACGGAATTTAATCCAGTTAGTTTTCCTTGGACAAAAAGTATCCGAGCGAATGTCGGATTGTCCTAGGATGTCAAATCTGATGTGTCTATGATCTGAAAGAGACACTTCGTCCGACACGTGCCAGTTCGCAATGAACCTGGAGAAGAAACCGCTAGCAAGGGTGATGTCGAGTACCTCTGCCCTTGCCGCAGTGACAAAGGTAGGTTTGCACCCCCTGTTCAGGACATTCATATGTTTACACATAAGATAGTCAAGAAGGCGCTTACCTCTGTCGTTGATGTCGCTGCTACCCCACACCGTGTGGTGTGCGTTTGCATCGCAACCGATCACATAATGCCGGTTTGTACGTCGACAGAAGTCAACGAGCTGCTGGACCTCGAGTGGTGGAATCTCAACATTGTCAGATGGGAAGTAGGCAGACGCAACTACCACTTTCTGACGACCGTTGAGCGTGGATACCTCCACCAATGCTGCAGCTAGATCTCTAGAAATAAAATTGGTTAGTGGCAAGTAGTTGACGCATTTGTCGATCAGAAGCGCCGCACGCGGACAACCCGCTAACCTGTCATATATCAACTTACCAGTTGTTGTGTTTAGACCGCAAATTCGGCCACGGGCCACCCATGGCTCTTGAATAAGCGCAATGGTGGCCTGTTTATCGGCGAATAACCTGCACACAGTGGCCGATGCTCCTATTGCGTGGTGCAGGTTCGCTTGAAGCACCTTAATGGCGCTCATGGTCCTGCGAGGATAGCGAGCGTTGGACAAGGCACTTTTGCTTGCCCTGTCGGGAACTGTTGCCTCCGTCCCCCTTTTGTTGACGCTCCTTTCGGTGAGAGCCGCTGAGGTTCCTCGGGCTAAAGAAGTCCAAGGACGATTCAGAGGGACTGTATCGCTTAACGTTCAGTCCATCGACAGTCTCAACAACGGGCCTGGAGGCTCCGTCGAGCAGTGAGCTAGTAGGCAGCTCAGAGGAAACTGTGTTTGATGCATTTGGAGTTGCATCACACTCTGGTTTGTTTTGTTTTTCTTTTTTATTATTCATAGAAGCCCATGAATATCCGGGAAAAACAGTCACCGACGGCATCACCCGGTCTGCCGTCAGAAGTCTGGTTTAAAACTGGAGGTCGACAGGTATCCAGAGTTCGCATACTAGCGGCCAAGCAACCTCTTGACCATGCATCCCTCGGCGTATGCTGTTCCACCTTGGATTTAGGGTATGTTTATAAGGGAGATACCGCTCCCCGCCCGACCAAGTTTAGTCAGCGCTGATGGCACAGATAAGATTTTGCCAACAGCCTGCTTCCACCCGTCACCACGCGGAGGTAAAGGTCGCACTTCCTAGGGCATGACAGTTACGGCAAATGTACCATGGTGGTCCAAATGTTAGTCCCCCTGTCACACCTTCGGCTGACGGGCCACTAACATACGCGCTTCCATAGGGAAATAATGTGCGCACTTGTGAAGATTTTTACAAATCACATGTTTCATGTAATTTTCCCCGAAAATCGTTTGCTCGCGCTAAGGTTAAGCGATACCACTCACGTAACCCCCCAACCAACTTTTTGCAGAATAATTGGTCGTTTCTTCGAAAAAAGGATTGTCGTTCAGAATCTCCTTTATTTTTTGTTATTTCTTTGCTATTTTGACTTCAGACTCGCAATCACCGACCCAATCAACCCGCTACCAGTCTTTTTCCAGTAAGAACGGCCGTGTTTATAAAAAAGGTGTTGCCATTTTGGATCCCCCATTTGGTTTTTTACTATTTGGACATCAGATTTGCAATCAACGACTCAAAAATCCCCTATCAGCTTTATCCAGCAAGATTGGCCGTGTTTTTGAGGAAAAAAGGGTTGTCGCTCAGAAACTCCTATTTTTTTTTGAATTTTTTGCAATTCTTACTTCAGGTTCGCAATCAGCGACCTAATCGACCTCCTACCAGCTTTTTTCCAGCGAGATTGACTGTGTTCATAAAAAAAGTGTTGCCATTGTGCATCCCCCATTTGTTTTTATGCCATTTGGACTTAGATTCGCAATCAGCGACCCAAAAAACCTCCTACCAGCTTTTTCCAGCAAGATTGGCCGTGTTTTTGAGAATAAAAGGGTTGCCACTCAGAAACTCCTTTATTTTTTAATTTTTTGCAATTCTGACTTCAGTTTTGCAAACAGCGATCCAATCGATCTCCTTTCAGTTTTTTTTCAGCAAAATTGGTTGTGTTTATAAAAAAAAAGTGTTGCCATTTTGGATCCCCCATTTGGTTTTTTGGCATTTGAACTTCAGATTCGCAATCACCGACCCGAAAAACCCCCCAATCCATCATCGGCCACGACCACCCACAATACAATAAAAGACGAAAAGCTTCACTCCACCGAAGATCAATAAAATCTAATATATTCACTGTTCATTTTTCAACTGCTCCGACTTCGACCTGAACTTAAAGGAACAACATGATCTGGGTTCGTTTTCATGCTCCGGCACTGATCATTTTGCGACCTGATCATTTTTCGATTGCGGAGTAGGTCGACCTAGTCCGGTGTACGAAGTAGGTTAAAAAGAGTAGGTTCTTGAATTGGAAACCATGACTACTCCGTAGCGTTGTCTGGGAAATGCGTGTCCAACAGGATGTTTAGAGTTTCCTTAATGGATGTAGTCCAGGAACCAACAGGTTTCACCAGATAGGTAAAAATTGAAAGGTTTGTAGCTAGAATTTTGCGAAGCCTAGAGGCTTCGCTCGACTCTTCAATGCGTTCGCAGAGTAGCCGCCAGGAGCCCAGCTTCGACCTCCTCAGTTCCTTTTTATATTTGCTGAGATGTCCCTTGTAGGTCATCCAATCTGCATCAGTATGTTTCTGTTGTTGGTGTTTTTCAATGCAATTTTTCAATGTTCTGTGTTTTGGTCAATGTTCACGTGTAAACGACGCATAATAGTAAACCCCACAATATGAAACCTAATCAGCAAAAACAATTTTTTTTTTCAAAATATTCTCGGCAAAATGGAATGGTTTTACTTTGAACTTAACTTGAACTGAATGTAAGCCGTTTTTGAGCATTTTACAATTAGTTTTTAAGTACTTTGGTGGAAACACTTTGTGTGAATTAGTGCTCAATTCATGTAACATTCAACTTGTAGCATAAATGGTTTGTAACGTCGCTAGCCTTGCAAATAATATTTTTTAAGTAAAGTGAGATCGTCGATATTTTCCAAAAATCCAACCAACCAAACGGTTAAGAAATCGAAAAAAAAATTTCTGAATTTTTTTTTTTTTGCTAACAATTGAAGTATGCGTCCGACAGTTTCTCGACACCATGTAGGCATATAGGAAACTTTCTAACGTTGATAAAGTTGAAACATATCAGAGAAAAATAAAACATTTAATGTAATGTAATATGTACATACATAATAAGATTATGTAACATAATCTCGCTGACATTTCAGACAGTAGTTGCTAATGATTTAAGTTGTGATTAGACATCCTAGTTTGTTTGTACCAATCATTCGTCATGCATGACGAAGTGAGCTAAGAATGCATCTAAAGAATCTTTCCAGTATGACTATCGATTTCATAACCAAGCTGTCCCTGAATTTGAAATGGATCAATTAACAGGAAGTAAGCGCAATAGAACGCAACCGTTTCCAATGATTTAATATAGTTAGATAGATACGCAAATATAGGTATTTAAAAAAAAGTCATATTAAATAAATGTGCGTATTTACATTATCCATGAATGTGGGCATATATGGGCATGTAAAGAATGGCTTTCATATTTCACCAATCATCTCCTAATCCATTATCTACCCAAAACTCAACATTGCGACCGAAAAAAAAACATAAATTTTTTTCGGTTCCACTTTTAGTGGTCAGTTTTATAGATGATATAAAAAAGTTAATTACCACGACATAAAATGATCAAGAGCAATGTAGGGGTATCATTATGATGATTAATTTAGAATTGCTGATGTTTTGTTCCTGCTTCGTCAGCAGAAGAAATACGAGTATTTAACCAGAATATTTCGGAAAGAGTTACCAACTCTGTTGTGCAGAACATGAACAATGGAAAATGGCTGCCAAATGTCATGTTCAGTTTGGCATTTGACAGAAAACTCGAAATTTCTTGCTTCGATGAGTTCCAGGCGACACGCAAGATATGGCTTGTCACAATAAGGATTAACAATACAACATAAACGAGGTTACAATCGAAGTTTGACAAATGTCGCAAATGTCAAATATTGCGCTGAGCCAGAAAAGCGTTGACTAAAAGTGAAAGCGCTTAGTATCAGCGCTTAGATCAGCGCAAGCGTTTCCAGGAAAATTACCATGCAGCACTAATCGCTTCTTAGTGCTGACTCAGCGATGGCGTTCTATGAACGCAACCAATGTATCTGTAGTCTAAGAACCTGTGATTTTGAGATGGAAAGTTTTGCAACACTTTTGCGTTTTGTGTACCTTTATGTATTTTGGAGTGCTGAACACGAATCCGGGGTTTTCCCACAAAAATTCGGCTGGGAAACTTTTTTATTGGCCAAAATATCACCCTTTTTTGGTTTTTGACCCATATTACCAAAAGTATACATCCTACAGAAAAAAAAAACCACTAACACATTTTTTGATGTACGAGGGTAAGGTGAAAAGTTCTTGGTCTGACAATGATAGACTGCGATGTTCAGTTAAATAATAATTTTAGTTTTCCACGTAATCTCCCCTGACTTCAACACACTTGGTCTAGCGTTTCTGCAACATCAGTATTCCTTCGCGGAACTGAAAGTCTGGAAGGCTGTGAAAATATTCATCTACAGCCCTCTCCAAGGACAAACATTGGATGCGAAGCGCTTCCCAGAAATAAATTTCTACTAGTTTGGGAACAGCTGGAAGTCTGGGGGTGCCAAATTATGAGAATAGGGGGATGGTCGAGCAAATCGTACCCCAAATGCCGCAGTTTTCCCATCGCCAAAGCACACTTGTGTACAGGTGCGTTGTCCTGGTGAAAGATGATTTTTTTCTTCTTCAAGCCAGGCCTTTTCTTGCGAATTTTGGCATCTGGTCAAGGAGTTTGGAGTAATATTCGCCGGTTATTGTTCTGCCTTTTTCAAGGTAGTCAATTAACAGGATCCCTTTTGCATCCTAAAACACGCTGGCCATGACCTTTCCGGCAGATGCGATCGACTTCGCTTTCTTTGGCGCTGAACCACCGGCTTCCACCCACGGCTTCGACTGCTGTTTCGTATCTGGCGTGTAGTGGTGGACCCAAGTCTCGTCGCACAAAATCGGTTGGATCCCGATTGAATCGGTGCAAACATTACTGCGAAAATCGTTTGCGTATTTGCTTTTGATCGGCATTCAGCAAATGCGGCACTTATCTTGCGAAGAGCTTTCGCATCTCTAATTCTTTGTGCAAGATGTTTCGCACCCTTTCTTCCGATATCCCCACAGCCTCAGCAATATCACTCACTTTCATTCGCCTATCGTCTAACACGATATCAGAGGGATGGAACTTCATACGATTTAAGCAAAAGCGCAGCGCCAATTGATACGCAAATAATCAAATGAAAGTTGCCTTTAGAGGCACAGGGACGACAACATTTTAAAAAGCTCTTCCAATGGCAACTGCCTAGTAAGTTTCATCGTATGAGTAACATACTTGCTATTCCGCATTACCCCTTCGTGTACTGATGGAATCCAACACATATGCAACTACGAGGCAGGCACTCTTAATTCGTATGGAGTCCCACTTCTTGTTACAATAATCTCTATTCTTTGACGATATCATGCACGTTTTCGATGGTTTCCGGTGTGGTTGCGGTTTTTGGCCGTCCTTTACGTGGGCCGTCTTCGAGGGACATGCGACCACGTTTAAATTCAGTTGCACATTTCTTAACGGTTGACATCGAAGAAGCAGAGTCCCCGTAAACTTTTGTTAACTTCGAATGAATTTCCTTAGGGGTTAATCCATTCAAAACGAAGAGTTTTATGACCGTACGATATTCAAGTTTCTCCATTTTAACGAAAAACACGTAAGACGTCTACTGCCAAAATTCGTGTAAACAAACTATGATACTTGAGAGAACAAGTTGGAACTTCTCATACGAACTAATGACACGTGTGCCCAGGCAGGAAATATAAATGTTTGCTGATTGTAACGGTATTTCTGTGTCAGGCCGAGAACTTTTCACCTTACCCTCGTACACTAAATTTGCTAAAATTTGATAAAAAATTCGGCACGTCCAGAACTTGCCGAAAAGCAATGTTCCATAAGTCTGGCATTACACAATGCTGCAGTAGCAGTTTTCAGGAATCGTTTTGCAGCAGCAAGTCCAACGACAGCGGGAAGACTTCTCCCGCAAAAAAACGCAGTGAGAAGATGACCACACGGTGGTATAATTACATTACACCTTCCATTTTTTGGTTCAACGACAAACTAGAAACTCATGCACCCAGTGACGAAATTCATACAGTGCATCCATTCAGGACTGGCTAAAATTGCATCGGCCTTCCGACTTTTACCTACTATATTGCCACAAAAATAAAACCATCAATATCCTCACTGGGATATATTTATTTCTGTCACAAGCTTCTCCCGCAGAAAAACGCAATGTGTAATTATAGGGTCCTCTTCTTGTACGACAATGCGTTTTTTTGCGGGATTGCTCTTCCTGCAGAAAAACGCAAAGTGTAATGCCAGACTAAATGGCGAAAACGTGGAAGAAGAACAAATTCGCTCACGGATAGCAAATAGAAATTCAGGCGTATTTTACAATATGTACAGCAGTGGCGTGGCGTGATAATTCAACTAGGGGAAGCAATTGGTATTAAAAATTTACTATTATTATGCTTTCCACAAATTTACTGCGTATTAATTGAACCCCTCTCGTTAGCTACTTTTAACATTTCTAATATAAAAGCACCCAGGAATCACGAACGGGGACGTGAGAGTAGGTATACTGTATTTTATCAGCATTTTAATTCCCATGCTACCAATATATAATAATTTACTTTTAAATAAATAATTGTAAAAATTATATGTTGGTAGACTTATCAAAAAAGCAAAGCTGTAACTATAAGTATATAAATAAAGGATATTCGAATTATTAGAACTACTATAACAATAACAACAATAGCAAAAAAATTGCAAAATAAATATCCATACACTCATAAAGAAAGTAATCATGTTCAGCGAATCAAAATTTGAATAATAAAAACAATAACAATACAATAAAAATTAAAAATAATTCAACTATTTACTATTTAAAAAATCACAGTTAGTGAGTAAAATAAAATAATAATAATTGGGCAATAAATATATTACAAGTCAAAATAAATAATAAGATCCGTACATACTATTATTTGTAATTTAATTCTATTCGTCTTTCTTTTTTTGCGAATTCATCTATAATATCTGTATAAAAACTTTGCTCACACAAACATGATTTAAGGGAAACCTTTTCAATTGACATTATTGCCAAGTCGCTAAGCCGTTGTTCGCCTGTACAATTTCTAAGATACGTTTTAATCCTTTTTAAGCAAGAAAAACTGCGCTCTGCGGACGCACTGGTTACTGGTAATGTTAAAACTAAACATATTAATTTATAAAATTGTGTGAAGCTATCTTTTAATTTGTTATTAATGAAATAGTTAAAAATACCTTGAAAAGATTTTCCCTGCAAATCAGAATCAGAATAAAGCACAATGAGTTCAGTCTGTAATGAAATATGGTCAAATATATCAGCATAAGTTTTAGTTAAATTTAGTAAAAGATTGTCCGGAAATGTTTTCAAATATTTAGAAGAATCTAATAGGTTTAAAAATGTGAAACTTGCTAAGGATGAAAATCTTGAATTTATTTCTGCGGTAATATTATCTATAATTTCGACATAAATACGTGTAAAGAATAGTTCAACATTTTCATTACTGTCAACAAGGCACCTGGCTTTTTTCCGGCGTTGTGGAGTTTCGCAAATAGATGTGGTTTGGGTCCAAATTTCCGTGAAACTATTTCTTAACGATTGAAGTTGATTTTCAAAATCTGTAATTTTTTGAATGCAGTACATTATATCAGTTTGTTTACTTTGAAATATATCGAAAAGTACGTCGGTTTGTGGAAAAATTTTAGAAAAAACATTGAGCAGGAAAACAAACTGAAAATCTGTAAGTAAAACAAGAAGTCCCCTTGCGCTATTAACGGTCTCGCCATCCCACTTTCCACTCTCATTTTCAATTATATATTCAAAGAGTTCTTTTAATTGATCTAAATTATCAAAAATGGTTAAAACTAATCGACCATTAAAAGTCCAACGTGTTGGAGCTAATTTTGGAAGCCTTTTTTTGAGGAATAAATCTAGTGCAACTGTTCTCTTTGTTGAATGATTAAAAAATGTTGAAAAACAAGTAATAGATTGAAAAAAAATTCGACATTCGCGTATTTTATCGCATGATTTAGATAAAACTAAATTTAACCGATGAGCGAAGCAATGAATATATATTGCGTTTTTATACACATCCTTTACACGTGTTTGTAATCCAGTTATTTTACCAGACATTACCGAAGCCCCGTCATAGCTTTGACAAATAAGTTTGTTAGCGCAATTTAATTTTTGAACAACATCTAAAACATGGTCAAATAAACGCGACGCAGTCTGATCATCAGAAATATCTGTAAAAGTTATGAAAGTTTCTTTAACCTCACCGGAAGGAGTAATGTAACGAAAGGTTGTTGAGAGTTGAGAACGACATGAAACATCGGTTGTTTCATCTAATATTATTGCTATAAATTTAGTTTGCTGAATTTCATTATAAATCTGTTTTAATAAAATTTTAGAAATGCTACTAATGAGATCGTTTTGAATATAATTTGATATTCCGGAAAAAACAGTCGCTTGCTCCAAGTGAGCTCGCAAGTCCGGATTATATTTAGCTAAAAGATTTAAAAGTTCAACGTAATTTCCCTTATTGCAAGAATTCACATTTTCATTGTGACCACGAAATGCCTGTTCTTGACATCCTAAATGGCACACAACGTCAATTAGCATTTTTAGTATATCTCGATTTTTCGAAACTTTCTCATTGTGCAATATTATTGAAGATCTATGTTGGCTACTTAATAATTCTTCAATTCTAGGACCGGAACCGAACTTGGAAAGAAGAAGTACTGACTTTAAATGATCAACGCTTTTCGTACCATGCCTGTCCACAGCTTTATGTAAATTATTTAAGTCACAAAACCCGGTAGTTCGCCAAACATTTGAATCATTTGAAAATAACAAGCATGGCCAACAAAATAATTTTTGCTTGGTCTTACAACCGGTAATCCATTCCGTATCTTCATAAATCTTAGCAGTAAAATGCCTAGTACATCTTTTTGTTTTAGAAACAATTTCCAAAATCGGTTTCGGTCGACCCTTTTCGATAATGTCTTTTTTTTTCTGCGAAAGATCGAGATCCAAAAGACAATCGAAAAAGATCATCAACAACACAATATTGATCCATGCTACTTTAAAAACAAATCAAAACACTATAAGCAATTATAAGCACCTAGACCGATTAAAAAACCCCTTCACCTTTTCACCAACAAAAAGCACACAAATCGCACTACACTAAAGCACTACACTAGAGCAAATGAGTTTTAAATTTAACGGCTCATTCAATTCCTTGTGACGTCAATGACTTGAGGCAGTATTACCATCTCCCACTTATTTTTTCTTGGAATTTTCCGTTAAATGGTTTTCGATTAGATATAAGTTATTGAAATATGCATAAATATCCCTATAATTGAGTTCGTCTCTTACTAATACTCGTATACACTAATAATTCTATGCGAAATCACTTCTTCTCGAATTTACCAATAATAATTTTTAACCATGAAGCCATTATATTTCAAATCGAAACTTTTTCCACAATTCAATTCCTATCCTACTCTGGTAACCCTTGTGAAACTCATATAGCACATCACATACGCATTGCAACACAGCAAATATTTTCAGTCCACAAGAAAATACGAACAAAGAGGAAATGGGAAGAAAAGTTCCCCAGCGTCCATGCGCCAGCAGCTCCGCTGCAGGCAAGAATTTCCTCTACTACATGTGAGGGGAACTTGGAAGCAAATTCCTGAGTGCTTCCAACCTACCGTGTATGTGAATTTTTTTTTATCGCGACACAGTAGGTTTACTGGGGAAAAAAATAAACGCTCATAGATGCAAATTTTGATATGCTTCCATGTGTCTTCTTCTTGGTGTGATGTGGTGGTTTTCGCGGTGTTACCAATTCGGCTGTGTAAGATATTCGCGATTAGTTTCTTTGGAACTTTTATTTACATAGACTGTGCCGAAGAGTTTTTTTCGCGACTTTTTTGCGCGATTCAGAAAAAATTATTTAGAAAATTTTCCACCAATCGCCAAATATAAGGGAAGCAATGCTTCCCTTGCTTCCATGGACGCCACGCCACTGATGTACAGTAGAACTCTTCTTAACCTGTCTTCGGATTAAGCGGCTTATCTATCCCAAGGAGTTTCAATCGATCAACGTACAATTGTCGACCATGGATTGTTTAACGCGCTTTTACTAGAAAGTTCTTGGAAAGTAAAACGCGGGGTGGCGCAACTTTTAGGTACCTATGTATGTGCTACTGTTGTAGGCTCAAGAACGGAGGAGGGGTGGAAGTTCGCGAGTTTGCTACCCCTTGTTTCCGAGTCTATTTTTCTATGAATCAATTACAGCTCCAGTTTTCTTTTTCTTTGCCTGTTGCCTTTTCGGAGCATTTCTATTAATTTCGTTGAAGAAAATTTCTGGAAAATTAGGAAAGTTTGCTCTTGCCTTTGTCCGGATAAGATTTGTAAATATCATAAAAACAAGCTAGCCTTCGTTGTGGCTTATGGGGCATTTGCCGCTTTGAAATTAACTAGAGTTTACCTTGATATGAAGCTTTCGTGGAACTTACTATCTACCAATTTATGCATTGAATGAAAATTAAATTTTTAAACTCAGTTTGAAAGCCTATATACCTTCTAAATCTAAATTAATCATTTCGTCCTTTTTTTTACAGATCAACCCTTTGGGCACTTGGGACCTATATCACCGCAAGAAATCAAACCGGATATATCTCTCCTCAATGGCAACAGTACAGGAAGTTTTTCACCGGGACCTGGAAGTCCTGGTTCCTATGCCAATATCAACAGTAGTTTGGGTGGCATGAACACAATGGCGGCCGGATCACCTGGAACAGCACAAAGTCGGAGCCAGTATCCACCTAATCATCCGTTGAGTGGATCTAAGCATTTATGTGCGATATGTGGCGACCGTGCTAGTGGTAAACATTATGGCGTTTATAGGTGAGCTTTTTTTCTTTCGCGTCAGAAGAATAGATTAATATTATGGTTGAAATAGACTTGAACACAAAAGATTTTAAAAAGCATCTTTCAAACTGTTAAGTGTTACCATACGATTGGCTTTTGTGAATACTACTACTTTGCCTTAACCCCTAATGGGTCATAGGGTCACTCCTGCGCGCCATCGTACTCTATTCTAGTCAATGGGGTGCAACTCCCCAAACGATCGGCAAAGGAGTGTAAGGCGCTGGGCAAGTATCCTTAGCGCAGTGGTCCCAAAGAAAAAAGTGAAAATCGTACCAACTCGTTCCAAAAAATCGTAAAAATCGTATTTTCCCCTATTTTGTGACTTCTAGCAAAGGGTCAGTGGTCACATTATACAGTCAAATATTTGACTACTGTTTGTGTCAAATTTTTGACTAACGGCGTAATTGAAATAATTTTTTGTTCAAAAGTTTGAAAATAATCACATTAATTCGTATTGTACCATAGAAATCAATTTTATGTAAAAAAAAAAATGTATGTCAAAAGCATCAAATTGTTTTGGAATGGCCGCTTCAGGTTATATAAAAATAACACCGTTTGTTCGCCCATTTTCCACTGACTAACAGTAATCTTTTTTTTTCCGAAATTCAAGAGAATTCTTTGCGTAAACTGCAACGATGGAGGTCAGTTTATTTTAACAACAGCAGTAATGTGTTTATTTAACAATTCGGATCAAAGTCATCGCAGAATTTGCACATCTGTTGTTGTGTGCCTACCCGTTGCATACGTGTTTACAATAAAACGTACCTTATCTTAAAACATTTCCATATGCAATGTTAAAACGGAACCTTCCAATTGCATTGTATTAATACATACGAATACGCGTTAAAGTAGTACATATTCCTTTGTGTACATATTCTGGCCGAATAAATTCAATAATTTATTTATACACGTCAATAATGCATGTTCCATGTTGAAAAATATCAGGGAACAGTGTCTAAACTGAATAATTATTTTTATTGGCTGGTGTCGTTGAATTTAATTTGAATTTGAAATTTTATGTACATATTTGCATGGGATGCTTAATTACTTTATGTATTAATGTTCTTGCAAATGCTTAATTAGTTATTTGGTTGACGAGGATGAGACGAGAGGGTAGTTAAGGTGCTATGCCACACCCACTTAACTGAGAATCACTTAACTTTGAAATCTTTAGCACTTTAGGTGCTCTCCAACCTTCATAAACTCATAAAAATCATTCTCTGTTTTTATAGCCTAGCCGTTAAGGAGATTTCAAATTGTTTGTTAATTGCTTTGACCCGTCCAGGGGCATGAGCGCGTCAACATCTCTAGCATTTCTATGCCTTGTTGACGTTTCGATAGCATATCTACTTTTCGGAAGTGCAGTTGCTAGCATACACCTCCTGTCCGCGCCGTCTTTATACTGACAAGCTCGGAGCACTGTGAGAGTTCTATTAGTACCCATAGACAGTTTTTGATCGAGCCGGGATTTGAACTCTGAGTTCTAGATTAGTGTCGTAGAGCGGTGACCGAACGACCACGGTCACCGAGCGCGAAATTGAAATTATTTACTGATTTTTGTTCGAGTCTATATGTTTAAAAACAACATAAAATATCTTCCACTGGATGATGTTCGGGACACTCCTAGTTGACCGGGTGACGCATATCGCATAGTGGTTGACGTCTTTGATCATTAGTGGGTTTTAAATTGTGATGATTTTCCACTCCCCTTGCGGATGTTCTTTCATTCACTGAGGCTATCTATCCAGCATCTTTTGCAAACATATTATCCGGCATGGGTCTATGGGCTGCATCCTACTAGGAATGCACTCCGGAGTCAGTCGAAAAATCGTAGTTGACCCTTTGTACAGTGATCTGAATCTTTCAAGGTACCTACAACACCTAGTTTGTTGTTAGTGCCGGTGTGCGCTGTTTTGATGCCACAAATTCTCACAAGAGAAAGACCATTGAAATTGACGTGTTGCCAAGGGATTAACCGGGTTGTTTCCTTAAATCCAACCGATAGAATTGAGGAACCGAAGTTATTCCACTGCAGGCGATCTCCGATAATCTATGAAAAATGAACTGCCTAATGCTCGATGCCGCGACTTGGCTAGAGCTGGGCATTTGCAAAGGAAGTGTGTCAGGGTCTCCTTCTCCGTCCTATCCTTACAGCTTCGGTTGGTCATTGTAGGGAATGCCCCGCCTAGCCAGATGCTCTCCCACTGGCCAGCGTCGCGTCTTGACCGCAACAACTCTGGCCATCTTTGAACGGGTCCTATTCAGAGGTATTGGTCTTTTGTGCATTGTAGGCCATGTGTTCCTAGATGTACCACACGTTGTCAGCGCGCTTCATCTGTCGTTTGCTAAATTCATGTAGTCGTTGTGTATTTTCCTCTTTAATAGCTCTGTGACGCGTGGACTACCACCGTGTAGGGCTCGTCAAAGGCGGAATCTAGCCTCGCATGTTGGTAGTCCTTGTTCCCTGCTATATTTCTGTGTGGCCCGGAACTCGAAGAAGGCGATTCTGTAGATACTGGCCAAGCCGTTCAGTTCTCGGCGGCATTTCTTCACTATCTTAGACAACGTTGTCGCCGATTCAAGAGCCTTTCTAGCGGCTTGGTTGTCCGTGAAAATGGCAATGACCGTTGAGGCTATTGTGTTCCGCTTCAGTCAGTACTTCTGCCTGGGAAACACCTGCGTAATCTGGGAGGCGGAATGACATAGAAACTTCGAGCTTTTCAGAGAAAATCCCTGAACGGACCCTAAGCCATTTTCGATCAATCTGTGAAAAACTTCAGGTCATATTTCGACCTCGACGTCACACCATTCCGCTCTAGTGGGACAGCCAATAGCGAAATGTTTCTGAAAGTCGGATTCGGCGACGATGTAGTTCGTTGGGAGCATGTCCTGCACCTCTCTCGCTAGGGATGACAGGATTTTGCTGTGTCCAAAGATCTCCGATTGATGCAATCCTTTGTACCTTCCTCAGCAGATTAATATTATATTTCTGACGCACCGCTGGCCACCAGCCCAGCGCTCCGTATGTAAAAATGGGTCGCACCATTTCTGTGTATAGCCACAAGAACATTTTCGGTTGTAGCCCCTAATTCCTGCCGCAGGTTCTCCTGCATGCATAGAGAGCTATACCTATATAAGCTTTCTCGGTTCGATGTCCGACGTTGAGTTTCCATGAGAACTTCGAGCCGAGAATGACTCTCAGGCACTTCACATTGGGTGATAGAGTCAGTGAGAGTCCATTTAGTAACTGCAGAATAGTGTGAAATTAATTATCTCTCCAATATACGTTAGGATGAAAACTCAATTAGAACTACCATGTCGATAATGTGATCGGCAAAGTCATACTGGTGGAAGAGTTCTTTGAAATCCTGAATTCCTTCGTTAATGTTCGTAAGACACATTAACGTAGCTACCCTTTGCTGAGTCATCTGGTTCAGGAGTGACATCCAAAAACGTGCGATGGCGGAACATTCGCACAAGATGTGTTTGGTCGTTTCCACGTACTCCAAACAGAGACGACATTCAGTCTCGGTGAATCTATCTTGTTCAGGTAATATCTGATCAAGTGATGGCCAGATAAGTACCCCACTAGTCTTAGATGGGTTCTATTCATTTAAGTAGTACCCTTGTGATTGCAGGGCATTATCAGCTCCTTTGGTTGACGTAGCCCTGCAAGGTTATTCCACTACTGATGACCTAATATTGCAGACTAGTCTGTGATCCGCAGTTTGGCCGAGGCCAGCAAAAAGCCATAGTAAGGCTCAGGTCCATGGAAGCGACTGGATGATCCTTGTCTAGCAAGTTCATCAGCAGCCGCGTTCTCCTCAATGCCCTAGTGGCGTGGCAACCAACACAAGAAGAATCGGTTTCTGGTTTCCAACACTCCTTCACCAGTTTAGAAGAGACCTTATATGAGGAGAGTGCCTTTATAGGTGCTTGGCTGTATGAGTAGATTGCAATGTGAACGCCGCGAAGTCCTGTTTCCAAGATTACCCTGGCGCAGACTTCAATGGCGTAGATCTCAGCTTGGAAAATGCTGAACGAGACTCCCATTACGATCGAAATCCTGGTGTTTTGTCCAAAGACACCTGCACCAACACCCTGTTCTGTTTTAGACTCATCGCTAAACCACTTAATACCTCTAGGATCTGGACAGGGCGCGCCATTTTCTCATTCAGAGCGGTCAGGCATGAGGGCTGAAAATTTTCTGCCGAAGCAAACTTGTAATCATGTAATCTCAAGTAGATCTGCACGTCAGGAATATGGTCCAGTATGCTCATGTGACCGCTTTCTCCACTACGTGCGTCGGAAGTTAAGCGAAGTCTAAGAGCATTTAGAAGAGCTGATGGTTTTTGAATGAATATATGCAATGGAGTAAGTTCAATAATCTCCCCCAGGGCTGTCGTAGGACAAGTACGCATGGCTCCAGTGATGCCAAGGCGGGCAAGGTGTTGAAGCTTATTGCACTTCAGTAAAACACAAGATTGCTGAGTTTTCGGGCACCATACAAGCACTGCGTACGTCACCATGGGCCGCACTAGCATGGTATATAACCACTCAATTATCTTTGTTTTGAGCCCCCATGTCCGTCCGAAGATACTTTTGCAAGCCCACATTGTGCGTGTGGCCTTGCTAAGTAAGTATTGCAGGTGAGTTTCGTGTCTAGTGTTACTCCGATACATTTAACTTCAGTGGAATAATCTAACGACAACAGCTTTGTGTGGGTTTATAGAGCGGAGAATATGCCGTCCTCTCCAGGAACTTTAAATGGCTCGAAAGGACTCTATCGCCCATCTCACTTTGTCCATGTCAAAGATAACCCCCATAAACTGCGTGCCCGGCTTTCGGCAAACCGACCCCCCTCACCCCGTCTGACAGTACGCCAATTTCGTTTGCTGAGTCTTTGGATAGAACTTTGTGAAGGAGCTCCGCAATGCTCTCACAATGTCTTTTCAAGCATTCTCGTTTGGAATGCCTAATGAGTTTGTTGTACTCAGTGAGAGTAGTTCTGTACTCTTTCCACCTATTGAAGTGCTTGGCTTTGTTGAAGAATCTCCTAAGGTTACAACCTTAGGTTCTTGGCTCGGTTGTGGGCCAAATCTTCGTTCCACCAGAGTACTTTACGCCCCCACTCCACCGTATGTGAAACGGTACTTTCTCTGTAGGAGGAAGTTAAAATTTCATTGAGCTCATCAGCTGCCAGCTCAATTTCCCCTGTGGTGCTGATGGGACTGACCAGTAGTTCCGCTTTGGAGCTGAAGTTCACGGAATTGAATCCAGTTAGTTTTCCTTGGACAAAAAGTATGCGAGCGAATGTCAGATTGTCCTAGGAAGTCGAATTTGATATATCTATGGTCTGAAAGAGACAGCTCGTCCGACATGTGCCAGTTCGTTACCATAAGGACTATGGCAGACATAATATGATAGATCGTATAAGGTCGCAGTGTCCACCACAGTGGCTACTTACACTATGTCAATTTTCAGTAATAATATTGTATTGATTAGAAGAAAAATATAAAAATAGATATTTGATTTAATGTATATGATAGATACTCTATTGAACTAACGCTCCCCTATTCTCCCCCTTTAGTTGCGAAGGCTGCAAAGGTTTCTTCAAACGTACCGTCCGAAAAGACTTAACATATGCATGTCGTGAAGATAAGAATTGTACGATTGATAAGCGACAACGAAATCGATGTCAATACTGCAGATACCAAAAATGTTTAACGTGTGGAATGAAACGTGAGGCTGTGCAAGAGGAGCGACAACGTGGCGGCAACAAATTACCAATGAAAAATGAAGACGTGAATCCAACCAGTTCAGTGCGTGATTTAACGATCGAAAAACTTATGGAAGCGGAAGACTACTCTGAATCACGATGTGGCGACAAAGCCATTCCATATCTACGTGTAGCTGCCAATACTACGGTGCCAATTGAATATAGGGTATGTGTTTTTAAAAATCCAGTTTTAGTTACTGTACTGTAGTTACTTGTCTGCACCTTTCAGACATCGGATACTTAGCTAACATAATTTGTTTTTCGTACCTACAATCCTCGTAAGAGGTAAAAGACACATCTCTAACGATCTACTCCATTCGGTACTTTTTTAGGGTCCGGTTTCACATCTATGTCAAATGGTCAACAAGCAACTGTATCAAATGGTGGAATATGCCAGACGGACCCCACATTTCAATCAACTACAACAGGAGGATAAGGTTGCTTTGCTTAAAGCCGGCTGGAACGAATTACTTATTGCAAATGTCGCCTGGCGTAGTATAGAGGTAGAGAGCCGTTGATCGGATTTATAGGTTCAACTTTAATAATAATGCGTCTTTTCAATTTCCAGTATTTAGATATAGAATCAGCCAATCCAGATGGTACTGTTGATCGACGAACGACAATTCGGCCACCACAACAGATGTGTTTGGGGCCGAATTTTACATTGCACCGGAATAGTGCAATGCAAGCCGGTGTCGCTCAAATTTTCGATCGTATTTTGACTGAAATGAGTGTGAAAATGAAAAGATTGAATCTCGATCGAGCCGAATTGACCTGTTTGCGAGGAATTATTTTATTTAATCCAGGTTTGTATGAACATATGTAGGTATATAGACCAGTTGACGAAGGCCAATTGATTGATGGTGATTAAGAAGTTTTTAAATTTGGTACAATTTTCCGTTGGTACTTAGAGTATATCATACTAAAAATCCTCTCAGTGATGTAGCCAGGGGAGGGGTTCATGTGGTCCGGGCCCCTCCCGAAATTTTATAATTAAAATAAAAAAAAAATACAACAATATTGATGGGTGTACTCTCAAGATTTTTGTAGTCCGGATGGCGCAACGGTTAGCACGTTCGCCTTCAACGCACTGGGCCCCGGTTCGATTCCGGGGATTTACGTGTCGGACTATGAGCCCACTCAGCTGTTTAATGAGTACCCATTATGGGGTAAATAACTCGGTTGAGCGTGTTGCTGATCACATACCTCTGCACAAAAAACCGTCACGATCTAGAATATGAAATGATGCTAACTCATCTCGAGGCCGTGGTTCAAATTGGACTGTTGCGCCAGTTATTTATTTATTTTTTTACTCTCAAGATTTTACAATAAGAAGTACTCCTAATGCCTTTCTTCATCATTCACATGTTCTACCAATGTGGCGCCAAATATTACGATCTGGTGGTGTATTTATTTACTATTGTATATTCTCCAACAATAGAAAAAAACAGTTTCTTGATTTATTTATTTTATTGGGTTATTGTCATTGAAGTCTGCAAGCAAGTCTGGTTTATTGTGTTATTACCTTAGGTCTGATAACAGGACTAAGACTGTCTACCTCGATCCTATTGATTCTTGACAGTTCTAGAATGTTGGAAAAAGTGGAAACGATATCTTGCGCGTGGGGAAGCCCACACAAATGTGTACCCTGCCGCGCAATAATTGAAAATATGCATTGATGCCAGCTACTATCCTCTGCTATGCTTATGCCTTAAGGTGGCTTCTCAGACAATAGTGTCCAGACCACAGCTAACTTTGATCTTATTCTGGTTTAGCTGCCTTAGGGATTTTTCCAATGGTAAATAAGTTATACGAGATAATCCATATATGTAGATACTTTCGTTTGGAAACGAAAGTATTCATCGGAAAATAAACGAAATGAACTATGCATGGACAATATCGGTTTCAAATCGAAATAAGGCATGCGATAAAAACGAAAATAGACATGCAGCCCACACATGGGACTGTTGTACTCAGAGCGAGCGTCTATGTATGTGCGATACTGAGGGTTGTGATCCCTTAAGCGCGATCCAGAGCGTGCGTCCATGTATGTGCGATACTGATGGTTATGATCCCTTAAGCGCTGGACAGTAAATCTAAGTGACTCAAATTGGAAACACATTCAGAGTTCAGACCTGTCAAAATGCAGCCCTACGCACCATCACAGGCTGTCTGTTGATGTCTCATCAAGACCACCTCCACCAAGAGACCAAAACTATGCCCATTAGGAAACACAACATACTACTATCCGTATCAAAGCAGTATCTAGCTGGTTGCTACCGAAATGATCACCCGAACTTTGATCCCACCGACACGACACATCAGGCGAAATCTAAGAGAACTCGAAGGAAAGTTAAGAGGGCCTCCTTCGATAGTGCTAGCTATAAATCTACCATCGCTATGCTGCACAGGGAAGAAGTACATACGTCGATTGTGGACCTAAATAACAACAAAGTACTTAACGCTCAACCACCAGACATCTCACCGAAAGAACGAAACCTGCCTAGAGCGACTAGGACCACGCTCACACAGCTCCGTTCAGGCTGGTGTTCGCGCCTCAACTCATGCTCGTCCCGAAGCGACCACAGCGTCCAAAACACTTGTCCGGCATGCAACAGTTCTCCTCACGACGTTGAGCACATCTTCGATTGCCCTACAGCACCAACGCACCTAACACCTATAGCGCTCTGGGAGAATGCCATCGAAGTAGCTGCGTTTCTGCAACTTCCTACAGAGGAAACTGAGTCGGGCGCGCTGATTTTATAACACACACACACGGAAACTAAATTTCTGCATTGCTACAACAACAACAACTTCTCTTAAGCGCGGAGCGTGCGTAGCGAGCGGAGCTCACACAAGGGACTGTTGTACCCAGAGCGAGCGTTCATGTTTGTGCGATACTAAGGGTTGTGATCCTTTAAGTGCGGGTCGAGCGTAGCGAGCGAAGCCCATACAAGCGACTGTTAATTCACAACCCGCAGTATCGCACAAGTCCGCATGGATAATTTCGATTTGGAACGAGCTGGTCTAGCTCCGCCCTTAGGGCGTTGCGAACCCCCGCATGTAGCTCTCGGTCGCCCGTTTCACTCTTTGTATATGTACCTGCATCCGTTTCGTCCTAGCATATCTGCATTCAGATTTTTATTTTTTTTTTGGTTATGCACAATTTCAAACCGAAATAAGGTATGCGAAGTAAAGCGAAAATAGTCATGTACATACTCACCTTCGTTTTAAACGAAATTAAGCATTGAGTGTGAAACCGAAAGAATCCATGCATGACCACTTTCGGTTTCAACAGAAATGATCCATTAATGCCTTTTTTCCAAACGGCTTATTTCATGGTGCCTTGTTAAACTGCGTTTCCCCGGCTGGTTGGCCATCGAAAGTCGCTTTGTTTTGTCTTTCGGGACCATTATGCCTACGTCGCGTCGTCGCCGTTCCCAATGATCCCAAATGAAATCGTAGTGGACGAAACGAAGCGACTTTTCAAAGGCCGACGTTTTAGTCATCCAAAGGAAAGGAAAAAATCTTTAAGAACATTTGAAGAGCGATGGGAGGAATCGTCAACAGCAATCAATAGGTTGATGGATGCGCACACTCATCCTCAAATCGAGTTGTGGATGAAACGAATCCACGCCGAGTTCAACCTGAAACAGTTCCTACCTAAAAATTGGGGATATCTCTACGGGTTTAAGCTGGACGACTCACCCGATTGTCCGGAATGTTCAGGAGTAGCTGGCAACGTAACGTGGTAAACTCAGTACACCTTCAGTGATCCCGGAAAATAATGTGGAACAATATGCTTTGATCATCCTATGCGATATCCACAAAGAGTCCTGGAAAGAGGAGGAGAGGTGCAGATCTGCGCGTTAGCTAGTTAGTCAACTCCACCCCGCGAAGTAATATTTAAAGTAGTTCTGTGGGCCTCCGGTGAAGACAGAAATAGGTTTTTTTTTACCTATTGTTCAACGGTGGTTGGTTTTTATCCGGTTCAAACTAGGGCATAAAAAGACTGCGTAGCGTTAACGTAAGCTACACTGAATAATTCACAAAAGGCCGAGTCAAATTTATGGGATACCAACATTTACGATATCGAATGTGTGAACCCCCTCCGAAACAAAATCCTATCTACGTCACTGCTCGTCGCTAGGGGTTTAGCTAGGGGAATCTTTTTGCGTATACATATTACAATATATTTATATATTGGTACAAAAAAAAATCCATAAAAATACTATGGCTCGTTTCCCCACAACTAGGTTAAACTGCCAGTTAGCTACCCAGGACACTAAATAAAACCCTAGCGTATGCAACGCTCAAAAATCAGCTAATGCAGTAGAAAATTAGCCGATTTTCTTGGCGGCATTCTTCCACCTGTTCTATTCTAATCTGCGTCTGTACCGTCTCTCAGCATTAATTTGCGGCTGAGTTGGTTTCAAATCCTCTTCCATCGAATGAATTTCCACAACCGGTCTTTGTGACCAAAGTTTAATTGTCTCATTTGAATTCAGCAACCCATATCAGCTGGTTACATTGTTTTTTTTTAAACTGGGGATGGGTGCCGTTTAGCGTTTATGCATAGCATAAACTTTAATCAGACATTGTGAAAACGGACCTATGACCACTTCGTTTGTACTTTAAATAGTTTTCCACATAATTTCAATTGAAAAGGACTCTCAGTTTTTGCTGGGGTTAAAAATTACGGATATAAAAGCAAGAACTAAAAAAACCTCTGCTTTAAGAAGCCCTTCCAGGTAGTTCACCACCTCCGGCGGGAATTTATAGTATGATGTACTCTTAGTACCAACCAACAATCCTGCAACATTTTAACATTTTTTGATTTTTCTTTCACAAGATTTGTCTTCATTACTTGGCCTAACGTACGAGTGGATGAGGTCATCTTATTATCTGTTTATTTTTGTTTTTGTCGTTTCCAGATATTCGTGGCCTCAAGTCCCGACAAGAAGTCGATATTTGCAGAGAAAAGGTAAGATTGCGGTTGATATTTAATACGATGTATTTAGTAAGTAAAGAAAAAAAGTTATCGGTCTACCTTAATACCTCGCTGGAGGTCATTATTCCGTGATGATTTTTTTTCTTTTGTTAGTATGAAGTTCTTTATATGTGAACATACTTACGAGGTTAGTGAGGTAAGAACACATGTAATCGTCAAGTTACTTAAAAACAAGCAACTACATTTTTGCCACTTTTGAGTTAAGTGCGGTTTCATGCTTAAAGAGTGATCTACTTTATACTGTCAAAGCCAGAAAAAGGTCTAATGCCTGTAAGAGGGTGATCCGTTTGAGACAAGTTGCTTTAGGACTACAGTAGAACCTCTCTAATCCGCTCTTGGCTGATTCAACCGGGCTCGCGCTCACGAATTTATCCCGACTAATCGGTGACTCATCGCCTGTCGCGCACCACACGACATTGTTTACTTCCTGTTATCGCATGTCCGAAAAAAAGCTCCCTGTTTTTGCTGTACTGCTATTAGATAACGCGTCATCACATCCATCTGAGGAGGATTTAGTGAAAGGGGACATAAAAGCTACTCTTCTTCCACCGAATGTCACATAAATTATCTAACCAATGGATCAGGGAGTGATAGAATGGTTAAAGAGGCGGTATCGCAGAAAGTACAATACATCAGCTCAATTTTAGAAAAGTCCGAAGAAGGTTGTAACATATTTGAAGCTATGAAATCCCTCAACATCAAAGATGCAAAGATCTATAAGATTGCTGAGTCATGAGAGGGCATGAAATCTTAAAAAAAAGCTTTTATGCGATTTATTGCAATGTTTTTACTGTAAAGAATAATCCAGTCATTTTTGAGTCCAGAGATTGTTTATTTCACTGTAAATAATGCATTTTTATATGACGTGTATTAAAATACTAACTTTTTTCTGATAATCCGACCTTTTTTGCGTTCCGACCATACTGTACTTCTGCCTAATGACTAATGACTAAAATAGGAGCACTAATACATACTAATATTTATGGATCTGCAAAAACAAGGTATGCGTCACTTATCTTAATTCACTAAATAAACTTGGGCAGTTCCAGAGAGTTATAACAAGCAATCGGCCACTTGACTCATTTTTGTAGTTTACTTTTGGATAAAATATTTGAAAGTATTCAAAAATAGGTAAAATTGGAGGCAGTTAGGTAGGTGCAGGGTTTGCCGTGATTATTCACGGCACACATAGATCACTTATGGTCCGTTGTGATACCACCAGGACGTTGTAAATTATTTTAAGCCCTAGGTATCCAACCAGCCGAGGCTGACAATAAAGCGGGTTAATTGAATGGCACTAACATCAACAAGGTTTTAGAAAAAAGAGAGTCTTAGAAACCTACTCCTCCTATTCGCGAAAGCTGGGCAGTGAGTGGTAAAGAAGTTGAGGAAAACTCTGTTCCTCGTCCTCATCCTGACAACTTCTCCAGTAGTCATAATAAGGAAGCGAAGCTGCCTTTCATGCTCGCCGATAGGACAGTGCCCAGTAATAATCCTCACCACCCTATTACTACTGTACTACCTGCTCAAGAAGAGCAGTGTGGCAGAATGATTGGAATCCCGCATGGGCCATATCATCCTCACAGTTTACTACCGCCAAGCCATCTTGCATTGGCCCTCCCGACCGTAGTAGCCTTGATAGAAATTTTACGAACTGTTATAAGCGGTTTAATATGGTTGAGATTCATATGAATGGTGCCGGTTGCCTCTTGACGGGCCAGTTCATCAGCTGTAGTCAAGAAGATGGACCTATAAGTTAATCCTCAGTCCCTCCGAGTAAATGCCACTCTTAGGCCGGCCGCATCTTGGACATAGGCAGGGCAGCGCAGCGCACACATGGCATTGTTGTTGTGAAATCAGATTTTGACAATTGTTACAGCAACAATGCCATGTGCGTGCTGCGCTGCGCTTCCCGGCCTACGTTCAAGATGCGGCCGGCTTTACGTCGATCTTAGAGCCTGTAATGGATGGTTTGGTGGGCATGGGCATCCGAAGACGCCTGTGGGGACGGGACCTAAGGTAGCATAATGATCTTGATGGTTTGGCCGTCCCATATGGTGAAGAAAAACGGCTCATCAACAAGCTAAGCAGCGGCCTATGCTAGCTGTAAACAGTTCGGGAGGCGTGGGCGAGGTTTTCGCTGCTCGTCGCTCCTGTCCTTTACGTATTAATAAAATTCATAGGCCTGAAGAAGGCAACACAAACAGGGGAGTCAAAAATGGGGAATAATCAAAAATGAAGCGAAAAGGATGGAATGGTTGGCGGGCGGCACAGATGCCCTCGCGCTCGCATCGGGGTCCGCGTGAAATGGGGCCTTCGACCTCTGATTTGGTACCACCGAGAGATCACTACTCATCAGGTGCTGCCACAGATCTGCCGGTGGAAGCAGCGCTACCAGGATATGCTTCATTACAGGTGTTTCATTACAAATTCTAATAACTGCTTACCCATACCCGTCCTCACTTCCCAGTGTACCGTAGTTGTGTCTCCATTGCTAAGTTGCACGATAAAAACTACATTTAGTTCTTTTTTTTGGCGACAATGCACGTTCTCACTTTGTCGCTATCTGTTAGTTGGAGCACGCTGAGTTCACTGCCAAATCCACAGACCGCATTTTAATATAGATGCGGTTCCTGTATCAGTGCAATGTCAGCGTATTTCTGACTAAGGTGCCGAAGCAGGTTGGCCGTCCCCGCTCTGCTGTGATGGAGATTTGCTTGGACCATCCGCATTTCGACTCGCCTCAGCTACCTCAGCTAGGGGGGCAAAAACTTCTCTTCCATAGTCCTCCGCGTGGGCGCCCCTTGGAACGGCAGTGGTCACTGACCATTGCCAACCAACGTCAAGCCGCCAGTGATGGCGGTGCGATGATTTGGTTGAGGTACCCCTGTGGTGTGGGGTGTGAAAAAAATACCACGGCCTTTCCCTTTGAGGGCCTGTCGTTAAAACCGACAATCAAAGGACAGGATGTGTATGCCAGCAACTTGCACTATCCGAAATCTTTATATGCTAACGAAACGTCAACTATGCCTCGGATAAGGACTGACTCAACGGTTACGACTTTTAGCTATCGTACAATGACAAAGATTGGATTCTGGAATGTGCGTACTCTCCTGGACAATGGATTAGAAGGTCCCCAGAACGCACGATTGCTTCAATTAGAGAGTGAATTTCTGAGGTACAAATTAAATATCTTAGGAGTTAGTGAGATAAGATGGTGGAACAGCGGAGAATTCATCTCTCCAACGGCCAGCACTGTAATGTTGTATTCCGGTAAAGCTACCGGTAGTCGTCGTGAGTCAGGTGTGGGGCTCCTTTTAACCAGAGCCGCGCGAAACTGTCTCATATCCTGGGAACCGGTCTCTGACAGGGTCTTGACGGCCAGGTTCCGGACCAAAATGAGGAACATCTCAATAATACAATGTTATGCCCCTACTGAACCCGACAATGTCTTGGCAAAAGACTCCTTCTACGAAGAACTAAACGCCGTTCAGAGCAGAACACCTAAAGGTGACATTATAATGGTTATGGGTGATTTGAATGCGAAAGTTGGCGCTGATAACTATGGGCTCAGACATGTGATGGGGAGACACGGTCTTGGTGATCGTAATGACAACGGTGAAAGATTTGTAGAGTTTTGCAACTTTCACAGTCTCTTCATCGGTGGTACTATGTTTGAGCATAAGGACCGCCACAAAATCAGTTGGTCCTCTGTTGATCGGCGCAGAACACAAAATCAGATCGACCATTTTGCCATTAGTAAAAGATTCAAGAGTTGCCTCCTGGACGTGCGAAACAAGAAGGGTGCCGATATTGGGATGGGAAGAGACCATTATCTTATGATCGCTAATGTTCGATTGCGTATTGCAGCCGTGCGCCGCCCCAGCGACGAAAGATCCAGGCCCCGCAAATTCAACACCGCTCGACTAAAAAATCCAGCTGTCTTACAACAATATAATGACCATCTTGCGCAAAAAGCGGCTGAGATAACTAGTCACCCAGATAGTGACATAAACGAAAACTGGGATGCCATAAAAAATGCGTACATTGATAGCGCAAATACCATCCTTGGCCCAAACCCGGATTGCCGGAATAAGCCCTGGATGTCCGACGCTTCATGGCAGCGGATTGTTGAAAGAAAGGAGCTGAAAGTTCGTTTGGCTGCAGCATCAGACGACAATCGAAGCAGCATCGAACTCCTTTACCGTCAGAAAGCTCGAGAAGTTCAGCGTAGTGTGCGACGCGATAAAAGAGTTTATGCCAATTCTCTTTTAGCGTCAGCAGAAGAAGCCGCTAGAAGTAACAACTTAAACGCCGTATACGGTGTCATCAAGGAGTTTACAGGTGGTCGTAACTCCTGCCAACATCCGGTGAAAGATAGTGATGGAAAGCTACTTATCTTGGAAGAAGATCAAATGAGGCGGTGGAAAGAACACTTCGCCGCGGTCTTGAACCGTGTAACCTCTGGTGAAGTTCCCCCTCATATAGATAATTTAGCTAACCATCAAAATGTGCGTATACGGTCCACTGCCCCGACTAAAGAGGAAATAGTCACTGCAATTATTGCACTAAAACGAGGAAAGGCCGCCGGACTTGACGGCATCCCTGCCGAACTTTATCAAGCAGCGCCAAGCGTAACTGCCGATTTGCTGCACCCACTTGTTGATAAAGCGTGGAATACAGAGACCTTTCCCACTGAGTGGAAGGAAGGTTTGATCATCAAACTTCCAAAGAAGGGTAGCCTCACAGACTGTAATAATTGGAGAGGCATTTGTGTGCTTCCTGCCGTTGCCAAAATAATAGCTAAAATCGTCCTAGAAAGACTAAAGGCCCACTTAGAAAGCACAATTGATGAAGAGCAGGCTGGCTTTCGATCCGGATTCTCCTGTGTCGATCACATTAACACCTTGCGAATCATCATCGAGCAATGCGCTGAATACGATTCTCCGCTTCACTTGCTTTTCATCGATTTCGAAAAGGCTTTCGATAGTGTGAACCGGGATTCTATATGGGCGGCCTTGCGCAGGAGAGGCATCCCTGAGAAGCTTGTGGCTATTATTAAGGCAACCTATGACGGCGCGAAATGTCGCGTTCTTCATAAAGGTAAGGTGTCGGGGGACTTTGGGATTCGCAGTGGAGTTCGGCAGGGGTGCATCCTCTCACCGATCCTATTCCTCATTGTGATCGGCGATGTGTTACATGCAGCCCTATCCGGACTCGACAGAGGAATTCAATGGACTTTGACATCTTATCTACAACATCTTGACTACGCTGACGACATATGCCTACTCTCCCACAAAATCATGGATCTGTCCGCAATGGCGTTAGATCTCGAGAGGGAGGCAAGCAAGGTTGGGCTAAAGATTAATACCAACAAGACCAAGGTGCTTAGCCCGCCGTTGCGAAAAAGAAATCCGACACCTATTGCCATCAATATTAATGGGCAGCCTGTGGAGAAGGTAGACAACTTCGTCTACCTGGGTAGCATTGTTGCCGAAAATGGTGGTACGGAGCAGGACATCGCTCGTCGTATCAACCAGGCTAAACGCGCATACGGCATGCTGTCCAAAATCTGGCAGAGCAGTTATCTCAGCATCAAGACCAAGCTGGGTCTGTTTCGCTCCCTGGTACTATCAGTGCTTTTGTATGGGAGCAGTACATGGAAAGTTTCCGTAGGAGTTACCAGAAAGCTGCAAGTTTTCCTCAACTCATGTCTTCGTCGAATTTTAAGAATTTTCTGGCCCGAAACAATATCAAATGAAGAGCTAAGTCGGCGTACGGGTCAGATGCCAATCGACGAATTGATACGCAGGCGAAAATGGCAGTGGATAGGTCACACATTGCGGAAGAGTGATAACTGCATTGCTATGCATGCCATGAAATGGAACCCCATTTCCAACCAAGGTCGACCAAGAGGGGGTCCTCGAATCACATGGCGTCGATCTGTGGCAAAGGAGTGTCAGGTACTGGGTAAGTCTTTTGGGGAGTTGCGCCCCATTGCCCAGAACAGAGTACGATGGCGCGCAGGAGTAGTTGACGCGCTATGCCCCGCTAGGGGTTAAGGCAAAGTAGTCTTCAGTCCGAAGTGGATCATCCTTCAAAGCGGGGCGATCCCACTTTCGGTGTCGTGATGAACTCTAGCAGTTCTTCGGGAACGAGTTGGAGTTTGCTCAAGATTATTGGCGGCAGCCAGCTTGGGGTGACTCGCGACCACATCCCTGAAGAAATGGGTCGTTGCCTCCTATTGTCGCTTTTTTGTCGTCTTTCTGCCTGCTGAGGATTTCTCCTCCGATGTTGTTGTAGTGACATTTAGGGTTCAGCATAGGGCGTCACTTAAAAACGCCTCCTCATCTTCTCCTTCAATGTTGAGGCCAAGGAAGAATGCGATCTCGATGGGGTTTTCCCACAATGAAATAGATGTTAAATTTGTGGGGGCCTCTGGGCATTCAAACAGATGCCCGACGTCATGTGTAGTGCCATTGCAAGCGGGGAACGTGTTGTTGATGTTACGATCGATTCAAGACAGGTATAAGTTTAGCCTCGGGCACCAGCCAGATCGAAGCTGCGTTAGGGTGGTCCTAGTACGCCTTGGCAGCGTAGATTAGGTTAGTAGGTTACTTCTGATGTTTCTGGGTGGGGGAGTTTTATGCATGAGATGATGGTTAGGATGTCCGCTGCGATAGCACCCGACAAGATATTGCTTGGACAGCAGAAGGGTGTGTTGTTTGGCTGGTAGCATGTTGGTTTCCTGGTGAAGGTGATCCTGGTAGGACATCAGATGATAGCCCGTCACGGTGCGAAGAGCCGCATTTCGACAGATCTGTATCTTCCTCCAATTAGTGTCTTTGAGGTTCTCCGTCCACACAGGTGCAGCATAGTATGCCACAGATCGTCCTATGGCTTTGTATATAGTAAGCATAGTCTCTTTGTCCATTCCCCAGGAGCTACTGGCGAGAGCTTTTAGGACCTTATTACGCGCTCTTATTCGATCACATAACCAAGCGGCGTGGGCCGATGATGTAGCTATGTTATCGAGAGTTACTCCTAAAATCTTCGGATGGTTGACTGTGGGGATGGGTACGTTGCCTATGCTAACATCTAGCTGTGTGTTGACCTCCTTGGTCCAAAATGTGAATAGGGTTGCTGTAGACTTAAGTGCTGATAATTGTAGGTTGCGACTGGCGAAGAAGGTGTTGAATTCCGCCAGATATCCATTAATCTTTCCATTCATAACCGGGATATTATTGTCCGTTGCTACAATGGAGCAGTTATCCGCGTTGGAGATGAGAAGCAGATCATCGGGCGGAGATGGCATACTGGCCATGTAGAGGTTGAATAGGGTGCTTTACTCTCTTGAGTTTGGCATTTTTGCCTCTAAACTCCGTGAATTTGGATTGTCTGTCAAGACAATCTTGATGAATCCTTCGTGTCGAGGGGAGTAGAGCAGCTCTTGGCCGCTCGTAATGAGCGCGTCGTTCCGGTATGGAGAACCGGCTGCCATAGGATAGTTGTTGCTTGGTAGCTGGCGAACTATCCATCCGGTTCACAGCACTGCTAGATGGAATCGCTACGTCTATTACAGTAAACATCGGAGTTGAGCTAGGGATGGCGGTTATTGGAAAATCTACCGGTTGTCCGGTTGTTCCGGTTATTTTCGCCATCGGTTTAACCGACCCAATCTACCGGTTATGGGAAAAACCGGTTATCCGGTTATTTAATAATAATAAGTTAATAATTGTTGACAAGCTTGCGTTATATTATAGATCCTTTGACATACATTTGTTTGGGGAGCAACTTAGTGTGTAAAGTAATAGCTACGATCGCTACAAAATATCAGCTGATCAAAATTATATGCAACAGTCAAAAAAATCGTCAACAATAGGCGATATTGATATCGGGCGACGGATCGGTCGATCGATCGGTGTGTGTATGGCACGTTTTAGACTTACAAAATAAGTAAGAGTTGCACTGAAGAAAAGTTGCTTCCCAAACACATGTATGCCAAAGGGTCTACAAAATAGCGCAAACTCAAAATCTTTACTTTTCACAAATCAAGCTTTGGGCCAATAGTTGGTATCCAGTCTATTCATAAATACTCTTTCGCTAATATTTTGATCCGTTAGATACCACCCACATCATTTAAAGTTGATACCAGTCGTTCAGAGGCCATGGAACTCCCGATCAAAGCTAAATATTTTTGTGCAATAAATGACAAACCCGGCATGCAGGCATTGCTCTTCTCCCAAAAATTGAAAGGATCACTTCCCCTATGAAGTAACGGCTGCTGAAGATACAGCTTCAATTCATTTGGAAATGACTCCACTGGAGCACAATTGGCTACTTCCTAGTCACGTGATAACCAAAAAGGGTTTTAGTTGTTTATGACCTCAGCCTTTTGAGGTAAGGGTGAAAGTTTGTCAATGTCAGCACAAGTGGTGCTTAACTTCTTGGCTAAAATGATGGCTTGGCTGGCAATAATGGGGCTCAAGCATATTTTTGTTGGTGCATGCGCAATGGCTATTTAAAAAAAACGGTTCCATTAAATTTGAATCAGAAGGACAAACGGCTGAATTTTACTTCTTCTCAGGCGTCGAACGATTTGAAAAAACAAGTTAGCATTTTCGCATGTCGGTTATTTTTCCCCGGTTATTAGATTTAGAAAGTAGTACCGGTAAAAAACCGGACAATAATAGTACCGGAGATAACCGGTTATTCGAAATGGAAAATACCGGTTGTCGGAATAACCGGTAGGTATTTCCCATCCCTAAGTTGAGCTCTCATTTACTTCCAGGGTCCGGTAACTCTCGTTCATCTGGCCGTGTACTGGTGACCGCGTGATTTTAGAACTTCTTTGAAAGGTTTTTTTTGGGTGACTTCCTGCCAGGGATATTAGCTGGAAGTTTGGGTTTTCTGTTGTGTGTCTTGAATTGAACCAATGACTATTATTTTTTGGATTCAGGATTGGGTTTCCTGTTCCTGGGCCATAGCCGAGGCAATTGCCACCGTTTCGTCTCCCGCTACTCCCCGCACCTATAGGAACATCGTAACGTTCCGGCCGACCTTTCCTCTCTTCGGGCCGCGACCTCCCGGAAGTTATGTAGACTTTCACACCTGCAACCCTTGATGCAGAGCAAGAAAAAGTAAATGTAAAATTAATGGGATACTTTCCACTGCACCCCGGTTCGAATCCTTCCGAATACATTTTTGGAAAAAAAAGGCATTTAAGTGTCGGACTATGAGTCCACTCAGCTGTGAAATGACTACAGTAGTGCCATTAAATATTGAATAGACGCCACTCTAATAATTCCAAGTCAAACATGAATATCATAACTTAAAAGTTTAAACTCTAAACAATAATTACTTCATAAATATTTTACTGTATTTTTTTCTTTTCAGATCTACGCATGCTTAGATGAGCACTGCCGCAACGAACATCCTGGCGATGACGGTCGTTTTGCTCAGCTTCTATTGCGTTTACCTGCACTACGTTCGATCAGCTTGAAATGTCTCGATCATTTGTTTTTCTTTCATTTAATTGGCGACAAACAACTCGAAACATTTTTGGAAGAGGCCCTTGACACGCCTCCATGCTAATTCAAAGAGATTATGCTTTAATCTAAACTAAACTAACATAAGACGACTATGTTCAAAGAAACATATTTTATATAAAAACTAAGAAGAATATGTTTTTTTTTTGTAATTTTGTTAATTCTTAAAAACAAGTTAAGATGATATAATATATAAATCTATGTATTTTGTGTTGCCTCTATTTTATTTTATACTTGATTGTTTAGTTCTCTGGATTTGTTTTTATTTGGTGATGAAAATGGCAAAGATATTCCGAACTATGTTATTAAATTTTTATCGTATAGAAAGAAATAACTTGTAACACTGTATGCATACATTAGGTTTAGCTTAGTATTAAATGCGTACACAGATTAACCTTAGATAAGTAAAACTGCAGTTTTTAGGTCACTTCTAGATTTGTATCTCCTTTCTGCATACCACTGTATTTTAATATGCAGTTTACTTTGTTTACATTAATAATAGTGGATCGGAAATGTGACTTTATGATTAAGTTTGTGTCACCTCCACGAAATTATCTGGACCGTCTTCTCTACACAACAATATTTAGAAAATGCAGTACATTGACTATTGAACATTGGTCAGTTGGTCATTGGTAATTAAAATGTGATATATATAGTTTTTTCTTGATTAGGGACTGCTTTTACGCACGGTAAAAGGAAATATTTCGATATTTTTCATGCATTTTACACGACACATACTTTTTATATAGATAGATTTTGTCTGCATTTCGATACTATCGCACCTCTGAATAGAATCAAAAGAAGTACATGTATTCAGAACTGATGTTTGAATTTAAACCTATTTAACGCGAGTGTGTTAAATCGTCAACGATTATTATAACAAATGAAATAATATAGTACGTATATTATACTGGAATGCCTTAGATTGAAGGGAACTTGATCGGGCGACTGTTTTGTTTATTTGAAACGTTTTGTTTTAGTAACTAAGAAAAACGATATTTAATGTCAAATTATTGTTTTGTTCGTGTATGTACATAAAACGGAAGAATACTTGTAAAGTTGAAGAGAGTAAATGCATTTTAGAACCCCATTTTCAATACATAGTTCTATGATATTAACAAAACAAATATTCCACTATTTAAATTTATTCTATGAAGAATATATATAGACGTATAGGAAAAATATTGTAATCCAATGTAAATACATATTGTAATTGATAAGGTTGATTTAACCACAAGAGAAATTATATAATTTAACAAAAAGTTAAGTAGAGAAACTATTAAATATTATTGATAATGTGGTTTAGAACGGTCATTATTATTATGAAGAGAATTGTGCAAGAATGAAATTTTTATTGTTGGTCAAAACGTTTTTGAAAATGAGTAAGCTATGAGCGAGAACGAATGAATTGTTTATGGAAAAAAGATATATATATATAAATTAAATCTATTTTTATTACAATATTATATATACATTTGCATTCTACCCCAATTTTAGTTAATCTAATATTGTAGAATTTTAACTCTATAAATGTTTATTAAAAAAAATATAATGTTATATAAAAAAATTGATTGTTAAATTTATTAATTGTGTACCTTATGTGTAACCATGTCAACCTAAACAAAAGGTGTAGACATACCTTTGTCACTGCGGCAAGAGAAACAGTAATTGATATTACACTAGCTAGTGGTGTATTGTCTGGACTCATTGTGGACTGGCACGTATCGGATGAAGTTTCCCTGTCGGATCATAGACATACAGGGTGGGCCATCTAGTGGTTTCTTTTTAAATCATAGGTTATTTTGACAATGAAAGCTGTTTCCCGCTCGAAATCTTAACAGAAAATCAGTATCATACCTCCGCAGAACGAAATGAGTCGCTTTACACTTGAACAACGTTGGGGAAATATTGAAAACTTATTTCCAAAGTGAGTGCTGTGTAGCCCAAACAGTGCGTTTTTTGAAAAGAAGTTTTGGCCGAAATAAAGCACCTACCGCGCCTGCTGTACGCAAGTTTGTGCAAAAAGTTCGTGGGACTGGCATGCTAGTGGACAACACTCATGGTCCCCGTCGTCGTACGGTGCGCACAGACGAGAATGTGGCTGCTGTAGCCGAGAGTGTGAAACTCACTCCACGAACATCAACTCGCCATCGATCTCAACAGCTCAACATTTCACGCACTAGCCTGAGGAGAATTCTGCACAAAGATCTCGGATTATTCGCTTACAAGGTCCAATTGACTCAGCAATTGAAAACGCACGACCATCCGCTTCGTTATCGCTTCGCAGTTTGGATCTTAGAGCAGCTTGAATTGGACAACGATTTTGGGCGAAAAATCATCTTTTCTGGCGAGGCGCATTTTCATCTCGGAGGCTACGTTAACAAATAAAATTGCCGCATCTGGGGCTCGGAAAACCCGCACGTTATTGTCGAGAAGCCAATGCATCCACAGAGAGTGACAGTTTGGTGCGGATTGTGGAGTGGTGGCATCATTGGACCATTTTTCTTCGAAAATGAGGCTGGGAACAACGTTTCGGTCAACGGTGAACGTTACAGAGCCATGTTATCCGACTTTTTATACCCTAGACTTTTAGTATAGGGTATATTGTTTTTGTCACGACGGAAATATGTAACACCTTAAAGGAGGCTCCGGAGGTATGGAGATGTATATATATAAATGATCAGGGTCATATCCTGATTCGATTTAGCCATGTCTGTCTGTCCGTCTGTCTGTCTGTCCGTTCGCACGATAACTTCCGATAGAAGGAAGCTAGAGCCTTGAAATTTTGGTCAAATATTGGAAGTATGATCTAGCTGGTTGGTATTGAAAATGGGCGTGATCACGCCAAGAGAACGCCTACCTCCCCTACATATGTAAAATAATTAAATGTATCTATTGTATAACTCCCGATTCAATAAACATGAAAAGCTCTAGCTTTGGTAGATTGCTCGTGAAGATGATCTTCTACTCTCCTGGAAAAAATAAAATCGATCAGTTGAAAACTAACAGCAATTTTCTTACAAAGAGCCCCGTACTACCCTACTTTTCGAGTTTTTTGTCTATAACTCTTGAACCAATAGATGCAGACACTTGATTTTTGGCACGTAACCCTGGGGTGAGAAGTTGTTTGAGTTCTAGTAAGTTGAGCATAATCAGATCAAAGGAACGCCTACCTCCCCTACAAATTTAAAAAAATTAAATATTCATTTAATTACGATAACTTTCGATAGAGTGACACTAGCGGGTTGAAAATTTGTTAGAATGTTGTTAGTAAGATCTACTAGGTTGGTATTGAAAATGGGCAAGATCCGACTCAAGCAACCCCTACCTCCCCTGCAAATGAAACTTCAAATAAGCGATAACTTTTGACAGAATCAAGCCAGCGACTTGAACTTTTGGTCAAATGTTTGAAATGAGATTGGGTTAGTTGGTATTCAAGATGGGTTAGATCCGACCTAAGGAACCCCTACCTCCCCTAGAAATGAAACTTAAAATTAGTAATAACTTACGACAAAATAATGCTAGCGACTTAAAATTTTGGTCAAATGTTTGCCATAGGATCTAACGAAACCCCTACTTCCCCTACAAATGAAACTTCCAATAAGCGATAACTTTCGATAGAGTGAAGCTAGAGACTTGAAATTTTGTTTAAATGTTTGTAGCATGATTTTATTTGTTGGTGGCAATGATGAGCAAGATCCGACCCAAGGAACCCCTACCTCCCTTACAAGTGAAACTTCAAATAAGCAATAACTACCGATAGAATGAAGCTAGCGACTTGAAAAATTCGACAAATATTTGTAGAATGGGTTAGTTCATTGATTTTGATAATGGTCAAGATCCTCCGGAATGATTGCCAACCTCTTCTATAAACTGGTCATATAGGAAACTCACTTTTAATGCATATGGTCGTTACCAATTGTTACTTTTGGTATCACCACTAGGTCTGTACAAGTCTAGGGTATATACGCTTCGGACTCCGGGCCGAAGCTTCGCTTCGGCCTGGTTTTTTACTCAAATCGAAGTCATGGATTTGGACGACCTCTGGTTCATGCAGGATGGCGCGCCACGCCACACAGCTCATGCCACAATCGATCTTTTACGCACCAAATTCCCAAATCGTGTTCTCAGCCGTCTTGGCGATGTCAATTGACCGCCCCGGAGCTGCGATTTGACCCCTTTGGACTTTTTTTCTGGGGAACCGTGAAGGACCGATGTTATGCCAACAATCCAGAAACGATTCAAGCACTTAAGGCCAATATCATCCAAGCAATCCGTGAGCTACAGCCCGAAACCATCGACATGGTCTTGGAAAATTGGAATGACAGAATGCGCTACTGCGAAGCCAGCTGAGGCATCCACTTGAAGGAAGTTGTGTTTCATCATTAATGGGAATGTTTGCTCTTACTGATGAAGCCATAATACGTGGGAAAAAAAATTAATTTTGTTCATTTTATTGCATTTTTAGAATGAAACTTGTATCTGGTCCGCCCTGTATGAGGTTCGATATTCTGGGAAAATCGGAAATCCGTTCGACCTCCTTTTGTCTTAGAAAGACTAACTGGAATCGGTTTCCAGAGTTGGTAAACTCAAAGACTGAAATGCTGATCAATTCTATCAGCACTATTGGGGAATTGGAGCTGGCAACTGATCAACTCAATGATGTTCTAACCTCCTCCTATCAAGACACCACTAAAATGCAAGTCATTAAATTGGGGCGTAAAGTGCCTTGGTGGAATGAAGAACTGGCTCGTAAGCGGATGCAGGTGAGGAGGAAGTTCAACTAAGCCAAGCGCTACAACTAGTGCTGATTCGATACCCCTAGGGTATCGATACCTAGTTGGTATTGAATGAAGCATCGATACCTACTCGAATCGAATGAGTACTTTTTTAAAAGTTACTGCAGATGAAAAGAAAGAAAGATGGAAGAGTTCAATATTCTTGTTTTTGTATTCCTGAACACTAAAAGAAAGGCCGAAAAAGGATAAATGAATGGATGTGCGAACAAAAACCAGTCGTAACAGAACATGCACAGCATAGAGCACATGTCGTTTCCGTTTTCAAATTCCAGTGGTAATGAGGAAGTGATAAGTGTAGAAAAGGAGTGAGTGAGAGACAATATACGAGTACGTGTACCGTGTGTCAAACTGGTCAAACCGGTCAGGCCGACCGGCCGACCAGTAACGCAGTGTGTTGAGGCATCAGTCTCATGTTTGACTACCGGCGTTTCGGGTTCGAATCCCGTCCACGACGACGTTCGTGGCCATGGACGTGCAGGAGGTCCATACTGGCAACTGCATTCTCCGAAACCAGTTTATACCGTCGAAACGTCAACTGGGCCACATGGAACAGTTGAGGCGCTATGCCCCACAAGGGGTTGGGGCAATTGAGGGAAAGAGACAACGGACCCAATTTTCGGTCTAAGCGTACTGTAATCTATCATGGCAGCCCCTGCACCTAACCTGACCTAAATGAAAGAAAAATTGTACAAACATTTTATGGCTTCTTGAGAAAAATAACAAACCAATAGTCCAATTTTGAGCTTAGGCCTCGAAATGAGTTAGCGATCACCTCAAAAACTATCTGAAGATGCTCGAAAGAGCGAAACGCGCCAGGGAACAATAATAAAAAGTGATTAGACAAAGTATCCGTTTTTGAAAAGTAAATAAGTTAATTGTTTTCCGATGCCCTACCCTACACGTTTTAACTGAAGGATTACCGGTAGTGCTGCCAGTTAATTAACCGGTATGTTACCCGGGAGTGGCTTTGAAGGGATGCTGTATACTATATTATTCTATTTACATATGGAGGCACCATATTAAATTTTCGTCTCTGGCACCAAATTTTCTTTGCATGGCTCTGGATATACTAAGTTCTAACTTCTTAAAAAAAACGCCGTATGATAGACAAATTTAATACCCTCCAATCTTGGAATCATTCATAATTCGTTTTCCTTTATGGCGACCAGTTCGAAATGACACGAATTGCACAGTCCCTATTCCAATCACGTGGTTGCGTATGTCCTTTCATCGATTTTTCAACGCATGCTGTCTTCCAGTCATACTTCCCCTTAAAAGTCGAAAATCGAAAGCCACCAGAGCGATGTAGGCGCATATTCAAATGCACCGGTGAAACCCCCGAATCGAATGCATTCGTAGACAAAACAAAGATATCCTTGGAAGAGTGCCCAAGGGTTTCAGGGAGGCATAAAGCATAACAGGTCCCGTCTGGAGTCGGTTGCCGATGACATTGCACTCGACTTGATGACATGACGAGTGCATGATTGAAGTAATAGAACTAGTTGCGGTATTAAGACAAAACATGTTTATTTTCGGAAAAATCGAAAAAGGACTCAATGATTTACAATTTTTACATATTTGAATTTAGTGTGTTGCTTTTAAATAATATTTGCAGTCGATGCAATTGGAATGATGAAGTCTTGATTTTATTTGAAAGGAAGTAGTGCTGGATACTTTTGCTGGGAGACGCTTAAGGAGAAGCAGAAGTAAAAACAACATGTACATGTACTACACATTTTTCCTGTCAATGTAAACATTCTCTCTCAACGTGTCTCCTTCTTTGGAAAATGTTTATGCGCCCTGTGGAAATGCGAGTGTCATGTATAACATTTGAAGTTTTTCTTACCGTCTCGTGTCCTGTTCTAGTCGTCGTTTGATGAATTTTTTGTAACCTTAAAAATAGTTATGATAAGTCTAACTACTTTTCTCGAATTCATCTATATTAAAGAAGTCATTTTTGATTTCTCGTTAATACGCTTAAGTTGCTAAAGTGTTAATTTATCCTAGTGGTCAAGGGGTGCGTATAAAATTGTATGTCGGTAAGAGCCTTCGGGGCCCAGACAGTGAATATAATTCGATTAAAATTTCGGAGTTTTGATGAACCCTTCGGGATAGATAATTGGCGTGATTATTTCCGGAACGTTTATAAGGTGTGCCATCAATCGAATGTGTTCTAGTCCGGCCGAGATTTCACTAGAAAATTGACCATCCGAAAGTGGGGTTCGATAGGCCAGCCCTTTCTATGAAGTGTGGACAAGTGGAGATGAGGGTGTTTATCGAGATTTTTCAATTTGCTGAATGAATTTTCAATTTTCCGGTCCTACAAACGAGAATTCATGATTGGCCGGTGACTCGGTCATTGACATTTATCTTCTACTGTCGGGACAGGATATGGTATAATTACAGTCGAGCCGAACAAATTGAAGGTAGGTGTAGTTGGCTTAATCTTGGATGAACGGTTTCTGCTTCTGGGGTGATGGTGATGATTGATGTTGCAAATTGCTACTTTGAAATTTCTTTTTCATTTATTTTAATTTTTCGGAAACTATCTTCCCGCTCGGATGGGGCCACGGTTAGCACGTTTGCCTTTTGAACACTGGACCCCTTGTACGAATCCTACTGAAGGCAGTATTCTTTTCGGTACATGTCGAACTATAAGCCCACTCAGCTGTCAAATGAGTACCAATTCGGGGTGAATAACTCGGTTGAGCGTGTTGCTGATCACGCATTATTTATTTTTAGTATGTATATGTTGGATGCGAATCGACAAATGTCTGCAGACGGTCATAAAATTCGTCTTTGACTACTTGTTTCTTGACTTCAGTGGGGGTGTGCACGTAGAAAATATGGTAATTACAGTTCATCCGCGCTGACTTGAACTTATCTGTCTATTGGCTGTCTTATAACTTGAACAAATGTAAAAGACGCTCTACAAATCGTTTAAGCAAATTGCGTGTGCATTGCATCATTCATTCGAGTGTTGCTTTAGTTTTGTCGTTTATATTCCGTTAGTTTGTATGAATTACATAGTTTTAAACAATATCAAAAAAAAAAAAAAATCAAACGGGAATCACAAATTATTCTGCCAAATAAAAGTTCAGTCAGATGGTGGTTTGGCGGAGAAAAAAAATACAATTTTTTTTTCAATTTTGCGTTTATGTTTTCCAGGGTGCTGAGTATTTTTAATTTTCCCACTTAAAAAAAAAGTACGGCATCATAAAGAAAATCCGGAAATAAAAAATCGTCCATTTAATACCCACACGCGAAATGACTGGTTCGACGAAGAATGCAAAAATTCACTTGACGCGAAAAACGAGGCCTACAGACAATGGATTCAACGAGGAACCGGAGCCAGAAGAGTAAAATATGACGAACTACGGTGAATATCGAATAGAATAATTAGACGTAAGAAACGTAAATACTTTGACGAGCAGTTGCTGAATATAAACGAAAACTTAGCTAATAGGAACACCAGACAAGGGTACAAACTAGTAAATACAATTAAGAATGGCTACCAACCCAGGACTAGCCTTTGTAAGGACAAGGATCGAAACATCATCAGCGACACCGATGGCATTAACAAACGATGGGTCTCTTATTTTTAAGAGCTTCTGAACATACAATCTAACATCCCCACAGAAGAAACTCTCGACGATATTGTTGATCCAGGCCCGCCCATACAACCCCCGACAGTAGAGGAAGTTGATCTCGCGTTGCGATCACAAAACCGAAATAAAGCGCCGGGCGCTGACGAGATCCCAGCTGAACTGCTAAAATTCGGTGGAACGTGTCTAGTTAATGTCATACATCAATTACTCCTGCGAATGTGGGAGGACGAGGTGATTGCAGACGATTGGCGCAGAAGCATCATCTGTCCAATTCACAAAAAGGGAGATAAACTGCGGTGTGAGAATTACAGGGGCATATTACTAGTTTGTACATCCTATAAAATTTTGACGAAAATTCTGGAAAATAGAATAAAATCGTAGGCTGAACGAATCATTGGTGAATATCAAAGCGGTTTCAGACCTGGTCGCTCCACAGCCGATCAGCTCTTTACGGTCAAACTAATACTCCAGAAGTGCTGGGAATACAACGTAAACGTATACCAAATCTTTGTCGACTTCAAGCAGGCATACAACAGTATCGATCGTGGAGTACTGTACAACATCATGCTGCCAAATTAGTGCGACTGACAAAGATGACAATGACGAACTCCGTCTGACAAGTCAGGATTCATAACAGACTTACCGATCTATTTGAAACACGCACTGGTCTGAAACAGGGCGATGGACTAGTACCGCCGCTCTTCAACCTAGCACTGAATTACGCTATTCGGGCTATGAATACTCGTATGGACAACAGCAAGACGCTACTCATCAAGTCGACACAATTAGCAGCGTACGCCGACGACATCAACATCATGTCCCGAACATTGGGCGACGCAGGAGAACTTCTGCATACACTCGATATCGCTGCAAAAAAAAGTTGGACTACATATCAACGAGGGTAAAACTTAAATAATTATGCAATCGACGACAAGGACACCTGCACAACTGAGCATCAATGTGGGGGACCCTCAACATCGAGTTCGTGAACAACTTCATATACCTAGGGTGCAACTTGTCAAGAGACGCCAACGAAACTGACGAAATCAAGCGACGGATATAGTTAGCTAATAAGACATTTTTCTCGGTTCTCCCTATAATGAAATCGAAGCATGTGCACAGAAACACGAAGCTCCGCGTGCACAAAACCATTATACGACCAGTGCTATGCTATGGCTGCGAAGGATGGACCCTAACTCAAGCCTCTGGAAACATGCTATTGTAGATACATTTGAACGTAAGGTTCTACGGCGAATTTTCGGGGCTGTTTGCGGTCGAGATGGATGACGCATCAGGTACAACCATGAGTTGTATGAACTGTACGATGAGCTGTAAGTTTCGAAAATCGTCAAACTACAACGACTTCAATGGGCAGGGCATATCCAGCGAATGGACGATGATCGCATGCCAAAGAGAATGATGAATGCAAAACGAGTTGACGGAGCGAGACTGCCTAGACGACCCAGATCTCGTTGGGAGAGTTCAGTATATGTGGACGCCGAGCAGCTACTGGACTTCGGAGATTGGAGGATGCGGTCACGTTACCGAGATAATTGGAGGACAACAATTTAGGCGGCCAATACCCGACGTTGGACTATCGCGGCACGATGATGATGATGAAAACCTCTCTTATGATGACAGTATGCAGTGACGTAGCTAGAATTTTGTTTTTTAGCAAAAATGTTAGTATCCCACATACTATATTAGGTTCGTGTTTTCCGCCTTATCGAGTGTATAGTTTAATCGAACGCTACGCAATCTTTTTGCCCCTTGTTTGAGATAGGATAAAGATTCGCTTGTCCAGGTACTATGGTCGACGTTGTACGTATATCGATCATAGTGTAGTAACCGGCCCAAAAACCATTGCCGAACTACAGGTAAAAATAGTTGCCATTTGGACGCGCAGATCTACGGCTCTCCTCTTCCTTCCTGAGCTCTTCATGGATGAGGCATAGCATGCGATACACGACCTCCTAATTTCGATACGATCGAAGCTTATTCCACAATATTTTCCTGGATCAGTACACCTCCCAGTTCCTTCTCCATTTCACCAAGTTTCTTCATAAATCGCTGACGAGCACATACTCCGAGTCTTCATTTACTCCTGGACATTCTGGACAATTCAGCGAGTCGTCAAACTTGAAACTATGGAGATATTGCCTGTATTCATAAATGGTAGCGCTACCATTTTTGTTGTTGCGATACAGTACAAAAATGGGACAGAAATGGGAGCGCTCTGGTAGCGCTGCCAATTTATGGTCCGAATTGAAAAATATTGGCCATATTTAATTTCAATTCATCCTAGAAAATATTTCGATAGCAAGCACCGCACCGTTTAGAAGTTATAAGGAAAACATTGAAAAAAAAGGGCTCAAATTTCACAGGTTTTCGCCTGCCAAAAGTTAAGCTCATCTTCTGCGATCGCGCAAAATCAGTTTCAATGTATTTGGTATTTATAGAAGGGATTAAAATTATTTCAAGATTTTTCCCTAATTGTTATTATTAAGCCCCCAAATTGGCTTGATTTTACTGGCCTAAAAGGCAATTAACACTACATAAACTTATTTGAAAAAGTACTAAAAACATATTTTAAACTATAAAAATATGACGTTCGCTAGTGTTAACAATCGATAGCTTGAATGAGCCTGGTTTTAATTAGGTCAAGTTATCGCGAGTACACTGCCCAATCTTTAAGAAGCAATTTAGCAATGAATCCCGTGACACCGAGATCGACCTACTCGTGGTCTGAGCGTGCCGTACGGTAACGGCGACCTACCAAACCCAACTTAACCCTTAACTGGTATCGCTTATTTGGGCAACACTACATGCATCGTGGGTCTTATTTGACCCACACAAGGAAATCAGTCATTACAATAACATTTTCCAATAATTAACATAGATTTGGATGGGGGTCGAATAAAACAAGCATATATTAAAAAACAATCGTAATTTAATAATAAAAATTTGCATTAATCAACATGTTTTCCGTAAATTATTAACCAACTTCATTTTTCATAACTTTTCCGATATTGTGTACTAAAAAACTAAAAAAAAAAATGTTATTCTTAAGTAAACTGAAACAAACAACTTATAATGGCATTTCTTATACCTTTGTAATGACAAAAAGAAATATTTCGCATGAAATTAACTTATAACTAAAAAATGACAACCAAATTTCAAACATATTGTTTGGAACGAGCAATACTACAAATTTTAGCCTGAATACTTATTGGCAACCAGTAAAGCAGACAAAATGAAGATATATCTTTTAAGAGACATTGTCACTCTAAAAATGTCTCTACCATTCCATAATTCAAGATCTTCATGACCTGACTTGAAAACACCAGCTAAAAGGGTAAGCCCTAAAAAGGCGTTCATTTCAGTCATGTTCACAAAATTTGTATGAGCTCCGGTACTCGAATTGGCTTCCTTGAATTAGATAATTTTTTTATTTGTTTGTAAAATTATAATTTCGAGGATTTCGTTTGTCACCAGCAATTGCCATGACTCTAACTCTGACATACTAATTTTCTTACGAGCTGGACCCGCCAAACCAGGAAAGTATGTAATTATATTATGTCTTCTCGTTCGAGACTTACTTGGAGCTTGTTTGGACCATTTGTAACGGTTTTTACCTCGATAATAACGTCGCTCTTCCTCTTCGTCGTCCTCTCTGTTCACCTCGTCACCTTCATCTCTCGTCTCTGCATTTTCAGAATCAGTGTCACTTGTGTCAATCACAGTGTCTTCTAAGCAACTATCTGGTTCTGGGCTGCCTCGATCACTAATGATTTCTTCGTCACAAAGTTGATTTTGATTTGAATTACTTTCATCAGCATCCGATTCACATTCATCACTTTGGTTCTCTTCAATTTGTTTATCAGTTAAAAATCCCGCCATTGTTGTTGAAACTTAAAACGAAAAAAATAGCTACGCTCAATGGATAAGTTACATACTAGGTGTCGTGGGTCAAATTTGACCCAGTCGGAGTCATACCTCAGTTCCCACGCAAGCCACAAAGTTGCACTTCCGCTGCCCGCGACAGCTTGCACAGTACTGAGAATACGTGGGAGTGCGTTATTGTGGCTTGAACATTAAAAGAGTTAAAGCCGAAATTGCTCAGCAGTGGGTCAATTTTGACCCACGATACCAGTTAAGGGTTAAGCTGTTACTTAGCTTGACTTGGTTTACCCATAACTAATTTCAGTTTGTGACGGCGAAAGCGCATTTTTATACTGCTCCCTTTGAAACTTCTGAATTCGGCCATCCTTTATTGACATAGTGGTATGCTTACCCAACGTAACGCAACGTAAGTGTGGGTTTGTACTACAGATATCAGAAATTGATTTTTTTCGTTGGAAATATTGTACAAAGACCTGTCCGATGAATTGAAACTCGTATAACTCCAGATAACAAAAATCTAAATCAATATTGCAATTCAATACATTCTTTTCAATTGACCGATTTATATTTTATCGGAAATTCGATATCCTTAATGCAGCTGGTGGAGTTGGAATTCTCTGTTCAGATATCAAACACTTTTATTTATCTCATTTCCTATGAAAATAGAACACGTCACCATCACACTTCCCCAAATATTGTCTAAAAATACATACATGTAGTACTCGTACTAACTTCTCTAATTGAATTTGAAATTGGCACACTCCATTAACCCATTACTATTTACATTTCATTTGAAAGGCCTAATTAGGACGACCAACAGGATAATGCCGAGTCAACCAGGAAGGCTTTCATTATCTCGAATATTTTAAAAATTCATAATCACATAACATCCCGTTGTTACCACCTTTCGGGTCAGGAATTAAGCAATTGAACGAGCATTTCTCGTTCAACCATCACGACCCATCATCAACCCCTGGCTCAGTCGTACTATTAGTCACCCGCATAGTATCGATAAAGGCCAGCACAATCTTTGACGTGGTCCGTCTTCTTGATTTGCGATTCAGCTCAGATCCTACATCCACGAGAAGGCGGTGTGAAAATCGGGTACGGTAGTTGCAAGACTGAAGGATAATTGGATTAACACGGTCATGGATTTCGTTGTCAAGCATAAGGTAAGTGAGCAGTAATTTATATGTTGGGGTAATTTTTCACAGACCGCAGGATGTCCTTTCGATGTTGCGATAAGGTGGGTGGGTGCTTCAAACAACAGCGTCTTTGAAAGGTGCGGACATCATTTTAACGTCGCTTTTGAACGTTAATGTTAAAATGTACTCGTATAGCTGCGATTTGGTATTTTAGGGTCGGAAAATTTAAGTCGGATATTTCTTGGTTCTTTTTTTTGGATGTGTGCGTTTTGGGATTAAGGATTATGTAAGGAAACGGTGGCAGAATTGCATGGAAGATTGGAATTTGATGAAATGACTTCCTTACATGCCTCAAAATGGTAAAATGCTGAGTGCTCGTCGAAAGATCAATTTGTTCATTCATATTTTCTTGGGATAAACGCGATTGGAAGTTATAATGGTTGGAATGTTTCGGAATGTTCAATATTTTCAGTATCTTGGATATCCGATCTAATATCCTTACACATACCCGTACCATGCATGTATTGTAAAATGCAACATGCTTTCTCTCGTTCAAATTAATAAATTCTCAGATGTCCTGTTCTGTTTGCTATTCCTTAAACGTTACATTCTCTAAAAAAAAGTCATGAACATTGTACTCATGATGCGCCACTTTTTAGTATAGTCACGTAAAAGCATGAAATTTGAAATGCTGCCATGCTGTACTCGTATTTAAATCAAAGCCCTGCATTTCAACAACTGTCGGAAAATTGAAAATGATAGAGGTTGTCCGTATAGGTTGTAGCCATTGGGGAATCCGATTTAGTTAGTTGGCAGCTTAGTCTAAAATAACACCATCGGCTTACTTGCGGACAGTTTTGCGTCTGCAATAATTTAACTCTCTTTTGAAATAAATTCGATGTAACATACATAAATGAAGAGTTGGCGTATGGAATGGATATAAGTCATCATGCAACAAATCGAACGATTGAAATAATTGTTTCCACACATGGCACATTTAATTACGCTGAATAGATTGGTGTTAATCCAGTATTAGAATAGAACACAATGTCAACCTACATTTCAGTACTTTTCCTATCATAAGTGTGAAAGTCGCGGAATGGGGAGGAAAAAGAGAATGTGGCAACGGATATATCGTGGATAGTCAGGGGCTGGATAAAAAAAATACTACGTCTTTTACGCTGGCACCCCACCACCGAGTATTGATATTGCATACTTAGGTGCTAATTAGTTTTTAGTCAGTTTCTCTAGCCCGAAATTTATTGCTCCTGCCAGTGCTTTTGAGCACTGGAAGCGACCTGTTCCGATAGTCCTCGGGATTTTTTTCTATGTTACTGTGAACAGTTTCAAGCCTTAGACCATCACCGGAAGTTAAACTTAGTTAAAAGAAGCTATTTGTGCAATCAAGCACATCATACTATATTATATTGCATACAGGGCTGCCGAGAGGAAAGCCTGTCCCGGGGAACAACAATTCCGGGCCCCAGTACCAGTACTTGGGGCCCCTTACATCTCTAGTTGCCCAAATGCATCTTGGGGGGTCCCATATACAGCGTTGCCAATTTAGCCGTTTTCCGGCTAAATTTAGCCGGAAATCACTTTTTTTAGCCGGCACAAAAATCAAAAACCGGCCAGCCGGATTTTTAGCCGGATTTAATTTTTCACGGCCGATTTTCCTGCCCAAGGTTATTCTCTATGCATGTTCGGACAATTCACATTTTTAACCCTTCACGGATGTGATAGGGTGTATTAACTTTGTCATGAAATTTGCAACGCACAGAAGGAAGCATCTCCGACCATATAAACTATATATAGTCTTGGTCAGTATGATGAGACGAGTCAATTAAGATTTGTCCGTCTGTCTGTCTGTCCGTCCGTTTCTATGCAAACTTGTCCATCAGTTTTAAAGCTATCGAACTAAAATTTTGTACAGAGCCTTCTTTCTTTTGCACGCAGTATATATGTCGGAACCAGCGGAATTGGACCACTACGTCATATAGCTGCCATAGGAACGACCGGTCCAAAAATTCGTCTTTGTGAGAACAACTTTTTTATTTCTAAAGACATTGTTTTCAAAATTCACAATAATCAATAGTATCTTTAATAAAATCATATTTCCGAATTTGGTTAAAATCGGACAACTCTATCATTTAGCTGTCATAGGAACGACCGTCCCAAAAGCAAGTTTTTGTCAGAAAAACTTTTTTTATTTCTGAAGATATCTTTACGAAATTGCATATTATTCAATCGTATTGACTGCTTAGCCACGTTTTTACATTTGGTTGAAATCGGCCCACTATTTCATATACCTCTTATAGGAAAAGTGAAATCGGAACAAGTTTTACTATTAATTTCAAAAAGGCAAATATACCACAAAACACAACTTCGCGTGAAGGGTATCATACCTTAAGGCTAGCTTGTTTCTTTTGAAATATATTATATTTAAATATTATTGGTTTTAAACTTTACTTGTAAAACATGGAGTTAGGTGTTTTCGGTGGGGCTACTTCTCCAGCCGTTTTTTTAGCCGTTTCCAAATAGGAAATTTTTCCGGCCGGATTTTTAGCCGTTTTTAGAAAAATATTTCCGGCTTTACCGGCTAAATTTAGCCGTTTTGATGATAAGATTTTGGCAACACTGCCCATATATCTTAGGATTCCATACATTTTGGTGGCCCTACCAGTCTAGGTGGCCTTATATATCTTGGGGGCCCCATGTATCGAGGGGCCCACACATTATAGAGCCTATATTTTTGGGAACTCCTTATTCTTGGGGCCCCAGATACCAACTCAATATTTGAAAACGCTAGAATACCGCGGTCATGACATATATTGTAATACCAACTACGTTATGTGAATCATTTGTAATAAACCACTTGCAATGGACCATATCCTGGTAGTGTTGCTTCCACGGGCAGATCTACGGCAGCACTTGATGATAAAGGATTTGTCGGTGGTACGAAACCAGAGGCCGAGGGTCCCATTACGCCAGAACCCTGATGCGAACGCGAGGAAATCTGCGCCGTTCAGCAACCATTTTTTATCATTCGCCATTTTTACCTCCCCTATTTGTGTTGTCTTCCCCAGGCCTATGATTTTTTGTTAATACGTAAAGGACAGGGGCAACGGGTGGCGAAAACCCTGCCCACGTCTCCCTAACTGACCTACAGCAAGCATAGACAGCTGCTTAGCTCGTTGAGGGGCATTTTTTCCCCCAGATGGCACGGCCCAACCTTCACGGTCATTATGCTACCTTAGGCTCCGTCCCCAAGGGCGTCTTCGGATGCCCACCAAACCGTCCATTACACATTTTACAAGAACTTTTTGCAAATGAGAAAATGAGTTCGCCGGTTTTAAGAAAATGTTCGTCAATGGTGGGGCCCATCGGGGATTTGCCCGGTGGTCCAGTCCGCCCCTGCGGCTATCCAACAAAATGAAACACGAAAGTATTGTACAAAAGTTTGTGTACGAAAGGTGAAATAGCAACGTAAGTAGAAACATGGTCCAAATATCACAAAAAGTAGAGGCCGTAAGTCGATAAAAATCTAAACCAGGAGTCCGAAGCGTATATACCCAAGACTTGGACAGACCTAGTGGTAATACCAAAAGTACCAATTGGCAATGACCATTTGCATTAAAAGTGAGTTTCCTATATGACCAGTTTATAGTGGAGGTTGGTACTCATTCAGGAGGATGTTGACCATTCTCAAAATCAATGAACTAACCCATTCTACAAATATTTGACGAATTTTTCAAGTCGGGTTCCTTAGGTCAGATCTTGCCCATCATTGCTAACCAATTAGATCATGCTATGAACATTTAAGCAAAATTTCAAATCTCTAGCTTCATTCTATCGAAAGTTATCGCTTATTTGAAGTTTCATTTGTAGGGGAAGTAGGGGCTTGGTTGGTCGGATTTTACTTATTTTCAATATCAGCCAGCTGAATCCTACTACAAACAAGTAACCAAAATTTCAAGTTGCTAGCTTTATTTTATCGCAAGTTATCGCTTATTCTACGTTCCATTTGTAGGGGAGGTAGGGGTTCCTTGGGTCGGATCTTGCCCATTAATACCAACTAACCAGATTCTTCTACCAACATTCTGCCAAATTTTCAACTCGCTAGTGTCATTCTATCGAAAGTTATCGTAATTAAAGGAATATTTAATTTTTTGAAATTTGTAGCGGAGGTAGGCGTTCCTTTGATCTGATTATGCCCAACTTACTAAAACTAAAGCAGCTTCTCACCTCAGGTTTACATGCCAAAAATCAGGTGTCTACGTCAATTGGTTCAAGAGTTGTAGACAAAAAACCTGAAAAGTAGGGTAGTACGGGGCTCTTTGTAGGAAAATTACCGTTAGTTTTCAGCTGATCGATTTTATTTTTCCAGGAGAGTATAAGATTACCCTCATGCTTATTTAATCGTGAGTTATAGATACATTTAAGTATTTTACATATGTAGGCGTTCTCTTGGCCCCATCATACCCATTTTCAATACGAACCAACTAGATCATACTGCCAATATTTGACCAAAATTTCAAGGCTCTAGCTTTATTTTATCGAAAGTTATCGTGCGAACGGGCAGACAGACAGACAGATCGAATCAGGAGGTGACCCTGATCATTTATATATATCCATTGCCATACCTCCGGAGCCTCTTTTAAGGTGTTACATATTTCCGTCGTGACAAAAACAATATACCCTATACTATAAGTCTAGGGTATAAAAATATTAGGGTCCTCAAGCCGAGTTCGGAAAGTGTGTAGTGTATTGTATTGTAGCTTAGGGCTCCGACACTAGTTCCAAAGCGTGAAATCTATTGTAGTTTAGGGCCTCAAAACACTACAGAACTTGTAATGTATTCTATTTCAAAGCACCATAATGAAAAAAAAAACATTTAGTTTTGAAAATCACGGGCCCCCTGTGAAAACCCGGGCCCGGGGGGAATCACCCCGTTCTCCCTCCCCTCTCGTCAGGCCTGATTGGATAGAGTGGATCCTGTAGTTGCACATACACCAACGGCGGTTATTCAAGTCGGAACTCTTGCCATGAGATCTTCACGCTTCAAGGACGTATTACTGGCAACCGCCCTGATTTAAGATAGCGTCATCCGATGGGCGAATGGTGATGCGAGTGTTATTGGACCAAGGTTCGCAAGTGTCTTTAATCAGCGAAAGAGCTGTAAGTGTATTGAGGATTTACCAGTACTGATTTGGTTGACTCTAACAATCAGACGGTTATGTTCGACGTTCTTATTTTGGATCGTTTAACCAACTTAACTCCGTCCTTTATATCCACTAGATCCACGAAACTTCTCGATCGATTAGGTGATATACAGTTGGCGGATCCTAAATTCTGGTATTTTTACTGGTATGCTCTACTGGTCTTAGACAGCGTTATTAATTTATCGGAATTAGCTATTGCACAAAGGACTAAAATTGGAAGGATTTTAAGTGGAGAAATTGACGTTTTCGAAAGAGTTGCGATTCAATCATATAAGATAGAAACTTCAGAAAATGCTGACCTCGAGTTCAATACTCAGTTGAAGAAATTTTGGAAAATCGAAGAGGGTCCACGAAGATCACCCATGACCTATGAGCGCAGTTAAACGAGCAAGCGAAGGAAAGTATCAGACACTGGTGGCACATCGCTGAAGCCAGTTTCGACGCTTTAGAAAGAAGGTTTGTGAATGACACAGCATTCAAGGAAGCATAACATTTGGCTTCGAGGTGTCACTACTAGGGAAATCCATTTCTACAAGGAAAGGGTACATGGATGGAATGGGCCCAACAATTTACCGTTAGGGTTGATTTAGATCCTAGGGTTAATAACCTCGTAAGGGTTATTGAGAATCCGAAATTAACCTTAACGGTAAATTACGGGGCCCCGCGTTGTGCGCCATTTGAAAATTTTTGAGGTTACTCATTTGCTTTAACCCCTAGTGGGGTATAGCGCAGCAACTATTCCATGTGGCTAAGCTGACGTTTCGGCATAAACCAGTTTCGGACCCCGCACGTTGCACGCCAAAAATTTAATTTGTGAACAATTTAACAGATACAGATAGATAATTGTATTCCCGGGGGATAGCCAAAGCAGACCACTAATGTTTGGGTCCCTTTTCGTCCCCTCCCGGTGATAATTTTCGACCTCTCTCTTCATCACTGAGTCCCATGTTATTACTAGGATTTCTTTAAGGCTGAGTTCGCTCATGGCTTCCACACGTATTGTGTGCTTGCCTGTGATCCTCAACCTCGTGCTAGCCGGTGCTGGACATTCGCACACAATGTGTGCTGCCGTCTCAGCCTCCTCCAGACATAGCCTGTAAACGTAATCTACCTTGATTTTCATCTTGGCCAGATGAGCCTTAAAATTACCATGCCCTGTGACCAAGGCGGTTATCTAGCTTAGGGTACTCCGTTTATAACTGAGTACCTTGCCTTTTTCACTTCCCCGATCTTGTTTGCAAGTGACTAACTCCTGCATCTTCGTTGACGCATGGAGTCCATCCACTTCCCAACCTTCGCTTCAATCATGCCGTTCCCAAAACAACTCTGGGTTCTGGTCCAATGAAAGTCGACGCAGATCCCTGTTTTGCAAGAGCATCCGCCGCCTCATTTCTTGTTGTACCTATGTGTCCTTTTACCCACATCAGTGTAACCTAATTTTCTGATGCACACGTGTTGAGCTTTCAGACATACTCTAGTACCCGTTTAGAGTTTATGTTCGTCTGCTGCATGCATCTGATCACCGATTGGTTGTCCAGTACAATAAGGATTTTCTTCCCCCGCACCTGACCTTCCAGCAGGTGGTCCAACGCATACAACAAGCCAAGTATCTCTGCCTGGTGTACGGACACATAATCTCCTAGACCAAGCGCACAGGCTAGATTTAACTCTTCAGAGTAAACCCCCGCCCCGCTTTCCCGTCCATTAAAGAGCCATCATTAAAAATGCTGATGTCATTGTACATACACTCATTGTGTATGTTTCCATCGGCAATGTGAGTCTTTCAAGTACCCTACGTCTACTCATGCCTTCTACCGGCATTAGAGTCTCCCTGACCTCATCATTTATAATGTCTAGGATGCTTTTATGACCGCTGCTAGTTCCAAAGTGATGCCACATGGCATCGGTTTCCATACGTATTGCCGAAAGCGTTGCCGATTCCTTTATTAATAAGTCCAGCGACGGCAGTCCCAGCAATGCCTCCACTGGTGCGCATTGTACCACGTATGCTTACGCAAGCTATTGTTTGTACCCCATCTAGCTTTCGCTTTGTGGTTTTCTGCATGGCTTTTGGCCACCATAGCACTGATGCATAGGCTAGAATGGGTCTTCCTATCGTTGTGTAAATCCAGTGTGCCGCTTGAGGTGAAATTCCCCACCTACGAGCACACACTCTCTTACATTGATGCAAAATACTTTTCGCTTTTTGGATCTTTTCATCAACGTGAACATTCCAAGTTAGTTTCGCATCTAAGGTAACCCCTTTCACTTCCTTGGACACCTTAATTTCCGAACCAGAAGGCCGTCTTTCCTCTTACGAGTAAAAATCATAGTGTTTGATTTACTAGCGTTTATGGTTAGCTCGTGTTCATTACACCATTCTTCGTTTACTTTGAGAGCCTGTCCCATGCAACTTAGAATTGTCGCGCTCGGTGGCCGTGATCGTTCGGTCACCGCTCTACGATAGTAATCTAGAGCTCAGAAATCAAATCTCGGCACGATCAAAAACTGCCTGTGAGTACTAACAGAACTCTCACAGTGCTCCGAGCTTGTCAGTATAAAGACGGCGCGGATAGGAGGTGCATGCTAGCAACTGCACTTCCGAAAAGTAGATATGCTATTGAAACGTCAACAAGGCATAGAAATGCTAGAGATGTTGACGCGCCCATGTCCCTGGAGGGGTCAAGGCAATTAGAGAGAGAGAGAGAGAACTTAGAATTGTGTCCATGAACTTTCCACTAACCGTCCACGTCATTGGCGTATCCTACAGTGTGTACGCGCATCGAGTCCAGCTTCCAGAGAAGGCTGTCTACGGTGATGTTCCACAGTAGAGGCGAAAGAACACCTCCTTGTGGGCTTCCTCGGACTACCTTACCCCGTATTCTATCATATCCACTGCTAAGATTTATGGCTCTCTCCTTAGTTTGGTAAAGGAGATTTTATCAAAAGGACCTTCTTTCCCGCTATTATTAATTTCTCTCTCTGCAACTCTAACAAGTTCGTGTAGAGCGGTTTCCGTAGATCTGCCTGCTCTATAAGCATGTTGGTACCTACTCAGAGGACTATACATTAGCGTGGTGGTCTCAACACTCTTTCCATTGTTTTCAAGAGGAATGATGTAAGGCTAACCAGCCTGAAGGACTTTGCCTCTGTATAGTCTTTTTTTCCCGGTTTAGGCGGGAAAACAACTTTATCCTCCCTCTATGCCTTCAGGATGTAGCCTATTGAAAGACTGGCGATGAATATGTTCCGAATCCTATCTAGTAGAGCGCTCATGCCCCAGTGCAATAGTGCCGGAAATATTCCGACCATTCCAGCCGTTGTAAATGGTGCAAAAGAGTTTAGAGCACTTTTTAGACAATTTGGAGCTATTATCCTCTCAGCTTCTTGTCGGCTCCCCCCTCGCCCTTTGTTAGTTTAGGCCCATGGTTGGTTTGACTTGAAACTTCCACGAGAATGTACCTCCATCAGCGACTGCATCGTTTTTTACATTGTTTCTGTCATGGTACCATCACCTTTGCGTATCAGCCCCATTTTCAAAGCAGTTTCTTTCGATATCATCTTCTGTAATCTTCATACTTCCGACGTATCTTTCATGCTAGAGGAGAATTCCCTCCACGTATTTCGTTTCGCAAGACCTCAGGTTCTTTTCAGCTCTCTCTTTTTATCCTTGTATAGTTCCCAAGAGTGAGAGCCTCTCTCCCTCATGTAACGATTAAAGGCTTTCCTTGTCTCTCTTTTCATAGACTCCAATTCCCTACTCCACCATGGTGTTGGGTCCTTTTCGTCCAGTACTGTGGAGGGACAAGCGTGTTCGAAAGCGCGATTGATTGCGGAGTTCAGTTGTTCCACTGTTCGCTCTATCACGATCGTATTCCGATGTATTCTTTCTTGAATATCGTCAACTTGTTCCAATAAATATAGGTATGTCTCGTACTTAATACGATCGGTATTTTTTGGCACTCTTATACGTACGTTTGCGTTCGCTACTCCGTTTTCTGCCATACAGAATCTTAAACTGGATAGCCCTGTGATCAGACATATAACTTTTTTTTTACAATTTTTTTTTACGCTGAACGGTTTTCGAGGTTTACGCGAAAAACCGAAAAATGGCACCTTATTTGTTCCCCCCTTCCCTGTTCCACATTTCGTAGGTCCGGGGACTTTTAGTATGTTTAACTCCTAGCTAGTCCAAACAAAACCCCATAGTTCATTTCTGTGTTACCAACATTTCTATCTAAAATGTCTTATTGACTAGGGTATTATACACATATTCCCTAACGTTCCTTCAGGAAGCATCCTTAATGGTAATTTATGAGATATTTGTTTGGATGAGGCACTTCAATTTGCCAATTTCTCTGATACTGCATCACTGAATCAGAGAAATTGAAACTGAAAGGGTGGCGGTTTATAAAATCTGGCGGACAGCTTAACATGCATTATTGGTTAACTGCGAGTATTGACACAGTTATTGCTGTTTATCTCGTCAATTTGAGGCACATTACTACCAAGTGGTCCTTCACTCCATCCTGAGCCAATATCTTGTACGAGATTTTAACGGTGATAATCACAAAATAGCTTTTTCAACCCATTTTCCACTATTCAAACAAGAGAGCCTATCGAATATTGATTACATAGCATTTATCTCAAGAATAATCCTTTTTAGTTCTTTCGTCTTTCATATGTATGTATACATAATACAGTTTTAGTGAATCGGGGTAGGCCGTGATGAGGCTGATGTGTTATCGGAATAGTGGGGTGTGCAGTCATGGTTCAGGCTGATAGTTAGTTCATGTTGTGCGTATTATGTCCACGTCCACTGATTGAAGATCATATCCGGATTGACTTGTGATATCCGGGTCAAGTGCTCTTTCACGATTGATACATACTCTGGGGTACCCTAGGGCGGAAAGTATTTCATTTCACCTGTTTTATGTCGTTTGCATTCATGTTTGTGTGCATAATGTAATTGTGATTGCGGTTCAATATTTTTGGCTTGTCGGAAGAAATATTTGCATTTAGTTGAGGTACTATCAGCGGCGATTCTAGTAAATTATCCGTGTGGAAGGATCGTTTGAGAAGAGATAATATTAGGCGTGTTTTTTTGTACTGCGGTGCAGGTTAATCGGGGGCTATCCGGGTTAATTTACGCACATTACACAAACAACTAGGGTATGTTGTTTGTGTAATGTGTGTAAGTTAGCCCGGATAGCCCCAAATTAACCTGCACCGCAGTACAAAAAAAAACGCCTATTATAATACGATATTCTTCACCTGAAATATTGGTCACAATATGCATTCTCTACAAGTTTAAAAAAAAAAAACAAAAAGAGGAAAAAAAGGCAATTACACATATTAACTACTTTACCTTCGATTTTTCTGAAATTTTAGTATGTTGTTCTCCTGATGATACTGATCAAGAATATACGAGTATATACACACGTTGGGTGTGGAAATCATTTCTACAGATAGTTTTTTTTAATATGAGGCGCGTTATTTTGTGTTTCTTAACCTGTATAGGTTAGTGAAATAACCCGCAATTCAAAAACAATAGGTGTGTTTTTTTGAACATTTACTCGGTGCAGGTTAAGGTACCTCCATGCATTATATCAACAACTAAACCCTGTACGGTCCAGTGGGTTGGCTAACCTGCACCCGATAGTTTGTACAATTGTACCAAATGACAGATCCTTGCTCATCAGGTACTGCCATAGATCTATCGGTGGAAGCAGCACAACCAGACCAGAATATGGCTCATTACAGGGCAGCTTCTACTTCGAGGCCTGGAAAGAAGTAGAAGCTGAGGACAGAGTGTGCTGCAAAAGGAGAAAAAAATGAACCGGGCTCCTGAGCTAATCGCAACAATTGTAGAGGAGAAAAATAGCAAAGAGATGTTGCGAACCACTGCAACTCATTGCATTCTATTCCGTTTCGCACTAGTGCAATCCCAGCTGATGACACTCCGTTGACCGGCTAGGCTAGCGTTCCCGAATGCAAGATATGTTGCAAGGTCGCCTCAAAAAGCGAATGTATTGCTATCGGGACGCTATGGTTGAGAGCCAACACAGATGATGCAGCGATCATGTCTGTGTAGTGTATCGTGTGCTGTATTGCATAGAGGCAATTGTTTCATAGACGCAATTGTCTCTTTTTTGCACGGCACGGCGATACACAGAGAGGATTTCGTATGCGGGTCAGGTGGTTGTAAGCGGAGAGTCATCAATCACCGTATGCTGAACTGTGTTGCTTAGACGACGTCATTTTCATGCAACATAGTTTGTGTTGATTGAATGACGTCATTTCTACGGAAAATAGTTCTGCATATTGTGTTGCAGCTGAAGAGGGTGGTGGAGTGAAGGGGAATGGGATGCAGTTTTGTGGGAGAGTTCGTCGACACTTTTGGTGGACCACAAGCGGACTTTTGTTGTTGTTTTTATTTTTGCAATTTGGATGGATAGGCGATGAGGATGATCTCGGTGGATGGAATGCGGAGGTCCGTTTTGTGAGGACAGAAAATGTTGGTGGGATTATTGACCCCGATTGGGAAGTGGGATTTTGATCGCCGGGGGAAGCTGGATGATTTGTGGGGGATTTGAGGGATTGGCTTTTTGATTGCGGTGAAGGACAGTTGGATTTTGGTGAAAATTCGGAAAGTTCGGAATTTTTGGATTTTGGAAGAGATCGGGAGTTTTGTGGAGGGTTTTTTCCTTTTGAGGATTTTTTTTTTTGAATTTTGGTCGGAGGATTGTATTGAAATCTTCGAAGAAGAACCGACGAATACGAAATTTTTTTTTTCGGAAAAGATTGTTGATTTGAGAACGGAGGTCGCTTGGGTTTTTCGGTTGAACGTGTTCGAGACGGTGTAGTGGATTAGATAAAACTTAAGAGCGAAAAGAAAGTTTGTTCAAATCAACATACTCGTAGCTACATAATAAAAAGTGAAAAATTGGATGAAGAAACAAATGATCTGTTTTTTTGCCATTGGTGATAACAATGTGGAAAAGTTCATGCTAAGAATTGAAACGAGGAAAAACACTGATTCTTTAAGACAGTGAATAACATTTTTGTTGAGTGTAAATTGAATATTACCAAAACCATTAAAGTTCGTGGCTATGAGTTCTACCTGATTTATTTTTTTTATAAAGAAGTTCAATGGAAAAATCTAATGAAAACCATTATGACCATTTTCTAATTGTACACGATTGACAAGGAGTTCAAGTGGTTTGGACACGTTGCGTTGACTGAAGTGGAGAAGGTTTACGGCTGAAGCTTTCAAATGTATTGTGAAAACATTACGAAAGACAAAAGAAGTTGAACAGTGATCCGGAGCTAATACGAGTATTTCGTGATTTTATTAGATCCCTGATTAATAGTAATTTAAGTTTTAAACGTTAATTTGAATTTTTCTTTTTTTCTGAATTTGATTGTTTTTTTTTTTTCAAATGTGTAATAACTTTAGTTTTTCTACGGGGCTACTACGAGATCGGTCGACCGTTCATCCGGAGTATAACCGTGAGTAACAATTGCATTACTTAGTTCATTTTATTTTGCCTTTGCTTATATATTATTTTCCTTTTCTATTATTGTTATACACATATTTTTTTCCATTGTTTCTATTTACTTCAAAGTTCTTTTTTTTTCTTTTTTGAATTATTTGAATTTTCCTTAGTGTTTACCTCTACTTCTGGTTTGGTTTCGGTTTTTTTTTTCAATAATAATTTATAAATCCATAATGAATAACTAATTTTTTTCTTTGATTGGGTTCTTCCGTGTCCCGAAGGATGGGCACACTCCTTTCCTTCTCCTAATCCTTCCTCCCTATTGTTTTATGTTTTATTTAAAGTGGCAAATCTAGGACCAGGGTGCTTTGGCTCAATAATCCACGACCTCCGTTGGTCTAGCCGGGACTTGAGCTACCGAGCCATAAGCCCTCTGGTCAAAAATAATTTTGTTGCAGTGACGGCGGCTCGGCCGTGGTTCGCAACAGAGAAAAAAATACTGCATCTCCCATCATCCAGATGATCAACAGGTTACAGAGAATCATGAGGCCAACAAAGGCGCAACACTGCATTTCTTGCCGTAATTCAGTTATAAACTCTGTAACCTGCTGAGCTATTCATGTGCATACAAAAATGCAATACTAGGCAGTCAAAAATTTTAAACTTACTTGAAAGGACATTTTTGGCAAACAGAAAGGTACCCAGGGCTCCTCCGCGCTTTGTCCCGACTCCGAAGATGCTCCAAATACCGGCAATTTAAAGCTTATGGAGGCCTTAGGTACGTGGCTGAACCACAAAAGACAAACACAACACCAGGACTGACTTGTTAAACTGACTCTAAAAGGATAATCTACTCAATAGGAAGGATGGGAGTGCTACAGAGCACAGCTACTTGAAGGGAAAATACGTGAAGTAAAGTGGCTAAGTCCTAAGACTTAGAGCAAGTAGGCTTAATGTGCTTGTGGGGATGCAAATCAGTGGAAGGACTTAAAAGAACCCGATGGAGTCTTTTTAGTCCTGTTCTTAACTAGAAATGGGCCCCACGTTAGGCGCCAAATAAGTAATGAACGGTTTGATGGGCATCCGGAGATGCCCGTGGGGACGAAGCCTAAGGTTGCATGTTGACCGTGAAGGGCCGTACCTTCTGGCGAAGAAAAAGGAACCAACCTCGACTTACTTAAAATTTCGACTTACGTAAATTCCCCAGGAACGAAATACTTAAGTAAGTCGGTGAGTATATATTTGAAAATGCAATTTTCCATTCCCATTTTGTTTTTCATGACCCCTTAATTACCCACCACTTTCACTAAATATTCCAATCACTTTTGACTCATTTATTCAGCAACTTGAAATATTTAATCCCTCAAATGGAAATCTGCATTTTCATTTGCATCCACCAAACTTACGAATAACCTACTGAAAGATACCTTGACAGTTATATTTAATATTCGATGGATTTTCCATTAGTTTGCATTTCCCACACGTGCTTATCGAAGAGCTGTTAAAGAGAAGACCTCTTCGGCCCATGCAGTGCGAACTATCGTCGAAAGCTTTAGTGGAGTCATAGTACTGATCAATTGCCCCCTAATTGAAGCTGTACGAACTGATTGCTCGAGTAGAGTGAAGAATGCTTTCACCACCCTCGGGAATTCGTCATTCATCACCCTCTAATTTTCCGCCTGCTTGGGGGCCGCGCCAACATAAAACTGATGCACTCTAGCGCAGCAAGCAAGACGATACAAAAAAAAAGTCACGTCCAAGAACTCGGGAGCAGAAAAACGGAAAGTGTTGAAAATTGGGGAAAACTCAAGCGACGACCATCAGTTGCTTCGAGGCCGGAGATAGTGCAAGGTGTCATATTGAATTTTCTTCGGGAAATCGTTTGTCGCGTGGTATGTTCGTTGGAAAATTGCCGCGTAATCATTGAAAATTCGGTTGCGTTTTCTTTGAGTTTTTTTTTGTCCGGCACAGTACTCGTCTAGTGCGCTGTTATGAGGATTAACGAGGCCATTTTCGCCAAGTTTTCACAGACTCGAGGAAAAACTATTTATAGTATGAGATAGTGGCGTTACCGTTGTCGTTCTCGTTCTGTGTCGTTTGAGTTATTACTCGTATTATTACAAATTGCAACAAATGTGTCGTCCGTGAATTATTGGCCTGCAAAAAAAAGTGTGGCCCAAAGTGATGAGAGTGGAAAATTATGATTTGAGGTTTTCAAAGAAGGCGCAATGTGTTGTAGTGGTAAAAGTTCTAATGGCAAATAATTGATGGCGATAAATCACGAATGTTGGCTGGATGATAAAGTTTACATTTAGTGTGAAAAAAGATCTTTTCAGAAAAAAAAATAAAGAAATAAACGGCACGGTTATCTCCTTGGCTCCTTTACGACAATATTTTTCAAAGATAGGTAAAAAATAGACAATCATCGCATCATTTTTCACCTATAGCATAAGGCTCACACTTGCGGTCAAGACACTTCATCTGGCCAAATTACTTGTAAGTTGTATAGTATGTATCTGAATCTGAAAGTTTCAAATGAAGTGATCTGGTCAGATCAATTATTTTGGCCGGAAGTGTGAACCTTATATAAACGATAAAAGTCAGTTGGACAAAAGTTGCCCTTTGTCGTTTCGAATCGACAATCAACGGAATACTTTACAACAGTATATGCAGTATACAGTGTACGCTGTCTGTACGGACACCTCCCATAACTGGACACTTCTTATAAGCGGACCAATTTTTAAGTCCCGAACATTTTTTGCATGTTTTCAAACAAATTAGGCTCCCTTAACCGGACGCTCATATAACCGGGCGCGCACACGCATTTTTCATTTATTTTTCAGACTAAGCCTCTAATAATCGGACAACTCGATAGTTTTGCAATTGTTTTTCTTCGCATTCATTATGATACCCTTCACGTCGTGACTTATGGTGCATTTGCCACATTGAAATTAGTAGTAAGACTTGTTCCGATTTCACTGTTCCTATAAGAGGTATATGAAATAGTGGTCCGATTTCAACTAAATTTAGGAACTTAGTTTGCTAGTCAATATGATTGAATAATATGAAATTTGGTAAAGATATTTTCAGAAATAAATAAGTTTTTCTAAAAAAAACTTGCTTTTGGAACGGTCGTTCCTATGACAGCTATATGATAGAGTAGTCCAATTTTAACCAAATTCAGGAATGTGATTTGAATAAACATACTATTGATTAAAATTTAAAAAGATATCTTTAGAAATAAAAAAAAATTTTCTCACGAAGACGAATTTTTGGACCGGTCGTTCCTATGGCAGCTATATGACGTAGTGGTCCGATTCCGTTGGTTCCGACATATATACAGCATGAAATAGAAAGAAGACTTTGTACAAAATTTCAGTTTTATAGCTTTGAAACTGAGGGATCAGTTTGCATAGAAACAGACAGACAGACGGATAGACGGACAAAGCTTAATCGACTCGTCTCATCATACTGACCAATAATATACATATATAGTTTATATGGTCGGAGATGCTTCTTTCTGTGCGTTGCAAACTTAATGACAAAGTTAATATACCCTACCACATCCGTGAAGGGTATAAAAACTGCAACCGGCATCCGACGATTCCCCAAACTTTAAAATACACGCGAATAGTCCATAATGATCGTTTTTTGCACAGTCACCAACGATAGTCGCTCAACCTTATCTAGCAAAACGACCCTTTAGGGCCTATATTAAAGTCCGTGAGCCGGATTCATCTCATCTGACTTAACTCCATGGTTTTAGTGAGTTTGGGTCCTATTCTAAAAATATTGAGCGCTCATCGACTCACCCTTTCATAGACTGCGTGTGAAGAAAGGTGCTTAAGATTTGAGAGCACCATTGGAAAACATAACCAAATTGAATGAGTAATCTTAAGGCGATATACAGTATAATAGCTAGACTCAGTGTCAGTCGTTGTGGAGAGTCCTAGTCCGCAGGGAGAATTCCCAGTCACAGTCAATGATAGTCACATTTAGGGCGGGCGGCTGACTTCTTCAATTCAATTTAGATTGACTAGTTCTATATGATGCCGTAGTCCGGATGGCGCAACGGTTAGCACGTTCGCCTTCTATGCACTGGGCCCTGGTTCGATCCCTACTGAATGTGGTAGTTTTCGATAAAAAAAAAGGGGGATTTACGTGTCGGACTATGAGCCCACTCAGCTGTTAAATGAGTACCCATTTAGGGGTAAATAACTCGGTTGAACGTGTTGCTGATCACACAACTCTGCACAAGACTGAAGGAAATGAGATGATGCTAACTCATCTCCAGGCCATGGTTCAAATTGGACTGTTGCGCCAGTTATTGATTTTTATATGATGCCGTAGATAAGACAAACTTGTCTTTTCTAGCCGTTGCGTTTGTGCTAGTTGGAATAGGGTTTCTACCAGTGTCTCATACCATATGAGTGCTTAATATACTCGTAAAATCAGGGAAAAAAGTAAAATTAGTTTTTGTCAGTCTTTGGATTTCCTCTGAAGAGTGCACTTCGTAAAATTTACTGATAAAATCGTACTTTACCGGTGACGCTTTTAATTTGCTCCCACTTCTATTTTTATTTTGTATTTATCCTGTAAATTAACTTCAATAAAGTGAGCAGTGCAGTGAAAAGGAAAAAAATCGATTCGCCTGAAGGCGATGAACAAGAAAATGAGATTCGCGTTAAGCTAGCAGCAAACAATAGATATTATGAATTAGTGTCTAATAAACGCAAGTCAATCATGAGCCATTCTAGCAACCGGTTTGCTCCGCTCAGTGACATCATCGGCGATGACGACGACGATTCACAAACTATCGAGCATAACGACCCGAAGCCCTCTAAAGTGGCTCCTGTTATAATATTAAATCAAACGAGAAACTGCGTGTGCGAATTACTTTCCAAGCATGAGATCAAATCATATAACATCAAGCTTATGTCGATTGGTGTTAAAATTTTTCTGGATTACGAAAATGACAAAACAAAACTTATAGATATACTAAAAACCGAAAAGTTTGAATTTTACACCCACCCAACTAAAGCCGAATTGCCCACTAAAGTAGTGTTGACTGGTTTACCGAAGACTGATATTGTAGAACTTTATGATGAACTGAAGTCCAACAATATAATGTGTGAAGACATTAAAGTTATTCACCACCAACTAACCAAATTCGAAGAGCAACCATCTTATTTGCTCTACTTTAACCGATCAAAGGCAGTTAAAATCCAAGATCTAAGAAAAGTCAAGGCTCTATTCTATACTAGGGTACAGTTTCATTACTATAAGAAAAAACGTAACACACTAACCCAGTGCAACAAATGTCAAATGTACGGACATGGACAAGCTAACTGCTATAGGGATCTTAAATGCAAAAACTGCGCTGGGAATCACAATGCCGTGGAATGCAGCGAATCAAACCTAAAGTGTATTAATTGTCATGGAAGACACGCCGCATCGGATGTCAACTGCCCGAAGCGTATTGAATACTTAGATATCAAGCGCAGGCTAGCCGAAAAGTACAATCGGAACACAAGAGAGAGAAATATCCCATCGAAACCAGTTCATACATACGATCCACTCAATTTCCCGACACTACCGAATGGACAACCATCAGTGACGACAACACCCGCTTGGCAAAACACCACCAGCTATGCACGCATAACAAGTGGATCTGAGCTGTTTTCACCAGCCGAACTATTAAACTTGACAAAAGAATTGATAACCAAACTAAAAGGGTGTCGCTCCAAAGAGGATCAATTTAATGTAGTAGCTGGATTAGCAATTAAATATATTTATGGTTAATTCAAGTAACTTAAAATTATGCACATGGAATGCGGGAAGCATATCCAATAAAATAATTGAATTAAATAACTTCATTGCGAGTAACGACTTAGATGTAGTGTTAATATCTGAAACCTGGTTAAAACCTACACAGAGATATCATTGTCCCAATTATCATACTTACAGGTTCGATAGATTAAATAATAGAGGTGGAGGGGTTGCCATAATTATAAAAAATACCATTGAGCATGAATTGGCAAAACAAATTAGAACTAATTGCATAGAAAACATATCTGTTAACATCAAATTTCGCGTTAAACCAGACTTAACAATCATTGCGGCTTATTTCAATGGAGGAAACTCAAACCCCGAGAAAAATGCTAATTTTAGGAATGATATAATCAAACTTACGTCTTGCCAAACTCCTTATATTATAGCCGGCGACTTAAACTCAAGACACACTATGTGGGGATGTAGAAGACATAATACATGGGGAAACACTCTACACTCCATTTATACAACTAGAAATTTTGCAATTTTATATCCCCCGACACCTACTTTTTATCCCTCTTGCAACAAGCTCCTACCATCAACCATTGATTTTATAATCACAAATTCGCCAACACTACTAACCCAACCAACAACAAGCCATTCATTGAGTGGTTGTCACTTACCGGTCTTATTTTCAATCGATAATGCGTCAATATTGTGTCATGAAAGAAGTGTATTCAACTTTAACTCCGCAAACTGGAATCTTTTCCAACAAATTATGAATAGTAAGATTGATCTCAAAGAAATATCCCTGGCGAAACTTCGCTCGCCTAATGACATCAATACCAATCTGCAGCAATTTTTACTAAGTATGAATGAAGCGCTCCTTACTGCCATTCCTAAAATAAATCCCAGACCATTCACTGAAACTCTACCTCACAACATCAAACAATTAATAAAAAGGAAGAATGTTGCCAGAAGACTGTGGCATAGAAATCGGAATGAGAGAACTAAAAGCGAATACACTACCCTCTGTTCGAAAGTGAAACACAAAATTAAAGAATTTCGAAATATAAGCTGGAATTTTAAACTTCAATCCTTGCAAAAGTCTTCCAAACCTTTCTGGAATCTTTCCAAAACTTTACGCAAGCGTTACAATATAATTCCTCCGCTAGCGGAAAATAACTCATATATCGTTCACCCTAAAGAAAAAGCAGAGTTACTCGCAATGCAATTTGTGTCTCACTACCAACTGACATCCAATACGTCGCATAATGAAATTGTTCAAAGCGTTGAAACTAGTATTTCATCAATCAACAATGCCCATGTCATCCCAAGAGCATTTTTCCGTCCGAAAGATATCATACGTATAATCCAGAAGCTTAAGCCAAACAAATCAGCAGGTGAAGATCAAATAAAACCAATTGTATTAAAAAATCTATCTAAAAAATGCATAGTTTTCCTGACACATATTTTCAATGCGTGTATGAGCCTATCGTACTTCCCAGATTCATGGAAAGTCGCCAAGGTTATTCCCATACTTAAACCAAATAAGAACCCTGAACTGACGGAAAATTATAGACCCATAAGCCTACTAAACGGATTATCAAAGATTTTCGAGAAGCTTATCAAGGGTTTATTGATTAAATTTACCGACGACAATAATATAATCCCTAACTACCAATGTGGCTTTCGCTCTGGACACAGCACAGTTCATCAACTGAAAAGAATTACCAAAGATGTTAAACAAGGCTTTACAAATGGGTTATCAACTGGCGCTATCTTTCTAGACATAGAAAAAGCATTCGACAGAGTTTGGCACGACGGCTTAGTACACAAACTATTTTCTCTAAATTATCCAATCGAAATTACCAAAATAATTCAAAGTTTCTTGTCAAACCGACAATTTTTCGTCTACATCAGCTCGGAAGTGTCAAACCTACACCCTGCACCGGCCGGAGTACCGCAAGGTTCCGTATTGAGTCCGATTCTCTACAATATTTACACCAGCGACATCCCAAGAATACCAAGGTGTAACATTGCGCAGTTTGCAGATGACACCGCAATTTATACATCCCACCCCAACCCACAACCTATCATAGAGCAACTAGAGCAGGGCTTTAACATCTTAGAAATGTACTATTCCCAATGGAGAATCAATTTCAACATCAGTAAAACACAGGCCTTATTTTTTACCAGACGTCGAGCTACGAAATACTTACCACAAAGACAAATAAATTTAAAAAATGAAAACATTGAATGGAGTACCACTGCCAAATATCTAGGGTTTACTCTAGACACAAAGCTTACTTTGAAGCCACATATACAGGAGCGTCAAAAAAAGAATGCCATGTTAATTAAAGCACTATACCCTTTAATAAACCGAAACTCATTACTAAACTTAGAAAACAAATTACTTATATATAAGACAATATTTCAACCAATGCTACTATATGCCCCTCCAATATTAATTACCACCGCCAAGACTAACCTGCATAAAATTCAAACGGCACAAAATAAAGTCCTGAAACTTATATTCAACCTTCCACCTTGGCATTCAACGGCTCATCTTCATAAAATTTCCAATATGGATTACGTCTATGACATGTGTCTCAAACACCAAGAAAAATTTGCAAATTCATGCTCAATGTTAAGCAACCCACTTTTCAATACACTATACAATTAGCAAATGCATTAAAAACAAAAAAAAGATTAATAATATAAGCTTTAGTTAGGTAGATCTAAGTTCAACTAGTAGAGTAAGTTTTTATTAATAATATCAACGAGGTTTTCGAATTTTTCCTCTACAACCATTCAACATCAATACACAAATTTTAAAAACTTAAGTAATACATGTCACGAGTTGCATAGGTTAATTTTAAGAAGCCTGAACTCTCAAACAGCCATTATGTATCTCAACGAACTTTATAATTACTGATAATGAGAAAATAAATTGAATTGAATTGAGTTTTTGTTTGTATCCTCCGAACTACTGAAAACTTTATAAAGTCGATCTTCTCAAAGGCTTTCTGGAAAGTTCATGGGTGTATGATTTTATCTAAAGGTCCCAAAGTTGTAACAAATCTTAAAGTACGAATAGGTATTTTAACCTGGTCTGGTATGGTATAAGTGGTGGCTGAAGCACACCGCAGCTGCGGCAATGCGGATTATAAGGGATGCCAAGCCTTATTACATGTTCTCCGATAGGCCAATGTCCTGTAATGGCCGCCGTTAGCCTGAGAAAAGATCCCTGCACCGACGCCGCAGTCCATTTTCGACCCGTCGGTGAAAATCATGACGTCAAAGTCTTTCATCACCTAGTCCCCCTTCCATTCAGCCCTGGTGGGGAACTTGGCAGAGAAGCTTCTGTCAAACCTTAGTTTGGGCACAGAGAAGTCTGTTTTTACGTTGACCATATCTCGTGGCAACCGGCTGAGGATGTTACTATGGCCGTACAGCTTGGCAGTCCAGCCTCCCGAGTCTCTGAGCCTGACTGCACTGCCCACCGCCAGCTGTTTAATAGAGAGATCTATTGGTTGAAGATGCAGGATCACGTTTAGCACTTCCCTTGGGCAAGTTCGCATGGCACTGCTAGGCGCATGCCTATTAAAAAGTAATATATTTCCAATAGAATTAATAATACTGTTAATATAAATAAAGAAAAAAATGGGAAACAAAGATAAGATCGATACTGGGGATCGAACCCGTGCGCCATATGATAAATTCCCATCAATATTTGGTAGTGTTACTGATAAGAACTAGTTTGTATTATGTTGTTGTTAAGTTGTAGTGGTAAGGCGAGTCTATAAAAGACCGTGAAGCAGGAGAAATACTCACCATATCCAGAGCCCTTTCCACGATTTGACTTATCACGGAGAGCCACATTCCTTACACCACTACTGCCAATCATCCGCGTACGCGACCACTTTAATCCATTCCCTGTCACGCCTTGTTTGGATTTTGTTGATGACCAGTAGCCATAGTAGTGGAGAGATGACGCCTCCCTGAGGTATCCCTCTGCATACAAATCTGATTAGATGGCTGTATCCCAAGTCCGCATGAATTATTCTAGATCTTAGCAGAGTCAGTATCCATCTGCCGATCCCTGCCTCTACTGCCAAATCTGATAGGGTGTCGTGAATAGATTCGATGCTGGTCCGTATATGCAAATCTATTTCTAAACTAAGTGTCACCATACACTGTCGAACTCGAACTCGAGCACGAACCTAGTACAAGTGGACCGGTTTTCTTCACACCTATGCGAAGTGTATGAGTGTGTCAGAGGACATTTGTACCAGGTTCGTGCTCGAGTTCGAGTTCGAGATCGACAGTGTATGGTGACACTAAGTTGCTTCACTTGCCTTCACATTCTTTCCACTGTACAACAGAAAGCTCATATGAATTGTGAAAGCAAAAGCAACATGTACGGATACAATTCATAGCCATAATCGAATTATACATACTAATCAAGTTAACCATTTCTTCAAACTACTGACAAGTAATTCTTTTCAAATCTCATTCACGGAGCAATTCATGAAAAATACGAGCATTACAGTACGTTTCTGAACAAATTGTAATCGAGCAGCTGTGATTTTATGTACAAAATTCACTACGATTTATTTTATAATTGAATTGAGTATGTATCAATTTGTTAATTAAATATAGATTCCTCCCCTATTTTTGGGAAATATTTAGATAAACGTTCGCTAGATAGTGCATTTTTTTTGCGCTATTATTCGATTATTGAATCAATAAACCAAAGTAGACTTAATATATGATACATTTTAATTTATTAGGATAATGGCAATCCATTTCAATTACGAATATTACTAAATAGTTAAAATATACGCATTAATTTCTTTTGCATTGATTGGTTATCGGCTTCTTTATCAGAATAATTGCTCTAAACGCTTTCGTTAGTCATCTCACCGCCATTCATTACGTTTAGCTTAATTTTCCGCTTTTTGAGTATCTATCATTTATTTGCCGGAAAACTCGTGTCCTTGAACTGACAGCATGGCTCATAACTTTTTGGTGACCGTAGTGACCCTATTGGTGTTTTTACACGCTAGACCAACTACCCGCCTTAGACCACGTATCATGGCAGCTATTTGATTTTTATAATGATAAATCATTATAATCAAGTAGGTGCTCTGATACGACCCCCCGGAAGTTAGCACCCCAAGTTTGGAAAAGTTTAAATTTTTTAAGAGTTCCCTGCTTATTAGCAATAGTTCTAGAGTTCTCGAGGGGGTGCAGCGATAGTTCTAGCGTTTAAACTTTTCCAAACATGGGGTGCTAACTTCCGGGAGGTTCTGATACCACCACGTATCTACGTAGATACGTGGTTTAACGGGCGGTTAATGGATGGTTTATTGCGCGGTCTAATGAACGGTCTAATGGACGGTCTAATACGCGGTCTAATAGACGGTCTAATGCGCGGTCTAATGGACGGTCTAATGCGTGTAAAAACAGCATATAATGCTTTGAAAAAAGGGGAATGGTATAGGGAAAGAAACACGGAAAATGTAGTGTGCGAAATAATTAAGTGGGACAAGCACGCTTTCTGTTGTTGCAACTCTGCTATGCACTTTTGCAATTTCCCCTCCCACCCATTTTCATAGTTAACAATCCTCTTTTGAATAACAACAGCACACAGCTTTACAGAGTTTTAAAGTCCGTTATTTTAGATTAATAGTAAGGTGATTCTCATCGTTGAGCGAAATATATTATAAATGAGACAAATTAGTTTTCGTATAGTTATTGCGCAGCATCGGACTCGTTTTATTGATAAATTTGGAGCTTGAACATTCGTTACAGTTACAATAAGTAAGTTTTGCTAGGAAGAACACTGGAATAAAAATTCAATATATATATAATTGTATATAATATAATATACATAAATATTATAAATATGCCTAATTTTATTTATCTAACGGATAAGGAGCGCGCTGAAATTTTAGGATTTCTAGAAATGCACCTGTTCATAGGGCTGTGATATCTTTATAATAAAAATCCGATACCGATACGAATTAAACGAGAGAATACGTTTGAATGCGATATTTATTTTTAAAATTATATTCAGCTTCGTTTGAATATGATGAAATATTCGTCCAAATAAAAATATTAATATCGATATTTTGTGATATTTTTACAAAGTTAACCAAAATCTCGGTTCATCCTTACAATCATAATTTCATCAACAGTTTTTTTTGCCTAGGCTTAATCTTTTATCGTTAGCAATCAACTTTACGCTGCTGAATAAACTCTCTACAGAGACTTGAGTAACCGGGTGACTCAATACCGCTTGAGCGACTTCATTCAAATACCGCGAAGAAATATCCTTTTTTATGCCACCATTGAAAAACGTCCGTATTTCGCTACTCGATCTGAAGATCGTCGTAAGTGGACAAATTTGCTCTTACAGTTTTCAGCACTGCGTCAATGTATCTGGGGCATTTAAAATTGGGCGACCGGTAGCGCAGTGTGTTGAGGCATCAGTCTCATGTTTGACTACCGGCGTTTCGGGTTCGAATCCCGTCCACGACGACGTTCGTGGCCATGGATGTGCAGGAGGTGCATGCTGGCAACTGCATTCTCTGAAACCAATTTATGCCAACGAAACGTCAACTGGGCCAGATGGAACAGTTGACGCGCTATGCCCCACAAGGGGTTAGGGCAATTGAGTATTTAAAATTGTCAGCTAACTAATGAACAAAATAATTACTTACAGATTGAAGGTGAAAATAGAAAACCGTCGTGTCGGTCCGTCTATCAAGTTTTTGTGAAATTTCATAAAAATTTGACAGACGGATCGACGGAGCGAAAACGGAATGGACATCAATTTTCACTAAAAAGCTTACGACTGTCCGTTGGTTATTGATGCTGCACTTCATTTTCTCCAAAAATACTGCATAGGCGTCTAAGTCGCTTTAATTGTTTAATTCTTTGGGGCAATTTTGGCAAATACACCACCGGATGCTCGACGGGAAAGTCCATTTTAGTATAGCAGCTTTTAGTTTTAGTAATTCATTCACATCACACAGCATAGTTTAGCTGCAATATGCATTTTCGTGTTGATTTTAGTTGAATGAACTTAGATGTTGTGTGAATTTTTTCCGAAAGTCTTTACAGCCAGTGTGTGTTTTATGTATTTAAATAAAATTCGAAACTTTGTTCGAATAAGATACACATTACAGATACTGTGTGGAGAAATAATACAAATACGATATAAATACTGATCCCTTATCCACGTAGTGATATATCGAATAGTTTGGAAAAAAAATAAAATATTGATATTACAGCTTTGCCTGTTCATAAGAAAAATTGCGGAAAGGTTTAACAGAGAAAACAATTTGATATTCAGCTTCTTAAAAGATTTGCAAAACTTTGGAAGAGTGCCGCATTTTGGTTGCCCGTTGTCGATTAATGCACGTACTATACTTTGCCTTAACCCCCATAGCGCGTCAACTACTCTTGCGCGCCATCGTACTCTGTTCTGGGCAATGGGGCACAACTCCCCAAAAGACTTACCTATCGCCCTACACTTCTTTGCCACAGATCGACGCCATGTAATTTTAGGACCCCCTCTTGGTCGGCTTTGGTTGGAAGTGGGGCTCCATTTCATGGCGTGCTAAGCAATGCATTTATCACTCTATCAATTCGTCGATTGGCATCTGCCCCGTACGCCGAATTAGCTCTTCATTTGATATTGTTTCGGGCCAGGAAATTCTTATAATTCAACGAAGACATCAGTTGACGAAAACTTGCGGGTTTCTAGTAACTCTTACGGAAACTTTCAGTGTACTGCTCCCATACAAAAGCACAGACAGTACCAGGGAGCGAAACAGGCCCAGCTTGGTCTTGCTGAGATAACTGCTTTGCCAGATTTTGGACAGCATGCCGTATGCGCATTTAGCCTGGTTGATACGACGAACGATGTCCTGCTCCGTACCACCATTTTCGGCAACAATGCTACCCAGGTAGACGAAGTTGTCCACCTTCTCCACAGACTGTCCATTAATATTGATGGTAATTAATGCACGTGATGTCCGAAAAATCAAGAAAATAGCGACCAAAAACAACAGCGCATCCCAGATTCGCACTGAATTATCGCCACCAATAGGTAAGTCGCGCTCGGTGGCCATGGTCGTTCGGTCACCGCTCTACGATACAAATCTAGAGCTTGGAGCTCAAACCTCGGCGCGTTCAAAAACTACTTGTGGGTACTAATAGAACTCTCACAGTGCTCCGAGCTTGTCAGTATAAAGACGGCGCGGATAGGAGGTGCATGCTAGCAACTGCACTTCCGAAAAGTAGATATGCTTTCGAAACGTCAACAAGGCATAGAAATGCTAGAGATGATGACGCGCCCATGCCCCTGGAAGAGGGCAAGGCAGTTAACAATAGGTAAGAACCGCGTACAACAAGTTCTAAAATCATGAATACATTTCATATGACTCGCCATACCTGAGCTTCCTCCAAGACATAAGACAGCTCGAATATGCTTTGCAGAAGCATCTAAATTTGGTCAGGAAGAATAGCGTAATATCATCTTCAGCGACTAAAAAAATATTAATTTGGTTGGACCCGATGGCTACCAGTACTATTACCGGGACACAAGGAGCCCGAGGCAAGTTGAGAAATTTTCACGGTGGATCGTTAATGGTTTGGGGAGCTTTTTGCTTTAATGGAAAAGCCCCAATCTGCTTTGTAACTCATCAGATGAATGCGGAATATTAAGTGATCTCTTGGACAACGTTTTGGTTGACTTGAGAGAACAGTGTTGGGGTGATTCGTGAATCTTTCACAGGACAATGCCCCAATTCACGTCGCACGAAAAACCAAAGAGGACTTCACTGGAACGAATATTCACGTGTTGGAGTGACCAGCTCGTAGTTCCAACCATAATGCAATGTGGGCTAACCTTTGGACTATACTTCCGCAAAGGGTTTATGCCAGAGGAAAACAGACAGATAGACATTATCCAGGAGTGATAAAGAATTGACATATTTTTGATTCCACAGTGCCTGACCGAGTTCTGAAGGTCTCAAATAATAAAGGAGCCCACGTATAAAATATGATTTAACCATTCATGTTCAGACGACATTGCAAATTGCAAACTTGCCTAAAACACTAAAAATTGACTGAATAATTATAGAAAGTAGAGTCAGCGACCAGCCTAACCCCCCCCCCCCCCCCCCCCCCCGGCACCCCAGTCTTTGCCCTTTCAGAAATGGTTAAGAAGAGGTCTCAGTCGCAAAAAAATGATAAAATTCTTTTTTTAGCTTAACAAATTCTCCATGTCATTCTGGTCATGTTGGTAAAAAATGGTGAAAATATCTCAATTTTAAATGGATAAAAAAAATATTTTCTTGAACAACTCAGTAACTACAAACAGCGAACAGACCTGAATTGTACTAGTTGCTCTAATATTGAACACAACACAAAACACTAGTAAAAAGGTTTTAAAAGATCGCACCGATCGATTAGATATCATTCCTGGTCTCAACGATAACCCAAGTATCGATTTTAGACTGAAATACGTCATGTAACGTCATCCGTCAGAAAAAGTGGAAACTACGTTTTTCCTCTTCAATGTACTTTTTCTTGGCATCTATCAATACTATGGGGCTCAAATTTTTATGAACCGTTCATAAATAGTATCTGAAGGTTTTAACGTTTTATATTTATAAAATTCCTATTGAAAAATCGGGAACAAAATTTCAAAGGATTGTGAAAACGGGTTAAACTTTCCCACACCAATAATTTCACGTCAAGCATTAAAAAAAGTAGATCTGAATAAATAAAATGACAAAATGTTCGGTATTTATTCCTTTATACATAGAAAAAAAGAAAAATTGAAAAAGCTTTAGTAGTTTTTGTAAAAAGGTACATTAATTAGATGAATCTTGGTTAAGAAAAAATGAGTCATTGAATGGCTGTAATTTCGTTAATGCTTGCTCGAATTTAATAAATTCACAGATTGTTTACAAGAAAAAATAAAACAAACAAAAAAAATCATGTAACAAAAAATTAAAAATATATCTTCCGATTTTTCGACTGAGACTTAAACTACAATTCGCTCTACGAAAAACAATATGCAAGTATGTAGTACTAGCACCTATACACGAGGCCGATAGGATACTGTCATAATGAAAATTTTCATATTTATAAGTGTCTCTCTCTATTGCTCTAACCCCTTGTGGGGCATAGCGCGTCAATTGTTCCATGTGGCCCAGTTGACGTTTCTTGGCCTAAACTGGTTTTGGAGAATGCAGTTGCCAGCATGCACCTCCTGCACATCCATGGCCACGAACTTCGTCGTGGACGGGACTCGAACCCGAAACGCCGGTAGTCAAACATGAGACTGATGCCTCAACACACTGCGCTACCGGTCGGTATCGGTCTGAAAATGTAAGGATGGCGGGACAAATTACTATTTGATCTCATATTTTAGCCACCCCCTCTTTACTCCTTTGTTTCAAATTTAAGGAAAATGCCAAAACTGGAATGTACGCGGTGGTACCTTGCTTATGATATCCCACTTGCCTATACTTCACGAAAATTTTTTGTTGACCTTCACAGACAGACAGACATTTGACCGATTTCATAAGGGTTTTGTTTTTACTACAAAACTCTAAAAGCACCTAATGTACTATATTATGTTAGAAGAGAATTTCTATTCGCGGTGTTTTTTTTTTGTATCGATAAATACTTATCCAATATTGAATTATTGTAGCGCGACGTACAGTAGAGAAAAGGTAACATGAGTAGGAGCAGAATAAAACAATACCAATGTCCTTATTCTTACCGATTTGAGTTTAGAATAATAGCGCATTCAAACACATCAGCTTGTTCATTTTTTACCATTCCAGTGTAAACTACTTTTTGTCATATTTCCAATTAATGGTTTTCGATGCTACCATTGTATCTGCTGCTCCTTTTTTTCCTCTACTTATCTGCAGATGTAATGTGCTACACACCAATTTTCTACAGCTAATGTTGTTTTCCCATTTTTCGTTTAGTTCAGATTTAAACAAAAGGTAATGTGGATGCATTGGCCTTTAAGGATCATTGCTTTTGTGATAGTTGTTCAGGGATCATTGCTTTTGTTATGGTTGCAAAATGCTTCTACTTCTGGATTATTCCAATAGTTTTGCTTACATTAACATCCATTCTAAATATGTATGTCAAACAAAATGGTACACATTTAATGAAGGTTTGTCGAGAAGAAAATTGTCATTGGAACAGTGGTAAAGTAGTTTTTAGTTCAGTTGAGTGAATCTTTCCAATAATTCGAAAAACTACAGCCCACATTAGAGCCTCGCTCGCGCTCGCTCTAGGTACAACGGCGGCAACCATGCAAGGACAATATGGGTATCAAACGAAATAAGGCCTTAAAAAAAGACAAAACAAAAAAGACACCTGGCGCAGTGAAGCCAGAGGAACTGATTTTTGAAATGGGCTAATTCGGGATCATTTATGAGTTGTATGTATAGGTATAATTATGACATGGGTGGAATACTTAACTGCAGTTGTTAGTACTAGATGCAGCTGCAGAATTTTGCATTTCGATATTTGCGGAGATATTTTCAGACGATGAAACTTTTTAAATGTTCGATTGATTTTACTATATGAATCTATCTCCAGTTTCATTTTAAGTTTCATCAACTAAATGCCTTTCGTGTAGGTTGCTAATTATCCCCCAAATTTGAGGAGATTTTATATTGACGAAATTACCCCACCCCGGGTCGACCGGTAGCTCAGTAGAGGCAACAGTCTCATGTCTGACTACCGACGTTTCGGGCTCGAATCCAGTCGTTCTTGGCCGTGAATGTTTGTGTTGTCTTCCCCCTGTGGTGCGGGGTGTAATAATAAGCCACAACATCTCCTGACTTGTCGCAGGTAAGCCGCTAAATGGGGAAACAGGGGGTGCATGCTTGCAACGGCATTCTCCGAAACTAGTTTATGCCAACTAAACGTTAGCTGGGCCATTAGGGCAATTAAGCAGTTCATTTGGGGTATAGTTCGCAGAGCCCAGCCAGGATATGAAGAAAATAACAACACGTACATACGAGTATATACAATCTTTGATTACTTACGGTAAAAGTTTGTCGGTTGCATTCTTACATATTAAAACTGCTCTAACCTAGTCCATTCTGGATTGGCACAATTTGAAAGTAACTCTCTTCACAAACAATCCTATAACTTATCCTCATCCTTATAGAAATAATATTGCAAACTGCAATTTTCCTGTTTACTTCATGCCAAAACTTTGTCGGAATCTGTGAAATATATATACGAGTACATCCAAAATACAAAAGCAGGTATGCCCTGACTCTCTACTGTCTCGTTAGCAAGTAAATCGACTAATTTTCTTTAGCATTGCATTCGGGGTGTATATCTTACCAATGCTTTTTTACGATAAATTAATTTTTTCAGGTCATTAACATTCCCACCAGCTTTTCCTTGAACGGACTAACATTAAATGGGTCTCGTTTACGACGAAAGGATAGTTGATTTTTTTCTGCCATACTCATTGCTTAGCTTTTATGCCATTTTTTCTATTCATTGGGGCAACACCGCAAGATTTCGTGGGCTGTTTAAAACTTTTAATCTGTAGAGATGCCACTTTCTTCAAGTGCGTCAACTTTTCTTGTATAAGAACGAGATGAAGAAAACTGTGTCCATTGAAGATGTCCTGCCTGTGCAGTTCTTCTCTAGTACTTGTATTATGTAATGACATTCTACTTCAGTCTCTTTATGGGTTTTGTTTAAAAGTCATGGAATTAGGTTGACCAAAATATAAATGTGGCTCGGACTAAACTGAAATGAATGTGTGCATTATATGAGTTGGGTTGGTGTTTATCGTTGAAGACCGTTCAGAAAGAAAGTAAAACTCTTCACAATACCGGCTTTAGTTGTGGACTCAGATGTTGTGAGTCGACTCAGTTGCGAATGATAATTTAGTGGGTTTTAGGCACTGCTCACACGGGGATACTCAAGTCGTCAATACTCGGCGGATGAGAAACGGAGACTTGAAGTCTAAGGCGAAATTCACACACACGACACCGCGCTGCACGACTGCTTGAAATTTCAGTCGAGATACACAGCATCAAATGGGCGGGATTCACACTCATCGCTCAGCATGCGATACGATCGACTAAGCTTGGCTATTGTGCGTGGCTGCGTCAGAGCTGAAAATGTAGCTAATCTGAATATCACCTTAAAGACTGTAGTTGTCCGTCATACTCACACGGCCGCTACTAAAGTCGTGAGTTGTGCATGTCAGCTGGCTGAAGTAGTCATTGTATACGGCTGTTGCTTGTGGATCCGCAGAGGCGGCGCGCTTGCGGGGATCTTGTGTGTACATGTTGAGATGTTGATAGCGATAAAGGTTGACGTTGTGGACGGCAAGAAAAATATGGTCTTCGGATTGCTTATGGTTTATGGATGTGCGGGGTCAACTTGCTTGGGGTACTATCGTTGTGCATGTCGCTGTCGTATGTTAGTCCAGGCTATGAACGAAACCGGGTGTGTGTTCATCTTTTTCTTCAAATGTTTGGGAGTCCTAACGGATCGCCAACAGCTTCATGGAAACCTGGATTTGCACCTGTACGGTAGATCTTGTTGGTTGGTATCGAAAATAGACGTGATCCAGCTAAGGGAGCGCCTACCTCCCCTACATATGTACCACTATGCTCCGCCCGGTAAAGTAGGAAAGGACTGTTCCTTTTTTTTTAAATAGTGCATTGTTACAATTGATGGTGCCATTTTTTACTCACCTGAAATCTGAACTACCTTTGCTACTTTATTCCAGATCTTCTCCGTCACATCTTTCCTGGAATAACCTCTTAATTTAAAATTATATAATTCAGGGAATTTTTCTACTTCCGCCACTAATTTTACATTAAACTTCTCATCACTCATAGTTTTGAAATCAAAAGTAAACGGGTGGGAAATTAACTGCGAAGCAAACTCCTGTATTGTGAGGTGAGCGCTGAACTAGTAGTTCTTTCTTTATTTTTCATATTGTACGTTCATCGCCTGGACTAATATACGGCAGCGACATGTACAATGGTAATACCCCAAACAAACTGACCCCGCACATCCATAAGCAATCCGAAAACCATATTTTTCTTGCCGTCCACAACGTCAACGGTCGCGCAGATGGCGAGTATCCGTGACTGGAATATCTCCGTGTGAGTGCCACCGTGTGATTACACATGTCAGATCTCTTAGCGACCGGTTTGCCCAGTCGCTGGTGGATTTGAGTATCCCCGTGTGAGTAGTACCTTGCTGTTAATTATCAATTACTATTAAATACACAACTACAAGGCATCGTCTTGGTCATCTTGTTTTAACCCCTTCTCACTCCCATGCATCGAGAGCGCTCTTGTGCCCAGCGACACACATACACTTGGTTATTTTGGACATAATTCCACTCAAATTCGGGACAAACATCCAATCAAAGTATTCCAAATCTGTTGGTCGGCAACGTTCACTAAACATGCTAATTTACCTACCTGTTAAGCTGTTAATTTAGAAATCTGCTAATTCCCTAATCTGTTTATCGTAATCTTATCTGTTAAATTATATGATAATATACCTTATATATGTATATTCTTGGTCATTATGATAAGGTGAGTCGATAAAGCTTTGTCTGTCTGTCTGTCTGTCCGTCTGTTTCTGTGGAAACTAGTCTCTCAGTTTTGAAGCTATCAAGCTGAAATGCACAAAGCCTTCTTTCTATTGCACGTTGTATATATGTCGGAACCAACGGAATCGGACCACCACGTCATATAGCTGCTATAGAAATGACCGGTCCAAAAGTCCGTCTTTGTGAGAAAAATTTTTGTATTTCGAAAGCAAATTGCATATTACTCAATAGTATCTGCCACCAAATCAGTTGAAATGATAATTTCCTTGAATAATTTTTCGGCTCTGTTCGTTGGCAGTTTGCCGGATATATTTTCTGGTAATCCCATGTTTGATAAATTTCCACTACATTGTCATTTTACAATACTACGTTCGAAAATATTCTGGATTGAAATTAATTCCACTTTTATTATGTTTCATTTTATTATGTTATTATTATGTTTCAGGTGTGACGGTATGGCTTGCGGCTGTTATTCATTGAAATGCTTCCTTAAAATTATCTCAGACAATGGTCATATTTTTAGAACTTTTCCTGAAACGGAGCGACTATGGATACTGGAGCCATTTTGTTTTCAAACAATTTATTGACATTCCTCGATGCTGAGTAGGACATTCTTGGCAGTTTAAATGCAAAGTGTTTGTTTTTCATTATAATAGCTCAGTTATATCCAATTTCAGGAAGGGAGTATGAGTTTTAAGACGAGGAGTATTGTAGGCGATTCTGTGAATTTTGAATACAGGCTTGTGCAAAATAAGCTTTGTGGATTAAATTTATTATTTATTTTCTGAGTATTTTTATACCCTTCACGGATGTGATAGGGTATATTAACTTTGTCATGAAGTTTGCAACGCATAGAAGGAAGCATCTCCGACCATATAAACTATATATATTCTTGGTCGGTATGACGAGACGAGTCGATTAAGCTTTGTCCGTCTGTCTGGTTCTATGCAAACTAGTCCCTCAGTTTCTAAGCTATCGAGCTGAAATTTTTCACAAAGACTTCTCTTTATTGCACGCTGTAAATATGTCTCAACCAATGAAATCGGACCACTACGTCATATAGCTGCCATAGGAACGACCGGTTCAAAAATTCGTTTTTGTGAGAAAAACTTTTTTATTTCTGAAGATATTTTTTTTTTCAAATTTCATATTAATCAATAGTATGTATCTCTAATCAAATCATATTCCCGAATTTGGTTGAAATTGAACTAGTCTATCATATAGCTGTCATAGAAACAACCGTTCCAAAAGCAAGTTTTTGTTAAAAGAACTTTTTTATTTCTAAAGATATCTTTACCAAAATTCATATTATTCAATTATATTAACTGCCAAACCAAGTTTCTAAATTTGGTTGAAATATTTTGACATTGTACTCATTACAGAAACCTGGTTAAAACCAACTCAGACATATTTTTGTCCAAATTATTGCACTTATAGGTACGACCGAATTAATAATAGAGGTGGAGGCGTTGCCATTATAATTAAAAATAGTATCGAGCACGAACTAGCAAAACAAATAAAAACGAAATGTATAGAAAATATTTCAATCAACGTTAAACTTACCGACAAACCAAAATTAAAAATTATTGTTGCCTATTTTAATGGAGGAAATTCTAACCCTGAAAAAAATGCAAACTTTAGAAATGATTTAATTAAGCTTACAACTTGTAGAAATCCTTTTATTATGGCAGGAGATTTAAATTCAAGACACACTATGTGGGGATGCAGGCGGCATAATATTTGGGGGAAAACTTTACACTCATTGCATTGCGTGAAGAATTTTGCAATTCTGAATCCTCCGACCCCGACATTTTACCCAAATAACGCAAAATTTCTCCCATCTACCATCGACTTAGTAATAACAAATTCTCCATTATTGTTAACTCAACCATCTGCGAACCATTCTTTATTGGGATGCCACTTACCTGTTCTATTTTCAATTAAAAATTGTCCAATTGCAGAGCGCGATAGAAGTGTTCTTAATTTCAAATGTGCCAACTGGCAATTATTCCAGCAAACTATGAATAGCAAAATTAACCTTAACGAAATATCTCTTACTAAGCTTCGCTCGCCTAGTGACATAGATAAACACCTTCAACAATTTCTGGTAGATATTAACGAAGCTCTCCATACGGCCATCCATAAAACAAATCCCAGAGCGTCGTTTGATCCTCTTCCAACTTACATTAGGCAATTAATAAAGAAAAAATGATACAAAGTATCTACACTGCATGCAGATACATCGGAACATGGATATGTCTTTGGCTACCGACTGCGTGGAACCTGTTGTGTTGAAGATATCGACGTAAGTTTTATAAAGATCCCAGTATAGTTATACTGGATGAATTCATTCGACAAAACACGTCACACGCTTTCGGTATGCATAAGATGTACCGATGTATCTGCATGCAGTGTAGATACTTTGTATCATTTTCAAGACATACCGTCCCGCATAGTGTACAGGAGAATACAAATTAACCCAACCGTTGTCCCGTGTGTGGATCAAGCGATCATACACTCTACATATTTATATGCGCCTGTGCTCCGTTAGTACGTGAATCCGCGATCGATCGCGTCAAGCCGCGGTCTAGCTAAACACACTTACTATTAGATACTTAGATAGTACTCGTCTAAGTCTAAAGACGGTAAGCGCGACAACACAATTTTATTGCATTAACGTTTACGTTATCCGCGCTGCACAAACTGCATCATCTGCACTATTCTCCTCACTAAATCAGAATTGTGCACTGTTAGTTGATATATCATCGATCGTGATAGTACGCGGTATGCGCGATACAAGTACGGTCGTAAGTTCCTTACATCCACTGGAAAAACACGTTGGTGACCTTGGTGACACTGATTTCAGTCGGCTGGATGGGATTGGCCATCACAAGAAAGGGGTGGATCCGCCGCGGAAGTGTAGTCCAAGGTCCGTGGAGCAAGCATCTCTTTCGCACTGTCGCCGATGACGAAGCAACGCCCATCCATTGAACTTCTTCGACTCAACCGTCTCTCCATTGCCTGCATACGAGTGTGTGTGTATGTGTGTGTGAAGTTGAAGCTATTTCCCGACCTACCCCAACGATTTTCTTACTGAGTCAGGTTAGTGACTAATTGATGAAAACAAAAAGATTGCTGTGAAGGAGGAGCCATAGCGCTGTGCACGAGTGAGGGAGACAGGTTGTCTGGATGTGGCTGGTGTTGTGAGCAGATTTGAATCACGAGGGGATGGCAGTTGAATGATGTTGACTTGTTTTATGGGTGCCTGGTTGTTTAGTCAGTTCATGATGCGAAGTTTTTCGATTTTCGTGAGTTCCCTTTGATGACTGACTCGGATTGACTGAGGATCGGCCACTACATTCATAGAACTCGGAAAAATTTTCAATGGGCTTGTTTCCTCTTCTGACCCCCGAGTAGAAAAACAGACATTTCGTGTGACGGACAGATTTTTAGGATGACCCCCAGCTATAAGACATATCCATGTCAAAAATGATGCCAGAAGGTTGTGGCTGAGAAATCGAAACGAAAGAACTAAAAGGGAATACAATTCCTTATGTACAAAGGTAAAACTTAGGATTAAAGTACATAGAAATATCAGTTGGAACTTCAAACTGCAATCACTGCATAAATCATCGAAGCCATTCTGGAACTTATCAAAAACATTAAGGAAACGGTTCTATGTTATGCCTCCATTGCTGGAAAATTACAAATATATTGTTCACCCTAAGGAAAAAGCTGAGTTACTTGGAAAACAATTTAGTTCCCATCACGAATTACCAATCAGTGATTTCCCAAACGAAAACGACCATAATATACAAGCCAGCATAACATCAATCTCTAACACACAGGTTACCCCTAAGGCATTCTTTCGTCCCGCGGACGTTAAATGTATAATAAAAAAAATTAAGACTAATAAAGCGGCCGGTGAAGACAATATGAACCCAATAGTAATAAAAAATCTACCAAGGAAATGCATCGTTTTCTTAACCCAAATATACAATGCATGTCTTTGCCTGTCATATTTTCCAAATTTATGGAAAATCGCTAGTCGTTCCAATACTTAAACCAAATAAAAATCCTGAGATCGTTTCTAGTTATCGACCAATTAGTCTTCTTAGCGGTTTGTCGAAAATTTTCGAAAAACTCATCCATGGTTTACTCAGCAAATTCACTGATGATAATAAGATAGTCCCAAATTTCCAATGCGGCTTCCGATCTGGACATAGTACAGAACATCAGCTGAAAAGAATTACTAAAGACATCAAACAGGGATTCACGAACGGGCTCTCCACTGGCGCTATCTTCCTCGATATTGAGAAAGCATTCGATAGAGTTTGGCATGATGGGTTATTGCACAAATTATTTATTCATCATTATCCAATCGAAATAATCAAAATTATCAAAAGCTTCCTATCGAATCGGAAATTTTGGGTGCAAGTTAATTCTGAAATGTCAAATCTATACTCGGCGCCTGCTGGGGTACCACAAGGTTCCGTGCTGAGTCCAACCCTATACAATATCTACACCAGTGATATTCCAACAATACCTACATGTAAACTCGCACAGTTCGCAGATGACACCGCTGTCTATACTTCCCACAAAAACCCACAAGATATCATAGAAAACCTAGAAAATGGATTTAACATTCTAGAACAGTATTACTCCCGCTGGAAAATAAAATTCAACATAGGCAAGACTCAGGCTATGTTTTTTACACGGCGTAGGTCCCCTAGATTCTTACCCGAAAGAAATGTAAAACTAAAAAATGAGGCTATCGAATGGAGTATCACAGTTAAATATTTAGGTTTTATTTTAGACAAGAAGCTTACCCTGAAACCACACATTCAGGATCGTCAAACAAAAAATAGTATCCTAATAAAATCGCTCTATCCACTAATAACCCGACGATCATAATTAAACCTAGAAAACAAACTGTTATTATATAAAGTAATTTTTCAGCCAATGTTGCTATATGCTTCTCCGGTGTTAATAACAGCTGCTATATCGAACTTAACTAAAATTCAAACCGCCCAAAATAAAGTCCTAAAGATTATATTAAACCTACCACCATGGTATTCAACAGCCCGTTTACATAAAATTACAAATGTACAATACATATACGACAAATGTATTAAACATCGCGACAAATTTGCCCGTTCGTGCTCTATGCTAGCCAACCCTCTTTTCAATACCTTGTATGATTAAATAGTTTAAATGATTTGAATAAATACTCTCACGTATGTTAAGTAATTTTTTATATTTAGTTTTAAATGAATAGTATATAAGTTTTATATATAATTAACGAGGTTTTTAAACTTTTTCCTCCACCAACTACTCACTGTCAATAAACAAGATTATGGAATATAAGAAATCATTTCAAGTGCTGCTTAGGTTGTATCAATAAGCCTGAACTCCAAACTAGTATTTAAGAATCTCAACGCACTATGTTATCAATAATTATGAGAAATAAATTGAATTGAATTGAATTGAATTGGTTGAAATCGGCCCACTATTTCATATACCTCTCATAGCAACAGTGAAATTGGATCAAGTTTTACTACTAATTTCAAAGTAGCACAAAGAAGGTATGATACCTTTCACGCTTCGCCGAAGGCTAGCTTGTTTTTAATTAATACTTACACATAATTTCAATATGGCGACTGTAGTGAAACACGCGTATACTGGAAGCTCCGATTAGAACTGACAAACTGTATAAAAACCCGAAAAACCTTATAGTTTTGTGCCTTATAGAAGAATCAAGTTGCATGATTAATTTAAAAAATAAAAACGTGATATCAGTTCTATAATGCCTCAATTCGATAAATATTTATTCCTGATTCTGGTGGTTAGGATCACAGTCGAATCGCTGTCCCAGTTGTTTTGTATGTGAACTTTCTGTGGAACCAAAACAAGCGGCCACATGTGACAGCTGTGCTCGAATTGTGCATTTCAAATGTGAAAACATCGGGCCTACGGAGCAACGCTGCCTACAATTGAAAATAACCCGTAGATTGAAGTTTTTCTATTCGGAATGCGGAGAGAGGGCTACAAATTCTTCCCAAGGTTTTGAAAAACGTCACTGATTTGAAAATTAAAGTGCATAAACTCGAAACGAAATTTTATTCTTATAAGAAAGCCGAAGATAAAATAATATATATGGAGGAAATAGTCCAGGAACAAATAGAGAAAGAAGGTGGAAAAATATTTTGATTTACAACATCGAAGAATCGCAGTCATCGGAAACACCTCAAAGAATCGCACATGATGAAAAAGCTATGAAGGAAAATTTGCAGAATTTGACAACGAAATCAAATCACTTGTGTGCGTCTTGGTAAAGTAACATCAGATAAATCCCGACCTCTATGGGAATCGAAAGTAACAACAAGACGATCAAATATATACGAGGAATACCTAAAATTGTCACCACACACTGTCGAACCCGAACTCGAAAACGAACCTGGTACAAATGTCCTCTGACACACACACACACTTCACATAAACGTGAAGAAAACCTGTCCACTTGTACCAGGTTCGTGTTCGAGTTCGACAGTGTGAGGTGACACTTACACGTGGTGTAAATTCCAGCCGGTTACAGATGACGAAGGCATTCTTGCAGCGGTCTCTTAGACTATAACTGAACATTTCTATTAAACATCGGCTAAGAGAATAATAAGGTAGATAAGGGGCTCTGATAACTTTTATTATTAGCAACGAGTGCTATGTGATAAACATTTTCCATTTAAAACTTCTAGGACTTTACTAGGTATAAGGTGTCATGCCGCAGGGCACACACCGAAACAATCCCGAAAGCTACTTTTCTTTGTATGTAAAACAGCCCCTAACACTCCAAAACTTTTCAATTTGTTCTGTATTCTATGCCCAACACCCACTTTACACATCTTCGAAGCATGTAACTTTGCATTCAGTCGTTGCATACTACAAGCCGCAAGCAGATGCAATTCTTTTAAAGTCAAAAAGAAAAGGTGTTGTGTCAGTTTCCCAGACTCTCGTGTGCCGACCCATCTACTCAATGTAAACACAATTTTCACTTTGCTCAATGGGAAAAGTTTTGGCATAAAATCCGATTAACCCTTAGACAGGGTGAGACTTAAGTGTCTTTTCGAGTGACGTGTATTAAATCGTTTGTAACCTATTTTGAAATTACAGCGGTAGAGCGGATAGATGTCTTTCAGTGAAAGTTTGTCGGCACATTGACACAAATTTGAAATGCAATTTTGGAAATTAAGTGTCTATAAATATGGTATTAACTTAGGATTTTCTTCTTCTAATATTGAATTAGTTAGGCAAAAAGAATATAATGCGCCCATCCAGGTGGACTGTTCAGTAATATTGAAACTAAGTCAAGATATTTGAACAGAAGCCCTACGATCACTTAAGTTCACATCAGAAAAAATCACACTTAATTCCCATACAGTCTATTCGCATAAGACGTACCGTACACCGCGGGCCCGAACCAAAATCGTTTATTAATTCACTTTTGTATCTGGTATCATAGATCACTGATTTTTTTCGAGGGTTGCAAGGTTGGGGAATTTCGTCCCAGAAGTGGAGAAAATTTCCAGGCCTGGCGAAATTTTGGGGAAAACCAGTTCATGTGGATATTTTTGAGGGCCATATTCCCACGCATTGGCCGACGATTGGCAATTCTATTATTTCACTTTCAACATTGAGCTCAAATTCAAATTTCATGAAAACAATATATACGCGATATGGGGGCGACCGGTAGCGCAGTGTGTTGAGGCATCAGTCTCATGTTTGACTACCGGCGTTTCGGGTTCGAATCCCGTCCACGACGACGTTCGTGGCCATGGATGTGCAGGAAGTGTATGCTGGCAACTGAATTCTCCGAAACCAGATTATGCCAATGAAACGTCAGCTGGGCCACATGGAACAGTTGACGCGCTATGCCCCACAAGGGGTTAGGGCAATTGAGTATATGGTTTAGCATTTTCCGTATTCCCATATTTTGACATCCATTCCAAGGCGTCCTTATAGATCCTAGAGATTTTAAAGCACTAATGAGCAACCCTATCCCAGCTATCACTAAAGCTAAAACTCCATCGCTAAATAAATAAATAATTTCTACTATTCAGCTTAGAACATTGAGAAAAAAATAAATATATTATATTTAAACATATAATTTAGCTATAGTATTTTAGGATAAACAATTTTTATACCCCAGACTTTATAATTACATATGTATATATAAATTATATACATGTAAATATATATAAATGATCAGGGTCACCTCCTGATTCGATTTAGCCACGTCTGTCTGTCTGTCCGTCAATCTGTTCGTCAATCTGTCCGTTCGCACGATAACTGTCGAAAGCATGAAGCTAAAGCCTTGAAATTCTGGTCATATCTTTGCAATATGATCTAGTTGATTAGAATTGAAAATGGGCATGATCAGGCTAAGAGAACGCCGACCTCCCCTGCATACGCAAAATAATTAAATGTATCTATCATTCATGATTGAATTAACGTGAAAATATTTAGCTTTGGTAGATGGCTCGAGAGCGTAATTTTATACTCTCCTGGAAAAGTAAAATCGATCAGTTGGAAACTAATGGTACTTTCCTTACAAAGAGCCCCGTACTACCCTACTTTTCACGTTTTTTTGTCTATAACTGTTGAACCAATTGATGTAAACACCTGATTCTTGGCATGTAATCTTCAGATGAGAAGATGCTTCAGTTTTAGTAAGATGGACTGGACATAATCGAACCAAGGAACGCCTACCTACCTCACAAATTTCAAAAAATTGAATATTCCTTTAACTACGATAACTTTCGATAAAATGACACAAGCGAATTGAAAATTTGGTAGAATACTGGTAGTAAGATCTAGTTAGTTGGTATTGAAAATAGGCAATATCCAACAAAAGTAGCCCCTACCTCCCTTTCAAATGATACTTCTAATAGGCGACAATTTTCGATAGAATAAATGCAGCAAGTTTAAATTTTAGCCAAATGTTTGCAAAAGAATCCAGTTGACTGATATTGAAAATAGACATGATCGGGCCGAAAGGACGCCTACCTCCCGTACAAATTATATCTCAAATATTGGGTTGTCCGGAAAGTAATTTCGCTACATTTCAAGGGATGGCGCTGTTATTGGAAAAAAAAATTATGGTCGCGTTAGGCAAAATTTTTCTTTGACAGTTGACAGCTAACATTTCAAACTATGATCAGTCACAAATTGGTGGTCCTCTGTTTACAAATCTTTATTTGGCATCGACTTGAAAATGGAAAATAAAAGTGAACATTCTTGACATATTTTGCTTTTTTACTACCGAAAAGGCAAAAACGCAGTGCAAGCACCAAAAAAGCTATGTGATGTTTATGGTGAAGACTTATTAATAGAATGCCAGTGCCAGAATTGGTTCGCTCGTTTTCGTTCCGGAAATTTTCATGTCAGTGATGCACCACACTCTGGTCGTCCAACAGCTGTCGATGATGACAAAATAAAGGCAATGATCGAAGCAAACCGGCGCAGTACGACACGGGAGATAGCGGAGAAATTCAGCTTATCCAAATCAACCGTTCACGAACATTTACAGAAGCTGGGATACGTTAGCAGGTTCGATATTTGGGTTCCACACGAATTGAAGGAAATTCACCTCAACAAACGAATTAGCGTTTGCGATTTGCTGTTGAAACCTAACGAAATTGACCCATTTTCGAAACGATTCATAACGGGCGATGACAAATGGGGTGTTTACGACAACGTCGTGCAAAAACGATCTTGGGGTAAGCGAGATGAACCTGCACAATCGACATCAAAAGCAGATATTCATCAAAAGAAGGTTATGCTGTCTGTTTGGTGGGATTTCCATGTTGTTTATTTTGAGCTGCTCCCAAGGAACTAAATTATCAATTTACAATAGATCGTTCCTGCGGCAGCCGGTTCTTCGTACCGGAACGACCCGTTTTTCAACGGCCAAGAGCTGCCAAACCCCCTCGATGCAAGAAGCACTACAGCATTCGAAATATCGCTACCACAACAACAACAACAATCTATTCTGATGTGTACTGTCGCCAGCTAGTGAAGTTGAACGAATCAAGGAGAAACGACCACAACTGGCAAATTGTAAGGGTGTCATCTTCCATCAAGACAACGCCAGACCCCATACATCTTTGGTCACTCGTAAAAAATTATTGGCCTTAGGCTGGGAAGTGATGCCACATCCACCGTATAGCCCTGACCTTGCTCTATCAGATTACCACTATTCCGTTCACTGCAGAACCATTTAATTGGAAAAATATTCGTCTCGGATGAGGCTGTCAAAAATGAGTTGATTCAGTTTCTTGCTTCTAAAGACCACACTTTCGTCGAGCGCGGCATTATGCGGCTGACTAAAAGATGGCAAAAGGTCATCAAACAAAGTGGCCAATATATAATTGATTAATGTTTGTTGCTTGTATTAATAAAAGAAGTTTTGAAAATTATGAAAAAAATGATACAAAGTATCTACACTGCATGCAGATACATCGGAACATGGATATGTCTTTGGCTACCGACTGCGTGGAACCTGTTGTGTTGAAGATATCGACGTAAGTTTTATAAAGATCCCAGTATAGTTATACTGGATGAATTCATTCGACAAAACACGTCACACGCTTTCGGTATGCATAAGATGTACCGATGTATCTGCATGCAGTGTAGATACTTTGTATCATTTTCAAGACATACCGTCCCGCATAGTGTACAGGAGAATACAAATTAACCCAACCGTTGTCCCGTGTGTGGATCAAGCGATCATACACTCTACATATTTATATGCGCCTGTGCTCCGTTAGTACGTGAATCCGCGATCGATCGCGTCAAGCCGCGGTCTAGCTAAACACACTTACTATTAGATACTTAGATAGTACTCGTCTAAGTCTAAAGACGGTAAGCGCGACAACACAATTTTATTGCATTAACGTTTACGTTATCCGCGCTGCACAAACTGCATCATCTGCACTATTCTCCTCACTAAATCAGAATTGTGCACTGTTAGTTGATATATCATCGATCGTGATAGTACGCGGTATGCGCGATACAAGTACGGTCGTAAGTTCCTTACATCCACTGGAAAAACACGTTGGTGACCTTGGTGACACTGATTTCAGTCGGCTGGATGGGATTGGCCATCACAAGAAAGGGGTGGATCCGCCGCGGAAGTGTAGTCCAAGGTCCGTGGAGCAAGCATCTCTTTCGCACTGTCGCCGATGACGAAGCAACGCCCATCCATTGAACTTCTTCGACTCAACCGTCTCTCCATTGCCTGCATACGAGTGTGTGTGTATGTGTGTGTGAAGTTGAAGCTATTTCCCGACCTACCCCAACGATTTTCTTACTGAGTCAGGTTAGTGACTAATTGATGAAAACAAAAAGATTGCTGTGAAGGAGGAGCCATAGCGCTGTGCACGAGTGAGGGAGACAGGTTGTCTGGATGTGGCTGGTGTTGTGAGCAGATTTGAATCACGAGGGGATGGCAGTTGAATGATGTTGACTTGTTTTATGGGTGCCTGGTTGTTTAGTCAGTTCATGATGCGAAGTTTTTCGATTTTCGTGAGTTCCCTTTGATGACTGACTCGGATTGACTGAGGATCGGCCACTACATTCATAGAACTCGGAAAAATTTTCAATGGGCTTGTTTCCTCTTCTGACCCCCGAGTAGAAAAACAGACATTTCGTGTGACGGACAGATTTTTAGGATGACCCCCAGCTATAAGACATATCCATGTCAAAAAAATAACGAAATGACTTTCCGGACAACCCAGTATATGGTTACTTCCCATAGAATGGAGCTAGCGACTTGAAATTTTGGTCAAATATTTGTGATGTGGATTAGTTAGTTGATTTTGGGAATGGGCAAGATCCTATCTCTTCTATAAAGTTGTGGTAAAAAAGGACTAACTCGTTTCAAATGGCGCCCACCTTCCCTACAAATGTTCTTTCATCGTAGCTTCGTCCTATGGATGTTTATCCATAGCCACAACGTGGATGATGATTTCTTCCTCCTATGGTGTGGCCGTAACCATGACCCACAAACTTTACCGACTTGTCGCAGAGTATGCTAGCATCATGCATCGTCCGAAACCAGTTCAGCATAAAGGAACGTCAATTAAGTCACATGCCAATAGTTGACGCGCTATACCCTGCTTGGGGTTAGGCAAATATTAAGCGCTAATTTGAGGATGGAACCACAAAAGGTGATACACTCCGACGGCTGGTCCGAGGAGTGGACCTCGAAGTCATATGAGGTGCCAAGGTAACTGCAGTCAATTGTAACGGCGACGGAGGCAGAAATGACACCACACGACCAGCTGACACCATCAATAGCCGACCTAGCTATGAAGCTTAAATACATTTTGTCAGTACTTTAGTATTCGGGATGGTCGTTTAAGCAACCAAACCCTCACTCTCCGTCCTCATTAGTTCAACATTCTGTAACATTATTAGCAAAAACGAATGACCCTTATAATAAATGAAGCATTTTGATGCACAATACTTTTTTTTATTTTCCACAATTGATCAAAAGACAAAAACGGGGAATTTTCAACAAAAACACGCGATTATGGATAATTGTCCGGACCAGAATAGGGAATTTCTTCGATCGGTACCTGGTAACATTGCTTGTTTCGATTAAAGTTTGCTTATCGCAATCAAACTATACATACATACTAAAATATATATCATCCGATATCATAGTATATTTTTTCTAAGTGTAACTCGCGGCGGCTCGGAGCCTTTAAAGTTTTCAAGTTCTACCACAAAGTGGAATCTCTGTACAAGTTTCCAACTTAGTAATAGCTTTACCTGTATAAGTTTCTTCCAATAGTAAAACATGAACATACTCGTATATCGACTGTATGTAAAGTGTACCGAACGGTGGTTCAGATTACTATCGACAGATACATTACAACACACCTTTAGGCAGCACTACGAAACTTGTATTAACCGACAATTATCGGTTACATGTAAGTAGACAGCTTGCGGGAATGTGTATTCCCTAGTTCATCACTTTAACTCTGTGCTTTTAGGGATGGCTGCTTCAATTAGTCTGTGCAGAAATCGGTTTCAGTTTCAGTTACAGTGGAAGAAGCTGATTTTTATACCTGAGCAAGGCGAACACCAGCAAGCGCGTCGTTGCTCGAATGGGAGCTTCACTTAATACTCCAGAGCGACGCAGCAACATCGATACACGGCATATGGTATCAAGTCAGAGGCAAGATCAAGTCAGCCACGGAGAAGGTGCTAGGTTACGAAATACGTCGCAGGAAGCAAGACTGGTTTGACGACGAATGCCTGGAAGCGATAAAAGCTAAGAACGAGGCGTACAAAAAATACACGGAAGAAGGACTAGAGAAGAGACAAAGAAGAGAGTTGCAATCACCTAAGGAAGCTAGCAAGTAACAATATCAAAATCAAAAAAGGAAAATTCTTCGATGAAAACTCAGAAGTATGGACGAGAATCTTGAGAAAAATAAGACACGAGAAGCTTGTAAAGTAGTGAAGTCCATCAGGACCGGGTTCAGTGCGAAGACCATTCTTTGTAAAGATGAAGACGGTCCCATCATCAGCGATACGCAAGCGGTCAAAAGGAGATGGGCGTCCTACTTCGAAGAACTACTCAGCCCGAGTCATAACAGGCCACCGAATGATATTCCAGTCAACCAACAGATGGGTCCATTGGGGCCTACCAACGCTCGAAGAAGTGAAATCAGCCATCAATGCATTGAAAAACAATAAAGCGCCTGGCATCGACAAAATATCAACAGAGATAGTCAAAAAAGGCGGAGAACCCGTCAAAAATACCATACGGTCGCTTAATCGAGGCATTTGCCAAGACGGAATGGAGACCGGAGGACTAGGGTTGAAATTCTGACACCAAGCGTCTAAAAACCACTCTGCAATGGCTACCCGTGACGTGCGCTTGAAGACCAGCTCGACTGTCGGGAGTAGTGGGGTGGGCGAAAACGGCAGTCATTGACCTCCTCCATTAGCGTACAAAATTAAAACACACGTCTACCCGTTAAAAAAATTAAAAACTTTATCAAACCCGCGATAAACAAAAAAAAAAAACAGAAAACCTAATAGGGGTGCCTACACACGAAATTACCCAAAACTTGTAATGAACCATATTCTAGCCTGGTAGCGCTGCTTCCATAGGCAGATCGATGGCAGCACCTGATGATTAATGATATGTCGGTGGTACGAAACCAGAGGTCGAGGGTCCCATTACACCTGGGCCCCTATGCAAGCACGAAGGCGACTGATACATTCCCCGACCATTCCATCCTTGTCGCCCTATTTTTTTTTTATTGTTACCAATTTTTGCCTCCCATGTTTGTGTTGTCTTCCCCAGGCCTATAAATTTTTATTAATACGTAAAGGACAGGGGCAACGAGCGGCGAAAACCCCGTCCACGTCTCCCGAAGTGAGCTGCTTAGCTCGTTGAGAGGCCGTTTTCTTCGTCATATGGCACGATCCGACCTTCACGGTAATTATGTTACCTAAGGTTCCGTCCCCACGGCCATCTTCGGATGCCCACCAAACCGTCCGTTTCAGACTCAACAAAACAAAGTCCCGTACAGGAACAGTGGCTGCATCAGCCAACCTACAACATATAGCACCAAGGCAGACACAATTTAATAAAGAGGGCAACCGTTTAATCAAGACAGTTCATTCTTTCCTTCAGGTCCTGGAACCTTAAGATTTTAACGGCTCTATAGGCGCCCCAGATGTTGTGGATTCGACACGACCTTGCCCTACCTACCGTGGGTTGCAGGCGCTGAGTAAATTTTAAACCCCCAACAATAACTAGCAGCTCAAAGGCGAAAGAGAGAGGAGAGGGAAGAACCTGTAAATTTAGCTTCTCATAGTAATTAATTATTACTATCTTTTTGTTTGTTTATCGCGGGTTTGATAGAGTTTTTCGTTTTGTTAACGGACAGACGTGTGTTTTGATTTTTGTACACTAATGGAGGAGGCCAATGACTGCCGTTTTCGCGCACCCCGACACTCCCAACAACTGAGCTGTTCTGCAAGCGCAAGTCACGGGTAGTTATTGGAGAGTGGTTTTTATACACTTAGTGTCCACAGGCCATTTCAACCCTCATCCTCCGGTCTGTATTACTACAGGAACAATGCCAAAAGAATGGGGATGAAAGATAATACGAGTATATCAAATAGATAGAAAACGGAACCAACTAGACAAGACAGTAAAAGATACAGTGGCATATCATACTCTGCACAAGATCTTCTCAAAAATCTTGGAGACACAGAACAAACCGTACCCCGAACAGATAATTGGGGAATATCAAGGAGGCTTCCGTCCAAGAAGATCAATCACTGATCAACTTTTCACGGCAAATCAAGTGCTGGGAAATGCTGCAAACTCAACACCGATGTACACCAAATATTTGTTGACTTCAAGCAAGCATACGACAGCATCGACCGGAGCATACTGTATAAGATCATTCAACACTTTGGAGTCCCGACGAAATTAGTCCGGCTCACCGAGATGACAATGTCCGTTTCAACAGCACAGGTCCAAATTAACAACAGTCTGACGGCATCGGAGTAAAACAGGAAGATGGGCTGTTCCCCTAGCTATGCAACATTACACTTGAGTAGATGATACGAAAACTGCCGGTGCAAACAACGAAGACCCTACTAATTACAGATGTCCAAATAGTGGGCTACGCAGATGTTATCAACACCCTGTCAACGTCACCGGTGACTGCTAAAGAAACGTTGCACTTTCAATTTGAAGCAGCAAAGAAAGTTGGTCTAAACATCAACAAAGGAAAAACTTAAGTGCCCATCCAATCCCGCAAACAAAAAGTCAAACCCCGCGGAGGTGAAGCTGGACGACTACGTTATCGAAAGGGTGGAAAAATTCATTTACCTTGGGACGAACATAGCAGAGAATGGCGATGAAACTGTCAAAATCAAACGTCGGATCCAACTTGCGAACCGAAGCTTTTATTCGGGGCTTCCTATGTTAAAATCAGGCTGCATCCACAAGAACGCTAAGCTGTAAGTCTACAAAACAATAATCAGGCCAGGCCTTTGTTGTAACACGGATGTGAGACATGGACTCTCACCCAGACCTCGGAGAAGCTGATCAGCTTCGAAAGGTGGTTCTTCCGGCGAATCATTGCAGCTGTTCGTGATGGCGACGAATGATGAAGAAGGTACAACAGCGAGTTGTACGAAATCTACGACGAATTAGATGTCTCCAAATTCGTTAGAATATGAAGGTAACAATGAGCTGGACACGTGGTACGAATACCCCAAAAAAAGCGTTTATGGGAGTAGGCAAAGGTGGGAGACCATCCGATATACCGAACAGTGATGGGCGGACCCCGTTGACAATGAAAGCAACAAACTGTTCGGATTCCGGGACTGGAGGACGCGGTTTTTGAACCGAGGCGACTGGCGGAAGCCCCATCCCGCAGAGGACACATAGGCTGAAAAGTAATTAACTGAGTTTTTTAAAGCGCTTATCAACGGTTCTCGTCACCCGAGTAAACATTGAAGGATGTTCCGCCATCCTATGTGTATTTTGTATGATACTTGGAAAAGGATTCCTTCTGTACGCTTATTTTATGCGCATACTGTAAACTCTATTTTAGACTATCGATAGATGAAATAGTTTACCCATCTTCCACCTATGCCCTCTCTACAGTAGTTACTTAACATGTGAGAAATAGGAAGCGATAGTCATACATCATATTCGCACAGATGGAGAGTAGTTCGAGGCAGAAATTCCAATTGGGAATTAGGTCAAAGTGGAACTAGAATTAGCCAAAAGCATTTTTGATTTATTCATGGCTTCCATTCTGTTCAATCTGTCGAAGATTTGACTTTATGTCTATGTAACGAATCTTTAATGGCTGTTGCCATACTGTGATAGTAGATTGCATATAGGGGTTGCACGTTATACACTCTAGGAAATGCAGTCACACATCGGGCAAGCAGTAAAGCCCGTATATCGTAGGTGGAATAGATGAATAGCCAAATGGAATGGAGGTGGAACAATTAACGGATATTTTTATCAACCGGATGTTGAACTGATGGATTTACAGCTTCATATCCGTCCTGTAAGAATGCAATTTCCTGGTTTTTCATATCTTGATGGATTCTTGCCGATAAAACCGTAGGTCTGTTTAAGATTTAATTGAACTGGGACAGACATAGATGCAGACAGACAAAATGCTCAATTTGATGATTTTAATTGGATTGCCACAAATGGTAATGCTTCAAAATTGTCTCCTCTATTTTGATAGATTCTGGTAGTGGAGATTTTCTCAGCTCGAAATACCCTCCAGTGTCAAGTTTCTCCGCTATTGCTGCGTTTTCGACAATTACCGCCGCATTTCCTTCGGTGGTTCTTAGGCAGAGTACTCTTTTTCCTGATGCTCCTCACCAATGAATTTCTTAAAGATCCTTTGAAGTAAAAATCACTTGGTACATACATATTTTATTTCAATATTTTGTAGGGTTTTGGTACTACTCAATTTTTATAACAGATTTTGTGTTGATTCCACAAGTTGCGTCGAGTGGAATATGCCGAAGGAAAGGATCAAGGCTCATCATATTTGCCCAAAGCCTCAGCTTAGTGAAGTGCATCAGGAGGAATGGACGACAATTCAGTCACTAAAGCTTAGCTCAACTTGCCCATTCCCTTGGAAGTACTTCACTAAGCCGAGGCTTTGAGCAAATATGGTGACTTTTAACCCTTTCCTCCGGCTTATTGTACATATACTGAACCGGTTTGAGATGAGCACTCTTCCTTTTAAGGAGGCAGTGGCAGATCGGGGCCATGGGGGCCCATCAAAATGTTTGGTATGTAAAGCTTCAGCTTGATATTAGTATATTCTAGGAAATACTCGAAAATAATTTATAAAAATGACATCGATTACAAAAGATACCCGACCCAGATATTCCGGCAACAACTGACTACACCTCTACCAAATATGCGCTTGACATGGCCTGATAAAATCACGCAGTCAATGGGAAGAGAACGCGCTTCTGTTGCCTAATTGAATAGGTCTCTCTAAATACTGCAATGTTTTTCAAACCAAGGTTACAGCGATTACAGAAGATCGGGTGTCAAGTGATATGAGCTAGAGACATCAACAAGGACTGGCGCCTCCAGCCGAAGGTGGTGTACTCAAAGGCGCCGACTGTTAAAAAATACAACTTTCCGTAAATTTTGGATTTACTGTCGGATCGACTTGTTGTGTGAACTTTTTGTGAATTGAGGCGGCCGGTAGCTCAGTGCGTTGAGGCTCATGCTACGGGTTCGAATCCCGTTCACGTCGTTGACATGGATGTTTGTGTTGTCTTCCACCTGTGGTGTGGGGCGTAATAATAACCACGACTAAATCGGCAGGAGGTACATGCTAGCAACATGCATCGCCCGAAACCAGGTTATGCTAACGAAATGCCAACTAAGCCACATGAAGTTGCGCACGGGGAACTTACAGCGAGCCACCGGGTGCTTCAAACCCGCTGATTCCGAATCTGAAGTCAAAAAAGAAAAAAAAATTGGGTTGCTCACCCCAGAATGACCACCCTGTTTTCATGGAGAAATACTCATCCGATCGGTCTGGTTCGAACTACAAGGTAATTTTGGGTCGCTGATTCCGAATCCGAAGTCAAAAAAGAAAAAAAAAATTTCGGTTGCCCACCTCAGAATGACCACCCTGTTTTCATGGAGAAATAAATACTCGTCCGATCGGGCTGGCTCGAACTACAAGGTAATTTTGGGTCGCTGATTCCGAGTCTGAAGTCAAAAAAGAAAACAAAATTTGGGTTGCCCACCCTAGAATGACCACCCTGTTTTCATGGGGAAATACTCGTCTGATCGGGCTTTCCTTGCAAAGCATCTCCTTTTTCGTTACCAAAGGACTCAAATGCCTTCAGCGGCCGTCTAACGTATTCGTCTCAACACCCCTAGTCATACAACACCCATCTTGCCTATATATCTCTCCTCATCGCTTAACAAATCCTTTTATCCTGACGCACACCTGCAGCAGGACCAAAATATCAACGTGGACCCATCGTTCTCATATTTTATGATGCAAGCTACTACGGCCATAACCCATAAAAATTCGGTCGTGGCGAATCATCTGCAAAATCACAACACACCCAACTAGACACCGTCTTCATACAAATTGTTGTTGGTCTTTCATCTGAAAACCGAAAACGCCACGAATCATCTGGTCGCACAAAGTTACTTAATTTCACTACTCGTTCAAACGCGGCGAATCATTGGGCGATCCAGGTGCCGCGATTTTCCAGGGGAATGCAAACGCGGCGAATCATTGGGCGATCCAGGTGCCGCGATTTTCCAGGAGAAAGCAAACGCGGCGAATCATTGGGCGATCCAGGTGCCGCACGTTTGCAGATGATAGAACGTGTGTGTATGGCCGGCTAATGGCAGCCTACTGTAACCAGCTGGGGAAAGTGCAAAGACTTGCTGCGATTGCCGCTACGGAAGCAACTCCGTCGGCTGGCTTGGACATTTTGCTCAACTTGGTTCCGGTTGGGGAAAATTTGGCGGCCAACAATTGCGTTAGTGGACAGTGGCGCGCGCGCTGAGAAGTGGTCACTCCACTATTTTGATTCGTCTGAATCTCACAGCGAAAACAGATTACATCTCTCGGTAATTTGCTCGGTAGCGACCACATCAGCCTGTTACACTCCAAGGATCAATGGGTGGACAACACCTCCATTATTCCCGTCTCCTCGGCCATCTACACGGATGGGTCTAAGACTGACGTAGGAGTGGGTGCGAGCATTTACTCGGAGGGACTGAGGATTAACCTTTCGGTCCATCTTCCTGACTACTGCAACGTTTTTCAGGCGGAGACGTTTCGTAAGCATATAAATTCCGAATGTTGCTGTTGTTATTATTCACCTCGTATCCGTATAGCTGTCTTTTGCTGACAAATCTGGAACGGCTGTGGGAGCTCTGTTAGTACCCACAGGTAGTTTCTTATTTTATTCCCGCGCCGAGGAAATGAATGAAGCATCGTAGAGTGACGACCAAGACCTCACGGCTACCGAGCATGCTAATAGCCGTCTTCGAGACAACCGGACAGAGTTAATCTTTAAATCCAACGGCTTGGATATGGTGACGAGCGAATTCAAACATCCACCATACAGATAATTCGCCGCGTGGGGGCGAATTGCGAGCTCAGTATAGAAAGGGATAGGGGCGAATTGCCGAGAAAAAAAGTTGACGTTCAACCGATTCACTTTCAACTATGATCCAGATGTGATCTCATACGAGAACTGGATCAAAGTCCCGGTCAGTAGTTTTGTATGAAAATTGATCTAATCTAAATGAATCCGACTAATGAGAAGAAAATGTAAAACGTTCAAAATTCTATTTTTGTGAGTTTTGTCTTTCATTTTTAATAGTTTAGACCTTACCGAACATGTTTTCAATAAAAAGAAGTTTTAATTTTTAGTATTAAATATTTAGTTTTCTGTTTTGAAAATAGAAATCCAAACAAAGTTTAGTTCGGCTTCTTTTTTCTTTTGCTTTTATTCGTGATCAAGTTTCTTAAAAATTAAAAATGTGTTTCTCTATATGTTATCGCTTATCACCGCTCTTGTGGCAGTGCAGTCAGGCTCAGAGAATCGGGAGCCTGGACTGCCAAGCCGTACGGCCATAGCAACATCCTCAGCCAGTTGCCACGAGATGTCTTCAACGTAAAAACAGACTTCACTGTGCCCAAACTGAAGTTTGACAGAAGCTTCTTTGCCAAATTCCCCACCAGGGCTGAATGGAGGGCGAATGAGGTGGTGAAGGACTTTGACTTCACGATTTTGGTCGAAAATGAACTGCGGCGTCAGTGCAGGAATCTTTTCTGAAGCACTAAATATCTCGGAGAGTTATCGCCTCCCGGACTATGCCAGCATTTTCCAGGCGGAAACTTTCGCAATTATGAAGGCGTGTCTCAGAGATATACCAGATAACCAGAACATCGCCATTTGCTCAGACAGCCGGGCCGCTATCAAGGCACTGCACTTGGTGAGTACTTCCTCCAAACTGGTCGAGCGGTGTGGGGAATAGTTAACACGCCTTGGCAGACATCTCAATATCACCCTGCTCTGGGTGCCTGGTCATAGAGACATTGAGGGCAACGAAAAAGCCGACAAGCTGGCCAGAAGGGGGGCCGTCCTAGAAAGCTCTCATGCGGAATCTGTTTGTATTTCGCTGAAGACTGTTAAGAGCAAGATCTGCTCTTACTACCTAAATGTTGCGGATTCCAAATGGCGGACTCTGCCCACCTGCGCCGTATCAAGGAAGATATGATACCTATATGACAGTAGGAAAATATCTGAGCTATTAACCAAGTCCCGTAGAGATGTCGCCAGGCTCACACAGGACATTAGGCTCATTGCAGGTCATTGGCCTATCGGAGAACATGCAATAAGGCTTGGCATCCCTTATAATCCGCACTGCCGCAGCTGCGGAAATGAGAATGAGAAAGAAACCCTCACACACTTCCTCTGCGAATGCCCGGCCTTTGTGCCAGTGCCAGACATCGAGCATTGGGTGAGGCCTTTCTTGTTAACCTGGGGGATGTATCGGGGGTGAAGATCGGGGAGCTGCTATACTTCCTGAACTCCTCCGGTTGGATCTAGGCATCCTTGCATCCCCTGTTATTCGAATCATCTTCTTAAAAACGATTTTGCCGAGGTTACAAAACAGTGCATTCGCGCTAATTGGGCAAGTTGTGCTTCAGCCACCACTTATACCAACCAACCAATATGTTAATATTAAAAACGTTTGCTACTATTAAGCGTTAAAAATAATTTTCAGTACAAAAAAAAATCCTGTAACATCTCTTGCCTTACAGTTTAATATATTGCGGGAGAGTCTGGCTAAATTCAATATTCCAATCCACCCCAATGGCAATGTCAGAATATATGATTATTGTTAGATCCTGTACAATATGTCAGACACTTTGCGATGTGTACGTTCATACAATCATTTGAGACATATGTATGAACTCTGATTTTATTCAGTCACTTTGATTAACACTTGGGGCGCCATTGCATACGCTCTAATTTTTGTTGACTTCCTCGGAACAAGTTTTATTGGACATATCAACTTTTATTATACATTTATTTAGCTTTAAGGGTAGAATACTGAACTGTGTTTCTGAAACTACCAAGAAAATTAAATCGTAAGTAAAATGTTGTACGAGTGTAGCAAAGGAAAATTGAATACCAAGTAATGTTGTTCGACCGAGATACATGCATATAGTAGAGTGATGAGAGTGAGCTGAACATTTGATAATAAACTTAGTTTATTGCACAAGGTATGTAATAAGGCGGAGTCTTCCTTTAATTAGAATCTGGGTTACGGTCTCAACTAGTAAAATGCATTTGGGACATGTTAACAGTTCAATTGTGGCGCCAATCAACATCGATCGCAAATATTCCAGGCAAATTAGGAAAATTTTACGGAGAGAATTAAATAAATTTATTTATGGGTTATTCCTTATTAGGCCAGTCAAATTAAGCCAATTTTGGGGCTTTTTAATAATAATGAGGGAAAAGCCTGGAAATAATTTTAATCCCTTCTATAGATACTGAATACATGGAAACTGAGTTTGCACGGTCGTAGAAGGTGAGCTTAACTTTGGAGGGCGAAAATCCGAGAAATTTGAGCTTTTTTTTAGTATTATCATTATAACTCCTAAACGGTGCCTCGGGTCGAAAAAACTTGCAAGAGTAAATTAAAGACCGTTGAATTCTGTGTTCAATGCACTGCTCAAAGCTGAAATTCGGTTCAGTAGCGTAGTCAAAATCGATAGTCAAAAAATTATAATTTTCGAGGCTCCGGAGAAAAATCACACTTTATCACTATTCAAGCTCACAGATCTTTGCAACGAAAGCTCCAAATGGAAAAGCTTGTCTGCAGAAGTTGGGGATAATTTGATTGTAAGCCTAACGTGGCAAATATTTTCCAATTCGGGATATTTTTAGAGTAGCTATGAGCAAAAATTCAAAAATGAATGCTCATCGATTTATGCCTTAAAAGCTCTATCTCGGTAAGTAAAATATAACAGCTAGAAGTTTTATTTTAGTCTCAAATTGTAGATAAGTCACTCTAGTTAAATAAAGTTTTACAAGATTTTTTGTAAGACCAATTTAGGAGATACTAGAAAGAAACAGGACGAACCAAACAATTAGGCACATTTTCAACATGGTGGCGGGGTCCGTGGTGTTAGAGGGTAAATAGAAGGACTAGAATTTTTAAACAATGCACCAATTCAAACAATATATCAAAAATCGAAACTGGCTAGTCTTTAGGTTGTTGGTAAAAATAAATAACGGGCACAACAGCCCAATTTGAATCATGGCCTCGAAATAAGTTAGCATCATCTCATTTTCTAGATCGTGACAGTATGTCTTGTGCAGAGGTGTGTGATCAGCAATTTACCAGATTAATGGGTACTCTTTTAACAGCTGAGTGGGCTCATAGTCCGACACGTAAGTCCCATTTTTTATCGAAAACTACCCCATTCAGTAGGAATCGAACCGGGGCACAGTGCGTAGAAGGCGAACGCGCCATCCGGACTACCACTGTTGTTGATACCATAACTAATAATGAAATTGATGAATCCTAAACACTGCTTTTTAACTAAAATACAAAAGCTTAACTAGAAAGAATGTCATCAGTCACAAGACACATAAACCGAAATCCCTTTACACCTTGCCATAAGCTACTTGAGAGATATCCTAAGGTAGGCCTGTTCCTAATACCGGGATCCCGGGTTGGTACCGGTTTTTTTTTCAGTACCGGTACCAAAAACTAAGAGTACCGGTATCCCGGTTTTTTTAGTACCGGTATTGAGTACCGGGATCCCGGGATTTGAGTACCGAGTCTTTTCAGTACCGAGTCTTTTCAACCTTGAGCCGGTTTTATTCGGGATCCCGAGTCTTTTCAGTACCGAGACTTTTCAGTACCGAGTCTTTTCAGCAACGAGTCTTTTCAGTACCGAGTCTTTTCAGTAGTACCGAGTCTTTTCAGTACCGAGTCTTTTCAGTACCGAGTCTTTTCAGTACCGGGATCCCGGTACTCAGTACCTGTTCTTTTCAGTACCGAGTCTTTTCAGTACCTGTTCTTTTCAGTACCGGGATCTGAGTACCTGTTCTTTTCAGAACCTGATATTCAAATACCCGGGATTTCATAAAAGAAGACTCGTTCATTGCCGAACCGAGTCTTCAGGTTTTAACATTGAAAATGTTCATAGAGTCGTGCATTGTAAGATTTTTCAGATACACATTGTAGTAGTTAGTACGTACATTGTACAATTGATTTATATGAATGAATAGGTTTTGTTAGGATTGAGACTGAGCTCAGAGTATTTATTGTATTGGGAGTAGGATGATTGGGTATAATGTGAATATGATATGCATATGAATATTGTTAGGATTGAGACTGAGATGAGAGTATTTATTGTATTGGGAATAGGATATGTAATTGGGTATGATATAAATATGAAATATGTACATATGAACGAATATGTATATGTACGTATGTACATAATATAATAATATAATGCGTTGCATTGGTCAATGACATAATTGCTTAAAGTTGGAGGTTTTTCGGGTGTTTTGATTTTAGTTATTGATCATTGATGTTAATGCAATTACTGTATGCGCGGTTTATGCATTGGCTTGCTTGCGAGAGGTTTTTAAAGTAGGGGGATTCACGCTCCCTGTCGTAAATATCGTAAACATTGTATTCGTCGTAAACTTCTGTCATCCCCATAGAAAAATGAAAGTTTACAACTTTGCGACAAATACGACGTTTACGATGTGTGCATGAATCCCCTTTATATTTGGTGTACGTTCCAAATCATCGATTTGTTTGACTGGCGGTTTTGAGGCGAATGGACTAGACTACTATTGATGGTATTTTGAGTCCTCAGGCTAGGTAAAAGGGCATGAAGTTATATATAGTCAAGATAGGTATTATATGACTGGGGGTAGGCGAATGCACTAGTCTACTGCGGAAGGTAAAATATTTCGAATCCTTTGGTGAAAGAAAAAGGACATGTATCTATTGCTCAATAGATATTGTATCTGTTGCTCAATAGATGCTATATCTTCTGGTCTGTAGATGCTGTATCTGATGCTTAGTAGATGCTGTATCTGTTGGTCAGTAGATACTGAATCTGTTGATCAATACAGAAACTGCTAAAAATTCAATCAATTTTTTTTTTTAATAAAATATTTTTACGACGGCTAAAACCGCGATATATCAGCAACTACTGATTCTAACGGCAAGATGAAGATAATTTTGAATGGGTTATATGAGTATCTATTTGCTGAAAAGAGACCCACCAAGGTTTCTTTATTGTGGACACAGGAGCCCAAAATGCAAAGAAAACCATAGACAACTTAAAGCGAATGGATCGAAATTAAAATAGGGAGACAAAAATAGGGAATAATAAAAATGACAAAAAAGAGCGATGTTTATCGGCACTTTAGGTCCATCCCATGCAAATAGGACGGGCCTAAAGTGCGGATGAACATCATCGCTCTTTTTGTGTAATTTTCATTATTCCCCATTTTTATCTGCCTTGTTTGTGTTGTCTTCCCCAGGCTCATACATACAAAATTACATCTCGCTTATCTCAAATTCAACCTAACTGAATATGAATACGAATACATATGTACCAACAAATCCATCATTTGGAACATACACCAAATATAAGGAGCATTCATGCTCACATCGTAAACATCGTATTTGTCGCAAAGTTGTAAACTTTTGTCATTTTTCTATGGGGATAAACGAAGTTTACGACGAATACAACGTTTACGATATTTACGACAGGGAGCGTGAATCCTCCTACTTCAAAAACCTCTCGCAAGCAAGCCAATGCATAAACCGCGCACACAGCAATTACATTTACATCAATGACCAATAACTAAAATCAAAACACCCGAAAAACCTCCAACTCCAAGCAATTATGTCATTGACCAATGCAACGCATTATATTATTATATTATGTACATACGTACATATACATATTCGTTCATATGTATTTCATATTTATGTATATCATACCCAATTACATATCCTATTCCCAATACAATAAATACTCTCATCTCAGTCTCAATCCTAACAAAACTCAAAATCAATTATGTATGAACAATGTACATACTCGTATATCTATGTGCGTACTAACTAACATACTATACTAAGATGTGTATCTGAAAAATCTTTCAATGCACGAGCACGACACGACTCTATGAACATTTCCAATAACAATTTCCAAAAACCTGAAGAATTGGTCCAGCAATGAACGAGTCTTTTTTATGGAAAAGAACAGGTACTCGAATCCCGGGATCCCGGTACTGAAAAGACTCGGTACTGAAAAGAACAGGTACTGAAAAGACTCGGTACTGAGTACCGGGATCCCGGTACTGAAAAGACTCGATACTGAAAAGAACAGGTACTCAGTACCGGTACTGAAAAAAACCGGCTCATGGTTTAAAATACCGGTACTGAAAAAAACCGGTACTAGTACCGGTACTGAACGAATACCTGTGAGTACCGGGATACCGCTTGTGGTACCGGTACTTGAAAATATCAAGTACCGGTACTGAAATCTCAGTACCGAACAGGCCTATCCTAAGGCTACCTTAAGGTTGTTTTCTATCCTACGGAGAATGGTTTGAAAGCTGGAGAGCTAGCAACATTATTTACATTTCACGCTTCACAAAAAAGCTTCGACAAACGATAAGAGCAGCGCTGATAGAAATGGATTCCTGCTTTTACATAGAGCTGTTTATGCTGGAGCTGCACGATAAACGTTTCGAGCAATTCTTATCATAGGTCGGAAAAAAAAGAGAGTAAATGTGTTGTTCCAAGTAAACAGTTCTACGTATCACTATCAGCGCTGCTCTTATCGTTTGTCGAAGCCGTAACATAAACGCACCCTTACGCGCTTAATCGCTCTTATTGCTTATCTTTATAAGTGAACTCTTTAATCCATCACTGACTAAAACCAACTATGCCAGGAGATAACCAAAACCCATTATCAAAATAATCCCCGTCATATTTAAATACAATAGAATAAAACAGGAAAGAATTGATAGCAAAATTACTTTATTAAAAGTGGGAATGATCAGCATCATGTCCAAATCGTTTCTGGAACGACGAAAATATAAACATGCCGCCATAGTGCCATGTGTTGAAATTTATAGTTAAATATGTGACTGCTTCGATTAGTTTACATGCTGTGTAGTAACTATGAACATATAACGAGAATCACTCGAAACTTTGGTGTAAACATTGAAAATAATACCGACGTGGCGCCACGTGAACCATGGCTCGAGGGTGGCCAAACCACCACTATCCTCATCACCACCGCGACTGATGATGAACAGATCCAACAGCTACCATTCGAGACAGTTTCATCGGCTGACATATCGACATTGTCCACTGACGAATTCATTGTCCTGCCAGGTAATTTTTTAGATATACATACATATATATACATATGATACATACATGATACATACTACTCAATTGCCCTAACCCCTTGTGGGGCATAGCGCGTCAACTGCTCCAGGTGGCCCAGTTGATGTTTCGTCTGCATAAACTAGTTTCGGAGAATGCAGTTGCCAAAACGCACCTCATAATGAAATATAAGTACAGTAGAGCGCCGATAATCCGGATTAATTGGGACCGAACCCCATCCGGATTATCGAATTGTCTGGATTTTCGAAATGCACCCATAAATACGCCGGTAGACATCTACAACGTAAAAAATCTTGCTACAATAAAATCAATCACTCTCTATAAAAGTGATGCGGATAAAGAAAGAACACTCATGTACATGTTTATATATTTTTTAATTTAGTGAAGTGTGGTATACAAAGAGTTCAAAAACATAATATCAACAAAACATATTTTAAATATCTTTCAAGACTTACAAAAACAATCATAAGATACTGTAACACAAAAATGTATCAAGTAGGCTTAAAAAAAAATCCGTAACAGATTTTTGAATGGTGGTGGTGGCTCGTTTCTTTGTCGCTGAATCTTTGATGCGCTTGAGAAGAATGAGCTGCGATGGTGTGCTCTCAGTCTGTTTCTCAAACCATGCCATTAATGTGTCCGCTGCCATAAAGGCTTCAGAGTGTGTCGGCCCTATTTCTCCAATGTCGTCTTCGTCGTCGTCCCCATCAGATTCTAAGGTTTCTGCGTCCCTTTAAAATAAAAAAGGTTTCCCGGAATAAGCAAAAAACTCTTCTTTTTATTTTATGTAAAAATTAACATTTGCAATGTTGGCGTAAATTTGAAACATATCGGAAGTACCTTCACACACCATTTCGGCTATTTCTTGGTCACTCAAAATCTGATATCCAGGATCGTTATCATCAACCGCCAACCACTCTCTGGCATCATTTTAATCGCATTCGTCGAATCCCGGGATCGTGCTGCAGATGTCTGCTACCTCACTCACAGCGCAATCTTCATTTTCTTGAATGCAGCTTTCTTCGCCAGGACATAGTTTTCTCCAGCTCTTTGTAAGTTGCTTTTGATAAGACTTTCCCAAGCATCAGCAAGCATGTAAATGCAATCTTTCATATTCTATTATTTTATGAAGGCGACAACACTCTCTTCGTCCGTTTCGGCCAATAAAAGCCGACGCAGAAGCTGCTTTCGGTATATCCTTTTCATTTTCTCGATGACACATTGGTCCATTGGCTGAAGAATTGCCGTAACGTTGGGTGGGAGAAACTGCACTTCGAAATTCGGATGGATCTCGTTCAATACTTCAAGAGGAGGATGTGTAGACGCGTTATCAATTAAAAGGAGAACCTTGCCACTTGCATTTTTTTCCTCACCGAATTTTTTAACACTAGGAATGAATTGTTTCTTGTATCAATCGAGAAAACAGGCTGAAGTCATCCAAGCTTTTTTTTGGGATGTTTACGAAACAGGAAGAGTTTGTATGTTTTTAAAACATCGCGGTTTGTTGCTTTTCCCGATAACTAGCAATTTAACCTTGTGCTCGCCACTGGCATTAGCACATATGTACATACCATAGCGGTTATTCGATCCTTGCTAACTGTAAAGCCAGAAATAGATTGTTCGCATTTTGATGCCAATGACGTGGAAGAACTCGCCAGTTTATCCCGGTCTCATCGGCGTTGTATATGTCATCCTTGGAATAACCTTTCTCAAGTGCTTCCTTTATAAATTTTTCCTTGAAACGACTTTCAGCCGCTAAGTCCCAGGAAAGTTTTTCTCCTTCAATGACTAACTCTCTAATACAGTGCATAGACTTGAATCTTGTAAGCCAACCAGAACTGGCTTTAAAATCTTCCGGCCCGTTCAGTTGCTCGTTGAATTGCAAGGCTTTTTCGCAAATTAGTGGACCAGAAATTGGCTCTCCAAGACTTCTTATTTGAGTGAACCAGATATACATTGCGTCTTCTAAAGCCTTGTTGTTTGCTGAGCGAGCCGTTTTCCTGTTTAGAGCCCCTTCTTTACAGTCCAGTTTTAATGCAAACTGTTCCAGTTGTATTTTTTCGCCTTGATATCACTTATGGTTGATGTTCCAACCCCATAAACCTTTGCAAGTGACGCACCACTTTCACCTTTCCCTAATCTTTCTAAAAATTTCCAATTTTGTTTCAACGCTTAAAAAAGTGTGCCTTTTCTTCGATCTTGACGCCATTACGGATACAGAACAGTAAAAGAAAAAAAACAAAAACCAAACGCAGAGAAACTGGCGCACGCACAAAAATCTACGCTACTGAAACAAAAGAAAAAAACAAACGCAGACAAACTAACGCACGCACAAGAATCGCTACTCAAACAGCCGGGATAAAACGTTCGCATACTCACTACATGTCTTTAAAAAAATTTTTTTTTCCAGAATCCGAATCCGGATTATCGGCGGTCCGGATTTTCGACGTCCGGATTAACGGCGCTCTACTGTACAGGATGTGCCGCTCTTAAACGACACAGTCTTTACCACGCGACTCCCCATGCAATTCAAAGCAAAAAAGAACGGTCTAAAAAGGATAAAGGGGAGGGGGGCTAAATTTTGTTTCATGGACCATCATCATATCAAATGATTGGGTGACATTTAAAAGGGTATAATGGAGGGAGAATTGTATAACCGCCAAATAAAAATAATATCATGAACAATATTTATACCAAGCTTCATATCAATCGTTTAATATTTAACGATATTATATGCTACGAGTATTCAGTAGTGCAATGCATTTTTAGCGTTTTTCACCTCTTTCGCCCATCGCTCCGTTGTAGCTACAATACTTCAAATTAAGAAAATACCAGAAAAGAAAAGTACTCATTATCCCCTTTGATATGACACGCAACATGCCTATAGTCCATGAGACGAAATATACACCGCCTTTCTTCGTCCTTTTTGGATCTATTCGATCAATATTTTTTTGTAGCAAAATGAATTTTAGACTATTCAACAACTACATATTTCAAAACAAAAACAATTGGCCTTAGGTTATTTTTTCTAGCTTAAATTTATCTCACCGTACTAATTTATCATACAGAGCAATTGAATGGTAAGAATGCCTTTGATGGATTGAACGATATATTAAGCGTTGACATCGGTCAATTACACAAATCATTAAGAGTTCCGGTTGGTTCGCTGCGTAAAAAAGTTCGGTAACGCAACGGACACAAATGTGGTATACGTGTGCTGTATTAGTCACGGCAGCCTCTTCTCCTATCCTATCCTAGATCAAGGTATCACTAAAAATTTCAAGATTCACTATCGTAATCTTCTTGTTTAATATATCTCGGCAAATATGAAAATATCTAGCACAAATAAAAACTTTAATTTCTTGGAGGCTACACATTTCATCAAGGCCTGCGCAAGAGTTCAACCAGGAGCCATAAAAAACTGCATCAAAAAGGCAAGTTTTTTATAAAAATGATAATGTCTCAACTGAATTTGAAGATGAAGATGAAGATGACGCTGGCTTAGATTCTCCAATCGTCGAAAACTTTGGGACAATCTGCTGCAAATTGTGAAGAACTCCTGGCAATAGATAACCGCTTACTTTTACGATTTCATTGCTGCTCATTGACAATGACAATAGGTGTGTTTTTTTTAACATCTATCCGGCGCAGGTTAGGGTATCTCCATGCATTTCAACAACAACAAGCCAGTGGGGTGGCTAGCCTGCACTCGATAGATTGTACAATTTTTTTTACAATTCAATGCGCCTATGGGTATGCTTGTCGTTAATATGATAATTGGGGCAAAGTTCCAACGACAGTTCATTCGTAGTTTCGACGTTTTATATTTTCTCGTCACTATTATCTAATATTTAGGCGGCCATATTCATAATTGCTTGTCGCTCGCTACGGTCAATTTTGAAAGCCAATCAGACTACTCGGATTGGAATGACATGACATTTAAAGGGTTAGCCTGGATGGCTGCCCTCGGTCGTTTTTTCGCTCCACTGATTAACCTACCCTAACCCGTTGTTCAAAAAAACGCACCTAGTGATACTGATGCAAAAAGTATTATTGAAGGATCTTATGACGTATATTCAAAAAAAGCAGCGTTGACTCATATTGCACATTTAAAGCGATTTGGCAAAGATGACTTCATTGCTTTTGACATCTTAAAATTTGGAAAGCCACATGCAAGATTGGTTATTAAAAATAAAAAATAAAAAAAACTATCGTCAACTGTTCCATGTGGCCCAGTTGACGTTTCGGTGGCATAAACTGGTTTCGGAGAATGCAGTTGCCAGCATGCACCTTCTGCGCATCCATGGCCACGAACGTCGTCGTGGACGGGATTCGAACCCGAAATGCCGGTAGCCAAACATGAGACTGATGCCTAGCCTAAACACACTGCTCTACCGGTCGTCCCTTTAACATCGCCCTTTGTTGGATACCGAGCCATAGTGGTTTTATGGAAAAATGCGCGGCGAACGAGCTGCCTCGAGGGTAAAGAACTCTTTGACGTGAGACTGAAGGACATCACCTCACCATGCCTTTGTAATGTGCCAATCGGCGATTAAGACCGCTGCTGTTAGCAAGGCCAATACAAGATGCCTCAACGGGATGACATATAATACAACAAGGATGATTTGGCCGACACTAGATACCCGCTGCCTTGAGACTCTTTTCGACTTTCTTTCAACCAACGACGTCAAACTGCTGCTGGGAGACTCTAACGCGAAAGTCGGAAATAAAAGTAGGCACCGGGGGACCACTGACGGTCACAGTCTCCATGAAAAATGTAACGACAACGGCCAGCGACTTATCGACTTCGCCTGCAGTAGGAATCTAGTCGTAAGCTCTACGTGTTTCCCGCATCGACGCATTCACAAACAGACCTGGAAATCTCCAGACGCACATACCGTCAACCAAATTGATCACGTCCTCATTTGCAGGAGATGGGCGTCCAGTGTGATGGATGTCCGCTCCTATCGAGGAGCAAACTGCGGCTCAGATCATCACTTGGTGAAGACGACCTCCAGATGTAGAATTTCTTCAGTGCACCAATCGAAAATCAGCCCTCCCAAAATCTTTGCGGTTGATAAACTTCTGAGCGATGCTACGGCGGTGGCGTATACTACCGCCCTTGGGGAAAGACTATCGCCTATGCTACACAACATCAGCAACACAGGTGTCCATGGATTCTGGAACGAACTCAAGGGTACCATCAAAGAGGTCGCAGAGAAGGTCGTGGGATATAAAGCCCGGCGAGCGCGAAATAACTGGTTCGAAGAATGCAAAAAATCACTTGTTGCGAAAAATGAGGCCTATAGACAATGGATTCAACTAGCAACCAGAGCCAAAAGAGAACAATATGACGAGCTACGGCGAATATCGAATAGAATAATTAGACGTAAGAAACGTAAATACTTTGACGAGCAGTTGCTGAATATTATCGAAAACTTAGCTAATAGGAACACCAGACAAGCGTACAAACTAATAAATACAATTAAGCGGAGAACACATATACGCGATCACGACCCCGATCACGAATCACGATTGCGTTCGCGATCAGACGCGTCCCTCGTTAGCAAGTTAAGCAGCATATACTTGTCGCGACCTGTTAGCGACAGAGTGGACATTTGCAGCGTTCGATCGTGGGGTCGGCGATCAAACGCAACTGGTTGATCGCAAATATTAAAAATGGTAGATTTCACCGAAAAATTGATTGAGCATGTAAAAAACGTAATGTGTTGCTTGATATGACATGCTAACTACAAAAATGTGCGCATAAAATTTAAAAAAAATAAAAAAATAAAATTTTCCTTGCGATTGCGATCGCGATTGCAACACGCATTGCAGGACGAGGTGATCCCAGACGATTAGAAGCATCATCTGTCCTATTCACAAAAAGGGAGATAAACTGCGGTGTGAGAATTATAGGAACATATCACTAGTTTGTACGTCCTATAAAATATTGACGAAAATTCTGGAAAATAGAATAAAACCGTGCGCAGAAGGAATCATTGGCGAATATCAAAGCGGTTTCAGACCTGGTCGCTCCACAACCGCTCAGCTTTTTACGGTCAAACTGATACTTCAGAAGTGCTGGGAATTCAACGTAGACGTATACCAAGCTCTATATACCAAACAGTTTGGACGAGGCCCAGACCCCCATAGCCGCCCTCTGGATCCGCCACTATCTCCATCGTATTTTTCCATAAAAATCTTTGAAAGATGAAGAACTTCCTTGTAAATCATGCTGTAATACTGGGATTATCATACAGATAATCGGAAAATCGAAACCTCCGCGTTGATTGTTCAAAAACAAAGGGGGCAAAGAGCATGAAAGGAAGAAAAAGAAAATTCTTCTCACTGTATATAACTATCCTTCTCATCCGCCAGTCACGAACCTAAAAAATATCAAACTTCATTTTTTGCCACCAAATACAACATCTGTGGCCACGTTTAGACCGTGGAACTAAAAGTCGATTTAACTAAATCATTTTAATGTTAGCACTTGTTGGTGGAGTGTTTATACCGACCATACGGAGAGGTACTTCTTCTTATTCTTTCTCCGTTGACAGCACAGATAAATTTGATAGATATAAATTTTACGACAGAAAAAAGCTTTTTCTTGCCCGTGATCACGCACTGCTTTCCTGAAATTGCAAACAAAACAAATGCCGAACAAAAAAAACGACAACAACGTCAACATTAGCGATGACAGCGACATAGTCCCAATTTTTTTAGTCCAGTTCCGCATCGCAACTAGAGATAAGTCAAGTCCAAAACTAACTAAATCGATACGTTTATATCGTCGAGAGTTAGATCGATTTAGTTAGATCTCGAAGATAGTCCCGCGGTCTAAACGTAGTGTGTGTTACAACCAATGGACCAAGGAATAATCCAATTACTCAAAGTGGAGTTCCGCAAACGTTTGATCTTAAAAATGTTGGATCAGCCAGAAAATTTTGAAGTGTCATTATTAGATGCAATCTTAATGATTTTTGATTCCTGAGACGATGTCACTCAAAAAACTACCCAAAACTGCTTCAGATATGGTTTTGGAAATGCAGATGAAGCTGGTACCGATCAGAAAGAGGACTCTACAAATTTTAATGAATGGGCTCAAAAGCTCGATTTTAATTTTCACGGTGATGTACAGTGATACGCAGAAATCGATGCTAACATCCATACATCACCGGAACGGACCGAAGAAACAATTGTGGCGTAGGTTTTGAATGAGACCAAGGAGGAGGACAACGATGACATTGACGGCACTGAAGAAGAGCTATTCAAAACTCCGACTTTGTCACAAGTCCACAGCGCTCTTGCAGTCATTCGGACGTATGTCATCATGAAGTAAATAAATCGGAACCCACAGCTTTCTTAAAAGAACTTAATATCCATGTAAGCAAAAATGTATACTTAAAAAAAGCCAAGCAAACTAAAATAACAAATTTTTTTTTGTGGAGAGTTAATACTTAAGTTTTTATGTATATACATAATACTCATTTGTGTAATTTATGTATACAGTTACACATAAATGTAAGAAAATTTTAAAAAGTAAAAAAAAAACTTTATCGTTAAGATCATTTGCTGCGTTCAGCAGTCACCGAGCAACTTCTGCTCATAGTCCAGCCATTGCGTGATTTGGGGATGCAAATTCTGGTGGAGAATTTTTTTCTTTCATTTTTTATGTTTTTTGGGGTGCTGAGCACGGATCCGGAGCTTCCCACCAAAATTTTTTTGCGGAACATGGTCAAAATCTCAAAAAACCTCAAAATTTCGGTACTTTTTTTGGTTTTTCGATTATAACTTGAAAATAGTGGATCCTAGCTGGAAAAAGTGTCATTATAAATTAAAGAGAATAAAATTCTACGTATGAGCTACCTAAACGTCAAATTCGGTTCAGTGGTGTAACCGCAATCGACAGTCGAAAAATGTCGATTTTTCACAACTTTGCGAAAAACCCTGTTATGGTCACATTTGAACGTTTGTAACTTGAAAACGGCTACTAAAATGTAAAAATGCCACAAGTGAGAGTTGGAGAGCAGGAAATTCTCCGTTCAGAAAGTACCTAATCTTTTTAATGTGTTAAAAAGAAAATTCAGAAATTCGAAATAACTAAACTCACGTTTTTGAACGAGTGTTCCCGTATAACATATTTTCGTTCTTTTTTTTTTAGTAGGTGGTAATTCTTCAACAAATTTGAATATTGAAGGTTGTATTTACATGTATACATATTTTACATGAAGTTGGTTAAAAATAGATTACAGGTTCACAGCCTTAGTATTTTGGATGGACCGGTTTGTTGGAATGGTGGTCTGGATTCCGGTGGATGGGACTCCTCTTCCCACATCTCTTCGAGGTCATCGTCTGCTGCAGAGAGGTCCACATTCTCATACTAGTCCTCACAGTTGGCACAAAGCGGGAGCAATGTATACCTGCCTTTTTGCAGCCACAGTGTCCTACACATGTCTTCTTGCGTTTTCAAGAAATGATGCACAGTAGGGCATCTGGTGCGGCATTCCTCGTGATTATTACAGGTAGGACTCCACTTTTGGTGATTTTCCACCCCTATTCTTCGGGTCTTATGTCAAAACAAAGCCACTTTTGCACTTGGTGGTATACCCTCATTGAATGCTGCTGAGCTGCATTTTCAGTTGATGGAAGTGAGGCGATGTGTGGCGCCTTGGAGGACGTCACATAGCTTTTGTTTCTCAGCAGATTTAGTGAGGTGGCCGTAAAGTGCCTTCAAGAAGGTCTCTCCTGCCGTAGCTATACTTGAACGAGCTTCCTGGGGATTTTGGAAAACTTTTATGACGTCTATCAAATGTGAATTTCTCCGAAGAACGTTAAGAAATTTCTTCTTCCCCTGGTTGAACAGCGCACTGGTTGTGTTGCATGTAAAAATAGTATGTTTTAGGGCCAAGGGGAGAGCTGTCGTGATTATGAGGGTATCTGCGTCTTTCCTGGCTTGCTCGCAACAACAACCGTCATCAACGGAAACACAAACCTCATCCATTTTTTTTTGGTTCAGCACCGCATTGTAAGTGCAGCTAAGAGCTAGTCCAATCAACTAATCCGATATGTTTAGATCGTGATCGGTTTGCTGGGATTAGTTAATACTGAAACATACTTCCACGGTATAAAAGTGGCCAATGCAAGAGGCTTCACTCAATAAGCTCTTTTGAATTTAACTGCCAGAAAATTATCTCCAACTATGCGGTTTATTCCTTGCACGCCCACCTCTTTAGCCCAGTGGCAGTCTATCCTTTCATCTCCCAAAATGCCAGTACTTATTAGTGTGAGGTCTGATGTTTCTGGGGAAGGGGGATGTTCATGAAACCAATCCATAAGCTTTCCTTGATTGTCTCGCTTGAGTCTCAGAAATAAAAGTTGTTCACGTGCCAGAATCTGGAACCGAACTTTCGGTGATCTGACCTTCAGCAGGTAGGGAGCAGATGGCTGGGTCAGCTGGGTTCTGTGTTAAAAGGATGGAGATGGAAAGTAGGGGCCCCGAACAAAACATAAATGGGTGGAAACCTGGGGGAACTGTAGAAGCTTTTTACCTGATCACAAATTTCACTTACAAAACTTTTTCAGGAAATTGTTACTCGTGGAACCGCTACCGAGAACGTTCCAGGGAACTTCTGGATGGAACTGAGGCTGCGGTAACTGGAAACGCATTGGTTCTGGTGGTTAGAACGGTGACCTATTAAAAAAAAATGCCAGAAAATGTGTTGTATGAGAACACTCGCTTAAAAAGTGATTTTAGCTATTTCGAGTTTCTGAATTTTCTTTTGACCGAATTAAAAAGATTGATTACTTTCTAAACAAGATTTCATGCTCTACAACTTATACTTCTTACATGTTTACGTAATAGTAGCCGTTTTCAAGTTACAAACGTTCAAATGTAACCATAACAGGTTTTTTCGCAAAGTTGTGAAAAATCGACGTTTTTCGACTGTAGATTGCGGCTACACCAATAAACCGAATTTGATGTTTAGTAGCTCATTCGACGCAGAATTTTATTTTCTTTAACTTATCCTGACACCTTTTCTAACTAGGATCCACGATTTTTAAGTTATAATCGAAAAACCAAAAAAAGTACCGAAATTTTTAGGTTTTTTGAGATTTTGACCATGTTCCGCAATGTTGGTGGGAAGCTCCGGATTTGTGTTCAGCACCCCAAAAAAAACATAAAAAATGAAAGAAAAAAATTCTCCACCAGAATTTGCATCACCGAAGCCCTTCAGAGCTCCTAATGACTGGATTATCAGGTGATCATGATCAAATGATCACCGAGCAAGAAATATTTCTGCTCACTGCTCACACTTTTCTTCTTCTTCTTTCTCCTTGACTTTCATATGAAAAGCGTGTGACAACAAGAGTAGCGTTCAGCAGGCGTAGACTGCATAGCCGACAAGTTGCGGAACTGCTCGCGAGCGGTTCCGACCGCTCGGTAGCTTCTGAACCCATCCATAGTAAAATGCCATTTTTTATCACCAACAAGCCCATACATTTGCATTATATAGTGCATAGGTTTATCAGTTTGGTTCCGGACATAACGATGTAGTATTTTTCTGTGTCCCTCGCAAATCGTTATAACCGGATTTTACTGTACTACGCCAGTGCTTTGATATAATTTGCGTGTTAATATCTATTTGGTTTTTGGTATCATCAGCTTCAAATTATAAATTTTGCCTGTTAATACGAACACATAACAATGGTGTTACCTTCAATAAATTATTGTGATATTGAAAGTATTTTTTTTTTCTGATACTTAGTAGATGCATACTATATGTACTAACAATTTGCTATCCATAATGGTTTCTCCCTCGCCACTCGCCTCAAAACAATAACATCAAACCACCAAAGCATTGGTCCAACCATATTTAGTGCAAACTGCACTCAGCTTTAAAATGAGTACATACAGAACTGCATGGCTACAATTAAATACTACTTTGCCTTAACCCCTAGTGGGGCACAACGCGTCACAATTAGACGACGAATAATATTTGTTGTAAGTAAAAATGTTAATTAGACAACGCCATTCACAATTCAGTATGCAAAGAAGATGCACACAATTAAAATAAGAGAAAAATGCAATTAAAATTGCCCGGGAATCTCGGAGAGCATTGAAAGCGGATTTGATTATCCACGCCACGTGTGTCATTTAATTTTCCGACTTATTAGCACGATTCCCTGGAAAAATCGTAAGACTTTTCCCTTTCGTAGGACAAAAAGTGTTCTCCGTATACGTAGCCAGTGCCTAGTGAAAGTGTCACGTTCTAGTGCGAAAAATTGAATAGGAAAACGAAGAAAACATGATTCCAATGTTTGCCGTGATAGTGTGAACGAGAGTGAGTTGACATGTTGCTGGAAAGGCCTCATTTCTGATATGTACCCGTTTACATGCAAATTCATTAAATACCTGTGAACAACTATGTGGACATATCGTACATTCTGTCCTACATATCCTTTCAGCCAACTAGGATAGAGTGCAGCTGATGCGTAGCGAATATAGCAGTCGACAGGACGTTCTGATGAGAGAACATTATCCGGCAGTGGCATTGTATCGAAGTATTGAATTAAAAATAGAAAAGGAAAACAGGCTCACCTCCATGTTTTTGTTCGAGGCAATGTTGTACTCGTGCAAACCGTTAGCCAGGCTAATATTTGGGAGGCAGCGCTGAGTGATACAAATTGAAAGTTCAGTGACATTCGTTTTATGTAGTGCTTCCCTTTTGAGTTTAATTACTTGGTTCTCTGCAAGCATTGCCGTAAATTGAATTTAAAGTTGAGCGAAGTGTATTCATAGAGATTGAACCTAGTGTAACGGATTTTGGATTACATACCTTTTGGTAAGTAATGATTTGTTTTTGCTTACTGCCTGCATGTCCTCTGCGGGATTTGAACTCTGATAGCCGTCGCTTCCAGTCTCTTCGATCTTAGCATCGCGTCCTCCAGTTTCGAAAGCCGACCATTTAACTACTGTCTTCGTTTACGGAGTCCGCCCCGCGCTTCCTTAGTCGACCAGCCGCTTCTAGTGGCAACCTTGAATGATTTTCTCGTTACTCAATGTTAACAGGTTAGCTACCGTAGCGGTCCCTCCGGACCGCTGTGGGCATAGCCTATTCAAATTGAGCGGTCCGTAGGGACCTCTAGAGTTTACCTTCCTATATTAACCTGGACCGCTGAAACTATAGCATAAATGAAATAATCATGGACCGCTATGAGACGTTGGGATAGTTTTCTCATTGATGTGCAATTCAAATTTCAATTTTTGGTTCAGATTTGCTTCTGAGCTATGGTATAAATGAAACGTCTAACAAATCAATTCTTCTTAGTTTACAAGCTGCTATTTTATGAAATAAAGACACTTTTACCACGTTGTTGGTTATTTGCAATGTATTTTAGAAAGAATCAAAACAAAATATGTAATTCAAATTTCAAAATCTTCACATTTTTGAGGGAGTAGGTACATTAATTTCGGAGTATGTTATTGAAACAATCTAAACAAAAATGTTTTTTTTTTACAAGTATCACAATAGGTTGCCACTTTTTTAACAGAATTTTTGGGCAGTTTGTTTTCTATTTTCTTCTGGTAACATCCATGGCAATATTTCCCTACTTTATGGACGAGGCCGTCCTGCTTTAGAAGCTTATGTGGCCGATTTTGAATTCGAGGTAAAAGAGCAATTGTCTCCCGAGTTTCATCCGAGTCAGAGGAAGTAGAAGTCAGCAAATGCTCGACAATAGTTTCCCTAAATTCAGTGACAGAAACATTGGAGCCAGTGACTTTTTTATATAATAAATGTGCGTTTACGACCGATGTACCTAGTATCAGTTCTACCGCGATTTTTCTATACCATTTGATTGTTTTACGGACACAAGTGGAATAGCTGGACATTTGGTCTGATACGTCAATCGATGACTTTCCGGCGTTATAATCAACTATGGCTACTGGTTTCTGGATAGTACCTCCTCGCCTTTCAATCGTAATGCACTCCAAATTATGGCAGGTCGATGAACCAAAACGTCCCTTTTGTCGCGCCATTTCAATATACAAATACCCGTATTATTCTCTTTTCCAGTAACCTCTCCTTTTTTAGCTTCTTGTTGACGACTTCTTTGGGGGTACCTTTTCTATTTGATCGCAGTGTACCGATTATATGAGTCTTCCTGTCGAGTAATTTATTAGCCAGTTCTACACTTGTATAAAAATTGTCTACGATGACAGTACGCCCACAATCTAAAAGTTCTTCGGACAGCATCATTACGACATTTGTTGGCACAGAAACTCGATTGTCTTGCTCTTTTCCGGCGTAAATTTTTAGGTTCCAGGTATAACCCTTGTCAGCGCAGAGCTTGAAAACTTTATACCGTACTTGTGGGTCTTTTGGGGAATGTACTGTTTCATCACAAGTCGGCCTTGAAACGGTACAATTGTTTCGTCGATGAATTTTGTGGAGTCTATCGTTTTCTGGGCATTCTAAATTATTGGAGAAGTGCCAGTTACTCAATATCGCCTCTTGTTGGGAGCACGCCAATTGTTATCAGTTGTATGATCTACTGACATTGGAAGTGCTTCTCTTTGAGTAGTTTCTTCACTTTCAGATTCAGTTGAAGATGAACATGAGGAACTTGGCGCTTGGCCTGTACGAACTGTCTTCATCAGTCGTGAAATCAATGTTGGGACTTTGGCGAAAGTCAGATGGTTCACACTCAAAATCACTGGTTGTTAGCCGTATTCCTTTTATGACCCTACGCGACTGAATTGTATTAGTATGAATCGTATTTTTCAACGGAGGTAAAATATCATAAGTTTGTATCAAGGTTGAAGTTCATTATGATCCCTGCGCGGTTTTCTGCATTTGGAAGAAGCACATCTACAGTATACGCCTCATTCGTAGGATGTATGAAATTATCAGTTTGACCCCCATGCATTTCCTCGTCCTCGTTTTGTAATTAAAAATTAATCACCACTCTATATCATAATTATCTGCCCAGTCAAACATCAAACATAATTTCGTACCTGTACTTTGTTGTCGAGTCTTCTTATTACTGTGATTTGCACCCTGTCGTGCCATTTCAGCCATTTTTTTTCCTCTATCCATATTTACTAGTACTAAACACAAGTCTCACATGAATTCAAAACACTGACTGAACTCCTAAAATTCCCCAATAGAACGAACTCATTTATAGCGGTACTTTAATTATTGTAAAGTTCCGTTCGAAATGTGAATTTCTTTCTTCGGACCGCTCAGGGACCGCTCTTGGCCTGGCGCCAACATAAAGACGCCGGGCCGACAGCGGTCCCTAGGGACCTCTAACACATTAATGTAAATTTCTTTATAAATAATCAACGAATTGAAAAAAGGATTTTTGTATATTATTTCTAGCACTATTTTACATACAGTGATATGTTTGGGCTAGGATGCGAAACTCCGAATTTTACTTCGGTAGCTAACCTGTTAATTTATTGGCTCTACGTTCCCAGTCCACTACAGTTTTCATAGCTTAACCAATTTGGACACTTTTAGTTCGTCATATATTTCGTACAGCTCACTGTTGTATCTTTCTCGACGTTGGTCACCATGGCGAATCGCTCCAATGATTAGTAGAACTCTTTTCGAAGGTGTCTATAATCATCTTCGATGGCTGGATGAGAGTCCATGTTTCGCACCCGTAGAATAACACGGGCCTAATTATTGTTTTGCAAATTTGAAGTTTTACGGGCCGATTGCTCAGTGTCCGATTAAAATTGATCTCAACAATGAACTGACATTTAGCAAAATTTAATTTTCACAATGTCTGGTTAGCGTTATTAGTCTGATAAACGCTAAACGTCCCCTATCCTTCGATTAATCTTTTATCCGAAACAAAACCGGTTAAAATTTATCCTAAACCGAAACCCAACACCTGATACCGAATACTGAGATTTTGACACTTTCACAAAAGATCAGCGTTTCGACGGAAATAGTGTTGATAATCCTCATAGGGCCGTTTTCTCAATGTCTGGTTAAATCTTATCCTGTAGATAAACGCTAACCGGCCCTCATCTTCCGGTTAAGAATTTATCGGACAATAATTCCAAACAGCTGATACGTACTGCTGAGATTTTGACAGCTAGAACTGTTTACGTTTGCACATTCAAATGAGACAATTAAACTGGTCACAAGGAACAGAGTTCTGGATATTCATTCAAAGGAAACGAATCTGAAACCAACTCAGCCGCAAAATAATGCTGAGAGGTGGCACAGACGTAGAATAGAATTGAACAGGTGGCAGACTTCCGCCAAGAAAATCAGCTGACTTTCTACTGCATTAGCTGCGCTGTGGACTGCATTATCATATTTTGAGCGTTGCATGCGCTAAGGTTAAATTTAGTGTCCCGGATAGCTAACTGGCAGTTTAACCGGACATTGAGAAAACGGGCCATAGTAAAAGTGATTAAAAATATCAGAAATTAAATTAAGATAGTTTGCGTGAAAGTATGATACCTGCCAAAAACAACCCTATTGTAAAAAAATTTCCCACCAAGAAAAACTCTACATCCGCAAAAAGGATTGATATGTATATAATCTCGTCAAAAGGGTATGTTAGTTGCTTCGCGCCTCGTTCTTGGATGTGCATATTGAACCCTGATTAATCGTTTGGCGGGGCGCTTCACGAGCTGATGCCAAGTGTTTTTGCCTCCTTGCACGAATATATTTTTAAAAGGGCGACCGGTAGCTCAGTGCATAGAGGCGTCACTCTCATGTCTGACTACGATCGTTACGGGTTCAAGTCCCATGCACGGCGTTCGTGACCATGTGTTTTCTTCCCCCTGTGGTGCGGGGCGTAATAATAAGCCACAGTATCTCCCGACTTGTCGCAGGTAGGCGGTAGGAGGTGCATGCTGGTAACGTGCAACATCCGAAACTGTTTTATGACAACGAAACTTCAGCTAAGCCACATGAAATAGTTGACGCGCTATGCCACAGTAGAGGTTAGAGATAGGGCAAATGAGTAAAATCCTTCAGTTCGAAAATCATTGAAGCTTCATACAATGTGTCAACTGAGTCCTCCCATTGTATACCTATATACGATCGATTTGCTTCGGGTTTACTCTTAAGCACACGTTTCGAGATTCTGTCATCGGGCATTCGTTCGACATGGCTAGCTCATTCCAGTTCCTGAAATTTAACAAATTTCGAGGTGCATAGACTGTCAAACAGTTCATACAAATCATGGTTGTATCCAGTGGCGGATCCAGAGAGGGCCAGGGGGCCGTGCCCCCTACAAAATGTGTATAGAGCTTGGTTCTCCATTTATTAGAGCAAATACTCGATTTAATGATTTTAATGATTTATGACATGACAGCGATTACAAAAGATACCAGACAAGGGTGGATTTCTTTGCGTTATGCGTTCCTTTTAGATTTTGTTCTCTTCTGAAGTATATGTTACTTCCAGTCGAGCCTCTTTGACTGCATGGGACGGGCAAAGCTTTTGCTTATAGGGCGAAATTTATGTAAAGCTGTTTTACTCATGTTTTGGGGTACTTTTTTGGTAGACTACTAAATACTCTAAGCGTAGCTTACTAGGAGATGTGCGAAGACCCGTCTGCTATGCTTTTTATGCTGCTATTAGGACAACCCCTTCTGTTGTTTAGAACTTGCTGTTTAAGCTGCTATTAGGACAACCCCTTCTGTTGTTTAGAACTTGCTGTTTAAGCTGCTACTTTTTGGCATTTTTGCTGAATAGATGTCCGTAAATACGATCATCCGACTCCATGACACCAGCCTGTGATTTACTTAAAGCTCTGAACAAGTTGACACTCTGAACAACCCAAATATTCCAGTAACGACTGACTACACCTCTACCCAGATATGAATGCGCTTAACAAGCATTATGTCATTCTAATAAAATCACACAGTCAGTGGGAAAAATAACGCGCTTCTCTTGCCTAATTCATGAGGGATTAGAGGTTAAGGTTTTCTGTGATGGACTTAACTTAAACTTCTCTTTCAGTTTCCTTGAATACTGCGATGTTTTTCAGGCAAAGAATACGGCGTTTACGCAAGCTCTGACCTGAGAGGGATATCATATGAGCTTGAGACATTGTAACTTTCTCACAGAGACAAGCTTTAATTAAATCCTTTGGTACCGGTCTGACTACGTCACGGAATGTCGTTCAATGCTTATATAGATGATGCTGCCTGCAACCTAGCTCTAAAGTTGAAAGCCATTGGCAGGAGCAACTCTAGATGGGTAAATAGTAAAACGTACATTTTAACAAAAGTGGTGTGGCCCCGATTGGATTTTAGTCGCATCGCTAAACACATCGGAGCTGGGAATCATCACTGGGCACTGAATAGTTGAGGACCCCCCTATGAGGCTTTGCCCCTATAGTAACTGCATTAGAAGTTGCGATAACGAGGACAAGGAGGCGCATTTTTTTTTTGTCTTTTCAACACCTTTCCTACTCTGGCAACAAGATGAAAGACATTTATTGAATCCTAGTTCCGGAACATTCCTGTTTCGGAAAAATTAGGAGAGTTCTCTCTATTTGATAAGAGAGAATTTTCACAAAACCCAAAAAATTACCACTTTAGGACCTACAAATCCCCCCGCGTGGGTTCTAGGTTCCTACCACCTAAAGCGGAAATGAACTACTTCTAGCGGAAATGCCGCAATGAAGGAATTTTAAGAATTCTCTCTAAATTGAATAGAGAGAATTCTCCTAATATTCGCGAAACAGGAATGTTCCCTAGTTCCTCACTGAACTGGATGACTAAGTTTATGTTGATGGTGGAAAACTCCATCGTTTTATTTTAAGTTCTGTCTAGTTTAATAATTAACACTGTCGAGTAATGAGTTCGTTGTGGTAACAGAGCAAAATCTTCTGCAGTCTATCTGTGTTCCTGTAAGCACAGCACCCCTTCATGGTTTTATACGTTCATCCTCAATAGGAAATGCGTCAGCGCTTTCCATAGATACATGCCCCTTGAACATCAAAAATTCAATAAATCTGGACATATCCCTAGCTCGTCTCTCTCTCAATTGCCCTAACCCCTTGTGGGGCATAGCGCGTCAACTGTTCCAGGTGGCCCAGTTGACGTTTCTCGGCATAAACTGGTTTCGGAGAATGCAGTTGCCAGCATGCACCTTCTGCACATCCATGGCCACGAACGTCGTCGTGGACGGGATTCGAACCCGAAACGCCGGTAGTCAAACATGAGACTGGTGTGTCAACACACTGCGCTACCGGTCGCCCCAAACAAATTCGTGCCCCCTCCAAACTCGATTTCTAGATCCACCACTGGTTTTATCGGATTCGCCATACGTCTCCTTCAAATATCTTCCGCAGGATTTTTATTTCCAACGTATCAATCGGTTTTTCGACACTTGGGTTAAGGTCCACGTTTCGCATCCATAAAGCAGCTAGCAGTTAGCAGCACAGGTCGTGTGTTTTATAGATGCGCAACTTGTTGTTTTTGTGGACTAGTTTCGACTTCATTATGGACAGGACTGCGTAGAACGTTTTGTTGGGTCGTGTTATGATTCGTCGCTGGATCTCATATTTTTCGTTACAGTCCTTTGATAATAGAGCCTCCAGACCTCGTTGACTTCCTCAAAGTTATACTCGCCTATTGTAATGTTTTGCCTGTTAGGCGCCGCGTAGTTCTTCGAGATTGTGTCATACATTTGGTTTTCGATTCGTTGGCCTTGAATTCGACTTCCAAAGCTACTGACTTTGCAGTTCTTGGAATATTTCAACCAGGTCGAAGTATTCGAAATTTTTTAGTATAACACGTACACTTGATCCAAAACGTTTATAAAAAAAACGCCTTATTCAAAATGCCAATTGGAAGATTTCCGCATAGAAAACAAAAATAAAATCTAACATCTTAAATTACAAAATAATGAGTAAAACACTAAAAGTACATAATAACCCTACTGCAAGTCCCCATCCAGGAAAGCATTTAATACTAGTTTTTAACGAACTAACAAGTGAGATTTTCTCAGGAATGCTACTTCAAACTTTTATCCGCTCAACAAGCACTTTATTACAGTTTACGCTCAGCCAATGATGTTGGAAAATTAACTACACCGACTAGAAAAGTATGAAAGTAGTTATTAGACTCTTCCTGAAAAATTGTAACTAAAGTAATGCAGGCCAAAGTGGATCGCCTAGAAGTCACTAATTTTTTGTTTAAAAGAAAGCGTGCCCTCTTAGCCGAATACTAGGGGAGTATTTGAAAGGAAAATGTCTAGATTACAGGAGTACATGCAAGCCCCTTAATTAGTTAACTCTCACACATTGCATACAAGATATCAATTGCAGACGGAAATATTACGGACGATATGCGCTCAACCTTTTCAATTAAATCCTTTTGCCTCACAATACGTATGTCTCATAATAACTAAGTACACTCAACAATTTATCCAATTAAGCAATTGACATACTCTTCGTCAGAAGCCTACACGTAGTCGTCAGTCATGTATCTCGGCTGGAATCAGGATTTTAGGTTAAAAGTCAATATTTGAGTCCATTTGCGAAAGATTGAATGAGAAATTAGCCACGGACTCTGACAACTGTCGAGACATTTGATACCCGTAGATGTTCAGCTTGAGGACATTGTTTCAAATAGCTCTTATCATGGACAGGGCATTTCACTAAACCGTCTATTTCATTATCAAGTGGTCGATAGCGAGTGGATGACTTTTAGGAAAAGAAATGTAATAGTCGGACAACGGCTACTTCCATAGACACATATATTGGAAAGTATCTCATTGTTTTTGCTGTTTAGGTGTATGAATTTATCCAATACTCTTCCATAACTGGAACAATAACAAGTTTTCGGATGCGCCTTTTCCGTTAGCATTACATTCTTAATAGCGCGGTCACATACATGCCAACCAGTTGGCCATGCTTCCATCTGGAAATATGTGCGCACTTGCGAAGAACAGTAGGGTAATTGGATTTGCTTTACCATTCATGCCATGTTCCATAAAATTTTACTTGAAAATCGTTTTCGCACACTTCTTAATAAGCAAACCAAAACCCCAAACTTCAGACGCGGCGGAAAATTATTTACTAGAGGGCGCGAATGTGAAAGTACAATACATGCATTATTTCCTTCTGAAAGAAAAATCCTTATGGCTGCTACAGACAATGGTCCATTGCTGTTAGTTGCTATCATGAATCTGGGCGGGTAGCGATTTGTGGCGATGATGGTGGCTGTCAGCAATTGGCTCATAATGGCTTTCAAAGCAATTTTCTGCCAAACGCCACTAACCGCTGCACGCATAGATACACGATGACAATGACTTCCGATTGCCAGTCAGGGTCCATTGTCTGTAGCAAGCATTATGCCCCATCACTGGCCATTGTCATCGCTTATCTTGACGGATAGTGGTCAGTGGCCGTGGAGGCTGACAGAATATGGCTTTGAAAGCAGTTGCGAGCTGTTATCTGACAGCCATTATCTCTACTCTACGCTCTCCGACAAGATAAACGATCGCAATGGCCAGTGATGCGCATTGTGTATAACAGCCAACTAGTTGGCATGTATTTGACCACACCATAAGAGATAACATTCATTTCATTTATTTATTTGTTTTACTCTCTCCATATAAGTCGAAGCTCGTGGTATGGAAGGAGGAGTGATCTTAATGTTACAATTCAATTTTTACATGTTCTTTTAATTCAAAAATATTAAATTAATTTTTGGGGAGCTTTTTGTTTTTTTTTTATGTTTATGCTAAAGCTTAGAAGATACCCTTTGATGCGAGAGCACAGCCTTGGCGGGAAGGAAATTACGGTAGTGGGGCTGGGATGGGTTGAGTTTGAATAAGATATCGGTGTACGTTTCCTTTAAACTTTTGCAGATCATAACTGCAGGGGAAAACAAAAGATGGTAGGTTGTTCCACATTCGTATTGTTCTGGATACAAATGAATCATAGAATTTAACGGTACGACTACTACTAAGCTCGAGCAAATGAGAATGGGTACGGCAGGATAGCCGGGTGTTACGCAAAGGAAGAGCAAGCTCAGGAATAAAGCTAACAATTCAAGAGAAAATGATGCTAAGGCCAAGGAAGCCAACTTTTGAGGTCACATAATCTCAACAAGCAAGAGGGCCTCCTTAAAAACGCGCCGTGCGATTTTGATGTTGGAGATGTACAGGTAAATGATAAACACATTCAAGTATTCCTCGTTCCCAATCCGACAACCGGAGATAAAGCACTCTATTGCGATAGTGGAACTTATGTCTTTTCTAAGTGGATGTTCACACTGCGTGCGATGCCGAGCCGAGCCGGGTCGAGCGATGCAATGCGATTACAAGCTTTTAAAGCAAGAAAATGGAAAGTCTTCAATTTGAAATGGAATCACGTTTTGAGTGTTCACATTGCGTGCGATGCGATGACGAGCCGAGCGATGGCCCGATGTTATCACAAACAATTTTGCTTTTTCGTGCGAGTACCGGCTGCTGACTTGGTGCGATGGAATTTAATGGGCTTTGCGATGGAGTTTATGGGCTTTGCGATGTGAAGCTCCATGGAGCCAGTATGGTGCAAGTACGAGCTGTAAAGTAATATTTGATGTATCAGATCACACTGAAAAAAAATGCATGTATGTCTGCTTTTATACCCTAGACTTTTACTATAGGGTATATTGTTTTGTCACGCAGAAAATACAATATGTAACGCCTTAAAGGAGGCTTCGGCGCGGCGGTATGTCAGTGTATACATGGAAATTATGAGGGTCGACTCCTGATTCGATTTAGCCATGCCTGTCTGTCCGTTTGTACGATAACTTTCGATAGAATGAAGCTAGCAACTTGAAATTTTGTTCAAATGTTTTGATTTAGATTTAGTTGGTTGGTATTGGAAATGGCCAAGCTCCGTCCCAAGCAACCCCTACGTCCCCTACAAATGAAACTTCAAATGAGCGATAACTTTCGATACAATGATGCTAGCGAATTGCAAAATGCGAAAAATATTTATAGTGTGGGTTGGTTAGTTGATTTTGAGAATGGGCAAGATCCTATTGAATGAACGGCAACCTTCCCTATAAACGTTAGTTCAAATGTAAATATCCAAAATTCGAATGGATGAACGATGAAACTTTTCATTGGATCCACGCCCACAGCTCAAACTGACCATATGGGAAATTCACTTTTAATGCATATGGCCGTTGCCAGTTGGAAGTTTTGGTATCACAACTAGGTCTGTACAAGTAGGGTATATACGCTTTGGACTCCGGTTTTGAGTCAGTATGGCTCAAATGAAAGGTTATTACCATCGTAATAAGGTCGCGTTTAGAAGGCAGAGTTTCACAAGCGGCTTGAGAAGCGGACACCGCTGCGTATAAAGGCATAGAGCAGAAGCGGCGGCTTACATATTTAGTGCCGGTGCACATGGACGTTCAAATGCTGTCTGACGCTGCGTCACTTTCAATCGGATAGAAAGAAATACATTACGGGCAATGAAGCGATGCACATGGCCGCCGCCGCGATAGCTATCTGGGATGACGCTGATTTCTGCGCCTATCTGCGTCACTTCACGCGTCCGCATATCAATTTTTAATAAGCCGGTTTATTTAAAACTAAAAATAACATAAATTGTAAATTCAGGTTCGCTATTATGTGGCCCGGCTTATATAATACAGAGTGACGCTGTGTCCTATCGCATCATGTGAATTGAAATGCAGATAGGTATCAAAGAGGGAGGAGCTTAAGTGACGAGGCGTCCGGCGTCATTTGGACGTCCATGTGTACTGGCTCTTACACTGAATTCAAATGCAATCTCGTCGCTCCACAAACCGCGGCAGTGGCCACAACGGCTAGTCGAGCGGTTTATACATTCATCGTCCTAAAGCCGCTGCTTTTTGCGTTTATACACAGCGGTGCGCCGCTGCTCAATCCGCTTGTGAAACCTCTCGTCTGAGGTCGCGGAAGAGATGATGAAATTCACCAACACTGGGCCTTTCTTCATTAATGGGATGCACCCAATGGCGACGCCCTTCCATTTTTAGAGCACTGTTTTCAAACAGAAATAAATTTACTGGGTCAAGCACAAACGACATGATGTCGAACAGATTCTATTCCTTGAACTAAATTGGTCTCTACTCTCCATCATTGCGTGTAGTGAACATCCCGGATCATCTTTGCATCGCAATCCATCGCTCGGATCATCTTTGCATCGCAAGCCATCGTTCGGTTCGGCATCGCACGGCGTGCAATGTGAACACCCATCACATCGCATCGCTCGACCCGGCTCGGCTCGGCATCGCACGCAGTGTGAACATCCACTAAGATCTGTTTTGGACGCATCGCGAAACTTCGTATACATATGAGCATTCGTGCGCGCACGAACGCTGTGCGCGCCCGAATACTCATGAAATTCAGAAACTAGGGTGGAATGATCTTAGTACGATTTGACCAAAAGAAAATAGAGATCGGTTGTTGTTGGCTATTGCTCTGAATTTAATGGGTTTTATTTTGAAAGTAAGGGTAAAGTATTACCTGAGATTCAGAGTTTATTTGGGAGTTGTTGCTTGTCTAGCTCTGGAGTTATTCCGTTTTTAGCAATGTAAAATTGACGTACTCGTAGAGTGGCGACCGAGACCTCACCTGCTACAGAGCGCGTCCATTCGATTCAATCATCTGAGAATAGCTGATTTACAAAGTAAGCAATTATATTTATACCCTAGACTTTATAAAGTAGAGGGTATATTGTTTTTTGTCATGACGAAAATATTCAACACCTTAAAGGAGGCTTCGGAGTTATAGCAATGTATCTACAATATATAAATGATCAGAGTCAACTCCTGATTCGATTTAGCCATGTCTGTCTGTCTGTCCGTCTGCTTGTCCGTTCGCACGATAATCATCGGTTGAATAAAGCTAGAGGCTTGAAATTTTGGTCAAATGTTTGTAGTAGGATCCAGTTGGTTGAAAATGGGCAAGATCCGACCAAGGAAACGCCTACCTCTCCTACACTATGTAAAATAATTAAATGTATTTATAACTCCCCATTGAATAAACATGAAAAGCGCTAACTTTGGTAGATGGCTCGAGAGGGTTATTTTAAACTCTCTTGTAAAAATAAGATCAATCAGCTGAAAATAACGGTACTTTTCTGGCAAAGAACCCCGTACTTCCCTACTTGTCATGTTTTTTGTCTATAACTCTTGGACCAAATGACGTAGAGACTTAGTTTTTGGCATGCAAACTTCAGATGAGAAGCTGCTTCAGTTCTAGTATGATGTGCATAATCAGACCAAAGAAACGCCTACCTCACTTACAAATGTTAAAAAATTAAATATTCATTTTATTACGATAACTGTCTACAGAATGACACTAGCGTGTTGAAAATTTGGTAGGATTTTGGTAGTAAGATCTAGTTAATTGGTATTGAAAATAAAAATCCGACAAAAGAATTCCCTACCTCCAATACAAATGATAATTCGAACAGGCGATAATTTTCGATAAAATAAAGCTACCAAGTAGAAATTTTGGTCAAATGTTTGTGAAAGAATCTAATTGGCTCGTATTAAAAATGGGCAAGATCAAACGAAAAGAACGCCTACCTCCCCTTTACATGTAAATGTTAAAATATATGGTATTTTTCCATAGAATGGAGCTATCGACTATCGAATTTCGGTTAAATGTTTGTGGTATGGGCTATGGGGTAGTTAGTTGATTTTGGGAATTGGCAAGATCCCCTATAAAGCTGTGGTAAAAAGAACTCACTCGTCTCAAATGGCCCCCACAAATGTTCTTTCTCCGTAGCTTCATCAGCTATCTTCTGCTCAAACCGCACTATATAGGACACACTTTTAATGCATATGGCTGCTTCATATTTGAAGTTTTGGCGTTACCACTAGGTCTGCACAGGTCTGGGGTATATACGCTTCGGACTCGGGACCGAAACGAAGCTTCAGACTGGTTTTTTTTTGTGTGTTTTCCAAATTTTCTATCGTCATTAATGAAACACCTCTCTTTTTACAGTATACGAGTACATACTCCTTTAATGATTCTATTCTGAATTCATCCATTTTTAAGTCATCAAAGGATACTGCTGAGCTAAGACGACGGAAGGGTTGAACAGAACTTACAATGTCCATTTTCGGGGCTGAATAAGGGATGAACTCTCAAGTTGACTTTAGCAAGATTATGGTGAAAAGTTAAACTGTAGGAACAATGACAATCTCGTAGTCATCGATGCATCCTAATTAGGTCTATGAGTATGTATGAATAATGAAAGAGTTCAATAATGATTTATGTGGAGAAGAAGATGTTATGCGGATTTTCTTTTATAAAAACAGACTTCGCGAAGACTTTTATTAGATTTTTTTTTTAGTTTTGTTGTATTGCAGGGAGAGCATGCAGACAAAGTGCAGAAACAATCAAATGTGACTACATCTGTTAATAACGATTGACCGAATGAGACAGGAGATGTGACTCTGGTCGAAATACTTTGCCTGCTTGAAAATTGAAGATTTTGACGATACCTGTGGTCATGTACTGGAACTGAGCCCAACAATGAGCTGAGCAAGTGCTTGTTGTATACCATTTTGACATTTGGAAACGTTTTTTTTTCGTTCGGAGGCATTTAATCACAATCACGTATATGCAGACGGGAGACGACCGCCTGTTTACAACCCGCATTGCGTTTTCTTTCCGGACTATAATTAGTACATAGATTGGATATGTGCAATCACGGAATATGGATCCTGTCTAAGCAGATCCTGCCGGAAATGCCTTTTAATGAATTAAAAAAATGTGAAAAATGGGTTGCCCTACCCTCATGTCGGTTTGTAATAAAATATGCATAAAAGTGTAGAGGCCTTGACAGGGCGTCCGAATATGTGATCCTACCTTGTCAAAGCTTGCCTCAACATACTTGCAGGATAGCATGATGATTTATGAGTTCGTCGAACATCTCTTATCGCGTTTTCCGCTAAATAAGGTGTCAAATTAAACGACTTCATGTCCTCTTTCATGCCTCGCTAAAGCTTGCCGAAACTGGGTGCCAGGAGCGGTTAATTGTGACGTTTCAGGCGACGAACAACCTTCATCGAGATTTGCGCTGAATTAGGTGTCGAATCAAAGGGGATGATGTCCTCTTTCCGAAAAACTGAACGTGACTCACGAAAGTGGATGACAGGAGCGGGCAAAGGTGATGTTTCAGGTCGACGATCAACGATGAACGATCGAGGTTTGTGCTAAATAAGGTGTCTAAACAAATGTCTCAATGTCGTCCTTACCAAAAATCAATAATGGCTCGCGAAAGTTTGCCGGAAGTAGGTTGCAGAGTTGTGGCAACAGGATATCAAGTCCTTTGATTTGACACTTTATTTAGCGGAAAATGCGATAAGGGTATTTTGTGATCTGGAACGTCACCTTTACGCGCTCCTGCCACCCACTTCCGGCAAGGAGGATGTTAAAAAAATATATTTTTTTTTTCAATAATCTTTTTGATCATCTTTACCATCAACGCCCTTTGCTAATTCGTGGCAGTTTTAAACAACGCTGGCACCCACGCCAAATTACTTAATTTGGGCCCGCTTTTGAATATATTTGATGTGATGTGATGTTTCAAATTAAGTAATTTGAGTGAGTCTGAACATGTGAAACTTTGGTTAATACTACGAGTAAGAAAGCTCACCAATTTAGTGGGACGAAAATGCTTTGAAAAATGTTTAGGGCCAATTCCTCAATATCCGGTTAGTGTGACGATTAACTAACAGGCGGTTAATACTCAAAGTTTAAGAAACGCAGGCACTAAGTTTGACAAACACGCGCTCAGAGTTGGATAAACGCTGCAGTAAAATCAGCTGATTTCTGTACCATTCTATTTATGTTTGTGCCGTCTCTAAGCACTTATTTCCGGCTGATTTTGATCTTCGAATGAATTTCCAGGACTCTGTTCTTTATAGCCAGTTTCGTTGTTCTTAATTGAATGTGCAAAAGTAGCTGTCAAAATCTCAGCAGCCGCAATCAGCTGGGTTGATTGTATTGGTAAAGTTTAACCGGAGGATAGGTGGCAGTTAACGTTATCGATAGGATGAACGCCTTGCGGAAGTCATTCGAACGTAAATGTCTCGCATGTGATGTGTAATTTATGTGTGTCGGCTCATATAAAACCGTTTGCTTGGCACATACCAACCCTACGTGTAACATCGCTAAGCTTCTTGAAGAGCATAAGGAAAATAACATTACACTATAGAGAAAATTGTATCTCTACAATATTATGATTTGTCGATGAATTAATTGCCATGACACGTTTGACTTTAATTGACAGAAAAACATTTTTACATTTTGTATTAGATTTAGTACAAAATAAAAGATTTACTAAAATTAAATGTTATAGCCGCCATACATTATCCGATCCGTCGCCCGATCAATCGGCCGATGGATCGCCACAAAATGTCAGTTGATCAAAAATTATACGGAACTGTCAAAAAAATCCTCAACGATAAGCACATACACAGGCCGATGCATCGGCCGATATCTACATCGGACGACGGATCGGCCGATCGATCGGTGTGTGTATGGCACGTTTAAAACATGTCTTGATTTATAGAAATTAAAATAATTTTTCAACTGAAATCACAGCCAACTACGATATATGATGAAAAGATTGAATTTTAACTGAATAATCACACAGTGCCGCCACAACACTATATGAGAGAATAGGTTGCTTGAATAGATAATTGCTAAATATGCCCTACAAAACTGAAACAATGTTATTTGTTAATTCAATTTTCTCCTTTTCATTTCAGGTCCGGATGATGTGCTCATTTATAATTCATCCAATGGATTGTATCATCAGTCCGTTACATTAACGGCTCGAATGTGGCCACCAGTTGAAGCTGGTCCCCCTTCAACTGTTTGGGGACTTCCAGCAATTGTCTGGGGTATTTTAATTGGTTGCTTGGTAATAGCACTTTTAGTACTGGCAACACTATTCTTTTGTTGTTGGTTATTGCCGCGTAAACGTAAATTTTTAAGTCCAACCCGCTATTGTACAACAAGTCCAGGTAAGTGGTGTAAAGTTCGACTCTATGCAATTTAGAAATAAAAAACTAAATTTTTTTCCTATTTTATAAAACCATGTCTAATTTTTTTCTGCAAGCAGCAACTGGACACGATAACATAAGTGAATATTTCCTAATTTCATTAAATTAATAAGTTTTAGGGTCAATTTCTCAATGTCTGCTTAAAGTACCGATTAACTAACAAGCGGTTAGCACCAAAGTTTGAGAAATACGCGCACAAAGTTTGACAAACGCGCACTCAAAGTTTGAGCAAAATCAGCTGATTTTTGTACCATTTTATTTATGTCTGTACGGTCTATCAACATTCATTTGCGACTGATTTTGGTAAAAATCCTCTTCCAATGAATGAATTTCGAGAACTCCTTTAGGCGAGCCGCATATTTCTCCCAACCCACAGCCAGCCCAGAACAGCTTCACGCCCATCCGTGGTTCTGTCACTGCATATAGAATCCAACACCGCTCGGTGGGCGTGGTCGCTCAGTCACCGCTTTACGATACTAATCTCGAGCTCGGTGTTCAAATCTCGGCGCGATCAAAAAACTGTCTGTGGGTACTAATAGAACTCTCACAGTGCTCCGAACTTGTCAGTGTGAAGACGGCGCGGATAGGAGGTGCATGCTGGCAACTGCACTTCCGAAAACTAAATATGCTATCGAAACGTGAACAAGGCATAGAAATGCTAGAGATGTTGACGCGCCCATGCCCCAGAATAGGTTAAGGCAATTAACATGGATGAATATGAATCGTGGTTCCTCCTTGATCTTGAGTCTGAATGTGGGGGGGATTGTACTTGTACTTGCTAATTTATCAATTTCCATCGTTGTCAAGTAACACAAATAAAAAGGTATATTTCTATTTCACCAGGCGACGCATCGTGGTTCGCGCCTTGTCTAATAGTGACTTTACCGATGCAGCGTATAGAGCGAGCGAGTATGCTGAATGTTGCAACACCTTAAGCCGCGGAGCTCACGCAAGGAGAGTGAGAAATTATCTCAATTTAAAACCCATTATTGGTTAAAGACGCGAACCACTATGCACTGCCCGGTGAACTAAGAATGTTCAAAAAAAAAAATTATTCCCAAACTTCAAATCAAAACAAACGACTGACCCACGCACACGAAACTCTCCGGCCAGGGCAAATATTCCCACGCTTAGGTATCGACTGATTGGGCTAGCCATGGACTAGACAGGGACGCCGGAGCCGGGGGTCAGCGAGGGCAGCTGCCTCTCCGATAATTTCACTGGAGGGGCAAGTAGTACATTATGCCCCCCCAAGAAATATTGTCCTTACTAATAAATTGTATGTAAAAATAATTCTTTGTATTAGCAACTTTTTAATAAAATTAAAAAATTATACGATCCTTCGTTCTGCATCAGTAAAACAGTTAGCATGTACAGTAAAACTAAACATCTCTTACATCATCGTCGTGGCGCTTCAATCCAATGTCGGGCTTTTGGCCGCCTGGATTCTGTCATCCAATTATCTCGGTGAAATGACCGCGTACTCCAATTTCGGAATGCCAGCAGTTGTTCAGCGTCAGCATCTACTGAGTCTTCCCAACGAGCTCTCGGTCTTCGATTAGATAATGTAGAGGACGGTTGGCCCGAAGGACCACTAAACACTGCGATCCAAAGATCTATTGTGCTACACCCTTGTGTCTAGTCAGCGATCTAGGGATTAATTGTCGAAAGCAATCATTACCACGAATCTGCTCTGCTGCTCGATTTTTGGTGAGGCAATCGTTTCCGCTTCAGGGTATGTCTACCAACACAATAGCAAACTCAATTTATCCAAGCTACCCGGCGCCGAAGCATTTCAAGCGGCGGAGTTGAACTACATCACAGTCACGAAGAATGTGCTAAGATGCCTCGTACTCACCCTCACAGAAGCGACAGCTTGGGTCAGAGACAATCCCCATTCTATATAGATGATCCCTCAAGGTAAGATGACCAGGAAGGAGGCCGCAGATAATTCTCACCCGGTTTCTGCGTAATCTTAAATAAAAGCTCAAGGGTACGATTGCGCTAGTGACCAGCTATAAACAGTTTGACCTGTCTGAGACCAGTAGTACTGTCCCAGTGCGCAATTGTTACTAAGTGCTCCCATTCCCTGATATGCCGTCTTGCATTACAAAGGGGGAGCTTTAGGTCTTCCTCGCAGCCTTGTTCGACTGATGCGTCCTTTCGAGATTTTCTTGGCCATGCGGTGATCGTCCATTCGTTCTTCATGCCCTGCTCATTGAAGACGCTGTAGTTTAACGATTCTCGAAACTTCCAGCTCATCGTACAGTTCCACCGGACGCGCCACCCATTTCGATTGAAAACTGCTCCGAAAATTCGCCAAAGGACCTTTCGTTCAAATGTGTTTAACATGTTTTCGGAGGCTTGACTTAGGGTCCAAGTTTCGCAGTCATATTATATAGTAGCACAGGTCGTATGATGGAGCTTCGTGTTTCTGTGCATTTGCTCGAAATCATTATTAGGAGTACCAGAAAAAGTTAAATTTGCTAGCTGTATCTGTCGCTTGATTTGGTCAGTTTCGCTGGCGTCCTTAGACAGGTTGCCAGACCCAGGTATGTGGAGTCGTCTATGAATTCGATGCTGAGGTCCCTGACATTGATGTTCGGTTGTGGTGGCGTCATTTTTCTTGATTGGATCATTATTTTTGTTATGTCCTCGCATAGGCCAACTTCTTTCGCAGCCGTGTCAAGATTATTTAGAAGTTCGTCTGCGTACGCTATCCACTATGTCGACTTCACGGTCAGCGTACCGCTGATGTCCGCATTAATTGCCCGAATGGTGCCAGGTTGAAGAGCATCGGTACCAGTCCATCGCCTTGCTTCAATCCAGTACGTGTTTCCAAAAGATCAGTCAGCCTGTTTTGGATCCTGATTTATGAGACGCAGTTTGTCGTCTTTGTTTTGCTGGTATACTATTTACTATAAATTGCAGCATGATGTTGTACAGTACACCACGATCGCTACTGTCGTATGCTTACTTAAATTCAATAAAGATTTGGTACACGTGAACGTTGTATGTATTCCCAACACTTTTCCAGGATTTGCTTTACCGTCAAAAGTTGATCGGTTGTAGATCAGTCAGGTCTGAAGCCACTTTGATATTCGCCAATTATTCGTTCAGCGGGCGGTTTTATTCTATTTTCCAGAATTTTGGTCAGTATTTTGTAGGACGTACAGACTAGTTAGATGCTTATGTAATTCTCGCACCGCAATGTATCTCCCTTCTTGTGAATGGGACAAATGATGCTCCAATCTGCGCCAGTCTTCTGGGATCACCTAATCCTCACAGAATGCAGAAGTAGTTACCATAAGGCTGCCCGTATATTGGATCGGATTTGCTGCTTTCAGCAAAGATTCAAAGAAGTCTGTGTTGATATACGTATTAATACTGTTCAGTTGTCTGATTTGGCACACATTTCTCACCTAATTATTTGTTTTAACATACAGCAATCAACACAACTCGTTGATATGATAACAACCGATAAAGTTGCGTCTTTGCTGAACATACCAAAGACTTAACCCGTTGACAGAAAACACACAACTGCGATGCAATATGCGGGAAACTTTATTGTTTTCAAATACATACATCAACACAGCTTATTCTGTTCAATGTTAAGGTGCGTTTTGCTAGAACGCGACTGAGCGACTTGCGTTGGCGACTGTGAAAAAAAAACTATTAAAGCGGAACACTATTCGTGTGTTTTTTTTAAGGAAGTACAGTCGTACAACTACAGCTAGTATCCGCCGATCCTCATAACTTCAAAATATACAAGAATAGTGCTCCATTATGACGGGTTTTTTCCACAGTCGCGAATGATCGTCACTCAGAAGTGCCTAGCAATACACACCTTTAGCATACTTTGAGCGTTGTTACCATTTTACAACCTGACAATTTAACCGGTATATGAGAAAACTAAACCGCTATTATGGCAATTTGCTAAACTGATGTGCGGGTTAGTTAATCGGCTGTTTAACCGGACATTAAGAAGAGAAACCGAACCTCATCGATTTAGTTTTCAATTTCAGAATTTGTTTTTTCAGTGGCGCACCGTTCGTCGATCGTTGCCAAGCAATGGTCCGATTCCGGTCATATGGTTGTACCCATGACCATTGGAATGGTTCCGCCTCAGTACAGTGCTCCACCAGCTCCACCGCCTCATCCGCGACCTCCTCCACAAACAAATCTTCGTAACATGGATTACCCACCAAGTCCGGCATGCGGCACATCAAGCATGGCTCCTGGCGAATCAAAGTGTAATATTCCGGAAACACATAAATCGATGTGGGCGATAAATCCACTATATGCTTCAAATAGTGGTAAGTGGTAATCTGGTATTGTGAAATGTCCTTTGATATCAGTATTTTAAAGTTTACCGGTACTTAAAAAAAAGGATATTAAACCTTTTCATCTTTCACAGTTTTAACGGAAAACGATGCTGCATATAAATCACGATCGCTTCCTTCATGGGGCAAATCGAAACCACGCCCCGTATCTACGGCCGACGATCTGGAGGAGCTCTATGCTAAAGTAAGTTCAAATTAAACTCCGGCATTATATTTATATATTCACACAATATTATTTTTCTAATTTCAGGTAAATTTTAGTAAGAAGAGACGCAATCGAATGCGCAATGATGAGGCTGCCATAATTGCATTGTGTCGCTCCCGATCGCAGAATTTAGCCGGCCTTCCTCTCGAACGTGAAGGTGTTGTCATTTATGACGAACGGACTGCTCTATAAATGTAAATCAGGCTTCATAATTTCATTGGAATTCATCCGAGATGGGATTTAATCTAAGAATTGTCAAAATCGCACAGAATTCGTTCTTCTTTCAACAACGAAAGAATCCAATTTAGCACTTTTGCTATTGATATGTCGATCCTATTCACGGATTGACTAAAATCATAAGCCTGAAAAACCTTAGAGTCTAAACATGTTTTATCCCGGTAATCGTAAGTCTGGACATTCACGGATGGTCCAAACCCAAATTTTCCCTGGTCGAAGCTAAAATTTCCCTGTCAAATCCATAGTGCGATCGGGGAAATTTTGGCTTCGACTAGGGAAAATTTGGGTTTTGGACATCCGTGAATGTCCACCTTAAATTCTAAAGCGAAAATAAACCAGTTTTGTACATCGGCACCAATAAACATTTTGTGATAAAATCGTATTTATTGTATACCTACGAGAAAACTCTTCAGAGTCTTAAATGAAGAAGAAAAATATTTCGTTATAAGTGACTTCCAGTTTTTAAGGAGTTATATCGGGATTTCGGCTGTAGTGAAGTCTACATATTTTAAGGAATTTAGAGAAACACCGAATCGATAGAGAACATTGTTCGGGAAAATGGAATTAATTCAATTCAATTGATCTACAATATGAAAGGAATGAGCTTGTATCGAGATGTAAGATCACAATGGAAATATGTAGTCTAAATATTGAAAGTATCTAGGATAAACAGCAGACATTATAATATGTATAAACTTAGCCTTAGAGTTCAGACACATCATCAATGAGAATAGAGAACATGCAACTTACAAAAATGTAGTGTATCAATAGATATTAAGTAGTTATATTCAATTACTGATCGAATTTAAAATTAAAATGAAAATATATGTATAATATAAAAATTCAAAATAAAAGACTATCAAATATTATTGGTTTAATAATTATCAATTACTCCATTTTCAGCGCCGTTGGCCTCGGTGGAGTGGAGGGGTAATTCAGCGTTTATGTGAGTTGCATCTAGTGATCCGAGTAAACAATGGCTACGTTTCTAGGAGCAGATCAGTATTTAACCTTTCTCGATTTCTCGTCCATATGCTTTCCTCTCAGGGGAACGTCAGGCCTGAGGCAGTCAGAGCCCGACGTCGGTCTGTTGCGCCCCGATGATGATGATGATATATGGGTATGATACTTAGCATCAGTTGTTAGTACCTGGTGTAAAAGTTACAGTGTTATGTACATCGATATTCATCAGTCCTTATTATACCCTTCACAAATGTGATAGGGTATATTAACTTTGTCATGAAGTTAGCAACGCACAGAAGAAATCATCTCCGACCATATAAACAATATCTCCCAAAAACAACTCTGTCGGAAAAAGTTTCCCGCAAAAAAAAAGAAACTCATCAGCCGCAGAAAAGATTGATATGAAGATAATTTGAATTCTGAAGATAATATCTCGAGAAACAGATGAACGTACAAGTCCACTACATATCTTGCAGAGAAAGCATTCGTCAAGAAAGATACGTCTCTTTTGTAAGATGGGTAAGGCGTTCGGAATAAGCAGCATAGGGAAGTTCGAATTTAAAAAACAAGGCACGTGTGAACTTACGTTGCACGAATTCCAGAGCCTTACAGGAAACGCAAGTCGAAAGGGGACCAAAGAACGGACGCATATTCTAATATACTTCGGACAAGAGAAATAAATAGATACACAGCTGTATCAATAGAAGTAAAGTCACAGGAACTACGGATAATAAATCCAGCAAGCTTAGAAGCCATAGAGATGGTGTCAAAGTAGTGCTCATTAAAACGCAGCTTCGGGTCAAAAACCACACCAGGATCTTTAATTGTGTTAACGTTTTCAAGTGGAATGGAATTTATGTTGTACGAGAAAGGGATAGAAGAAGTTTTTAACACTCGCAAACATATTTCAGTACCCGGGTACTCATGAGCTATAAAAAGCTTGTTTTTTCACTTATTGTATTTTAATTTTTATTGTTGCTATTATGTTTTACCTGGAAAAACATATCCACAAGCAATTTTGCATTTTTGTTTATACATTTTTTTTTTCACTTTTTGCTGGTTACCCCTCGGATACATTTATGAGTACCCGGGTACTCACATTCATATTATACCTATATGGGGTTTTACCCAGAAAAATTATTCATTTATAAATTTAGCAGTTGCAATAAAAAAGGGTATACTTCAAACAATAGGTTTATGACTCTTACGTATCCTGTGTGAGGATTAGGTAAAATCCTGTCGCATAAATTTTTTGAATTCGAGTGTTTCCATTCAATTTCGACTTGATCATTGAGAGTGTAAGACTGTAAAGAATTGGAAATGGATGATACTAGCCATGCTCGTTGGCAACGTATGACGGACGAAGAACGCCACGATTACATAGGAAGTCTTGTCGATTTCGGCGATTCTGGAGACTTTCTCGGTAGTTCGGACGAGGAATTGATTCCCGAAAAACACCTGGTTCTATGCAAACTAGTCTCTCAATTTTCAAGCTACCCAGCTGAAATTTTGCAAGAAGTATATAGGTATATGCACGCAGTATATATATATATATGCACGCAGTATATATATATGCACGTAGTATATATATATATGCACGCAGTATATATGTCGGAACCAACGGAATCGGATCACTACGTTATATAGCTACCATAGGAACGCCCGTTCCAAAAACAAGTTTTTGTTAGAAAAACTTTTTTCTTTCTAAACATATCTTTACGAAATTCCACACCATTCAATTATATTTACCACCAAACCACATTCCAAAATTTGGTTGAAATCGGCATACTATTTCATATGCCTCTCATAGGAACAATGAAATTCGAACAAATTTTACTACTAATTTCACAGTGGTAAATGAGGCTATGATAACAGGTATTGAGAGTATGATAACAGGTATAAAACCCTTCACGCTTCGCGGTTTCATGCATACTTTTATTCCAAATTCGCTTGATTTACCTCTTCTCAACACCAAATTCTACGAAATTTCCATACAAAGTCTATGTGAGTACCCGGGTACTCCCATTTGTAACGACGTGGTATTGAGATGGGATGTATGCGAGTGTTAAAGAATACACCATAAGAGCGTCATTTAGATACGTTGAGATGCAGATCATTTGTCGAACACCAGGAGGATAAAAGATCAATGTTTGATTGTAACTCAGAACAGTCACTAAATCGGGACACAGAGGAAAAAAGCTTGCATTCGTCAGCGTAAAGTAGGGAGTGGCAACTAAGTAAAGAAGGAAGGTCATTTATAAAGAAAGTAAATAGTAAGGGACCTAGAATGGAACCCCAGAGGATATGCGAAAAAAGGATGAAACTAATTTTTGAAAAACGATACTTGAAGTACGGTGAAGGAGGTAAGTTGAAAACCAAGAAACTAAGTATGAAGGAAATATAAGATTGATTAATTTTTGCAGTAAAATAGTATGATTGACCGAATCAAATGCTTTGGAAAAGTCCATATAAATAGCATGAATGTCAAGATGGTTATTGAATGATTTGGTGACAAAGTTAACAAATTCAATTAAGTTGGTGACCGTAGACTTGTTTTTACAAAAGCCATGCTGGTTAGGGGATAGAATGGCCAAGAGTTTCATTGATGTGACTATTGACAATGATTTCAAGAAGCTTTTAGCAAGACGAGAGGAGCGAAATAGGACGGCAATTAGAAGCCAAGCTGGGGTCTCCTTTCTTTGTTATAGGGATAATGTAGGAAGATTGAGATGGAAAAACACCCTCTGGAATACTTTTATTAAAAAAGAAATTAGGGATTCCTTCAGGGCCAAGGGACAAATTCACTTTAAGAGAAGTTATTAGCTGAGCAACGTAAATTTAATTTCATTTCATTTATTTATTTGCAATTCATATAATATTGTACATTAATTCGTTTAACAATAATTTATTGGTATTGCTTCTCCCCTCTAAAGCAAAGCTTGTGCGAGGGGAAACTTTAAGTTTAAGGATAGTTAGACTAAGTAACATGTTTAAGTATTAGTTAATAATTATTATCATTTAATAAAAAGGAAGATACCTATTATACAATGAATAAAAATTAGTTTTCAGTACTGTTATTTATTGTTCAGAGGTATGTATATAGTGTGAACATTTGATAGAATTCACTGAAGGATAGGTTAAGTAGCCAAAATTTAACTTTTATTTGAAAATTTTGAATCCTATAAATATCTATCCTGATGTCGTTCGGGAGGATGTTGAAAAAAAGAGGACCGGTGTAGGTGTGGGATTTTTGGGATGACGTCTTTCTCATGCGCGAACTACAAGTCTGAGAATGCTGTGACGCGTGTTGGCCTGGTGTGAGATGAAGTTAGGATTAAAATTGTTTGCCAGGTAGTATAGTTTGCTTTTGACATAGAGTTTCCTAATATGGAGTATATTTACTAAAGCGAAAAGTGCGGGAGGTGAAAAGCGGTTCTTAAAATTATTTTTTGTGTGGTTTTTAAAATCCTCAAATAGTTATCGTAGGCTCCACCCCTTGCTGTTATAGCGTATTGTAAGACCGATTGTACCAGCGCAAAATACACTTGTCTCATCTGATCCTTTGATAGGGTAGATCTAATGGTTCTGAATATATAAGGTCCTTCGTAACTTTTGTGCAAGGTACGAGATATGAATGTTCCATTTTAGAAATTTATCAATGTATATTCCAAGGTATTTCACGCTATCATTGCAGTCTATTTGGGGGCAATTGCAAGGATAATTGCATGGAAGATGAGTTTGTGCTCTGCAGTTGTCATTATGCAGTTTAACCCAATTTTGCAGAGGTTGTCCAGAATTTGTAAGCG